>CAWUFW010005919.1:0-1232500 GCA_963921515.1 Calotriton arnoldi | reverse complement strand
GCACTGGTGCATCTCCTGTAAACAGTTGAAAGAATGCGTTTAAGTCATACAGGCGATTTTTAAGGAATATTTGTAGTTTGTGAAAATCGACACAAACTTTTCTGCTGAAAACCAGACAATGGATTCCTATGGAAGGAAATTCAAGTTATTGGTAAGTACGGTTAGAATTACTTTTCAGGATCTGTACTGGGCTGAAAGATGCAGCACTGAGGTCTCTTCTGATAACAGGTGAGTAAATTGGAATTCGTAGTTCAGCTGATTTTAGAGGAATATTTGTATGTTTCAAAAATCGACACTTGAAACTTTTTCAGCAAAAAGCAGGCAATGATATCCTATGGAAGGAAATTCAAGTTACTGGTAAGTACGGTTAAAATTACTTTTCAGGATGAGTACTGGGCTCAAAGATGCAGCACTGAGGTCTCTCCTGATAACAGGTGAGTAAATCGGAATTCATAGTTCGGCTGATTTTAGAGGAATATTTGCACAATGGTGAAGGAAGGGGGTGGGGCCTGAGGTGACATGTCTGCAAACACGCCCTGAGGCGCGTTTTAAGTTGGAGAATTAATTCCTCCTCAATCCCGAGGGTCCCTAGGGGCCAACTAGCCCACCAGATACCTCCAGTATGCGCCAGAGAGCTGCGTTGTAGAGTGGTGTTCAGAGGCCACGCCCCTTTTGCAACACTGTGCAACGCAGCTCCGTGGCGCTTACTGGAGGTACCTGGTGGTCTAGTTGGCCCTCAGGGACCCTCAGGATTGAAGGGATTTAATTCCCCATCTTAAAACGCACCACGGGGCCTGTTTGCACACATGTCACCTGAAGCCCCGCCCCCTCCCTTCACCACTGTGCAAACGTGCCCCGTGGCGCGTTTTAAGTTGGGGATTAAGTCCCCTTGAATCTCTGAGGGTCCCTGGGGTCCAACTATCCCACCAGGTACCTCCAGTAAGCGCCACAGAGCTGCGTTGCAGAGAGGTGTGTAAAGGGGCGTGGCCTCTGTACACCTCTCTGCAACGCAGCTCCTGACGCATACTGGAGGTTCCTGGTGGGCTAGTTGGCCCCCAGGGACCCCCAGTATTCAAGGGGAATTCGTTCCCCATCTGCAAACGCGCCAGGGGGCGCGTTTGCAGAGTGCTGAAAGAAGGGGGCGTGGCCTCCGGCCGATGCCGGTCTTTTTTCTTTTTTTTTTTTTAAGAAGGGGGGCTGTGTGGCCCCCTTCTTTTTCTAATTTATTGGCCCTGGGGACCCCATCCCCCAGGGCCTGCCCCCTAATATTTTTTTTTTTAAAATAAAAAATTTGGAAGGGGGCCGCGTGGCCCTCTCCCCAGGCCTTAATCGGCCCCGGGGACCCCATCCCCCGGGGCTTGGCATTTTTTTTTTTTTTTTTTTTTTTAAACTGATGGAGGGGGGCTGCGTTGCCCCCCTCCTCAGGCCACTTATGGCCCCGGGTACCCCATCCCCCGGGGCCGGCCTTTATTTTTTTTAATTTTTTTTTAAAATGTAATTATTTTTGGAGAGGGGGGCCGCGTGGCCCCCCTCCCGGGCCACTACTTGCCCCGAAGACCCCATCCCCCGGGGCTGGCCCTATCCTTTGGGGTCCGTGGGGGGACCCCAACTCCCTCACGGACCCTGCCGGCTCCCCGCCTCCTGCGGGAGCCGGCATTGCTTTCCACATGGGGAGCTGCTAACATGCAGCTCCCCATGTGGAAAGCAATGTGCTTGGATATTGGAAGAGAGAGCAGGTTTCCTGCTCTCTCTTCCAATATCCAAAGCAGTTTGCAATGACAGGACGGGAGGCGCGAGGCTCCCGTCCTGTCATTGCAAACTACTGTGTCCCGGGGGTAGGCACCCCGGGACACTGCAGGAGCCGGCCCTGGGGGTGGCAGTCCCCAGGGCCATCAAGGGCTCCAGGAGGGGGCCGCGCGGCCCCCTCCCTTCACATGCACAGCCCCCGGGAGGTGGTGGTCCCGGGGCTCGGAGTCCGTTCCGGACCCCAAATTAGCATTTTTTTTAGTGCCCCGGGAGGTAGCGGTCCCGGGCGTGTGGGGGCTCGAGCCCCCCACACAGGTGTATTATTTTTAAAAAGAAGCCCCGGGGGTGCCGGTCCCCGGGGCTGCGGGAGGGCCGAGAGCCCTCCCGCACCATTATTTTTTTAAAGCCCCGGGGGGGTGGCGGTCCCCGGGGCGGCCTTAGAGGCCCCCCATATTATTAAATAAACCCCCCATGCCCCCGGGACTTGGCCCACCCGGGGGCCAATTAACCACGAAGCGCGGGAGACCGCGCTTCGTTTTTTTTTTTTTTTCGGCGGGATCCGCGCACCCTAAGGGGTCAGGGTGTTTCTACCCTGCCCCCTTTTTGCGTTTTACGCAGTTGTTTTAATGGTTTCTTGTTCCTCGGTTCTACCGAGGAACAAGATGGCTGTCAACACTTCCTGGTTTGGAGTGTTGACAGCCAATTAGCATGCAGCTCGTGATCGGGAGGGTGCGCGGATCCACCGCGGCCATAGATATCGAAACTTTTATTTTGGATTTTCTCAGCAACTACTGAACGGATTTACACCATTTTTAAAAAGAGTGCTTTCTGAACCAAGCGCTACCTTTTTGCAAAATTTGGTGTAATTCCGTTCAGCAGTTCGGGCTGTAGCCGTGGTTAAAATTTCCTATGGGAATTAACATGGAGAAAACACGTTTTGGGACCCCCCTTTTTTCTCGCCCCCCGCTTGATGAATCACCCCAAAACTTTCAAGACAGGAGCGGGGAGCGCCCCACTAGTTTTGAAAATTTCGCGATGATTCGTCAAACGACGCCAAACTTATTGGGAATAGAATGTTGCGGATTTCCTATGGATAAAGGTCCTAACTATAACTATCTACTGGCGACCGCCAGTAGATAATATATGTATATGTATGTATATATATATATATATATATATATATATATATTCACCGAAAAGCACAGTTAAAAATAAATAAGGTTCCCAGTTTTCTGTTTTTACTAATTTTGAAGGATAAATACAGACAGAAAACAATGTTCTTACTGTTTGTATTTACTTTTAAAAGCAGAAAAATATACAAAAATGTCCTTTTGCGAGAGATATTCCATGCTGTTCTTGATGAATTCTAGGCCGACTGCCGGACCCATAGATAGCATAGGGCGTGAAAACAGGATGAGATTTCCATAAATATAGGCATTTGTTAACATATATTTATATGCTACAATTGGGTGTAGTGTTTTGGTGTATTTTGGCTGCTTTATTTATCTGAAAGAAACAGTTAGTTATAGATTCCTTACCTTAGAATTACCCCCAGGCGTCAGACTGGATCCGGGAAAGTTTTTCGTCAGCAGTACCCCTGCACGTCGGAAGGTGGCGTCGGTCGACTCCGCGTTCGGCGTCGTGGTCGCCGGATGACGTCGCGGTAGCTACATAGACGCCGCCCTCGCGCGCTGACGTCAGTTCTTTATTTTTCCGCGCCAGCAAGCGCAGATCCGGAGAGAGCGGTACCCCCAGTCAATTTTTGACTGAACTTTTTCTCGACTTTTGTCGACTTCGTTGTTGTTTGAGTCCATCGACTCCTGGTGCACAAGGGATGCCCGGCTTTAAGGCTTGCGGTTCCTGTAACCGACTCATGTCGGTGACGGATCTGCAGCACGTGTGCCTCTACTGCCTGGAGCGCAACCACGTCCCCAAGGTGTGCTCCGACTGCCGGACCATGGCCCCGAAGTCTTTGCGGGAGCGGTCCCGAAAGCTACTCGAGATCCGGCAGTCGGCTCCGCGCCGCTCGAGGTCCCGGTCGCGAAGGAGGTCGAGGGACCAGTCGCGGAGCCAACACCATTCTTCGTCGAAGTCTTCGCACTCGGGGTCAGGTAAGTCAAAGCACAAAAAGAAGTCGAAGAAGCATAGGCGCTCTTCGACTTCTCCCCATCTGTTGGCCGACGCGACGATGGATGCGGGTGGTGCCACTCCCGCGGCTCCGCGTGCGGAGCATGCTGGGTCGACTTCGGGTTTCCCCCCCTTTCCGGGACCCAGTGCGACCCCTGCCCAGCTTCGGAGTTTCTACGAAAGCGATGCATGCCATCTTTGGGCAGCCCAACTCTGCCGGCGCGCCTTCGGGCCCCGCGGACTCGGCTGGGGGCCCTGGGCCTTCGGCGGCTTCGACCTCAGCGCCGCAGGGTCCCCTTGGATCCAGGCCTGTATCCGGATCGGCGCAGGTCGACCTCGTTACGCCTCCCCCAGCGCCGATTCCACCGGCACTACGTCCGCCACCAGCTTCGGCTGTGTCCCCAGCCGACGTCGACCCCGGCCTCCACCTCGAGGTAGACACGGAGTCACGTCGGATCTGACGCCGACTGGTACTTTTGTGCCCCTGTTCTACCCTGGCTCTTTGAGACCAGATTGGCAGTCAGAGGAGGGTGAGAAGGACTGGCAGGGGTCTGGAGACCCTTTAACAGACCAGATGGTGTATGAGCAGGACTGGAGAGAGGAACTGGGGGAAGCCAGTGGTTTGGATACCTCACCAGACCATGGCATGTTGTCTCCTCCTACCGTGGCTACGGAGGAGGGAGCATCATAGGCAGTGGTATTGCGTAGGGCGGCCAAGGCTCTCCACCTCGAGCTTCCTACGGTGGCAGTCAGGACTACCACCTGACAGAGGTGCTTCAACCGGCAGCGAGCTCTTCGGAGCCCCTGCTGCCGTTTAATGAAGCCCTGACAGACATCCTTTTGGGCACCTGGTCCAGGCCCAACACAGGGGCTCCTGTGGACAGGATGATTGCCCAACGCCACCGCCCGGCCTCGGGCGAACCCACTTTCCTCTCCCAACACCCCACCCCTGAGAGCTTGGTAGTCCAAGCCTCCATGTCCAAGGGCGCATTCCCTACGCTACCCCGGACAGGGAATCCAAAAAGCTGGATCATCTTGGGAAGAAGATGTTTTCTTCCTCCAGCTTGGGACTGCGGTCGGTAAACACTACATGTCCATTGGGCCGTTACACCCACTCCGTGTGGGACACGGTTGCGCAAGTGCTGCCTCAGTGCCCGGAGGAGGCCTGGGCCGTGCTCTCTCAAGCGGTTGCTGAAGGGAGAGACGCAGCTACGTTTGCCATCCGCTTTGGGCTGGATACCGCCGACGCACTTGGCAGGATGATTGCCACGTCAGTAGCCCTTCGACGCTACACCTGGTAGCGTTCGACTGGTATTTCCGGGGATGTCCAATCCACACTTATGGACATGCCCTTTGATGGCCGTCACCTTTTCGGCGACAAGGCAGACAACGCGCTAGATCGCTTTAAGGACTCTCGGGCTACGGCCAGGTCCTTGGGCCTCTCCACCACCCGCCCTGCGCAGTCTGCCTTTCGCCCCTTTCGTGGCTACGGAAGGGGTGCCCCGCTACGTCCTGCCCAGAGCCACAGCCCGGCACAAGCTGTTCAGCCCCAGCGCGGCCAGGGACGTGGGAACCACCGCTGTGGTTCTGGGGGCCAGCGGGCGGGCCAGTCTACCACAGCCCCCTCTGCAGCAGCCTCCAAACCCTCCTAGTCCGACCTTTCAGGGCCACCAAACGCCAGTGGGCGGCAGGATCCGCCATCACCTCCTCCACTGGCGCACCATCACGTCGGACAGGTGGGTTTTGCAAATAGTCTGAAGGGCCTACTCCCTCCCCTTCGAGACTACCCCTCCATCCATGCCACCTCAGTACCATCGCAGGTTGGAGGATCACCTGGCCCATCTCCAACAGGAAGTTTCGGCACTCTTGTCCAAAAGTTCCATCGAGCGCGTTCCTGCCCCAGAAGTAGGTCGTGGTTGTTATTCCCACTACTTTCTGGTGCCCAAGAAGGACAAAGGCCTGCGTCCTATCTTGGATCTCAGGAAAGTCAACCGCTTCCTCCGGAAGGAGAAGTTCAAGATGTTGACGCTCGCTCAGGTCTTGTCTGCTGTCGACCCTGGAGACTGGATGGTAGCGTTGGACTTGCAGGACGCTTACTTTCACATCACCGTCCTGCCGGCCCACCGGCGTTACCTGCGGTTCATGGTAGGCCACAAGCACTTTCAGTTTACTGTGCTCCCCTTTGGCCTTACCAGCGCCCCTCCGGTGTTCACAAAAGTGATGGCGGTGGTCGCAGCTCATCTGCGCATATCAGGGGTTCCAGTCTTCCCCTATCTCGACGACTGGCTGTTGAAGGCGGGCTCGCCCCAGGCTGTCGTCTCCCACCTCCAGATTACGGCCGACCTCCTGCATTCGCTGGGGTTCTCCATTAACGTGCCGAAGTCACACCTGACCCCCTCTCAGAAGCTCCTCTTCATCAGAGCGGTTCTGGACATGACGCAGTTTCGGGTTTATCCTCCCGAGCAGCGAGTCCGGGATATTCGGGCTATGATTCCGATCTTTCAGCCTCTATCCCGGGTTTCGATCAGGATAACCCTCAGGCTGCTGAGTCTGATGGCCTCCTGCATCCTGCTGGTGGATCCGGCCAGATGGCATATGTGGGCTCTGCAGTGGGACCTGAAGTTCCAGTGGGCCCAACATCAAGGAATCTGTCCAATTGCATCCAGATCTCGGAGGGCACTGTACACCAATTGCAGTGGTGGCTTACGAACCAGGATTGGGTCGAAGGCAGATCCCTCTTCCATCCTCAACCAGAGTTCACAGTGGTGACCGATGCATCACTTCTGGAACGGGGCGGCCACATGGGGGAGGCGGAGATCAGAGGCCTCTGGTCTGCGGCGGAGTCCGGGCTCCACATCAACCTTCTGGAGCTTCGGGCGATTCGTCTTGCACTCAAGGCATTCCTTCCCTCTGTCCGGGGAAGAGTATTGCAGGTGTTCACGGACAACACCACCGCCATGTGGTACTGCAACAAACAAGGCGGGGTGGGGTCGTGGACCCTATGTCAGGAGGCTCTCCGCCTCTGGACATGGCTGGAACATCAGGGCATATCCCTGGTGGTTCAACACCTGGCAGGTTCTCTGAACGCCAGGGCGGACGAACTCAGCCGCAGGTGCATGATGGATCACGAATAGCGTCTTCACTCGGAGGTGGTGCAAGGTCTCTTTCAACAGTGGGGAGAGCCTTGGTTAGATCTATTCGCCATCGAAGAGAACGCGCAATGTTAGCAGTTCTGCGCGTTGGAATTTCCAAGGTGGCACTCGCTAGGCTACGCTTTTCGTCGCGAGTGGAGTTGCGGTCTTCTATACGCCTTTCCGCCTATACCAGTTCTGCCCAGAGTGCTGAAGAAGATCAAGCATGACCGGGCCCAAGTCATTCTTGTGGCTCCGGATTGGGCACGAAGAGTCTGGTATCCCGAGCTGCTCAACATGGCCATCGATCCTCCGATCAGACTGCCTCTTCGGGAGGATCTTCTGTCGCAGCAGCAGGGGACGGTCCACCGCCCAAATCTGTCCAGCCTCCACCTCCTTGAGTGGAGATTGAGCGCTGGCAGTTGACGTCGTTTGACCTGCCTCCCAAGTCTGCGATGTTATCTTGGCAGCCAGGCGTCCCTCCACTAAGACGTGTATACGCCTGCAGATGGAACAAATTTGTGGCATGGTGCACAGCAAAGGCTGTGGATCCCCTTTCCGCCCCTCTTTCTGAGGTTCTCTTGTTCCTCCTTTCTTTGGCCCGGCAGGGCTCTGCTCTGGGCACTCTTAAGGGCTACCTCTCAGCCATTTCAGCCTTTCTTCAGCTTCCTGATCAGCCTTCTCTTTTCAAGTCCCCTGTTGTAAATAGATTCCTTAAGGGCATTACTCACCTTTTTCATCCTGTTCCCTTCGTAATGCCTCAGTGGAACTTGAACTTGGTTCTTACCTACCTCATGTGAGCTCCCTTTGAGCCACTACGTAACTGTCCTCTCCGACTTCTCACTTTGAAAACTGCCTTTCTGGTGGCCATCACCTCTGCACGCAGGGTGAGTGAGTTACAAGCTCTTTCTTCCAAGCCTCCCTTTCTGGCTATCCATCCGGACAAGGTCATCCTGTGAACTAGACCTTCCTTCCTTCCCAAGGTGGTTACTTCTTTCCACAATGGCCAAACCATCACTTTGCCCACCTTCTTGCCGTCTCCGCATCCTTCAAAAGAGGAAGAGAGGCTCCACCGTCTGGATCCAAAACGTGCGCTTTCCTTCTACTTGGATCGCACCAAACAATTCCGGGTGGATGACCAGCTCTTTGTTGGTTACGTGGGCGCTAAGAAAGGTCGGGCTGTGCACAAACGATCCATCTCCAGGTGGGTCGTTCTGTGCATCAAAGCCTGCTACTGTTTGGCAAAGAAGGAGCCTCCAGTGGGGTTGCACGCCCATTCCACCAGGGCGATGGCAGCTACCACTGCTTTGGGACGAGGAGTCCCCCTAAAAGACATCTGTCAGGCAGCTATGTGGGCATCGTTGCACACGTTTACTAAACACTACTGCCTAGACAGCCAAGTCCGGAGAGACAGCTTCTTTGGCCGTTCTGTTCTCCAGGATTTTCTGGTGTGAACTTGGTTCGCAGACCCACCACCGGGGTTGGTATTTTTGGGGTATCTATTCTAAGGTAAGGACTCTATAACTAACTGTTTCTTTCAGATGAACAAGTTACTTACCTTCGGTAACGATATATCTGTAAGAAACATAGGTTAGTTATAGATTCCTTACCACCCCACCCATCCTCCCCATTCTGCGAACTGACTTCTAGGGTTAAGGACATCCTTTCAGGGCCCTAGTTTTGTGCACCAGTGGTCAGTGTCTTGCATGGCTCTGCGCTTCTGGCATGGAAAGTCATGTACAGAACTGACGTCGGCGCGCGAGGGCGGCGTCTATGTAGCTACCGCTACGTCATCCCGGCGACCACGACGCCGAACGCGGAGTCGACCGACGCCACCTTCCGACACGCAGGGGTACTGCAGACGAAAAACTTTCCGGATCCAGTCTGACGCCTGGGGGTAATTCTAAGGTAAGGAATCTATAACTAATCTATGTTTCTTACAGATATATCGTTACTGAAGGTAAGTAACTTGTTCGTTAAAATGTGACAGATATCATACTTTGAGTGCGTGTTTATCAGTGAAATAAATATGCACATATACCATTTCACGACTCCATTGATTCTTAAAGCACTAAATAAATACGGCTAAATACCAATAAGATGGTCAAAAAATAAATACGGATAAATACAGACGGAAATGTTTGAAAAAAATGAATACCATAAAACAGGGAGCCTTAAAAATAAGTTACATTTATTGTAGAGTAAACACTTTTTTCCTTTTCATGGGAAAAGCACCTCAGAAATTGACTGGAAAAAAATCTGGTAAAGTGACGTTATGGTTCCATTGCAAAACGTAAAAAAAAAAAACTGAAATTTGCCAGTTTTGGTATGCTAGAAAAATCATTACTTACCCCTCCACCATGCAATGCTTGTGCTCTCACACATGACATACCTTAAATGAATTTATTGATTACATCATGGACAACATTCCATTTTAGGTTTGGAGGACTGTTAGACTTGGCATCTTTTGGTGTGTTTCCCCTGAGTTTTTGCTTTCTGTCCTCCCGGTTTTGACTCTCTTTTTGCTGGCTTAGTGTCTCTGCGCACTTTCCCACTGCTGTTCAGTGTTAAAGTGCAAGTGCTCCTGTTGTAAATCTGTGTTATGGATTGGTGTTTCCATGATTGGCATATTTGATTTACTTGTCAGTCCCTAGTAAAGTGCACTGAGTGTGCCAGGGCATGTAAATCAAATGCTGTTAGTGGGCTGCAGCACTGGATTGTGCTACCCACACAAACAGCTTGTAAATCTAACTCTGGCCTGCCATTGCAGAGCCTGTGGGCAGTCTGGGACTGCCATGTCGACTTGGCAAGTGTACCCACTTGCCAGGTCCTTACCTTCCCTTTTCTTGCATGTCAGTCACCCCTAAGGTAGGCCCAAGGTACCCCTGTGGGCAGGGTGTAGTGTATGTGAAAGGTAGGACATGCCCTGGTGTGTGTGGCATGTCCTGATAGTGAATTACTGCCAAGTTCGTTTTTCACTATTGCAAGGCTACCTGTTCCCATAGGACAGAATGGGAAGTTTGTTTATAACATCTTAGAAACATAAATGGCCCTAGGAACAAGGTAGAAAAATAAAGTTTAGTATGCCTGAACTCAGAATCTAAAGATGCATCTTTTAGTGAAGGTGATTTTTACATTCTGTGTTTGAAAATACCACTTTTAGAAAGTAGGTATTTTCTTGCCTAACCATCCAGTGTGCCTCTGCTAGGTTTGTGTATTGCATGTCTGGCTTTTGGATGACAGGGGCTGGAGAGGGGCAGCGGCTCCAGAAGTCTGATGGGTCAGGGCTGGGCTGAATAGACCTGGGTTGCATTTAGAGTAGTGGGAGGAGATTTCCTTGCACCTGAATGGGCCTGGTCTGCCTTGCACAATGCAGTCTCCACCCACTTCCAGGAAGCTGCACCAGTGAGGACAGAACTGGTTTTGGCTGGGTACAGACACTCTCTGCCTTCAGAGAACACAGGATTTGGTGGTATAAATATTGGGGCCCAGACCCCAGAACTTTAGAACTCTTTTGGACCAAGAAGACTGCCAAGAAGAAGAGCTGGAGAAGCTGTGAGGAGGAACTACCACTTTGCTGAGTGCTTTGCTGTGTTGGCCTGCAGTGGCTGCTTCTGTCTTGGGCAGTGAAAGGACTGGACTGGACTTTCTGCAACTTCTTTCTTTGAGTATCTCCAAGGGCTTGAGGTAGACCTTGCCCCCTGTTCAAGAAGTCTCAGGAACTGCAAAGATTTCAAGTTCTTCTGCTCGCACTGGGGACTGTGTGTTTTGTGCTGCAACAGAAGAAAAAGCAACCCGACGCAGTCTACGACGCCGCTGCCGACTCTGTGACATGAAGGCACTGCAGAGGGCACCACCGCACCGCGACCCTGGTCTCACCGACGACGCCTGCTGACGGCGCCACCGAGCCGCTGCTCGCACCGCGACCTGTGGGCACTCGCTTCACAACGCCACCTTGGTATCCCCGACGACGACGCTCCACGCCGAAATCGATGCCGCTGCTTGCACCGTGGTTCGAGGGCACCGCTCGTAAGGTTACATGACGCACCACCCTCATCCCGCACCGCAGCCTTCGCCTACCGACGCCAGCGCCATCGACTCCAGTTCGCCAGCCGACGACAGCGCTTCAGCAACGAAGATGCCACTGCTTGCACCGTGACCTGCCAGCACCGCGACGAGCACCGCATCACTTCGCACCGCGACCCTGGTGTCACCGACGACGCCATCTGACGCCGCCACCAAGCCGCTGTTCGCACCTCGACCTGAGGGCGCCGCAGCGCTGCACTTCGCACCGCAGCACCCGATGCCTGCCGACGCCAGCGCTCCTGACTTCAACCGCTAGGAGTTCGATCTGCAACGCGTGTGACTTTGAAGGCCCGACGACTCCTGCACCGACCTCCGGAACCGACGCCTGCGGATGCCGTGCTTTCGGACGCTCAACGAGAGGTCGCCGACGCCCTGCATTTCTGAAGGTACTGTTTTGCAGGTGTGCCAGACACTGTAGCTGGCCCGCGACTCCGCGGTCAGCCAGAACTGTTTGGATTTGTTTGTTCACGACGCCGTGATAACCCCAGAGGGAGCTATCGACTTCAAAGAACTGTTTTTCAAGGTTATTTTGATAACTGAAGATTTCTAAGTACTGTATTGTGGAGTTTTGATCGTTTTTGGTCTTGTCTTAAGTATATGAAAATATTGGATATTTTTCTAAACTGGTGTGGTGTCCTTTTGTAGTCCTTACACTGTATAACTGTTGGTTATGTGCAAATGCTTTACACACTGCCTTAGGAGTGTAACTCCCTTATCCTGACTAGGAAGAAGGGTCCTTATTTTGACAAAGGTACCTACCTCTGCCAACTAGAGACCCCCATTTCTAACATTGGTTGTCAGCGGTGAGGATAGGAATTGTGTTTGCACTTGACTTACAGTGATTGGTGTGCAATACTACCATATCGCAGACCATTACGTGCCACATACTGGTTCTTTTTCTTTTTGGCCTATTTTTGATCTTGCCAGTTTTGAAGTTGCTTCTTCATCATGCCTGAATCAAGAGCATCATCAAGTGCATCCTTGGAAGTTGCCTTTGAGGAGGATAGGTTAAAATCCTACAACTTGAAAGAGTTGAAGGCCATTTGCAAAAACCTAAAAGTCCAAGTCAGAGGCCTCACCAGGAAGGAGGAGCTACAAAAGGCGCTGAGGGCCTGGGTAGCAGCCAGACATGCCAGCGAGCAGTCTGGAAATCTCAGTGGAGAGGCGGAGGAACCTATTCCTAGGGTGGATGTGCTTTTGGGAGGGGGAGAACCCTCCAGGCCAGGCAGCAGTGGCCTGTCCCCAGAGGAGCTGGAGGACAGGCGGGAAGCGAGGAAGTTCGAGTTGGAAAAACTCAGGATGGAGAGTGAGAGGGAAGAGAAGATAATAGCCATGGAGGAAAGAAAGATGATCTTAGATCATGAACGTATTCTTAAGGAGCTGGAACTAAGGAGTAGGCCCAGCTCAGATGGTGGCAGCAACTCAAAAGTGCAGTCAGATCAAATTGTGCACATCCCCAAGAATGTAGGCAAGGAGTTCAAGACGGGGGATGACATACAAAGGTGGTTTCAGGGTTATGAGGCATCTATACACATGAATGGAGTCCCTTAGAAGAATTGGGGGGCAGGATTGTGGCCTCTTTTCCCAGAAGAAGCAAGGGATACTTTGATAGCTTTGGGTAAGGGGTGTAACCTCACATATGCTGACATGAAGGAGGCCCTTCTCACCAGGTATGGTCTCACTCCTGAAAAGTACAGGGATCAGCTTATGTCCAGTAAGAAGTCTGATGCCAACAATTTGTTGGAATGTGTAGATTCGTTTTGCAGGTCACTTGATGGCTGGGTGAAGGGCAGTAATGTGCAGATTTTCAGGGGCTCTACAATTTGATTACATGGGAGCACTTGTCTAGTCTATATTTTGCAGATCTGCACCAGCACTTGGTTGATAGTAAGCTAACTGACCCCAGGAAGCTTGCTATGGAGGCGGACCGCTGGGTGAGTAGCCGGGTCCACAAGAAAGCGTTTGGGGGAAACTCAGCCAAAGGTGGGCAGGGTCCCCAGCAGAAAAGTGGGGGACAAGGGTAAAGCACAGGAGTTCTCTAAAGGGCCCCAAACTAACATCCCCCAGGAGATAGGAAAGCAGTGGTCTCTTCAGGAAAGCCTGCTGAGACCGCCCCAGCAAGTGTTTTGCATGGGACCAGGTGGGTCACTTGAAGGGGGACCCTAAGAGGGCTCAGCCACCCACCGGTGGGCAGTCCAAGGTGTTGGCTAGTGTAGCGCTTGGGGAGGAGGGTGGGGATCCCGCAGAAATGACCCTCGTCTCACTAGGGGACAGTGAAATGGTCCCAGGAAACCAGGTGCCCCCTATCACAAAGAAATATAGCACCTGGGTGACCATCAATGGGAAAAGGGTAGAGGCTCTCAGAGATATGGGAGCCAGTGTGACCTCAGTCCGGTGTCACCTGGTCTCTGAAGAGCAGGTAGTCCCAGGGGCATTCCACCAAGTATTTGCTGTGGGCAACTCAGAGCGCCAGTGTATGGTGGCGCAGGTTCCCTTTGAATGGGGAGGGGTCTCAGGTCCCTTGAGGGTGGTTGTGAGCCCTACCATGCCTGTAGATTGTCTGCTAGGTAACGACCTGGAGCAGTCCTTGTGGAAGGATGTTGAGCTCAGGTCTCACTTGGAGATGCTTGGGTTGCCAGAGTGAGTATGCGTGTCCACTCGGTCAGTGGCGGCCAGAAAGGTTGATCAGAAGGACTTGGAGCCTGAAACAATGGCCCAGGTCCCTGCCAAGAGAAAGGGCAGGGGGCGCGGGAAACCGGCCCCTGAAGTTTCCACGGACCGGGAGGAGGCTGACCTTGAGGGGGACGCCCCGGTTCCTACAGGGGAGCAGGTAGCTGAACTGGGGGCATCTCTGAGCTGACCCATTGGCAGCAAGAAGGGGGTCCCACCAGGGAAGAATTCTGCAGGGAGCAGAAAGAGTGCCCTTCTCTGGAGGGTCTGCGGCGGCGGGCTGCAGACCAGGCAGCTGGTGATCAGTCTGGATCACATTGGATCTACTGGGAGGATGGTCTCCTGTATAGTGAGCCTAAGGTTGCTGAGCCTGGGTCAGCCCGTGTGCTGGTGGTACCCCAGCGCTTCAGGACCTTCCTACTGGGTCTGGCTCATGACGTGCCTTTGGCAGGACATTTGGGGCGGGACAAGACCTTTGACAGGCTTGTCACCCACTTCTTCTTGCCCCAAATGCGAAGGCAGTCAGTTGGACATTGCAGGTCTTGCCAAACTTGCCAGGCAAGTGGTAAGAGTGGGAGGAAGGTCAAAGCTCCTCTCCAACCTTTTCCAGTGGTTGGAACGCCCTTTGAAAGGGTAGGGATGGACAGTGTGGGGCCCCTGGATCCCAAGACAGCCATGGGCAACAGGTACATCCTGGTCTTGGTGGACCATGCCACCCGGTACCCAGAGGCAATCCCTCTCCGGACAACGACCGCGCCAGTGGTGGGCTGGGTGTTAATGGGTATCTTTTCCCGCATGGGGTTCCCCAGAGAGGTGGTTTCTGACAGGGGGACCAATTTTATATCCAAGTATATGACATCCCTGTGGAAGGAGTGTGGTGTAACCTACAAGTTCACCACTCCTTACCACCCCCAAGGTAACGGTCTGGTGGAGAGATTCAACCAGACCTTGAAGGGCATGATTAAGGGTCTAACCGAACCCATGAGGCGTAAGTGGGACGTCCTCTTGCCATGCCTTCTCTTTGCATACAGGGAGGTGCCACAGAAGTCTCTTGGGTTCAGTCCCTTTGAGCTTCTGTATGGTCACCCTGTGAGAGGACCTCTGAGCTTGGTGAAGGAAGGCTGGGAGGTAGCTCCCAGGAAAACTCCCCAGGATGTGTTTAGTTACATGCTGGCCTTCAGAAACCAAACTGCCCGCTTCAGGAAACTCGCTCAGGCGAACCTAGAAGTAAGCCAGGAAGAAATGAAGAATTGGTATGACCAGAATGCCACTCTGGTCGAATTTCAACCTGGGCAAAAAGTGTGGGTCATGGCCCCAGTGGAACCTTGTGCCTTGCAGTACAAGTGGACTGGGCCGCTTGAGGTGGTGGAGCGCAAAAGTGATGTCACCTACCTGTTGGATTAGCGGACTCCAAGGAACCCTTTGAGGGTCCTGCACGTGAACCGCCTAAAGCTCCACTTCGAGAGGTCCGAAGTGAGCATGCTCTTGCCGACAGATGATGGGGTGGAAGAGGAGAGTGAACCTCTCCCTGACCTCCTGTCCACCAAGAAGCACGATGGGTCATTGGAAGGTGTGATCCTCTCCCCTACACTGACCCCAGAGCAGCAGAGCGACTGTCACCAGTTGTTGGGACAGTTTGCCCCACTGTTCCCTCTGACCCCAGGTGTTACTCACTGGTGTACCCATGACGTGGACACTGGTGACAGCCCTCCTGTAAAACACAAGATTTACAGGTTGACTGACCGAGTCAGGGCCAGCATCAAAGAGGGGGTCTCTAAGATGTTGGCGTTAGGGGTGATCGAGCCCTCCAACAGTCCTTGGGCCAGCCCAGTGGTCTTGGTCCCAAAGGCTGCTGCACCCGGTGCTACTCCAGAACTGCGGTTTTGTGTGGACTTCCGTGGGCTCAATGCCGTCACCAGGACTGACGCGCACCCCATCCCCAGAGCTGATGAGCTCATTGATCGGTTGGGAGCGGCCCGGTTCCTCAGCACGTTTGATTTGACGTCTGGGTACTGGCAGATTGCCTTAACCGATGGGGCCAAGGAGAGGTCGGCATTCTCAACCCCAGAAGGACATTACCAGTTCCGGGTGATGCCCTTTGGGTTGAAGAATGCCCCTGCCACCTTTCAGAGGTTGGTCAACCAGGTAATGGCTGGACTGGAGGATTTCAGTGCCACATACCTGGATGACATTGCAGTGTTCAGTTCCAGGTGGGAAGAACTCTTTCTGCACCTCGGGGAAGTGTTGAGGGCTCTGCAGAGGGCAGCCCTCACGATCAAGGCCAATAAGTTCCAGATCGGGCAGGGTTCTGTGGTGTACTTGGGACACCAGGTAGGAAGTGGCCAGGTGGCGCCCCTACAGCCCAAGATTCACACCATTCTGGCTTGGGAACCCCCCCAAGACCCAGACAGAGGTGAGAGTCTTTTTAGGTCTCACCGGTTACTACAGGAGGTTTGTTAAGGGCTATGGCACCATTATTGCCCCCTTAACAGAGCTGACTTCCAGGAAGCAGCCCAAGAAGGTGATCTGGACTGAGTCCTGCCAGAAGGCTTTTGATGCCCTGAAGGCCGCCATGTGCACGGCACCCGTGCTCAAGGCCCCCGACTTCTCCAAGGAATTCGTCGTGCAGACCGACGCTTCAGAGCATGGTGTGGGAGCGTTGCTCTCACAACTGAACGAAGAGGGCCTAGACCAGCCTGTAGTCTTCCTTAGCAGGAGACTACTCCCCAGGGAACAGAGGTGGAGTGCCATAGAAAGGGAAGCTTTTGCTGTGGTCTGGGCGCTGAAGAAGCTGAGACCATACCTGTTTGGGACTCACTTCTGAGTTCAGACAAACCACAGGCCCCTCAGATGGTTGATGCAAATGAGGGGTGAGAATCCAAAACTGTTGAGGTGGTCCATCTCCCTACAGGGAATGGACTTTACGGTGGAACACCGCCCTGGCACAGAACACGCCAACGCAGATGGTCTGTCCAGGTTCTTCCGCCTTAGTGAAGAGAACTTCCAGAAGATTGGGTAGTTCTCCCTACTTTCAGCTGGAGGGGACATGTTTTAGACTTGGCATCTTTTGGCGTGTTTCCCCTGAGTTTTTGCTTTATGACCTCCCGGTTTTGACTATGTTTTTGCTGGCTTAGTGTCTCTGCGCACTTTCCCACTGCTGTTCAGTGTTAAAGTGCAAGTGCTCCTGTTGTTAAACTGTGTTATGGATTGGTGTTTCCATGATTGGCATATTTGATTTACTTGTCAGTCACTAGTAAAGTGCACTGAGCGTTCCAGGGCATGTAAATCACATGCTGTTAGTGGGCTGCAGCACTGGATTGTGCCACCCACACAAACAGCTTGTAAATGTAACTCCGGCCTACCATTGCAGAGCCTGTGGGCAGTCTGGGACTGCCATGTCGACTTGGCAAGTATACCCACTTGCCAGGCCCTTACCTTCCCTTTTCTTGCATGTCAGTCACCCCTAAGGTAGGCCCAAGGTACCTCTGTGGGCAGGGTGCAGTGTATGTGAAAGGTAGGACATGCCCTGGTGTGTGTGGCATGTCCTGATTGTGAATTACTGCCAATTTGTTTTTCACTATTGCAAGGCTACCTGTTCCTATAGGACAGAATGGGAAGTTTGTTTATAACATCTTAGAAACATAACTGGCCCTAGGAACAAGCTGGAAAAATAAAGTTTAGTATGCCTGAACTCAGAATCTAAAGATGCATCTTTTAGTGAAGGTGATATTTACATTCTGTGTTTGAAAATACCACTTTTAGAAAGTAGGTATTTTCTTGCCTAACCATCCAGTGTGCCTCTGCTAGGTTTGTGTATTGCATGTCTGGCTTTTGGATGACAGGGGCTGGAGAGGGGCAGCGGCTCCAGAAGTCTGATGGGTCAGGGCTGGGCTGAATAGACCTGGGTTGCATTTAGAGTAGTGGGAGGAGATTTTCTTGCACCTGAATGGGCCTGGTCTGCCTTGCACAATGCCGTCTCCACCCCCTGCCAGGAAGCTGCACCAGTGAGGACAGAACTGGTTTTGGCTGGGTACAGACACTCTCTGCCTTCAGAGAACAAAGGATTTGGTGGTATAAATATTGGGGCCCAGACCCCAGAACTTTAGAACTCTTTGGACCAAGAAGACTGCCAAGAAGAAGAGCTGGAGAAGCTGTGAGGAGGAACTACCACTTTGCTGAGTGCTTTGCTGTGTTGGCCTGCAGTGGCTGCTTCTGTCTTGGGCAGTGAAAGGACTGGACTGAACTTTCTGCAACTTCTTTCTTTGAGTATCTCCAAGGGCTTGAGGTGAGAGCTTGCCCCCTGTTCAAGAAGTCTCAGGAACAGCAAAGACTTCAAGTTCTTCTGCCCTCAGCACTGGGGACTGTGTGTTTTGTGCTGCAACAGAAGAAAAAGCAACCCGACGCTGTCTACGACGCTGCTGCCGACTCCGTGTCCTGAAGGCACCGCAGAGGGCACCGCTGCAACTCCGCACTGCGACCCTGGTCTCACCGTTGACGACTGCTGATGCCGCCACCGAGCCGCTGCTCGCACCGCGACCCGTGGGCACCGCACTCCGCACCGCCTCGCTTCACGAAGCCGCCTTGGTATCCCCGATGCGATACCAAAGGGGATGATGGACGGAGCGTTAGAGCAAATCAAACACTCACCCCCAGTCAACTGATCTGGGTTTAATCCATCATCATTCTTTAGCTCACTCCACCACCCCAGTTCAGACATGGCCATATGCAAATCAGTCTGACCCTGTGCCTCATGGGAACAGTCCAGCCCGAACTGCCAAGCCATGTCTTCCCTGGACCGGAAACAAGCATCCTGGGACCGGTTTCGGGTTCAAAACCCTCATCAGCCAGGCTATCCTGAATCCAGTGGCAAAGTGAGCAAGGGACCCACGTCTGGGCATACCCTGCCAACTTAGGGCGAACAAAGCGATACCAAAGGGGATGATGGACGGAGCGTTAGAGCAAATCAAACACTCAAACTCCCCGATGACGCCGCTCCACCCCGAAATAGACGCCGCTGCTTGCACCGTGGTTCGAGGGCACCGCTCGTAAGTTTACACGACGCACCGTCCTCATCCCGCACCGCAGCCTTGGCCTACCGACGCCGGCACCATCGACTCCAGTTCGTCAGCCGACGACAGCGATTCAGCATTGATGACGCCGCTGCTTGCACCATGACCTGCCAGCACCGCGACGAGCACCGCATCACTTTGCACCGCGAGCCTGGTCTCTACGATGGCGCCATCTGACGCCACCACCGAGCCGCTGCTCGCACCACGACCTGAGGGCGCTGCGCCGCTGCACTTCACACCGCAGCACCCGACGCCTGCCGACGCCAGCGCTCCTGACTCCAACCGCGAGGAGTTCGATCTGCATCGCGTGTGAGTTTGAGGGCCCGACGACTCCTGCACCGACCTCCGGAACCAACGCCTGCGGACGCCGTGCTTTTAGACGCTCAACGAGAGGTCGCCGACGCCCTGCATTTCTAAAGGTACTGTTTTGCGGGTCTGCTGGCCCGCGACGCCGCATTCACCCAGAATTGTTTGAATTTGTTTGTTCACGATGCCGTGATAGCCCCAGAGGGAGCTATCGACTTCAAAGAACTGTTTTTCAAGGTTATTTTGATAACTGAAGATTTCTAAGTACTGTATTGTGTATTTTTTATCGTTTTTGGTCTTGTCTTAAGTATATAAAAATATTGGATATTTTTCTTAACTGGTGTGGTGTCCTTTTGTAGTGCATACACTGTATAACTGTTGGTTATGTGCAAATGCTTTACACACTGCCTCTAAGATAAACCTGACTGCTCGTGCCAAGCTACCAAGGGGGTGAGCAGGGGTTATTTTAGGAGTGTAACTCTCTTATCCTGACTAGGAAGAAGGGTCCCTATTTGGACAAAGGTACCTACCTCTGCCAACTAGAGACCTCCATTTCTAACAAGGACAACAGCTTTTCCTCACGTTTTATGTGTTGACTCACTTTAGCATACCCATGGAAGTTGACAATCGTGTTTTCCCAATTTTTTTTACTGGGGAATCTTGTATGGTATATAATCCCTTAGCAGAACTGTGTGACCTAAATATTTGAATGTTCTTTAAATTAATGTTTTGCTCTTCTAATGCTCTCCTGGGTTTGCTTGGTTTAGCCCCGTCAGTTGTACAGAATCCCCACATGCACTGTCTGCTTCTCAGTGGAGTGAACTACCTAGAAAACCTAAACACAGGTCGTTGGCAGTGAGGGCTATAACCCAGGGCGCACAGGTGTATAATCTGGGCAATTCAATGATATTCCAATCATGCTGAACTTGTGGTCCCACTGCCACTGGGCCACGTCCAAACAAAGTTCAAATCCACGTCAAAGGAGCGTGTGAGTGTCAGTCCTTCCTTTGTACTATAGTTCACAAAAGTATATTCGCGTTCTGTATATTCTTTTTCATATTATCACAAAAAGGTCTCTTGGGAGTCTCATTTAGTTGAATCCAGCCAGGATTGATTTAACTGATGGCTGGATTGATTTGACTGCTTCTTTTTTGATGTATTACAGGTTGAATAAATTTGGAAATGAAAATTCAAATAAATGAGACTCCCAAGAGACCTTTTTGTGATTGAATGAGAAAGAATATACAGAATGAGATTATACTTTTGTGAACTATAGTACAAAGGAAGGACTGACACTCACACGCTCCTTTGACTTGGATTTGTACCTAGAAAACCTAATATCTGGGGAGTATAGTTGACGCCTAATATCTGGGGGCTATAGTTGGGGGGGTATAGTTGACGCTTTTAAGATCAGATGGTCTGCTTAGATTATACTTTTGTGAACTATAGTACAAAGGAAGGACTGACACTCGCACGCTCCTTTGACGTGGATTTGTACCTCGAAAACCTAATATCTCTTGCTTTATAGTTTTATATTGTTTTTAACAATCGAAAACAAAAACTAGATCAACCCAAATCTCTTGTGGCTCAGCCTTAAAGTAAATTATGTCCCCTAAGTCCCTCTGAGAAATAAGGCCATCAGTGACAGATTAAGGCCACCCTTGCAATCCACTGTGCCCCTTTTCTATCGCCCCCCCATGGTACACAGACCATCCACGTTGTCCATCTTCACTTACTTTTTAATTTATTACCACTTCTAATGAAAGTTTATTCCTTGCATTCACTAGGTTTTCTAGGAATTATTCTTATATTTTCTAATTTTATCTGGGTCCCCTGCCCTCTCAAGTCTTCTATCATGAATGACACTTCTATGAATGCTTGCCACTTGCACTTTGTTTCATCGGTTTCAGAATTTGCATATCTTTATTCTTTTCTCCTCTACATATTGTTAATGTTTTTGAGCCTTTCTTGTGCTTGAGGTTGAGCAATCCACTCCCTTGACATAGCACACAGTAGACACCTACTACTTGCAAAACTCCACCACACCAGTATTTTCGAGGCCGTCAATATTTAATCAGGCTTTTTAATTAAATGTAACATTTAATGGGTTTGATGTTTTTTTTTTTGTGCATGCGCACGTTCATGTAAAAACTTATTACATAGTTTTTTTATGACCCGTTGGTCCTCCTAAAAAACTCCAAGGATTTACTGCCGTCTGTGAGGTTGGCTAAAACATCCCTTCACTTTTTATCAGATCATACAGTTCATGTCCTTCTGCAGTCCGTTTTGCGGTCTCACAGATGCCCAATGTCCTGGGACTTGGTAGATAGAGAAGAAATTCCTTTTGCTGCCTTTCCTTTTCCAGTTTTTCCACAAACTTCATCAGTTCAGTTCTGAAGTCCATGTGGTGAAGATTCCCTCTGTCGTCATATCAGAGGGTTCGTGATTCCAAACCGTTTGCTGGTTCAAGTCTGGATAGCTTCTAAAGACCATGCCTTTTCTAAAGAATTGTGTCATCGCCAAATGCTTATTTTGTGAACCTTCTATTGTCACCCTCCTGCATCTCCTGGAGACTCCCTAGGTCTAGTGAAAGACTTGGAAATGTGTTTTCTATGAATGTTACTTGAATGGCGATTAATCTATTGACTAAAGACACAGGTTTCACTCTCATTTGCCATTCCCATTTAATGTGAGGACTCCACTATATACTTATATATTTTTTTAATTGTTTTATAAAGCACATACATAACAGTTGTAGGTTTCAGAGCACTGTACATATCTTAAGAGGGAGCATTTCAGTAGACAGTGGATAGCCTTGCCTAGAGAATGACATACGATTGCCTCTACAGTGCAGATTAGTGAGGAATCTATTTACATTGGTGATCATATCTTCTATTATCATATCATTTATCTACTTTGGGGTTTACAGTCTTAAGCTCATTTACAATAAATGTTAACTTTTTTAATAGCAGTTAAGATTTAGTGTAGAGCAGTATAATTGAAGTCTTTGGGATAGTACACCATTTCCATACTTTTTACCCTAATACACTATATTTCTAGGACTAAAGATCCTAATCTGGACAGGGGTAATATTGTATTGCAAGGTGGAAGGTTCGAGGCTGAATACAGGTTCCAACATGATTCTGGCATTAAAATATTGACTTAAGTTGTTTATCAGTAGTTTTTTTTAAGAGGACGGAGAGTGTGTTTCTGGAGTGGGCTGAGATAACATTTCCCATTTTAGAGGCATTCGCAGATCACAGCAATACCGTGTGAGATGGATTTATCCTGGGACTAAAACCTTGTCACTTCGAATTGTGAATATTCTTTTATACTACAAGGAAGAAATCTGGAATTTTACTTACTACCAATAGACTGTATGACATCTGAATATTACAAACTAGCCTTGAGAAAGCCCTGGCTCAATCTGCCATATAGGGCGAAACACGTGTCGGCTGTCCCCTTTTCTTAACATCCTGCCATTAAACATGTTCAAAAAAGAGTGGAATGGCTTAAAAAAGTGATAAATGGAAATAAAATATCTTCCTTCACTAAACTTTAACTGGACTACTGTGTTGTGTCACAAAATAAAGGAATGAACCTAATGAAAAAACAGATCGATTGAAGGTAGGAACATATGCTTATACCTATACCCCCACTTGTCAATACGAGGCTGAAAGGTCCAGAGCCTTGAGCTACGTTCCTCCAAAGTCCCACAGGATTTCATATCCAACACCAGGATCTCTGGACCGACCTTTCCTTTGAACCCCCCATTTTAGAGGCATGTTCTGAAAAGGACTGGGGCAGTGTAATTCATTTGCCGGCAAGTGTACTGTTGAGGAAGAGTTTATTGCTGCTTCTAGGAAACCTGGAACTACCATGCTATGAGGTTATTTTGGGGGGTATAGTTGACGCTTTTGAGATCAGATGGTCTATTTAGAATGACCACCTGGCTTCCAAAGGCCGCCAGTTTAGAATAGAGGAGTCAATGGTGGTGTGTTTGATTGTTTTTCATGTAAGAGAGGAAGCAGGCTGAGCCATGTAGAACAGAATTAGTGGGGTCACCGTTTTTTTGTTTTTTTCGGAAGACCAGTGAAGAGACCATGTCCATAATCTGACAGGGAAAATAGTAAGGCTCCAACTGCTATGTTAAGATCTTGCCGAGAGAGGCTGTGCTTAAAGGCTTTTAGTTTTTTGTAAGTGAAATTTCATCATCTTTGTCGAGCATGAATGTGTTTTTGAAGTGACATTTTCATCAAGTATTTCACCCTAACTTATACACTTGGACAGCTTCAAGATGGCAATGCTGGCTCATGTTGTTTGGTTCTCTGACAACAAGGGTAACTATGGTCTGTGGAGTGAGGTAATTATACAATACCACCATGAAACAAGCAATGTTACGCAAAAACAAATCTCTCTTTTATTTGCTATATCCTCCCGTATTCACATCCTTTGAGTAAAAAGAATAGGCAGATGAGACTGAGTCTATGGTGGAATAGGAACCAATGTGTGAGGTGTGCCGCAAGAGATGGTATCCAAACAAAATATCAAATAACCGTCTTGACTGAGACAAAGGCATCTGCCGCCAGTCATTATTGCTGAAATGAAAGCAGCAGCAACAAGAAAAGATTATACATAGTATCCAATATATGCATTGCAAAGCGAAAATACAAGTAGGTAGTGAAGAAAAATTGCAAGTAATTTCCTCAGGTACAGCATTAAATAAAATCTTTAAAAATTCCACAACCTTTGAACTCCAACTGAAGATGGTAATGACATAAGACTGATTCCGCACAGCTCCGCTGCTTGAACTTTAGCTGTCCAGACAAATGAAGCAGTGCTATGTAATTTCAGACTCCGACATCCTTCAATCAGGAGCTGAGGCGAGAGTCCTATGCCCAGGTCCTGGTGAAATGGAATTGGGACCAAAATGGAATGAAGAGTGGTACACCTCATGAAGGGTGGCATGTTTTGTGGAAACAGCTAAAAGAAGTACCAGGGCTTGACACTGCAGAGCCTGGCCTGTAAACCTTGCAGCCCGACTGGCATGGGGGGCGGGGCAGGGCCAAGGAAATGTCTTGTGTGTCCCCATGGGCATCCACGACAATGGGGAAAATTGCGACCTCCGGGGAGAAGACCGAGATGGATGACGATGCGCAGGTTATAGATGGTGCCGGCATATGGGCAGATGGTGAGAAACGAGAGCATGCTGGAGAAGGGAAGTGACCAGCTGGAAAGTCCAATCCCTGGGTGAGTAAGTCTGTTCAGGCCCCTTTATAATAAGGGTTATAGGAACCTAGAGTACAAGAGAGGGAGCAGCAGTGCGGGAGCAAAAGTGTGAGTTATATGTACTTAGTTTAGAGAGTGGTGAGATTGGTAGACTTATTGAACCGTGCTCCAGGCACTGGAATACCAGGGACTTAATTCTACACCACCTACAGATTCATCCATACTTAGGAGCCATAAAACCAGCATGCTAAAATCACAGCACAACTGAAGTAATGCAAAAGGAGACGGACAGATAAATAAGGGGTGCTCCATCACTCCTGTAATCCAACAAAGGGCAGGAGTCCCTCCATTGAGAGTGAATGTGATGGAAGCAAGTAGAAGCTAGTGACCTGAAATCTTGCAGGAATAACTGGCACAAAAGCGAGGAAAAAGAGTGCTCTATAGTGTCTTAGAGCCCCAGGATGTGGGGAGGACTTCAGCTGGTGCACAAGCCCCTCACGTGCGTGACTTGACCGCATACCCCTAGAGCGTCCCAAAACGCAGCTAGAGTGATCAGTATTTACCTCGTTCCACCTACATCCACTTCCAAGGCAACAACTGTCACCATGACTGTTGAGTGTACAGGATATTGAAAAATCCCTGAGAAACAATCGAGCAAACTTGAGGGTGGAAGTAAACAGGGGCATTGCAGAAAACAAAGTGGATTTGCTAAGTCTTGAACAGAGAATGGAAATAGCAGAGGGCCAGTTGCGGACTATAGTGGAATCAGAAAAGCTCATCACTATGTCCATATGTCAACTAGAGTGTCACACCAAATGCTAATTGAAAAATGTGAAGATTTACATATTAGACCTCTATGTGGCAACATCTGTATTTAAAATCTGAGAGAGGAAACAGAAGGGAAGAATATGGCTCGTATGGTACAGCTCTTTGATGGAATCCTAAGAGGACCCTGATTTTCAAATGGGGATAGAGCGAGCATCTCTCAAGGAGAGAATAATGCCACAACCTACAGAATGATTGTGTTTTGCTACACCGAAGTGTCCCTACACTGTAAATTAAATGGAAAAATAAGGAGGATATGATCATAATGCCAGAAGAAGTAAAACAGCAGCATGAACATGAATAGACATTTTTGCCAACACAGTCTGGAAATCACACAGCATGGAGCTACACGCTATCCCGAAGGTATATATTTAGTGGTATATATTTAAATGCAGGGGGAATGACTTATCACTGATCAATGTATATGCTCTCAACACACAACAGGAAGAATTCTTCGGGAAGGTGATGTATGAACATGCGGGGTCAGTGGGGAACCAGGGAAGGCTATTTTAACAGGAGGCGATGTCAATATAGTGTGGATCCAAGGACTGGATAGATATGGCCCCATGGAAAGAGGGACCAATGGTGTGCCCATACATTCTGCAGTATTAATAATCAGCACATTTGTGCATTGTGGGACCATGCAAGAGTCAGTGAGGAGGCAACTCCAGACAGAACGCACGCTATCATGAAGATTTTTCTGGGGCTTCCCCTTGCTACAGAGGAACTACTGAGCATGGAATTGATGCATCTCTGAAATAACCAGAATGCTACTGGAGATCTGCAACAAGATTGTGATCAGACAAGGTGTCATGATCCCCATATTTCCCTAATTGCTTCAGCCCGCAAGCATTGGAGGGAGACAATTTTATGTGTTGGGGGAGATGCTTTATAATACTGGATTTGTTAAACAGAGAAAACACAAAAACATTTCTTGACTGTTAAAGGGAGTTTAGTGTCGCAAAACAAGACAAACTTCAATACCTGCAAATCGGACACTGGGTCTTGCAGCCTCACAACAAGAAAGAAACCACTAGGCAGCTAACCTTCCTTGGAAAAGGAAAGAGTAGACGGGGCTACCAAATGCATTGGGAGAGAGATCCCTGATGAAAAGCGTTTTTTATTTTTTTAACTATGCTGAAATTTCATTATTGCGAATTAATATTTTACACATGGTTTTATTTTTCGCATGTATTGCATTGGTTTTAAGTAACTCTGCAAAATAAAAATAAACTGAAACTGATAAAGTGGAAAAAGTTCTTGAGAGTCATGCAAAAGAGCTTGCGGTGCCTGCAGCAGAGGGAATTGGAGTTTCAAAAAGGAGAGCCCAGTGCAAAAATCAAAAATGATCGTAAGGTCACCTCTTAACCACGAAATTATTTTAACAAAACTTTTCATAGAAGCTACAAATAACATTACTTAAACCTTTGTGTGTAAAGGTGAATCATAAAGTTTTGGTATATAGGGTTATATTAAGACACTGGCCGAAATATTAATTATTGAAGCCCGGCGAGATGTACAATCGTATTTAGATTATCAAAATCTTAAGGTGTGTTTCCATACATCTTCCCATATATATCAGTATTGGAGATTAGGGGCACTTGCCGTGAGCACCTTACCCACATGTCTTCCAACATATGTAATAGTATGGGAGACGAGGGGCACATGCCCGTCTATTAATCATAAACCACGATTATAACAGGGAGCTTAAAATACTATTGCCTATACAATTATTTAGGCAATATGATTTCATTTGACTTTACTTTATTTTATTTCTTTACTTTGAGCACTTAATGCACTTTAGTGGGTGTCTCACACACACCAAGTATATATAGTGAAAATTTAACTATGTAACTCTGTGAATGATATGGCCATGGAATATGACAGTCAATTAAGTTCCAAATATTTATTGTGACCAGAACGATTCTTTGAATGCGGTATCTTTATTGATTACGATCATGCATGGTATTGAACGATTTTTGAATGCGGTATCTTTATTGATTACGATCATTACAACATTACATCAGAAACAAAAGAAATAGGAATTGATTAATTTTTTGGGGTGATTTATGCGATGATGAGATGTATTGCTGCGTAAGAAATTCAGAAGTCACATTTATTGTTAAAATGTGTGATCAAACAGAATCTGGTCGATTATAATTTTCGTAGTATTTTGTCAAAGTCCATGGACACGCGCACACTATTTCTATGGGAGGTGGGGTGTGCACTCACTTGCTTGACAAAGGCTTTCACCGAACGCGTTGCTTGCACAATAGATGAATGTGCTTTCCTCTGGTGTGCCGCATCCTTCTTCCTGATCAGATTGGAATGTATATATATATACACACACACAGGAGAATGACCGTTTTTCCTGTTTATTCTATTTTACAAAACAGCAAGGCATATTATGCTATCAATCAGACTTGAATTTTTCATACTTTAGGATATTTGTCTAATGTCTATAGGCTCCAACTTTACATTGAACGATGCTGCATTCACTTGATAGCAGACGAAATGCATCTTTTGTTTCAATTATTCATTTAAGTATAGATTTTGCATACCTTTTTAATCTGGTTTGTGTTTCACATATCTCAGCATTTCCTTCAACATAATATATTTTATATTGCATTACTCAGTAGAGGAACAGTTATTCGTACCTAAATATTGTGAAATATTTTATGGTAAATGTTTTCTCTTACATACATGACCTCCAGGACTGGACAGGATGAAACTGGGAATAGCTCCAAAAAGCCAGTGATAGTTAATGCTTGAAGTATACCAGGACCTAGGTCCGATTTCAGGCCGACTATGCTGGAGCGCGAGTCAGATATACCAACCATGTTTGACCCGGTTGGAGGTTTCACCTTAGGGCTTAGTCTTTCTTCTGGAAGTCAAAATCCTTCAGCTGAGCAAGGCAGCATACTATAATCAAAAAAGGCTACATGACCTCATCAGGTAGGCATTGGCCGAGATTTGGCAAAGCCATTTATTTTGGTGGAAAAAGCTAAGAACTGGATAAATTCAAATTTCTCTCCAAGGTAAGTCCTTTCGCTGGCCAGATACATTTGGGGCTTTCAGCTGGTCAAGATTTCTACCTTTGGACTTAGTCTGTTTTTCGGAGCTCGGATGCTCCAGTGGGGCAAGACTGCAGGCTATATCCACGGAAGGCTCCACATGGCTGGATACCTTCTGAGCGAGGTCCGGCTGAATGGGATTTGCTTCTATGGAGAAGCTTCGAGCGGTGGGAAACCTGAATTTTTAGCCCAGTGGCAAAGCACCTTGGCGATCGACTTGGCAGGTTGATCTCGGTTCTCCTGAGGCTTTTAGACCAAAATTATTAAGTCCTAGGTCTTTTCAGAAATTTTAAGAGGAGTACACTTTGACACAGCCAAAGGTCCCAGGACCTTGGGAACAACAATTGGGGGTAAAGACTTACTCCAGCCAAGGCCACCAGCAGGCTCCGGGTCCAGTCCAGTTGGTACTGGTCAGCTGGGCTTTTCAGGGAAAAGGCCTCTTGCAGCTTGTTGTGCCTTTGTAGCTTACACAGGAGGTCAGCCAAGTGACCATTGCAGTCCACTTCTTTTTCCTGGGTGCAAGAGGGAGCAGGTCCAGCCCTTCAGGCCTCTTTAAAAGTCTCAAACTGTAGGTGCAGTCCTTCTGTTGTTCAATAATGCCAGGGTGTTCTGAGGAGGGTGCCAGGGGATGCCACTTTTTTGCCTGCCGCTACTAGTGAGTGGGTGTGACTCATGGCCTCTCCCTGACCTAGGCGAAACGTTCCCAAGGGTAACCATACCCACTTTTGCAGCAGTTCCTTATGATCTACTGCAAACAATGCAACAGTGTCCCTCACTCACTAAATCCAAGAGGAAGAAGCCCTTCTCTCCTTGTGCAGAGCCTGTGCGCCCATCAAGAGGTGCGGCCAGAGAAATGAGGAGTCCCGTCATCCTTGCTCACTCCAAGCCAGTTCTGGCAGCAACTCTTCCCCCACTGGATTTGATGCCTGCCTGACTGAGATGACAAAAGAGAGGACCTGTACACATGTGAGCTACAGCTGTGTTTGACAGTGGAGGACTCATTGAAGTAAATTCATTTCCTGGGCACTGACCAACTGTTCTTCCTGCCAGAGGAGCAAAGCATCTTCCCACACCTAGGCCTTTGCCCTACGGAACGTTTTCACACCTCATCAGGGGTGTTCACCAGCAGGATAACAGTTGAAGGCTAATGCATGTTAGCCTCCAGGTGCTTCGGGCAGGGAAAAGGTAACTTTCTAGAAGTCCCTTGTCTTTTTCAAAATTCCGAGTTCACAATTGAGCTTGGCTTTTAATAAATATTAACAATAGTCCTTGAAATATGTTGGTAGCTGGTCCATAGCCTGAGATAGCAAGCTGAATAATCAATATTTCTTCCCAGTACCTCTGTATTTGCCATCTAGTCATCCAGCCGTGAAAATAGCTTCTAGCTTACATGTCTTACATTTTAAATACTATGCACCCTGCGGGCTGCAAGGCTCACAGAGGGGTGACTTATTAATATTTTAAAGGGAGATTTTCTCCTGTCAAAAATGGTTTCGTTTGACAGGTTAGGTTGTTGTTTAAACTGCAGCTGCCAGACTGCTGTGGCAGGCCTGGAGTCATGTTTGCCTGGCCACACTACTGGATGGCACAGTAGTGCTGTAGTCCATAGGGGGCATTTCATTTTCCATGCCATAGTCCTACTGTTGACCTATATGAAAGTTAAATATGCCAATTAAGTGTTAGCCAGTTCACCATGTTTTAAGGTTTAGAACACATGGACTGGATCCTGGTTACCATTATCCCAGTGCAGACTCAAAAAAAACAGCAGCATCAGTCCACACACAATGGGAATGGTCAATAAAAAGCAGGCATTTTCACAGTTCAGAGGCCTGAATACTACACAAAACCTCTATTTACCTTTGAATTCTGAAGCTCCAAAAACAGTAGGATCAGAGTAAGTTGATGGAATGGTATCACAATAAGGAAATCCACAAGAAATGTCAATAGTGAAGCAAAACCCTGTTTATAAACTTTCTTCCAGTTCAACTACATGACCCAGTGACATGAGCCAAGCTGCTCAGTCACATAACGCAAGCATTCTTTGGGACTATGCCTAAAATAAATATGTATATGGTGAAAAACGTTGCATTGCACATTTGCATTTACACAGTCTCTGTTCCTATTTCCGCTTTTAACTAACATAATAGGTTAACTTGTCCACATTAATTATAGTTCTGCAGCATAGATGGGCGTTAATTCCAACGTAATACCAAGATCTTCAAATCTGGATTAGAGAAAGGCCTGTCCCATTTGCACTCACTGTAGTGTGCTTTCAGAGGACACTTGGTGTTCTCTCTGACTGTGAACGATTTTCAAAAGAAAAGCTGAGCAAGAGTTCAAGGGAAACATTATATGGAAAATTGTCACTTGGTTCTTCTTCAGGAATCTCAATAGTAAAAAAGCCTAATGTCCCCTAGATTTCTGGAAGGCACCATAACTTTGGGGCTCAACTAGTCGTTTACCAACAACAGAAAGCATAATTCTGGGAATCAAAAACGAAAAAAGGTAAAAAAACGAGTGATCTGGGTTTTATTTTAAGCAAAGGGGGTACCACCTTTCATGAATTCAAGAAGGGCATGACCCAAAACAAGTACATTACCTGAATGAATGAAAAAGCGACTACTAAGGTCTCTGCAACTGCTGTGTGGCTGGGATGTGCTGAAGCTATAGGTGCACGTTCAGTAATGACACAATCCTTTGAGTCCAAGGCAGTGGCCTCAACCTAAGCGGAATCCTGAATAGCAAGCGAGGAGCCAGGGCAGACCCGCATGATGTACCTGCGGTGCCATAGTGGGTGCAACATAAGCACGCATGAGCAGGTCCTGCCGTGAACTGCAATCCATGCCAATGTAAATGCAAACAACTAGCTGGTTACAAAAGGACATTGCTTCTGTTCTTGGGTACAAGCCAAGTTATCCACACCCATCCTATAATTGTAATGGAACTTGAACTTTGCCGAACTTGCAATATTTGCTCCCCTTTGGTCTGGGTTTGAACATGGTATTTTGCTTTGATGTCATTACCCAAAAATAGATTCTTCTTTCTTGAAGTGCACTTTCCAATCAATTTTCCTATCCTTGAGCCTCTATAGTGGACTACATGTACGCTCTTTATGGCTGACGCACCATACACTCCATGGTTTCTAAGAGGGTTGTAAGTTCTTCATGCTCTCATTCATTACACCAGCATCCTTTGGAACGAAATTGTATGAGAATCCTCGCTCAGCAAAACATGAAATCTTAGGCCGCAGTGATCACATGTCCTGTCAGTTCCCTGACCTTTCTTTTATATTTGAGGGCTAAATTCGTTTCATGCACCTCACAATCTCTCTAGTTAGAACTACGTATTTTGACGTAGAGCTCGATTTCCCACAGTGCGTATTTCAATACCTTTATGCTTGGCACGCCTTAATCTTAGTTGGTTGACCTTGTTTCCCATATGTACAGCAAACAACACTACACTTCTATGTTTACTCTGTCTGCCCTAGTCACTTATACAAGCACCTTTGCATTTATCTGTGGCCAGCCGCTGTCGGTCGTTCACTGCTCTTGACTTCTCTTTTCATTTACAGTAGGACTGCATTGTGCTCACAGGTTAGCATCTCTAGCTTTATTTGTTTCCTGAAACTTTGACCATACACATATCACAAACTTCTGAGACTTTGGTAGCGGCTTCCTTGATAATCCATCCGTTTTTGGTTTTTTTTGTACACATACTTCCTCTGAATTGCGCTATGTGCAAATCCAGCATAATTTCTCATAGGGCAACCACATAACTGCCCACAGACTATTCCTGCGCTCTAGAGAATATCTAATACATACTGTCTAATCCCACTGATCCCAAACTACTCTTCACCTTCTACATAACCTTTGGCAAGCTTATTTTTCTAACTCGTGCCTCGATGGATATGCAAATGCCCCTGCTAAGTAAGTCATCTTGCACTTAAATTGTGGAGGAGCATAGCCTTTTTTATGTCCTTCAGACATAAGATACACCTAGAACAGGTCTTTTCCTGGGCCTATGCTGACTCAAATTTTCCGGTGTTTCTTAAGAAACACAACGAGAACACGTTCTGCATGCCACCGAAGTTAATTATTTCATTCACGAGATGAGAGACATAGATCTCGATTTGCTGCCTGTCCAGGCACGTAAGCGTATCTATGGATAGACGCTCAAAACTGTTATATGAGATTGTGCGGTATATGCGCGCACATCACTTACTGTCATTGATGGAGCACTGTGTACATGCAGATCTCTAAGCTGGGACAAGTCTTTCCAGTTACATATTTGCAGTGCTTGTGAGACACTCACATTTTCCTTAAAAGGCACCATGCATGGATGCTTGGCAATTTGTTCTTTACCCTCTGGGACCTGCTATAGATGGATGGATAGATGGATGGATGGATAGATAGATAGATAGATAGATAGATAGATAGATTTTCAGTCTGTGCGTGACACACTCCAGTATCATGCTGTTGCCACCCAGTACTAACTTCCCCAGCCCCCTAAATCTCACATAGCCGGGCAACATCTTTGCTTGGCAATGCCTGTGCCATCCTCACATGCACAACTTCATACATTTATCTTCTCCTGGTTGTTTAGTAATGTACTCTCAAGGCCGAACTGGCTGGACCTACAGGACATTAAGGGTTTCCCTGGGAGGCTGGAAGGCAGGGGTGGCGGTTTTGGAACAGTGCTGCATTATCGGCTCCCAGTAACAAAATCAGCAGGCTTTCATAAGCCACTCAGCACTCACTTTCGTTTCCAGCCTCCCAGTGTTTTGAAATATGTTATGTTATAAAAGCATCCAGCCGTTTTTAGGCACCAATAAAAGTGTCAAGATATCTCTGGTGATTAATCTTCCTGCTGGAGAAAGATCAGAATTTTGTCTAGTGGCAGGTTTGTCTCACCTAAGGTCATGATTACTGCAAAGAACATGTACCACGCCGATCATAGAAAAGTATTTTATGTGTATAGCTCAGTGAGTTACCTCTTTTGTCACAGAGATCCTTTTGTAACTGTGTTGTTCTTAATTCACAATTGTAATCTAGCACAGTGAGCAATGAACTGCCATCAAAGAGCTGCATGCAAACTGCATGGTACAGGTTAGAAAGCTATGTTTTCCCCCAGTCTTTCATGATTCTAATGTTGCTAAAAAAGATCTGTTTGGGTAAATATAAATTCTTATTAATAAAGCCAAACCTATCCACTGTTACGTTTTGAATTCTGAGTTTGTGCTTATCCAGACACATCACGCTTTAAAACTGTGTACCAGTATGGATTACGTGAATCCTACACCTCGTAGTCGCCTTTGTCTTATGTAACATTTTCGGTACACTAATTTAAACACATATTATTCATTGTCTCTATGTGTGTGTAATTGAAAGTGCTCTGACACCCTACACTGGTCTGAGAGGTGCTGTAAAGCAAATGAAATACATGTGAGAGAGTGGCTATGGAGAGAAGAGGGGACATGCTAGAGGATGATAGTGAGGGGAATCACTGAAGAGCCTCAACAAAGATTGTCGTATCATGGTGCACTGTAAGGTCATCATTTACTATGCTTTAAAAGCTAATATAATTGAATATATAATGAAAAATGTGTTGTAGAATACACCAGTGTTGCAATTTTTTCCCAAATCTTCTTGAGAGGAGAACCCCTCTAAACCCCTCTTGTAGTGGTCCGGCTCACTCGCTGCTGAGCAACTGTTGCAAAACAACTTCCTGCACCTTTTGTTGGCACAAATCCCACCAGAGTGTTTCACTTTCTCTCAATGTTGTGATTCTACTTGTGTGCACACAAGCCTCCCACATGTCACTGACGAAACTGCCAATGATCTTCACACTGAGCACCTGATAAGCTGCAGGAGACAACCGAAGCTTCCCACACGATTGTGACTTCTTCTACAGTTCAACCACTATAGGAAGAGTATTGCCTTCACATGCAGACAGGATAGGAGACAGAACCAACCAACAACTTGATGGTAGATGCAACTGTGTTGACGAGCAAGCTTGTTATTCAGTGGTTTCCCAGTGACCACCTAACAAGGGCACCAACAGGGATCACTAAATCCATGGCAACAGATAACTCACTGCTCATCCCCTGCATTATCCCAGGGTCTACGTTAGTTGTCTCAGTTGCCAAAGTCCTTTGCATCTTTTCTGTTAGGTATTCGATTCGCAACGTGCCTTCCAAACTTTTCGTAGTTCCTGTGGCATCTCATCCTCGTCCGTGATCAATTAAGGCTGCCACTTGAGGTAGATTTGAGATGTTATTTCAGGCTCTCCACAAATTCGGCACACCAGGGGACACATAGAAAGTGCCCCAGCGGCACAAGGGGCCTGTGCGCCTGCTATTGGCACCCCCGGGGCACTTTGATATTACAGAAGGGGTAGCGGATGATTGTGCGGTCCCTTCTGTAATACAGCTCGTGCTAGATGTGCGCTGTCCCAGACCCAAAGGGGGGCGTGCCCTCATTTGTATGCTGGTGTGGCCCCATGCAAGCAAGGAAAACTGTGGCTCCACCATAGCGTGGTTGCAGAGGGAGAGAGACCGCACTGACATTTTCAGAAGCCGGCAGTGCTATCTCTAGTTTGCAAACTCGCCATTACTAATCATCGTCCGTGCAGTCGTGTTGGTTACTGCTGTGCTCTCATTTGTTTCGGTAATTGTTCTTTTCGAGTGGCGTGTCCGTTTCTGCTTTTTTTATGATTTCTTTTATCACCTAAAGGCAACTTCTGTACAAAACTGTCCCTCGAACTAAGCTCCTAGCAGGCGCGCAGAAACATGTATTTTAAATTCTAATCAAGAATATCATGCAAGACTCGCTTGCCTGGGGACACTTTGTTCTCATAGTGTGGTGTTTGTTTATTTTTTTTAATTTAACTCTACCAGAGATGATTTCAGCTAGCATAAAAAAGTGTACGTTAGGGGCAAGATTATCTCTCGTAAGAAACTGAAGCACAGATTGGATCGGTTGTTTCGTAATTTAAAAAATATTATTAATGAAAGCGCAAATAACTAAGTACGTTGGCATTGTATAGGAAACAGGAGGAAATTAACAAGTTAGTTGACTAGAAAAGTATCTTAAAGGTCCTCACGTTAAACTTTGTTTACACCAAGTCCTAAATCCAGCTATTCACCCATGTGTCCTGAGAGTTTTACAGTCACAGCTGGTAGCTTTCCTAATTCCAAAAGGAAATTATGAATTTTTTAGAGGAAAGGAAAATGGAGAGCCCCCTTTCAAATAGGGTACATCTATATGAAATTAGGGTGTTGAGTCTGAGAACGGCTACATCTGCAGGTGCCACCCATACCTCAAAATTATTACACACACAAATGTTGCATCTTATAATGCATGAGAATGTATTACATGCCATTTTCGTGTAAATCAGATGAACAAGAATTATCATAATAATAGTAAACATCTTAGCGACCAAAAATAAAATAAGGGTAAAAGTTTATACATATAGCAACACAAAAAGATGATGGACAGAATGTTGAACATTGTCAAACATTCACCCCCAGTCACAAATCTGGGTTAAATCCATTGATTTTTTTCCTCACCACACCACCCCAGTTTGGACCCAACCATGTGCAAATCAGTCTTGGCTCTGCTCCCCATGGAAACAGTCCAGCCCGAGCTGCAAGTCCAGGTCTTCCCTGGACCGGAAAACAAGCATTCTGGAACTGGTTTCGGGGTATCGACCCTCATCAGCCAGGCTAGCTTGAATCCAGTAGTATAGCGAGCATGCGACCCACATCTCGGCATACCCTTCCCTCTTAGGGCTTCTATAGCAACTCAAAAAGATGATGGGCGGAATGCTGACCATTGTCAAACATTCACCCCAGTCACAGATCTGGGTTACATCCATCGTTTTTTTTTTTTTTTGCTCACCATGCCTCTCAGGTTTGGACCCAGTCAAATGCAAAACAGACTTGACCCTGCTCCCCATGGGAGCAGTCCAGCCTGAACTGCCAGGTCAGGTCCTCCCTGGACCAGAAAGCAAGCATCCTTGGACCGGTTTAGGGGGGTATCACCCCTCATCAGCCAGACTAGCTTGAATCCAGTGGCATATTGCGGGGTTCAAACTGGGGTGGTGTGGTGAACACAAAACAATGGATTAAACCTAGATCTGTGACTGGGGGTGAATGTTTGACAATGTTCAGCATTCCGTCCATAATCTTTTTGTGTTGCTGAAAGCTGGATACACCCAAAACGTTGTTCATCGCACATCCCTAACCTATTGATATAATTATCTAACTATAATATATTTAGCTAGCTCACAGAGTTATATAAAGTCCCTCCAATACCTGTTTGCCAGCTGGCCTCAAATTCGAATCTCACCCTACCATGGCATAGAACATTGTTGGTAGAAGCTAGGTGTCCAGGAAGGCGCAGAGTTGAAAAGGAGTCTGTGGGCTCAGAAGGAATTCACTTTATTTGTAAATAAAAACGATTACAAAAATCCATACAACAGTATGCCTCAATATTTAAAGATTTCTGCACATTCATTTAAGATTGTTATATATGATAGATAAAATAATTAAAAGAAATGCTAGCAAAAACCTAGAGGGTATGTGGGATCCACCCTTTTGCTACAGAAGTTAAATATAAGATAATAAGAGTTCACACACCAGCGATGCCGCCGGTTTATTGTGATATTATTTTATAAATCTTATAAACCAGGTGGCAATTTGCATATCAGAGCTGTTAAAAATGGCAAGTACGAATACAGAATCTATAAAAGGAATGCTATATGATTGTAGAGCTAAATGCGCAGATTTACTGTTTTGGCAGTGCATGTGGTCTCCTTCAAATGACTTGTACTGTAGGACTTTTAAGCGTGTTTTCGAACATTTCTAAACGAGATTTGAGATTTAGGTTAAAATGTACAATTAACTGGATGTCAGCATTGCTATGTTGCTGTATTATGTCAAAAAGCAACACTATTAGAAATGTTGTGGACTGTATGAATGTTAACGTTCATAAGTGGAATATTTTCTTGGCCCGATGACTGCACCCTGGCAATAATTAGAACTGCCTGAACTGTACTAAAGCATTTTGTGGTCTGGTACTATGTAATTCACAAAATCACATGGTTTGTGACAGCGAAATTGTATTTTTCTATGTATTAAGCATCCTTTGCGATTCACAATATCCTTTCTAAATCGCAAAAGGGGTTTTGCGATGCATTCTGACTCACAGTTAGGAGGGGACTTGTTGCGACTCCTTCTGAATCGCAGTTAGGAGGAGGCGTGAAAGGTGAGTTCCCGCCTATCTGCGATTTGCAATGTGGTGTGTCAATGGTTTGTGGCTGCAATTGTAGTTGCACATAATTGAAACACTATCAGCATCTCACAGGAGTTGGTAACTCATTCATAAAGGAGAAGCTGTCCCTTTCGGACTGCTTTCTGTAGTGGATGGATCTCAGGACACTTCTATTTAGTTACATGTAGGTTTATTGTAGGACACAGCTGAGCGCACACCTCGCCAGCTGACCAGACCATCAACTGACAAGAGTGGAACACTCCGGTATAAGTTAGAACACTCACAGGTATTCTTTAGAGGCTAAGGAGGTAAGGACACAAAGGAAGGGCTAATGACCACTGTCAGGCATGTTACAAGAAGAACTAATACACAACGCATCTTCCTCTTTAACAGAGAAAAAATAAATAAATCACAAAAATGAAGCTAAGTATGGGAAACAACAACAATAATCATTAAGACAGAAAGGTGGTCTAGCTAAGTATGGGAGACAACAACAATAATCATTAAGACAGAAAGGTGGTCTACGACGTCTTGAACTATTTTTAGTTCGCGAAGGCAAAGGAGCGTTTGGGGGTAAAGACTGTCAAGAGTGGAAGGTGAGGTGAGAGACATCGCCCAAAACAACTAACAGACCACCACCACTTCCTCCCCTTAGACTGACAAAAACAGGAAAAGACAGTCTACTCTCTCCAATCTGTCCTAGTCCACCAAAAACAGGAAGAGACAGTTCACTTTCTTCAATCTGTTTCCGTCACCATCGCTTTCCGCTCCATTTTGAAGATGAACAGCTCAACAGATGCCTTCATGCTTTAATGACAGATTTCTTTAATGTTAAGTTGTGAGGTCCGTAGAACTCCGACAGCAGATACCACAGTCCTGGGACTCTTCGAGATTTCCAAGTGCAGTACCGCATGTGATGTTAGGAGTTTTTAATCTTACTTGAAGTGCTTCGGACTGACATATGATCACAACGTCCTTTATAATAATTTTTTTTAAATTAAATACTCAGTAGTTTGTAAAATAATTTCTGCGCTTCAATACTGAGTAACATTTCAAACTTGAGTTCTCCTGTCGATTTGATTCTTCGAGTGTGAACACTTTGTCTTGGTTGTAAGTCGCTGGTTCACTTTCTCTGGTTCTGGGCCTCTTTCACTGGTTATAGGCCTCATACACTGCTACTGGGCTCTCTGTCTCAGTTTTTAATTTTTAAGTTCTTGGTAGTGGGCACCTTGTCCTCTCCTGGTTCTGGGGCCTTTGTCCATTGCCGGTTCTGGGACCTTTTTCCCTTCTGGTACTGGTTCTGTGACCTTAGTCCATTGCTGATTCTGGGACCTTTGTCCCTTCCTGGTTCTGGGACCTTTGTCCATTGCCGGTTCTGGGACCTTTGTCCCCTCTGGTACTGGTTCCATGACCATTGTCCATTGCCGGTTCTGGGACCTTTGTCCACTCAGGTACTGGAACCTTTGTCCCCGTTGTGGGCTCTCTGTCCCAACTCACTTCCGTGGTTCTGGGGCCTTTGTCCACTCAGGTACTGGAATCTTTGTCCCCGTTGTGGGCTCTCTGTCCCGACTCACTTCCGTGGTTCTGGGGCCTTTGTCCCTTGCCGGTTCTGGGTACGGGCTCAATATAACTCAAATTGTTTTGAGTAAATTACATTTCAAAAGATTTGCTTACAGAGCTCATTAGTGTTGTTTGCACTACAGATTCTCCAACTGATTCTTGTTCGACATCAGATAACTTCAGCTTAGCTTTGTGGACCACATTTGCATTCCTCCATTCCATTAAAATCTCATTAAAGGATTTGGTGAATTGCCACTTTCCAATTTTCCCGTTTGCATTTCTTCTGTAAAGATTCATAGTCTTTCTTAGCTATTGTACAGTGGCGTCTCTTCTTACGACTTTTAGTATGATTTTCGTTTTTAACAACTGCCTCAGTAACTCCCGAGCTGCTCTCTGACAAATTGCTCAAATCAGAAAAATGACTCTCCTGCCCACAAGATGATGATAGCTGCCTAACAGATTTTTCTGTGGGACTATTTCTTTTGTTTCTTTTTGTGAGACTTCTTGGATCGCTTGCGTTTGCGTGACTCTTGCTCTGCACTGTGCACACTCTCTATAACAGTTGAAATCCCACCATACTACACAGTTTTATCAAACTCCAGCTGACTGAATGACCAAGAACAGGTTAAACTCCTACCTGCATTATCGATCAGTCCTTTCATGCCTGCAGACCACGGTAATCCGATTTGTTTTCCGCCTCTGCAGACCATTTTAATAACAATGCAGCAGTGCTGCGATGCGGCGAGAAAACGACCCCTAAGATGGACGCTTCACTCTGCGTCAAAACGCTGCACCATGGCAACGCCGCTTCTTGGCAACATTCGGAGCATGCGGGAGTGGCACAAGTTAGCGCGTGAGGCCGTTACCTGGCAACGTTCAGATTAAACGGAGATCGTGCATGCTGAAGGAAGCGCGTGCACTCAGTAACAGACTAACTCACGGTTTTTCAGAGTGCTTGACCTTCACACCGTGTCCCGTGCCTGTTAATTTCAAAAATGAACTGTTGTCTTCACTTTTCAAAACAGCGGGGCCCGATTTTCACCCCCGATCAATACATAGCGGGACCAGATCATGTGCTCGATCACCATATCCCACAAGCGTGAATCTTCAGAGTGGTCTGAACTTCAAATTGGGACACAATCCTTGCCTAGGACAAACACATCCTAGGTGTAAATCAACCCTGGAAACACTCTCAGATAACACTGGGGCCCGAACCTTGCCCCCGGTCACCTCATTGGAAGGTGTCAATTATCACTGCCGAACAGCATTAATGCGCATCGGGGTCTGATCTTAGCCCTCGCTTGGCACTTCCAAAGTGTAAATTCACCATCTAGTGGCAAACAGTTTATATGGCGCATGCAGGAATAAATAAACGTTGACAGTAACTGACTCACAATTCAGACGAGTCACGTCAGAAGTGCTTAAGATCAATTCCTTCTATTTTTCAGTTTCTGCCAAATATTTCAGAATGTTAGACTTTAACGCCGGGGCCCGTTCTTTGCGTGCAATCAACTCCTTTCACGATGTTTTACATTACAGCCAAACAGAATAAAATAGCATCGGGTCCCATCTTCGCTCACGCTCGCATTACCAAAGTATGAATAGACAGTCTTATGGTAATCACGCAGACAAGCAATTGACGCGCTGCCAGAGACCATTAATTAACTCACGGTTGGAGAGAGTGGTACTTGCTTCTTCAATTTTTTTTCCCTTAGTTTCGTTTTTTGTAGTTTTCACTCGTTTCTTGCTTATGACCACGTTACAGGCAGCAGATAGGTGGACCGCAGTGGGTTCGTGGTGCGAGGTGCTGCTCAAAGCTGTGCAGGGGATGTTCCCTCTTTGGTCTGGTCAGCTAAATCGTCGCCAAATTGTAGTGGATGGATCTCAGGACACTTCTATTTAGTTACATGTAGGTTTATTGTAGGACACAGCTGAGCGCACACCTCGCCAACTGACCAGACCATCAACTGACAAGAGTGGAACACTCCGGTACAAGTTAGAACACTCACAGGTATTCTTTAGAGGCTAAGGAGGTAAGGACACAAAGGAAGGGCTAATGACCACTGTCAGCCATGTTACAAGAAGAACTAATACACAACACTTTCCCTTTGAAAATTTTCCTCAATATCAGAATCATATTTTTTTAAAGCAGCACCTATTGCTTTAAGTAACATAAAGTAAAAAAAAAAAAGATCTCGTTTAGGAATGCACACACTGGAATGGTCTGTGTGATCGGTTTTGCTATGCATCCCGCCATCCCTGTACGAATGGGAATTTTGCGATGCGACCTGTTAAAATATAGTTTACATTACAAAATTATAGGCAGGCCAGAAAAAAGTTGATGCATAGTTTGCACCCACTGGTTGCAATCGCCGCTTAGTACATCCAACCATAAGTTTTAGCACTTTGAAATCGTATTTTATATTAACAAAGATGGTTAAACTTCCTGACGCTCCACCGTTTTTTGCATCGCTTATTGGCCTGATCGATGAAGACTGCACATTCTACCATTGGTGTGGGCTGCAGGCACTAGGCCCCCTGAAGGCAGACTATATCAAAAGAGGATGCATACTCCATACCATCAGAGTCTTTTCCCTGTCTCTCCAAGACACCAACATTCCATAAGCCAAGTTTGAACTTCTGTATGGAATCTTGCACTTGTTGTATAGTCTGTCTCTCCGAATTGACTCTAGGAATTAGTCTTGGTCCTCTAGAAAATTAGAAAATAGGCTTGGTGAATGATTCCACCTAGCGCCCCAACCATTTTCTCCAATTCTTTTGAGTATATTAGTTGACTTGAATGTCAGTAACCAAGAACTGATAGGAGGTAGATCAGAGAGAAGTAGTAAATGAGGAAATGGAGAGTACAACTGAGATGGCAAGCAGTGAACTGAGGATCATTCTCTTCCTGTGGATTGATCTATGTGTTTTGAAGTAAAGACAGGAAAGATGGGGGATCTCTCTGAGGTGAGCCAAGTTTCAACTAGGAATGGGTGTTGTGAGAGAGTCCTGCAAGTCCTAAATGAATGGACCTGGAAGCCTGCTTGCCTCTTTGCTTTACAAAGGGAGCAGGAGTTATTGGTGGTGGGGAAAATTGGTAAAGTTCTTCATATGTTTGGTATAATTTTTTTTGTTTTCTTCATTCCCATTTTATACTAGGTGTTGAGTGCTTGCCAGAATTCCACGCCACGTTTTCACGCTGACTATCGAGAGCGAGCGAGGAGGACGCCGAATTTGCCTCGCGTCTCCCGGCCGCAGCTCCTGCTACCGCCGGTCTCCTGTTGGTTTCCCGCAGGCCCTAGTCCTTGTTCGCGGACCCGCTGGTTTTCTGCTTTGCCGGCAGTGAGCGGTGGCAGTGGCGAGCTGCTCTTGCGGGCTGGTGTGGGATGGCTCGGCTGAATCTTGGCTGAATCTCGGCCCCCTGTGGCTCCCCGTGGCGCTCCTGACTTCCAGTAGCGAGTGAGCCGCAACTTCCTGCTGCTGCTGGTGATGGACGGGGCGAGGAGCTGAGGAGATCCGCTTTGAAGGACAGAAGAATTGGCGATGACCAGGAGCCTCACATCTACACAGCATCTGTGAGAGGTGAGCTGGGGGACCTGAGAGAGCTGGAGGTGGAGGCGGATATTGGAGCACTGAGAGGCCGCAGAGAGTGAGCCGTTGGAGGGTGCGGAGGCGGCCCGGTTAGTTCTGGGTGCAGCCCGCCCTGTAGAGCTCCACTCGTCCCACTTACCCTGAGCCTTGGGTCTGGCAATTACGTTGAGACCTTGTCGTCATTTGCCGCCATCTCCTCCCGCCATCTCCTCCATCTCCTCCCGCCCCTTGTCTCTTGCTGCCTTGGCACCTTGGCATTTTGGCGTTATTGGCGCAAAGTTTAGTCTTGCCAGCACAGAGGAATTCTCGGTCAAGGGAGCGGTGAAGGAGCACTCAGCGGATGTCTTTCCAGCAGTGACACTCTTCGGCATCTCTTTCGGCACCTTCAGGCATCAGCAATTAAGGCGAGAGATCATATAAGAAAGGCTCACGGAAAAGTCCAAGGATGGGCAGAAAGCGATGCCCGGGCAGAGGTACGGGTAGGAAGGGGCAAACTGATGAAGCAAGAGAGTGCTCAGGCGTGGGTGAAGGGGGGGAAGGCAGCCCAGTATTGGATCTCTTGGGGACCACGCTCAAACACTCACAAACCCACCCTCCGATGGAACTTAAATAAGAAACGGAAACAGAAATGGAAACGGGCATTCATTCGAACTGGAGTCCATCCAAAGATGGACCGGCAATTACGCCCGTGCGCCCCTTCACACAGGGAAAAATTCAAAGTTTCTTTCAAAGACTTACGCATTCTTCACATTCCACCGGTAATCAAAAACACAACAGTGAGAAGGACCCAAGGGAAAAACCTAGACGTTCTCGATCCTTAAATAGGGCAGCCTCACCGAGCTCAGAACCAACCCAGCCTAAGGATTTACGAAGGTCAATTTCCCATCCTATACTTCAACAAGTCGGAGATTCACTCAGGCTGGCTGGGGGAGATACCCATACTGTAACAACAGTTCAAGTTCACGCCTCAGCACTGGGAACGGTTATTGAGCCAAGCCTACCAATCTCCCCAGAAGTAAAAGCCCCGGAAGTAAAAGCCCTAGAAGAGGAGCAGAAGCAAAGGATTATACCCGTTCCTGCCCAGGGGGGCCTATCACAGGAATTTTTATCAACCCTAGAAGCTCAAATAGATGCACAAATGGAAGCATCTCTATCTCAAACACCAAGGCCAGACATTATGCGTGCTACAAATACTAATTACCAATCGCCGCTCCATCTACACAAAGTGAGCAATGACCAAGCCAGTATGGGAAGTCCAGCAGACTATAACTGTGAAGATTTCTGTTTATACAAACAAGACACAATAGCTAAAGCTCTACTCTGGCAGTCACAAAAAATGGAGCTCCAGATCGATCTGATTCAGTCAATAGCAACAACATTAGTGGTTCTAGGGAACAGGTTAACAACGATCGAATACAAACTAGACCAGACGGAAATGGGCCAATCGTGCTCTTGTACTCAACTAATGGACAAACTGATCACATTACCGGAAGTTTTGTTGGCCTTATTAGATAACGCCAGGAAGAACGACCTACCCGCAATTATATCTAAGGATATCGGAGAGGCCGCAACCAGCCACATAAGGAAGACAAGGGAACCAGTATATCAGGCGATAAGTTCTCGCAACGAAAGCACGGGCGTAAATGCTCACTTCAGCACTAGCCTAAGCCCCCACTCAGACCTAAGTGAGAGTCCCAGTAAGCGAATCCTTAATGCATATGCTTCGGAAGAACTTTCTTTTGATTCGCAGCAAGTTCTTAATACTCATGTTTCTGGGGAATCTCTCTATTCACAGCAAGCTCCTATTATTCAGGTTTCAGGGGAAGCTCCTCTATCTTGAAGAGCAAAAAAAAAGCTGAAAAAACTCTCAAAAAAACAGCGCTTACAAAAAAGGTTTCAGGTGACTACAGGCCTAGGACAAAGAGCACACACAATTACACAACAAGGAAAGCCGGTTAAACTCTTCCCCATTTTCAATAAAAGATCAAATTCAGGTTCTAATTTACACTCCAATCACTTAGTCGTTAACATCCAGAAAAAGGAGTCCTCCCCGACACGAGAAAATACTCAGAGTACTCAAAGAATACTAAACACAGACGAACTAGTAAATGGCATGCGAGGTGACTGTCCATTGATTTCAACACAATCAATGGGTATGGTCGGGCCCTTGGCTGATACTCCAGCGATACATCAGTCCAGTTCGGGACAATTACTAAACAGCGAGAGTAGAAACCATCTTCCAAATGGGCACGTGGGTCAAATTATGGCCCCTGGCATTCCTTTCATTGTAGGAACAGCAGCTACACAGAATGGTATCTATACCATTTCTACTTTGCCTTCCACTTCTATTAGTCCATCAACAATGACTACACAGATAAAACCTCCTCAAGGAATACTCATGCACACAACGGTCAACACCATAAGGAATGATGAACAGGTGCAGGAAACCTTGTTGAGGGGGAACACAAATATACAAGACTGCACAAGAAATCTCAGTCCATCTCAATTTATGAAACCAGCTGCGGAGAAAAATGTTACATGGAAGCAAAGCCATAGCCTCTCGCTACACACACAAGGAAGCGCTAGCTGGCCCCCAGCGTTAAGGGACTGTGAGGAAACAGGCCAGGGAGTAAGTGAAAGTTCAGATCTCCAGTCTCATCCATTGGGGCAAGTCTTACATCCCCGTACCAGAGGGGACGGAGAAAAGAAGGAAGAAAATCCATCTGCCGGCTTAATATGTATTCCTCATTATGTCTCTAACGGACCAGCTGATATTTTGAATAGAGGGAACTTATTAAAACTAATTCAACATATTCCTTCTCTTAAGCATCTAACCTCAGTGAAACTACATTCAGTAAAATTTGCCCATATATTGGGACAAGGGCACCTGAATCCACCATTACAACTGCCACCAGAGATACCATCCTCAAAGAAGCCTCCTTTTTTGATGAATGGGGCATAGAATTAGAGCCCACCAGGCCAAGTAAATACCCACATGTCTTAATTGAGGACCACAGACCTCCCGTTAGAAAATGTACACCGAAGGGAGCTTGGGGGGGCACCCATGACTGGTTAGTAAGTACAACACGAGTATCTAATCCATTAACGATCCATTGTGACGAAAAAGATCGGACAATTAGCTGGCAACCCGTAGACCAGAATTTGGAGAGGGCAACGACAAATTTAGCTCTTAAGGATAATAACCTCCTTTACGCTACCTAGCCCGAGAGAACTTTCACTCAGGCCAACTGTAGAGCCCATCCAGTATGGGAAATTGGCATTAAAAGACCAACTCACCATCATCTCTTGGAATGTGGCGGGGCTGGCCTCAACGCTTCGTTCTAAACAAGGGCGCAAATTCTTAAGCAACAACGATATTATCTGCCTCCAGGAGACCTGGTCACTCACCCCAACAGCAATCTATGGGTACCATGAAAGCTTTCAATCAGCAACACAAACAAGCTTATTTGGGCGGCCATCGGGGGGCCTTTCGATCTTTCTAAAGCAATCTCTCATGGTCTCGATCTCTGCTGACACGCGGGCCCATAAGAACATACAAGCCATAACCATTAAAGGCCTAAGAAGCAGTCAGAAGGCTTTCTCATTGGTCCTCATAAATTGTTACCTGAATCCCCGTAAAACTTCAAAAGCGCTTGCCATGAGTAATCTGTGCTCGACCATCAAGACAGTCATCGAATCTTATCCCGCACATGAAATCTTGTTGGTAGGCGATTTTAACACCAAACATTTGGGCCGTCGACATAATGTGGGACAGAGTAACAGCGAATGCGATGAATTTAACAATCTACTCATCACATATGGCCTAAAAACAGCAAATCAGACTCCGGATGCCTGTCCCACGTTTAAGAAAATCTCCGCAATCGACTACATCTTCATGTCAAATGGTTTGATTAATCATCTTCAGAGCTTCACCATCGTAAATCGCACAGAAAGTGACCACAATCCCCTGGTAATAAATCTGAACTTGAATCACCAGATAGCAGATACAGGACAAGAGCTAGGCCATTCCACAGAAGATGAACTAACCAACACGGTGAAACGAATAAAATGGCAACCATTATATTCGCCCCAGGTGACGAACTGGCTCAATGAGGTGAACCTCCGATTACAGGAACATCCAGAGAATTTTCTTTTTCCTTTAGTAAATTGGGATTTCATGACCAGAGAGTTGGGAGCACTCTTTCAGGGCCATAAAGGCTTTTCAAAACGATCCCAACAATTGTCAAGTGACATCAAAAAACCTCTGTCGGAACGAACCATTAACCTCACGCGGATGAACCTGAGGAAGAAATCTCGTCTGTTTAAATTAAATCCAACTTACAGAAACTTATTGGCAGCAAAGGAAGCACGGAAAACCCATAAAAAACCATCTGGGCCCTGAAACGTGCTCAGCAAGACGAAGAATGGAAAAAGATATTCATTATGCTCAAAGAAGGATCTTTAGCTCGTTTTGGGAGTATGTGAACAGATTAAAATCTCTTGGACCCCTGAAGACAAATGCGGTCTCGGCCCCTGTCTGGGAGAACCATGTGAGAACTCAGTTCCAGACACATAATTTAACACCTACCATGGCCCTAGTTCCATCGAATAGAGGTGATCATCAAACCCCAATTCAACCAAGAGATATCACAAGACTAATAAAATGCATGAAATCAAGCGGGGCGCCGGGCCCAAATGGCCTCCCTGCGGGGATCTTCCAATCAGCCCCAGAGGGCTGGGCAACGTTATTGACCCACTATTTAATTCCGCTTATACCCTCGGAAAAACCCCAGAAGCCTGGAAGGGATCAATATTATGTCCAATTCACAAAAAAGGAGATCGGCTTAATCCAAACAACTATCGCCTAATAGCTTTGTTAGACCTGGAAGCCAAAGCATATGCACGTATCCTCTTGAAAAAATTGGAAAATTGGGCTGAGGAAAACGAGTTGCTCCCTTTCTTTCAAACAGGCTTCCGAGGAGGAGCCGCAACAACTGACAATATAATTGCATTATCTGCCCTCTGTCACTACGCAACTCAGCTGCATCAACCTCCACTATTTTGCTGCTTCGTCGATTTAACTGCAGCGTTTGACAAGGTTAACAGACAATTGTTGTGGAAGAAATTAGCGAACTGGGGCATTCCATCCTCACTTTTAACAGCTATAATGTCCCTCAACTCAGAAACCTGGGTGCAGGTGAAAACAGGCCCCACGTCTCTCTCGGCCAAAATCTACACTGCTGGTGGTTTGAAGCAGGGCTGTGTGCTTGCCCCTCTTCTTTTTAATTTGTACACTGCCGATTTAGGAAAAGCTCTTGTTAATAAATGTCTGGCCCCTCCTCGACTAGGAAATCGCTCTATACATATTCTTCAGTATGCAGATGACATAGTCATCATGGATCATACCAAAGTGGCCTCCAACGAGCACTGACTAGTTTTCATGAATATTGTACATCCAACTATCTTACCATCAATCCAGACAAAACCAAGATTTTAGTAATAAGTCGGCAAAAAACCTATTACATGTACAATTGGCTCTAGGATAATTACTACAGTGCAGAAATATAAGTACTTGGGGATATGGCTCACAGAAACAGCAAGATCAACCGCTCATAAAAAGGATCTGATCCATAAATCGACGGCTATAATGTATGGTTTAACAAAACTGAACAACAAGCTAGATAGTCCGTCAGCAGAGGCTATAAGAAAGGTCACTCAAGCCTCACTTCTCCCAGCACTCTCGTACGGGCACCAAGCATTTCCGGGTGCTTGTTCAGAAACCTTAGAGCGAGCTCAGTGCGTGGCCTATAAAAGAATCTTTCAACTACCAAAGCACCTTTCAAGGGCGAGACTTAGACTAGAGCTCGGGTTAGTTAAACAATCTCTAAACCTCGAGGCCGACTTTCTAAAATATTATATTCTAATTTTAAAATCTTCAGGGGATACCTTAAAAAGCTGCCTCAGAGTCATATTTGAAAAAACTGGTTCGCCATGGAACAAGCAGCTCATGAAAGCTATGGACTCCCTTGAAATAAATAAATCAGCACTTGTTCTGACTTGTATTTCCTATATCACCTGGAAAACGCGCATCAACAAACAAGTACAACAAGTTTCTTATCAGCAAGACCAGGCAGTATTAAAAACACTACCTTTCCAGATACCGCTGAATGATTCATATTTAATAAATAAACCTCAGCCTTATTTTACCGCCCTGCTCAACCCTAAGGCCAGAAGAGAGATTATGTATATGCGACTGCTGGCACTCCCAATCACGGACTTCAATCGAGCTTGGGCAATTCAAAACACAGGAGGAGCATGCCGCTTATGTGAATATAAACGAGAATCATGGCTGCACCTTCTGTGCTGCTGCCCGACTTTAACAACAGAAAGGAGGCTTCTCCTTAGAGATCTTTGCTTGAAAGAAAAAGTAACCACCTCTCAGGGAGCCTCTGCTCTATGTTTTAAACAAAATGAACCTTATATCCTGGCTCGCTGTGGAAGATTCGTTCAAACTATCAGGGGTGCTATGTACCTTGGCTTGGCCCCCCGTCCTAGTCCTCGAACTGTTCAAACGTTGATACTGGACTATTTCAAACACAGGCCTGCGAAAGACCATTTCCCAACACAGTCGCCAAGTATAACCACTTGAAAAGAAAAAGAGTACCAGCAAAAAGAAAAGAAATTAAAGCAGCCTTGGTGATTTGAAGGAGACAGCAGGGTGACACTTTCTTATGGGTCTAGCCAAAAAGCAACGCCCAATTGAAATCATGATAAGAAGCCCTTAAACAACCGCTGCCATTTTAATTATTGCACTTTCTCAGATCTTGTTTTATTTCTATGAATTGAGATGTTCTTACTTCTTTTAATGTTTTATTGTAATGCAATGGTTTTAATTAACTTATGCAATTAAACGAATAAATACCAAATACTAGGTGTTTAGTTGCAAATGTATCATGATCTGTTCCTTTTTAGGTCTCGCCTACGCAGCGCGCATGCGCTGCATAGGAAAAAGACCTTTTGTAATCGACACAGCTTTGCAGGCAAAAACGTGCACACGTTGCATTGCTTTCAATGGCAACGTGTGCACGTTTGGCGATTCCCTTGCGGGAGCGAGCTTTGGCGCCATGTGTTAGCAATTATCGCTCCTGGTGCTGCTCGCTCCCGCAAGGGAAACGCTTTCACTTTTGCCGACACTTTTTTTTTTTACTTTTAGCGCGAGGCGCGCGCGCTTGTTTCAGTCGTAGTGACTAGAGTGTCATGCTGAGCACTAGTGCAAGCGAGGAAGGTGCCCCCCTCCTACCACCTGGTTGTGTAGTGAAAGGGGTGGTGCAGATGCCCTCGAAAATCACTGGTGCCAGCACCTGCTGCACCACTGACAACCACGCTTCCGAGGACCTCCTATGCGGCACTGCAGCACAGCACAGATCTGCAGGACACCTTCCCATTCATATATGCGACTACGGGGGGGGTGCCAGGGGCGCTTATAGAGCAGGGTCTCCTGCGGCTATTAGCCAGCCGGTTTGACATTCAGGGCCTATACAAGCCCACTGTACAGACTTTGTAACCTGATAGTGACAGCCTCAGCCTTCAGTCAGAGTACGCCAGTGTAGTGGGTTGAGCTCCTGCTGCAGTGATGTGTGAATGTAACCTGCAGGAGCGAAAGTTCGTGTTGAGGTGGTGCCGAGGCAGCCTTTCATCCTCCAGGATGAGTGCCCCGGATTTGCGTAACGTCTGCATTGTAGATGTCAGCGTGCCATCCCGCTGCAGCGCTGCCGGCGTCCTGCTTCCAGTTCCTCGGTCAATAGTGCGACAGTACATTGGATGGTTGTCCCTGACCCTAAACTTTACATGGCACATGCAGTCTTCGTCTTTCTGTCTCGGGCTTCCGGTCTGCACTGCCTCTCAGCTGCAGCTTGTACTGAATGCAACAGCGCGTTTGTTACTCAGGCTGCCTCCGTTCGCCCCCCTCCCCCCCCAAACATTTCCATTCCCCAAACTGGCTTCAGGTGAGGTTGAGGGTGCTTTTTAAAGTGCCTTGAGGCCTGGCATCCCAAGGGCTCTGTCTTTTTAGGCGGATATTCCCCTGCTGCCGTTCTGGACTCCGTTTAGGATGACGTCAGAGCCACGCAACATAAATAAATATATTAATAAATAAAAGTCCCGGTGTGGTCCTCGTGTATGATATGACATCACAAGAGATCATTAGAACTCGAAAGCATTTAGTAAAGGTGCCAGGGACCCTACTTCAAGCAAGGCAAACGGGCCTCGCTTCCACGGGTTGGCTAGTAAAAGACCGACTTTATTGGGGTGCAGTGGGCCTTCCACCTGCTGGGGTGCGGGGGCCGCCGTAGTGAGAAAATCCGCGCCCACTGTCCGAATTATTCCCTCTATTCCACTGGAAAGTGTGTACAGAGCCAGTACTTGGCACAGAACTGCATGCAGAGCAATGCAGCAGCTGAAAGGGGAAGTGCAAGCAGTGCAGCGCAGCACAGCGCAGTGCCGATACACTCCTGCAGGTAACTCTTATAGGACCCGGACCCCCCAGGATTTATCCCCCGCCCTGCCCCCCAGGTGATCAATCCCACAATCAATACTACTACTTCCAGAGAGTGGGTATAAATTGGCCATGTTTAATTTTTTCAACAATCATAAACATGACAAAACGTTTACATATTATACATTTTATGGTATTAATGTTTCACTTTTAATATCGACATTTATCATCAAATATCATAAACACAAGTTATGGAAAATTAATTTTGCTCCAGCACCAAGGGGCCCTCTGGCTCGCATCTCCTAATCTGAGAACCACGCAAGGCGCAACCCACCTGCGTCCTTGACCGGTGGGCCCCAGCCCTCTGGTCCTTGTCCGCCATTTTCAGGGCCCACCCCTCTACCACCAGGCTGCCAAGGAGGCTCGTAGGGAATACCCAGGGGCCGCTGCCCCATGCCCTAGTTCGTGACCTGGCGCCCTTGCCTCCCCAGCCGATGACCCCATTCTCCCTGCGGAGAGCTTACCGTCTCTCCCCTCAGTGCTGGCCTAGGGAGTACGTAAGGAGGACTCCCGTTAACCCTGCAAGTCAATGTTCTGTGGCCTCTTTTCCGCCACTAGGGTGACCAGGGCCCACAGGTCCTTCACCCTCCCCACCACAAAACAAGTTCTGCACAAAAGACCATATTCCTTTGATCCATATGTCCGTTCCAATGTCTGATAAATGTACACCATCCTGGTGAAACATTACATCCCCTGTGATCATCCGGTGCGGTATATGACACAAGCGGCCCTGTCCTGAGCACAGCTTGGCCAATTCCCCATTGAGTCGCCTTACTGACACATTCAAGGCTCGTGATCTTACTCCAGCGCCCCATGTCCGGCGTGGTATCATACATGACCAGGCTATCCGTGCCCGGGGGAAGGCCCGCCCCAGCCATGCACACTCCGTCAATATGGCTTCCCTGACCGCCAGCCGTCCCCGATCAACCATGTTGTTGCCGCCCAAATGCAAAATAATTAAATCCGGGGACTGCTGTCCCTCGTGTGCTTTTGTCTCCTCAACCAGCTGCCGCAGCTGCCGGATTCGCAAGCCCCCGACGCCTCGCCATAGGAACGACATCCCTTTCAGACCCGGTGGTTTTGACACTCGCTGCTGTTGTAACCGGACCGTGGCGCGCCGTACGAACGAGTGCCCCAACACCCATACCACCTTCGCGGGCATACTAATTGACGGGAAAAGAAATGGAAAAGTCAGAATGGGCATGTCGACAAATCTGTGTATCCTCTTACAGTAATTCAGGCCGCACATAGCGCTTGAAACACTCTGATGACCAGCGCCCAACCCTCTTCACTGCCTCTGCTGGCAGGCCGGCGCCCGCCGCTAAAGTCGCCGCACCAATTCTAAAAGAGTGTGACGAATAGCCTGATGGAATCACACCCAGACTTGCCAATGCCTGCCTAAAAACTGCCTTGAATTGATATTGGGACAGGCAATCACCTTGTTCATGTATGAACAGAGCCTGCCCCATACCTACGGGGCGGATCGCCAAGTATGATTCCATCAAAGCTACTGGGCAGATTATTATCCCAGGTGCAGGACTAAGTCGAATCGTGGTCCCCTTCCCTAATGTGTCTGTTTTTGACTTCCTAAGGATCACTACCAAACTACCCTGGACTAATTTGGTGTCGCGTAGCTGCAGCCCCCCCAACTGATCGGACTTGGAGGTCCCTACCAATTCCCCTAACCGAAAGGCCCCATAAAAGGCCAGGGAGAAAGCGGCCCCAAATAGGGTGCTCTCATATGAGGAGCAGCATACCGGGCGCAGAGACCCAAGAATGTCGCCCAGCGTCTTCACGTCTACGGGCCTTCTGCTGTCCCTTTTGACCCCCTCCAACCTGGCCCATCCTGACAGAGCTTTCCTGACCACAAATGCTGCGCTTGGGTCGCGCTCACCTGCTAACTTGGCAAAGAATCCTACAGCGGTCACGTGTGCCCTAGCATAAGAGACTGGCCTGCCTTGATCCTTCAATGCTTGTAAGAAACCGCATATCTCCCCTGCCGAAAACAGGCCCATTATCCCTGCGCGCTACACAAACATCCTGTATGACTTGAAATGCTGTTGGTAAGTTCTCCTAGTGCGTTTACTCAGTGAGGCACCTACCAGCCCCGCTAAAGCGGGGCTCCAATCCTCCACAGTGATGTCGGGAACACTGTCATCTGATCCTCTGCCAGTGGGTGATACCTCCGGAATTCCTGCAACTTGGAGCGAGACAAAGCGTCAGCAGCCTGATTCTCTACTCCTGGAATATGTGCCGCTTTGAACAGCAGGTTCAGCCTCAAGCACGCCAGCACTAAATGTTTCAATAACCTCAGTACATGTTTACACGTAGCCCCTTGCCTATTGATCGCCTCCACTACTCCCATGTTGTCTGACCAGAATACCACAGATTTGTTCTCAAAGAACTCAGCCCAAACAGTTACTGCGACCACAATTGGGAACAACTCCAAAAAGGCTATGTTCCTAGTCAAACCGCTCTTATGCCATGCAGTCGGCCAATCGCCCCTGCACCAGCGTGATCCTAAAATTGCTCCAAAACCTACACTACCAGCTGAGTCCGTGAGCAAGCCTAAGTCGGCACTGGAAACTGGCGGTGCAGGCCATACCACCTTACCATTAAATTAGCTCAGGAAACTGCGCCACACTCTCAGGTCCTCCCTCACCTCCGACTGCAAGCGCACATGATGGTGCTTTTGAGTCAACCCCACCATTGCCCGTGCTATTGACCTTGAGAAGGGGCGCCCCATCGGGATGATCCGAAGGGCAAAGTTCAACTGACCGGCCTGGGTAGAGGATGCCTGTTACACTCTAGCCCCCAAGAAAGCACTTATTCCTAAAAGGGCACAACCTACAGCCCCGTGGTATTCTCAGGAACTGAGGGCACAAAAACTGAAATGTAAACAGTTGGAACGGTCTTGGAGGAAGGAGTATCGACCAGCCGAGAGAACAATGTATAAACAAGGCCTCCTACTTTATAAACAGCTACTGTTTAAGACGAATCGAGAGTTCTTTGTTGGACAAATTAATCTAGCTCTTAACTCACCAAAATAACTTTTTAAAGTAGTAACTAGGTTGGCACATCCACAACCAGCAATTATTAAAACGAGCCAGGAACTATGCGAAGAAATCGCAACATTTTTCCAGGCAAAGGTGGAAACTATCTTCAGCACCTTTAAGGGTCCAGTTGGCAGTGGATCAGGAGTTTTAACACAGGGCCACAAAATGGGGCTAGATTTAAAGCCCACTATGGATAAATTTGCATCAATATCTTTCACAGAAACACTCAAGCTTCTTTTGTCAGCCAAATCAGGCTCACCTTATGACCCCTGCCCAGTGGCAGTGGCACAACTGGCTTCTGTACCCATAGCCATGACACTCACTCCTTTATTCAACGCCATGTTTTCTGAAGGGCATTTTCCTAAAGTGTGGAAAACTGCATCTGTTATGCTACTTTTAAAAAAGCCAAGTTTGGATATGAAAGACCCAAACAGCTTTCGCCCCATTTCACGTCTCCCTTTGCCATCCAAATTGATTGAGAAACATATGAATATTGAACTGAGCACTTATCTACGTGAGGCCAAGGTTTTGGACCCCACTCAATTTGGGTTCAGGGAAGGGCACAGTACGGAAACTGCCCTTCTTAAATCCACGGAAGAGATCAGGAGAGCGTTGGATCAGGGAGGAAAGGCTGCACTGATCCTGCCTGACCTCTCCGCAGCCTTCGATACGGTCCACCATGGAGTATTGATGGACCGTTTGTTGGCTTGCGGAGTGCAGGATAAAGCCTGGACTCTCCTTAAATCCTTCCTCTCGGACAGACTACAGATAGTCGCTTTAGGTGAGTTTGTCTCAAAACCTTTCTCTCTCCCATGTGGAGTTCCTCAGGGGTCATCATTGAGCCCTACGCTTTTGAATATTTATGTATCCTCCTTGGCCCCCCTGATCGAGTCATTCGGCTTTTGTCTTACATCATACGCCGACGCTACTCAAATTGTGGTATCCCTTCGACCGGGACAGGAGAAGGCAACTGGAGAGAGGCTCCAGGATTGTATGGAGGCAGTAGGAAGCTGGATGACGCAAAACTGCTTAAAGCTGAATGCTAGCAAAACAGAGGTCATCCTGTTTGGGAACAATGTTAATTTCTGGACCCCAAGTTGGTGGCCAAACTCAATGGGGACTTTACCAATACCCTCCAGGAAAGTTAAAAACCTGGGGGTGGTAATAGATGAACACCTTGACATGTGCGGTCAGGTCAATGCCGTGGTCTCTGCCACATCATATATTCTCAGGAGTACGAGGAAAATTCTGCCTCTTCTGCCAGCAGACAGCCAGCGCACAGTGGTCACAGCCTTGATTATGTCAAGACTAGACTATTGTAATAGTCTATACCTAAATATGCAGGAGCGCGGTATACAAAAACTTCAGATGTTGCAAAACGCAGCAGCCAGATTGCTCACTGGAACCTCGAAATTTGCATCAATTTCGAGTGCAATCAAAAAATTTCATTGGCTGCCCGTTAAAAAACGAGTCCTCTTTAAAACACTCTGTTTAGTTTTCTGAGCTCTTCAAGGCACAGGCCCAGCCCATCTGAAACAACAATTTCAGTGGTATGTGCCCAAAAGATCTTTACGCTCGTCAGGAGCAAAATTAGCAGTAGTTCCACCTACAAACAAAGTTAGATGGGGAGGCAGAAGTTTTGCCGCTGGTGCAGCTAAGGCTTGGAACGAGCTTCCTTTCTATCTGAGAAATTTTAATGATCTATTGGCCTTTAGGAAGGCGTTGAAAACATGGTTGTTCTGAACACCACTCTGACAGCAATCTATGAAAGGCGGGAGGACTGCAGCAAGCGCCAGGACACATCGGGGTAACCGTGCGCTGTATAAGTTTTCCTAACATACCATAACCCACTAACACCTGGAGTTGGTGTAAGGTTACTTTAGCTCCTGCCAATGCTGAATCAATTGCTTGGGAGAAGGCCCTCACTTTGTCCATTGGTAACCTACATTCCCCCGCCACTGTGTCTATCTCAATTCCCAAGAAAGACATGCACGTTGCAGGACCTACAGTCTTCCCAGGCGCCAATGGCACTCTGAATTCTTCAAACATGGCAACTAGTTGCCCCAACGCCTGAGCACATTCCCCCGAGGTTGCAGGGCCCATGACCATAAAATCATCCAAATAATGTACAATGTCCCTACGCCCTGTCCTGAAGGTAAACAGCCACTGAAGCATAGAACTAAACATCTCAAAGTATCTGCATGACACTGCGCAACCCATTGGCATACACATGTCAGGCAGGTTTTAGACCAACACACTCCACGGAGTCAGTTATCCTAGCTGTTATGGACGAGCTTAGGAGAGGGGCCGATAAAAACATCACCCAGGCCCTGGTACTTCTGGATTTGTCAGCCGCGTTTGACACGGTCGATCATGACCTTCTGATCGATCGTGTCAGTAATGCTGGCATCCAGGGCCTGGCTCTGAAGTGGATCTCCTCTTTCCTACACAACCGATTTCAGGCAGTCCATCTCGCCAACTTCTCAGCCAAAAAAGCTAGGCTGTCTTGTGGGGTCCCCCAGGGTTCCTCCCTCTCGCCTCTCTTGTTTAATCTGTACATGCTACCTTTGATCTGGTCCTTACCCAAAAGTACAGTTGTAACTTTCAACTATGCAGACGACCTCCAGCTGGTGTTTGAAATTGACTCTTCCAACACCTCAGTATCCAATTTCCAGTCCACCATGAGCTATATTAGCGAATGGATGAATGCTAACCAATTAAAACTTAACCCTGATAAAACTGAGCTGATCCTGACTGGAGGGATCGCCAACCCTTGGAATTCTAATTTCTGGCCTCCTCTCCTAGGTAGTCCGCCTCGCCCAGTAAAATCTGTAAAAAGTCTAGGGGTCATAATCAGCAACGACTTGTCTATGCAATCTCAGATTAGTGCAGTGGTATCTACCTGCTTTTTCCATCTACGCAGAATTCGGAAGATCTGTAGATTTCTGACCACCGAGGCCTTGACCTTAGTCATTCTGGCCTTGGTCATCTCTCGTGTTGATTATGCCAACTCGCTCTATGTCGGTATTCCGGCATACCAACTCCACCGTTTGCAACTGGTACAAAACCAAGCAGCCAGGCTCATTTTTCATCAACCTAGATACCAACATGTCCGCCCCCTGATGAAGAGCCTCCATTGGCTTCCGGTGGCTAAACGCTGTGCATTTAAACTGGGCTGCACCATCTTTAAATCCCTTGCCGGCCATGGCCCAGCATTCATTTCATCTAGGATCCATCGCTATGCCCCCTCTCGCGAACTTCGCTCCTCCCATCTGAATCTGCTCACCACCCCCACCTTTAAACGCAAGAAACACGGTGGTCTTGGATTCTCTTTTCTGGCCCCTCAATTCTGGAACTCTCTTCCCACTGGACTGAGGTTAGTAACCTCTTACGCCCAATTTAGAACACTTCTTAAGACCCTCCTGTTCTCTCAGGCATATGAGTAAAGCTTCTGTCATCATACTATTGTCGCCCCCCCCGCTCTTAGCGCCATGAAACCGCCTGGTGTTAGTGCGCTTGTTGGACTTGGCCCTTTTTGGCAGGTTCACCCCTAAACTTTTTGCCTGTCTCCTAGCCTTTTCCCTGTGTAGTGTTGGTGGTTTTAGGCCTCTGCGCACTTTAGCACTGTGTCCCAGTGTAAAGTGCGGGCGCACGCTGAGTGCGTGTGGTGAGATTGGCCTGCCCACCCATAGGAATGCATGGGGGATATGAGTGTCCATGGTAATTCCTGGTGTGAGAGGAGTGCAGGGGCGAGTTTAGTATGTGCGAACTCGTGAGAATAAATGCTGCGTAATGGTGTGCGCAGATTTATTGTGGCTAGTGGAGAAGTGCCACTTTTAGAAGTTGGCATTTATGTGTGCTCTGTGTCTGCCTGCCTGATGTGAATTGCATGTCTGGCTTGTGAGTGACAGGGGCTGGGAGGTGTGTGTGGCTCCAGGAGGGGCAGGGTGAGTCAGCGCAGTGGTGAATAGGGAGATCTGCATCTAGATGGGAGGGAGGAGTTGCACCTGGGACCTGAATAGGGCTGTGCCTTCCCTCCACAATGCTGGCTCCACCCCCTGTGGTGCGTCTGATGTCCCTAGCCTGTCCTGTGAAAGGAGAGAGGAGCTGAGCAAAACAAAGTGCTCCAAAGCTCCCCCAAACCAGTTGCATCTGGTTTTTCCCTAAACCCTGCACCTTTAGACAAAGGAAAAGGTGTATAAAAGAAGGGGCTGTGACCCCATGAAGAGGTTCTCTGTTGAGCTGTTCCTTTGCTGAGGGGGCCTGCTGCTGCTGGGCTCCAGGAGGAACCGCCACTAGGGACTGCCTCCCTGCTGGAGGGCCCTGTGAGCTGGCCTGCCTGAGCCCAGCCCTTTGCCGCCCCCCTTTTATCCTAAAGGGCTTGCTTTGGACTACAGCGCCTGTGAGCGCTTTATTTTGCCTTTTTGCAGAGCGCTTGACTTTTGCCTTTGTAAGCGCTTTATTTTTCCTTTTAAGAGCGCTTGACTTTTTGGGCTTATGAGCGCTGTGTTTCTGCCCCAGGAGGACTGCTGGTGGCCTGCAGCACGAAGCTGCACCGTGTGGGATTCGCCTACTTGACGTGGGACCAGCGGGAGCCCACCCCGCGTTATCGCCGCTAATTTGTGTTGGAAACCGAGCGGGAGCCCACCCCGCATCGGTACCTTGAAAGCAGGTGCCCACCCTGCTTATCTGATTTATTGTCCTCACGGGTGCCTACCCCGCATCTTGAGAGGAATCACCGCCGCGGCACCGAGCTGCACAGAAGGAGAAGCCGCCGGCCGCCGCTCGCGGCGAAACAGGAAGACAGGCATTCGGAAAGCCTGATTGTGGGCGGGGCCGCGTGACGAGGCGGAAGTAGCCCGGGAGCCTCGCGGGCTCCAGAACGAAGTCCTGGTCCCGAGGAGCGGGACCGGGTGAGCGAGGCTCAAGTGCGGCGCAGGGCTCCCATACGTGCAGAGAGCCCCGCAAGTGCCGTTGCTGACAAGGAGCAAGACGCCGCCGCAGGAGAAGTCCGGAGGAGTCCCGCCGCCGGAGACCGGGAGAGCGCAGTGAAGTCCCGGTGAGTGGGGCTCAGTGTTATGGTGGTTGGGGGTATGTCGGGGCACATTTTCGGTGCCCGCCCCCGTGACCAAGCCTCGGGCACTGCAGGTGCCGTGCTCAGTTTTCTTTCCCGCTGCCCCGCTTGACAGTGGGCAGCGGCAGTGCCTTGGGGGCATTCTTGCCTCATTTCCCGCCTTCCCGGAGTAGCCCTGCAGGGGCCCGGGTTGGTGAGGCACAAGTAGTGCCAGTGCCTGTTTTGGTGGCTTCCCCAGCTGTCCTGCAAGACCGCAGGCAGCTGCAACGCTTGGGGGCATTTTATTCCTCAGAAGGAGAGAGAGAGAGAGAGAGTGAGAGACACTCCTGCCCCAGCGCTTTGCGCACTTTTGCTTTCGCTGCTTTTTGCAGCCAGCCCTGACATTATGGACGTTGGGCATTTGAGCCCCTGTGAGAGGCCAGTTGGCCTGGGGGCCAGTTCCAGGTTGTGTGCCCCCGATTGGGGCACCCTGTGTTTATGATGATTATTACCTAATGTGTTTATGCACCATGATTCTTGCCTAATGTGCTTTTACGTATGAGGTTGGTGCATAATGTGTGATGCTAATGTAGATTTATGCCTAATGAGATTCATGCCTGATATGATTTAGGTGTCCCCCTCTTTTATGTGGCAGGATAATGCTGAGTACAGTATTTGTCAGTAATTACTGGTTGTGACCTACCTTTTTACAAGTTCTACATTTACTCTTTCCACTTTGTGATGGTCCTGACAGTGGCCCAATTGGCCCTGTCAGGTGTATATAGTCCCCTGTAAATACTGCCTAGTGCCAGTTGGCACAGTGTACATTGTGTGATTATGATCTAATGTGTTTTATGATAATACAAAGGCTATTTTTATATAACCTTGTGTGGAGTTTCCTTTGTGGTGTGCCCAGTGTGTTGCTGTTGTGAGTGTGTTGCGCAAACGCTTTACACATTGCCTCCGGGATAAGCCTGACTGCTCGTGCCAAGCTACCAAGGGGGTGAGCAGGGGTTATCTTCGGCGTGTAACTCCCTCGCCCTGACTAGAGTGGTGGTCTCTGCCTGGCTTTGGCGCAAGCCTTAGCCAACCAGAGATCCCATTTCTAACATTGGTTGTCAGCGGTGGGGATTTGGACTTGCGTTTGCGCAGTACCACAGCGACAACTGGTTGCACTACAAACTCTACATTTAGATAATCACGTGTGTGGGGATTATTGTTCTGAGTTTTGTTTTAATTCTTCTCCTAAAAGTGTCATTTGTAAATTGTATACTCTTGCTTCAGCTCAGAAACCTAGGTCTCCTGTGTTGCACGTGTCCCTGAGCGTCCTGCCAAAATGGAGTCTGCTTTTAATTTTTGTGGTCTGTTTAGATACAGCATGTGGGAGTTGGTGGACTTCTGTAAGGAGAGAGACATAGCAGTGAGTGGGTCAGACACCCAGTCAAAACTGAGGGACAACCTGATCCAATGGCAAAAGGATGAATGGGACTGTGAGCGCAATGAGGAGAAGAGGGCCCTGGCCGCACGCCAAGAGGGTGGTGGGTCTGAGGGGGCCCTGAGGAGTCTGAAGAGGAGGAAGAAAGTGACAGGACAGGGACGCCAGTAGATAGTGAGGACCCCATAGATAGGGAGTCCCTTGCTGGGTCCAGTGTCGGGGGCAGTGCCCCATCCCTTTTCCTGTCCCCAGAGGAGTGGGTGGATAGGAGGGAAGAAAGGGAGAATCAGCTGGCTTTGGAGAAGCTCAGGTTAGAGCATACCAGGGAGATAGCGCAGCTGAGTATGGAGGAGAAAAAGCTAGAGACCGAGAGGGTCTTAGCGCAGGAGAGGATGGCGGAGGCTGAGAGGGCCTTCGCCAGGGAGAAATTAGCTCGGGAGGGTAGATTATCCCCTGAGTGCAGTTGTAGTTTTCTGGATTCCCCAGTGAGGGTGGAGTCCAGTGGTGGCAGCAATATACAGTCCAGTGCAGGAAGTCCCATTCCCAGTTCCCAGAATATGGTACTTGGCTCCCAGGAAGAGGAGTACAGGTTGAAGTTCAGGGGCAGTAGGAAACTGTCTCACCAGTCTTGGGGGAGGTTTGTGGATGACTGTCATGATGCACTGGTTGACTGGGTAAAGTGTACCACGGAACAGGATTTTGAAGAACTGTTCAATCTGGTTATTAAAGAGCACCTGCTCAGTTGTTGTTTTCCAGGGTTGCGCCAACACCTGTTGGAGTGTGGGCACCCTGATCCATGGGATCTTGCAGAGGAAGCAGACCTCTGGGTGGAGGCCCAAGGTTCTGAAGAGGCATTGGGGAGTGATCCCAAAAGTAGTGGCTCAGGTATCTTCCCGTCCTGTATGGGGGAAGAGGTTCAGTGTAGCCCAGCTAGGTCCCAGTGTAGTGGGAGGGGTGTAGGGGCTCACGTCCTGTCTCAGTGGAGTAGGAGTGAGTGTGGGACTGAGTGTCCCCAGGTGCCCGAAACCCAGTCTCAGAGCCTGGATGGTTTCTTCAGGGAACACCAGGTTGGGAGCCTAGGCTGTCCTGTTAGTCCATTTGAGGAGGATCTCCTAGTGTCTGGAGAACCTGGAGCGTCTGTAAATAGAGCTCCAGTGGTTCTGGTGTCTGGCAGTGCCGCTCCAGTTGGGAGGGTACAGAAGTCCGGATTGAGGGGTGAGAGGGGGATGTGTTCCCCAGTGGAAGAACCAGTGGGTCAGGGGCCAGCCAGAAGGGCTGAGTCTCCTAGAAGTGACAATGGTGACACCACTTCTGTCGTGGGGGATCTCTGCGCACTGTCAGATGGACAGGGGTCGGGAGGTCTGCGCCACGCAGACTGTCACGCAACACATGAGTCATGTGTTACCCTCGGGGAGCTGCTGAGTGCGCCCCGGAAGTCCTGGTGTGCCAGGCAAATGCTCAGCCGTGGGGTTCAGCCCCAAGGTTGGGAGGCCAGGTTCAGGATCCGCCTGATCTGGAGGAAGGGACATCTGTAATCAGTGTCCTGACCGGTTCATCTTCCAGGGGTACCGCTCCAGTTGGGAGGGTGCAGAACTCTGGAAGGGGTGCAGAGGAGGGAGTCCTCGCCTCTGACCCCGGTGCAACCTGAGGGTTTAGACCCTAGGTTGGGAGACCAGTTTTTGGAGAGAGGTCCTGAACTGGTGGGAGAGTTGTGTTCTGAGGGTGCCTCTCCAAGGAGGAGAGTGCGGAGCCCTAGAAGAAGAGGTAGGGGAGGAGAGCCTCACCCGTGACTTCTGGTCCGCCTGAGGGTGCAGACCCTAGGCTGGAGGATCAGTGGCAGTCTAGACCTGCCCTGATGAGGGGAAGAGTGGAGAATGGCTACTATGTGCCAGGGGTTACTACCCCCACTCTGTGAATGGGCAAGGACCAGTGGCATCTGGATGGCCTAGGGCCTGGTCCTGGCCGCGGACAGCTAGGGAGTACCAGTGGGGTAGCCCAGTTGCTCCGGACAGCTTTTTCAGAAGGAACCACATGGGTTCACCGTGGCGTAGAACAGGAGGGTGTCCCTGCAGTTGCGGGCCCGCGTCCGTGTTCTATCGCCCCAAGCAGGAAGCCCATCACGGTGGTGATTGGTCTGCCCTGCGTTTTGGCTGGAAGGGGTTGTGTTGGACTTGGCCCTTTTTGGCAGGTTCACCCCTAAACTTTTTGCCTGTCTCCTAGCCTTTTCCCTGTGTAGTGTTGGTGGTTTTAGGCCTCTGCGCACTTTAGCACTGTGTCCCAGTGTAAAGTGCGGGCGCACGCTGAGTGCGTGTGGTGAGATTGGCCTGCCCACCCATAGGAATGCATGGGGGATATGAGTGTCCATGGTAATTCCTGGTGTGAGAGGAGTGCAGGGGCGAGTTTAGTATGTGCGAACTCGTGAGAATAAATGCTGCGTAATGGTGTGCGCAGATTTATTGTGGCTAGTGGAGAAGTGCCACTTTTAGAAGTTGGCATTTATGTGTGCTCTGTGTCTGCCTGCCTGATGTGAATTGCATGTCTGGCTTGTGAGTGACAGGGGCTGGGAGGTGTGTGTGGCTCCAGGAGGGGCAGGGTGAGTCAGCGCAGTGGTGAATAGGGAGATCTGCATCTAGATGGGAGGGAGGAGTTGCACCTGGGACCTGAATAGGGCTGTGCCTTCCCTCCACAATGCTGGCTCCACCCCTGTGGTGCGTCTGATGTCCCTAGCCTGTCCTGTGAAAGGAGAGAGGAGCTGAGCAAAACAAAGTGCTCCAAAGCTCCCCAAACCAGTTGCATCTGGTTTTTCCCTAAACCCTGCACCTTTAGACAAAGGAAAAGGTGTATAAAAGAAGGGGCTGTGACCCCATGAAGAGGTTCTCTGTTGAGCTGTTCCTTTGCTGAGGGGCCTGCTGCTGCTGGGCTCCAGGAGGAACCGCCACTAGGGACTGCCTCCCTGCTGGAGGGCCCTGTGAGCTGGCCTGCCTGAGCCCAGCCCTTTGCCGCCCCCCTTTTATCCTAAAGGGCTTGCTTTGGACTACAGCGCCTGTGAGCGCTTTATTTTGCCTTTTTGCAGAGCGCTTGACTTTTGCCTTTGTAAGCGCTTTATTTTTCCTTTTAAGAGCGCTTGACTTTTTGGGCTTATGAGCGCTGTGTTTCTGCCCCAGGAGGACTGCTGGTGGCCTGCAGCACGAAGCTGCACCGTGTGGGATTCGCCTACTTGACGTGGGACCAGCGGGAGCCCACCCCGCGTTATCGCCGCTAATTTGTGTTGGAAACCGAGCGGGAGCCCACCCCGCATCGGTACCTTGAAAGCAGGTGCCCACCCTGCTTATCTGATTTATTGTCCTCACGGGTGCCTACCCCGCATCTTGAGAGGAATCACCGCCGCGGCACCGAGCTGCACAGAAGGAGAAGCCGCCGGCCGCCGCTCGCGGCGAAACAGGAAGACAGGCATTCGGAAAGCCTGATTGTGGGCGGGGCCGCGTGACGAGGCGGAAGTAGCCCGGGAGCCTCGCGGGCTCCAGAACGAAGTCCTGGTCCCGAGGAGCGGGACCGGGTGAAGCGAGGCTCAAGTGCGGCGCAGGGCTCCCATACGTGCAGAGAGCCCCGCAAGTGCCGTTGCTGACAAGGAGCAAGACGCCGCCGCAGGAGAAGTCCGGAGGAGTCCCGCCGCCGGAGACCGGGAGAGCGCAGTGAAGTCCCGGTGAGTGGGGCTCAGTGTTATGGTGGTTGGGGGTATGTCGGGGCACATTTTCGGTGCCCGCCCCGTGACCAAGCTCTCGGGCACTGCAGGTGCCGTGCTCAGTTTTCTTTCCCGCTGCCCCGCTTGACAGTGGGCAGCGGCAGTGCCTTGGGGGCATTCTTGCCTCATTTCCCGCCTTCCCGGAGTAGCCCTGCAGGGGCCCCGGGTTGGTGAGGCACAAGTAGTGCCAGTGCCTGTTTTGGTGGCTTCCCCAGCTGTCCTGCAAGACCGCAGGCAGCTGCAACGCTTGGGGGCATTTTATTCCTCAGAAGGAGAGAGAGAGAGAGAGGAGTGAGAGACACTCCTGCCCCAGCGCTTTGCGCACTTTTGCTTTCGCTGCTTTTTGCAGCCAGCCCTGACATTATGGACGTTGGGCATTTGAGCCCCTGTGAGAGGCCAGTTGGCCTGGGGGCCAGTTCCAGGTTGTGTGCCCCCGATTGGGGCACCCTGTGTTTATGATGATTATTACCTAATGTGTTTATGCACCATGATTCTTGCCTAATGTGCTTTTACGTATGAGGTTGGTGCATAATGTGTGATGCTAATGTAGATTTATGCCTAATGAGATTCATGCCTGATATGATTTAGGTGTCCCCCTCTTTTATGTGGCAGGATAATGCTGAGTACAGTATTTGTCAGTAATTACTGGTTGTGACCTACCTTTTTACAAGTTCTACATTTACTCTTTCCACTTTGTGATGGTCCTGACAGTGGCCCAATTGGCCCTGTCAGGTGTATATAGTCCCCTGTAAATACTGCCTAGTGCCAGTTGGCACAGTGTACATTGTGTGATTATGATCTAATGTGTTTTATGATAATACAAAGGCTATTTTTTATATAACCTTGTGTGGAGTTTCCTTTGTGGTGTGCCCAGTGTGTTGCTGTTGTGAGTGTGTTGCGCAAACGCTTTACACATTGCCTCCGGGATAAGCCTGACTGCTCGTGCCAAGCTACCAAGGGGGTGAGCAGGGGTTATCTTCGGCGTGTAACTCCCTCGCCCTGACTAGAGTGGTGGTCTCTGCCTGGCTTTGGCGCAAGCCTTAGCCAACCAGAGATCCCATTTCTAACAGCGCTCTATAAATATTTTTAACATAACATAGAACTGGTGATTGAGCTGAAAGCCTAGCAAGTGATTATCGTCAGGGTGAACAGGCAAGAGCCGGAAAGCGGACTCAATGTCTGTTTTTGCCATGAAGGCGTTCTGCCCCAGGTCGCGCAGCCTCTGCAGTGCCATATCAAAGGAAGAGGAAGTCACAGAGCACAAGGATGGATCTATGGCATCATTCACTGAGGCTCACTTTGGCGCCGATAAGTTATGAATCATCCTGTACTGGCCTGGCTCCTTCTTAGGAACCACTCCCAGTGGTGAACAAACATAACCCGGCAACGGGGGAGCAGGGAAAGGGCCAGCCACCCGACCCAGCGCCCGTTCCTTCTCGACCTTTTGTGACACTACTGTGGGTTGCATGCGTGCTGACAACAGATTATTGCAATGATCCACAGGAGGTACCCACTGTGCTGGAATGCGAAAGCCCGTGGAAAACCCCTGATACAAAGTCTTGGCTGCCATCCTATCCGGGTACTGATTCAGCCAAAAAATCAGCCTCCCTACATCCACTGGCATGGGTAAATTATTGTTGCGATGGCTTGTGCCCCCTACCGCTCTCGTTTGATTTTTTAACACACTTAAACTCGGGGTGAGAGGGGTGACCGCAGAATGCGCAGGCGCGCTTGAACTTACATTGCCCGGTAGGCCAAGTACACGTTTTTCTGTTAAATGCCCAGCAAGTCCCTTTTTTCTCCCCTGGCCCGCCCTGAGAGGTCCGAAAGGGCTGCTTCATGTTTTGTGCCTTGTTATTTACGTTTTCTATCCACACATTTACCTCTGTCTGATCCCACCCCATGTCAGGGTCCTCAACTTTCACCCATCTGAAGTCCCGGTCATAATCTAGCCATGCCATGCAACCATACACTGTATGGGCCTTCAGAATCTTGTTTGCATAGTATATCAAAGGTATTGCCAGCTCAGGCTTCTTTTCTAACATCACTGTTGTAAAAACATGAAAACCGAACATCCAATTAGTAATCGATTCTTCCACCCTTGGTCTCCTCTCTTTGAAAGAACCTTCCCTCCCGTCTTTCTCTTTAGATTTAACCTCCCTTCTCTTTGGCCTGATTAAGGAGAATATATCTACGAATTCTCCCTTCCAAATCTTTTCTTTTGTGTCAAGAAGGACATGCGTTGCCATTTTACCAGGCTTAGATAACACTGTATCTTGGCCCCCAACTGCTTTAGACCCGCTATCCAAGTCCTTGCTTGAGCTCCCAACCGCCTTACCTGTCGCGGTCACTGTTGTCTCTGGTTGAGCGGGGGCCGCTTGACCCACCGCCTGAAGGGGAGCGCTTATATTTTTGTCCTGTATTTTTCCCAAGAGAGACACTTGTTTACTAATCTCGCTGAGCGTGCTCTCTGTAGCCGATGGTGGTGCCCATGGTGCCAATGCCGCCCCACTGGTCTGGCTCCCCCCCGCCGGTGATGCCAGCTGTGCTGAAAGGGTTGCCACTGAGGCCAGTATACTAGCTGTGGAGTCCTGAGCCCCTCCCGCTGGTACCTCGGGTTGAGCGGGGGGGGGGGAACCACTCTGCCTGGTGTAGCCGCCTGCGACGGCAAACCTACTCCCTGCCCCTTCGGTATGGGAGGCACTATGACCGGCGCCTCCTCCGGCACTACCGGGGTTGCGATATTGGGCGCGGGCATTAACGCCTTCAAAGCCCCCCTAATCTCGGCCAATATTGCCCCCACATCGTTCCCCGGTTCTGGCTGTGGTGGTGCCTTAGGAACTGGCTGAGGGGCTTCATTAAGTAATTGTTGTTGGGGTACTGTAGGTATTGGCAATGAGGGTACGTCCGGTACTGGCTGCAGGGGTACACCAGGTCCTGGGCGCACTGGTTCTGGCTGCGGGAGAACTATGGGGGCATCAGGCACACAAGGCCGCCCCTTAGGTACCCCGCTCCCATGGCCCTTCTTATTCCCTTTCGCACCCTTACCACTCCCGCCCTTTTCTTTGCTCGGCTGCGTCCTGGGCCTTTTTTCCAGGGGAGGGAATGCAGCTTTGGGAGGGACAATGGTTCTGCGAGGGCGGTCCCCTAACCCCGGCTCTGGGGCCTGTTCCTCGTCTGACTCTGGGGCCTGACCCCCCTGTTCCTCCTCGCCCTCCTCATCATCCCTGCTGAGCTTTGCCAACACTAGCTTCAACAATTGCGCAAGATCAGGGTCATTGTCCTTCCTCTTTTGGTTGCGCCCCCTTGCTGGCATTCTGTGACCTGATTTCACCGATCCCTGCCCCAGCTGCCTTGCCTGCCCGCCCTGTGTACGAATCGCCGCACAATTAGCCTGATCAGCCTACCCTGTGCTGCGCGTGAAGTCTCTTCCCCCTGCGCGTGACCTGCCTGTAATGCGAGCACGCGCTCACCTTTATCTGGCCTGAGACTAATGCTACTTTGAATTGCCCGTGATTGGTTTTACTGGGCTCGCTAGATTGCCCCAACTCAAAATGAACAGATTTACTGGGCTCGCTAGATTGCCCCACCTCCAAGATTGATCGGCTTTCCTGGGCTCGCTAGATTGCCCCAACTCCCCCCTGCTAAGGCTCCGGATCAGGAAGGACGGCGCCGCTGCACGCCCGCGCTCACACAATGCGCGCCAGAATATCGAGGGAACCCCCTTGCAGCTGCGTGGGTAGATGATGCCCCACCCCGCAGGAGTGGTCAAATTCCTTGCCCCACCGGCCTCCCACGGCTGCCCAAGGCCCCTCGAGACCCCGACACCTTACCTCCTGATCCGCAAGCCCGACCGCGTTTGCCTCTGCAACCCGTCTCCCGAGTTCCCAAATCCTGCACGAGAGCGCCGATCCCGCCTCCACTCCTGAGTCTGGACTCGCTGCACGAGAGGCCTAAAGCCGGCAGGTCCTCGAGTCCCCACAAGAACGGCAGATCCACAAGACGCAAGTCCCCGGGGTCCGCAGATTCCTTGATGAGGTCAGTCCCGTGGTCCGGCGCAGGAAAGAGAGAGACCGAGGCGCGCAACCCCCCTCCTCCTGTCGTGTCAGCCCAGGTGAGACAGCTTCCCGGGCCCACACAGCCGCACCCGACGACTCCACAGGTCTTTAAAAGACCATTTACTTGCTAACGAGGCTATGTTGTGTTTTCACCCCTTCTTGGAGCCCCTGCATCTCCACTCTGCATATTGCTGGAAGAATCAGCCTCCCCCTACTGAAATTTTGCTCTAAATGCGCCTCTGGCTGGCACTGTGTATGCAGTCAATAGCACCCTAATGTCATCCTGACAGTATACACGTGCAGTCAATATCTCCCTGATGGCATAATGTATATTTAGCCACTATTACTGTGGTGCTGCCCTGGCTACACACATGCAGCTAACTGTACTCATCTCACGCCCCTGACAATATACGTGCTGCCAAGGGCACCATGTCACTATCCTGGTAATACATGTGTGCATTCTGTTCATGTCAATACAGTTACAGCCAATTGCACCTGCTGCCATTCTGCCAATATATTTGCAGTCGATTGCACCATGCTGCTAGCATGACAACATAAGTGCAGGCAATTGCACCATGCTGCTAGCATGACAATATGTGTGGAGGCAATTGCACCCCGGTGCCATTCTGACACTCCACGTGCAGTTGGTTCCACTCCGTGCCATCCTGACAATGCACACGCAGTCAGTTTCAATCCGGGCCATACTGACAATACACGTGCAGTTGGTTCCACTCTGTGCCATGCTGAAAATGCACGGGCAGTCAATTCCATCCTGACAATGCATGTGCCATGCTAACAATGCACGTGCAATCAGTTTCACTCCGTGCCATACTGACAATGCATGTGCAGTTGGTTCCACCCTGTGCCATCCTGACAATCCACGTGCCGTTGGTTCCATCCCAGTGCTATTCTGACAATGCGCGTGCAGGTCGATTCCATCCCAGTGCTATCCTGACAATGCACGCGTAGTAAGTTGCACCCCCGGTGCCATACTAACAATACGCGTGCAGTTGGTCTCTTCCACACTGTGCCTTCCTGACAATCCAGGTGCAGCTGGTTCCATCCCGGGGCTGTTCTGACAATGCACGTGCAGTCTTTTCACTCAGTGCCATACTGACAATGCAGGCGCAGTCAGTATCACTCAGTGTCATACTCCCAATGCACGTGCAGTTGGTTCCACCCCGTGCCATCCCGACAATGCACGACATGTCTGTCTGTTGCACCACATCCAACCAATATGTGTGACATCACTTGCACGTCATCATCGGTCCGTATGCGCTGGTTTTGTGCAGAGGCGGGTCCAGTGAACCGCCTGGCGTGAGAAACGTCTGCCTCGGATTTGCACATTGCCTCACTGCACAAATATGTCTGCATTACCTCCCGCCCGCTTCCTGGGGAGGGCCTCGCACATTCGATGTACATTGTCGGAAATTGATATTTCTGATAAATTCATCTCTTCACCTGGGGCAAGTGTTGTCAAATTCGGAGACTGCCTGACAGGCTGGTGCCTTTCAAAGGCTGGCAGAGTTGGAAAAGAGTCAGCCAGTCTTATTTTTACAACTTCTACCTTGCCCCTGTACTGTACAAAAGACCAGATAATCAGTTTGTGTAAAAGATTTGGAATGGTTGACTGGGCCGGTTGGCTCAGTGAGTTGAACAACTGCCGAAGACAAACGCAGTGATCCGAAAATCAGGAGTTGGAATACCGGCAAGACTCGCCTTTCTCAGTTTCTCTCCTTCCGAGCCCGGTCATTTTAATACCATATAATAAGTAACATTAACATCAGTTATTTACAGCGCATAGAGTTGGCTAAAGTCGGTATGTAGCGCTATTCAAACTATGTCAATAAAGGCGCATTACTCCAAGTTTCAGCAAGAGGCCGCTCACTCTCGGCAGTTTCCTGGCTATTTCCTGCTAATATTGGAAGTTCTGGAAAGCATTGGAACTGTTTACTCAGTTACTATTATAGGTCTCTACACACTTGAATAAATCTCAGTTTTAAACACGCGATCACTTCAGAAAGAGAGCGTTAATCAGAATAACCGCAGAGGAGGCGTGACCTCTTCACCGCGAGCCTGCTCCTAGCACGAGAGGTCATGACCTATGTCTCGAGACTGATGCGGCTCAGAAGTGACACGACATTGTGTGTGGCACTGGAAAGGGAAATGCTGAGGAGAGAAATCAAGCCATGGACGGGTAACGTTTATACTCAGTAGCTGCCAAGGGGCGCCATGCTCACCCCTTTAGCAGGCCTGGCTTTTAAGCCAAAAAACGCCTTGCATTCTGGGAATAGAACATGGGCTTCAGGGTTCCAAGATGCAAAAGCAGTGGCTGCCGGTGCGCGCGTGCCCCAGGCTCACTGGGGTATTATGGTGCCTGTTTTGCAAGGACAAAGTTGGACACCGCGCGCAGCCTTTGTGTCAAGAACAGTCAGGGAAATTGAGAATATTTCTAATTTATCGTCTGATCTGTTAAGGCCTTAGCATGAAATGTTGCGGCAGGGGGTTGCAGCATTTCTCAGCATGCGGCTCTGTTCCTATCTTAACCCTCCACAAAAACACCATGTCAGATTCGGAGAAACGTAGAAGCCCCTTTATTTTGAAGCAGGTTTTTTCTAGCGCTCCGCGCTTCTTGTGGCCGTCTTTGAATGCCGAGGTATTGCGCCTCTAGCGCAGCGACAGGGAGCATGCAATAGGGTTTAGTGTAATTAAGGAAATTGGACCCCCCCCCCCCACTTCGTCCTCCTACTTTGTCTGGGTAATACAATTAATTTGTAATTGGAGTTCAGAGGGCCACTAAGGTTCCCTGGTGTGTAGGAAGGTGGAATCTGACTATATGGTTGCCCCCACTTTTTTTTATGGTGTTTTGCTGGTTTATGACTTAGTTGGACTGGGATCCTGCTATTCAGGGCCCCAGTCTATCTGCTTTCTCTGTAAAATGGTTTCCATGTGCCCCTTAGGCACATCTCTGATTGGAATCTGGAGTGCCCTTATAAGTCCCTAGTATATGGTATACTATGTACCAAGGGCATAGGTACCTCAGAGGCCTGCCAGGGGCTGCAGCATGTATTATGCCACCCCTGGAAGGCCATCCAAACTGACACCACAGGTCTGCTACTGCAGCCTGGGTAAGGTGGTGCATGCACCCCTTACTGTGATATAGGTTACCTATATCACGTAATACATACACACATATAAACCTATAAGTCACTCCTAAGGCAGGCCTTATCCATCCTAAAGGCAGAGTGCGTGGTTCCTATGTGAGAGGGTGCCCCTGCGTGAGCAGGGCCCCTCTGCAGCGTTCGGAGACCATCTCTGATGCTGTTGGTAGTGCAGCCTGACCATATACTCTTAAGCGCATTATATCCTCGCGGTAAAATGCTAACTTTGGAATGGCTGCACCTAAACATGTCGTGTTTGGTGTCAAACATCTTGGAATACTACCCCCCGCCAATCCTGGCGGCGGGGTAGCATTCCACCCTTCTAGAGGGAAAGACATGTTAACTCTGGCTTACCCGGTAACTTCTTTCTGAAGCCCTGGCATCACAAAATGGATGCTGCTGCCACAGACACAAGTCTGGCCTCCTGCTGCTGGACGAAACTCCGGCAGGGGAGGCCTGGACAATAGGTTTCCTGTTGCAGGGAGGTGTGACCACCTCCCCAGACAGGATAATGTGTATTGGGGCTGGGTGGGTGCACTCTTAGAGTGCTTTGAAGTCCTGCACTGGGTTAGCAAAAGGCTCCTCTGTGCATATGCCAGTTCAAACCAGCTCAGGGGCTACCTGCCCCTGCTCTGGCGCGAAACTGGACAAAGTGAAGTGGGTGTAGCCACCCCTCCCTTGACCCTCCCATAGGTGGGGTCATAGAGTTAGTCCCTCCCTGTTTTACTGGTTAAAATGGGGAACCCTTGCCACAGCAAGATTAGATAACCCCTGGACGACGCTCTACAGAAGAATCCTGGCCCTTCGACGTTCCACTACCTTTGGAAGACAGAAGAATCTCCCTTGGAGTCAAGGAGTGACTCCCCTGCTTGGCAGGCGCCAAAAACGACAACGACGGTCGCAAACTACGCCGCTCCCGCCGGAGTCCGAAGTCCCTGCAGCCCAAGAAGTGGATTTCCTGACCTCTCCCAGGCCATCGTGAGTCCCCAGCGAAGCTGAGGCAAGTGGACCCCACGAGTAACGAGGAACCGCGACCCCTGGGTACCGTGCACTATTGTCGAGTGCAACCCCTTCACAACGTTCTACGAACTTGTGCTTTGGACCACGTGTGGTCCCGACCTCCAACAGGAATCCCTCCGAAGATCAGAGGCCTACACCGTCCCGAGTGACCGTGGGCCCCTGTTGAGTGATTCCGCCCGAGGTGTCTTCGCGATCCCTTGCCCGCCGGCTTGTGGGTCCCCAGAAGACTTCTTAAAGAAACCAAAGGGCTCCCCTGGTTGCTCCAGGCCTGCCCTGACTTACCCTCGCTGGGTGAGTCCCTCAGACCTTGCTGGTCTGCGCCATCGACTTTTCTTCATCTCCCCGAGACTTGCTGTTGCCAAGGCTTGTTGGCTCCAATCGAGTTGCCGACACCGCAGTCAGCTGCAGACGTCGAGGGACCCACCGAATCCAGCTCCTGGTCGTCGTCGACGCCTCCTGGACCACGTGGCTGAAGAGTCAAGGCACCCGCAACCGACCTGAATCACTCGACGACGGTGGGCATCCATCTTCCTTGCCCCGAGTCACTGCCAAGTGACTTTGAACACTGTCCCCTCTGCTTTCAGGTCATCCTTCTTCAGAATCCAGGCTTGGATTCCACCGGACACTTCTTCAGCTCCCGCAAGCAGCAAGTCTTCTTTGTTCGCCATTGAAAACGACGCCGCGACCCGACACCAAAGGACACCTGTGCACCCGGCTTCCCTGGGTGAGGTAACTCCAGCACTACGGTGCTCCTGTGGGTGTGGGCCCTAGAACGACTTACCCTGTAAGTGACTTGCTTGTAGGTTCTATAGAAGTATCCTAAAACTCTTTATTTCCAACCGCGACTTGCCCCATTGAAGTCAACGGCGATCCGCGCCTGTGTATCTACACTGCACGCGTCCCCCGTGGGTCCTTTACTTACCTGCCTTGGGTAGTTTCGTGAGGCCCCAGCACTTCTGAAGGCCCTAGGCCTTGTCTCCCTGCAAGTCGTTGTCCCTAAGTCTCTTACTTAGTATATGGTCTGGTACGCCCCTAGGGCCCCAGCCATATTTTGTGCTTAACTTATTGTGAAACGTTGATTTGTGCATATGTTTGTCTTCTAATCTCATAAAGAGATTAGTAGAGAGTTATTTAGAAATAAATACATATATATTTGATATATATACCTGTGTGGTGTCTTTTCATTTGGTGATTCAAGAGATTATATGGTAAAACAAGCTGCTTTACATTCCTCCGAGACTTAGCCTAAAGGCTGCTCTCCACAGCTACCACTAGGATAGCTTTCTTTAAAGGTTGTCTTAAACCTATCTACCATAAGAGTCGATTTGCCCTGGTGCAAGGTGTCCACTTTAATTAGTGAACAGCATATACCAGGCCAACTTCTCACATTGGTGGGCAGCGTGTGGGATTCCAGCTTGCCATTGTTTTACCAGAAAATCTCTATTTGAATTACTAACTGAAAACCATTATAGGTACTCAAGGTACATATAAAGTCAAGCTTAGTATCAATAAGTTCTACTGAACTTAGAGCTGGGTGCCAAGGGATAGCACACCCTTTCCACAGCTCAAGCTAGGATCAGTAGGCCACAAACTAGTGTAGGTAGTACAACACTGCACAACACTAGAATGTCTTTAAGGGAGGATCCAAAGAATCCTTGCAGGAAGCCATTGAGCTTCCACCCTCCAAGTATGATACACTCCCATTCTTGGAATTGAGAGCTTTATGCAACTTGAGAAAAATAAGGACAGGCCAAAGCCCCACCACCCAACACCTCAAGGAGTTGTTGGTGGCTTATGACCTTAGTAAGCCTGTAGGGACTGAAGGGGTAGGAGCTGAGGGTGGGGCAGAAGAAGAGGAGGAGGCCAGGGGTACCAATACCCCCAGCCCCCCTCTGAAACTGGCCAGGAGGGTGACAATGACCCTGACCTGGAAAACCCAATCCCTCCTGTGGATGATGATGAGGATGATCAAAATGATGCCCTCTTTGTCCCCCCAGGAAGGATTAAGAGTGTGCCCAGGAAGTCTAGATCTCCTTCTCAGGAGTCTAACCACTCTGGCACCTCTATAGGGAGCTCTGTCTCCTCTCACAGGAGGGAATCCTCTCATGAGAGGAGAGCCAGGCTGGTCCGGTATGAGGAAACTCAGCTGGAAATCAGAAAAAAGCAACTGACTTTAGATAGGGAATCCCTAGATCTCCTCAGGGAGAGAAGAAAGTTGGGACTAGAGTCCCATGGTGGCAGCAATATCCCTAGAGATAGGGACAGGTCTTATGACCATAGAAACCTAAACAAGATTGTCCCTCCCTACCAGAGTGGGGATGACATCCACAAATGGATAACTGCACTGGAGAGGGCCTGTAAAGTTCAGAAGGTCCCCCAGAGGCAGTGGGCAGCAATCTTGTGGCTCTCCTTTGCAGACAAAGGTAGAGACAAGCTCCTCACTGTAAGAGAAGAGGATGCTGACAATTACACAGTCTTGAAGAGTGCTCTGATAGATGGGTTTGGCCTAACCACTGAACAGTATAGGTTGAAGTTCAGAGACACCCAAAAGCTCAGACTCAAGACTGGGTTGATTTTGTAGATTGTGCTACAAAGGCTCTGGAAGGTTGGATACATGGCAACAAAGTGCAGGACTTTTTAGGATTGTACAATTTGATTATGAGGAGCAGATCCTTAATAATTGTCAAAACCAGCTTTTGCACCAGTATCTGGTGGACTCTGATCTGACCTCTCCCCAAGAATTGGGAAAGAAGGCAGACAAGTGGGTCAGAACCAGAGTAAAAACTAGAAATCAGGGTGGTGACCAGAAGAAAGATTCTACTAAGTCCCAAGAGAAAGGTGGGGATAAATCTAAGGATAAGTCCCCTACAGGGCCCCAAAATTCCTCTTCTGGGGGTGGGTCCCAAACTCCTTCCTCTCCTGAAAAGAAACCCTATTGCCATGTCTGTAAAAAGCCTGGGCACTGGAAAACTGATCCCAGTTGCCCCAGGATTGGCAATAAAGAAAATGTTCCTCCCACAACTACTACCACCCCTCCTGGTACTACCAGTAGTAATCCTCCAGTTGGGAGTAGTGCACCCAAAAAGTTAGGTGCTTTTGCAAGAGGAACAGAGGTGGGCCCTAGTTTAGACAGGGACCCCTCAACAGACTCCTCTGACTCTGATGGTGGTATAGGATTTGCCACCTTTACCATGGGTCCCATAGCATTGGGCAGGTACAGATTGGAGCCAATAATTAATGGTCAGAAAGCTGTGGCATTTAGGGACACAGGGGCTAGTGTCACCATGGTGGCAGGGAAACTAGTCCCCCTCACCAGCTTTTACCTGAGTTTAAATACCAGGTGACCAACATTGATGGTGTCAGAACAGATCACCCCATGGCCATAGTCAATCTCAGCTGGGAGGGGGTCACAGGCCCAAAAGAGTGGCAGTGTCCCCAACCCTACCTGTAGATTGCCTGATGGGCAATGATCTGGAAATTTCAGCCTGGGCTGAAGTGGAACACCAAACCCATCTTAGGATGTTGGGCGTCCCTGTAAAGGTTAGTGGGGCTGTGATGGCCACAGCCCCAGCCCAAGAATTTGGAGAGATGGAGCCTGAAAGAATGGCCCACTCTCCCCAAAAGAGAGCACAAGGGTTGAAGAAAAGTCTTCTTCCCCCAGACAGTAGGTAAGGGTCAGCCTCCTCAGGGAACTGACCCTACCCCTAGTGAAGGAACTGCCACAGAGGTAGTCAGGCCTGGCCTGGCCACACCCCTGATGGCAGAGGACCCTTCCAAGGTGGTACCCCGTCTGGAGCAGGTAACCTGCCCCTCTCTACCCTGCCTCAGTCAGCCCAGGGCTGCAGAGGTCAGGGAGGTCAGTGGACCCCCAGGGCCCCCTGTCCAGAGGAAGCCCCCCATCAGCAGATTAGGGGCACCCAGTCTAGTAGCCCTAGCCAGGTGAAAATTCCTCAACCCACTGAGGGATCCCCCATACCTTTATGTAGGGACCTCCCCCAGAAGGACTCTGGTAGGCAAGGGCAAACCTGGGACCAGAAGGTTCCAAACCTGCCATGTCCCTCCAGTAGTCCATCCAAAGGGACCCAACCCCCAGCTGTAGGCAGCCAAAGGTTGACCCTTAGAGCAAAGTGCAACTCAGTCATGGAAAGACAGGCATACATGGTGACCAGTGATCTGAGGAAGCTGAGGCCAACATTCCTAGGGCCTCACTTCCCTACTCAGACACCTCACCGGCCTTGTACTTTACCTAAGCACACCACAGGTAGTGATTCCCCATGGTGGAGACCCTCTTATACCCTTAGGGTGAGGAATTGCTTAGTGGACCATAAGACAGGGGGCAACCATGCTAGTGCAGGTGCTTCCTTATATGACCACTTAGTCAATGAAGGCTCAACTGGCCAAGGTTAGCCTTATCTCCTTTCGTTTGGGGGGGTTATGTAGGAAGGTGGAATCTGACTATATGGTTGCCCCCACTTTTTTTATGGTGTTTTGCTGGTTTATGACTTAGTTGGACTGGGATCCTGCTATTCAGGGCCCCAGTCTATCTGCTTTCTCTGTAAAATGGTTTCCATGTGCCTTAGGCACATCTCTGATTGGAATCTGGAGTGCCCTTATAAGTCCCTAGTATATGGTATACTATGTACCAAGGGCATAGGTACCTCAGAGGCCTGCCAGGGGCTGCAGCATGTATTATGCCACCCCTGGAAGGCCATCCAAACTGACACCACAGGTCTGCTACTGCAGCCTGGGTAAGGTGGTGCATGCACCCCTTACTGTGATATAGGTTACCTATATCACGTAATACATACACACATATAAACCTATAAGTCACTCCTAAGGCAGGCCTTATCAATCCTAAAGGCAGAGTGCGTGGTTCCTATGTGAGAGGGTGCCCCTGCGTGAGCAGGGCCCCTCTGCAGCGTTCGGAGATTATCTCTGATGCTGTTTGTAGTGCAGCCTGACCATATACTCTTAAGCGCATTATATCCTCGCGGTAAAATGCTAACTTTGGAATGGCTGCACCTAAACATGTCGTGTTTGGTGTCAAACATCTTGGAATACTACCCCCCGCCAATCCTGGCGGCGGGGTAGCATTCCACCCTTCTAGAGGGAAAGACATGTTAACTCTGGCTTACCCGGTAACTTCTTTCTGAAGCCCTGGCATCACAAAATGGATGCTGCTGCCACAGACACAAGTCTGGCCTCCTGCTGCTGGACGAAACTCCGGCAGGGGAGGCCTGGACAATAGGTTTCCTGTTGCAGGGAGGTGTGACCACCTCCCCAGACAGGATAATGTGTATTGGGGCTGGGTGGGTGCACTCTTAGAGTGCTTTGAAGTCCTGCACTGGGGGAGCAAAAGGCTCCTCTGTGCATATGCCAGTTCAAACCAGTTCAGGGGCTACCTGCCCCTGCTCTGGCGCGAAACTGGACAAAGGGAAGTGGGTGTAGCCACCCCCTCCCTTGACCCTCCCATAGGTGGGGTCATAGAGTTAGTCCCTCCCTGTTTTACTGGTTAAAATGGGGAACCCTTGCCACAGCAAGATTAGATAACCCCTGGACGACGCTCTACAGAAGAATCCTGGCCCTTCGACGTTCCACTACCTTTGGAAGACAGAAGAATCTCCCTTGGAGTCAAGGAGTGACTCCCCTGCTTGGCAGGCGCCAAAAACGACAACGACGGTCGCAAACTACGCCGCTCCCGCCGGAGTCCGAAGTCCCTGCAGCCCAAGAAGTGGATTTCCTGACCTCTCCCAGGCCATCGTGAGTCCCCAGCGAAGCTGAGGCAAGTGGACCCCACGAGTAACGAGGAACCGCGACCCCTGGGTACCGTGCACTATTGTCGAGTGCAACCCCTTCACAACGTTCTACGAACTTGTGCTTTGGACCACGTGTGGTGCCGACCTCCAGCAGGAATCCCTCCGAAGATCAGAGGCCTACACCGTCCCGAGTGACCGTGGGCCCCTGTTGAGTGATTCCACCCGAGGTGTCTTCGCGATCCCTTGCCCGCCGGCTTGTGGGTCCCCAGAAGACTTCTTAAAGAAACCAAAGGGCTCCCCTGGTTGCTCCAGGCCTGCCCTGACTTACCCTCGCTGGGTGAGTCCCTCAGACCTTGCTGGTCTGCGCCATCGACTTTTCTTCATCTCCCCGAGACTTGCTGTTGCCAAGGCTTGTTGGCTCCAATCGAGTTGCCGACACCACAGTCAGCTGCAGACGTCGAGGGACCCAACGAATCCAGCTCCTGGTCGTCGTCGACGCCTCCTGGACCACGTGGCTGAAGAGTCAAGGCACCCGCAACCGACCTGAATCACTCGACGACGGTGGGCATCCATCTTCCTTGCCCCGAGTCACTGCCAAGTGACTTTGAACACTGTCCCCTCTGCTTTCAGGTCATCCTTCTTCAGAATCCAGGCTTGGATTCCACCGGACACTTCTTCAGCTCCCGCAAGCAGCAAGTCTTCTTTGTTCGCCATTGAAAACGACGCCGCGACCCGACACCAAAGGACACCTGTGCACCCGGCTTCCCTGGGTGAGGTAACTCCAGCACTACGGTGCTCCTGTGGGTGTGGGCCCTAGAACGACTTACCCTGTAAGTGACTTGCTTGTAGGTTCTATAGAAGTATCCTAAAACTCTTTATTTCCAACCGCGACTTGCCCCATTGAAGTCAACGGCGATCCGCGCCTGTGTATCTACACTGCACGCGTCCCCCGTGGGTCCTTTACTTACCTGCCTTGGGTAGTTTCGTGAGGCCCCAGCACTTCTGAAGGCCCTAGGCCTTGTCTCCCTGCAAGTCGTTGTCCCTAAGTCTCTTACTTAGTATATGGTCTGGTACGCCCCTAGGGCCCCAGCCATATTTTGTGCTTAACTTATTGTGAAACGTTGATTTGTGCATATGTTTGTCTTCTAATCTCATAAAGAGATTAGTAGAGAGTTATTTAGAAATAAATACATATATTTTGATATATATACCTGTGTGGTGTCTTTTCATTTGGTGATTCAAGAGATTATATGGTAAAACAAGCTGCTTTACATTCCTCCGAGACTTAGCCTGAAGGCTGCTCTCCACAGCTACCACTAGGATAGCTTTCTTTAAAAGGTTGTCTTAAACCTATCTACCATAAGAGTCGATTTGCCCTGGTGCAAGGTGTCCACTTTAATTAGTGAACAGCATATACCAGGCCAACTTCTCACATGGTGCCACTGCACCTGCTACACTAGTCATAGCTAAGCCCCTGATCTCGTACTTTGCACACTTGTTCTCAGGGCACAAGTCCTAAAAAAAGAAGTGGGGGGGGACTAACCTAGTTAATCAGAATGCAAGTGGCATCACGGCGCGTGACATCACGGCGCGTGACATTGCGGCGCGTGACATCACAGGAGGTGGCATCATAAGAAGTGACATCAGATCTTAAGCCCTCACATATATGTTTAACATGTCTATTATGTGTACATTGGAGCACATTTCTAGTATACAGGGAAACCCTCATGATTTAGGCAGAAGATTCACACTTTTGTACGCTACACATAAAACAATGTTGCCTTTTGTCAGCGTAAACTTCCTCTACCCATAGTGCTTTAAAAGAAAAAATAGTGGTACTTAAATTATTTCAACGCCTCCTCAGGGGTAGTAAGCGCTATATAAATTACATTTATTTTGTGTAAATACAGGGAAAGACCAACACATCTGACATTCTTACAGTGCATCCATATCTTGTAAACAGAGCCTGAACAAAGTGAAAAGCTGCCTCTCTTAAGTATGTGTGGAGTGCAAACAAGGTGTGAGCCTTTGTTTACCCTCTGCTGCATTTGCATCAGGTGTGAGGCTCCTGACTGCTGCCAGCCAAGAGACTCAAAAGGCGGCCTGATGAACCCTCAAATTCGGCCTTTGATATGGGCCCAGCAGGAGTCTGAACTAAGAAAGCCCAGTCCCCACCTGCATGCTGGGATCAAAGCAGACAACAAAATGCACAGATTTTCACAAATGTTTCAGTGGGGCCCAACTTCTTGGCAGGGTGGACGCCGTCCACCGTGTGAAAATAGTGGGTGGACGCAGTCTACCCGCGTGTACCCCAGACTCGTGCCCTGCTTGTTCTACCTGTTTCGACCGACTACTGATTGAAGTGCACTACTATGGTGCTACAAAGACATAGCTGTCATAGACTCAGAAAGGTGACAGGAGAAAGATTACTTTCCCACCAGCGTTTCCAAGCTTGCTGTGTGCTGATGTCACGTGTAACATTCTGAGCCACTTCTATTTTTTTTTTTTTTCATTTTGGAATTTGTAAGCACTTTCTTCGGTTGAGCTTACCTGGCAGCGCACTGTCTATTTGAAAAATACATATTGTGGGCTTATCAAGAACATGCAGGGATCTGGAGCGTGCACATTGCTTACCATTGGTAAGCTTTCTTGTCACTCATGGACATCATTTAGCGGTTGCCAGGGGAGTCGGCTGCGACCTCCAGCTTGCCCCTTGCGACCTAGGCACTGCCTTTGCGATCCCTGACTTCAGTGGGGGCAAAATATGTGCCAGGAGCACAGGGGTAGCTCCTCATTATAGACGTCATTTGGGGCTCTACTTGCTTTGTTTTCTCTCAATTTTTTATTGCACTAATAGTGAATAATGCAACATTATTCACTATTAGTGTAATAAAAATGGAGTACAATTAGCTGGAGTATGACTTCCTGGCAGTTGAAGTAAGTAAAAAAAATGCTTTGAAATGTATGTTGTGTGCGAGCTTGCGGGTGAGTGTGTGTTTACGTAAGAGAGTGTATGTAAGTGTGAATATGTGTAAGCATGTGTGGGTGTGAATGAAATTGAAGGTCAAAGGGCGTGTGATGTCACTTCCTCTACCCCAGGTATTTTGGTGAATTGATGTTCATTCTGTCACTGTCATTCACCTGCTTCTTATTCGTGTCCCAGCTTGACAATCTTGGGTTTGCCCCTCCCACGGAGCATAGCCTCTTTACCATCTATTTTGATTGACTATCTTCTATGCTTCCAGTGCTTTCTTTTCAAGCTCTACTTTAAATTTTTTGGGATTAGGCACTTCCAGAGAGTACATGTGTTTTCAAGTTGTGTCCCTGGTGTACTTCTCTCCCCCTGCATTCCGTGCTGCTCTCTGTCGCCCATGTGCCGCTCCCAGCCCCTTCCATGTTGCACTCGTCGTCATGTACTTCCCCCTCTTGTTTTTCTCACCTGCAAGCTTCTCCCCCCACCGCTCCAAGTTGCACTCTCCCCATTACTTCAGCCCCAATCCTCAACCTTCTTTTCTCTCGCCTGTTGCTTCTACTTCCCACCCTCCAGTTGCTTCCATACCCCACACATTTCCCCCACCCTTATCCTCTGTATTCCTTTCCCCCGCCCTGGCACTCAATGTTGCCCCCACCCCCCCCCCCCCACCGACGCCCTCTGTATTGCTCCCCCAACTCATGCTTAAAAAAAATGCTTTGTGCTACCTTTTTTAAAGTTACTGATTCAACTTGATAAATAAAAAAAATACTTGAGCCATTTTGTAGGCACGCGCATGCATAGTGCATACGCCTACCAAATGATGCGACCGCCACATCGTAGGGCCTCTTTTACTTTATTTTCTTTAGCCATGCTGCATAGCACCGGAGATGCTGTACAATAAGACTAAAAAACATTGGCAAAGCCAACAGTTCCCAAAGGTGAGAACTATTGGCTTTGCCAATGCAGAATAAAAGTGAAACTTTAAAACCCAGAATGCAAAGTACTGTTGGCTCAAAGCACAGGATTGGATGAAAGTGTCACATTTGACATTTGCCCATGCCTTCTTGTCAGCTTTAGCCCATTCTAGTACAGAATGAACAGGTCATATGTCAACAGAAGCGTTGGGGTTATATTGTGAAAGAGAAATGCTGCGGGGCGCTTCCTGAAACCACCACTTCTATGCACTGTCTGTGACATCACTTAGTCAGACATATGACAAAGAACAATGACTCCTTGCTCTAAGGGTCTGATCTGAGGACATGCTTGTGATCCGTCACACCTGTATAATAGGACTTTGTTATTTGTTTACTCGGATCAGCAGTGGCTTGCACTTGGATTCAAGGGTGTACTGGGTGGAGTTCTCATGCGAGGACCAGTTAAACAAGTAATAAGACAAGCATTGGCATAGCCAATAGTTCTCGCCTTTGGGACCTTATAAGTGTTTAGCCATGCAACACTTGATGTTGTTGCACCAAGGATATTGTGCTGGATAACTAAACACTTATAAGGTCCCAAAGGCGAGACCTATTGGCTATGCCAATGCTTGTTGTATTTCCATCAGCCACCCTACGCCCCAGCTCCCTTTATAGATGTAATCAGATACTACACAGATGAAGCTCTCTTGTAATAAAGAAAGTGAATCAAGAATGGCTAGAACTCTGTTTTTCACAATATTTTTTGTGCTTATTATTTCCAGAGGGGTCTCATACTGCAGTCAACTGGAGCCAGATGTATGTACAAACGGGTCACATAAAGCTGTTGCAGATAGTCCATCGGCTTTTTGAGACCAGTATTTTGTTTGTAACCTGTCCTATGCACTGATAGGTCGGTTCACAAAATAAGGAATCCCTGGGTGTCGCAGAATGACCTACCCAATTTGTATTCTTTAGGCAGTTCACAATGTACGACCCGCTGTAATTACAGGCATGATGTCCTGTAAGGAATAGCACATCACCATCCCTTTGATTGTATTCCAAAAACAGAAGACTTTTATTTTGTTTTTTTAATATCAGCTCGAGTTCCTTAGGAACCGGGTCTGCTTAAAAAATAGATGCACCATTGCCTACTTTTGTCGAGGCTGCCAACTTAATTCCCAGAGGTGAAGGGTTCCCTTTGCGAATTAGTTAGGCCCCAACCTGAAAGTCCGTAACAAATCAATGGTTTGCGGCCGGAAATGCAGTGGAAAAGCATTGATGCATACCATACCAACTCACAATGAGGATGCAATACCCATTACACTTCCCTTCCTAATCTTAATTTGGTCTGAGCTACAGAATCCATTTTACAAGTCGGAAAAAGTTTTCTGACTCGCAAAATATGTTGTTTAAAGGTCTCAAATCCTGTCAGACGGTTAAATCACTTAGTTTGTGTGGCCACTGGATCCTTGTACATAGCTAAACACTTGTTATTCATATATCTTTTTCTCGATGTATGTATATAATGTGCCCTGCTTAATGTGACTAATTCCTTGACCAAGGACGGACTTGTTCTGTCCACTACCGACCTCGAGCGCCTTTTCTCACTAATTGTGCGCCATTCACGCTTGTTGAACCTGAGATGCCTAAAAATGCACTTTGAAGAAGTACTGTGTAAGTGTCACTGTCATTGCGTACAGTGATACTATGCTTACAATGTAAGTGAATGTGATGGCTCTCTAAGGGCCACATGACGCAAATACATTAGATTAAGCATGCTATGACGTGTACACAGTAGGCTGGGGGCCTCAAAGAGGGAAATCGTTTGCATAATGAATCAGTTGCACACTACCCTGCAGTGCACTATGGGAGAGGATAGCTGAGAGGCCTGAGTACGGAGCTACTTAGCTGCCGATATTTGGGCCACTGGACCAGAGTGAATATTCTCTTCAGACGTGAAAGGCTTCAGTTGGTAAAATCCAATCTCCGGCGGTGCCGGGCCTGAGCTGTGCTTTTCTTATTATACTATGTCATAAAGCTCGGTGACACGGGGAGGGAAGGAGGCCACTTGGCTGTTCTTCCCCTGCCCTCCCCCTGCCTCAGTCATTGATGACCCAGTCTAGAAGGAGAGGAAAACACAATCTCATGGGAAACGGCTCCTCGTGGAATTGGAAACGTGTTCCCTAGCTGGTCCGGAGGGTGAACACGATGCTGTTTCTCTTCACCTGACAGGCCAGCGAGCCACAGCGAGAAGGTACTGTTCTTGAACACATTTCTGCTCTAATGAAGGTGTCGGGCCTAAACCATGAACGCTGCTCGTTGTTCACTCGGAAACGCTGATGACTGGAACTCTGCGTATGCGCATTGATTTCACAGTCAGTGGAACACTGAGGGAGGAGAGCCAATCACGTTTCTCTGAATGCAGCCCATGACCGGCAGGGGCGTAGCTTGGTCAGTAAGATTGAGGGGTGTCAGCTTCAGACTGTCCAACATTGGCGCTGGCATATGATGTTAAAATGCATTATAGGACAAGCAGGGTGCAAGAGCGGGGCCTCAGAGGCAGTGGAAAGAGAGAGCAAAGCGGATTGGTAGGAGTACTAAGTGAGAAAAAACATAATATATTGTAAAATAACCAACATTATGAGCACTTTAAAAACTGAGGGGGAGGGTGTGTGCGTATTTGTCCGTTTGAATGTGAAAATTCTTGGTCTAACCCAACAGACACCTCACCATGTCCAACTGAAAGCATCTGTATCCAACTATTTATGAGAAAATACTTTTATTAGGGCAGTGTAACACTCCAAACCCCCCCTCTCCACCCCCGCCCCCCAAGCCAGGGCCGGACTGGGAACCCAAAGCAGCCTTGGGAATTTTGTCAGACCAGCCCAGGGGGAGGAGAGGGCATGCAAGTGTGAAGCACTGCTGCTTTTGTTACTGGGGGTCAATATTGCAGCACTGCTGCAAAACTGTCCCCCACTAACAAAACCGGCCCCCACCCTTCCAGCCTCCCGGGGAAACGCCTGATGCCTGCTACGGCCGGTCCGGCCCTGCCCGAAGCTACACCCCTGATGACCGGACATAGACCTCCTCGGCTGACGCGCTGTCACAGCAGACAAGTGATTGCGAATGAACACTACCATGGGTAGAGGTGACATCGTCAGAGAAAGTGCTAACAGTAGTGCAACCCTTTAAACCAGTCACTAGTGCAACCCTTTAAACCAGTCACTAAATACAAATTACTGACCATGATCCTCAACACTTGCTCGGACCTGCATCCCACATTAGTGATACAAGAGCCAATAATTATCGTTGGTGGCTGGCTTTGCTGTCAGTCACATTAGAACATTGGAAGTCTGATAACTGCACTGAAGATGATGGAGTTTTTTGAGGTCTGATAATGGCTGCTGTAGGCTTTTTGCTACAATATTCAAATGCTTAGCTTTCTCTTCTCTATTTCTTTCTGTTTCATTTAGAACGTTCTTCTCTCAGTGGAGGAAAGGTTATAATAGTTTTATAATCTTCCTGCTTGGGCTATACGGGTTGTTAAAGGCCCTCTCTTTCATTATGGAGCCTTGCCTGTGGCTTGGGTCTATAACTTGGGACTAGGGCCTAATAACTGCTATAGCTCTGAACAGAGGGCTACAGTGGGGCGGCTCCTCCGTTAAGATGAAGGAGCATCGTCCCACTAATTAAAATGCCCACAGACCGGGCCGGACTGGCCGTAGCGGGCAATGGGCATTTCCGCGGTGGGCCTGGAAGGGTAGGGGACAGTTTTGGGCTGGTGGGGGACATTTTTGTTACTGAGGGTCAGTTTTGCACGTAGCAGCAGTGTTCCCACCAGCACCCCCAACCCCCACCCCGACCCCCTGGGGCCGGTCGAACTAATTGCCAGGGCTGGTTTGCGAAATCCGAGTCTGGCCCTGCCCGCAGATGAAAAATAAAATGTTTATAAACATTATTGCCTTTTTATTTTTAATTAACTCAGAAAACCCGCATCCCGAGACGAGTGTTGGGCCAGGGCAGGGCCGCTGCTGAGTGGCAGTGTGATGAGTAGAAATGTGCACGCGGAACATTGAACAATGCACTTTACCACAGGCAACAGAAGAGAGGAGTGATGGGCAGGGCACTTAAAGTGCGCATGTCTCTTTGGACAACTGTCTTGCGACGGCCAGACATATATGCACACTTTAAACCTCTCAACCCAGCTGTCTTGCACAGCCGCGTTGAGAGCAAGCACAGGTCTCCAGTGACCTTTGGAGCGCTGAGAGCCTGCTCCATCCAATCTTGGTGTTTTTCTCATGCTGCTTAACAGCATGAGAGCAGCGCCAGGATTGATTAGGGGAGTTGGCTGGGCCCACGCTGGAGGAGAGTAGGACACTGGGACCAGAGCAAGTACCTGCAGCAACATAACTGACATTTATTTCCTTTTTTTAATGTAGTGCATGTGTGTATGTATGCCCTAAATCGCCAACATGCATTACATTACCGTTTTAAAGTTAAACATTTTAACTTTAAAATGATAATGTAATGCATGTTGGCATGAATTTAGTTAATGTAGTTTTGTCCTTGTATGCACCCACAACCCATTTGCCCGCCTCACCTCTCTGCATAGCTGGCAGCCGCCACTGGGCTGCAGTACCAGTGCAATCCTTCTTTCCAGAAGTTCCACTTTTATCTGGCCAGTGCCTCTCAGCCCTTTAAAGCAGGAGTGGAGGTGTGTAGATGTGGAAAGTAGAATGGAGAGGTAGTAAACGGGGCTGGAACAGAGTATCCAAGTGCCATTGATGCTCTATTTAGCACACATTTCTCTCGGCCCTGCTCTTCTCTACCTCTCTCCTCTGCTATGCGTTTTTTTGTCCCTTCCTCTACAAACTCAATGGTGGTTGAGTAAGGTCCCCATTGCATTGAGCAGACTGCAAGTTCCTGATGGTTCCGTTTTTATAGTTATTTACTTGGTGGAGTGTTCATAACACCAGGAACCGGTGGTTTCATATTGTAGCCGCTTAGTGGAGCTGCACAGTTTAGGATCATGGAAGGATTTTGCGTGATATCACCAAAGAGGTGGCAGTAGTAGAGCCCCGAGAATGAAAGGATAGTGATTAAGGAAGCCTGGGCCATGTAAACTGAGAAGAGTAGAAGGGTGAGGGCTGAGCCTTGAGTTAAACAGACTGCAGGAAGGAAGTGAACGAGGCACAGAAAGACTTATTTCATATATCTTTGGTTATTTAATAGACCAACATAGTTGTCTTTGGAGAGGATGAAGGAGTTAGTAGTGTTTTTTTTGTGTGCTGGAATAATTGTTGCTTATGTGAAACAGACTGGTGGGGTTGCTACCTAAACCAGAGGTTATGGGGGCCCATTTTCCTAACATTAGAGCATGTGGTAACCTTCGAGGCCTTTTTCATGGTAATTAGATAATGACCTAAAACATGATTGTTTTGTTTTTTAAGGGGTTTGCAAAATTCACGTAATTTTCTTTTAGGAATTAAACGAATTTTTGGGAAAATTATGTGGAATTAGGCAAATGCAAATGCAAATCTGCCATTTAGTGCTAAATTTTAGCACTCAGTGCGTCCTCATGTCAGTTTTTGAAGCAAGGATGCATTTTCGCTAAAAAGCACAAAAACGCAATTGCCTCAAACTGCTGCGCTTATTTTGTAAGTTTGCATTATTCCCACTTTCCTGTGCTATAAATTTTGCCACGAATGGCAGCGTATATGCATGACATGATGTAATGACGTAATTTGGGGAATTTAATCATGCTGCGTAATTTATATTTCGCCCAGGCCGAATTCTTTTTTCTTTATGCGTAGATTCATAAAAGATGTCGGAAGAAGAGCATCTGTGCCTTCCCACTACCCTATGCATTACAGAACCTAAAGACTTTGCATGGTGTTTGATTTTAATACTTCAAATGCTCAGAATGTGCTGCCATCGGAGGACTGCATGCCTTTTTAAATTCTATTGCTTTGCTGCTCCTAGTTACGAGAATGTTCTTTTCACTGACGCTCATTTGATATTTACTGACAAAATATCTAATAAGTGTCAGTAAATGCCAAGTATTTGTCTTCTGCTCCTCCTTAATACAGACCAGCTTTGCCAAAACCAGTAGGTCTGACCTTGGTAAGCCGGTGCAATGATCACATTTTTAACCTCACTTAGCATGTGCCAGAAAAATAAAACTGAGGAGAAAACACGCCACCGCCTAAACTGGCAGCCATATGCTTGCAATATACTTTTGAAATGTAAAGATAATTTAACCATTGCATATAATTTTAATAGAGCATGTGGGGTCTTCCTAGCAGGCAGGTGTACGTCGAACATATATAAAACCCTTTTTGGTTTTAATGCACATGAGAAGAAAATACAATTCTTATTGGTGCAAAGACCAAATACTGTTTTGTTTTGAATTACTGTAACATGAACATATAGTTTAAAAGCACAAGTGTGGCATAAAAACATAACAAACAGATCAAGAATGGAACAAAAAAAGTACTGGCAAAGTAAAATATTGGCCCTCTAGCCATGGCACTGAGGTTTACTTCTTTCTAGGTGAATATGTACGTCACCCACAGTGCAAGAGAACCAATTGCTGAAATAGGCTCACCCATTGCCCCATGCTGTGATGTATGGTGGGCAGAAGCAAACTGTGAATGACAGTTGAACACACCAATGGGTGAATAGGACTGACCCACAACCCCTTTAGATATGCCTATGTTTGTATGTATGCTATAAAAGTTTTTGATTAAATGATGCTAGTGAGACAGTTAAAGTTGTCTCTAGGCAAAATAAATATTATGAACAAGACAACTCACTCCAAACTGAGTTGCTCCTCGCAGTACTCCACTGAAAGTGGACATGGTCTCATGTGCTATTCCTCACTCTTTCATGTCCTCTGAATATGTGTCCTGAAAGTGGGATCTTGTCTTAAGAACCAGTGTTATGTCCTACACTTTTGGGAGAGTGATGTGCCTGGCTTGTTCCATACCTCACCACATGATATGAACTACTGACATGATTATGCTCCAAGAGTTTTACCTTATAAAGTCTATCCCTACATCTCCATACTTGGCTGTGTTCACCACAGCACCCATAGCCACCCTTTCTAAATCAGCCTCTTTTGCAGTGTGTGGTGAAGTAATCCAGGAAAATGGAAAGATTTTCACAGGGACCTTTATTGATGTCAGAGACTACAGTAGTGCTTCCTGTCCCGGCAGCCCCATACCAACCAAAATATCACCCCTGCCCAGGAGCAAATCAACACTGTAAATAGAACATAGAGCATTACAACTGCAATGCAAGATTATCACATTTCAAAACGTCCTTTTCCTTTCAACTAAAAAGGGAAAAATACTGGCCAAAGAAGTATTGAGAAACAAATCCGCTTTTATTATAAAAATTAAAAGCAAAGAGGGATCATAGGGTGGAAAGAGAAGACAAAGGGAAGAAACGGAAAGCTATAAAAGATGGAGGGAAAGGCAAGGTTCTGTTGGACAGACTAAATAAATGCAAGAGTAGAAAATAAAATGAGTAATTGAGTCACATAATTATTGAACAATACAGGAGTTTTCCTACGTCTCACTCCTTCCCTCTCATCGATGGTTGCAGGTAGAGATACCAGACCATCTCGGACATCATCACTTTTGCAGGAACTGACATCTCCACCCTCTCTCAATGCTTCCTGATCCAGAAAGATCACTCAACTGACTAGACAGTCCTTAATGTTAGCTTGCCATTTCTACATCCGACATTAATATAAGGCTGCCTCAAACATCAAGCCTCTTAGCATCCATCCCAAGCATGCGTTGACCATCTTTTGGATACAGGGCTGGTCTGTGTCTTTTCCACTTTCAACCAGTTCAGTATACTCCCTTGTAATGGCCATAACCTTGAATGGCCCCTGAAATCTCAAGAGTATTGATGCAATACTCTGTCTAACTTTGATCCATTCTGTAACTGAAATTCGACTTGAGCCCAAGTTGTTTTCTCAGAGTCCCTCTCCAGACACCTTAAGCCGCACTTGGATCCTCTAAGTATTGGCTTCCCTGCCCTCATTGATAAGAATGGGGTTCTCACTGTGATTGCATTGCCTGCAGTGCGCTGTGCCCATACTTTTTAGCCCCATTTCTGGTGTACCTTTTATTAATTTCTTAGCTCTTTCACCTAGGCCATTGGCCTGGGGATTGTAAAGAGCTTGGCAACAATGTTTAATACCATAGCTCAACAAAAAGTCCCAGATTTCTTTGGGCATCAACAGTGTGCTGTTGTCAGTGACATTGTAACTCGGAAGGGCTTCCTTGAAAAAAATCACCTCAACCACTTAGTGGTGTTTTAACTGGAGACCACTTTCTGAAATTCTACTTCTGACTACTTGCTGTGAGCATCCACAATAAGCTGCAAAGTGTAAGTTATCTGGATGGCAGTAAAAGGGAGCAATAAAGGTAAATATATATTCTCCTGTGTTTTTCCAGAATCCTCAGTGTACCCTGTGGGGCATCCCAGTCTTTATCCTTTTCTCCTCTTCTTTATATATGTTGCACCCCTGCACCTCATGAGATTCCTGGTCATCAAGACCAGTCCACCAAGACTTGGCTTTCAGCCTATTTTTGGTCATGGTCTGTTCTGAGTGCCCCCAGTGGGACAAAGCAATCAACGGGCTCCACAAAGACGTCCGAGGTGCATCAACACTCCACAAGAGCCGATAGTTACTTATTTCAATACCTTAAAGTTGGGTCGTACCCTGACAGAAACACATCTTTCCTTGCTGCTACCCATCTTGATCAATTGCTCAATCTGTTTGAGAACTTTGTCTCTCTCAAAGATATCCAAGCCAATCTCCCTTCTGAATTACTTCATCACAACACTGGAACACATCTCCAACACTGGCACCCACCACCCCACTCTCATAGTCTGTCTCATGATGCTCCTAGGGCAATCTGGAGAAACATTATGCAACAATGTTTTTCCAACCTGGAATGTGTTTGACAATATAATTGTAACCTTGTGTCCTACTAGTGCCAGTCCTGCCACTTTTGCAGAACCAATCACCTCAACACCGGAGAGTAGAACTTTAACTAAAGGCTTGTAATCAGTTCTGAGTATAATGTTAAATCTCAATTGCAAGTGTGAAAATACCCAGAACCCCATGTATCCGCAAACCCTGCCAACTGAAAAAATGATTCTTTTCAGTCAGAATTGGAAAGAGAGTGGGAGACAAAGACAGATCTTTTTTGCATCCTTACTGGCACTGGGAAAGACATGCCTCTTGCACTAGTATTATCAGTGAGAAAAGTGTTTTTAGACACATCAAAGTGTGTGGGCGCTACAGCCCGCGTGCTGTTTGCCCTCCCTAGGCACTGCTCAGTTTCTGGCCTTCTGCGCCGACTTCACTGGCTGCCTATAGAACAGAGAATTCAATTTAAAGTGCTTTGCCTCACTCACAAGATACTCTCCGGCTCGGGTCCAGCGATTTTGAGCGATCTATGCCTTCCCTACATCCCGACACGTGATCTACGCTCGGCCGCCCTCCATCTGGCACGAGTTCTCGGTTTCACAGAGCCGGAGGGCGTTCATTCAAGGTGCTTGCGCCGGCTCTCTGGAATTCCTTGCCTCTTTCCATCAGAAGCATTCCCAACCTCCTGACCAGAAGGGCGGTGAAGGCCTGGCTCTTTCGCTGACCGTTAGTTTCTTCTCCCATCCTCCTTTCTCTGCTTCTAGCGCTCGGACGTCCCTTTGCCGGGACAGCCATGCGCTTTACAAATTATATAACATAACACTATGACCACAACCTCTCCTGAATTTTTTACTTTAGCATTGAACAATTAATTTGTCTTTAATCAATTTGTCAGTCATTGCCCCAATTGATACTGGATTGCCATCTCCCTCAGTCTCGCCACAAACTCATCCACTGTTTTGTGCTATTTTTGGAGTTTTGCATGGAACTTGTGTCTGGTCATAGCAACCTTGACCAACTTGGCAAACCTTATCTCAAGTTTCGTTTTCGATTCCTTGAAACATTTGGAATGATAACCCCTTAAGCAACAATAGCAGGTAGTAAATATTTAAAATTATGCTGCTCTTCTTCCCCTAATGCAGTCAAGAGTAAAAGTTTTTCCTACTGGAACCAAATTTATATTATCAAGAGCTTCAATAAAATTTCAGAAAATTTGATCCACTCCTCCCATTCAATAGGAAGTGAACCTCTTGTGTGAGTTAAGAGGACTGCTTGCTAGATATACCAATATTGTTTGTGGAGTTTATTAGGACCCTGCCCAAACACTAAAGTTGGGTGCCATGTTGTACCACTTATACACGATTTCTGCCAGCCGATTGGGCTTGAAGCCCCAGCCTGCATTGTTAGACTGCCTCCCGAAGACTAAAGATGGCTGCCATGCCTTACCGCTCCTATGCAGTTTTCAACAGTCGATGGAGCTTATTGGCTGAGTGTTATACATCAGTTTTCACAGGAGGTCGGTCCATCCATCTGACACGCTACAGATCTCTGTATGCTCCTCTTCTGATGAGGCCATTGGTGGAACCCAAATGCATTCCACTGCAAAGCCTCTCGTCTGTAACTTCCAGCACAGTACAGGTGGATGTATTCGTGCTTGTACCCCTAAGCAGCAGCAACACAAAATCTTGGGAGCTAACAGATCACTCTGGAGACAGGTGAAGAAAAAGGTGCAAATTCTTGTAGTTGATAGTCTCAAGTTCAGTCACAGCCAGACTGTTTCCCTCAGGATGAGTACAGGGGTGGTTTCTCAACTGGAGCATGGGGGCGTTGCCCCCCCCCCTGTTTTGTTGCCCACGGGCCATATATTAAACGTATGATTAAATGTTTTTTTTCCTAGCCGCAGTGCTTTTATTTCTACAATGCTGAGTTAGCTGGCTTTCTGCATTAGTGAGGGCGTATGTGGGTGGGTGGGGCATAATTGACAGGTTCAGTTGGGCCTTGGGGTGAAGTGCGCATGTTGGGTTGGACAAGTGCCTTGCTGTGGCCAGCCCGACATGCACACTTGAACCCTTATCTAACTGCGTAATGTTAGGAGACTGGGGGATTTCAGCCACAGCCCCCAGGTCGCCTATGGAGCACTGGGTTCGCCTTACCGAGCCAACCCTTGTGCTGCTCTCATACTGCTTACTAACATAAACAGCAAGGGAGCAGCGTCGGGATTGGCTCAAGAGATGCACCTAAGCCTCTCTAGTCATTCACACATGAGGAAGCGGGGCCGGAAGGGCCGAGCTGCACAACAAAGCACTGAGGCAGCTCAGGGTTCTGAGAGAATATTCAGGTAAGAATCCTGCCATCTCCTAAGGAAACAGGATATATATTTTTTTGTATTGCATTTCTTCTGAACGAATGCTGTCAATCGCCATGCACTGTTATTGGGAGAAGTGTGAATATTAGCATAATGACACAGTCTCCGCCGGATTCCCAATCCCTTGTTTTCTTCTTTGTGAGCCTGAATGTCTCAGTGCCACGACTACCTGACATGTTTGTGTTTTAACTTCACAACTGTGCTTAATGTTGTATAGCACACTTCGATGGAACATGGTCTATGCATTTCTTCTGAACGAATGCTGTCAATCGCCATGCACTGTTATTGGGAGAAGTGTGAATATTAGCATAATGACACAGTCTCCGCCGGATTCCCAATCCCTTGTTTTCTTCTTTGTGAGCCTGAATGTCTCAGTGCCACGACTACCTGACATGTTTGTGTTTTAACTTCACAACTGTGCTTAATGTTGTATAGCACACTTCGATGGAACATGGTCTATGCATGCGGTGCCGCCAATATTCGAATTCATTTATGCGTGACTTATGGATGATGAACTGCCATGTCTTATGTGAAGTACATGAAAATTCAAACAACGGAGCGCTTACTTTGTGACACTTGAGCCATGAATAAATCTGTCCTACGTTTTCGTTTAATTTTATGTGCTTGTGTTCCTGCTGCAATTAAAAGGACAAAGCAATTCTCCAAGACCTATCATGAAGTTGAATAATTTCAGGGCTCCTTCAACTTTGTTCTTTCAAGTTTAGGCACTTGTAATTTTTGTGCTCTGCACACACACCCCTTTTCTTATGACCCATGATGCTCTGAATCGCATCCAGCCGAACCACAGAGCAATTAATACTGGACTGCAGGCGCGCGCTGTTTTAGCATGCTGCTTAATTTTTAATTGGGAAGTATTTTCATTTTTTGTTTGCAACTTACACCCGCATTGTTCATTAACGAGCAGCTTAATTAACGACTCCTGCTTAACTGTCTCTGTTTTCCTCTATTGTGGGCTTCAAACCCGTTTCCAAAAGGTTGGCCACCAGTTGTGCAGGTACAGCTCACACTTGACCATTTCAGATGAGCTTTGCTTGGAAGCGAGCTTCAAGGACTTCAGCTATATTTATGTTGTCATACAGCAGCAAAGCATACATACGACTTTTCATGTCACATAACTAGCTGAAGAAGCATACATGTAATGAAAGCTAGCAGACCTTGAGCTGCTTTGCTTAGCTGGATGTCCACGCCATGAGCTACTTTTAGTACTGTGCACAGGCTACATAAATGTGTGTGAGCTTATTATAATAAATGCATTTTCGTTTTATTTTCAAGTATGAGCAACATAAATCCTCAATTTAGATAGTGCCTCTCGACAAGTTTTGAAATGCTGACGAGCAGAACTTGCGTAATGTAGTATCTCTGTTTTGCTGGTCGGACATGTGGTGCTAAACCGATGTACAGACGTAACTTGGGGCGAACATAGTTTATCGTAACACTAAAGCACTGCACAAGAACTCTGCTTACATAGAACAGAGACTTTGAGCAGTAGATGTTTTATTCCTGTACACTGCAAGTCCATGACAGTCCAGATGGATAGTCTCAGTGCACTTTCCATCAGCACCCCCAGGGCCAGAGTGGAAGAGTGGCATGTGCATCAGAGGAAAGGCTGGGATGTGTCCCAGTCCAGCCATGCACACTCACCTCACAGATGGATACCTCAGCCCCTTTCTCTGCTGTTTAAAGATGGCAATTCCAGTCCTGGAGCATTCACCGCATTCCACGCTGTATCCAGTTTTTAATGTGTTTGAATGTTTCAAGAGTACACATTCCTAATTGTTTTAAAACCCTTTTCACTTTCTCAAATGTGCTTTAAAATGTACCATTTGCAACTTATTTTTTACAAATTGTTCTCGAGTGGAGAACAACCCCATCCCCCACAATCACTGGGGTGGGCTTACTCACAAGTTAATATTCATCCCCCACTGTTAAGCTCGTGGGGCCTCTGCTCTGGCTTTCTTTTCCAAAATGTGGTGAAATAATCCAGGAGGCAGGTATGTAAAAAATTGTTTAGAAGGTGAGGAAGGTGAGAACTCCACTCAAGTAATAAACATAATCATTGTCAGGGTGAACTGCAAAAGTCACTAAATAAACCTGTGTTTAACCTTCTTGTAGTTTTGCACAAAGCAGTCAGGCTTAACTTAGAGGCAAGGTGTAAAGTATTTATACAGGGCTCATACATTAATAAAGTAAAAATACAACACAATACAAACCCCAACCTAATTTAGAAAGAGTACATTTAAAAAAATTAATGACACCTAAACAACAAAAATCCAATCAGTAGAACCGTAGTTTTGAATTTTTAACATTTTAGGTAATAATAAGACCTTTAAGCACCGCTTGCAGTTTCCTGGTCGTACTGGATGGGGGTAAAGTCACAAGTTCAGGCTGACTGCAACAGAGTGCGGGTCAGATACAGGAACCAGATTCGTCCCACTGAAGAGCTTTACCTTCCCGAGTCCAACTCCATGCGAGGCGGTGCAGTTGGAGTGCACTGGCAGACACCTCAAGGAGATTGTTGTCAGCACGAGGAGCATGTGTGGTGTCTGACAGTCAAGGTTGTAGTGCGAAGAGTCAGTCCTCACTAGAGCTTCACATTGGTGGTCAAAGCGGGCTGTCACTGCTGATGCGGACTGTTGGAAAGAGCAGTCGTCGCTGGAGATTTGTGTTGGTGAGTGGTGCATACCGTTGTCATTCAGCACGAAGAGTCCACTTTGCAGTAGCGAGGAACCCAAAACCTCTGGATTTTCACCTGGACTTCAGGAGGAGTACACTGATGCCAGTCAAGAGTCCAGGACCTGGGGGGGGAGGGGGGAGGGGAGAGAGAGTCCCCTTTTGAGGATCAGGATTCACTCCAGCAGAGCAGCATAACTCTTCTATACCCACTGAATCATTCAGTGACAACACATAAATTTGCCCATAATCATTCCATAGGTATTCTGCTATATAGTATTCAAGATGAATCGCAAATAATTAATCCACAGTATATTGTAAACACAATATAAATTTGATCCACAGAATATTTTAAAAATGTATTATTCTTTGAGGAATAATGATTAAAATATTCTGTGGATCAATTATTTGAGATTCATTTTCAATTAAGTCTGTTATGTCGGACGTTCAAACCATACTTATTGAAACAACAATCAGATACACAACCAAGAAATGAGATAGAAAGTCAAGTCAATTACATGTAGGTTTATGGATCAGCAACCTATGTGCCCGCTCTGCAAACAATATCATTAAGCTTTTTTAAAGGCATGCCTTGCTGTGTTAATATTCCAATCTTTTTAAATGACTAAAAATAGGACCAGTGTGTTGATAAGCATGTGTGTGTTTAATGCAAAGGAATATCTGCATGTTCTTCACTTCGAAGTTTTTATGCAGTTCTCTCATTCTGAGCCAAATTCTTTGTCCCTCCTTTTCTCCATTATTTGTTTTTAATCTGAAAAGTATCAGTTCATACTTTTCATTTAAGGAAGTGTTACGCTTTAAATTAATAAATACAGTGAAGAATCAGGACACCTTTTCAAGGCATGCAGTAAAGCACCACCATGTTTTATTGTTTTGCTTAGCCTAATTTAAACTTCATGATGCCTCTTTCAAGGTCCTTTTCATATGTTCTCAATTCTACATTTTTAAGGCATTGCAAGCATTGTCCCGAAGGCTGTTGTTCATAATTTCTGTACTACTTGAATTTAACTGGAAAGGAGTGACTTGATTCTAGAAATGGCTTATCTTTTAACATATGTCTTGTTTCCAGACAGCATTTGTGCTTTACCAATTGTTGAAGTAGTTAATTCTACAGTGTGCACTGTTCAAATTTCAAATGTGCTTACTTGCTGTGCACACTGGAAAATAATTATTTTCATACCCGGTAGTGACCAGAAAAGTCTATATTTTATTAAACAAAAGGAGTTGAATATGTTAAGCACATTTCTCATATTTCTTTAAATCCCAAGCTTTCTTCAGCAGCACAGAATTAAAGCAAAGCCCTATGACTAACATACTCAAAACCTCTTAGCAATCTCAGCCCATCCTTTTTTATGCAGCTCCAAAAACATAAATATCCTAACAATTCTAAAGAAATGCCTAATTAGTCTTTCCAATTAAATAGTCTTAAATGTACTTCCTCCTGGAATATTAACGTACTTCTCCATGAAATACAGCTGAAATCGGTACAAAAATGAATCCTCCTCTTTAAAAGTTGAATAAAACCCAAACAGCCTCAAAGCTCTTCTTTGTTCATCCTCTTTAGTTGCCCTGATTGAGTGTGACCCTAAAGATATTCTTCATCTAAATCTAGACTATAAAGTAAACCACTATAATACCGTTCACCAGTGCCACAGTTTAAATCACTGTAAAACTCCACGTACTCATGTTTGAAAACTATTTGTGATTCCTTTTTAAAATGTCAATGTTTATTGGCATTCAGTAGAAAAACACGTTATAACTTTCCACATCATAATACACAATTTCCCGGTTTTTTTTTTCTAACAATGTGCCGTCACAACAATCTACCAACGTTCCCTGCTCTCTGCTCTGTGTGGCACAAAGGCTGGGCTGTCCTAGCCTGCACAGAACAACCACAGTCGGCCAAAGGGGTGTGGCGAGTTATATCCCTTCCCCCTCACAATAGCTGTGCCTGAGCGTCCCCGTTGATTCGGCGTCTCAGTGTGAGTGTATAGTATGTGGAAATCTATCAAACTACCCTGTAGGAATGCCCATAACCAAACCATAACCATCTAACTACTTCTCAGAGGTGGTAACTACCACTACTGTGGGCAGCATGTTGGGGTGTAGCCTGCCCATCCCCAGGCCCAGCATGGGGGGACCACATCAAAGGGGGGGGAGACACAGAAATACAGTGAAGGAGGGAGAAAGGGCCCCAAGTCCACCTGGCCCTCCTCTTCCCCATGTTCAACCGCATCTGTCCCTCAGGGCAGCTGGCCGGCTGAGGCGTACCTCGCCGCCCCATCCCCCACATCCCCGGAACAATCATCCCACGTCACTACATCCATCCGGTTCCCAGGTCCTCCCCAGATGGCTCATCTTGTCCCATGTCTCCACCCTTCACCCGGGGTCCCTCTATCTGAGTCTCCACGACTGATGGGCTCTCCTATTCATCGACTACCTCCGACCCCAGGTCTGCTGTGGGGCGTCTGCGGACCCCCGCTGGCCTCCTCCCTTCATAGTCAGCATAGTCGGTGCGAGCCCACAATGTTACGTCCCCGATCTATGTCTCAACTCTAAGCCCCCTGTTGATTTCCAGGCCATGGCTATTCTCCTCTTTGCCAGTATCAGTGCTAGGTCCAAGAATCTGTTCCCTACTTTTTTTGGTTTGGGTCTGGGGAAGGCACCAAAAAGACAGACCTCAATCATATTCTCTAGAGTGTGGTTCAGGGTCGCTGTATGTTTTTTCAGGACTGCCCCCAGAACTCCTGTAGGTGTACACATCCCCAAGTCATGTTTCTAAAATCCGTGTCTAGTGTTGCACATCTGGGGCACGGCCTAGGCTCATCTCCATATTTTGCCTTGTTCCTGTGTGGCATCAAATATGTTCTGTGAGGGTAGTTGTACTGAATATATTTGAGGCGGTGTTACAGGACTGTTTTTGGGGGTACCCCAGTAACTGACCCCACTTAATGTCTGTGATTTCTCTGCCCAGTTCGACAGTCCATCATCCCCAAAGGGCTTCCGGAGGTCTCCTAGACATTGCAGTCAGAGCCCAGTAGAACCATGTAATCAGATGTCCCCCTGTCGCCATCGTGAGCAGTAGTTGTAGAAGTAGGTGGGTCGTCGGCTCTGTCTCTCAGGGGTCACGGAACGTTCGCATGAATGCCTCATATGTAAGAAACTGGCCTGCTGGCAAGGGCCATCCAATCCGGCAGTGCGATGAGGGTGCCCAACTTATAGGTCACTCACTGTCACTATTCCCCGCCTCTGTCCAAGAGCTCATCGGCCCTGCTCTGAAATACATACAGCACCGCCCCACCCGTGTGCTTAAGGCAATGACACCAACAGCGCAGGGCCGTTTCTAGAAGTAGCGCCGGACTAAGAAGCTTCGTGATCAACATATCCTGGTTTGGTTCGGTCCTCATCAGGCCGGGTTCTGAGAGCCCTGCCCCATCCAGCCATCTCATGATCCATTGAAGTTGTGCTGCCAAGTGGTAGAGTTAAAAATCAGGAACTCTAATTCCCATCTCTAGGGGAGTACAGCGAGGGTGGCAAGTGAGACCCATTTGGCGGTCTCCGTCCCAGAACAACTCCTGTAAAACTGAGTCTAGTTTTTGAAACCATGAAGCCGATTTGTCACTGGCAGGTTCGCAAAATGATAAAGCAGCCTCAGAGCATGACTTTCTTGGAGAGTGAGATCCGTTCCATCACCGGTAGTCGAAGAGAGCACCTTAACCAGATTTCCTTCCCGCAAATTATCAACTGTGTGATAACTATTTATACCCAAGTATTTAAATGTGTGGGGTGCCCAAGGGATGTCCGGTGGGCATCCAGCAGGTCGGGGGCCTCTTGTGTCAATGGGAAGATACACGTCTTGGCCCTGTTAACCCTCAAGCCTAAGAAGGCACCACATTCCTCTAGGATTTGCAGTGTGAAATTAATGTCGTCCTCCTCATTCTACAGACATTTCAACAGGTCATCAGCATATAGAGAGACAATATGTTCCTTCCCTCCCCTGTGAGACTCCTGCCCCGGCACTCTGTTCAAAATCCCTTCGCCAGTGGCCCTATAGCTATGGCAAAAAGGAATGGGGACAATAGTCATTTCTGCTTTGTTCCCTGGAAGATGTCATGGGGGTCCGAAATCGTACAACCTGTTTTTATCCTTGCTCAGAGTACATCCGTCTCACCCATCCCTCGCCAAGCCCCATGCAGAGCATGACTGTCTCAAGAAAGTCCCACCTCACTGTGTCAAAGACACAGGTCTACTGACATACTCATGGCCTGGGGGTTCTCTGCCCAATCATGGTTGTGGACAATGTTATAGAGTCTATGGAGGTTGAGGGAGGTGTTGCGTGCAGGGATAAACCCATTCTGATCGGCATTTATTAGAGTAATCCTGTATGGCCACAACCGGGTGGATAGTGCCTTACTCAAGACCTTTAAATCGGAATTAAGCATGGAGAGGGATCTGAAGTCCGCTGTACGGACGTCAGGGTTTTTAGTTTTGGGCAACGGCACCGCCAGGGCCTTTCTTGTTGCGTACGGAAGTCTCCCCAGCTCAAGGGTGTCTTTATACAGGGTTTCCAATCTCGGTGCCAGCACCTCTATGCATCGCGTAGAATTCCAAGGGGAACCCATCCATGCCCGACGGCTTGCCAGTAGCCATGCTCTTGATAGCAGATTTTGTTTCCTGAACAGGGAACGGTCCCACCAGGTCCCCTGCCACTTCCGCTGGGAGGCCGCTGAGTGCCACCCGTTCCAGAAAGACGCAGAGGGTCTCAGTTTGATCTCTCACCCCCCAGCGGTCTAAAGGGCAACATATTTTAGTCCTGGAACGCCAAGTTGATCTCTGCAGAGGAGAAGAGCGTGTCTCCCACCAGGGACTGCATTCAGGCAATGGGTGTCCCCCTGCTCTCCAGGCGTATCAGACAGGCCAAGAACCTCCCCAGTCTCCTCTCTTCTTCGTGGGCGTGAGTAAAATAGTCCCTTTAGTTATGGCACGTGAGGCACTTTAGGGGCGTATTATATTGCTTGCTGGCTTCCAACAGGCGAGAGAAAGAGAATCTGGGTCCATGCCCAATGTATTTTCCAACCTATGGAGCATTTCATCGAGGCGTGTGAGTTATAGATCTAGCTCCCGACATACCCCCATTGTTTGACACATACAGTGTCCTCGCACTTCTGTCTTGGAAGGCTTCCCATTCCACCAGGCTGCTCGAAGCCGTCCCAAAGTCTTATTTAAGTATTGTACTATCTGAGCCAGTAAACTATCCTGGAAACAACGTCCGTGAGGGCTGCGAGGGCATGCGCCAAGTAGGTATCCTGGGGCGCTCATCAACTGGTTGGAATGAGAGCATGAGTGGGCTATAATCAAATAGCATGCGGTCAAGGTATTCAGTATGTGTTACAGACCTGCACAGCCCCTGCGAGCAGATATAGGGATCTATTCTAGTGTGTACCTGATACATGCCCGAGTAGTATGAATAGTCCCTATTCAGGGCATGCTGTGTGCACCACATATCCTCCATGTCTCAGTGTGTCATCCATTCTCTGAAGCCCTCTGCCGTCCTATGGGCCTGCACACCTGGCATTGGGGGGGGGGGGGAAGGGTGTTGATCCGTCTAGTGTAGTACCAAGGACACAATTAAAGTCACCCCCAAGGAGCAAGGCACCCTCAGCCAAATTTCTTAGTTGTGTTGAAAGGGAACTTAGGAAAATGGCGTGGTCCTTGTTCAGCGCATACACACTCCCCATCACTACATATTTGTCACACAGCCAGCCCTCAACCAGGACGTATCTGCCTGCCTTATCTAGTTTAACGGACGAGGTCTTCAAGGAAATACCCAAGGGGATACCCGCCCTCACCCAGACCAAAGCCCCTGTGTGAAAGCTGAGTATGTGATGGCATGTACCTGCCCTCGCCAGGGGCGCTGTAATCTGCCTGCCTCTACCCTTGTGAGGTGGGTTTCCTACAACATGGCTAAATGGACTTGTCTCCTCTTCAGTTGCATGTGTATTTTATGACGCTTGGCTGCTGCCCCCATGGCTCTGATATTCCATGTCATAAATTTAAACGTGTGTGAGTAGGATGTCAAGGCTTCTGTCATGTCGTGAGCCCTCTCAAAGGATTTTTAGCCAACGCCTGTGGCCCAACCAGAAAGTCACAGGGACACCCCCCCCCCCCCCCCCTCCGCCCCAAAAACAAAAAAACCTCCTCTACAGGATCTCATCTGCCACCTGGGAGGGTAATGCTTGTGGGGCTATCGCCCATTTGTTCCTGTCCCTCTGATTCCAAGTCTCCTGTTCCATGCTGCGAGGCCGAGCTCCACTCCGTGTCTGTCCCCTTGGCCTCCATGATCTCTGCTGCTGCCTGCAAGGCCGCCGCCTTGTCCTCGTCTGCTTGTGATTTGGACGGCTTCACCCACGTTCCGCGACGTGCTGACCCCCCTTGTCCACCACCTGCCTTGAAATTCTCACTGCCTGCTTTGGCTGGTGCTGGTCTCTTCTCTGCTGCCCAGTATGCCTCCATCCAGATCCAAGCTACTTCTGGGTCTTGACAGTAGTATGAAATGCCATCCTCCATGATGTTAAGCTTTGCAGGGAACAGTAGGGAATAGCGAAGTCCCTCTTCATGCCTCGCCTTCTTGACCTCCAAGAAGGAGGCTCTCTTTGCCAGGATGGCCACTGTGTAGTCTGGAACCAGTCTCACCTGGCCATTTCCCTCCCTAATGTGCCCGCCTCACGAGCCCGCTGCAGGAGAGTGTCCCTGTACTTATTGTGTAGTAATTTAGCCACCACTGGTCTAGACGGCCTCCCTGGTGTGGTGGCTGAGCCGGGACCTTGTGCGCCTTTCAAGAGCGAAGTAGGGGCTTTGTTGATTTGTGGCCACCATGTCCTGCAGCCATGTCTCCAAGTAGGGCACCATATCGGAGCCCTCCGAGTCCTCAGGAAGACCCACCACACATTGTTCCATTTATTGCGACCTTCTGCATCTTCCGCCCTTTGCTCGAGTTTGCACACCCGATCCGTTCGGCTACTCAATTGCATGCTCATAGCTTTCTGTGCCGGTTGCAGTTCACTTATGGCCAACTCCGATTCTTTTGCTCTGTCAGCCAGTTTGTGGTGGTCTGTCCGTAATAGGCCCAGCTCGGCGGCCACCAAGCCAATCTCCCTGTGGAGCGTAGTCTTTGCATCTGCTATGGCTTTGAGGATTTTGTTTGAGATGTGGTACAGTGATGGGGCAGCGTGTCGAGTGCTATCTCTGTCTCCACAGTGTCCTTCTCTGCCTCCGGTACCTTGGGGGGGGGGGGGGGGGGGGGCCTGCAACGTGGCCCTTGGTTTTCCCATCTGAACCCCCGGAACGGTCAACCCCTGCCCCGCCGCCACCCGCCTGCCCCAGGTGCCTCTAGCACGCGCCCTGGAGCAGCAAAGAAGAAAGAAAGGGCACTGGGGAGATCTGAGGTGGCTGTACAGCTACCGGTGCTGGGCACCTGTGGAATCCTCCCTGGGGCTGCAGCTCCTCTCTACATAAGGTCCTGGTCAACCCACTGGGACTCTGAAGGTCTGGGACCGGAAGCATATATGTGGCCAAGAGGGGATCACGTCCGCTCCCTAAGCAGTTCCTGGGTACTCCTGTGTCCCGGCCTCCGAGGGCCAGGCCCCACCCTCTGTTTGTGCACCAAATATTCAGGAGCGAGGGGGGGGCGGAGCTTGCCCGGCTGGAAGATGGCCGCGCTTCCCTAGAGCTCCGCTCATCACCGCCACTATCCGTTCAAGATCCGGCGATAATTCCGCCGTGACCGCAACATAAATACCGGCATCTGTTGCCCGAGTGCCCGCGAACCCGAAGGGGTAACCAGCTCGCTGTTGGCATCGTCACCTTCGTGCACTGCGGGAGCTCGGCGGCCGCGACGTGGTGCGGCCTTTGATCCCCGGCCTAAAGTTTGGCGACGGCCGGCCCTCCTGACACCCGGGCCGGCCCCTGCTGGTGCAGCGCTGGGTGCCGCGCGCCTGCTCTGTGCCTGCCGCTCCTGCTGCTGAAGCGAGGACTCTGGGACCTGATTTTCTGTGTGGCCGGATCGGGCTTACCTGAGGCTGTCTGCTGTGATCCCGCGCGGCCTGGAGCCCGACCTGCTGGGGCCCCCTTGCTGATGCCTGGCGCTGCCGCGCCGCGTTGCTGACTGTGCCTGGCATTCTTCTTCGTCGTGCGGCCATTTTGTCCCTCAGCTTGGTGGAGACACCGGCGGGTGCGTGGCGCCTGGATCTGCTGCGGAGTGCTGCCTCCTGGTCGCCGCCTCATTGGATCCCTCAGCCTCCTAGACCCCTTGGCCTGGGGCGCCCGGCGACGCTTCTGTAGGTGCCATTCCCTCCTGCTGTGACGGGACCTGCTGACGAGCGCTGGTGAGTGGGGCCACCCAGTCTGGAGATCCTGCGCCTCCCTCCTCTGATTTGCGCTTACCTGCTCTACCTATCGCCATCATGGGAAAAGTTGATCGCACCCAACCCAAACTACACTTCGAACAGCGCAAATCCCGTCGTAACGAGGAGGGGGCAGGGGGAGCAGATGGCCCCCCCCTGAGACTGACGCCCCCAATGACGATCCTGTGAGGGATATAAAACAGATTATTGCGTCCATGCAGCGGGGCCTCACTGCCATAGACTCTAAGATTGACACGCTGGCCTACAGAATGGATCGGGTCTCTGAGCGTGTCGATAAACATGCTGAGCGCCTGGATATGGCGGAGCGCCGCATCACTGAGGTAGAGGAGACCCAGACTGATGCGGGAGATGTACAGAAGCGGATGGAGCGCGCTCTTGCGGCCCTACACGACAAGACGGAGGAATTGGAGGCCCGGTCACGCCGTTGCAATCTACGCATTACCGGCCTGGCGGAGTCCACAGCGACAGGGAACATGGAGCAGTTTGTAGAGCGCCTGCTCACCTCTCTTCTGGGCGCTGACACTTTTTCTCACCTATTCGTCGTTGAGAGGGCGCATCGCTCCCTCGGGCCTCGGCCCCAACCTGGCGCCCCTCCCCGGCCCATCATTGCTAAACTTTTAAATTATCGGGACAGGGACGCTGCATTGTGTAAAGCACGTGAACTTGGATCCTTGAGGTACGAGGGATCGAACATCTCCCTATTCCCTGATTTCACCTTAAAAGTGCAGGAGGCACGGCGGCAGTTCACCACACTGAAACGCAAACTGCGAGACCACCACATTGAATACGCCATGCTATATCCAGCACGTCTGAAGGTCCTCTTTGATGGGAAGCCCAGGATTTACTCCGACCCACAATCCCTGTAAAAGGCCTTCCGTGATTGGGAAAAAGCCAACAAACATTCGAGCAGTCAACAAGCCTCTTCCTGACAGAATGCCGCTATTGGGCCCCTGGATGATAATGACTGAGAGACTTGTGGTGTCTTATTTGTGTGCTATATATGCCTCCCTTTATTACTGTTAATGGTGTGGCCATATGTTAATCTGTTCCCTGCTGGTCCGCTGTTGGCCCTGCTACTTGACTGGTGCCCTTATTGCTGTTCTGCTGATGCGCGGTATTCCTTCCCCCTGGTGAGGTGCTGTCTTTCTTGCCTTCATGGCTTCCCGGGGTGAGCGGCCGGACTACTACACTACCCCACTATGACTTGCTCTTACACTACCCCACTATGACTTGCTCTATTACTGTTTGCCTGAGCCCTCTTGGGCAAAGTTGTTCTGGTTATTCGCTATTTCTTTATGATTGCTTCTTTGAGGTAACGGTGGGTTTGCTACCTGCAGGCGGTTTTTGAGTGGTGGGTTGGCTCAGTTCGTGTGGCTGGGCAACATCCGCCCCACTGCGTTAACCGCTGATTTGCTTCCAATGGGTTGGGGATCTCAGGGGGTGATGGGCGGGTTTGCCTCTTGTTTGGGTTGCCTTATTGTGTTGTTTGGGTGGGTTGAAGCTTGCCTTTGCAGAGTTGGGGCTTGCAAGGCGTGGGTGGGGGGTGGCAAGTGTTTGTGGATTGTTTTTCCTTCTTCTTTTTGTCATGTTCGGATCGCTAAATTTACTACTTTGAATGTGGTGGGTATGTATTTCTTTCCTTTTCCCCTTGCTTTATGGAGTACGCGATCGAATGGTGTCTGCATGTTCGATATCGAACTTGATGCAGTGAAAGTTGCGACTCACCTTGCTGGCATCTGTGTTCAATATGAGTGACCATCGTACTAGGCCCCAATCCTCTGCTAGTCTGACCCTTGTGACGTGGAATGTTCGAGGTCTCAATGACCAGCGCAAGGTGAGGAAGGTTCTAGCTTATTTAAAGCATAAGGAGGTTGATGTGGCGCTGCTTCAGGAGACGCACCTGCCCCCGGGCACTGCGCTCCTTGCTAGCAAAAAGTTAGCGGGGGTCTCACATGCTGCTTGCTTTACCTCCCATGCTAGGGGTGTTTTGACCTGGCTTAACCCTAAGGCTGGTTTCAAAATAACACCTTTATTCACAGATTCTGCGGGTAGATTCGTCATCTCCCACTGTCACAGCCCACAATGGGGGTTCCTTGTGGTCAACTCCTACGGTCCTAATTATGATGACCCCGGGTTTTATCAATCCCTTTTTGATTTAATTAAAAAACATTGTGCTTTGCCGATTTTCTGGGGGGGGGGGGACTTTAATTGTATAATGGATACGACACTGGATCGCTCCAAGGGCCCCAGCCGCCTGCTCTCTGCGGCGGCGAAGGCGGTGCAAGATATTGCCCTGCAGCTCCAATTGGCAGATGTCTGGCGCTCTCGCTCTGCGACTGACGGGGGTACACACATTACTCAGCACAGTATGATATCCACACGCGTATTGATTACTGGTTTCTCTCGCAATCCTTATTGCCTAAGGTGCTGAATTGCTCAGTCTTAGCTCGCTCTTTCTCTGATCACTCCCCGATTACGGTTGCGGTCCCTCCCCATACTCCACCCCCGTTCTTGTGGCGGTTCCCGCCCTATTCATTGCTGAACTCTGTATTTCACTCCGAGCTGCTTGAGGCTATTTCTGGGTTCTTCGAGATAAATGTGGGGTCGGTCGATTCCTTTGCAACAGTGTGGGAAGCATTCAAAGTTTTCATTAGGGGCATTGCTATTAGTAAACATGCAGGCGTACTCCGTGCTATTCGCGATCGGATTGCGTTGCTGGAGACTCGGCTCGTCGATATAGAGTCCCGTCTGCTTCACTCGGATGACTCTGAGTTGCGAGACCTCCTTAAGACCACGCTGGCAGAATTCCATGAGGCAGCGGATAGCGAGGTCAAGCACATGGGCAAATATGCGGCCGCTAGAGCTTATGGTGAGACTGACTGGCCTGGCTCAGTCCTGGCGGCACTGGCCCGCCGGCGACTGGACACGCGTGATGCTGTCGAGGTGGAGAGTGATGACAGGTCGACCATGACGCAACCCACTTACATTAATATGCAATTCCTATCTTGCTACCAGGAGCTATACAGCTCCAAACTTGCCCCAAGTGATGACGTCATTACTAATTACTTGGAATGTATACAGCTTCCCTGGCTACAAAATTGGCACAGGGAGTTTTTGATGCGGCCCATTGAAGCGGCGGAGATTTGTCTTGCTCTTGGTTCGATGCGCGAGGGCAGTGCACCTGGGCTTGACGGGCTCAGTCTCCTTTTATAAAGCCTTCAGCGAGCTCCTCATTCCACATATAATAACTTTGTTCCACGACATGGCTGCGAACGGCATTATGCCCCCATCTATGCGCGAGGCATTAATTATTACTCTTTTGAAGCCCAACAAGGACCCCCGTAGATGCCCCTCTTACCGTCCGCTCTCCCTGTTCAATGTGGACACTAAGCTGTACGCAAAGGTCCTTGCTAACCGTCTCTCTCCGCTCCTCCCACGATTAATTGGCCCTGAACAGGCTGGGTTCATCCCGAGTCGCACGCTCAAACAAAATCTCCGCACGGTTTTTGGAGCGCTGCAGCATGTTCGCCCGGAGGTCAAAGCCGCCGCGCTTTTCCTCGATGCCGAAAAGGCTTTCGATTCCATTGAATGGAAATTCATGTATGCGGTGTTGCGTCGCATTGGGGTCAGAGCGGAATTCCTACAAATGGTGTCGGTATTATACAACTCCCCAGTGGCTCGGGTCCGCACGGGAGATGTGGTTTCCGCCCCCTTTTCAATCCGTCGTGGCACAAGGCAAGGCTGCCCGTTGTCCTCGCTGCTGTATGCGGTAGCGGTTGAGCCGCTGTTGCGAGCACTGCGCGAATACCACAGTCACAGAGGGCTTCGCTTTCCGCATTATGACCTCATTGTCTCGGCCTATGCGGACGACACACTTCTATACATTAGGGACCCTGAGACTCACCTATCCCCTGTGATAAGGGAGGTACTACGCTTCGGGGGGTTATCCGGCCTAAGGATCAATTGGGATAAATCCATTTTGTTCCCGTTGACTCCTGCCACGGAGCAGTTTCCGCTTGAGTTCCCACTCCGGTGGACTACTGAACCGGTGCGATACCTAGGCATCCAGATTCACTCCGACGCCGAAGAGGTACTTGGGGCCAATTATGGTACACTAATAGGGAAGATAGGGGATGACGTAGACAGATGGATACGACTCCCATTGTCTCTGGCTGGCAGAGTATCTTTAATGAAAATGGTTGTTCTACCTCGCTTACTTTTTTTGTTTCTGAATATACCAATCGTGGTCCCTTCACAGTTGTTTCGCGAACTGCGGTCCCTGATGATCAAACTGGCGTGGGCTGGTAAGTCCCCGCGAGTTGCCTTTGATACGCTCATGCTTCCGTATGCCGCTGGCGGACTTAATGCCCCGAATTTCGAATTGTATTATAGAGCTGCGCAAGCCTCTCATGCCCACAGCTGGGTGCATGGTCCTCAAGATTTGCCTCACCTTCACATCGAAAAGGTTGTCGCTGCCCCCCACTCATTGCCTCGTCTCTTAACGCGGGCCCCTATTAGACGGAGTGGTGTTTTAGACTCCATCAATTCCGTAGTACACGCATGGAATGCGCTTCTGAGGCTATATGAGGGGGCGCAATTATATTCGCCCCGTATGCATATCGAATGGTGCCAGTGGTTTGCACTTCGCTCCGATAGGGGTACCCTGGATTCCCTTCACAAACTAAGTATACATCAAATGGGCGATCTATTTTGTCATGGACGATTGGGCACTTGGGAGGAGTTGGCAGGCACAGACAGAGTACACTCAGCCCTCACTAAGTTTCACTTTTTTCGTACTAGGCACGCTTTGCGGGCAGTGTTGGGGAATGATTTGCAGGAACCCTTGGTAATTCCCCCTCTGACAGCTTTACTAAGCGCTCAGTCCCCGTGTAAGATCGTTTCCAAGCTCTATACTCTTGCTCAAAGCGAGAGGGTGTCTTCACTTAGCATCGTCCGGCAAGCTTGGCATTCGGATATAGGAGCTCCCATCACAGACGACACCTGGTTTTATTGTTGCGAGGTCACTCGTAAGATATCCCTAAACGGCCGCCACCGTATTGTTCATTTTAAATTTCTAAACAGAGTTTATTATTCCCCTTCACGACTCTTTAGGTATGGTCTGCGGGAAACTGACAATTGTGAGAGATGCTATGCCCCGCACACAGATTTTTTCCACCTAGCATGGCAATGCCCGTCAGTGTTCCATTATTGGGAATTAATTTTCCAGAAGCTCAACGATATTTTAGGTCTATCCCTTGTCCCGGATCCCCTGCTGGCGCTTCTTGGCTACACCAAACCTCTTAAGAAAGCAGCACGCAAATTGGTGGCAATGGGTCTCCTACTTGCAAAGCGTCGAAGAGCGATGCGATGGTTGAGGGGTCCGGCGCCTACAGTTGCGGAGTGGGAGCGAGACATGGTGTATTGTAACACCCAATCTGATGTGTACAACAAATTGCTCCCCCCTTGTAATCGACCAAAGAGTTTTTGGGGTATGTTTGCGCAATATCAAGCTGCTTGTCGAGCTACACCAGAGGTCCCTGGGGACTAAGTGGTGACTGTATGTATTCTTTATGTCTTTAACGGACAGTTCTGCAAATGCAATCATCCAGGTTCTCTCTGACGACTAACCTCCACCTCGATTGCAGCTCTTGGTGTCACCCTGGCCCTGCCAGAATACCTCACTATTGCTGTATTGGTTATGTGATTAATATACTATATGCGCGTTCACTGTCACTACATTCCATGGCCCTATGCTCTATATAGTTACCCTCAACATATTTGTTTTTGATCTTAGCGATCCATATTATTGTCCTATTGTTTGATTTTGCATTTTTCCTTTCGGTCTTTTGTATGTTTGATTTATTTCTTGTATCTGTACTAAAATAATAAAATACAATATTAAAAAAAAAAAAAAAATATTCAGGAGCGAGGGGAAGAGGAGGGTGAGGAGAGGATGTACCAAGATATCCCTCGGCGTTTGGTCGCACAGATCACACTCCGGCACAGCTACCACCCAGCAGTTGCTGGGAGTTTGTACGGTGGAGCCATCAAATGGCTCCAACGCCCTCAGCGTCAGGGAGCTGTGCTCACAGTTGCAAACTCATCTCTCAATTCCCCCAGTCATCACCAGTGGGCATCCGGGCCTCTCTGACCTGGTGGTCTGGCCCCAGTCACTTCATGAGCACCAAAGTGCGCACCCATAAGGAGAGATATAGGGGGGTGGCCCAGCTGTTGCCTCTCTAATCATCGTTACCCGCGCACGAATCTACCATGTGCAGTATCCCTTCAGCGCTATCATGGCCTCTCACTTTCACCTGAGGATCCCCCCAGCATCCACTCCACCTCATGCTCATCTCTGACAGGCACGGGGGCCCCTCCTAGGATACTAGCTCCTCCAAGTCTAGGCCTCAGCTTTCCACTCCCCAGGGGCCCTGGTTGGCCTCTGCCGTGGCCTCAGCTGCTTCAGCTGTTCCGCTGAAGCCTCGTGACTTGGGCCCCATCACCACCGCTGCAGCGGCCTCTGGCTCTGATTCAGCTGATCTGGGCCGCTGCACTTGGCACTGCTTTCCCCCAGCAGGTCAGGCATAGACGAGGGGGGGTCCTCAGTGCTCATCCAGCTGCTCCGATGGCTTTGCCAAGTCCACAGGGTCGGGACCTAGTCTCTGCCGCTGTCGGGTCCTCCAGGCGGTGCCACCCACCTGGGCCGCTGTACCAGGCGATACCCCCCTCCCCCCAGCACCTCAAAAAACAGTCCGGGAGCCTCAGTATCTCACTGCTGCTCTTCGGGTCCCTGATGCACCTTGCAGTGCGTGGGGTGAAGGCGCTTCAAAGCCAGGTCGACATCGCAGCAGCAGCCGTATCTAGCCAGCAGGCACAGGGTGCTGACCAATTCTCGCATTCCGGCACCCCCGGGGGTAGTTCAGGGGCTCCTGAACAGTCCACCGGGCCTCAGGAGCTCCGATGGTCCCTGCAGGTGTGCTAGATTTGCAGGATTTTGTCGAGCCGGTGCAGAGCCTCGGGTTAGGAGTTTGCCATTATGGCCTTAGAAGCCTCGCCTCCCTAAAATGTCAATGTTTTTCATAGTTCTGATATTTGCAAATAATATTTAAAGCAAAATGTACTACAGTTTATATGTAAATCATTTCTGTAACCATAGCATAGCATGTCTTTAACAAACGCTTGATTATTTTGATAGGGACTTCTAACTACAGAATCTTCTGCTTAAAATATTCCACAGGCATCATAAAATCTTGAGCAGTACGGGGCACCCGACAGGGATGCCCTTTTTTGCCTCTGCTGTTTGCCTTGGCCATGGAGCCGATGGCGGCTAGGGCACGCACGGGACAATATTTCTCGGGGTTGGAGGTGGCCGGGCAGATTTACCACATCGCACTCGATGCGGATGATCTACTGCTGTTTCTGGCGGATGATCGTGATGCACTTAGAGGAGCAAAGGACCTCCTTTATGGTTTGGGGCAGGTAGCGGGCCTCAAAGTGAATTGGGCAAAATCATCCCTGTTCCCGGTCAGGGCGAATGCTGATGTCCCCTTGGCAACGGAGGGCGTGCATTGGCAACCCTACTGCTTGGCCTACCTGAGCACCTAGATTTACCACTCACCTGAAGATCTATTGGAGGGGAATGTAGGGAGGGCTTTACGGGGAGATAAAAGCAACTTTGAATGCTGGGGGACTCTGCCCTTATCAGTTGCGGGCAGAGTGGCCCTTGTAAAAATGGTGATGATCCCGCGGCTGCTCTACAATTATGGAGTTCTCCCGGTTTGGATCCCGACCCGAATGTTCACCCAGCTGAAATCGCTGGTAACGGCGTTCATATGGGGACCCGGTAGGCGGCGGGTAGCACTTAATACACTTATGAGGCCTAGAATAGACGGCGGGTTAGCAGTGCCTGACTTTGAGCACTACTACATACCTGCGCAATTACAATGGCTCACGGAATGGGTGGCGGACAAACTTAGGGGGCCAGTGAAAAAGAAGGGCGATGCTCCGGACTTGCGGCTCCTGTCACGAATAATTCTGAGACTTCCTTGCTGTGAAGGGGACCTCCCAATGGACCTCAGTGCAGCACGTAAGTGCTGGAATAGAAGTCTGCGGAGAGCCAAGATCAAACGTCCATATGCGCCAGAAATCCCCTTACTTATGTGTGAGGCACTCCCCCATGGCGGTGACTGGCGTAGGTTGGGTGCATGGGCGGATCTGGGTATCTCTACACTAGGGGACCTTTATGTGGAGGGCACACTGATCCCATTTAATGAACTCAGGGAGCGCCACGATATACCGGGAGGTGACTTTTAATTACACACAGCCCTTACGGCAGCTATGAAGAAACATTGGGGTGAGGGTCTGTCTGAGCCGGATACCTCGATGGGGTGCCAATACTTAGTTACTGCGGCAGGCACCTTTAAAGCAGTCACGTGTCTGTACAGGTGACTCACATACACAACACTTCCCCCCCCCCCAGACCAAAATCCATAGAGCATGGGAAGTAGACCTAGGCAGACCGATAACAGATAAAGATTGGGGCATACTGGTAGAGAGGGCGTGGAAGAGTCCTAGAAACGCACAGTTTCAATTGATCAACTTCTATGTTCTACACAGAGCCTACCTTACCCCAGACAAGCTTAATGCCCATTTCAATATGCAGACTGCAGCTTGCCCACGATGCCACACAATAGGTGCTGATTTCTTGCATATGTTTTGGAGCTGCCTGAACATAAGGGACTTCTGGGAGGAGGTAACCTTACTATTGACAGAAGTGACTGAGAGGGACATAGGAAATACGCCGGAATATTGCCTGTTGCACTGGTTTCCCCATACTGCTAAAAACAAAGTGACGAGTAAGTTCCAGAACCTTGGGTTAGTTTTAGCTAAGAGAGACATTTCCAGCCACTGGAAGTCGAATATTGGTCCTAGTATCACTAGATGGAAAAATGAATTCATTAAATGGGGTGATTGTGAAACTATTGTCAGACTGAAAATAGCTAAACGTACGGGAAGTGAGAAGTCACTGGCAGTGGCGAGAGCGTGGGCAGCATTGCTTGAAATACTTAAAAATCCAAATGCTGCGGAAGGTAGCGATCAAGAGGAAGGAGATCAAGGTAGAGCTGACTGATTTACTTGAGCTGGGACTACTGAGCGAGGTGACCTCATATTAAAATACTCCCCCCAAACAGAGGAAAAGTCCCTTGAACATATGTTAGAGACCCTCAAAGTTAAAGAAATGAGATCCGGCAGACGACTGAGCAGGTTGCCGACTGTAGAGACACGCCTATGTGGGGGTATAGTTGGGGTATGGTTAAGATAACATGACCGAGTCATCTGATTAATAATTTGCAGTGTCACATACAATTTTAATAATGAGTAAATAATAATTGTTCCAGAAGAAGGGACATGGAGTTGACCGATGAACACCTGATCCCGGTAAGAACATTAAGGGGGAAAGCAATCTCAACAATGTTGTGCTAATGTTAACATGAGTAAAATACCCTGCTATGGGATGATTGTAATGTTTAATTGAAAATGCAATAAAAATCTGTTTGCAAAAAAAAAAAAAATCTTGAGCAGTACCTCTGCGCACCAGTAGGTGGCGTCATTCAGGTTTGCATCGGAAGTGACTAATCGGTGCCTACGTAGACACCACTTCTGTATGCTGATATCAGTTCCTTAAATTCAACTCCAACAGCGTGTATCCGAAAAGCTACCATGGTCATTTTTTGACAACATTTTTTTCTTTTTGTTGATCTGTTTGAGCTTTCTCCCAGCGTGCTAGGACATCATGTCCCCTGCGAAACCCTTACGGTTCAAGTCTTGCAGGGATTGCCACAGACAGACAGATAGATGCCTCACTTGGTGTGTCTTTGTTGCTTGGGGTCGGGACATGACTGCAATTTTATGCACCTGAAGGCAAACTGAGAGAGGGTGATAAAGATTCTTGTGCACGGCAAAAGAAGTCTCCGCCCTGCTCCAGTGGAATATCTTTGGGCTGTTCCCAAAGCCATTCTGTGGTCGATCGTCTTCCCGTTCCAGTCAGGTAAGTTCATAAAGCACAAGAAGAAAGTCAAAGCGCACTTCGGCTTCTCCTTCTCAACATAGTGCTTCCAGGCCCCACTCCTGCACTCCACCTTCGGAACCGGCATCAAGGCCTGCTGCACCCTACCCCAAGTTTCCTAGTGCCAGAGCAATGATGCCCAACTCAGAGAATGTATGCCATCTTTGGGCCACTTATGTCTCTTGAGCGCCTTCGGACCCCACCAAGAGGTGCCTCTGCTGGGTTACCATCTGCAGGTTCGCCCTTGTCACAAGTCGGTCCCCCCGGATCCATACCGATGCCACCATGCATGCCTCCATTCACTCCGGCTCTGTCTCTTCTGGCGCCATCCCCGGCACTGCCTGCGACGGTCGATGTCGATTCCGGCGCCGTCCAGACCTCAACATCCCATGGACTTTCCACCCTTTGACAGGCCCTACCCTCCTGAAGGGGGAGATGAGGAGGAGGTGTATTGTTCCCTGACAGACCCTGATGACCATGGCAACTGGTATGAGGAGCCGGGTGATGCCAGTGGTCTGGAAACCTCCCCAGAGTCTGGCATGATTTCGCCTCTGGACCAGGTTTTGGTGGAAGTCTCATCGTTTGACGCTGTGATGCGCAGAGGGACAGCTGTTCTTGATCTCTAGCTGCCAGCAGTCAAGGTCAAGACAAATGTCTGGACAGAGGTCCTTTACCCTGGGGTGGGCTCCTCTGAACCCAGGTTCCCCTTAAATGAAGCACTCACTGATTTACACTTAAAGGCCTGGGCAAAACTTTGCACGGGGCTACTGTGCACCGAATGATTGCCTTTCGGCATCATCCTGCCCTGGGAGGCACAGCCTTCCTCTTCGGCACCCCTCCGCTGAGAGCCTGGTGGTGCAGGCCTCAAAAGCAGTTACCCCAAGCACATTCCTTACCACATAACCGGATGGGGAATCCAATCAACTGGATACTTTTGGGAAGCACATCTTTTCTTCCACCAGCCTTGCCCTTCATTCGGTTAACACTGCATGCGACTTGGGCCTATATTCCTATGCATTGTGGGATTTGCTTGCATAGCTGCTTCCCATGCTGCCGGAAGAAAGCTGCACCATCCTCAACCAGGCTTTGATGTATGGTAGAGATGCAGACTGGACACCATGGACTCCTTGGGTAGAGCCATGGCTTCTACAGTGCCTGCATCACCATGCCTGGTTACAGTCCACTGTGTTCTCGGGGGTGTCTACTCTTCACTGATTGACATGCCCCTCAATGGCTCATACCTCTGGTGTCCGTGCTGATGTGGCATTCAATCGCATTCACAAGAGCAGGGTCACTGTCAGATTCCTTAGCCTTTTCATCTTGACCCGGTGGCAAAAGCAGTCCTTTCGCTCCTACCGTGGACAAGGAAGGGACAACTTTGGGCGTCCACGGGGGGCGCTAGGCTGCGCACATCCAAGATGGCCACACAACTGTGAGGCTCGGGACGCTTGACGACAATATCCGACTATTATCCTGCCTATAACCAGATAACACCGCAACTCAACATTGCCTGCGGGCTTGTAATAAGCTCCGGCACCTTCGGGAGGAAAATCGAGCCGATCGAAATCCCTGGGACCGCGCTGCGGAGCTCTCTTGTTCGCAGCGGCCCTTGATGAGGTGATGCCTGGAGGCCTGACCGGCTGTCACCACTAACTGAGCCCCGGGGATCCACACGAGGCGCTGGGCCCAACCCCTGGGAAAAACTGCTTGGCGGCGCCCTGAATGGCCGGCTACCTACTACCTTCAGACACGCTTCCTGATCGGCTATCATCGCCTCGCTGCAGGAGGCTTGAAGTTACAGGCGGCGGAGTACCGGTGAGTGGCCGGATGGCCGAGGGTTGCCGCTCTCTTCACTAGCGACGCACCATTTCCCGCAGTCAGCGCTTGCGGAGTGCACGCAAAACGGGGCAAATTGGCCATGAAGTGACGGACTGAGGCGTAGTTCCGGGTGACATTGGGTGAAGTTACTGCAGTTGGCGCTGACATCCCCCTTCCTCTGATTGCGGCGGCCATTTGCGCCCGGGGGGTACGATATATGCGGCACTACTGGCGTGAACCCTCCTGTGCTGTCTGAATGTGCTGGTGGACATAGACTCAGGACCCGAGGATGAGACTGCCGCCGGCATTGACCGACTCGTGGGCAGATCCCCTGCTGCATTGCTGCGCCCAGGGCAGACCCTTCTCCTCACCCTGCTGACTTGCGAAGTGTACGGAGGAGCCGGATAGACACTTGACATCGTGTGCTGGCGCCAGGCCGCCCTAGACGTGGGGGGATAGTGAGGGGGTCCTTTCCGCACACGCCCTGATTGCCCTGCGGATCGCACCCTGATACCCACACGCAAAAAGGGGGCAGTGCAACTCCATACTACCTTGGTGCCACTCCATCCTCACCTGCCGGCTGCGGCGCTCTCTGGCGCTGGGACGACGCTTGGTGTGCCACGAGCGCGAAGGTCGAACCTTTGAAGGGTGAAGAGGCTCCTGCATATATCGCAACGTCGCGTGGGAGTGAGAGGGGCGACGATGGGGAAACCTGATGGCCGCCAACCACGCTTAAATTTCGAAGCCAAGAAAACTGCGACACGGTCTGCCTCAGCGGATCCGGAACATACTTCTATGGACCCGACGCCCTCGCACTCCTCTGACGACGAGGTTAAGACTCTGCTAATGGCCGTCCAGCACAGTCTCACTGATCTCTCAGGGAAGATGGACACGATGAACACTCGGCTGGATTTTCTGGTGCAAAAAGTGGACAAACACGATGGGCAGCTGAAGGAAGCTGAACGCCGCATATCCGAAAACGAAGATACCACTGCTCAGGTGCAGACTCAAGTGACGCAAATGGACAAATTGTTGAAAATTATCGCGGCTAGGAACGAGGACATTGAAGCCAGAAGCCGTCGCAATAATATCCGTATAGTGGGCATTCCTGAGAGTACAAACACAGGCCGTATGGAGATCTACATTGAGCGCCTACTGAGGGAAACCTTTGGTGCGGATTGCTTTTCACCCCATCTGGTGGTGGAGCGCGCACACCGATCCTTAGGCACCAGGCCTCCTCCGGGTGAAACACCGAGACCCATTATTGCGCGTCTCCTCAACTACCGTGACCGAGACGTTGCACTGCAGAGAGCCCGTGAGATAAAACCACTGCAATTCGACGGAAATACTTTCGCCATCTACCCTGACTTCACTTTGGTGGTGCAGGAGGCCCGCCGCAAATTCCTTGCAGTCAAAGAGAAGCTTCGTAAAGCTCAAATCGAATATACCCTCCTGTATCCTGCACGTCTTCGGATCACACACCATGGCAAGCACATCTTCTGTATTAATCCGCAACAAGTAGAGGACTTCTTAAAAGCCAACTCGAGACGTTCGCCACGAAAAGATCATGCTTCCGAAGACTCCTCGCCAACCTCAATATAGAAGCAACAATGGACCGCAGGCGATGTCTGCCCTGTGTTGACCTTTCTTGCCTTTGGTAGTTCTACTGTGTGCTGCTGCCCACATGCCTTCCTCTGGGGGGAAGCCTTGGTTGCCCTGCGGGATGGCACTCCTTTTCTCCCTGTGAACTAGTCATGGACAGATAAGTGCTCTTTGGGCTTTGCGCTTATGCTGGAATTTCTGCTTCTGTATGTAGACTACCACATTATACTGTTTATAGAGCTGATACACTACCCGTCAAGCACCCTCCCCCCTGCCACTCTTTGCCCCTGTCTGATGAGGCAATTGGGTCTGCATTGCAGTGAGAGGCTGGGTCTTGGGACGGTTTTACAGCCCACTGGCGCCCCCCCTACGGGAGATCCCCCAAACTAACTTTCCATTTATGGTCTATCTAGCTGTTTTCTTTCTCTTGTTTTGCTGGCCTCATCTGCATGGAGTAATATGGCCATGCTGTTGGGTGGGACGGGGAGGGCAATTGAAACCCGGCACAATTGGGGTGCCGTTGTGGGAGGGGGTGGTGTCGTTGTTAATTAACTGTTACACTGCTAACTCAGTTGAGTTATCTATCGGGGGAGGGCTCGGGAGGGGAATGTTTTGTTATATTTAGCTATGTTTTGGACAGCAACACATCTGCACAAATGCTACTGTAGGCGTTGGCACGCAATCTCATTGCTACAACATATTCATCATCTTATCATATGTCGGACATAGTGACACACAATGATCAACTATGCATTAAACTAATCACATGGAATGTCAGGGGACTCCGAGACCCGCGCAAAAGAAGGCAGATATTGGCGTATCTGGATAGGCATCATGTGCAAATTGCGATGCTCCAGGAGACGCATTTAGATCCCCGACGACCTTCCTGCTATGGCAGTAGATGGGCCTCTGCCTGGGCGTTTTCCTCCTATTCAACATATTCAAGAGGTACGCTTATTTTGGTTAGGAGAAATACGCCCTTTGTACTGGGTGGCACATACAGCGATCCAATGGCCGAAGCTGCATGCTCTGGGGAACATTAGGCTCACAATCGCTTACATTGGCCTGTAGCTATGGCCCTAACACAGACGACCCTGACCACTTTACCACACTATGGGGACGAATACTTCAAGTAGGCTCCATGCACACGATATGGGGCGGAGACTTCAATCTCGCCATACGCCCAGACATGGACCGTTCCAATCCCCTACCTCACCATTATACTCACGCCCGGGAAACCCTCTCTAACCTGTTTGTAGAGCACGGACTCATTGACGCATGGCGATACGTGCACCCCGCTGACCGAGAGGGCACATATTACACAGCAGGGCACTCTGCCTGGTCGCGACTGGACTACTGGGTATGCTCGCGCGGGGTGGCCCCTTGGATACGGGCGGCAAAACACTTGGCTCGTACATATTCGGACCATGCGCCGGTAAGCCTAGAGATAGCTATCCCTAACTTAATTGCCACGCCGCGTTGCTGGAGACTGGTGCCGGAGGCGCTATTGGACATTGTCTTTAAAGCTGAAATAGGGGACGAAATCACAGATTTTTTCGCTAGAAACAGGGGCTCTGTCGAGTGCATGAGCACGCTCTGGGAAGCTTTTAAGGTTACTATCAGGGGGGCATGCATGTCAAAAAGCTTTGGGGTACTTCGAGACATTAGGAGGAATCTGAGGCGTTTAGAGGGTGAAATCAAACAACTTGAAGCGGACATGTGGACGGCTAATACCGGCACCCAGAACGCCACACTCCGCAGTAAAATTTCAGACTACACTGCCACGGGAGGTGAAGTTCAGGGGGAAATACTTTGTGGCCCGCCGTTACGGAAAAGGCGAGAGGCCGGGCCGAGCACTAGCAAATGATATTAGGCAACCTCGCTTCTCTAATTACATTGTGGATGTGATTGATAGCGACGGGATGCATCACAGATACAGCCTCGAGATCCTGCAAACTTTTGTTACATACTATGCAGACCTTTATAGCTCTCAACGCACTACTTTCCCCGACTTCGCGCCTTATCTCGAAGACATAGCTCTTGGGTGGTTAGGTGACCATCAGCGGGAATTCCTAGTGACGCCATTCGAAGATGATGAGCTGCGGGCAGCCATCATGCAAATGAAATCCGGGAAGGCCCCGGGATCGGACGGCCTGCCCATTGATTTTTACAAAACCTATATCGATCAACTTCTCCCTGTGCTGAAGGAGGTCTTTCTCGAGGCACAAGAGATGCAGATTCTTCCCACATCCATGAGAGAGGCTCTAATCATGTCACTACTAAAACCAGGCAAACCGGCAGACCGCTGTGAATCATACAGGCCACTTTCCCTGATCAACTCAGACGCAAAAATTCTTGCTAAACTTATAGCGAATAGGCTCAGTCTCTTGATGACAGACCTCGTTCTCCCAGACCAGGCGGGATTTGTACCTGGAAGGGCTACCTCCCACAACCTGAGGACGCTGTTCTCCATTTTGCAGACGGTAGACCCACAGCTGGCGCTGGTAGCGGCCTTTCTTGACGCATCCAGAGCCTTTGACTCGGTGGAATGGGACTACCTCTTTACGGTACTGCAGAACATGGGATTCCCTGTGGGATTTATTTCCTGGATCAAGCTCCTATATACTTCCCCAACGGCTAAAAGTTTGATAAATGGCCACATCTCGGCCTCGATCTCCCTCTATAGGGGAACCCGGCAGGGGTGTCCTCTGTCGCCTCTGCTTTTTGCCCTGGTTATGGAACCTTTAGCGGCTAAAATTAGGCAGCACTATCAACATGCTGGTCTCCGGTGCTTCCTCCGCCCTATACTCATTTCCCTCTACGCTGATGATGTCACCTTATACATTAAAGAACCGCAACAAAACCTTAACCCACTCTTGCGCGAATTTATTAAATTTGGTGGCCAATCGGGCATTCATATTAACTGGGCCAAATCCCAGATATTTCCACTGACTGCATCTGCCACCCCATTCGACACAGACTTCCCCATTGTGTGGTGTGAGGATGAAGTAAAGTATTTAGGGATTCGGGTCTCGGCGGATCGTGAGGCACTGATGAGACTTAATTATGGGTGCGCAATGGAACACATTAAGGGATGCATCAGCCGATGGATTGCAATGCCTTTAACCATGGCTGGGCGCATCTCCCTCATTAAAATGGTTATCCTTCCCAAATTTTTGTACCTGTTCCTTAACATTCCCTATGACCTTGGCCGATATTTCTTCTCCTCCCTCCGGTCAGAATTGATTCGCCTAGTGTGGGGGGGGGGGGAAACAACCACGCCTACATTGGGACACACTTGTGAGGCCCTACTCACAGGGGGGTTTTAACATCCCTGATTTCGAACTGTATTATCTTTGCGCCCAAGCACACTATGCCTTTTTTTTGGTTTCGACCACCCCGCTACACACCATATGTAGCTACTGAACACTGGCTTTCTGACCCCATCCCCCTTGATGGTGTCCTTCTGGCTCGGGTGGAGTCTCGTGCCCGAACCCCCACATCTGTGGACTGTACAATCCATCCCTGCTCTGTGAGCACAGCAGCCGCTCCCCGCTCTGTGAGCAGAGCAGCCCGCCCCTACCCAGCTGAGCAAGGGGAAAAATAAAATGATAATAACAATGAGTTATCATTTTATTTTTTCCTCTTTGACCTGCTCAGTGGGGCGACGCTCCTCCGCCTGAGCGGAGGAGCCGCCTCTGATGAGCGACCATCTTTAAATAGTTTTAGCTCTAGTTTACTAGAAAAATTCAAAGATAGCCACACTGGTAGCCATCTTTAATTGCTGTACTATTTTCACTCTGGATGACAACATTGTGCTTCGGCAGAATGCCGTCACTCACACAGAAGGGAAGTAGGCTAATTTTTTACCTAGTATTGTATGCTTTTGTGGGGAGAAGCAACATTTGAATGACAACACAACAGTCCAGTGGATAAAAAGTAGTGCAAAACTTTCAACATGGCCCAGAGTCTGGCTTCAGCACAAGGACACAGTGTTTGCTTTGGTGTTCTGAGCGCAACCACAACACCAATGGGTGATTGACGGGCAATGGCTCCGACGGCTTTGAGGGAGCTGTCCCTGAAGTTGCTAGTGGCCCAAAATGGACTCCGCTGCGGTCAACATACCGGTCGAGGGGAGGGTCCTGAGATCATTCGCAGAGCCCGAAGTCCTCTTCGTCCTGCTCAAAGTCAGCTGGACATTCAGGTAGGAAGCATAAGAAGAAGAGTAAGAAGTTGAAGCGGTCTTCGACTTTTCCTCGTTTCCCAGCTGATGAGACAAGGGAGCCGTGGCGTTCCAGGCCTCGTTCTCCGGAGCCTGGGCCGACTCTACACCTTCCTGAATTTCCAAATGCCAGAGTGAACCCCGCCCATCTGAAAGTGTTCTACGAGGCCATGCGCCTCATTTTTGGGCGGATCAATCACGACGACGCGCATTCGGACCTTGCAGGGTTAGAGGCGGCCCCCTCTGGTTCCACACCGGCGCGGCCCCACAGATCCATTCCTGGATTCGGGCCAGCGCCGTTCGAGCCATCTCGGCCTTCTCCGGCGCCGGTCCCGACGCCGAAGCTACCGGCGGCCATCCCCATAGTCATCCCTGACATGAAGGGGCATTGCCTGACACCGACTCCGACGGGAGCCGTGCTGCCCAGATTGGATCCTGAGCATTATTTTCATCAGCTATGCCTCTGGAAAGACTGGGAGGGGTCGCTGTACCCTTCAGAATACCAGCCATATGATGAGCAGAATGCGGACTGGTGTAAGTACCTTGGTGAAGCCAGCGACCTGAATACTTCTCCAGATGCTAGTTTGCTTTCTCCCACTACAGTGGCTATGGAGGAGGGTGCATCATACGTAATGGTGGTGCATAGGGCGGCTTAACCTTTAGTTTACCATGGTGGCAGACAAGACTAATCTCTTGACAGAGGTGCTGCAACTAGGTGTATCCACGTCGGAACCCTTACTCCCATTCAATGACGCCCTCACAGACATCTTTTTGGATACCTGGTCCAAACCCAACAGGGACTCCTGTGTGAATGGGACGATTTCCCGCTGCCATCCCGCCGCAACTGGGGACCCCATGTTCCTCACACAACACCCTACCCCTGAGAGCTTGGTGGTCCAAGCCTCCACCTCCCAAGAGGCTTTCCGTATCCAGCCCCCCGGTTAGGAAATCCAAGAGGCTGGACTCATTTGGGAAGAAGATGTTTTCTCTCACCAGCCTGGCAATGCGGTCCGTGAATACTGCATGCCTTATAGCTTTTATTCCCACACACTGTAGGATGCGGTTGTGCAAGTGCTTCCACAGGTCCCGGAGGAGGCCTGGACTGTACTCTCCCAAGCTGTTACTGACGAGAGAGACGCGGCACAGTTCACGATTCAATGCAGACTTGACATTACTAACTTGATGGGCAAAGTGGTTTTGTGGCCCTTAGGCACCACGCCTGGCCGACAACAACTGGCTTCTCGGGGAATGTCCAGGCTTCCCTCATGAACATGCCCTTCGATGGCATCTGTCTCTTCGGAGACAAGGCAGGTTCAGCGCTTGAGCCAATTTAAGGATCCTTGTGCTACAGCCAGGCCCTTGGGCCTCTCCGTGGCCCCACGTCCACCTCAATCTGCATTTCGATCCTGTCATGGCTACAGAAGGGGCTTCCAGCAGCACGCGTGTAGCGATAAGAAGCACGGAGAGGAAGGTTTATCATGACCTCTTCAAACTAATCGTTGGAGTAAAAGAATGATCTACACAGTTAATCTCTTGAGTAGAGATACGACATGGAATTTCTACGTCTTAGCAGGTCTTCATATTATTGATCACGGAGCTACTATTTGATATATCTATACATATTAGCCTTGAAAAAGTCCTTTGGACGAAACACGTGTCGGCTGCTTGTATATATAAATATATTTTTCTAAAAAGAACAATAAAGAACAAAACAAAGAAACCCGTGAATTGATCTGTGATCCTCAACTATATTGTGACCAATGATAAAAGCTAGCTTCACTGGCTTGGATTAAAACTCAGTGTGCCTCGGCAATTGTGCAAAAGACTGGATGGTAGCGTTGGACTTGCAGGATGCCTATTTTCACATACCTATCCTGCCTGCTCATCGACGCTATCTGCGGTTTACGGTAGGCCACAAGCACTTTCAGTTCACCTTACTCCCTTATGGCCTTACCAGCGCCCCTAAGGTGCTCACCAAGGTGATGGCGCTAGTTATTGCTCGTCTGCAGAGATCTGGGATGCCAGTCTTCCCCTATTTTGACGACTAGCTGTTGCAGGTGGGCTTGTTCCAGGCTGTCGTGTCCCACCTCCAGACTACGGTGAACCTCCTGCACTTACTGTGGTTTACTATCGACGTGCCAAAGTCACACCTGACTCCCTCTCAGATGCTCCCTTTCATTGGGGCTGTTCTGTACATGGTGCAGTTTCGGGCTTATCCTCCCGAGTGGCGAGTCCGGGATATTCAGGCTATGATACTGATATTTCAGCCTCTAGCCTTGGTTTCGGTGAGACTCACTCTGAGGCTGCTGGACCTCATAGCCTCCTGCATCCTGCTGGTGACACTTGCCAGATGGCATATGTGGACTGTGTAGTGGGACCTGAAGTTCCAGTGGGCGCAGCATCAGGAGAATCTCCCCAACCTGGTCCAGATCTCGGAGGGAACTGCAAACGATCTGCAGTGGTGGATAAGAAACCGCGACTGGGTCAGAGCCAGACCCCTGTCCCTTCCCCAACCAGATCTCACAGTAGTGACAGATGCATCACTCCTGGGATGAGGTGGCATTATGGGAGAGGTGGAGATCAGAGGACTCTGGTGTCTGGCGGAATCCAGACTCCACATCAACCTGTTGAAGCTCCGAGCGATCAGACTGGCTATGAAGGCCTTTCTCCCCTCCATCAGGGGAAGGCTAGTGCAGGTGTTCACGGACAACACCACTGCCATGTGGTGCTGCAACAAACAGGGCATCCAGAGGTGGTGCAAGGTCTCTTTCAGCAGTGGGGGAGCCTTGGTTAGATCTGTTTGCCACCAGTGAGAATGCGCAATGTCAGCAGTATTGTGCGCTGGAGTTTCCAAGGTGGCACTCCCTCAGAGACGCTTTTCATCTCGAGTGAAGCTCAGGCCTCCTGTATGCCTTTATGCCCATACCACTCCTTCCCAGAGTTCTCAAGAAGATCAAGAACGACGGGCCCAAGTCATCCTTGTGGCTCCAGACTGGGCACAGAGAGCCTGGTATACTAAGCTACTGAGCACGGCCATCAATCCTGCCATAAGACTGCCCTTTTGGGAAGATCTTCTGTCACATCAGCAGGTAAGGGTTCTCCACCCAAACCTGTCTACTCTCCACCTTCTTGCATGGAGATTGAGTGGCAACAGTTGACATTATTTGACCCTCCTCCCTAAGTCTGTAACGTTATCATGGCAGCCAGGCGTCCGATTACTAACACAGTGTATGTACTCCTGCTGTTGAACACATTTGTGACATGATGTGCAGAAAAATCTGTTGATCCCCTTTCTGCCCCTCTTTCTGAGGTTCTGCTATTTTCTTGTCTCTTGCTCAGCATGGCTCTGCTCCGGGCACTGTTGAGGGCTATCTATCTGCCATTTTGTTTTGCCTTCTTGAGGTTGCCTGATCAACCTTCTTTTTTTCAAGTCCCCTTTTAAACTTAGGTTCCTTAATGGTCCTACTCATCTCTTCCCTCCTTCATCATTCATTATACCTCAGTGGGATCTTAATTTGGTTTTGACTTTTTTGAGGGGCGCTCCTTTCAAAGCCTCTCTCCATTTGTCCCCTCAGGCTTCTCACCTTGAAGACAGCCTTCCTTTTGGCCATTACATCTGCCCGCAGAGTGAGTGAGCTGCAGGCCTTATCATCTAAGCCTCCTTACCTCTCAATCTACCCTGACAAAGTAGTGCTTTGCACTCTGGCCTCCTTAATGCCAAAAGTGGTCACTCCTTTTCATGTAGGCCAATCCATCACCTTGCCTACTTTTTTCACTCCACCACATCCCTCTAAGGAAGAGGAGCGACTCCACTGTCTGAACCCAATAAGAAAATTGTCTTTCTACCTTGACTGCACAAAACAGTTCCGGGTAGATGACCAACTATTCGTGGGGTATGTTGGTGCGAAGAAAGGTCGGGCAGTGCAGAAGCGGACCATCTCCTGATGGGTCGTGCTCTGCATCAAAATCTGTTACGCACTTGCCAAGAAGCAACCTCCTGAAGGTTTGCGGGCTCATTTCACCAGAGCTAAAGTGGCCACCACTACATTACCATGCAGAGTTCCAGTCCTGGATATCTGCTAGGCAGCTACGTGGGCTTGCCTGCACACATTCACCAAACATTACTGTCTGGACAGTCAGGTGCACAGGGATGGGCATTTTGCCCATTCGGTCCTGCAGGACTTTCTCATTTGAAATTGGTTCGCAGACCCTCCTCTGGGGATGGTATTGCTTGGGTATCTATTCTAAGGTAAGGAATCTGCAGCCAGAAGTCTCTATCAAATGAACAAATTACTTACCTCAGGTAACGCCTTATCTGGTAGAGACTAAATGTAGCCGCAGATTCCTTACCAGCTCAGCCATCCTCCCTACTCTACGAACGGATTTCTAGGGACGGGGATGACCCCTTTCAGGGCCCCAGTTTTTACACACCAGTGGTCAGTGTTTTTCATGGCTTCACGCTTCTGGCGTGGAGAGTCGTGAAAAAAAACTGACGTCAGCGCACCAGGGTGGCGCCTATGTAGGTACCGCAAAATCACTTCCGGCACGGACGACTGATGCAGAGCCGATCGACGCCACCTACCGGTGCGCAGGTGTACTGCTTCAGAAAAATCTTCCGGATCCTGTCTGACGCCTTGGGGAAATTCTATGCTAAGGAATCTGCAACTAGATATAGTCTTTATCAGATAAGGCGTTACCGAAGGTAAGTAACTTGTTCGTTAATCACATACTGTACAAAACCTTACAGAATATAATTGAAAGCCCGATAAATAAATAAGCCTGTATGTAAATGTATGTATTTTCTAATTTTATTTTTTGGGGAAAAAAACAAAAGATTTGCAACGTGAATGTAATGCTCTATTGCTAGTTTTATGGATATGCTGGTATTAGTTCTATGTTCTTTGGCTTCTTAGAACTCAATCTATGACTTTTGATAAACTGAAGTGGATAAGTTTTTGTAAAGTCTGAAATAAAAAATCTCGACATGACTTGTACTCTGTATGACCATGTAGAGCTCAGTTGATTCCAGCGGAAAGTATTTAGCATTCTCTTTATATCAATTATTATAAGTATTTTGCTTGAATATGATTAGAGGGATATTTTCTCATCTCTACCTTGTTTCTTTTTTTGCAGGCTGCATTGTATCGACTCAGTGGTGACTGGAATCCTTTGCACATTGACCCTAGTTTTGCAGGCCTTGGAGGTCAGTCTTTTAAAACCATGTTTAAAGATTAATACACATTTCTGTAAAACATCCTTCTTATTTACTGTTGTAAGTTCAATTTTTAATTGCCAGTTTAATTCTAGTAGCTGGGTGAGCTCAATAACGTCAATGACATACAATTTTGCCATAATTCTAGCTTTCATCAAGTGATCTAATGTTCCAGACTTAATGTTGCTTTTTCCTCTCAAGTTTGACATTTTAAACCAGGGCATATATATAATTAAAGATTTAAAGTGACTTGCAGACCTGTGATGCTATAGCAATTTGCTGGATTGCAACTAGAAGCTCCTTGGAGGCTTTGCTTTTCAGCCTGTATTGCATTTAAAATAATGAGAATGCTTGGCTTGCTCTCCCATGGCCGGGGTTAAATTGTGCTGCTTTTTATTGCACTTAGTTGTGTGCCTTTGTATCACGTGCAGGGAGCTGTTTGGAGCTAAAGAATTAGCCGAAAATGTAGCATTTGAATTAATAAGTGCACAATTTCTTTACTCGGATACATTTTTGTTTACTATTGATCACAGATATTGTAGCTTACTTCATCGAATTTGTCAAACAGTCTCAGCATCTTGGGTCAAGATTGTCAAAGTTTTAACATGGAGTTCGAGTCGAGAGTCTGCGACTGCTGCAGTGCCACAATGGACATTTTTAATGATAGTATCTTGTTCATTAGTCCAGTCAATGCTTTTAAAAGACTTTGGGCCTTCTTTAGAGTTTAGCAGACACTGTGTTCTACCACAAACTAAGCAAGGTGCATTTGCCCACTCCATTTAGAGCTGGACGAAACGTCATGTTTCTGGTGGCAGAAACCTTAGACCAGTGATACTCAAAGTGCGGCCCGGGGGCCGTATGCAGCACTTCTGACCTTTACGTGCGGCCCCTTGGTCAATAGCAGCACTGAACTGGACTCAGAACGAGCATTAAGAAGATGTTAAATTAAACAGGCATGCATTTATTCAAAGATTAATTTAAGTTTCAGAAATAAAGTAACTAGGTTGTCCTTCGGGGGTCGTGGCCCAACAAAATGGCTGAGTAGACACTTCTACTGGCGCTCCCGTCGACACGGATGGAATCCGGCAATATCCTGCAATGCCCTGGCATCAAATCCCCTATCGAAAGTTGAGCGTGCAGCCGCTTTCTCCCTGAGGCCGGCCATGGGCTTAATCCTGCCATCCCGAGCATGTAACTAGTTCCGGCGGAGCGACGGCCTGTTAGGCAAGCAGCACCATTTTCTCCGCCCCAAGCAGGGCCGGGCGGACTGACTTCATACAATCAAATCTGGGGTGAATACCTGAGACCTGGATGACTGGACAGGCTGGCGGGTCCCGCCGACACGGATAACAGGCTGGGCGACGCTGCCCGGCCGCCTACCTGTGATTCCCATGGGTCCGCGGAGAACTGAGATCCGGCGAGGAGACGTGGCCCTGAGACGGCTGGTACAGTGAGGTGAGGCCAGCAGCGGCGGTGAAGTGGAGCGGAGAGCCCCGTGCTCCTGGTAAGGGGCCGATCCTGGGAGGATGTGAGAGACCCCCCTGTGAGACTTCTATCCGTTTGCTGAGGTGGTGAGCTCTTTCCAGCTGGACCCAGGTGATGAGGGGGTGGCCTTGTACGTGTGGGTCCATGGCCGTGGGTTGCCCGCTGCAGCTGTGTGGTGGTGCTGCCTCCTGCTTGCGATGTCCTGGGAGGCGGCAGCCTGCAATACGGACTAGAGGACGCTGACCGCTGGAAGTGCAGACTCCTGAGAGGCCCCTATCGCGCGTGCTGCTCAGCGAGGGCCGAGCTGGGCAGCGAAATACACTGACAACGGACCACAAGTCGGAGGCCTGGTGACATGAAGTGGCTGGTCTTGCACTCAGGACGCCCAGCCGGCTGCCTGCGGGAGATCTTCGAGGGCCTGAGGAGTGACGGCGTGGGGGGGCCACGACCCTGGGTCGGCTGGCCCACGGGACATGTACTGGCAGAAAAGGAGACAGATGGGCCAGGGCCCCTAGATATGCGGCGGCTACTGAGGATATGGCATCGGGAGTGGGCTGGAGGAGAGCTGCCCGGAGGGAGCGGGACTGCCCCGGCTTGCTTGGCCCACCTGAGCCCGGCCTCTAGTTGAGACAGGAGGGAGATAGCTCTGACCCTGAGTGTGGAGACCCCAGGGGCAACTAGGAGGCCCTAACGCAGATTGGTGACCACTCCCTGGGGTTCAGACGGGGGCCCACGTTGTCTTGGCAGAGTCCCTAGGAGATTACGAGGATACCGAGGGCTTAGCTGGTCACCCCCACCGGTCGTGCCCCCTGGCCTGTGGGGGCCGTTTGTGCCTGCGACGGGGGGAGATATTCAAATGGCGGTTTGCCCACGGCAGTGAGACACGACACCCCTAAAGTGACGATTAGAGTGCACATACTCCGCCACGGGCTATAGGAGATATCTGAAAGAGACACGTTAGTGACAGATTCCTTACCTTAGAATATCCCCAGGCGTCAGGCTGGATCCGGAAAGTTTTGCGTAGCAGTACCCTTGCGCGTCGGTAGGCGGCGTCGTGCTGCTCCGCGTCCGTCGTCGGCGTCGGGATCGCCGGGATGACGTCGCGGGCAGTACTTAGACGCCGCCCCTGCGCGCTGACGTCAGTTCTTTCCTTTTCCTCGCCAGTAAGCGCAGATCCGGGAAGAGCAGTGCCCTAGTCAATTTTTGACTAAGTTTTTTGTGATTTTTATCACTGTTTTTTCTCGAGTCCTTCGACTCCGAAGGTGTCGGTAGGGATGCCCGGCTTCAAGCCATGCGACGCCTGTGGTCGGATGATGTCGATCACGGACCCGCATCGAGACTGTCTCTACTGCCTCGGCCGCGACCACGACTCCAAGTCGTGCCTCGACTGCCGGGCCTTGCATCCGAAGGCTTTGCGAGAGCGGTCTCGAAAGCTCCTCGAGGTCCGGCAGTCGGCTCCGCACCAATCCAAGCCCCGGTCACGTGAGAGGTCGAGGGGCCGGTCGTGGAGTCCTCATCGGTCGTCGGGGTCCAAGTCTTCGCACTCCTCCGGTAAGTCGAAGCACAAGAAGTCGAAGAAGCGTCATCGCTCGACGACTTCCCCTCGCCGGTCTCGCGACTCGGCTGAGGGTCCCGTCGGCACCGTCCCCGCCCCGCGGCTCCGGGAGTGCCTGTGGAGCCGCCGCCGCATTACCCGCCTTATCCGGGTTCGGCGGCGACTCCGGCCGAGATACAGGAGTTCCTGTCGGCCATGGCCCGCCTCTTCGGGCCTCAAGGTCCCCCCGGTGCGCCTTCGGGCCCCGCGGGCCCTGATGGGGTTCCTACGGCACCGCCGGCGACTCCGGTCCCGGCGCCGCCTGTCACACCGGCCTCGGTCCCGGCCCCGGCTCCGGCCTCGACCCCGGCTCCGGTGCTGCCACAACCCCGATCGACGCCGGTTGACCTGACAACACCTCCGCCGGCATCGATTTCACCGGTGCTGTTCCCGACGCCGTCCGGGGCTCCGGGCGGCGTCGTACCCCGGTTCTCTCCGGATCCGGACACGGTGCCGGACCGACGTCGATCGAAGCCGGCTCCAGCGCCGATGAGACCTTGGGTCCCACATGTCCCTCCTCCTTACTTTGAACCAGAATTGGAGGACGAAGAGAACTGGGAGGGGTCTGATGACCCTCTCACACAACAATGTGAGTTTGATCAGGACTGGGCTGAGGAACTTGGGGATGCCAGTGGTCTGGACACCTCCCCTGACACTGGCATGCTGTCTCCTCCTTCCGTGGCAACGGAGGAGGGAGCAAACTTTGCAACGGTGTTGCGTAGAGCAGCTGAGGCCTTACACCTCCAGTTGCCTACAGTGGCTGTCAGGACTAACCTCCTGACGGAAGTGCTTCAGCCGGCGGCTACCTCCTCGGAGCCACTGCTGCCGTTTAACGAGGCACTTTCGGACGTTCTTTTGGGCACCTAGTCCAAGCCCACCTCAGGGGCTCCTGTGGATAGGAACGTAGCCCGATGCCATCGCCCTGCTCCGGGCGACCCCCTGTTCCTCTCCCAACACCCCACCCCTGAGAGCTTGGTCGTCCAAGCCTCTGCCTCCCAAAGCGCCTTCCCTACCGCTCCCCTGGATAGGGAATCCAAACGCCTGGATCAATTTGGGAAGAAGGTTTTTTCTTCCTCCAGTGCTGGCTTGCGGTCTGTCAACACCACTTGCCTCTTGGGCCGATATTCCCACTCCTTGTGGGATTCGGTGGCGTAAGTTCTGCCCCAGTGTCCTGAGGAGGCCCAGGCACTGCTTTCCCGCGCCATTGCGGAAGGAAGGGATGCGGCAAAATACACCATCAGATGTGGCCTTGATACCGCCGACTCGCTAGGCAGATCGCTTGCGACGACAGTGGCGCTGCGCCGTCACGCCTGGCTGAGAACCACTGGTTTCTCGGGCGATGTCCAAAACACTCTCATGGACATGCCCTTTGATGGGGTCGGTCTTTTTGGAAACAAGGCAGACCATGCGCTGGAGCGTTTTAAGGACTCACGGGCTACAGCCAAGTCCCTGGGCCTTTCTGCTGTGCGCCCTCCGCAATAGTCTGCTTTTCGCCCCTTTCGTGGCCACGGAAGGGGCGCCCAGTCACGTCCGCTGCCCAGCCACCGGCCCGTGCAGCAGGCGTCTTCGCGTGGCCGAGGACGTGGCTCCCGCCGAGGCGGGTCGGGCAACCAGCGTGCGGGTCAGGCCACCACCCCCGCCCCCGCCCCGGCCTCCAAGCCCTCCTAGTCCCTCCTTTCAGGTCCACAGCACGCCAGTAGGGGGCAGGGTCCACCATCACCTTCACACTGGCGTGCCATCACCTCGGACAAGTGGGTCTTGGACATTGTCCGAAGGGGTACTCCCTCCCCTTCGAGACAACCCCCCCAGCCATGCCACCTCAATACCACCGCATGTCAGGGGATCACTTGGTGCTTCTTCAGAAGGAAGTTACGGCCCTCTTGGCCAAGGGGGCCATCGAGCGCGTTTCGACCCCAGAAGTAGGGTGTGGTTGTTACTCCCACTACTTTCTGGTGCCCAAAAAGGACAAGGAGGACATGCGTCCTATCTTGGACCTCCGGAACATCAATCGCTTCCTCCGGAAGGAGAAGTTCAAGATGCTCACCCTAGCTCAGGTCTTGACTGCCCTCGACCCTGGAGACTGGATGGTAGCGTTGGACTTGCAGGACGCGTATTTCCACATCCCCGTCCTGCCGGCCCACCGGCGTTACCTGCGGTTCACGGTAGGCCTCGAGCATTTTCAGTTCACCGTGCTCCCCTTTGGCCTTACCAGCGCCCCTCGGGTGTTCACGAAAGTGATGGCGGTGGTCGCAGCTCATCTGCGCCGGGCAGGGGTTCCAGTCTTCCCCTACCTCGACGACTGGCTGCTGAAGGCGAGCTCGTCCCAGGCAGTCGTCTCCCACCTCCAGACTACGGCCGAACTCCTGCACTCGCTGGGGTTCTCCCTCAACGTGCCGAAGTCGCACCTGATTCCTTCTCCACAGCTCCTTTTCATCGGAGCAGTTCTGGACACAACGCAGTTTCGGGCCTATCCCCCCGAACGGCGAGTCCAGGATATTCAGGCTATGATTCCGATCTTTCGGCCTCTATCCTGGGTTTCGGTACGGATGACCCTGAGGCTGCTGGGCCTCATGGCCTCCTGCATCCTGCTGGTCGATCATGCCAGATGGCATATGCGGGCTCTGCAGTGGGACCTGAAGTTTCAGTGGGCGCAGCATCAGGGCAGCCTGTCTGATCACGTCCAGATCTCGGAGGGGACTGCCAAACAGTTGCAGTGGTGGCTCTCGAACCGGCAATGGGTCACGGGCAGATCCCCCTCCCTTCCCCAGCCAGAGCATACTGTTGTGACAGACGCGTCCCTTCTGGGATGGGGCGGTCACATGGGAGAGGCGGAGATCAGAGCCCTCTGGTCTCCGGCGGAGTCCCGGCTCCATATCAATCTTCTGGAGCTCTGGGCGATCCGACTTGCACTCAAGGCATTCCTTCCCTCTGTCAAAGGGAAGGTAGTGCAGGTGTTCACAGACAACACCACCGCCATGTGGTACTGCAACAAACAAGGCGGGTTGGGGTCGTGGACCCTATGTCAGGAGGCTCTGCGCCTCTGGACATGGCTGGAACATCAGGGCATATTCCTGATGGTTCAACACCTGGCAGGTTCCCTGAACGCCAGGTCGGCCGAACTCAGCCGCAGGTGCATGATGGATCACGAATGGCGTCTTCACTCGGAGGTGGCGCAAGGACTCTTTCTACAGTGGGGAGAGCCTTGGTTAGATCTATTCGCCACCGAAGAGAACGCGCAATGTCATCAGTTCTGCGCGTTTGAATTTCCAAGGCGGCACTCGCTCGGCGACGCTTTTCGTCGCGAGTGGAGTTGCGGTCTGTTGTACGCCTTTCCGCCTATACCACTTCTACCCAGAGTGTTGAAGAAGATTTGGCGTGACCGGGCCCAAGTCATTCTTGTGGCTCCGGACTGGGCTCGAAGAGTTTGGTATCCCGAGCTACTCAGTATGAGCGTCGATCCCCCGATCCGTCTGCCTCTTCGGGAGGATCTTCTGTCGCAGCAGCAGGGGACGGTCCTCCACCCGAACCTGTCCAGTCTCCACCTGCTTGCGTGGAGATTGAGCGGCGGCAGTTGATTCCTTTCGACTTGCCTCCCGAAGTTTGTGATGTGATTCTGGCAGCCAGGCGTCCCTCCACTAAGGTGGTATACGCCTGCAGGTGGAACAAGTTTGTGGCATGGTGCACAGCAAAGGCTGTGAATCCCCTTTCTGCCCCTCTTTCTGAGGTTCTTCTGTTCCTTCTTTCTCTGGCCCAACAGGGTTCTGCCCTGGGTACCATCAAGGGCTATGTTTGTGCAGTCTCGGCCTTCCTCAGGCTTCCTGATCAGCCCTCTCTTTTTAAGTCCCCTGTTGTTAACAGGTTTCTTAAAGGCATTACACACCTCTTTCCTCCTGTTCCGTTTATAATGCCTCAGTGGGACTTAAACTTGGTTCTTACTTTCTTAATGTGCTCTCCCTTTGAGCCTCTACATAACTGTCCTCTTCGTCTTCTCACTCTGAAGACAGCCTTTCTGGTGGCCTTCACCTCCGCTCGGCAGGTGAGCGAGCTCCAGGCTCTGTCATGCAAACCCCCCTTTCTGTCTGTCCATCCAGACAAGGTTGTTCTTAGGACACGTCCGTCCTTCTTGCCAAAGGTGGTTACTGCCTTCCACATTGGGCAGACCATCACTTTGCCCACCTTCTTTCCGCCTCTGCATCCTTCCAGAGAGGAAGAAAGGCTCCACCGTCTGGAACCAAAACGTGCGCTTTCCTTTTACATCAACCGCACACAACAGTTCCGGGTGGATGACCAGCTCTTTGTTGGCTACGTGGGCGCCAAAAAAGGTCGGGCTGTACACAAGAGGACCATCTCCCGCTGGGTCATCTTGTGTATCAAAGCCTGCTATTCTTTGGCTAAGAAGGAGCCTCCTGTTGGGCTGCGTGCCCATTCCACCAGGGCAACGGCTGCTACCACGGCTTTAGGCCGCGGTGTTCCGCTACAGGATATATGTCAGGCAGCTACGTGGGCCTCGCTGCACACGTTTACCAAACATTACTGCCTTGACAGCCAGGTCCGGAGGGACGGCTTCTTTGGCCGTTCTGTCCTCCGGGACTTCCTTGTCTGAATCTGTTCGCAGACCCACCACCGGGGTTGGTATTGCTGGGGTATCTATTCTAAGGTAAGGAATCTGTCACTAACATGTCTCTTTCAGATGCACAAGTTACTAACTTGTGTAACGATATATCTGTAAGAGACAGTAGTTAGTGACAGATTCCTTACCGCCCCACCCATCCTCCCCGTTCTGCAAACTGATTTCTTGGGTTAAAGACATCCCTTTCAGGGCCCTAGTATTTTTCAGACACCTATGTCAGCTTCTTGCATGGCTCTGCGTTCCTGGCGCGGAAAGTCGTGTACAGAACTGACGTCAGCGCGCAGGGGCGGTGTCTAAGTACTGCCCGCGACGTCATTCCGACGACGGACGCGGAGCCGCACGACGCCGCCTACCGACGCGCAAGAGTACTGCTACGCAAAACTTTCCGGATCCAGCCTGACGCCTGGGGATATTCTAAGGTAAGGAATCTGTCACTAACTACTGTCTCTTACAGATATATCGTTACACAAGTTAGTAACTTGTGCAACGATGACTGACCGCAGCGAAGAGATACAGCAGACTGCAGAGATGGCCCCCTCTCTGGTAGATGTGCTGGTAGCGATCCAAACTGCGCGGTATGAGATGGTCCATAAGATTGACTCCGCTGCCATTGATGTCAACTTGCTGCTATGTGACCTACTTAAAGTATTGGCTAGGGATACGGCCTTCATTTTGCTTAATCTAGTATTTTTAACATTGTAACACTTGACAACCTTTGCAACTTTTAGTTTCTCTTGTTAGTTTACATTAAGCATGCCAAAACGATTAACGTTTTTATTCAGGTCACTTAATTTGACTGATTTCTTGTCACTACGGCATTAACTTTATCCTTACATTAGTTGATCAATTTCACTTGCCTCACTCTGCTTCATTGAATTTGAGAGCTTATATGCTCAGCGTTTATCCTTTCTGCTTGACGTTCATTGATAAACATAACTCTGTTTCCCCCACTAATATATATTAGATTCAGTGGGTTGCCGATTTCGATTGTTATCAACTAACATCGGTTATTTGTTTATACTGGTTTCGTAATTACTGTGGCCATTATACCGTTCTTGCGGTCGTTCATGTATTACAACTGAATTGTACACCCTTCCAACATGGCGGCCTTTATCCTGTACTGGCTAAATGGTGGACGAGTAGTCCTTCTTCTATCTTTATTACAACTCTTTATAAATAGAAATTTCAATATGGCGCTGTTGCGAGACGCCGTACCTCTCTGGGAACACTCTCCACGGGGATTTGCTTGGCTCTCAGGTAATTTGACTTATAGAATATTGTTTTACCCTTTGTTTGTACTTCTTGTGGGTCCCACTAACTACGAGCAGACCACTTCAAAGAGCGTCCTGATTCGAACTGGGACTCCGATCGATTCCGCTATGCTTGCTACTAGTATTACGGTAGACTCAACATTATTTGATGCTCGTCTTTTCGTTTAGACTCGTACGTTTAACGTTGACATGTTACTCTATTTCCGCATTTGTAGTGATGGTTCCTGCGCATGTGAACGTCTCATAAGTTTAGAGCCTGCATACACTTACTGTGCTGGTTCACTCGTATAGTTCGTGACTCCCACACTAGTTAGCAGTTTTCTTTCCCGTGCGCATTGATAGTTAACCTTTCTTTGACATTTTTTTTACTGTACATTGCCAGATTACAAATGTATTGTCCATCAATTAGCCTGGATAATTTTGCATAATGTTTTTTCTTTACTTTAAGTGTCACCCTCAATTACGGTGTGACTAGGTCATTGTGCTTTCTGTTCTCACAGCACAACGTGTGGAAGTTATGCCACATTACTATAGTCTTGGGGTCACTACTTATTTTCGTTACCCTTGGTCACTGCTAATTTACGTTTGATTGGGAGATGAATTATGGTTGATTGAGCACATTCTTGCTTACATGGATATGATTAGGCATTGACAATCGTACTCCTATTAATATTATGATATGCTGGACACTAATTTCTAGACAGTAATTTTAATTCCTGCTATTACTATTAGGAGACATGGATACCGACCATTGACTTTCGAACGTAACTTGGGAATCTAGCACCTTGCTATTGGAGTTTGCTCACTTAATTATGTGAGTATGGTCTTTAGTCCGAGCACATAAACAGAAATAGTAGTCAGTCTTTGTATTCTGTGCTCAATTATTCTCTTTCGATTAGTCATTTACAATGACTGTGTTTTCATCTTATTCATTCGATATAGATCTTTTGATCTTACAGGCCTTTTGACGTTACTTGAGTTCCCAATTGGAAACTGTACCTTCAAGTATTCCATATACCACGATTATGACCAAGCTTTATTGCAGTTTGGTGAGTGGTTTATTACCTTTACTGCATGACTAGGGGAACGCATGGGTTGTGTTACCACATCCCTCTTTTCCTTTCTTTACTCTCCCACCTTTCATGCTCGTTTTACATCACTATTTACTTATTCTCCGTTGTCACACTTTTTGAGCCTTTTCTCAATCTTCTGCACGATGGTGTGGTGTTTATGGCGGGAATCACCTTATTCCTCCTGGTTAGGCATGAAGATTGATTGCCTGTACTGTCACGTGACATCATATGTCATTTGCACTCTTTCTTTTCAACACCATGATGGTGTTTCTGACTATGGGTCTCTGCTCACCGACCCTTGCACAAAATAACTCCAATTGTCCTCTTGTTTTCTGCGATAAATGTAATGTAGCATGTTTTGACTTGTAACTTGGGCCTTTTTTATATTTAATGTTTCTAGCCCTGAAGAAGTCTGTGGTTTACTCCAAATAGACGAAACGCGTGTTGGCTAGAATTTACACCCATGTTGAACTTTGTCATATGAAAATAAAGAACAGAAGAAGAATTCTGTGGCAACTACCGGTGTGGACTGTTCTGATTACTTTGGACACTTATTGCTCAGGATATTAACTCTCTGTTTAGAAAATATGGCAGTGTGGTTCCTTGTTCTTCTTTGTTTGGAATTCGGTTGGGTTATGTGGCGGCACTTGAGACTCCTTACCTTGTCCGAGGGTAGACTAGAAGGGTTGGCGATACTGCCCAAGGTGAGGGGGGAAGTTGGATTAGAGATTAATGTACTTGTTATGATATGGTTTGGTTTGTTACCGTTGCCTCCGTGTCTGCGAACTATGTAATGCTAGAAAGGTTCCAATTGCTAAGGGGGCTGTGCAGGGTAATGTGGCCGAGCTGTAGTGTTGTGAAAGTATTTTACGACTCATGGCTGCCTCCGTAACAAAGTTAATCACCTGGAATCTCTGTGGTATAGCTGCCTTTGAAAAACGCAGACAGGTGTTCGCTTATCTGAAACGATATAGGGTGGCGGTGGCATGCCTACAAGAAACGCATATTTGGGGGGACTCACTACCATGCTTGAGGCGGTGATGGAGAGGACAGCTCTACGCTACCTCCTATTCAGGCTTTGCATGTGGGATCCTCATATGGGTGGCTCCGGGGGTCTTCTTTCAATATCTACATCATGTTGCGGATCCCGAGGGGAGGTATGTTATTCTACACAGAAAGTTAGAGGGGAGGGAGATCTGTATTATTAATGTGTATGCCCCCAACATTGACTGCCCTGCCTTCTTTCCTGCCGTGATGGCAGCGGCGACCCCCTATCTGGGTGCACTGATAATATTGGCAGGCGACTTTAATTGTGTTCCTGATGGATCGTTGGATCGCGAGGCCCCTCAAGCACATACTAAATCCTGCACGACTGGGACACTAAGGGATATTCTGCTTAGCATGCAGGTATTTGATGTCTGGAGAGGCCGTTATCCTGCAAAGAGATTGTTTTCATGTCATTCTCTTTCGTCTGGGACTTTTAGCTGCCTGAACTACTGGTTTCTCTCAACTGAACTCTCCCCTGCAGTGTATGGGATCACCTATTTGCCCAGATACCTCTCGGATCACTCGCCTGTCCTGCTGAGCTTTGGGAGGGGGGGGCGGACTATGAGCGCCTGGCGATACCCCTGGTGCACCTTAGAGTGGAGGCACTGACTGTTTCTCCCCCTCCCCCCCTTTGCGACTACAGTCTCGGATACTTTGTCACTTTACTTTGAAGAAAATTGGGGATTTGCTTCGAGCCGAGTGCTCGAATGGGAGGCCATGAAGGTCGTCTTTAGAGGTGTATGTATTAAGACATCTTATGGGTTATGATGGCAGTTGGAACAGGACGTAAAAACTTGGAAACAAAAATTTAGGTAAATTGGAGGCGGAACGTCCCACAGCCCTCCATGTTATGGAGGAGTGGTGCGCCGCCCAGGAGGCCCTGATGGAAGACTGGCGCAGACTAGAGAAATTTACATACACCACATACCGACAGCGCCTGCATATGGAGGGTGACAGAACGAGAGCTTTGCTGGCCTGAATGGTAAACTGGAGTCGCCAACGACACCTATAATACAGCTTCAGGATGGCAACCAAGAGATAGTGTATACGCAACGTGCGATTCTTGAAGTCCTGGCTGCGCCTCTTGCTAATGTCTATACAAAGCAAGTGTCCCCCGCACCCCCACAGGAGACTATACAGGAATTCCTGACCTCTGTTGCACTCCCCAGACTGGAACCGGAGACGGCTGATGCGCTGGATGCTCCAGTTACTAGGGAGGAGTTCCTTGCTGCCATTCGGCGTCTCAAGCCGACTAAGAGCCCTGGGAGTGACGGACTACCGGCAGTATTTTACCAGAGGTTTGCCCCTCTGCTGGTTGACCGCCTTTTAGAGGTCTATAATGAAGCACTCGAGGTGCATTCTTTACCAGCCTCCATGCATGAGGTAATGGTAGCCATGATACCAAAGCCTGACATAGACCCTTCACTGGCTAGCTCTTACAGGCCAATCTCGCTCTTAAACTTAGATGTGAAAGTCCTTAGTGGGATCCTGGTGGCCCACCTCCTCCCGCACATGCTTCTCCTTATACATACAGACCAAGTGGGGTTTATACCGAGGCGTAGCACCTCTCATAATTTACGACGCCTGGCACATGTGTGGCATGCTTCGTGCCTCATGGAAGATGATTATGCTCTAGCACCGCTCGACATAGAGTAAGCCTCCGACTCAGTGGACTGGTCTAATGTCGAGCAGGTTCTTCAATGAATTGGAGTGGGTCCTGGTTTCCTGCATGGGTCCAGTTACTCTATGCCGCCCCCTCGACCCGAGTACAGACAGGGGGATTGATATCTAATCCATTTGAGCTGTGCCGGGGCACCCATCAGGGCTGCCCTTTATTGCCGCTCCTTTTCGCAGTCGCTATGGAGCCTCTTGCGGCTGCCTTGCATGGAGAGATGGGTGTATGGGGGATATCTCTCGGGGAGACCAACCACGTGGTCTTCCTATATGCCGATGATACACTGGTGTATCTCCGTCTACCGGCACATTTGGTGCCTATCCTCCTTACGGTGCTGTAGAAGTTTGGCGATGTCTCGGGTCTCCATAATAATCTGGGGAGGTCCAAATTGATCCCACTGGGGAGGCAGGCAGGCAGGGAGACCGACAGGTGAATTACCCCGGGTGGAGTTTCCATGATTGACTGAGGGGACTAAATACTTGGGGATCCGATTGGTGACTACAGCCTCCTCCTACTTGGATCTTAATGTGGGGGGAGTAGTGGCGGGCATATGCGGCTCGATTTGGGTCTGGAGGGACTTGCCTTTGTCCCTTATGGGCCAAATAGTATTTGCAAAAATTATAATTTTGCCCCGGTGCCTATATCCATTACAACATGCGCTATACATGGTCCCCAGACATCATTTCCAGACAGTAGACGGTCTGTTGGTGGATCTCCTGTGGGGTCCCAAATGAAAAAGAGTACGCCTGAAAACACTACAAAGAATATGGGGAGGAGAGGGCTTTGAGGTTCCTTGCCTGGAATTGTATTACATGGCTTCCCAACTTCAGCACGCGGTCCACTGGTTGGACAGCGATGATAATTGGGAGAAGCAACTCCTGGCGGGCACGTACGGTAGCAGCACTCTGCTGGAGCTCATGATGCTCGGTTCTGGGGTTCCCACCTCACTTCCCTACATTAAACGACATGTGGCTAGTACATGGGAGGCTGCAATGAGAAGGGTGCTATGTCACGCACCTTATGCCCCGGAAATGTCTCTGTGGGCGGTAAGACCCTTCTCATGTATCACTGACTCCAAGTCTGTGCGGCGATGGAAGGAGGGATGATACCAGCTGATGGGGGACCTTTATGTTAAGGTGCAATTTAGATCACGGGAGGAGGCAGTGACCTTCAATCTGGGGGCAGGATAGTTCCTACAATATGACAAGATATCAAGGTTTGCGTGAGAGGTCTGGCCGTCCTTCCCTGAGGAGCCCCCTTGCACCAATATATTGAAGGTAATGTTGTGTATGGCCCAAGGGTGTCGACTGGGGCCCCATCTCTACCGGGCCCTCCGAAATGACCTACCGGGTGGGACTCTCCCTGTGCAGACGAAATGGGACACACTGTTTGGGGGAACCTCTAACGGAGGTGGAATGGGTGAGAGTCCATGATGGAGTCCGAAGTGTAAGCTCCACTGCACGGTTTAAACTCCTCCAATACAATTTTGTACATCAGACATATCTTACCCCACAGACATTATGCATGATTTATTCAGACCGCCCTCGAGCGTGCCCACGGTTTGGATTGCCAGAGGCTGACTTTCTCCATATGACATGGGCGTGTCCATCCCTTGGTCCCTACTGGGAGACTATACTCGCACGCCTGAAAGAAGCTACAGGTTGGGTGGTTTCCAGGGAGATTCGACAAGTGCTGCTGGGCTTACTTCCGGCCCTAAAACATAAGAAGCTGAGCATTAGCAGGAGATTTGCTCTTCTGGGACTGGGATTAGCAAAAAGATGCATTGCTATAGAGTGGCTTTGCTCTACGCCCCCTCTAGGTGAGACATAGCTGAGAGACGTGTGAGTGGGCGACTGCAGAGATGGTCCGAATAAAATACGTCCGGAAGGATGAAAAACTTGAAGACTATCTCCGGGCATGGTCCTCTATGTTGTCTGATTTACGGAAGCCGCAGGCCCTGGGAGGGTACGAGAGTGTGAATGAGCAGGAGGTGCCGTGATCCCCAGTGCGTTGACCGATGGATGGTGGATGGTAGGCGATGACCAAGAATACCTTGGGATAACTAGGATGCATATGCACAGTCTACATTTTCATAGACTCAAGGCCCTGACACAGATGTGGGGAGTAAGGGAGGTAGGGGAGTTAATTTGTTTAATGTTGGCATGGAAATGCATGGGCAGGGTGGAGGGAGGGGGGTTTCTTTATGTACAGTATAATGCACCAGCAGTGGATCCTATTTACTGTCTTTCAAACTGAAGATTAGGATTCCTCACATGCATGAGACTGCTGTGTTGCTACCCTCCCCTTTGTCCCCCTTTTTTGATACTATGTAAACTACTGGCGATGATGTGTTTTTTGCTCAACTATGGTTGTATGACAGGGAGAGAGAGGGAGGAAGATGAATATACCTAGAACTCTATGTGATTCTAAAATGCCAATAAAGTTATGTTAAAAAAAAAACTAGTTTGTCCTTCGCAGCTTAAATATAGAAACACCTTTATTTTTAAAGACATCTTGCAGCAGAAGTTTAAAAATATGATAGTCTGTTCAAAATTGCAGAACAGTTTCACCTTAGTACATCACATTATATCAGTATATTGAAATATATACTTATATATTTTAAAGTGATAGTTTTCAAACATAATTTTAGAAACTTTCATTCTCCACCCACACACCCTGACAACAATGCCAATAGTGAACTAGGTGGCAAGTCAGTTGTTACATGCACTCTTTAGGTGGCCTGGGCTATATTATACATGAACAACATTATGATGTATTTAGTCAAACACAGGAGTAGGTTTTGTACAGCACACATCCTGAAGTCATTGTAGGAAGCTGGCTCTGTATATACTATACCAAAGTAAGGTATAGTGTACATAGAGTCCAGGGAGTCCCCAGAGGTATAGCAGAGGCTAAATTAGATAAGTACTAAAAGCTCTCTTTGTGGTAGTGTGGGCGAGCAGTTAGGCTTATCCAGAGGGTGTGTTAAGCATTTATTGTATTCACTCACTCAAGGACAGCTTACACACACTCAGAGACAGAATCCAGACCAATTGGGTAAGTATACAAAAAGGTATATTTGTATTTCATTTCTAGAATCGAGCAGGACTTGGTTCAGGTAGATAAAATATACTTACAATTGTAAACCTTCACACAGAAATGCAATTGAGGATGGAGTTGCAATTGTTACAGGTTGGTATCACTTTAAAAAGCAGTTTGAATTACACAGTAATTACTTTTGGGATACTTTGGGAGTACTTTCAGATTACATTGAGTACCGGAGGTGGTATTCTTAGATACAACACCTAAGGATCTTACAATTCACGGTAAGTAAGACTTTTTAGACTTTACAGTTTAGTGATCTTTTCTCCATACAAACATCAGTTCAACACTTAGAACATTTTAGGCCCAAAATCTCATAACATAGGCTCATATGGGAGAAAAAGTGTTAGCTGTTTCTCAGGTAAGTTCACGACTTAAGAGTGGGAGTTTTGGGGGTTAGGACCAAGATTCCCCAAGGCCTAGATGGGCACTCAAGTTGCACTACCAGCGGCACTGGGGCTCCTGGGAGCAGAGTGCATGGCCCAATGTTAGCCAGTGGGGCTAAGGGGGACTTTGGTTAGAGGCTGCTTACATGCAGGCCACTCGGGTGCAGGAGCAAAGCTCATGGGGTTAAGGTCAGCACTGCAGGGGCCAACGACCAGCACAGGTGCTGCACCACCAGCAGCACTGGTGCGGCCGGGTGCAGGGTTCCAAGAAGACGTCTCGTACCCTGTGCTTCTCAATGGAGACCTTTGGTTCTGAAAAGTTGCTGCAGGCTCGGGCAGGGAGACTTCCTAAAGGCGACCACTGGCTGGAGAGGCAAGTTGGGTTCTTGGAGGATGCCTGGACACCGTCGGTTGGGCCACCCAAGGCTGTGGGGCGTCAGGTGCAGGGGTATCTTTTGGCATATGGTTCTTCTTACCTTCTCCGGTCGCAGTCGGGGGGACCCTTCAGGTTGAGGCTGCAGGCGTCGTCTTGAGGCAGGTTGGGGATCACCAGATCCCAGGTCAGGATTGCTGGGGAGACCTCCTTGTAGTGTCGGGCCACTCGAACTCAGGCCGTGGGCATAGGGTGCAGAGTGGTGCGGAGTCGCTGGAATCCGGATTCTGGGGGTGAGTCTTTCTTTGAGCAAATCCGGTGCTCAAGGGTGACAGAGTCTGTAAGATGGTTGCAGGGCAGGTCCTCCGGGCTCTGGGGGTTGCTGGCTGCTGGACTCGCCGGGGTTCTTGCTGTGGGCAGGTTGTAGACGGGAAAGGCCGGGAGGGTTGGGGCATAAGCAGTCCTCTTCTTCCTGGCTCAGCATGTTTCTTCAGTCCTTCTACTTTCTTCCTCAAATCTGAGAAAGTAAGGTTCAGGTTTACCCTAAATACTAAATTTAGGGGCGTTTAAAGGGGTGTGATGGTTAGGACCAATAGATCCCTTCCTTGGGGTGGGTACACCCCCTATTATGCCACCCTCCAGTGGGAGGGGGCATGAACCGCTCCCTAATTGGCTGAGTCCCCTCATCTCCAAGATGGAGGGGACTGAGATGTGGGCTTCACCTCGCCTCCCCCACCTGAGGGGTGGGGTTGGCAAAGGTGAGCACACCTCTCTTCCTAGCTTGGGTTTCCTGCCGATTCTCCTGCCCAAAGTGGGGGGCAGAACCGGTGGGAGCCAGTTGCTGGGGGCAGCAAAAGGCAGGGACATCTCCCAAAGGCAGCAGGCCTTCGTGGACCCAGCCCATCCTGGGGGAGGAGGCATGACACCTCTGCCCAGCATGGGTTTGTTTCTGGACCCAGAGAGCGGAGGCTCTCTACCCAGGGGTCCAAAAACCTGTCTGGTGGTGGCAAATGGCGGGCAGCCATTCAGGAACCACACCAGGGCTGGTCGTTTTTCAAGGGGCATCTCTAAGATGCCCTCTGAGTGCATTTTACATTAAATCCCACACTGGCATCAGTGTGGGTTTAATGTGCTGAGAAGTTTGCTACCAAACTTCCCAGTTTTTAGTAAAGCCATTATGGAGCTGTCGAGTTTGTAATGACCAACTCCCAGACCATATACTCTTTATGGCTTTACTACCCTTACAGTGTCTAAGAATGGACTTAGACACTGTAGGGGCACAGGGCTCATGCCACTGTGCCCTCACCTGATGGCTAGTGCACCGTGCTAAAGGGGTGACTTACCTAGGCCTCAAGTAGTGGGTTGCAGGCATGGCACACAGGGGTGTGTGCCATGTTGACTCTTCACTTTTCGCTGCACTAAAACACGCAGCTTGCAGTGGCAGTGTGTGGTTGCTAAAGGTACAGGGCCTCTAAGGGTGGCACAATAGGTGTTGCAGCCCTTAGAAGCCTTCCATGGTAACAGTGCCCTTGGCATCCATGGTACCTTTTACAAGTGACTGATCTGTGACCAGGGAGGTGCCAATTGTGGGTACAAAGGTACAGTTTTCGGAACGTACACAGGCCCTGAGAACCTGGTTGGCAGGGACCCAGGGCAAATCAAGTCAGGTTGCATCAGATGTCAGGCAAATATTGGGGGTAACCATGCAAAAAGGGGAACTTTCCGACAGTCGTGTATTTTGAGATCCTTATATGTGATAGTGAAAAAGGAGGGAAAGTGAAATAAAACAATTGCCTAGGATAACACAATTTAGTTAAGTGTAGAAGCTGGGATTAATCCCAACTTTTTGGTTTCACATTGTGCAATTCAGTCACTAGATGTATATGCTTCGCTTTCCCTACACCCACTTTGTTGCCAATGCCCCTGAACTCACAACCACCACCCTGCTGGCATCAATGCGGCTCACGGTCACATAACAGACCAAGCTTGGTGGCCCCTGGGAAAATGTTTGGGAGCACCCATGCCTTAGACCAACAGCCCCACAGACATATGGCAGCTTATGTAAGTCCCTCAGACTTTTTGCTGTATTTCGGGCAGAGCGATTCTGACATCGACATAATGTTTTTTCCTGGTCGGAGCCGCCTGGTTGTCCCAACAGGAAAACGCAGAAAAGACCTCCACACACAGGGAAATAAAAAACACAAACTCCTGCTGAGCACTTTGTGTGCATTGCCGAAGTTAATAGAAGAAAGAATGCATTGATATATTAAGTAATCAACCATTTGCGCTATAGTCAGTATTCATGAATTGCCCTGCGCTTGGGCAATTGTTCTGGTTGTCACAACCAATTTTTCCAGAAGAAGCTGACACCAATAAAAACATTTGAGTACAAGACTCTAACTACAGGCAATTGATTTTTTTTAAGGGCGTTGCAAATAAGCATTAAAGAGTCTTTAAAGTTACCAACTCAAAGTAGTGCTGCTAATGTATTTGGAGTTAGCATAGTTGGTGTTTCCCCGCAGTGCAGTGGCTGCACTCTGCACAGGGCAGGGGGGAGTGCTTCTTTCCAGCCTATATGTCATTCGGGCAACATGAGTTGTCAAGGCATAATGTATGTGGTACAAAACCTCAAACCACTTGAGATTCCCCAGGGAGCATATCTATGCAGCTGCCACCCATGCAATGCACTACTCATGACCTCACTAATGGCAGTAAAAGGTTAATTACAGACAAGGTGTCTGAGTGCTGGGAATGCAATGTATTAAACACCGTGGCCAGAATCTACTGATCTTGCCTGATGTGAGGGCTTTGGTGTATTAAATTGTAAGGCTGTGCGGCCTTACCGTGGAATACACTTGCAAAAACTGTCTTGGGTCTAGTCAGGCTTGTTTGTATAACCTTAAACTCAACCCTGGGTAGCTATGGCTTTGATCAGCAAGGCTTGAACAAAGGAACTAGTATAAAGCATTTAACAGTACCAACCAACATAATAAATAAACCACGAAAGAACTACAATACCACTTTATAAAAATAGATTCTAATTTTATGAATATTTAGAGTCCAAGATGAGCAAAATCCACCAGAGGGTTCCCGGTATACAGGTTTTAAAAGAAATATTAATTTTTAATCCAACGTCAAACAAGCATTGGCCACCGTAAGGTCTGAAAACGTTTGAAAATTTGTAAGCGCTAGTTCAACTACTCCGGCTTGGGCAACCAAATCCGACAGGAAGAAGGTCTCAATGGGGTAGATTTAGACAGTTACCTGGCCACCAGTGCATTTTCCAGTCCAGTTCCAAACGTTATAGCACAACTGCCATAGACCTAAGTGGAGTCATCCTGATGCTGAGGAGGCAGGAGATGAAGATGCTGAAGGATGCTCCGGGTGCTGTGCGGTCAATGGGGGTACCTTCGCGGTTATTCTTCGGTCCACGGGTCAGGTGGGGCGACTTTGGCCAATGAAGTCGGGGTCCCCCGAAGTCCTCCTTGAGACCGTAGAAGGCCAGCTGAGGCTGGGCTACCAGTCTCCTTATACAGCGGTCCCAGTGATATCCTTTGGTGGGGTCTGGAATCCCTCTTGGGCAACCAGTCTGGACTCAGACGGCACTCCCGTGTCTGGCTGACTTGGGTGCAACTTTTGGCCATCGAGAATCGGTCTCTTGGGGTACCCAGCGGCAGCTAGTAGCTAATCTGCTGCAGTGGCTACCAACTTGCCGAAGTGGGCTACTTCAGCTGTGCTGACCCTGGTGCGGGTTTCAGGGGGTCAATCCACTGTTACTTTGAGTCACTCCTTTGGTCTGGAGCACAACTTTTCCCAGAGTCATGAGCCACAGGCACAGACCTCTCTTTGTTAGCTTAGGGTGCAGCTTGTGCAGTCTAGCAGATGGTGCAGCCTCTTTTTATGCTGTCCAGGGAGCAGCAGGGCAGTCCTTTCATTGGTGCTTTTTCTAGTTCCGACGTGATCTGAAGGCCAGGGTGCCATATTTTTTCTCAGAAAGTGCGTGGTGGCTGTTGTGGTCACTAGCCAATGGGCTACCATGTCTCCTCCCTCTTGGTGAAAACTTCCCAGCTATGTGTGGCATCTAGCAATCCCAGAGTGCACTATTACTTTCAAGATGTTAGGACCCTTCCTCTGATGTCGGGAGCTTGCTAGCCCACCCTAGAGGTGTGGATGCCAGTGGGCTACACGTCCATGGGAAAACCGGTTGGGGTACTGGTCTCCCCTCTCTGTCCCTGTCTCCAGCCTGTCTAGCTGAACAAAGGGCAGCCACTCAGGAGTGTGAACGCCATTTGCTCACCAAAGGCGGCTTGGCATTAGAAGCTCGCCTTTTGGGCTAACAACGTGAGTGGCTTCCTGAGAGAGGAGGTAACACCTCGCCCTGTAGCAGGCTGCTATTGTTCCTAAGACTGGGAGTCCGTCACACAACTCCCTAGGTAGGCAGAAAGCTGTCTTCGTGGTGAGTGTGGCCACTGGGCCAACTGCGTCGGAGAGTGGCAACTTTCTAAAAGTTGCATTTCTTTAATAGTGACATTAAGTTGGACTTGGGCCTCAATGCCACAATATAATTTGATACCTTACATTACCCAGCTAGGTAGTCCCATTCAGAAGTTAGTTGGGCTGAGGTATCAGTCGGTAACCCTGTGCTAGCCAATGGGGCTACTAGCCCTTCCACAGCAAAACGACAATTTACAAGTGTTGCTGTTAAGGCATATATAAAAATGCAAGGCCTACTTAATAATATACAGCTCCCTGCCTTAGTACTCAATATGCCTTCCTTATGGGAGGCTTGCATTTGTTGCTAAGGAAAGTGGGGGATTTGCCATTAGTTTAAATGGCAAAGTTAAACTAGCAGTGTTACCACTTCCCTTCCAGTCTGCAGTGGCAGGCTGGGAGCCATTTTGTACCTTCTCACCCACAGGGTGGCACAATCAGTGCTGCAGCCCTGGAGGTACATCTACTTTGAATGCCCTGGGCACCATACACTAGGGACATATAAGTAAGTCAGTTCGACATGCAGGTTAGAATGGGTTAGAACACTTACACTGAGGTTTGGTTAGCAGGCCTCGGTGCACTCTGAGTCGGTAAATCAGTAGCTAGTAATCCAAATGTGGGCAAAAAGTGGGGGTAACCCTGCAAAAAGCCTGTTTCCTTACACCTGAAGACCACAGTTAGAAGCCTGTGGGAATATGCTGACAAGCAGTGCTTACAGAATGCTATTCCTTACACCCATAGTCTGCTGAGCACTGCTGAAGGTGCAACACAATGAACTGTACTGCGGGCATAGCTAAAGGTCTGGCCCTCTTATCGTAAATGAATGTTGTATCCAGCAGGTTCCTTTTGTGGAGAAGAGGAGCTCAAGGCCTGACTGAAAACAAGCAGCTTCAGTGATGTCATTATGTTACTGGTGATACCATTGGTAATGCATTCAGCAATGCTATCTGTAACGTGTATGGCTGTGAATGGTGCACAGTGGAAGTGGGAGTTAAGGATTCATAACTTCCTTAACAGACAAATTTCATGTGCTCTTTAAGTGTTTGTGTCATAATGACGATGGGGTCTATTCTCAAAGATATATTGAAGTACGTAAAATACTACTTGTGTAGTACTCTTACACGCCTTTGTGACTAATTCCCAAATCCTCTGAAATGGGTAGAAAAAGGGAATACTCAAGGAATATTCATATGCAATCATTGCAACTAGAAATGACTGCGCCCTCTTTGTTGAACGTTTAGTGATTCATAAAGTCATGTAAACGTACATAAGAGTACTCCTGTAGTACTGATGCCCTACTCATAAATGCTTTTGTGAATCAGTTCCTATGTCTTTCTTGACCACTCCTGATTTTGCTTTCCAAAACAAACCGGACTCACTTGTCTTTAACCCCTTGACCGCGATCGGAATTCCGCTCGTGTGCTGGACATTCCGATCGCGGGTGTGGTCGTGACGAGCTCAGCTCGTCATGCGCACAGCGCTACCGCGCAGCATGACGAGCTGAGCTAGTCACGCGCATCGAAGGGGTTAACTCTAAAAAGCTTTGCACCGATTGATCAAGTGGATTGAAGTTAAAAGGGTGATAATGTATGGTAAGGGGGAATAGTGATGCCTCACATGGGATTTTTTACTCACAGAATGCTACCAAATGTCATAGTCACCCAAATGCCATTTCTTTTTGTTTCTAAACATTTGGTGAAATACTGTTATTATTATTAAATTAAATTTATAAGACGCACAGCTACCCGGAGGTTTCCCGGCGCCCAGGACAAATTGCAAACAGAGAAGACAGCATTTACTGGTTAAATAGCCAGGTCTTAAGGCCTTTGCGGAAGCTTTTGTGGCCGACTTCATGACTGTTCAGTACTTTCAGTGTAATTTTAAAAATAAAATGTATGTACGTCTAAGCAAGAAATGTAAAATGCATGTGAGCATTTTTGATAATCTTATGCTTTTGGTATTTTAAAATCTTTCCATCCACTATGTTCATGGTCCCGGGCAAAATCAAAAAGGGTCTGCAATACTTGCATTGCTGACAAGACGAAGTTTGCATTTGTAGGGGCATACCAGGTACATAAATACCACAGGACAAAACGGCACATCTCAAATGCATGAGAGTACCAAAATATCGGTTCATTCCCTAATATTTGAGACCTTTGAAATGAAGTCTTCTGATAGCTTCCCTTTAAAGCCACACCACATCATGGAGTACCGTAATAATATAAAACATTGCAGGTTCCTGCAGTTTCCCCCAGCAAGGACTCCTGCTCAAGCTGGACCTGGATGAAAATGTGTCCACAAATGAGGACTAACTGGGATAATCAGATGGGATAAATTCTATTGGCTGGATATTCACTATTTCTTGGTTGACCCTCAGTCTGAGTTGTAATGGTGTTTTTTCTGCCCCCAGAGTTAGCGCAGGCTGGTAAAGAACTCTTATTACCGAAATTTCTTGTCCCATAACCGGGGGCTTTGTAATGTACCACTGCTTTTCTAGTTTTAGGAGGTTGTCATTTAAAAAAAACTGAAATTCACTAGCAAAACGTTAGCTCATGATAATTATGGTTCGATCAGAGAATGAAAAGCCTCTGAAAGTAGCTAGTACGGTTATCTTAAAATTTTGATCATAAGACTTCCACTGTCCATTATAACGCAAATACTCATTTTGAGTGTGTTAAGGTGGAGGTAATGAAAATAAATGTCCAAACTGCATTACAAATAAATAGTGTCAAAACATATGGCAAAGAAGGAACAACGATGCACTCTTTACTCCCCTTTTCTCAGCTGAGCAGCTGGAAATCATCAGGATTTCTCAACAGGGCGGTCACACATTTTGAATGGACAGAACAACTCCGCTCAGAAAAATTGCTATAATTACCTAGCAAAGTGCCCTAAATTTCATACAGCAAAGAGCTCCGGTATTGCATGGGGGAAGACTGGCTCTTTTCACCCTCTTGAACATGTTGATTTCTAATGGTGGGCACTATAACAAGCTGCATGTCTGTGAGAGCCTTCCACTACAATGATCTTCTAGCACTTTTTAGATCCTCCCAGATGAATAGAATTTTCCTTTTTTGGTAGTTCTTTCAAATTCTTGTAGGACAGAAAGAAGAGTCCTTTACAAATCAGGTAAAAATTTAATTTGTGTGAACGATCCTCATCTCTCCGATCCTCCCAAATACAGATCAATGGTTAGCTGCAACAGGGATCTCCGTTGGGCGTGCTGGTTGTGGAGAAGGGCTTTAAAGGCAGCACTTGGCCTGCTGTCTTGGCTCTGAACCTTGAGACACAATTGACTGTTCCCGGTCTGGCCTCCTCTCCTGTACACAGACGTGACTTTTGGCGGGGGGGGCGTTTTCAAGGAGGCTGCAGTTATTTATTTATAGAACACTGATGCACCCATGGCATCATGGTACAAGGATAACCACAGGCATATTAAAAAGAAAATTATAGGGGGCATGGCCAACCAAGATGGCCGTGTGGGCGTGATCCACCAGGGCTCCGTGGCATTTACCTTAATACAGCTGGAAGCGCACTGCCTGAGGGATTACTGGAGCCGGTTCAGAAGGATGACGACTCCCTACCGGTGTTGAGCAGGAGAGAAGCGCGAGAGGAACCCCCGCTGACCAGCACCCGGACTGGAAGACCTGAGAGGAGGGCCTGTGGAGCCGCCGATGTGCAATCCGGTCGGCAGGGCCGGCTGCACACAGAGGTGAAGCAAGCATGAGCGGCGCTTCACACACCGGAGAGCAGAGCGGGGAGATCGGGTGTCCTACCCGCTTCCCGGACCGGAGACTGGGGCTGGGAGCCCCCAGCCGTGGAAGGCCAACACGTCCCTGACTAGGCACAACCGCAATGATGGCTGGCGTGGAGGAGACCCTGAACCCTCCTCCCCCCTCTAGCCAACGGCGAGTGTGAGGCTGCAGTGAGCACCGACGGCTGGCCACAACAGAGAGAGTGTTAGCCTGCGTTTAATGGCCGCTCGCCTGACCTCAAGATGCCGGCCATTGAAGGCACAGGTCCCACTGGGTCGCACGAGAAGGTCTGAGTGAGGCCCACCTATTATGCTGTAATTACGCCTTCTGTGGGAGACCAGAAACATCATCCCCTGGAGCACTGTGGGAGGTCTGAGTGGAGGCCGAAGGGATATACAGCGCAGCAGTTACTGGGCAGTGCTGGCTGGAGACCTGGAGGGGGAGTGGAGGCTCTGGGGAATCCCTGGTTACATCCCAGAGTAATAATACTCTGCTGCAGCGAAGCGCTATAGCGGGGTGTTGGTTTAAAGGCGACCCCCCCTCCCCCCCAGGCCTTTATGCCACCGAAGAAGACCCAGAGCAATAGGGTATCCAACTATTTCGCCACAGCCGATTCCGGGGGCTGCCTTCTCGTAGGCTGGAGCCTGACACCATGGCCCACATGAAAGAGGACCTCCTAGCTTCGCTGAGGGATTTAAAAAAAAGAACTGTGGGAGGAGCTCAAGTCAGACCTGGCCGCCTCGTTTGAGACTCTTAGATCAGACATTAACTCTCGGTTGCTCTCTCTAGCAAGATGTGGATGCAGTTGGTACGAGAGCAGTCGACCTGGGGATCAAGGTCAACGACTTGGAGTGCCGAGCGAACAGACTAGAGAACATAGTTGAGCTCCTCCACGGCCAACTTTAATCTGCTGCCCTAAAGAACGAGGGCCTTGAGAACAGATCGCGTAGAGACAACGTACGCATCCGGAATCTGCTGGAGGGAGCGAAAGGATCTGACCTAGAGGCATTTATCCAGGGCCTTTTTGCAGAGTTGCTTGGGGAATCCACTCTGAAGGTAAAAATTGAAAGAGTACATAGGGTGGGGCCCCCGATGAGTGGTGAGAAATGTTGACCCAGGGATGTACTTGTCAAACTACACTCCTTCAAGGTGAAGGAGGCAATCATCCAGGCAGCACGGAAGACCAACGAGGTATCCTTTCAAGGCATATCATGCGCCCTTTTTCAGGACTTGGCCCCAGCCACACTAGCGATGCGCACGCAATTCAAGCCAATCACTGACAAACTCAGGCAGGACAACATCCGTTACAGATGGACATACCCTTTTGGCCTGGCCTTTGAGTTCCAGAACAAGTCACGCCATGTCACTGAGGTTCAGGAGGCGATGCAGATCTTGGGCCTGGCGTCACATTCCAGACAAGCCGAAGCAGAGAGGAATGACCGAATGGCAGGCACAGCTTGAGCCTACCAGAGGATGAAAAATGGAAGACGCCACGCTGTCAGAAAATACCCAAAACCCGCTGAAGACAGTTTACCTTTCCGGACCGCGGATCCACCGAAGGACTCCATGGTGGGGGAGGTCAGTGCGTCGTGGGAATGGACAATGTGGATGGTTTGGACCTTCAATACATTCTGAGGGGGCAGGTTGAAGTGTTGGGTTCAGCTCGTCTATGTCCTCCTGAGCCTTCTTCCTTCCCCCTGTGCTCTCCCTCTCCTCTTCCTCCTGTCTCGCCTTTTCCCTTTCTTTTCCTTCCAGCCCGAGTGCTTCTTCTGGGGGAATGCCCTTGCGGGTAAGGACCAGAACGCCTTTGGGAAGGTACTGTACCTATGTTACAACTGTTCAAGGAGGGAAAAAATTCATTGTTTAGATTTCGTTAAGGGTTTGCTTTTTGTTTTTTTATGTAGTGCATGGGGATGGTTACGGGTAACTAGAAGATCTCATTATCAGATCAGAGGTCGATCCTCGAGAAAGAGACGGAGTCAGATGGGGGCGTGTTTTTGACAGGAGGGGAAATTCTCATGGTGCCAAACTACAGCGGTGGGCCACAGGGCACTTTAGATAATGGTTATCACAACCTTAACGTGGAATGTAAGGGGACTTAACTCACCCGCTAAGCGGCAACAACTGTGGAAACACATTACAGATCAGAGGCATGATGTGGTAGCACTTCAGGAAACCCACCTTAAGCGCTCTGAGGAGCACTGTCTGAAACATAAACAATACCCATTAATGTACAAATCATCGGCATCTACCAAACACAACGGGATGGCACTTTTTTCACTCATCCTTACGGTTTGCGCCAGAGGGTTGTAAGGCGGACAGGGAGGCGAGGTATGTTATGGTCAAGGGTCGCATAATGGGACAGCGATGTACGTTCACCACTTTATATGCCCCCAACACTAATCAGGTGAAATTCCTGAACGCTTTTCTAGCTACCCTGGGGAAGTTTGTGGATGGGGTGATCATATTGCTGGGGGACTTTAAACTTACGTGGGAGGCGGGGCTAGATAGTACGCATCCACAAAGCTCAAACACAGGTAGTTTTCCCAAATCTCTCAAAAGAACGTTTGGAGACTTGGGGCTTTTGGATGCATGGCGCACGCTACACCCGGAGGACCGGGATTACACTTTCTTCTCTCATTCCCATAGAAGTTACTCCCGATTAGACTACGTCTTTGTAAGTAACAACTTGCGTCAGGCTTTACATTCAGCGACATTTTACCCGGTAACCCTTGCTGACAACACACCAGTGCTTACATGTATCGACTGGGAGCCCCCGCCCCCTAAATACAAGAGGTGATTTTTCCCACGATCCCTACTCCGGGATAGACACTGCGAGAGTCTCTACGGGTGTCCATAAATGACTTCTTTCAGAACAATAACCCGAGTGACGCCTCCCCATTAAACAACTGGGATGCCTTTAAAGCGGTCCTTCTGGGACAGTGTATAGCCTTAAATTCTAACCTCAACAAGTCTCGGCTTGAGGAACGTCAATCTTTAGAAACAGAACTCCAAAAAGTGGAGAGACTCCACTAAGACAACCCTACCCTGTCACTGCAGAAAAGGGTCACGGCACTGCATGAGAAACTCAATGCGATCTACAATAATCGGGTGGAACTCTCTCTGCTTCTCCTTCAGCGAACAACTTACGATCAGGCCAATAAGATAGGCTCCCACTTAGCAAGGCAGCTGAGAGTGAAAAACGAGACAGAATATATAGGAGACATTTGCAATGAACAAGATGAATTACTTGTGCACGACGTCGAGAAGGCACAAGTCTTTGGTAGATTTTATCAATCCTTATAAACAGCGGACCTTACGAGTGAAGGTGCGCAGTTAGAATATTTGCAGGGTGTGACCCTACCCCAGGTTTCTAGTGCCCAAAATGAAAGCTTAGGGAGTCCCATTAAGGAAGAAGAAATCTGTAGCGCGATAACTAATCTTAAAACCACAAATCTCCTGGTTCAGATGGACTGACGGCCCAATTCTATAAAGCCTATATGGCCGAAATAGTTCCACATCTTGTCACATTATTTAACTATATGGCCGATAATGGCGTGGTCACAGATTCTGAGTTAAGCCCTAATCTCTTTAATACCCAAATAAGTTAAGGACCGGAGGCAAAGCGGCTCCTACCGTCTGATTGCCCTGCTAAATTTAGATGCCAAACTGTATTCAAACATTTTAGCGACTCTGCTCGACAACCTCCTCCCAGACCTGATACATCCAGACAAGTCTGGATTTATAAAGGGCAGGCAGACACACGATAATATTCAACAAATAGTCCAACTGATTGAAAAAGTCTCCAAGAAATCAGTACCGGCGGTTCTTCTGCCGTTAGACGCTGAGAAGGCATTTGATCGTGTGGACTGGCACTTCCTTTTCCACACCATGAGACGGTTTGGCTTCTGCGAAAAAGTTCCTGACCATAATTAAAGCCAATTACTCGACTCCCACCACAAAGGTGCTAGTTAGTGGGGTAAGTTCTGGAGGGTTACTGCTTGGGAGGGGAATGAGGCAGGGGTGCCCCCTTTCACCCCTACTGTTTGCCCTAAGCATAGAACCATTGGCAGCCAAGATACGTCAGCATCCACAGATTTATGGTATTCGATTCACAGAGGAGGAACACAGGATCTCGCTTTTTGCAGATGATATTCTGCTCTCCTTGGCCCAACGCTCTACCTCTCTGGCGGCTACTTTAGAGGAATTACAACACTTTGAGGAAGTGGCTGGTCTTCGCGTTAATTTATCTAAATCGCATCTGCTTAATCTCACGGTACCTCCGGCTGAGGTGGAGGGTTTCACTAGATCGACACCCTTTAAGTGGGCGACTCAAGGGATTACATACCTAGGCATTAAAATCACCCCCAAAATATCGGAACTATTTCGAGCCAACTACCCCCCTTTACTGCGGCAATTAAAAACAGATCTAAACAGGTGGGTACCCCTATATCTATCCTGGTTGGGGAGGATACACCCTATTAAAATGTAAGTTCTTCCCAAATTACTCTATATGTTTGTAGGCCTCCCAATAGAAGTAGAACGTAGCTTCTTCTCGAGAATACGCTCCATGGTAACACAGTTCATTTGGCAAGTAGGGAGGGCACGACTTTACCATAGGGTGCTACGGCTGTCCAAAGCCGCAGTGGGCTTGGCGCTACCAGATTTTAACTTGTATTATAAAGCAGCACAGCTGAGGGTAATCCCAGAGTGGTCAGCCAGGGAGTCAGACAAGCACTGGCTCCATATGGACAGAGCGGTTATGGGGAAATACATATGGGACGTATTGTGGAATCCCAAAGCAGACCAACCCCTGAACGCATACTTGAGCACACCCACACGCACAACTCTCAAAGTGTGGGACTGGGGCTGATGGGCTGACTACCTTTCCTTCACCACTTACGCCTATACGTTTTAATCCGGCATTCCCGCCTGCGCTACAGCTAGGCCCCTTTCAGGCATGGAGGGTGGGGGGCTGCCTTACGATCTCAGATCTGTTTCATAATTGGGACGTGCAAACTTTTAATAGCTACGCCCAAGATTTTCAACTCCCTCCCACAGAACGATACCGGTACAATCAGTTAATACATTGGGCATCTCTGTCAGACATGCGGGAGGCAGCCACAAGAGAACTCACACCCATTGAGCGGTTTGCGAATCAGTGTAGTGATTCAAAGGGAACTATCTCTTTTATATACAATTTGTTATTAGACACTGTTATTAGATACTCCCCGCCCCGTTATAAACATCACTGGGAGGGCGCCCTAGGGGTCTACAACTCGGAAGCTAAGTGGGCTGGAGTAGTGAGGGATATTCCCAAGTTCAATCGCTCTATGGGGCTAAGGGAGGCGCATTACAAATTATTATTTGATTGTTATCTATACCCTGTCCAAGCTTAAGAAAATATTCCCTCAGACAACGTCTATTGGTGGGGCTGTGGGCTGCTGGGTGATTTTCAACATATATGGTGGGACTGTCCCTCGATCCGTCCCTTCTGGTCTGAGATACTGGCGCAGCTCAAAGAAATCTTCAGATATCCCCTACCAGATGATATGGGTTTTGTGCTCTTGAACCTACGGAATAACTCCTTGTGGTTCCAAACACACAGGGACAAATCAACTATATGGCTGTGCCTAGGGGTGGCCAAAATGGCAGTGGTAGCGGCATGGAGAAAAGCAGAGGCTCCATCCCTGACACAATGGCATACTAGGCTGTGGAAAGCGATAACGATGGAACGGTTGGCGGATGTCCTGACAGACTCCTATAAAAATTTGAGTATATATGGGGCCCCCTGGTGTCTTTTCTTTCAACGGGCCTGCCTCTATGTGCTTGTCCTGCCAGAACGAGGGCTCTGAATTTATTCCAATTTTAAAAATACTTGACCAGGGAAACTCTGAGCGGCACATGGTGATCTCATACTACCACCGAGAACTCCTGTCTATATACAGGTCTGCCTCTTGAAACGCCCTATACCCTCATGTCCTACTCCCTTTTTGTTTCTTTTGTTGGGGGGATTGTAGGGACGGGGGTGGGAGGCGGAACACGCCTTGTTGGGGGTAACTTAATTTGTGATTCTTGTTTTAATTCAGCTATGGCTACCTCTCTCTTGGTGCTCACTGTACTACTGGAAATAGCAATGCCTCTGAGTTGAGGAGTCATGTCGACCCTATGTATTGTGTTATGTTGTCTCTTCTATTTGAAAAAATAAACAAGAACTTTGAAAAAAAGAAAATTAGAAAGCAGGACAGTTAGCAGCACAGAAATGTTTTCAACTGTTAATGAAACCTAAGAGGAATTAATTTGACTTAATTTCAAAAGCTAGTTATTCCAAAGTGATAAATACAGAACTCTGAAGGATCAGCATCCCAGATGCTGCCGCCAGTACGAGGGTATCTGCAACAGCATCAGGCATCAGGCCACAGGGCTCTGGCTGGCACAGTCTGAGTAACCAGTGATGACTTCTATTTTTGTAAGCGCAGTCCTGGGCACACGCGGTGAGGGTATTTGCAATATAACATTCAGTATCGATGTGTTATATAAATGCAGTGGTCGACATCAGTATTAGTTCAAAAAAGTTTCTTTATATTTCAACAACAACTATGTTGAACACAATAAACCAGCCGACACGTGTTTCGTCACTGGGAGAGTTCCACGCTAGAATCGAGGGTAGGAAGTAGGGGACCGCAGGCTGTGGGTAAGCCAGCGGCGTATATGAAGCTAAGGCTGGGGCGGGTACGCCACGGCGCTTGGAATGGCCATTCCTTTCCACACGGCTCTAGTGTCCCCTCAGCACTCATCGATCCGGACCCCAGGCGTCTGCATTATCCTGCAAGCGTACGACCCGACATCGCCCAATTTTTCCCGCACCCGGGCTACTTTTCGCACCCCGCCTGCTCGGCTCCTTGCTACCTGCAACTTCGCCGGACACTGGACAGCCTCCTCCTGTCACACCAGGTTCCATCCACCTTCCAAGCGCCGTGGCGTACCCGCCCCAGCCTTAGCTTCATATACGCCGCCGGCTTACCCACAGCCCGCGGTCCCCTACTTCCTACCCTCGATTCCAGCGTGGTGCAATATCCAGCGCCTGTCTGCCCAGTTGCTCCCGTCTCCCGCTCGCCCCCTACCGGGTTGGAAGCATCACCGGTTTCTGGGGTCCAGCACATCTCCAGATGCTATCGCTGTTTAGCCCTGATGAGTCACGGGACCTCTCCCAGTGACGAAACACGTGTCGGCTGGTTTATTGTGTTTAACATAGTCGTTGTTGAAATATAAAGAAACTTTTTTGAACTAATACTGATGTCGACCACTGCATTTATATAACACATCGATACTGAATGTTATATTGCAAATACCCTCACCGCGTGTGCCCAGGACTGCGCTTACTTTACATTGTGGATCCTGCGATTCACACATTCCCCAGGGGTTATCGGGTTACTCCCCTGACCTGGTAGCACCGCACCAATACAGGTCTATAGTTAGTACACGCAATAGCCTGAGCGCCACTTTCCTGACTTAACTAAAATCCCCCAGCCTAACCTCGACTTCTATTTTTGGCCTGGTTTATAATACATCCAGTGCATCATACAGAGTAACTTGTAATTAATTCTCTGTTTCACAGGGAGCCACTAAAGAGATTGGCAGACATCTGATCAAACTTACAGAGCCCAGAGACAACGTGAAGCTCCATATTTTGATTCAACTGCAGTTAGGGGATCTGATATTCTGGCAGGCCTAAATAGAGGGTGCTCCCATAGTCTAAGCTGGAGATAATGATAGCACTGAGAACCCCCACCCAGTAGTCCTGTGGAAAAATGGGAGGTATATCGAGGGATACAGGCTGAGATGTGCCCATACAAAGCAAATGAGAGGATGACGTGCCCATAGGACTTGGGTGCGGTGAGATAGGTATTTGGAAGGAGGCATTTTAGTTCCTAGAAAAAGGTGTTTGCCTTGTACGAAGTTAGGTTCAACTTTTGTGTCTACAGAATTCTTGCAAGTTCAAATCATAGACCGTGCACATTTGTGAGGTGTGCCAGCACAATAATACTGCTAAATGTAGAGAAATAATTTTTTTCATGTTTAGTCGCCTGGCCTCAAATCACATAGGGCATGGTTTAAAAGTCGAACACTGGCTTCTGCAAATTTTAAAGAGATTTTCAGAATGTTAGCAATTTACGATTGATCCCATGAATACTTGAATTAATTTACAATGGTCTTATTTACTTATATTAGATATTGCGATGTTCCCTACACATTCTCTCCCTGGAAACACACTTGTTCGAGGCATATGAGCTGTAGATCATATACTTGTGCATAGACCGCCATCTGGTGTTGGGCTCGGATGTTTGCACTTTGTTTTTGTCTTCGAAGAAGTCTTTGTAGTCACGAGATAGGTGACTCCTCCTTACGGTGAAAGTGCGCATGGGCATCGACTCCATCTCCAGATTGTTTTTTTCCGCCATCGGGTTCGGATGTGATTTGTCGTGCTCCGGTTCGGTGTCGTTCTCGAACCCCCTTCGACGCGCAATCCCTCACCACTCTACAGTATTGTCTCGATCGCGTTTCCTTCTCGACGCGTATCTTCGGGAAATATTTAATCCTCGATCTTCAACGCGGGCCGTTGGGCCTATCCGCGCCGACCACGCCAGCAGTCAATGTAAAGGACTCCTTTCAAAAAATACCCCAGGTGTGGTGCTAAGTTCCCACACACGGACTTACACCAGGTTTGTAACCTCTGCCTCTCCCCGGAGCACGAAGACAAGAACTGCGAGGCCTGTGCATCTTTCAGGTTGAAGAAAACCATCTGTGACCGTCGGGCTCGACGCCACGAAAAGTCTTGCGGAAGCAGCTCGATTCCGGATATCTTTGGAGCAGATCCCAATCTCCATCCGGGGCAACAAGATGATGAAGGAGACATCTCCGTCTCCGAAGCTGACGACTCCGACGTCGAAGTCCGTGAGTACCGAAACCCCTCTCCCAACCAAAACCAAACCTAAGGCTCCGGTAACACCTTCGCCCTCGGGCTCAGGTCGACACGGCAACACATTTCAGACGCCCCGCTCTCGGGCCCGGCTATGAAACCAAAAGAAAAGCCTTCCGGCTCAGGATCGAGCCAACCCCATTCCAGTGCTGAAAAATCACCTTCGGCACCGAAGTCCAAAACCAAAGAGGTGCCACGCCCTTCTTCCTCGGCACCGAAAACAGCCTCGACGCCGAAGCCCTCGGCGTCGAAACAAACAAAGGACAAGCATTCGGAGCAAACAAACCTTCGGAGCCAAAAAAATGTTCGTAGCCAAACAAACCTTCGGAGCCGAAAAAAGTCTTGGAGCCACAAACTCCTATACCAAAAGCTAAGGAGTCTAAGACCCCACAAAAAGCTTCAGAGACACGGTCTAAACAACATTCTGACCCTAAGTCTTCGGCACCGAAAAAGGACATTGTACCCACACAACAGCCTCTACCAGATTTTTCGGATCCCAAACAAAAAAAACTCTACATTCACCCGGAAACTGGCAAACTTATCCCCAAGCCTCCTAAAAAGAGAAAATTGGACACTTCAGAAGGCCCTCAAATACCCATGAAGCGGAAGGAGATAGGCACTAATACTTCTCCACCTCTCTCTCCTTCTCCAGCTGATCCAAATCTGCTAATTTCTCCAGCACACTCCCCACAACATACATTTTCACCTCAACCACAGGATGATGAAGATGATTATACTGATGAGGGTGGGGATGGAGATCCAGATAAGGATGATGACGCACATACCATTCTACACAATACAGATCCTTGGGATGATTACAACACAGATCCCGACCCACACAATGACCCGGACCTCTATCCCTCTAGGCCATCACCACCAGATGACAATATTGGGTTTGCGCAACTAATTAATAGAGCTGCTCAATACCACGGGGTACAATTACACTCTGACCCTTTAGAGGAAGACTTTTTGTTGGAAACATTTGCACCCACACAAAAGTCCACGCACACCCTGCCAATGTTAAAAGGCATGCTAAAACATGCACCAGAAGTTTTTAAGGACCCCGTCAGAGCAAGGATTCTTAACACCAGGGTAGACAAAAAATATAAGGCAGCTCCCAATGACCCAGTGTGCATTAAAGGTCAGGTCCCTTTAGATTCTCTTGTGGTGTCTAATGCACGCAAGAGGGCAAATTCACAAGGCACAGGCGACACCCCTCCTCCTGATAAGGAATCCAAACTCATAGACGCATCTGGAAAACATATCGCGTCACAGGCGGCAAATCATTGGCGGATTGCCAATGCCCAAGCTTTGTTGGCCAGATATGACAGAACTCACTATGATGAACTTAAAAAGCTTATGCAACATCTTCCTGACCAATATAAAGACAAAGCCAATGACCTTATACAGGAGGGAAAATTAATAACAAATACATCTATTAAATGTGCGCTTGATGCGGCTGATGCGGCATCTCGGGCTATTAATACCAGCGTTTTGCTACGCAGGCACGCTTGGCTCCGAATCTCCGGATTCAAGCAGGAAGTGCAGTCTGCTATTCTTAATCAGCCTTTTGACCAAGAGCATCTTTTTGGGCCCACAGTAGATACATCTTTAGAGAAGATGAAAAAGGATACGGACACTGCCAAGTCCATGGGGGCCTTGCAATTACCTTCCCCTAGAGGGTCATTTCATTGCTCCTTTTACAGGGCTGGCTCCAAAACTATTGGCTCGGAGCATCCCTCTTCTTCCTATAAAAGCCCCAACCAAACTAATTCCTCCAGAGGATACTTTCGTGGAGGGTACAGAGGCAACAATGGTAAGGGAAGAGGTCGCGGTAACAATACCCGCAACTCCCCTACCACCAAACAGTGACTTCCCTTCACTTCCCCCTGATCATCCCACTCCTGTCGGGGGACACCTCTCACAGTTCCTACCTGTCTGGAATTCTATCGCAACAGACAAGTGGGTAAGACAAATTATCCAGTATGGTTATTGCCTGGAACTCACCTCCACTCCCCCAAATATCCCTCCCAGACAACATCCAATGTCCCCGGAACATCCAACTCTTCTCAAACAAGAGGTTCTCTCTCTATTACAAAAACATGCAATAGAACCAGTCCCCTTACCTCATCAAGGCACAGGGGTTTACTCCCTCTACTTTCTAATCCCAAAAAAGGACGTCTCTCAGGCCAATACTGGACCTCAGACCGTTAAACCTCTACATTCAGTCAGACCACTTCCACATGGTCACTTTCCAACAGGTGCTCCCATTGCTTCAACAAGGCGACTTTCTCTCCACTCTAGATCTAAAGGACGCCTACTTTCATATTCCCATTCACCCCGCTCACAGGAAATATCTCAGGTTCGTGGTGGACGGTCAACACTACCAATTCAAAGTCCTTCCGTTCAGGGTCACTACAGCACCCAGAGTCTTCACCAAGTGCCTCGCAGTAGTGGCGGCTCACTTACGAAGACAATACATTCACGTGTTCCCTTATCTGGACGACTGGCTCATAAAAGCCAAGTCACACAGCAGCTGTGTGCAACACACACACAAAACAATCCAGCTGCTTCACCACTTGGGATTCACAGTGAACCTCACCAAATCCCACCTCCAACCGTCCAACACACAACAATACCTAGGAGCTACGATAAACACTTCAAAAGCTTTAGCATACCCCAACTCTCTCAGAATAAGCACTATGCAAGCTCTAATATCCAAATTTCAGCCTCAACACTCATTACCAGCTCGAGTGTTCAAGCAGTTGATCGGGATGATGGCCTCTTGCATTCTCATCGTCCCTTATGCAAGACTCCAAATGCATCCCTTACAGGAGTGTTTGGCACATCAGTGGAACCAGGCTCAAGGTCAGCTAACAGATCTGGTGTTGGTGGACAGCCGCACACATCGCTCTCTGCAGTGGTGGAACACACAAAACCTTTCCAAAGGGCGGCCGTTCCTCGACCCCGCTCCACAGATGGTGCTAACAGCAGACGCATCGCTCACCGGCTGGGGAGCTTGTCTTCAAAACCATACAATTCAGGGCATATGGACCCCTCGGCAAAAACAACACCACATAAATTACCTGGAATTACTGGCAATTTTTCTGGCGCTAAAATCCTTTCAACTACATCTAGTAGGCAAAGCTGTCCTGGTCCGTACAGACAACATCACAGCAATGTACTACATACAAAAACAGGGAGGGACACACTCTCTACAGCTTTCACACCTAGCTCAAAGCATATGGAGATGGGCCATTCGCAAAACATATATCTCCTTGCAAACACCTCCCAGGGATACACAATCAGATTGCAGATCTGCTCAGTCGTCAAACACAGCAGATCCACGAATGGGAACTTCATCCTCAAGTACTTCCATTCTTTCACATGTGGGGCCACCCAGAAATAGATCTGTTCGCCACACATCAAAATGCCCAAGCTTCGCGTCCAGGTATCCACACCCATTGTCCAAAGGCAATGCTCTATGGATGAACTGGTCAGGCAAATTTGCTTACGCTTTTCCGCCTCTCCCACTAATTCCGTTAGTGGTTCGGAAGCTCAAACAGCATTCCCTCACAATGATCCTGGTTGCTCCAACATGGGCCCGACAACCATGGTTCACAACCCTCTTGGAACTATCAGTAGTTCCTCATCAAAAGCTACGCCTCTCACCCAAGCTTCTCACTCAGAACCATGGAGAGATAAGACATCCAGACCCCAATCAACTCAACCTTGCGATCTGGCACCTGAAGTCTTAGAGTTTGGCTACCTCGATCTCCCGCCAGACTACATGAACATCATTAAAGAGGCTAGACGTCCTACCACCAGAGCATGTTATGCCGCAAAGTGGAAACGATTTGTAATTTACTGTACAAATAACAAACTCAATCCACTAGATGCTTCTATTCAAAACATTATATGCTATCTCTTACACCTACAACAATGTAACCTAGCATATACATCCATAAGACTACATCTCGCTGCAATAGCAGTTTATCTCCAAAACAGACAACACTTGTCTTTGTTCAGAGTACCCGCTATCAAAGGACTTAAAAGAATAATTCCACCCAGAGCTCCGCCCTCTCCAGTATGGAATTTAAATATTGTTCTTACCAGACTCATGGGTCCCCCATTTGAACCTCTGCACAAATGCGAACTACAGTTCCTCACTTGGAAAGTAGCCTTCCTAATCGCTATCACATCTCTTAGAAGAGTTGGTGAACTCCAGGCATTAACCATACAAGAACCATTTTTGCAAATCCATCATAACAAAGTGGTTCTTAGGCCTAACCCAAACGTTTTACCCAAAGTCGTTTCTGCCTTCCTTCTTAACCAGTCAATTGAACTCCCAGTTTTTTTCCCTCAACCAGACTCAGTGGCAGAACGGGCTCTTCACACGCTAGACGTTAAAAGAGCAATACTCTACTACATTGAAAGGACAAAATCCTTTAGGAAAACTAAACAACTCTTTGTGGCTTTTTCCCCACCTTATAAGGGCAATCCCATTGCAAAAGCAGGGATTGCAAGGTGGATTGTTAAATGCATCCAAATATGCTATCTTAAAGCCAAACGCACATTAACCATTCCCCCTAGAGCCCATTCCACACGCAAACTAGGGGCTTCTATGGCATTCTTAGGGAACATTCCCCTAGATGACATCTGCAAAGCAGCATCTTGGTCTACACCACACACTTTCACAAAGCACTATTGAGTAGATGTGCAAGCAAAACAACAAGCTAATGTGGGCCAGGCTGTATTAAGAACACTTTTTCAAACCACTGCAACAGATACAGGTAGCCACCGCTAAAGAGGTAACTGCTGTATAGTCTATGCACAAGTATACGATCTACAGCTCATATGCCTCGAACGGAAAATGCTACTTACCAGTATGCATCTGTTCTTGGCATGTAGAGCTGTAGATTCGTATACGCCCACCCGCCTCTCCGGATACCTCTATCTGTTCCAGTACTATCTTACTTAGATACATTACACATGGACATCTCTTTCTATTTCTTACTAACTCCAACATCACCCTTTATGGCGAAAACAATCTGGAGATGGAGTCGATGCCCATGCGCACTATCACCGTAAGGATGAGTCACCTATCTCGTGACTACAAAGACTTCTTCGAAGACAAAAACAAAGTGCAAACATCCGAGCCCAACACCAGATGGCGATCTATGCACAAGTATACAAATCTACAGCTCTACATGCCAAGAACAGATGCATACTGGTAAGTAGCATTTTCCTATCTGAAAGAGACACGTTAGTGACAGATTCCTTACCTTAGAATATCCCCAGGCGTCAGGCTGGATCCGGAAAGTTTTTTGCGTAGCAGTACCCTTGCGCGTCGGTAGGCGGCGTCGTGCGGCTCCGCGTCCGTCGTCGGCGTCGTGATCGCCGGGATGACGTCGCGGGCAGTACTTAGGCGCCGCCCCTGCGCGCTGACGTCAGTTCTTCTTTTTCCGCGCCAGCAAGCGCAGATCCGGGAAGAGCAGTGCCCTGGTCATTTTTTGACCATACTTTTTGGTGAATTTTTTCACTGTTTTTCTCTATCAAGGTGTCGTAGGGATGCCCGGTTTCAAACGTTGCGGCGCCTGTGCTCGGATGATGTCCGTCACCGACCCGCATTGGGAGTGTCTCTTCTGCCTCGGCCGAGGCCACGACACGGAGTCTTGTACCGACTGCCAGGCCCTTAACCCGAAAGCTTTGCGAGAGCGGTCTCGAAAGCTCCTCGAGGCCCGGCATTCGGCTCCGCGGAAGCCCCGGTCGCGTGAGAGGTCCAGGGGTCGATCGCGGAGTCCACACCGGTCGTCGGCATCGAAGTCTTCTTCGTCCGGTAAGTCAAAACACAAGAAGTCCAAAAAGCATCATCGCTCTAGGACTTCGCCTCGCCGGTCTCGCGACTCGGCTGAGGCCCCTCCCGGCACCGTCCCTGCGGCCCCGGACATGCCTGTGGAGTCGCCCCCGCCATACCCGCCCTTCCTGGGTTCGGGGTCGGATCCGGCCAAAGTGCAGGAATTCCTGTCGGCCATGGCCCGCCTCTTCGGGCCTCCAGGCCCCTCCGGTGCGCCTTCGGGCCCCGCGGGCCCTGATGGGGTTGCTCCGGCGTCGCCGACGGCTCCGGCCCCGGCGTCGCCCGTGCCTCCAGCCTCGATCCCGGCTCCGGCCCCGGCCTCGATCCCGGCTCCACAACCCCCATCGACGCCGGTCGACCTAACGACACCTCCGCCAACGCCGATGTCTCCGGTGCCGTTCTCGACGCCGCCTGGGGCTCCGAGCGGCGTTGTTCCCCAGTTCCTTCCGGCTCCGGACATGGACCCGGACCGACGTCGCTCGACGCCGGTTCCGGCGCCGATGAGACCTTGGGTCCCAAATGTCCCTCCTCCCCCTTATTTTGAACCTGAGGAGGACCAGGAGGACTGGGAGGGGTCTGATGACCCTCTGACACAACAGTGTCAGTACGATGAGGACTGGACAGAGGGTCTAGGGGATGCTAGTGGTCTAGATACTTCCCCTGACACTGGCATGCTGTCTCCTCCCGTGGCTACGGAGGAGGGAGCCAATTTTGCAACGGTGTTGCGTAGGGCAGCTGGAGCCTTACATCTCCAACTCCCTGCTGTGGCGGTCAAGGTTAATCTCTTGACAGAGGTGCTTCAGCCGGCAGCCTCCTCTTCGGAGACTGTGCTGCCGTTTAACGACGCCCTCACTGACGTTCTTTTGGGCGCCTGGTCCAAGCCCAACACAGGGGCTCCTGTGGATAGGAACGTGTCCCGACGCCATCGCCCAGCTCCGGGCGACCCCCTGTTTCTCTCTGTCCACCCCAGCCCTGAGAGCTTGGTTGTCCAAGCCTCCGCTTCCCAAACCGCCTTCCCTACCGCCCCTCCGGATAGGGAATCCAAACGCCTGGATCAATTTGGGAAGAAGGGTTTTTCTTCCTCCAGTGCTGGCTTGCGGTCAGTCAACACCGCTTGCCTTTTGGGCCGATATACCCACTCCTTGTGGGATTCGGTGGCGGATGTTTTGCCCCAGTGTTCTGAGGAGGTCCAGACACTGCTTTCCCGCGCCATTGCGGAAGGAAGGGATGCGGCCAAATATACCATTCGATGTGGCCTTGATACCACCGACTCGCTGGGCAGGTCTATTGCAACGACGGTGGCGCTACGACGCCACGCCTGGCTGAGAACCACTGGTTTTTCAGGGGATGTCCAGAATACTCTCATGGACATGCCCTTTGATGGAGTCGGTCTTTTTGGGTCCAAAGCAGACCATGCGTTGGAGCGCTTTAAGGACTCACGGGCTACTGCAAAGTCCCTGGGCCTTTCTGCTACACGCCCTCCGCTGACTTCTGCTTTTCGCCCCTATCGTGGCCACAGTAGGGGCGCCCCTTCACGTCAGCAGCCCAGCCACCGGCCCGCGCAGCAGGCGTCTTCGCGTGGCCGAGGACGTGGATTCCGCCGTGGCGGATCGGGCAACCAGCGTGCGGGTCAGGCCACCACCTCCAACCCGTCCGCGGCCTCCAAACCCTCCTAGTCCCTCCTTTCAGGTGCACAGCACGCCAGTAGGGGGCAGGGTCCGCCATCACCTTCCCCACTGGCGTACCATCACCTCGGACAGGTGGGTCTTGGACATTGTCCGAAGGGGCTACTCCCTCCCCTTCGAGTCCACCCCCCAGCCATGCCACCTCAATTCCACCGCATGTCAGGGGATCACTTGGTACTTCTGCAGAAGGAAGTCACGGCCCTCTTGGCCAAGAGGGCCATCGAGCATGTTCCGACCCCAGAAGTAGGGCGTGGTTGCTACTCCCACTACTTCCTGGTGCCCAAAAGGACAAGGAGGACATGCGTCCTATCTTGGACCTCCGGAACGTCAATCGCTTCCTCCGGAAGGAGAAGTTCAAGATGCTCACCCTAGCTCAGGTCTTGACTGCCCTCGACCCTGGAGACTGGTTGGTAGCGTTGGACTTGCAGGACGCATATTTCCACATCCCCGTCCTGCCGGCCCACCGGCGTTACCTTCGGTTCACGGTAGGCCCCGAGCATTTTCAGTTCACCGTGCTCCCCTTTGGCCTTACCAGTGCCCCTCGGGTGTTCACGAAAGTGTTGGCGGTGGTCGCAGCTCATCTGCGCCGGGCAGGGGTTTCAGTCTTCCCCTACCTCGACGACTGGCTGCTGAAGGCGGGCTCGTCCCAGGCAGTCGTCTCCCACCTCCAGACTACGGCCGAACTCCTGCACTCGCTGGGGTTCTCCATCAATGTGCCGAAGTCGCATCTGATTCCTTCTCCACAGCTCCTTTTCATCGGAGCAGTTCTGGACACGACGCAGTTTCGGGCCTATCCTCCCGAAAGGCGAGTCCGGGATATTCAGGCTATGATTCCGATCTTTCAGCCTTTATCCTGGGTTTCGGTACGGATGACCCTGAGGCTGCTGGGCCTCATGGCCTCCTGCATCCTGCTGGTCAATCATGCCAGATGGCATATGCGGGCTCTGCAGTGGGACCTGAAGTTCCAGTGGGCGCAGCACCAGGGCAACCTGTCCGATCACGTCCAGATCTCGGAGGGGACTGCAAAACAGTTGCAGTGGTGGCTCTCGAACCGGCAATGGGTCATGGGCAGATCCCTCTCCCTTCCCCAGCCAGAGCACACAGTTGTGACGGACGCGTCCCTTCTGGGATGGGGCGGTCACATGGGAGAGGCGGAGATCAGAGGCCTCTGGTCTCCGGCGGAGTCCCGGCTCCATATCAACATTCTGGAGCTCCGGGCGATCCGACTTGCACTCAAGGCATTCCTTCCCTCTGTCAAAGGGAAGGTAGTGCAGATGTTCACAGACAACACCACCGCCATGTGGTACTGCAACAAACAAGGCGGGGTGGGGTCGTGGACGGTTTGTCAGGAGGCTCTGCGCCTCTGGACATGGCTGGAACATCAGGGCATGTTCCTGATGGTTCAACACCTGGCAGGTTCGCTGAACGCCAGGGCGGACGAACTCAGCCGCAGGTGCATGATGGATCACGAATGGAGTCTTCACTCGGAAGTGGCGCAAGGACTCTTTCTACAGTGGGGAGAGCCTTGGTTAGATCTATTCGCCACCGAAGAGAACGCGCAATGTCATCAGTTCTGCGCGTTGGAATTTCCAAGGCGGCACTCGCTCGGCGACGCTTTTCGTCACGAGTGGAGTTGCGGTCTGTTGTACGCCTTTCCGCCTATACCACTTCTACCCAGAGTGTTGAAGAAGATTCGGCACGACCGGGCCCAAGTCATTCTTGTGGCTCCGGACTGGGCTCGAAGAGTTTGGTATCCCGAGCTACTCAATATGAGCGTAGATCCCCCGATCCGTCTGCCTCTTCGGGAGGATCTTCTGTCGCAGCAGCAGGGGACGGTCCTCCACCCGAACCTGTCCAGTCTACACCTGCTTGCGTGGAGATTGAGCGGCGGCAGTTGATTCCTTTCGACTTGCCTCCCGAAGTTTGTGATGTGATTCTGGCAGCCAGGCGTCCCTCCACTAAGATGGTATACGCCTGCAGGTGGAACAAATTTGTGGCATGGTGCACTGCAAAGGCTGTGAATCCCCTTTCTGCCCCTCTTTCTGAGGTCCTTCTGTTCCTTCTCTCTCTGGCCCAACAGGGTTCTGCCCTGGGTACCATCAAGGGTTATCTTTGTGCTATCTCGGCCTTCCTCAGGCTCCCTGATCAGCCCTCCCTTTTCAAGTCCCCTGTTGTTAACAGGTTCTTAAAAGGCATTACACACCTCTTCCCTCCTGTTCCGTTTGTGATGCCTCAGTGGGACTTGAACTTGGTTCTTACCTTTTTAATGTGCGCTCCCTTTGAGCCTCTACATAACTGTCCTCTTCGTCTTCTGACTCTGAAGACAGCCTTTCTGGTGGCCATCACCTCCGCTCGGCGGGTGAGTGAGCTCCAGGCTCTATCTTGCAAACCTCCCTTTCTGTCTGTTCATCCAGACAAGGTTGTTCTTCGGACGCGTCCGTCCTTCTTGCCAAAGGTGGTTACTGCTTTCCACATTGGGCAGACCATCACTTTGCCCACCTTCTTTCCGCCTCCGCATCCTTCCAGGGAGGAAGAGAGGCTCCACCGTCTGGACCCAAAACGTGCGCTCTCCTTCTATATTGACCGCACAAAACACTTCCGGGTGGATGACCAGCTCTTTGTTGGCTACGTGGGCGCCAAAAAGGTCAGGCGGTGCACAAGAGGACCATCTCCCGCTGGGTTACCTTGTGCATCAAGACCTGCTATTCTTTGGCTAAAAAGGAGCCTCCTGTTGGGCTGCGTGCCCATTCCACCAGGGCAACGGCTGCTACCACGGCCTTGGGCCGCGGTGTTCCGCTGCCGGTTATCTGTCAGGCAGCTACGTGGGCCTCGCTGCACACGTTTACAAAGCATTACTGCCTTGACAGTCAGGTCCGGAGGACGGCTTCTTTGGCCGTTCTGTCCTCCAGGACTTCCTTGTCTGATCTTTGTTCGCAGACCCACCACCGGGGTTGGTATTGCTGGGGTATCTATTCTAAGGTAAGGAATCTGTCACTAACGTGTCTCTTTCAGATGCACAAGTTACTAACTTGTGTAACGATATATCTGTAAGAGACAGTAGTTAGTGACAGATTCCTTACCGCCCACCCATCCTCCCCGTTCTGCGAACTGATTTCTAGGGTTAAGGACATCCCTTTCAGGGCCCTAGTATTTTTCAGACACCTATGTCAGCTTCTTGCATGGCTCTGCGTTCCTGGCGCGGAAAGTCGTGTACAGAACTGACGTCAGCGCGCAGGGGCGGCGCCTAAGTACTGCCCGCGACGTCATCCCGGCGATCACGACGCCGACGACGGACGCGGAGCCGCACGACGCCGCCTACCGACGCGCAAGGGTACTGCTACGCAAAAAACTTTCCGGATCCAGCCTGACGCCTGGGGATATTCTAAGGTAAGGAATCTGTCACTAACTACTGTCTCTTACAGATATATCGTTACACAAGTTAGTAACTTGTGCTCCTTGACAAGAGTGAATTTGAGTGGATTTTCAGGGTGGGAAGCTACCTGAAAGAGGTATGTGAATATCAACAGATGTAGAAATGTATGACATAGTACACTCGACTCAACCTGCAAGTGAGAAAGTTCGGATTAGAACCCACATTTCCTCAGGTTCCCCTGCTTTCAAAGAAGCCATCCCACAAAAAGCACTGTCACAACCATTGAAAATCAGCCATAATCCCACCCTATATTGGCAGTGAGAGAAAGTGGTTTATTTTTTTATTACATATTGTATTGATTTTCCAACATTACAACACTTCCCTAACACCCCACCACCAAGGTCACCGGCTTAATTACTCTACTCATCACAAACCCAGCCGTTCCAAATCTTATCAATTTTTTAGGCCTCCTCTCCCTTATAAATCACCTTTTCCTGTGTGTAGCATATATTCATTTATTTTTCCTAGTCTCTCTCCATTGGTATCCCTGAGGAGCCCCATTTGCGTGCCACTTCTCTGTTGGCGAGAAGGAAGCCTAGGTTAAATTGCAGCCTCTGATAGTAAGGAGCCTCAGATCCGTTCCATATCCCAATCAATACTATTTGGGCCCTTGGGTCCACCTAAATATCAGTAGTGCACTCCAACCTATGGGTCACCCCTTCCCAGTATTCACAGAGATTCGGACAATCACACAATGTATGAAGGAACATACCCCTCAACCCCACAAATACTTTTCATCCGGTACTCTACCCAGTTTATGTAAGAGGACCCTCGTATACTATATCCTATGTAAAATCCTGAGCTGTATCAATCTGAAGCGGTTCTTAATTGCCACTAGTCTTGGGAACTGCAGTGCATCTTCCCAATCCTTCTCCTCCAGTTCTTCCACATCTCTCTGCCATTTCATGCTCATAGGTTCTAAGCCCTCTTGTGTTTTTCTCATCAGGGTCTTATAGGTAAGAGAAATCACTTTGCTGAGCATTGGCCCATTCAATAATCTGTGCTCCATAGGAGAGGTCTCCATAACACCCTTGTCCGGTGTGATACTCGCCCTTAGCGCATGTTTCAGTTGGAGGTACTTAAACACTTGGGTGGGCATCTCATATTCCACCCAGAGGTGGTCAAATGGTACCACCCCATTTGCATCCCACACCTCCGCTAGTTTGCTGGTCCCTATCTCGTCCAACTTCCAAAAGCCATGGAGGTTTGCCACCTCCCTAAATCTTTTGCCCAACCATAGTGGTGTTCTCGGGGTAAGGCGCCTATGCCATCCCATTTCTTTGTTGAGGCCATGCCAAATTGCCACAACTGTCTTCGTCGCCAGGAGTGCATTCTTGGGCACTTTCCCACCATAGAGGACATGTAAGTATCGTCACTCCCCTATCATCTCCCTGTCCAAACTAAAAGCTGTATCCTCTACCTGCGCATACGCCCAGCCATTGACCATATTTATCTGTGCCACCTCATAGTAGCGCCTAACATTAGATACCGTTATGCCTCCCTCATACTTAGAGCGCTGAAGAGTAGTGTGTGCTATCCTCTGGGCACCCCCTGCCACCTCAACGTTTGCAGCAATGCGTTGAATGCCTAAAAAAAAAAACCTTGGGGATGCGGAACGGACTATTCTGTAATTTATGTATGTCAGGCGGGTCAGGGTCACCATTTTAAACAGCGCCGCTCTACCCACCAAGGATAAAGGTATTGCTCCCCAGTGTCCTACATCTGCCTCTAGTCTCTGGACCAGTGTTGCGAGAGTATCCTCATAATGAGGATCCGCCTCTTTGGATATCCATATTCCCAGATATTTAAAATGTCCCCTTTCAACCCTGAGCAGCATGGAAAGGTTGTGTCCTGCTCTCCACATATCCATTAGGAAGATCAAGGATTTCACCCACTTAATTTGCAAACCAGAATACTTCCTGTAAATCGCAAACATTTCGCCCACCCATCCCAGAGTCTTATCAAGGTCGGCCAGGTAGAGTTGCATGTCATCTGTCGACCAATTTCCTGTGGTCTTCTCTAAGGAGGTTCACATCATGGGCCACCATTCCATTTGATGTCCTAGCGCCTCTTTAGTGTCTATGATAATTCCCGTGTGGGATTCCAGCCCTTTCTCTCCTGCTGGCGGTGGCTGCAGGGCCGGTGTTCCCATTGCGCCCGAATCGTTCTCCCGCTTCGGCGACTGTAGGCCAGCCACCAGTGCCCTCAGCTCTCTGTAGCACCTAATGCTCCAGCCCGAGTCTTCTGTCGCTCTCCTTGTTCTCCTTACCACGTAAGTCTCATAAGGTCTCTTGGTGGTTTTCCTCTCCCCCTCTTCAGACACTATGTGGCAAGTACCATCTCCCTTTGCCTCATGAGGGGTTCGTCCTCCCCCCCCTCCGCACCATCACGCACTCACCAGGACCCAATCTGTGCCGCTCACTGGGGCCCAGGCCGGTCTCTCCTCTCTGGGCCTTTTTTCTTCTCAGTCTGCCCTGGAAGGCTGTATTTTGTGTGGCCCTGCCCCCTCAGAGAAAGTGATTTATTAGTTGGGGTGGATTGGTGTCCACTACAAGTAATTAAGTCACTGTCTTGTAAGGCCTGGTCAAAGAGTACAGTAATTAAAACTGAGCTCAACCCCTGGTAGCTGTGGCACAGAGCAGACAGGCTTAACTCAAGGAAAATGTGTGAAACATTTAGAAATACCAAAATAGTTTAAAAGTCGAAAACACAACACAATAAACATCCCACACCAATTTATAAAAACAGAGAAACATTTAATACACAAAATGACATCCAAATGACAAAAATCCAGTAACTGGAGCCAAACATATGAATTTTGAAAGATTAAGTGAAAATGGAGGCAAAAAGCGCAAAGCATCTATGGTATTAAATGGTCAGGGTAGCCAGACCTCTGTGTATATTGAGGCAGACCGGGATGGAGCACAGGTTGGATATAACAAGTAGATTGACCCCGCTAGAGCCTGTAAGTAGGGAGGTTCGAAAATGTTTCTTAGTCTTAATCCAAAAAGGATTTTTGACTTTTGTTTCGGAGGAAAAACTCTTCGCCACATGTGACAGACCTGAAATTCAATCCGATGATGTGGAACTGCTTGTCAGATACTTTTCAGTCAGTCCCTGTGAAGCTCCTAAATAAACATTTTGAAAAAGTTCCAAACACCTTTTGATGCCCAAACCAAGCCCCAGGTCATCAGAGTGAGCACTTAGAGACTCTCAAGGTGTCAGACAGAGGGCAACAGCAAAGTCCAGTCCAGGTCCAGTTGCCACTGGTCATCTGTAATTCCTAACAGGAATGTACTCTCCAGCTTTTTAGGTCTCGCCTACGCAGCGCGCATGCGCTTCATAGGAGGGGACCTCTTGGAATCAATCAGCTTTTGGCGAAAAACGTGCACGCTTTGCATTGCTTTCTATTGCAACGCGTGCACGTTTAGCGTTTCCCTTGCGGGAGCGAGCAGCAGCGCCATGTGTTAGCAATTATCGCGCTCGCTCCCGCAAGGTAAACGCTGCGTGCCCCTGCTCTCGGCCGCACTCCCCCACCCCTCCCACTTGTTTTTAATGAAGTGCACGTAAGCCTTACTTGATGCTTTTAGAGTCAGGCACACAGGAGCCGATGCCTTTCGCCACTGCAGCTTCTGATTGTCGGCTGCTTAGTTCTCCGTGAGCCAGAGAGCTCTCTTACTTGCTACCTCCAAGGCCGCCGGCGCAAGGGTACGAGTATTTCGGCCTCCCTTCGATGCAGTGCCTCTTTGCGGGGCCATGTCGTCGAGTGAAGCCAAGGGCAGGCTAGACCAGTAGAGGACAGAGCGGTTCGGCTCAATGTACCACCTCGCGATCCCAACAAGCTGCAGAAAGTGCCGTGAAGTTCGGACCCTCGGTGCCACCATAAGGGCTGGAACGTTCTTTGTATTTATCGGCGCCTTTCTCCATGCTCTCCGGTAAGTGATTAAACTCGCTTGCGACGGTGTTGCATGCTACAGCGGGGGTAGCTCCGGAACCGTGCTCTCCAGTGGCGCAGTCAATCCGTCCTCTTCCTTTCCCCATCAGAATCATTCTCAAGTAAGTCCTTATAGACTTGTGACTTCTAGTGCGTTGTCTGTCGTGTGCCTTGCCAGCACTGAAACTATTCCTTGTCAATTTCAGAGTTGGTCCCCCCATCGGCATTGGAATCACATCACGCCGCTGACTGCCCTCCATCCCAGCGAGCCACATAAGTGAATCGGCCCAAGCGGTACATGCAGCCCCACTGTACCTCTCCACATTGGTTTTTTCAAACAACTCCCGTTTCTCATTATAGGCAATTAATGCCTCCTGACAAAAATAACTAGATCAATCACCAGAGTTCCGCTGACATTTGCTCTCCACTCGTGAGCGATCCCCTCTTCAACATGTGTGCTAAAAATCTCTATCCTCCTACGTTCCTAAAGGTTCTGTTCCGTCTCATTAAACAAATCCACCGCCCTGGACCCATTAACCGGCGTCCTGCGCGCACCTGGGGTTCCTACCCCCTTTTTGCTCCCCCACTGGTTACAAATAAAGGACTTCAACGTACACACCAATTGTGTGACAATTATCAATCCTCCTTTCCACTTCACAAGTAGATTAATTGTTTAATATTAAGCAGGCAACATGGGGTCACTCTGTCTGACCCCTTTCTTTCCTTTCTCTAGAGATATTTAGTGCTCATCACCTGTCCTGATGATTATCTCGACTGAATGAGATGGAAACGCCGTCGACCTACCTAAACTACCTTTCATTATATAAAATACTTACAAGAGGAGTGTAATATTTTGTCCTTTTATTTAAAAAATTTACGTTTTAATGTTTTTCACTCACTAGAGCACTTATATATCCCTTTTTGTGAGCACTGGATCATTATAACTTTTTAAAATAATGAAAAAAAGTTGAAATGTTGCAATGAAAAAAATAATTGCATCTAAATCATTTTATGATGTCCTGCACCATACTTATCTTGCTAACTAAACTATTTGATTTGGGTTCTAAATGTAATTCTGAGTAATATATATATATAAAATAGAGAAGTTTCAACGATAACTTGTATAGGACTCACTGTCCTCAGTGAACCATTGTTTCTCGTATATCTATGCATATATGGGCATTTATATAGCAGCGTTTAATCAAGCAAACAAACTTTACCAACCATTGTTTGTGTTTATATGAATTTTAACTTAATTACAATTAATTAACAAGCGTTGGCACAGCCAATAGGTCTCGCTTTTGGGACCTTATAAGTATTTAGTTATGCAGCACAATATCCTTGGTGCAACAACATCAACTGTTGCATGGCTAAACACTTATAAGGTCCCAAAGGCGAGACCTATTGGCTATGCCAATGCTTGTTTTATGTTCTTGGAGTCACACAGGGGCCCAGCCTTATGATCTTTTGAGATCTTTCTGTCCTTGGAGTTCAAGTGGAATAGGGTCCTTCTCACAGGTTGCAGAGACCAAGTTCATTTCACCTAGCATCATTTCATAAGCCCAGCAGTGCTCTAAGGAAGGCTTAGTCAGAGTCTTTGTAGGGTTCACTTGCCTGTGGGTGGGTGACACCCCTAGTTCCTCTCTGACCAATGTAAAAAAAGTTTCCAAGGCCCTCACCGACCCACATTTGCACCCTACGTCCTGTTTGCCTTACTGCAAGCAGGCCTAAACGGCCAGGTGACGCGCATTTTGAAGATGGCAAAAATCTTTGGCAACAATAAAACTAGGCTCCGAAGGCTGGCAGTGTGTGTGGGAGTGCCATAAGGAAATCACCAGTGTCCTCTAACATCATCTAACACTAAAATCTAGCTTAAAGGAGGCACAATACCCACAACAAACCCAAATACAGAAGTCTAGTTGGACAAAAGCAGGGTGCTTCACCAACCAGACAGGATATACAAGAATTGTATTGGCATCCTATTCTCTCCCTTTCAAGTGCACCTCAAATCTTACATGTGGCTCAACTGACCTGTCAAGCAGGATTTGACAGTGTGATGTCAATAGGATGTCCGCAACCCTCACTCTGAATATTTTGTGGAGTTCAGAGAAGTCATCTCTGCCCATTCAGGTCAGCCTATTGTTTGGTCCTCAGAGGCATTTCACACCTATCCCCATTCTTGAGTACATGCTGAAAGCTGTCAGAGGATTAACTTATGCTAATTATCATTCTGACAGTTCAGGCAAGTAAAGGGTAACTTTCTAAAAGTTACTTTCATTAATATTTATTTAAAATCCGACTTCACCATTGAGTTTGATTCTTAATAAGTATTACAAATGGTGATTTAATTATATTTCTAGCTCGTCCCATTCCTGAGATAGCGCAATTGGTTTTTAATCTTTACTCTGATTTTCTACATTGGATAGCTAGGCCTGCCACAATGAAAATAGCCTTTAGGGCCTTGTCACTGTAGGGACTTGGTACCATTAATTTTCTATATGTCTCACTTCAAAATACCATGCACTCTACTGTGTTGGCTACAAGGCTTACATAGGACTGACTTACTAATATTTTAAAGGGGAATTTACCTGTTCAGACGAGTTATTTCAACAGGTCATACAATAGGTTTTACACTGCAGTAGTCCGGCTACAGTGGCAGTCCTGAAGCCATGTTTTCCTTTTTCACGCTAGTGGATGGCACTATTAGTGCTGCAGTCCACAAGTGACATTTAATTTTGATGCTGTTGGAGTATTTTCACACACTATAATATGGCCATATAGAAAAGTTAAATAAGCCATTCGGGCATTAGCTAGCTTCTAAGTTTTTTAGGGGTCAGAACACATACAGTGGGCACAGTGTGCAGAGTCTAAAAACCAGCAATAAAATTCAGCAAAAAATGCGGGTGACTATACAAAAAGGGGCATTTCCTCATAGACAGAATTGCTACATTCATAAGTACACATATAAAATTCCATCAATCCTTATTCTGTGATTCATGTTGTGAAGTTTGTCATGTGCAGTTTTTGTGCCTCTAAGTTAATCTTACCTGCAGAGTAAATTATATAACTCTGGCCCCAAGTGAGGTCGCCTAGGCTGGAATCGAGATTTCCTCTGGTTTCCCTGCCTTTCTCGCAGCCTCTATATCTGACAAAATCACTTTCACAACTAGCACTACATTGAAGCTCTAAAGGCAGTCTCAATGGATTCTGAATATTTTCACAAAATATGTTTACAAAGAATATAAATGAATTAGTCAGTGGTTGTTTTGAAAATCACAGTCCCATACCACACTTCTGTCTACCCAGGACCCTTGCTGTTTGGCATACCCTATAATGCCAATTCCTGTGATAAATCTTCGGTCAAAGACTGCGTTCCTCTTGTGTAAACTCTCCACCCTACCCCTTAGTGTTTTAAGTTCTCGAAGACACAGAATCATTCCTTTCTCTATACTTGGTGTGCAGCAAGAGTTGCACTGAATAGGAGAGGAAGCTGCCGTCTGAAGGTGTCTGGTAAAATACTTCTTAATTACTGATAATCAACTGCCACAGGAGCTAAGTAGCAAAAGGCAAAAATAAAAAATACATGCGAAAAAAATCTAGCACTGCAGGTTATTCTCGAAGAACACAGATAAGCTATCACATGTTGGTGCTTTTTAGATACTCGTCTTGGATATTTGTTCATAAAAGACAATTGCTGTGTTTTTAAACAAGAAATATCTTGTCGTCATAGGTTTCCAGAAACCCATATTACATGGACTGTGCTCATTTGGATTTGCTGGTAGACACGTGTTAAAGCAATTTGCTGATAACGATGTAACAAAGTTCAAAGCAATTAAGGTAAGGTGACGGACTTCATTTTTATTCTTGCGTTTTTTATCTATAGTTTTCTTCATATCCGTTATAATGTGTTTGATGAACAATTTTCAGCAGAAAACAGCCAATAAACAGTGTCCTAAATGTAATTATTTAGAGGCTGTCACATAGTTTTATCTGTTTTATGTGTGACTTGCTCCTGAATTTCCTGGCCCGAAAAATATATATTTTCTTGAGTAGGAAATACTTACTCAAAGAACAAATGCGTAGTGAATCTGGTCTGTAAGTAAAAATGACTTACTCCAGGAAATTTACACAGCTGAAATGCTTTGCTTACAGGCCTTGACACACCAGGGTAACAATATCCTCAACCCTCACATTTTAAACACATTACTAGCCCTTTATTGGCCATATGTGATCCAATATCCGTGCCAAACCTGCCAGCTTCCCCTGCGATAGTTCTCCTGTCCAGCTTGCCCGCAGTCCGCTACCTTCTGCTGCTTGTCTACCTGCTGCCCTCTGTTTGTGCCTCCTCTGCTCGTTTCTTGCTCTGTCTCGCCTTTTCTGCTAGTTTTTCTGGCCTCTGTTTTGCCTTTCCTACTGGTTTTCTGCCCTCCATTTTGCCTTTTTATGCTCGTTTTTCTGCCCTCTGTTTCGCCCTCTTCTGCTCGGTTTTGCCTTTTCTGCTCATTTTTCTGCCCTCTGCTTTGCCTTTTTCTGCTAGTTTCTTCCGTCTTCCTGCCATTTCCCTTCTCCCGCCACCCAGCACCCCCGCCCTCCCCCTAGGGCGTACTTAATGGAGGCCACAGCGCAACCCCATTAAGCAGGTCTTCGTGCCAGCTTCCCCTACGGAAGTTCTCCTGTCCATCTTGCCCGCAGTCTGCTACCCTCTGCTGCCTGTTTACCTGCTGCCCCCTGTTTATACCTCCTCTACTTTTTTTCTTGCTCTGTTTTGCCTTTTCTGCTCATTTTCTGCCCTCTGTTTTGCCTTTTTCTGTCCTCCATTTTGCCTCTTTCTGTGCGTTTTCCTGCCCTCTGTTTGGCCATTTTCTGCCCTCTTCTGCCCTCTGTTTTGCCTTTTTCGCTTGTTTGTTTTTCTGCCCTCTGCTTTTGCCTTTTTCTGCTCGTTTCTTCCCTCTTCCTGCCATTTCCTCAGGACCTGGCTTTTCCACGGAGACCTCACACCCCAGCGCCCAGATACCCCCAGGGGTGATAGTGCCGTCCTCTACAAATGCTTATCGATTGAACAAAAACACCACTTGCAGCAATAAATGGCCCGGAAATGTCACTAGTATCCACAGAAGAATGGACAGTGTCATCTCAAAGCACAAAAGGAGAGAAATAAGCCAGTTGGGGATCAATTATTTTCACTTTACACACACTCTTCAATGCTCAGTTTTTGGATTAGTAGCATGCAGAGGTCACAGAGCTGTCGAATAAACAAAAGGCAAAATTATAGTCACTGGATTGCTCTCAGGCCTTGCAGTTTGACAGTTTGAAATAGAACATTGAGAAGGACAGAATGAAGCCCACAGTTCTGTCTGGACTATAGTGGAGCAGAAAGAGTGCCTTCAAAGGTCTGTCAGGGTCAAATAACAAAATGAAACAGGACTTAAAAGCTTGGGTAAAAGCGCAGTTTAAAAATGCAATAGCTGGAGAAAAGGTCCACAAGCAGCCCATTTTCGCTGGATTAAAGCACCCTTGTATGTCCTCCCAGAAGAATTAATTTCAAACACTGAATCAACATTCCCATTTCTATGTCAATGAGAAAAGCCCAGACTTGTGTGCATCAGTGAGATGTGACTGTGTGTGCCTGATGGTCCAGTAATCAATGAATTAGCCTCTTAAATGTATTAGTCTTTGTCCATTGCTTTCATAGCTTCGCTCAATTCAACGGATTTACTCAGTGTTCAGAACACATAGCACTATATTTTAAGCAGTGGTACTGTCATACAAATAGTCCAGATAACATTCTACTTGTGATCTCCTTGCATCTTTTAAAGATAAATCTTATTTAGAATGGAAAAAAACTAGAGCCAGCACGTCCTCTCATTAACATCTCAGCCAGCTCTAGGTCATTTTGTCTCCTGTCCATCTGGTCTTCGAAATTCTGATGTCCGATCTAACCAAACAATATTTGTAGGCATTGGTTGAGTGCCTGTTTAAGTGCCACTCTTATGTGTATCTAAATTGAGACCCATTTCTTCCTTTAAAAAACGAAATCCATAAAGCAGGAGCCAGGCCTGTACTGCTTATATTGGCGTTTGATGAGAATGATCACTGTACCAAAGGAAAATAGCTGTCTGGAATCTTTGCATCTCACCTACGTGTTCATTATCAGAATGATTCAAGATGTACTGACATGGAATAAGTATCATTTTCTTTAATCACCAGTCATTCAGGATATATCTTTCACATGCATTGTCTTTTATACCATGAGTATAGTGAATGCTCAAAAGCCATGTATGTCGTGGGTCCCAGAGATGCAGGTTCTTCTGACTGGGTCAAATATCTGGATATGGTCATCACAGAGGACAAAGCCTTGGCATACGAGGCCAACCTTCAATCTAAGCTTGTGGTTTGGCCAAAGATGTGAAGTTGTGAAAAATAACATCACTATTTATCACTAAAATCATTCTAAAAATATATTTACGTTCAGGCGATCCGTCTACAGATTTCTATACGGATTACTACTCCAATTTCAATCATAGTTAATATCTTGTAAAAAAAAAGAACAATCAATAATACAAAAACATTTGACCATTACAGAATTGATCATGGTTGATAAAAACATTCATAAAATAAGCATATAAAAAATATTTTGATCCATATAGATATTAAATGCATCATTACCCTATAAAAACTACATTTATAAGAACTTAGACTCAAGGTCAGGGAGCAGTACGTGTTACATTTTTCATGTTCTTTTAGCTTATATAGACAAAGGTGCTTACGTGATGAAGTGCAATAAGTGTAAGACAGTGACTAATGTCAGGCTGAGAATTGTTGTCCTTCAAGTATTTCAAACGTCTTGTTTTTCATACGTCAAGGCTTCTAAAAATGAGTTCTCCTTTCTTCACCTGATTGTCATTTGTATAAAAACAATAATTGCATTTCTAATTTTATCGTTTTCCAAGCTACAGATATAATTAAAAGCATGTTTATAAGAATATAACTTATTGTCTAAAAAAGTGGTTTTAACACAAATTTCCAAATGTCCTGATAAAAACTACAAAAGAGAATAAAATACAGCGTGGACTGAGGGGACTTTCCGTCACAAGGGCAGTTTGGGAGATTATGACTCCACTTTCCTGATCTAGGGAAAGCTATTAAGTATTGTAGGGAGCCCAACCTTAGCCTGGTCAAATATAATCTATACTGTTAGTTTCTTACCAAATTAAGGTACGGTTGGGTGCCCACCAATAATGGGCGCTCACAGTAAGATTTGACACTTCGTTTTAGACCAGCTTCCTCACCTCTTACACATTCCCTAAAAGTGACTAGCCTTGTCTTTAGGTCTCTTTTGCTATAATCCTGGATGGACGTTGGCTCATGGAGATCAGGGTCCACCTTGCATTCTTTTAAAAGATTATGAATATACTCTAACCAGGGGATATTCCTACTATGGTCAAGGGTAAGGCAATCCATTATTATATCCTTAGTAAACTTAGTCTCATCTTTCGTCCAAATTCCATGCCAAAAAGTAAGTGCTGCCGTGCCTATGAAATCACTAATGTAGGGGGCGCACAGCTCTTTGTGAGCTATGTATGAGGCAGTGGAACTTGGGTCTGCCAACACCCTTTTTAAAAATTTATTTTCCTTGATTTGTAGCAGGGTTGTGTTAGCCCTCCCCCATATGGCTGCACCAAAGCATATGCCTGAGATACACTTACTCCTATACAGTGTAAGGATTTCCCGTACCTGTTTGTTGCCTATTTTTGTAGAAAATCTAAAAATGCCCTCACATGTTCGTAAAAATTTCAGCTTACATAGATCAATATGTGCACCCCAAGAACCATTCCTATTGAAAAGGATACCCAAATAAGTAAAGGATGTTACTCTGTTGATTTGGGCACCTCCCACGTGATGTTGCCTGTTCTTCGCTCTACTTTTCCCGCAAGTCATGACGAAAGTTTTGCTAAGGTTCAACTGTAAATCTTTTTCAGTCATGAATTGCGTGAATAAACATTGTAAACCATTCTCAGTCCTGGACAACAAGACCGCGTCGTCTGCGTATAGGAGTACTGGGGTAGAACGTGTGCCAACTCTGGGGGCATCGACGCTTGGGTTTTGTAAGAATAGATCAACATTATTAATATATAAGGAAAATAAAAGGGGAGCTAAAACGCATCCTTGTCGTATTCCCCGAGTAACTCTAAAATCAGGGGTACATTTGCCTTTTGTGCCAAACCGTACTCTAGAAGTTAAAAAGGTATAAATCTGTGATAAATAAATAATATCGTTTGGAGTGCCCAACCCTTCCAGTGTTTGCCATAATTTAGCTTGGTTAACCAGGTCAAACGCCCTGGTGAGGTCGACAAAACAGAGGTGTAACTGACCTTCCTTAGCTAGGGTGTATTTCCCTATTAATAGCTCGAGGTTTACACACTGTTCCACCGTCCCAATACCCCTTCTAAATCCATACTGAGCCTCAGTTAGGATATTATTCTCGGTTACCCAACTTTCCAGTCTTCCCAACATAATTCTGCCCATCAGTTTGGAAGTAGAATCGAGAAGGGATATGGGGCGATAGCACTCTGCTTTCCCTCTGTCGCCTTTTTTAAAAATAGGTACTATTATACTTTCTACCCACGTAGCTGGTAACACTCCTCCTATAATAGCATTAAAAACACTTAATAAAATCGGTGACCAAAAATCTATGTTATGTTTAAAAACATCAATAGGTACCCCGTCTGGTCCTGCAGCTTTGCCATTTGCACTTTGGTTTAAGGCGTTTTTAATTTCGTCCAAGGTGATGGGTGCTATCTTAACAGTTTCCACTAAAATAAGGTTACTGTTACCATCTTTCATGACGATCTCATTGTCCGTATTAAAAATACGCTCAAAGTGCGTTGTCCATTCATCAGGTGTTACAAGGATATCTATTTTTGCCACTGTTGTATCCTTAAAAAAAGGTTGGTCTATCGTTTTCCAAAATAAAATTGGATCACGTGTCTCTGCAGCTTGAATCAATTTTTCCCAAGCCTTCTCTCGAATTTCTGCTTTCCTTAGATTCAGGGTATATTTGTAATTTTTCCTTAAGGAGCTGATCTTTTCACTATCCCTGGGTCTTACTTTTAGGGCTGCTTTTAGTTCCCTATTTAAGTTTGAACACTCCTGATCAAACCATCTGGGGTGTGGTCACTATTTTTCTTATTTTTCATTTTTAATTCACCAGCGATTTCAGTCATGATATTGTGAAAGGCACATACAATATCTGTGTTTACGGAAGAACTATCCAAACAGGTGTTAATGTCTTTTTGTTTTTTCCCTATTAAATTTTCCATAAATGTAGTTGGGTTCACGCCCAACCATTTAATAGAGACTCCATTACTACCTTGTGTTTCAATATCTATGTCAGCTGCCTTCCCTCTTTCTTGCCGAGGCAGGCTTAGCTTCAGGATCAAAAATAACGGGTGATGGTCGCTAAACAGACTTGCATGAATGGAAAATGTTTCCACTAGGCCCTTACAGTTCCACGATACAATGATGTGGTCTATGTTCGAGGAAGATCTCGCCCCTTCATATGTTTGAGTGATTATCTCCCCATCATGTTCACCCGGCTCCATGATTTCTAAGTTATATTTATAAATAATGGAATTAATTGCTTCCCCATAGGAATTATGTGGAAAGTGAGGGATTGGGTCACCAGATTGATCCCAGTGTCCGCATTGTTCGCCAGTTAAAACTTTACACTTTTCACTATTAAAATCACCAGCCCAGATGAGTAGATAATCTTCCCCCACCCCCTTTAAAAAATTATCTAATTCTTCTTCTAAAGTCACAATTACCCTATGTCTTGTACTATCAAAAACATTGTTATAAAAATGTATTACAATAATGGACTGTTTCCCCTCAGAACGAAAATATAAAAACTGATAGAACTGTGACGTGGTGTGGGCTTTCCCTAGTATTAGTGGTGAGGTTACTGAAATTAAGACCGCTAAGCCTCCTTTAGCTCTCCCCGCCCTAGAAGGTATGGCTTGTGTAGAAATAGTTTTAAACCCATTAATAAAAAAGGGTTCAGTATGCCAAGTTTCTTGCATCAAAATTAAGGCGCAATCCTGTATCATTTTTAGCCATTCCCCATCCTTTAAGTTATTTTTTACCCCTGCAACGTTCCAGGGCACGATGGTTTGAAGCCCCTGTGTTAGTAGGCTACTGGCAACTTTTTTTGTATTACCGGTGGAGATATAATCCTTATTACAGGCTAATATTCGACCAACGTTCTCCCTCTGTCAATCGGTTTCACTACAAACTCTTAGGGGATCCTCTCCCTCACCAACGACCCCACAACCGCCAGAACCAACCTACATGAAGGGATGAAGGACGTAGCCGAGTGGATGAGGAACAGCCGCCTGAAACTGAACTCAGATAAGACGGAAGTCCTCATCCTAGGATCATCACCCTCCGCCTGGGACGACTCCTGGTGGCCCCCTGCCCTGGGCAACGCACCCAAACCAACGGACCACGCACGCAACCTGGGCTTCATCCTGGACTCCTCCCTCTCAATGACCCGACAAGTCAACGCCATCTCCTCGTCTTGCTTCAACATCCTACGCATGCTGCGCAAGATCTTCCGGTGGATCCCCACCGAAACCAGGAAGACGGTCACCCAGGCCCTCGTCACCAGCCGACTGGACTACGGCAACTCCTCTACGCCGGAACCACAGCCAAACTTCAAAAAGACTCCAACGCATCCAGAACGCTGCAGCTCGACTCATCCTGGACATCCCCCGACACAGCCACATCGCCAGACACCTGAGAGACCTGCACTGGCTCCCCGTCAGCAAGAGAATCACGTTCCGACTCCTCACCCACGCACACAAAGCCCTCCACAACCAAGGCCCCAGATACCTCAACGACCGTCTGACCTTCTACACTCCCACCCGCCAGCTACGATCGACCAACCACGCCCTCGCCGCCGTCCCCCGCATCCGAAGAGCCACAACGGGAGGAAGATCCTTCTCCTACCTGGCTGCCAAGACGTGGAACTCCCTACCCATCCACCTCCGCCTTACCCAAGACCACCTCTCCTTCAGGAAGCAACTCAAGACCTGGCTGTTCGAACAGTAGCGGACCCCCCTCCCCCAAGCGCCTTGAGACCCTCCGGGTGAGTAGCGCGCTATACAAATGATTGATTGATTGATTGATAGGGGAGCGAACCAGTTATGCAAGGGATAGATCGAAAGTGGGTCAAAACTGTGAAGTGTGTTCTCTTTACTATTTATGGGTTCGTTTTTGGGTCTATAAAAATATCCAAGCGGGACAGCAGTTATGGACTCATCCTGTTGGTAAAAAGGCTCAGCAAGTTTATTTAGGAGTTCTTCCATCAGGAACCCCACCAACTCCCTGCTTCGGAAGTTCACTACCACGCAATCTCCATGGCATGATTTCCTAGTGCTGCCCACCCAGTTCACTCTTCTTATCATTATAATGTTCTGATGTAGTAAATTAATGCCAAAATTAGACTTTGAAGAAAACCAGTGCACGACTTGGTTTTTCAGAGTCTCCCATGACTCTATATTATTGTCTTCAATTTTCGGGACGTTTTTCAGGACAATGACATAGGGAGTTGCCTGGGGTGGTAGATGGAGTGTGGCCTCGCTAAAGTTCGTGGGTCGTAAGTTCCTTTTCCCTTTATTCCCTTGATTAGCGCCACCAGTCCTTAGGGGGTTAATGTTGCTAGCCTTGTTGACCTTGGATTCTGCCACAAGTTGTGTGTTAGAGCGATCCTTTGGAGATAATATCCACTTCGGATGAATTTTGCCAATGGTAACTGTGGTACTTAGTCCTTCTTTCGGCCTCTCAACTGATTTACTTGCAGGAGTTGCCTTATGCAAAGATTTTAATGGTAATAATTCTGTAACCAGATCTGTTAAATAGGTAACATCCTTTTGCACTAATTTAATTTCCGACATCGAGCGTCGCTCAATGTTGTCAATTTTACCGTGCAATTTTTAAAAAAGCGTATCAAGGTTTTGCACATTTTGCACATGGTTCGTGGTTTCACAGGTCCCCGTCCCTTTTGCCACCCCTGGATTTTTTTTCCCTTTCTTTGGCTTAGCTTTAACATTTGCTATCTGTTTTACTGAGGGTACGATGGTTATCAGTGTTTGTTGTTTCAACTTTTTGGCTGGTGGAGAGACCAAGTCTGAATTATTAGATAGCACCGATATATCCAGAGGGGACGTTGATATACAGGGGTTAGCCACTCTCGCAACATTAACCTCTTTATTTGCACTGGTTCCATGTGCCTCTATAACTGGTTCCCTTTCAGTCTCGGTTGCCACTAATACTGATGAATTTGGCCCACACTCTGATCCAGCCTCTTTTAGAGCAGCATCCAATGCCGTTTTAGTGGCCGCCAATCACTCCTCAACTTGAGTAATCTCATTATTGATCAACCCCATAGCATTTTTCAGATACTTGGTGATAGGTGCGTTTTTCGTGGGCTGCTTCCCAGTAATGAGCGGTAGTTTCCTTTTGCCCATTATCCCACAAGTAGGTATATTCATAAAGGGCAATGGGAAAAGAAAAATAGTTTTTACCGGTTCTTATCCGCTCCTGTAGAACCAAGGGGGGTGGCCCAGCCCAGCCTTGTCCTGCCGCGGATGGGTGCAGACGGGCCTGCCCTTGGCCCGGGTACGCCCACGCGCATCCCACGCTGCGGGAAGCCCCCAAGCCTTATGTGCGCCTCCTGGCGCGATAGGGCAACGTCGTTGGCGGCACGCCGGCCGCTTGGCTCACTGAGGATTGTAGTCTCTCCCCTCCGGTCTCAGAAACAGCGATAAAGATCCCCCGCACTGCGGGAAGCCCCCAAGCCTTATGTGCATCTCCTGGCGCGTTAGGGCAACACCGTGTGCGGCACGCCGGCCGCGTGACTCACTGGGGCTTGTAGTCTCTCCCCTCCGGTCTCAGAAACAGCGATAAAGATCCCCCCTCATCAATCAGGGTGAGGAAGGTCTAACACCTGTAATGTTATTGGCGTTTTCCTTGTCTGGACGGTTCAAAGTTAGCGTAGTGATGTTATCTTCAGTGGCAACCCGTATGGTTTCATATTTATGTTGGATTCTCGGAGAACACACTTTTTCCGACCCGGAAGAGTCTAAGGCCATAAAACCGGAAACATCATGGACACCATCCTGCTGGGCCTTTTCCAATATCCATATATCCTGTTACATGCGTATGCTGGCCTGTGATGATTATCAGTACACCAAATTCATTAAGTGGGGCTGTATACCTGAAAGCCGCCGGGTACTGCCTCCTCTGTTCCGTCTCCTCCACGCCAACAGGAAGCTCCCAGCCTCCCAGAAGTTGTTTTAGTTATTTTCACTGTTATTGTTCCAGTTATTGTCTTACCCAATTTGGGGGCCACAGGCAAACAGGGAGTACTGGGTTCTGAGTCAGAGGCTGGAATCGATTTCCTCTGATGTCCCATGGCCCATCCCACTATGAATGTGCGAACTAGGCAAATTAAAACCCTACCAGCACTTGACTCTCAGTGGTAGTAATGGCAGGCAGTTACAGGCTTCTCAGAGAGGTAGTGCAGGGGTACTTTAAGCTTGGAACTCAACAATCACCCAGCAGCACAATAACAGATTGTCCAACGCAGTGCTTTACTTTGTTAAAGAAAAGTACTCTTATATACACAGAAAATTCAATTCTACACGAGACAGACGATAGATAGAAATGCTTCACTGGTGCTGGGGAACTGTGCTTGAGCCGGTATTCCCCTCTTCCCCCTTTTTCTTTCCTTCTTCCAGGTTCGAGTTCCACCTGGGCAGGTATCAAGCACAAGTGCAGATTACCACTTTTGACTATATCATGCTCTTGGTTCATTATTACCTAAATTGTTAGGACTTGGCCCTTTTTTGCAGGGTCATCCCTGAACTTTGTGCCTTCCTCCTAGTCTTTTTTCTGACATGGTGTTGGTGGTTTTAGGACTCTGGGCACTTTATCCCTGCTGTCCAGTGTAAAGTGCATGTGCTCTCTATGGTAAAACATGGTAAGATTGGTCTACACCTGTTTGGCGTATTTAATTTACCTATCAGTCCCTTGTAAAGTGGTATCTCAGATACCCAGGACCAGTAAATTAAATGCTACTGGTGGGCTTGCAGCGCTGCTTGCGCCACCCACTAAAATAGCCTTTCAAACCTGTCTCAGGCCTCTGCCATTACAGGGCCTACGCGCTCAGTGTACTGCCGCTGTGACGTGGCACATAAAGTGGGTGCCACGTCTGTGACTCCCCTTTTACTACATATCAGTCACCCCTAAGGTAGGCCCTAGCTAGCCCTATGGGCAGGGTGCATTGTAGGTAAAAGGAAGGACATGTGCCTTAACTGTGTGGCATGTCCTGGTAGTGACAAACAGCCATTTTTGGTTTCTCACTGCTGTGAGGCTGCCCTCTCATAGGAATGCATTGGGGATTCCCTGATAAGTGTTTCAGTGGTAATTCCTGATCTGAGAGGAGTAGCAGGATCAAGTTTGGTATGTTTGGAATAGTGGTAATAAATGCTGCGTAATGATAAGCGCAGATTTATTATCACTTTTTTAGAAATGCCACTTTTAGAAGTGGGCATTTCTGTGTGCTATGTGTCTTTGTGCCTGCCTGATGTGTATTGCATGTCTGGCTCTGGAGTGACAGGGGCTAGGGAGGTGCAGTGGCTCCAGAGGGGCTGGGTGAGTCAGCGCTAGGCTGAATGGGCCTGATCTGCATTTGGAGTAGTGGGAGGAGTAGCCCCTGACCCTGAATAGGTCTGTGCCTGCCTTGTACAATGCTGGCTCCACCCCCTGTGGTGTGTCTGGGGCCAGAGCCTACACTGACAAAAGGGTTGTTGTGCACCTGAAAAGAGAGGTGTAAGTGCCCCCCAGAACTGGTTTGGACCGGGCACAGAGCCCTGTGCCAGGGGGAGAACAAAGACTAGCATAGTGTAAGTACTAGGGCTGTGACCGCATGAAAGTGTGCTGTTGGTGCTGACGTGGACTGCTGGGCGCCAGGAGGAACCGCCACGAAGGACTTCCCCTCTGCTGGAGGGCCCTGTGAGCTGGCCTGCCTGGGCCCAGCTCTACCCTATGTGCTGGCCTGCTTGTGCCTGGTTCTCTGGCTCAGGGATTTACTAGGGCTGTGTGGCTGGTCTTGGGGACAGGGAACAAACATAGCGTGTGGTGAGCGTTACACCAGTTACCTTCCTTTACTTTGGAGCCAGACGTGTTTGGCCCTTTCACTTTTCCGATAGGGGGAGTGTGTGTTTGCTCTGCTCCCCACCGAGTGATGTGAAACGTGCTATTGGAGGCACTGAGGTGGAGAGAGAGCTCCTGGTGCAAGGAGCACTCCGACCTAGGCATGCTACACCGGCCTGCTTCCAGCGCGTGCTGAGTGCTGCAGGGCTCCTGGTGTGTGGACAGTGGGAGGGGAGAGCTGGGGGAGTAAATCATGCTCTTCCCGTCCCTTCACCGCAGCAGCATAAGAGGGCGAAGAAGCGACCAAGAGGAGAAGCTCCGGCCGCCCTGTACACACCCCCCTCGAGGGGCCCCATCGGCCGGCTGAGAGAGCTGGAGGCCAGGTTGCGGGACAAGAAACCCCAGGGATCGGAGGAAAGGAGATCCTGAGGCGGTCGCAGACAGTCTGCCAACTCGCCGGGATGATCTCTCCGCCCACGTGGCCAGTGCGGGCACCTCCCCTCTTTGTTTTGTCTTTCTCTGGAGGTTCCGCCATGGAGCCTGAGCGAGGGCAGCGGCCCGATTACGGGAAGGCTCCGGGGTCGGAGTGTCCCCACGCAACGCAGAGTCCACGGGAACGAGATCCAGAAGGGTCATTTAAGACCCGCCGGCCAAGGAAACGGCTGGGACAGCGGGTGAGTGCCTGGGGGGGACCAGGGCCCCTTCTGCCCGGGCCGCGCTGTCGTGTTCTCGGCCCTGAAGGGCCTTTGGCATACCTCTTTTGGGTGCGGAAGGAGCACCAAGGATGTTCCCGCATTTGTCCCCCTAAGTTCAGCTGCGTCGCATGGTCGTGGGCAGCGGCGCGCTTCGGAAGATATTGGGGGCAATCTTGTATTGAGGTGGCATTGCGGGGCGAGCCCAGGACTGGGCTCCCGCTTGGGAACACTGACTGGGGGACCGTAACCCTGTGGTAGATGTACTGTAGGTCCCTGCTGCTGATGAGGTTTAGGCCTAAGGTGGGCCTGATGTACTGCCCCACTGCAGATAATGTTTTGCATAACTTACTAATTAGGATATTTTGCCTAATATGTTTATGCTAAGTGTACTTTTACCAGTGGTTACTGGTTGTTTTTTCACTACCTGTGAATTGTGTGGTTATGACAATGGCCCGATTGGCCTTGTAAGTGTATATAACCCCTGTAAGGTGATACCTAAGTGCCAGATGGCACAGTGTAAATATGTGATGACGTTCTAATGTGTTTTACGGATAATACAAAGGCTATTTTTATATAACCTTGTGTAGAGTTTCTTTTGTGGTGTGCCTAGTGTGTCCCTGCTGTGTGAGTGTGTTGGGCAAACGCTTTACACATTGCCTCTGGGATAAGCCTGACTGCTCTGCCAAGCTACCAAAGGGGTGAGCAGGGGTTATCTTCAGTGTGTAACTCCCTTGCCCTGACTAGAGTGGTGGTTTCTGCCTGGCTTAGGCGTGTGCCCTAGCCAACCGGAAATCCCATTTCTAACATTGGTTGTTAGCGGTGAAGATAGGACTTGTGTTTGCGCAGTACCACAGTGACACCTGGTTGCACTACAAACTCTACAATTTAGACCAATCACATGTTTGGGGATTTTTTTTCTCCTGATTGTTTTATTTCTCCTCGGAAGTGTCATATTTTTAATTGTTTTCCTGCTCTTCTAAAAATTTTGATGACACCCCTAAAGTGTCACTCATGTCTCACCTCGGTGATCCAGCAGTTGTTGTGACAAAGTGCATTTAGTGTAAGGGTGTTGCGTAGGTATACTGTGAAGGACCTAAAGAGGTTCTGTCAGGATCTTGGGTGTCAAGTGAGTAGGTCTGCCAGGAAGGTGGAACTGCAGGAGGCCGTGTTGGCCTGTTGGATATCCAAAAACCGGGTGAGGGAGGAGTCTGGGAAGGAGGACCCCGAGATCAGTGAGGTCTCTGAGAGGGAGGGTCCCCGACCAGCGCCCCTAGAGGGCTGTGGCCCTGGAGAATTTGAGCAGGAGGTAGAAAATGACAGGGCAGGGACGCCAGATAGTGAGGACCCCGTAGAGAGGGAGTTCCTTGCTGGGTCCAGTGCCGGGGGCAGTGCTCCATCCCTTTCCCTGTCCCCAGAGGAGTGGGTGGATAGAAGGGAAGAAAGGGAGCATCAGCTGGTGTTGGAAAGGCTCAGGTTGGAGCTAGCACAGCTGGGTGTGGAAGAGAAAAAGCTAGAGACTGAAAGGGTCTTAGCGCAGGCGAGGATGGCGGAGGCAGAGAGGGCCTTCGCCAGGGAAAAGCTTGCTCTTGAGGATATGTCCCCTGAGTGTAGTTTTAGTGGTCTGGATTCACCAGTGAGGGTGGGGTCCAGTGGTGGCAGCAAAAGTGAGCCCAGTGTAGGATGTTCCACTCCCAGATCCCAGAGCATGGTACCTAGTTCCCAGGAAGAAGGTGTCACACCTGAGGGGTATAGGTTGAGGTTCAGGGGCAGTAGGAAACTGTCTCACCAGTCTTGGGGGGGAGTTTGTGGATGAATGTTGTGATGCACTGGAAGGTTGGGTGATGGGTAGCACGGCAAACAATTTTGAAGGGCTGTTCAATCTGATTGTCAGAGAGCACATGTTCCGTTGTTGTTTTCCAGGGTTACGCCAACACCTGTTGGAGTGTGAGTTCTCTGATCCCAGGGAGATTGCACGGGAGGCAGACCTCTGGGTGAGTGCCAGAGGGTCTGAGGAGGCATATGGGAGTGACCCTAAGAGGAGTGGCTCAGGTATTTCCCAGCCCAGGGTGGTGGGAAAGGTTCTTAGTAGCCCAGATAGGTCCCGGTGTTTTGGGAGGGGGTGTAGGGACTCACGTCCTGTCTCCGCGGAGGAGTGAGAATGGGATGCGTCCCAAGGTGCCCGAAACCCAGTCTCAGGGCCTGGAGGGTTCCTTCGGGGAACAACCGGTAGGAAGCCTAGGCTGTACTGGTAGGTCATCCGTTGAGGGGGATCTCCTAGTGTCAGGAGAACTTAGAGCGTCTGTAAGTGCAGCTCCATCAGTTCTGGTGTCTGGCGGTGCCACTCCTGAGTGGAGGGTGCAGAAGTCCAGATGGAGGGGTGAGAGGGGGATGCGTTCCCCAGTGGGAGAACCAGTGGGTCAGAGGTCAGCCATAAGGGTTGAGCATCCTAGGAGTGACCATGGTGACACCACTTCTGTTTTGGGGGGGTCTTCGCGCACTGTCAGATGAACAGGGGTCGGGAGATCAGCGCCAGGCAGACAGTCACGCATCACATGAGGTATGTGTTACCCTCGGGGGGGGTCATGCGTGCTCCCCAGGAAGTTCTGGTGTGCCAGGTGGGTGCTCAGCCACAGGGTGTAGTCCCTGGCTTGGGAGGCCAGGTTCAGGTTCTGCCTGACCTGGAGGGAAGGACATCTGTAAGCAGTGTCCTAACCAGTTTGTCTTCTAGGGGTACCACTCCAGGTGGGAGGGTGCAGAACTCTGGAAGGGGGTGCAGAGGGAGGGAGTCTTCGCCTCTGACCCTGGTGCAACCCGAGGGTTTAGACCCTAGGTTGGGAGACCAGTTGCAGGGTCAAGGTCCTGAACTGGTGGGAGAATTGTGTAGGAGAGCTGATTCTAGCGTCCTGACAGTTTTTGGTTCTGGGGGTGCTTCTCCTGGGAGGAGAGTGCGGGACCCCAGAAGGAGACGTAGGAGAGCCTCGCCCATGACCTCTGGTCAGCCTGAGTGTGCGGACCCTAGGTTGGAGGATCAGTGGCAGTTTAGAACTGCACTGATGAGAGGTAGAGTGGAGAATGGGTACTACGTACCTGGGGCTACCGCCCCCCACTCTGTGAGATGGCAAGGACCAGAGACATCTAGATGGCCTAGAGCCTAGTCCTGGCTGCAGACAGCTATGGGGGGTCCCAATGGGGTAGCTTACTTGGTCCTGGGAGCTTTGACAGAGGGAACCACATGGGTTCAGATTGGGGTAGAACTGGAGTGTGCCCCTGCAGTTGCGGGCCCGCGTCCGTGTTCTATCGCCCCAAGCAGGGAAGCCCATCAAGGTAATGATTGGTCTACCCTGGCTTTTGGCTGGAAGAGGTTTGTGTTGGACTTGGCCCTTTTTTGCAGGGTCTTCCCTGAACTTTTTGCCTTCCTCCTAGTCTTTTTTCTGACATGTTGTTGGTGGGTTTAGGACCTCTGGGCACTTTATCACTGCTGTCCAGTGTAAAGTGCATGTGCTCTCTCTGGTAAAACGTGTTAAGATTGGTCTACACCTGTTTGGCGTATTTAATTTACCTATCAGTCCCTTGTAAAGTGGTATCTCAGATACCCAGGGCCAGTAAATTAAATGCTACTGGTGGGCTTCTAGCGCTTCCTGCGCCACCCACCAAAGTAGCCTTTAAAACCTGTCTCAGGCCTCTTCCATTGCAGGGCCTGCGCGCGCAGTTTACTGCCGCTGTGACGTGGCGCATAAAGTGGGTGTCACATCTGTGACTCCCCTTTTACTACATATCAGTCACCCCTAAGGTAGGCCCTAGCTAGCCCTATGGGCAGGGTGCATTGTAGGTAAAAGGTAGGACATGTGCCTTAACTGTGTGGCATGTCCTGGTAGTGACAAACAGCCATTTTTGGTTTCTCACTGCTGTGAGGCTGCCTCTCATAGAAATGCATTGGGGATTCCCTGATAAGTGTTTCAGTGGTAATTCCTGATCTGAGAGGAGTAGCGGGATCAAGTTTGGTATGTTTGGAATAGTGGTAATAAATGCTGCGTAATGGTGTGCGCAGATTTATTATCACTATTTTAGAAATGCCACTTTTAGAAGTGGGCATTTCTGTGTGCTATGTGTCTTTGTGCCTGCCTGATGTGTATTGCATGTCTGGCTCTGGAGTGACAGGGGCTAGGGAGGTGCAGTGGCTCCAGAGGGGCTGGGTGAGTCAGCGCTAGGCTGAATGGGCCTGATCTGTATTTGGAGTAGTGGGAGGAGTAGCCCCTGACCCTGAATAGGTCTGTGCCTGCCTTGTATAATGCTGGCTCCGCCCCCCTGTGGTGTGTCTGGGGCCAGAGCCTACACCGACAAAAGGGTTGTTGTGCACCTGAAAAGAGAGGTGTAAGTGCCCCCCAGAACTGGTTTGGACTGGGCACAGAGCCCTGTGCCAGGGGGAGATCAAAGACTAGCATAGTGTGAGGACTGGGGCTGTGACCCCATGAAAGTGTGCTGTTGGTGCTGACATGGACTGCTGGGCGCCAGAAGGAACCACCACGAATGACTTCCCCTCTGCTGGAGGTTCCTGTGAGCTGGCCTGCCTGGGCCCAGCTCTACCCTATGTGCTGGCCTGCCTGTGTCTGGTTCTCTGGCTCAGGGATTTACTAGGGCTGTGTGGCTGGTCTTGGGGACTGGAACAAACTTAGCGTGTGGTGAGCGTTACACCAGTTACCTTCCTTTACTTTGGAGTCAGACGTGTTTGGCCCTTTCACTTTTCGAGACGGGGGGAGCATGTGTTTTCTCTGCTCCCCACCGAGTGCGTGTGAAAAGTGCTATTGGAGGCACCGAGGTGGAGAGAGAGCTCCTGGGGCAAGGAGCACTCCGACCTAGGCGCGCTACACCGGCCTGCTTCCAGCGCAAGCTGAGCGCTGCAGGGCTCCTGGTGTGTGGACAGTGGGAGGGGAGAGCTGGGGGAGTAAATCATGCTCTTCCCGTCCCTTCACCGCAGCAGCATAGGAGGGCGAAGAAGCGACCAAGATGAGAAGCGCCGGCCGCCCTGCACAAACCCCCCTCAAGGGGCCCCATCGGCCGGCTGAGAGAGCTGGAAGTCAGGCCGCGGGACAAGAAACCCCGGGGGTCGGAGGAAAGGAGATCTCGAGGCGGTCGCAGACAATCTGCCAACTTGCCGGGGGGATCTCTCTGCCCATGTGGCCAAAGCGGGCGCCTCCCCTCCTTGTTTTGTCTTTCGCTGGAGGTTCCGCCATAGAGCCTGAGCGGGGGCAGCGGCCCGATTACGTGCATTGAGGGCTCCGGGCCGGAGTGTCCCCACGCAACGCAGAGTCCACGGGAACGAGATCCAGAAGAGTCATTTCAGACCCGCCGGCCAAGGAAACAGCTGGGACAGCGGGTGAGTGCCTGGGGGGACCAGGGCGCCTTCTGCCCCGGGCTGTGCTGTCTTGTTCTTGGCCCTGACGGGCCATTGGCATACCTCTTTTGGGTGCGGAAGGAGCACCAAGGATATTCCCGCATTTGTCCCCCTAAGTTCAGCTGCGCCGCATGGTCGCGGGCAGCAGCGCACTTCCAAAGATATCAGGGGCAATCTTGTATTGAGGTGCCATTGCGGGGCGAGCCCAGGACAGGGCCCCGCTTGGGAACACTGACTGGGGGACCATAACCCTGTGGTAGATGTACTATAGGTCCCTGCTGCTGATGAGGTTTAGGCCTAAGGTGGGCCTGATGTACTGCCCCACTGCAGATAATGTTTTGCATAACTTACTAATTAGGATGTTTTGACTAATATGTTTATGCTAAGTGTACCTTTACCAGTGGTCACTGGTTGTTTTTTCACTACCTGTGAATTGTGTGGTTATGACAATGGCCCGATTGGCCCTGTAAGTGTATATAATCCCTGTAAGGTGATACCTAAGTGCCAGATGGCACAGTGTAAATATGTGATGATGTTCTAATTTGTTTTACGGATAATACAAAGGCTATTTTTATATAACCTTGTGTGGAGTTTCTTTTGTGGTGTGCCTAGTGTGTCGCTGCTGTGTGAGTGTGTTGCGCAAACGCTTTACACATTGCCTCTGGGATAAGCCTGACTGCTCTGCCAAGCTACCAAGGGGGTGAGCAGGGGTTATCTTCAGTGTGTAACTCCCTTGCCCTGACTAGAGTAGTGGTTTCTGTCTGGCTTAGGCACGTGCCCTAGCCAACCAGAAATCCCATTTCTAACATAAATGTTATCATCTGTTACCTCCTGCGTGGTTGACTGGGACCCAGAGCACCCGTATGGCTCACTCCCTTTTCTGGGAGGAGACTCGCTAGCTGAAAGTTGCTTTCCCCCTCGGGCTGTGATCGCAGTTAAAGCAGTAACCCGGAGTCTGTTCCGGTGTGGAGGACTCCGGCTGGTGACAAATACTCTTCTCGACTTCTTGTGACATGTGTCTGCACTTTCAGAACCAGTTTGGGGAGGTGCTCCTTTCATGTGTCCTTTCAAGGCTGTTCTTGGGGTATAACCTTTATGTAGAGTGATGCTCCTCACACAGAGTCGTCTCCAGCCTGAAGTACTCATAATAGAGGCACAAAGAAGTGGGATGCTTTCTGCACCTAGCTATCAACAGCCAGACTGGCAATCAGGAAAGAGGCTAAAGGCTGGCCGCACCTAAAGGACCCTTCTCACTCTTTACAACAGAAACTACAGTCCCACCCTTCACCCCCACCATCTACCAAAAGGCAGGAGGACTAAAGTTTTGCCCCATTCAATAAAAGGACCTACTTGAATTTCTGAAGGAGCCTTGTCTCCTCTTTCCCCACTACATTGCCTTGGTCTCCTCCCTCCAACTTTAGGACAGCCACAATACGCTTCTACTGTCTGGGAAAAGAACCTTGCCTCCAGCGTGTGCGTAGTAACAGGAGCTTCCAAAATTTATTCTGTAGGCTTCCATTACTCTGGTTCATTAATACATGCATTGGATTTAATACAGTCCATATACATACATATAACAAATAACTCAAGATGTTAATGCTTGGATCTGGGTTAGTTCATTGAAGTGGAACTTTACATGAGTGAGTCTGAAGGCTTCCACTTCAGTAACGCAGATCTTGTAAAAACTACTGGTTCACAAAACACAGTACGCTGCCACTACCATTCTACATGATAAACCCATGACAGGTATCAGCAGTCCATTGTCGGACAAATGAGGGCGCACTTTGGGGCTTCTTCAGGTCCAGCATCTCATAATAGCCCAAACCCTTAAATATCAGGCAAAGATGTTACGTCCTACCATACTATGCTCTATTTACATGAAAGAATGCTGAAGAACTTTCTTGCTAGCATCCATTTGAATTCCATCCACAAGGATGTTTGTCATCTCAGTGGCTGCCAAGAAGACATGTTTCCATTTCTTTTCCTCACATTCCCTGTTGATCTCTCTATCCCACCTTCATTTTGCTGATTCAAAAACCTCAACTTTGTTTCAGCTTTAATCTTACCATAATATCTCAACACTAGGTGACGTATTGTGTTGCTTTTCTGTATATGAAAGAAACGCATAGTGATAGATTCCTTACCTTAGAATATCCCCAGGCGTCAGACTGGATCCGGAAAGTTTTCGTCAGCAGTACCCCTGCGCGTCGGTAGGTGGCGACGTGCGGCTCCGCGTCCGTCGTTGGCGTCGTGGTCGCCGAGATGACGTCGCGGGCTCTACTTAGACGCCGCCCACACGCGCTGACGTCAGTTATTTCTTTTTCCACGCCAGCAAGCGCAGATCCGGGAAGAGCAGGAACCCCCAGTCAATTTTTGACTGACTTTTTGGAGGCTTTTTGTCTCTATTTTTCTTCGAGTCATCGACTCCTAGTGCAGTATGATGCCCGGTTTCAAGTCCTGCGGGGATTGTCACCGCATGATGTCGGTGACGGACCCGCACCGTGTGTGTCTTTTCTGCCTGGGGCGCGACCTCAACCCCAAGTCGTGCCCCGACTGCCGGGCCATGGCGCCGAAGACTTTGCGGGAGCGGTCCCAAAAGTTGCTGGAAGCCCGGCAGTCGGCTCCGCGCCGTTCAAAGTCCCGGTCCAGAGGGAGGTCGAGGGACCGTGCGCGGAGTCATCATCATCGATCTTCGGGATCCAAGTCTTCGCACTCGGGGTCAGGTAAGACGAAGCACAAAAAGTCGAAGAAACGCCATTGTTCTTCGACTTCCCCTCGCCGGTCGCGCGACGCGGCTGAGGGTGTGGGTGGTGCCACCCCCGCGGCTCCGGCGGAGCCTATGCAGTCGCCGCCCGACTACCCGCCCTTCCCGGGGTCGTTGGCGACTCCGGCCCAGATACAGGAGTTCCTGTCGGCCATGGCTCGCCTCTTTGGGCCGTCGGGTCCCGCCGGTGCGCCTTCGGGCCCCGCGGTCCCGCATGGGTGTCCTCGCGTTTCCTCGCCGGTGGCTCCGGCCCCGGCGTCGCTGTCGGCTCCGGCCCCAGCGCCGCAGGACACCCTTGGATCCAGGCCTGGATCCCGGTCGACGCCGGTTGACCTTGGTACGCCTCCACCGACGTCGACTCCACCGGCACCGGTTCTGACGCTGCCCGCTCCTCGGGACGGCGTCGACCTCAGTTTTAGCCCCGAAGTGGACGCGGCGTCGATCGATGCCGTTCTCGACATTGCTTGGGGATTTCTATCCCCATGTCCCTGCTCCTTATTTTAGACCTGTTGAACAGCCTGAGGAGCAAGGGGATGACTGGGAGGGGTCTGAGGACCCTCTCGCTGCAGCCTGCGAGTCTGAACAGGACTGGGCTGAGGAATTGGGGGACGCTAGTGGTCTGGATACCTCACCAGACCTTGGCATGCTGTCTCCTCCTACAGTGGCTACGGAGGAGGGTGCTAGTTATGCTGTGGTGTTGCGTAGGGCGGCCGAGGCCCTACACCTCGAGCTCCCTACTGTGGCCGTCTCGACTAACCTCCTGACAGAGGTGCTTCAACCAGCAGCTACTTCTGCGGAGCCGCTGCTTCCTTTCAATGAAGCCCTTTCAGACGTTCTTTTGGGCACTTGGTCCAGGCCCACCACAGGGGCTCCTGTGGATAGGAACGTGGCCCGACGCCATCGCCCGGCTCCGGGTGACCCCATTTTCCTCTCCCAACACCCCACCCCCGAGAGCTTGGTTGTCCAAGCCTCTGCTTCCCCAACCGCCTACCCTTCCGCACCACCGGATAGGGAATCCAAGAAGCTGGATCAGTTTGGGAAGAAGATTTTTTCTTCCACCAGCTCTGCGCTGCGGGCCGTTATTCCCACTCTCTGTGGGATACGGTGGCGAACGTGCTGCCCCAGTGTCCGGAGGAGGCCCGGCCTGCTCTCTCCCAGGATGTTGCAGAGGGGAGAGACGCAGCTAAGTTCATGTTTCGTTGTGGCCTAGACACCGGCGACTCACTGGGCAGATCAATTGCAATGACGGTGGCGGTTCGCCGTCACGCCTGGTTGAGGACCACTGGATTTTCGGGGATGTCCAAAACACCCTTATGGACATGCCCTTTGATGGCCGTCGCCTTTTCGGTGACAAAGCGGACAGCGCGTTGGAGAGGTTTAAGGACTCACGGGCTACGGCCAAGTCCTTGGGACTCTCGGCAGTCCGCCCTCCTCCGCCTTCCGCTTTTCGCTCCTTTCGTGGCACAGGAAGGGGCGCCCCGCAGCGTTCGCAACAGAGCCACAGGCCGGCGCAGCAATCATCCCAGCGCGGATGCGGGTTCCGCTGTGGCGGACCAAGGGGCCAGCGGGCGGGTCAGTCCACCACCACCCCGGCCACCACTGCCTCCAAACCTTCCTAGTCCGAACTTTCAGGCCCATCAAACGCCAGTGGGCGGCAGGCTTCGCCATCACCTCCCCACTGGCGCACCATCACTTCGGACAGGTGGGTTTTAGAGATAGTCCGGAGGGGCTACTCCCTCCCCTTCGAGACTACCCCTCCAGCCATGCCACCTCAGTACCACCGCATGTCGGGGATCACTTGGTGCTTCTTCAGCAGGAAGTTGCGTCCCTCTTGGCCAAGGGGGCCATCGAGCGCGTTCCGACGCCAGAAGTAGGTCGTGGTTGCTATTCCCACTACTTTGTGGTGCCCAAGAAGGACAAAGGCCTGCGTCCTATCTTAGACCTCCGGAACGTCAATCGCTTCCTCCGCAAAGAGAAGTTCAAGATGCTCACTCTAGCTCAGGTCTTGTCTGCTCTCGACCCACAAGACTGGATGGTGGTGCTGGCTTGCAGGATGCCTATTTCCACATCCCCGTCCTGCGAGCCCACCGGTGTTACCTACGGTTCACGGTAGGCCACGAGCACTTTCAGTTCACCGTGCTCCCCTTTGGCCTTACCAGCGCCCCTCGGGTGTTCACCAAGGTGATGGCGGTGGTCGCAGCTCATCTGCGCAGATCAGGGGTTTCAGTCTTCCCCTATCTCGATAATTGGTTGTTGAAAGCGGGCTCGCCCCAGACAGTCGTCTTCCACCTCCAGCCTACGGCCGACCTCCTGCACTTGCTGGGGTTCTCCATCAACGTGCCGAAGTCGCACCTGATCCCCTCTCAGAAGCTCCTCTTTATCGGAGCGGTTCTGGACACGGCGCAGTTTCGGGTCTATCCTCCCGAGCAGCGAGTCCGGGATATTCGGGCTCTGATTCCCATCTTTCAGCCCTTGTCCCGGGTTTCGGTCAGAGTGACTCTGAGGCTGCTGGGCCTCATAGCCTCCTGCATCCTGCTGGTCAATCATGCCAGGTGGCATATGCGGGCTATGCAGTGGGACCTGAAGTTCCAGTGGGCGCAGCATCAGAGGAACCTGTCCGATCACGTCCAGATCTCGGAAGGCACTGCACGACAGTTGCAGTGGTGGCTCACGAACCGGCATTGGGTCGACGGCAGATCCCTCTCCCTTCCCCAACCGGAGTTTACAGTGCTAACGGATGCGTCCCTCCTGGGATGGGGCGGCCACATGGGAGAGGCGGAGATCAGAGGCCTCTGGTCTCCGGCGGAGTCCCGGCTCCATATCAACCTTCTGGAGCTCCGGGCGATCCGACTTGCACTCAAGGCATTCCTTCCCTCTGTCAAAGGGAAGGTAGTGCAGGTGTTCACAGACAACACCACCGCCATGTGGTACTGCAACAAACAGGGCGGGGTGGGGTCTTGGACCCTTTGTCAGGAGGCTCTGCGCCTCTGGACATGGCTGGAACATCAGGGCATGTTCCTGATGGTTCAACACCTGGCAGGTTCCCTGAACGCCAGGGCGGACGAACTCAGCCGCAGGTGCATGATGGATCACGAATGGCGTCTTCACTCGGAAGTGGCGCAAGGACTCTTTCTACAGTGGGGAGAGCCTTGGTTAGATCTATTCGCCACTGAAGAGAACGCGCAATGTCATCAGTTCTGCGCGTTGGAATTTCCAAGGCGGCACTCGCTCGGCGACGCCTTTCGTCGCGAGTGGAGTTGCGGTCTGTTGTACGCCTTTCCGCCTATACCACTTCTACCCAGAGTGTTGAAGAAGATTCGGCACGACCGGGCCCAAGTCATTCTTGTGGCTCCGGACTGGGCTCGAAGAGTTTGGTATCCCGAGCTACTCAATATGAGCGTAGATCCCCCAATCCGTCTGCCTCTTCGGGAGGATCTTCTGTCGCAGCAGCAGGGACGGTCCTCCACCCGAACCTGTCCAGTCTACACCTGCTTGCGTGGAGATTGAGCGGCGGCAGTTGATTCCTTTCGACTTGCCTCCCGAAGTTTGTGATGTGATTCTGGCAGCCAGGCGTCCCTCCACTAAGGTGGTATACGCCTGCAGGTGGAACAAATTTGTGGCATGGTGCACAGCAAAGGCTGTGAATCCCCTTTCTGCCCCTCTTTCTGAGGTCCTTCTGTTCCTTCTCTCTCTGGCCCAACAGGGTTCTGCCCTGGGTACCATCAAGGGTTATCTTTGTGCTATCTCGGCCTTCCTCAGGCTCCCTGATCAGCCCTCCCTTTTCAAGTCCCCTGTTGTTAACAGGTTCTTAAAAGGCATTACTCACCTCTTTCCTCCTGTTCCGTTTGTGATGCCTCAGTGGGACTTGAACTTGGTTCTTACATTTTTAATGTGCGCTCCCTTTGAGCCTCTACATAACTGTCCTCTTCGTCTTCTGACTCTGAAGACAGCCTTTCTGGTGGCCATCACCTCCGCTCGGCGGGTGAGTGAGCTCCAGGCTCTATCTTGCAAACCTCCCTTTCTGTCTGTTCATCCAGACAAGGTTGTTCTTCGGACGCGTCCGTCCTTCTTGCCAAAGGTGGTTACTGCTTTCCATATTGGGCAGACCATCACTTTGCCCACCTTTTTTCCGCCTCCGCATCCTTCCAGAGAGGAAGAGAGGCTCCACCGTCTGGACCCAAAACGTGCGCTCTCCTTCTATATTGACCGCACAAAACACTTCCGGGTGGATGACCAGCTCTTTGTTGGCTACGTGGGCGCCAAAAAGGTCGGGCGGTGCACAAGAGGACCATCTCCCGCTGGGTTACCTTGTGCATCAAGACCTGCTATTCTTTGGCGAAGAAGGAGCCTCCTGTTGGGCTGCGTGCCCATTCCACAAGGGCAACGGCTGCTACCACGGCCTTGGGCCGCGGTGTTCCGCTGCCGGTTATTTGTCAGGCAGCTACGTGGGCCTCGCTGCACACGTTTACAAAGCATTACTGCCTTGACAGTCAGGTCCGGAGGGACGGCTTCTTTGGCCGTTCTGTCCTCCAGGACTTCCTTGTCTGATCTTTGTTCGCAGACCCACCACCGGGGTTGGTATTGCTGGGGTATCTATTCTAAGGTAAGGAATCTGTCACTAACGTGTCTCTTTCAGATGCACAAGTTACTAACTTGTGTAACGATATATCTGTAAGAGACAGTAGTTAGTGACAGATTCCTACCGCCCACCCATCCTCCCCGTTCTGCGAACTGATTCTAGGGTTAAGGACATCCCTTTCAGGGCCCTAGTATTTTTCAGACACCTATGTCAGCTTCTTGCATGGCTCTGCGTTCCTGGCGCGGAAAGTCGTGTACAGAACTGGACGTCAGCGCGCAGGGGCGGCGTCTAAGTACTGCCCGCGACGTCATCCCGGCGATCACGACGCCAACGACGGACGCGGAGCCGCACGACGCCGCCTACCGACGCGCAAGGGTACTGCTACGCAAAAACTTTCGGGATCCAGCCTGACGCCTGGGGATATTCTAAGGTAAGGAATCTGTCACTAACTACTGTCTCTTACAGATATATCGTTACACAAGTTAGTAACTTGTGCTTCTATGATGAAAACATATCTTTCAAGAAAAATGTTTTAACAAGACATTTTCCCTGCAAAGAAGATACTAATGAAAACATTGGATGTTATTACTAGATATACAGGTTTGAATTGAATGATTCATTTGATTAACACATAAGGTACCCAAAACCAGAGTTTGGGGACCTGCTGTATAGAAAAGACTTCTGCAGAGTGTATGGATATTATATATTGTGATATAATTAATGTTGCTGTTGTCTCATTCTGATGGCCCCTGGTTAATATTTTATCTGCCTTTGATGTCATTCTCATTGATAGGTTATTCAGGCTGATTTTCTAACCCCCGTTTTCTTTTCTGAAACCTCAATGGCCCATTTCCAATTATCTTGCACAGATGCCTGCTATTTATGTTGTCAGCACTGCTAGCTCTGTGTCTGTTGTAACAGTTGAGTGCAAAGCAGCAGAATCAGTTTTCACATTGTTTTTATTTAAGTACCGTTAACTATTATTTGGGTCCATATAAGACAGTTGTCAGCTGTGACATCAATACTTGTTGGATATTTTGTGTTGCAAAGATACAAAGGTATTATTCTAATCTAAATCATTGTGTGATGAAATGCACAACATTTTTGCAGGTGCGGTTTGCAAAACCAGTTCTTCCAGGCCAAACTCTGCAAACGGAGATGTGGAAAGAAGGAAACCGGATCTACCTGCAGAGCAAGGTAGGATTTGTGGACATGTAGATGTGACGTCCTGTATTTCACGATATTTACAATTGATGTCTTCCTGTCTCTGAAAATCTAAGGATTGCATCACAGTGAGGATTTGTGCTTTGATTATGACAGACTTGTGCAGTTAATAGACCCATTGGAGGATAGAGACTTCGCTACTCATTAAAATGAATAAACTAGACCTATTAGGTTTTGCAATTGTATTGTATTGCAGTGTTTACATAGTGCTTACTGTCCCTAGGTAAGGCACTGAAGCGCTTACCTACATGTCTAGTAAGGTATGCCATGTAAGGTGTATGGTTGAAAGGATGTTGTCTTTGTCTTGCGATACTATGTGGAAGTGTTTCCATGTCATGAGTGACGACCATCATGGTGCGGTTATTGTGTTATGAGGCGTAGCACATAGCAGTGTGGTGGATGATGAAGCGCAAGGAGCAGACGTGCATTTTTAAGGTATTCAGTGTGCTGGGAGCTTTGAACAGCTCCGCCGGTCCCTTTATGGAATTTCTTGTGATTACAGTCTGCTTAGCTGGTTACTACACTAGCTTGTTCATGTGGTCCTGAGCTGGCATGGTTGGAGGGGGAGAGAATTAGAGGGATCTGTTGGTATGGACATTTTTACTATCACCTCATCTCTGAGTGTCATTGTGCGGTGTAAAGAAGAGGCCAGAGTGCATAGATACTTGCGACCTGCAGTGGTGGTCTAAATCAAAGACCACTAAATTGTCCACCAGTGTGTGACAGATCTCTTTAGCTGTTTCATGCCTGTTCATTTGGTGATGACTGTTTTTTGGCTGTACACTACTGGTGATGGACAGCACTCGTAGCAGATATGTCTTATAGTAAGTACATTTTTATTAGCATAGTTACTTAAAACCATTGCATCTTGGCACGTCATTAAAATTTTATAAAAGTTATATGAGAAAAGAATAGTCAAAATGAATTTTTTTGTCCGTTTCCATTTCAACATGTTTTTTTGAGTTCATTGTCTATGCACTTTTTAGGAGCTTGGCAGTTATGTCTGATGTTATTGTGCTGTGTGGTCACTGCGTAGGGGGTGGTGAAACGTAAAGTTCAATGCTGACATCAGGAGAGCTTTAAGTTTACTCCAACTTCCCGTTAGATGACCCTCCAAAAGTGCTCTGGCATTTTTTTTCCCACCAGTCTCAGGAACTTTACCAAGCGGCAGTTCAGCAGTGAGTCTTCTGGTGCGAAGCAGGCCAGCACAGCTTGCCTCCGGGTGTGGATTCCCCATTGGTTGAAGTAAGATTTCAATAGTTGTTTCCGTTCCCTCTGGAGGTCTTTGCATGTGCATAAGAGGTGCTGCTGGTCCTCCAGTGCTGTGCCACATAGACGGCAAGTGGAGCCTGCTTGATCCTTAAGCCAATGTGGGAGTTGCTGTATGCAGGGTAGCAGGCCTAGTTGGTACTTAAAGAATTGGATTTTGATGGTTTTGGCATATCCCAAGACAATGTATTTTTGGGGGGCAGGGGGGTGCAAGTGCTCAGGGTCATCCATCCATAGGATCTTTTTGATGGGGAAGCTTTGTCCTCGGTCAGTGATAGGCGTTTGACCGTTTTCCATACAAGCTTTTTAAATGTTGAGTTGTTAGTGGGTGTTTCCCAGAGCTGAGATAGCCCTGTGTTGATCAGGCTTTTTGTGAGGTAATATGAGGCAGGTGATGAGGCTTGCTGTTGTAATTCTGACCACAGATAGTGGTTGAGAGTACCTGGTGCAGCTTTTCGGACTGTGTCCCAAGTGATGATATACGCTCCTTGTCCAGGGTCTGTTTTTGCAGGCCGAATTCCAACCTGATCTGTGCTGGTGAGGTATGTTTGGGCAGGCCAAAGATGATTCTATATGCTGTTGTAACTGTGCTGTCCAGGGCTTTTGAGTCTCTACCCCTCTGTAGTTCACTGCCATATGCTATTGTTGGTAAAAGCTTGGCACGTACAACTTGAGCAAGGGGAAGTAGCGATGAACCGCTCAGTTTGAAGTTGAGAATCCTTAGTGAAACTGCCAGGGCAAGGCCCTTCCTTCTAATTGAATTCTTCTGGGCAACAAAGTGGCCGCCCTTGTCTATGATCACGCCTAGATATTTGTATTCTAATGCAGATTCAATACGTGTGCTGCCCCGGTACCAAGCCAGAGATTTCTTTAAGTTTTTCCTGATCGTCATAGTCCTTGTTTCCTCAGGTTAATACTTAGGCCGTTGGCTTCAGAAAATTCCTGTGTGGTGATAAGAAGATGCTGTAGGCCCACCTGCGTATGACTGATCCGGACTATGTCGTCCGCATAGAGAAGGCATGGTAGTGCTAGACCTCCTAATCTTGGAGCGTGTGAGTTACAGGCATTCAGTGCAGGGACGAGATCTGCTAAGAACAGGTTAAACAGGTTCGGGACCAGTGCACATCCCTGTTGAAGTCCCTTCTTGGGTGGTATCTGTCTTGACAGTGAGGATCCATCGCCCAGCTTTATCTGAACCCATGCGTCTGTGTGCAGATTGATTATCAAGTTCAGCAAAGTCTGTGGTGTGCCCCAGTTTGCCAGTTTGGCCCACAGCCTATTCCGATTTTCATGGTCAAAAGCGGCCTTGTAGTCAATGAAACATAGATGTAATGGCATTTTTGTCAATTCCGCCTTGTCGATCAGCAAAGCCATAGTCAAGATGTTTGTTGCTGTTCCGACGGACTTTGCAAAGCCGGTCTGATGTAGGGGTATGATTGAATTCTCTTTAGCCCAGGACTGGAGCTCTTCTAGGAGCGTTCCTGCATAGAATTTTGCCTCGTTGTCCATGAGAGCTACTAGGCAGTAGTTTTTTGGCAAGTACTTATCTCCCGACTTAAAAAATGGGGAGATTATTGAGCCTCTCGAGGATGGTGGGAGTGTGCCAAACTGTCTTATTTCAGGTTCCTGAAGTCTGGGTACAGGGTATTCTGGCTGTTGGCTCTAGCTGAGGTAGCCTGGGCGCCTTGGCCACTTGGCGGTCTGGTAGTAATGTTGGTGGAGAGCTCAATAGCAGGTGCGGTGGATTTGTTTCAGCCGGTGTACTGTTGGCGGTTTTTCCTGGGGCGTCTGTGTCTCTTTGAAGGTTGTTGGAGATGTTGTTGGAGTTGGTTAAGTTTGTGTCTTCCTCCTCGGCCTGCGTTAGAGGCCGCAGCAGCTCAGGGCAGGTCATTTCTTTGATGGGGTTTTGATTTGCCGCCATTTCTGAATCTAAGGGATGATTATTCCTCACCTCCAGTATGGATGTGGTTTGTTGTACTAGTTGGCCTGACGTCTGAGATGATGTTGGCCTGAATAGGCGTAGGAAATCTTCCTGGTTTGTGCCGGGCTTCTGATTCCAGCCTTTCCTCCTTTCCTTTCGGGGGGGACTCAGCAGTCGGTTTGAGTTTTGTTACCTTTTTGCAGCCGTCGCTAGTGGCCTTGAATGTTGCTGCAGTTTTGGTGAGGTGAAGCTCTTGATCCTGGTTTGTTTTGTGGTGTGTGCCCGTGCTTTTTTGTATTGGTGAAGGGGGCTGCTTCTCTAGGGGTGGCATGTTTGGGCTCTGGGATGCCCTTTTGAGCTGCAAGCATAGGTTGCTCAGCATTGAGGGGAGGGAAGCCAGTTTGTCGACGATTGGGCCACACCCACAACTTGGTTTGTTGTCTTGTGGGTGTTCCTGTGTGTTTTGGAGAAATGTGTTTAAAGCTCCCAGCTTCCCATTGATGGCTACCACAAAAACTGTCAGAGTGTTCAGTAAAGTCAGCTGCGTGTCCAATTATGTCCGATTGGTATTGCAATGCCTCCACCAAGAGTTGCACTGTTTTTAGTAAGCTTGCCCAAGCACTTTTGGGGTTTATTTTGTGTGCCTCCTCTGTTAGTCCTCCTCGCCCTATGCCTGCTCTTAACTCCCCCAACTCCTGGTTCCCTAGTGCTTTCTTGTGCTCCTGTGCTTTGGGCTCCCCCGAGGTGTCGCTCGTGGGTTTTAGTGGTGAGTCCTGTGTGTAGGTGGCCATCAGGTCCTCCCATTCTTTCGTGCCGAGGTATGAGAGCTGTTCCGGGTCTTCGTGCTCATGTCTTGGTGTTCTCTCTAGTCTAATCGGGGGCAGTGTTGTTTGGTGTTCTGCATCGGAGCCGTTCGGCGGTAAGGTAGATTTGGAACTTGGTTCTTTGTGGGGAGGTCTGGTTTGGTTTATGCGACAGAGGGCTTCCCAACTCCATTATTGTTATTGGCGCAGTTGTGGTACAGTTGCTCCTCCTACTGCTGTTGTAGATTGCCCTTCCGGGTGTGTGCAGCACTGTTTACCTGCCACCGGCCTGCTCGGGGGAAGTGACCTTGCTGGCTCTGGACCATGTTCTCGAGTTGCCATTACTTCAGCCACGACCAGCTGGACAGAATACTGAGGATTCTGCAGCAAGGGTGTGGTTTGTTGCTGTGGGCTCGATCCTGGGGCTGCAGCAGTGGGCTGATTTGCCACAGGTCCTGTGTAAGAGTCTAAGTCCGGTTCCCTGATGCTTGGCCGGGGGACTGGTTTATCCCTGCTGTTACTGCTACTCTGTGGTTGAAGCGGTGTCTGAAGGCCCTGGACTGCAGTTATGCTTGAGAGGAGAGTGTCGCCCTCATTTTTCAGGAAGTGAAATTTGGTGTGAATCTTTGGCTGAAGAAGGATAGGGCGGTGCTTTGTGTGGTTACCTTTTTTCCCTCCTGGGATGTTGTCTTTTGGGTTGCCTGAGTCGGAGTCTATTTCTATTAAGGAGCAGTCTGGCTGAGAGTCTGGCCTGGTTAGGTCTCGCCTAGGCAGCGCGCATGCGCTGCTCTAGGAGGGCCTTTAGCCATCGGTCTTCACTTTTCAAGCACTGCACTCGTGCTTGTGGCGGCATCCACCTTGCGGGAGCGAGCAGCGGCGCGCCACAAACACGAGTGCAGTGCTTGAAAAGTGAAGACCACGCACGCACCACTCCCGGGCTCTCCTCAGATTCTCAGACTGTCTTTCTCTTTCTCATTCTCCTTGCCCGCTCTCCTCTCCATATGTGCTGCAGCTGGTTAACTGCGCGGACGCCTCGGACGCACTTATTTATTTATTTATTTTGCCACGCGGGGCAAAACGTAGTGTTTCGCAGCACTATAGCAGTGTGCATTCATTTTCTGCGCGGTCCGCATCTAACGCGCATGTTTAGTTATTTAATTACTTTCGCGCAACACCGTTAGGGGTGTATGTGAACCATCTCTTCTTTGGCCCGCCCTTCATTACCTTTAATCCGTTTGTTTGTTGAACTCGTCTTTGATACGTTTCTCCCTTTTGCCTGTAGTTTACACTCCTCTTCATCTTTTAATTTCTGTCCTCTTCCCTTCTGCACTTTTCCATCCCTTTCCTCTCTGCACTCTTCTTCCCTTTCCTCTCCTACGTGCATGCACCCTCATGTCCAGTTCTTTAAACTGACCTCTTTTATGGCCTAATCTTTTTCTTCTTTTGTACACTTCTCACCACTCCCTTCCTTCTCTTTTCCCCCTTCGTCATTCCCTCCCTAAGTCATCTACTCCCGTGTTCTCCCCTCCTCACCCTCTTTGTTTCATTTTCTCTTGATTACCGTGCCTCATTTTTACTCTTTGCAAAATGCATACAGCCAGGATATTTACTGTAGGTGCGCTACAGCAGCTCTGACTACACTTCTCTGGCATGAAATACAACAATCCTCAGTTTCTTTACCTTCCCATCAAGCCCCTCCTACCCCATCCCCATTTTTTCAGCATTCCCTCATCACTGCGCACCTCCACCATTTACCTACCACTGTCTTTCGACTTCAGTAAATCTAGAAAGGGCAACCCCATACTTTAACCGTTCGACAGGGCAAGCTACAAGATTGAATTCTATGCAAGTTCACTTAATACCACACCCATGTCATGTCTTGCCCTGGCTCTGTATGTATCGTTCACAATAAATAGACAGTTCCAGCAGTACTGTTTTTTTAATTATTATTTTTTTAACCCCTTAAGTGCTTCTGTCGGCCAACGGCCGTCGCGAGCACTACCTCGGTAGTGCTGCGCACGTCCGTTGGCCGACGCGGCCCCGCCCGCTTAATAGAATGTTCCGCACTGGCGCGGAACGTTCGAAGCAGTTAAATGGAAAAATGACTTGTTATGAAGCAGATTCACCTAGTATATTTAATAAGTTATGTGGCATTAATAGTAGGCTTTACACACAGAGTAAGGTTTGCACGAGGAGACTATTTCCCATATTATAGCCGACTAGGGTTAGAGATAAGATTCTTAGTTCGATACCTGGCATTCTTTGTCTGTGTTTGCAAGGGTTGGCAGAGAGAGTGCATGGTACTAACTTGCCGGGTAGTGGGTACCCAGTCACTCGGGGTCACAGGTAGTGGTGGTCTTAGTCTGGGCCACACAGGGGCAGATATTGCAGGTACATAAAGTCGTCCCGTGGAACAGTCTGATCGTTGATGGAGGAGTGAGTGGCTGCGCGATGAGGTGAACCTCTCTGGCTGTTGATAAAATGAATGGATTCATTATACAATGGTTGAAACCCAGGTCTTGCATGGTCATCATTTACTTAAACATTCATTGCACAAAGGAGGGAACATGTGGGCCAATGCAGTCACAAGCTGCTTGAACAAATTGAGGCATCAATGCAGAATTTAGGTCCCACAATTATTGGACACAGACAGGATGAAGTATGCTGGCATCTGGGGCTGCATGCAAGGTTAGTTAAGAAATAGTTGGCAGTTCCTGAGTTTGTCTGTTTCGACTGCTTGATCTGCTCTGGTAATGTTCCCTTTGAACTCTGCTTATGGGTGAACAAGAATATTCTCTCCACACCAGGCAGTTTTCCTCTTGGTTCCTTCAGCAGCAGAGTTTAATATCAGCAGGATGATTCTGTCCCTTACCTCTTGAAAGGGAGACAACCACTGAGAATGTTTCAGGCCCTTGCCTTCTTTTACACTGGTGTACATGAATTAATGAAAAGGTGAAATCTGGCTTTGAGGGCAGAGCAGTCTCCTGTCCGGTCCAAAGAACAGTTTACCTTTCCAAGTGTCCAGTCAAGTCCAGAGTCTTTGGTGGGAGTAAATTGCAACTAAGCTTATATTCCTTTTAGTTAGGCTTCGCTCCATGGCAACCATTTGGAGGTAAAATTGCGACTTTAAAGGGATTGCAGGTAGACAGTTCCGGTTCTCTGCTAAAAGCACAGGAGTCAGGAAAGGGGATGTGACCCCCATCCTTTCTGTGGGGCATATGTCCCAGCTGAGTTTCCAGGCCAAGGTCTTTATCTAAGTTTTACACTCTAGCTAAGTCGCAGCTTGATAAGTTGAGTTTCAGTCACTTGGCAACATAAAGTCTTTCCTCTGGATGATGATTCAAAGCCTGACACAGCACTGTGCTTCTTATAGATATTCAATGGATGTGGGAATTGCAATACTAACGCAGGGGGACTTGAAGAGATCGGTAACTCAGGTTGCAATAGACCATAAAAAGCATGGTAGAACTTTAGGTGCTAGATACATGCAGGCTTGATCGCCACTACGGAACACCACCTCACGTGTACCCAGCATACACAAGCACAGGCCGGGGACACTGAGGAAAATTGAGGGGTCCAGCCATAAAATACTGCTTGGATTTTACCATGGCTATCCAAGAGGCAATCGTTCCACTGTGGTTCAGGTAAAAAAGCATGTTCCCCACTACTATAATTCCACAATCATCAACAGTTAGTAGCATCATGTTCATTTCATGAGCATGATAGTCACCCACATAAACAAGCATTGGCATAGCCAATAGGTCTCGCCTTTGGGACCTTATAAGTATTTAGTTATGCAGCACAATATCCTTGATGCAACAACATCAACTGTTGCATGGCTAAACACTTATACGGTCCCAAAGGCGAGACCTATTGCTATGCCAATGCTTGTTTTTGGCTGGTCTTCGGTCGTGGTTCCTTGGGGTGACTGACTTCCTTTTGGGCTTGTTTGAGTTTTGTTTTGAGCACGGGTCCTCCCTGCACCCGACTGGACCTTATAGTTTTGTCGTCTGCTGTGGTAGTAACTTGGTATGTTCTTGGTTTCCGCAGCTGCCACAGCTTGTTGAGTTGGTAGTTGGAAGGTGGGGCGATGGAACGGTGGGGGAGGTGGGGTGACTGGGAAGCAAGCTGCACCAGCCTGGCCTAGCCCTGGCCACCTCCACCCCTACAGAGTCTCTCGGTGGCTCTAGTCCCTGTCACTCACCTCTGCCCCTCCAGTACCTGTTGTTGCAGTTCTCTATGCCCTCTTTGTCGGATCGTTTGTAGTTGTTTTACAAGAGGCAGGAGTGCATAGGACGTGGCCTCAGGAGTTATTCTGTTGTTCTGGTTCTATTTGGAACCTGAGCGTTAAAAGCTGCTGGATGCCGGATACTGGTTGTCAGGTGCCAAGTTGTTAGACTTGGCATCTTTTGGCGTGTTTCCCCTGTCTTTTGCTTTCTGACTTCCCAGTTTTGACTCTGTTTGTGCCGGTTTAGTGTCTCTGTGCACTTTCTCACTGCTGTTCAGTGTTACAGTGCAAGTGCTTCTGTTGTAAATTTTTATTATGGATTGGTGTTTCCATGATTGGCATATTTGATTTACTGGTAAGCCCTAGTAAAGTGCACTGTGTGTGCCCGGGCCTGTAAATCAAATGCTGCTAGTGGGCCTGCAGCACTGATTGTGCCACCCACATGAGTAGCCCTGATAAGGTATCTCAGACCTGCCACTGCAGAGTCTGCGTGCAGTTTGTAACTGCCATGTTGACCTGACAAGTGCACCCACTCGCCAGGCCCTAACCTTCCTTTTTCTTACATAAAAGTCACCCCTAAGGTAGGCCCAAGGTACCCCTGTGGGCAGGGTGATGTGTATGTTAAAGGTAGGACATGTACTGGTGTGTGTGACATGTTCTGGTGGTGAATTGTCGTGTATTTCGTTTTTCACCACTGTAAGGCTATCTGTCGTATAGGAAAGATTGGGAGTTTTACTCATAACATCTTATAAGCATAACTTCCCATTGGGACAAGATAGAGAAATGGAGCTTAGTATGCCTGGACTCAGAATGTAAAAATGCATCTTTTAGTAGGGATGATTTTTATGTTCTGGGTTTAAAAATGCTACTTTTAGAAAGTAGGTATTTTCTTGCTTAGCCATCCTGTGTGCCTCTTCTGGGTTTGGTGATTGACTGTCTGGCTTTGGAGGGGCTGGGGATGTGCAGTGGTTCCAGAGAGTCTGGATGAGTCAGGGCTGGGCTAATGGGAGGAGATTTCCTTGCACATGAATGGGTCTGGTCTGCCTTGAACAATGCTGTCTCTACCTCCTGCTAGGAAGCTGGGCCAGAGAGGACAGAACTGGTTTGGACTAAGCACAGACACTCTCTGCCTGAGAGAACAAAGGAATTTTGAGTACAAATATTGGGGCCCAGACCCCAACACTTTAGAACTCGCTGGAATCAAGGAACCTGCCAAGAAGAAGAGCTGCCAGGAGGAGTACTGCCCCTTTGCTGTGTTGGGTTGGCCTGCAGTTGCTGCTTCTGCCTTGGGCAGTGAAAGGACTGGACTGAACTTTCTTTACTTGTGCTGAGTATCTCCAAGGGCCTGAAGTAGAGCTTGCCTCCTGTTCTGAAGTCTCAGGGACTGCAAAGACTTCACCAACCTCTGGTTACCTCTTTTGGAACCGCTGTTTCAGTTGCCACAGAGAAGGGAAACGCAACCGACTCCATCACCAGCTCTGTAACCTGAAGGCACCGTTTGCATCTCGCACCGCAACCCTGGTCTCACCGACGACGACTGATGCCGTTGCCACCGAGCTGCTGCTTGCACCATGACCTGTGCGCACCGCCTCGCTTCACCTCGCCATCCTGGTTTCACCGACCCTGTCGCTGCTGCTGACTTCAACACCCGTGACCGCATCGTGGCCCGCTCGTAAGTTTCATGAGGCACTGCCTCTTCCCACACAGCCATCTGGGCCGACAGACGCCAGCTCCCGCTAACCGGCTCTGTCGATTGCACCGCAACCTGCCAGCACCATATCGAGCACCGCCTCACCCTGCACCATAAGCCTTTGTCTCACTGACGCCGTCTGGACGATCGTCACAGAGCCGCTGCCTGCACCGCATCGAGAGGGCACCGCTTCCATTTTGCAACGCAACCGCAATGGTTGCCACGACCGGCTCGCACCAACGTGCCAGCTGCAACGAGAAAGGTACTGTGACCGAATCTGTCCACGCTTTCGCTGGCCCGTACCGATGTGGTCGGCAACACTGTTGTACTCTGTTGTTTTCAGCATCGAGGTAGCCCCGGACAGAGCTACCCACTCGTACGAACTGTGTTTTTTAGGTATTTCTGCAATTTTAATGATATCTTGCAAAGTATATATTTTTAAGTACTGTATGTTGGATTCTCATCGTTTTGGTCTTCTTTTGGACATATAAAAATATTGGATATTTTTCTAAACTGGTGTGGTGTCCTTTTGTAGTGCCTTCACTGTATTACTGTTGGTTATATGCAAATGCTTTACACACTGCCTCTGAGATAAGCCTGACTGCTCGTGCCAAGCTACCAAGGGGGTGAGCAGGGGTTATTTTAAGAGTGTAACTCCCTTACCCTGACTAGGAAGAAGTGTCCCTACTTGGACAAAGGTGCCAACCATTGCCAACTAGAGACCTCCATTTCTAACACAGGTGTAGGTTACAGACTGCGTGTTGTGGTTGAGGCAAGTGCCAGGTGTGGGTTGCAGGCTGCGTATTGCGGTTGAGGCAGGTGGAGGTAGATGAAAGCAGAGATGGGCAGATGATGCCGACGGGTGGGGTAGCACAACGCATGGTCAGCAGTGGAAGGCTGGGCACAGGACTGAGCGTGGCAGTCCTGGCCTCGTCGTGCTTCCCCCGTTTTCCTTGTTGTCGGGCCCCCTCTCCTCCTGCAGCTGACCTCAAATTGCAATGCTGGCCAGGTAATGCTGGCCTGGTGCAGGCGAGCAGATGGGCAACTGGCTCCTGTGTGACTCCTCTGGGCCCCCTACCACCGGGCCTCTGTCCCCAGGCTTCCTCTTTCCAGCCAGGTGGGGGGCAGAGGCCAGTTTTTCGGACAATCCCTTGTGGGGTCACTGAGTGGCGCTGGGAAGCTGCTGGAGTGCAGTCTTCAGTGGACTTCAATGCGGGGCTAGGCCCTAAACTAGCTGGCTGGCTGAGTGTGGGGGCAGAGTAACTGGGGCAGGCTTTGCGTTTCTGACGCTGATTGCACCCCCCCCCCCTCGCTGCCGTTACCGTGTTGAGAGTCCTCTGGTTTAGCGTCCTCCGGTTTCACTGCTCTCCCCTGCCCCCGCTGCACCACCACTGTGCTGCCTCCTCACCAACGCCAACACCCTCCACCTCCGTAGGTCCTTAGTCGGACAAATCAGGTGAGTCGCTCAGACAACCCAGCGCCAGGAGCAGCAGAGGCTCTCCTGCTCCACACTGCTCTCCCGGCTGCGTGGTGAGTGACGGTGGCGGCGACGAGTGGGACCCCAAGCCGCACCCGGTCCTAGCCAGGCCACCTCCGCGGACCGCCTGGGGCTCACTCTCAGTGGCAGGAGGTGCTGGGGTGCGCGGACTTGCGGCCTCGGGTTGCTGGAGACAGAGGTTCGGTATATAATATAATAATATAGTGGGGCCTTAACTTGGTTCTTTCTTTCTTAATGTGCATTCCCTTTGAGCTGCAACAGTCTTGTCCTCTTAGGCTCCTCACCATCAAGATGACCTTTCTGGTGACAATTACATCTGGCCGAAGGGTCAGTGAGCTACAGGCACTGTCTACCTTCATCTTGTTTTTGCCCGACAAACTGGTCCTTTGGACTTGAGCATCCTTTTTGCCGAAGGTAGTCAACCAGCTCCACTTAGTCCATCTCTTTGCCTACCTTTTTTATGCTCTGCCTCATCCTTCTAAGGAAGGGAGAGACTCGACAGGCTGTACCCAAAAAGAGTGATGTCGTTCTATCTTGACGCACAATATCGTTTCGGTGGACGATCAACTCTTAGTGGGATTTGTCGGGCCAAGAAAGCAGAAAATGTGCAGAAACAGGCCATCTCCCAATGGATCGTGCTCTGCATTCACATTGCTACACATTGTCCAAGAAGCAACCTCCAGAAGATTTACTTGCTCATTCCAGGAGAGCAAAGGGTACAAACACTGTATTAGCATGTGGAGTACTGGTCCTGAACATCTGCCAGGCAGCAACGTGGGCATCTCTGCGCAGGTTTAACAAGCACTACTGCCTGGAGAGTCAGGTCCGTAGGGAGGGGTTCTTTGCCCGTTCAATCCCACAGGACTTTTTGGTGTGTAATTATTTTGCAGACTCACCTCTGAGGAGGTATTACTTGGGTACCTATTGTAAGGTAAGGAATATGTGGTTAGAAGTCTCGTGTCTCTATCAAATGAACAAGTTACTTACCTTTGGTATCACCTTATCTGGTAGAGACTCTGTCTGGCTGCAGATTCCTTACCTACCCACCAATTATCCCCTTTCTGCGAATGGATTTCTAGGGACAGGGCTGTTCCCCTTTCAGGTCTAGTTTTACACACCGGTGGTCAGTGTTCTTTGTGACTCCGTGCTCCTCGCATGGAAAGTCACAAAAAGCACTGACATAATCGCGCCTATATAGGCACTGCACACGTTCATTACGGCACATAGGGGTACTGCGCACTAAAAATGTCAGGATCTAGTCTGGCGCCAGGGGATAATTCTAAGGTAAGGAATCTGAAGCTTGATAGTCTCAACCTGATAAGGCGTTACCTAAGGTACGTAACTTGTTCATTTTGCCTATGATGAATGTGGGTGCGCTTAGTTATAGACTGTTTGCATTGTCAATCTTGGCGATTACAAGAGGATGGATTGCAGTTTATGTTGGTATGCAACGTACTGTTTTTATTGTGTAGAAGCCACTTTTTGTGACATTGTTAACAAGTGGTATCAAGGATAGTTCTGAATCCATGGTTAACCCTAGGGTTCTAACTTCTCTTGATGTTGGTACAGATGACTCAAAAGTCCTAAGGCCATATGACAGTAGGCTGGTATTTTTGCCATTGTCCGCAGGTCATAATCTCTGTCTTTGTGGTATTCTCTGCTTCCCTTTCTGATGTTTTATTGTTTATTTTGACCCTTGCCCAGCAGGGCTCTGCTCTGGGCACCCTGAAAGGGTATTTGTCTGCTTTGCCAAGGATGCCAGACTAATCCTCTTTATTTAAATCACCCATTGTACGTAAAATCCTCAAAGGCTTTGTACATATGTTTCCACCTTCATTATGCCTCAGTGGGACCTTAATTTGGTTCTCACCTTTCTTATCTGTGCTCCTTTCAAGCCTCTGCATAATTGCCTCCTTCGCCTGCTCACAATAAAAACTGCCTTTTTAGTGGCAATTACATCTGCCAGGAGGGTGAGCGAGCTGCAGGCTGTATCGTCCAAACCTCCCTTTCTGACGAAATTTTCTGACAAATTGGTGCTTCGCACTAGGGCCTGCCGAAAGTAGTACCACCTTTCCATGTATGACAATCTGTCTCCTTGCCTGCTTTCTATGCTCCTCTGCATCCCTCTAAAGAAGAGGAGCAACCCCACTGTCTGGGCCCAAAAAGAGAGTTGTTCTACCTTGACCGCACAAAAGAGTTCCGAGTGGATGATCAACCATTCGTGGGGTATGTTGGAGCCTAGAAGGGTTGGCGGTGCAGAAGGGGACCATCTACAAATGGGTAGTCCTCTGCATCAAGATTTGCTATGCTCTGGCAAAGAAGCAGCCTCATGAAGGCTTAAGAGCTCATTCCAACTGCATTAGCACTTGGAGTCCCAGCCCTGGAATTCTGTCAGGCAGCAACGTGGGCATACCTTCACACGTTTACCAAGCATTACTGCGTTGACAGTCGGGACAGCCATTTCGCCCGTTACTCCTGCAGGACTTTCTAGTCTGAAACATGTCTGCAGTCCCTCCTCCGGGGATGGTATTGCTTGGGTATCTATTCAAAGGTAAGGAATCTGCGGCTAGATGTCTCTATCAGATGGACAAGTTACTTACCTTCGGTAATGTCTTTTCTGGTAGAGACAATATCTAGTCGCAGATTGCTTAGCAACCCACCCATCCTCCCCGCACTGCAGACTAGTTTCTAAGGTCAAGGGTGTTCCCTTTCAGGGCCCTAGTTTTTAAACACAGCAATGTCAGTTTTCTTCATGGCTCCGCGTTTCTGCCGTGGAAAGTCGTGAAATGTAACGGATGTCAGCGCGCCGCGGTGGCACCTATATAGGTGGCGCAGACATCACTTGCGGCTAGATACTGTCTCTACCAGATAAGAAGAGACCAAAGGTAACTAACTTGTTGATTGTGGTCACTCCAACTTATGGGGGAGTTGTCTGTAACTGTGGCTTGTCCTGAGGGTGCAAATATGACATCTAGAGTGTGTCCTGCACAGTAAGTTCAGCCAGAAATGATTTTTTGGAGGGCGACTCGACTCCTGGACCGTAGCCGAGACCCGTACCGTGACCGGCACTGCACACTACATTAAGTGCCACTATTACCGTTTTAATCTTCCGTTCAGTTGTGTAACGTGGAGGCTGGTAGTGAATAGTGCGGATATCTCAATTTGCCCAGTGCAGTTTAATCAACACTTATTTTTCATAGTATTGTAACTGAATTAACTTTACATCACGGTACTAAGCAGGCCAAATCACGCGCTGTGTGTCAAATCACGTGGGAAACCAGGGGGTTCTTTTGTGTCCGCTTTTCAGTACCAGCATTCCTTCGGATCAGAATGCAAGTGACTAGTAGTGCAGGTTTAGAGAGATGCCCAATAAAGTACCTGGCTGCACAGTTAGTATTACAGGAGGCAGGGGACTTGATCGAAGACTGACAGGATATGAAGGAAAGCAAAGGGCAGTATTGGGTGGGGGGTGCAGTGAGTTAGCCCAGGGTCACTGGCGCTGCGTCCATTGGGGCGCTGGGGCGTTGCTCCACTGAAGCGCCCGCAGCTCCCTCGGCATCTCTGAACTTAAGTAAACTGACTCAGTTTACTTAAGTTCAGAGACGCTGAGGGAGAACTGACAATCATGTCAGTCAGCATGACGTCGGACCGCCCACCCCCTTCAGAGTCTGAAGGGGGGTGGGCAGTCCTGCATCATGTTGACTGACATGCATTGTCAGAGTGAAGACCAGGGGCAGGCAGCAGCACAAGTGCGCATGACTGGTGAAGGTCGGAGAATTTTTTCGACCAGCCCAGTCATGCGCACCAGTGTCTACTCTGGCTGGCGGCTGCGCATTAGGAGAGCGAGGGTTGGTCAAAGGCACAACCCTCGGCGTTTAATTTACCTCATTCAATATTGAATTAAACCAACACTACAACTCCCATAACGTATTAGAATGTTAAGAGAACGCTCATTGGTGGAAATGGTGTTCCTGAAGACATGACGACGTCTGATAACCTTACTTTGTGTTCATCTTCACGCGTGTGCATCACAGTAATTTTTCTTCGGGCTACATTCTCGTCTACAGGTTATGCGAGTATGTTTTACATATTTGTGTGATGTTTCCCATAAATAAAGCTTTGACAACCCAGGTGACGCATGCCTCGATTCCGAATGGCTCTGTTTCCGCCATGTGCCTTCATGTGGAATTTTCAAAGACGGGTCATCTTTTCGCCTGACTGGTGTAATTGACCTGCTCCCCTCTGTTGTGTGAAGGGGCGCTTTGTTTGTGTGATTGTAGCTGCTGGGGCACTCTGTGCAGGAGGGAACTTCGAAAATCACCCTGCTTGGCTCCAGTCGAGCAGCCCTGTCCTTCAGAGATCTGTGGCTTTATAGAATGATTGCTTTCAGTGGAAATTGGTATTCTGTGTCCCTTTTGTACAGCTCTTAGTTCTTATCGTCATGACAAGGGGATGGAACAATGTCTCATCTTTTTAATAAGCTATCTGGAAATGAATGTCTGTGCTCATATTTTACTACACGTTTAAATATGCTTATGTATCATTCTGTTTATATGCTTGATGTAGCTAGACCTTTTGATATATATGTATTTATTGTGATTTTATGTGCAATCACTTGTGTTAGGCTGATGAGATTGTCATTTTCGGTTATAAGGCACCTAATGGACCCTGGATGGTGGAAGAAAAATCCTTTATAGCAATGTTTCTCTGAGGTGTCATGCAATCTAATATTTACTTACTGTTGTGGAGTGCATTGAGAAGGCATTTACGATCCTTTGTGAAGGGGCAAATAGCAAGCCAAACATCTTTGGTCACTTGTGCATAGGAAATATTTGAAAATCTAAAATGTAATTTTTCTCTTGTTGCATTTTGAAAGTAATGTATTGCATTTTTATGTGTTATTGCGTACAAGCGCTTGCTTTTCCTTTAACACAGCATATTATGTAGGGACACAGTTCAGGGCTCTGCGTGAAATAGTTACAATTAATCTGCATTGCCAAGAAATGGTGAAATGTACACAGAATCTATCTACCATCTATGCTGCCTTTAAAAACAGGAGAATACAGTAGATTTTCTGTTCATCGTTCTCAAAATATAATAAATAAAGAATGCGGTGGGCTTAGTGTGATGGGAAGGAAGTGGGGATGAGACAAAAGTGTGGTTGTGAGTTTAGGCGGCAGGGGCTGAAGAACGAAGGCAGCAGTGGCTGAGTGATAGCTCAGCATTAGTACATGTGAAAATAAATAGATTAATTTCCACTGGTGGAACAAAGCAGATTGAGGCACTTTTTAATTGGAAAAATGTCATGTAATAAGGAGTGGTGAAGATGGTCTGAAAGAGCAGTAAATTAACAATAAAAATGGGAGTAGGAGAACTCTATTTGTGCTCACTTCAATGTTTGCACAGAATGCATGGACATTCATACTGGCAGGAAGAGGGCGCACAGTACAACTTTGCTTTCTAAAATTTGATTGACAAATGCACCATTTGCCCACTCGCTCGCCGCGGTACACTCCAACTAAAGTTTTACGCCTCACCACTTTCAAATGTCACCAGCCGCCACTGTCACTGAGGGACAATGATGGACTAAATGAAGGGTGGCCAAGCCGTGAGGGTGACTCTCCTGAGGGTTGCCCGGTGTTGCGGTGGGCGGGGCAGCGCCCCGAGTCGGCGAGGCAGTTGACTGTAGTGATTGAGGAATTATTATATTTTTTATCGGGAAGCTGAGATCATCCGCGCTGGAGCCTCACACATCATATTTGGTGCAGTCCGGTCCCACAGTGCCCTTCCATTTGCAGCAGTTTTTATGGATAAATCGTGTTTATTGACGGAAAAGAGGATAGTGTCACACAGCTGACTGCCTACATTCTTCGACCGGCAGAGCATACAGTTATTGAATATACACAGCGTGTCCGCCACAACCCGGAGGTCGGCCGCATGAGATTGTGATGTGTGATTGTGAGACTTTGTGTTTTCCATTTTTATCCCCTGCATTTGACCCCTACAAATACAAATTAAAACTAACATTACCCCAACGCCCCCCATCCCTCCCCGAACCGATGTGCTATGTGATGATCCTGAGTGGTGTCCTCTTCAGGGGTGGCAGCCCTTCCTTGTGGATCCCGGTTGGGAAAAGCTAGACCAGCACGCATCTCCTCCCCCACTCTCCCGTCTAGGGTCCCCTGTTCATAAGCCTCAGCCTGTCTCCGGGGCATCCAGTGTGGGGGACCCCCGCTGTTTCTCTCGTGTTGGGGCTGCAGCCTCCTCTGTACCATCCGTGAGTCGGAGAATACGTAAGTATCTAGGGCATGTGAGTTCGTTCAGTTCTGTCGAGAGCAGGGACAGTATGGGTGCCCACAGCGCGCGGAAAGAATCGGAGGAACCCGTAAGGGTGGCCTGGATTCGCTCCATTCCGATTGTGTACCATAATTTTTGCACCCATCTTGTATGTGTCGGTTTAATCTGTTTGCCCCACAGCGATAGAACATGTTGAACTGCAGCCCCCAACGTTAGGCCCATTTGCTTCCCCCGAATTGATTTTAGAGGGTATGTGAGTGCGTTTGGAAGCCCTAGTAGCGTGTATGCCGGGAAGCGGGGTATCTCTGTCTCGAAGTGACGGTCTATGTCATCTAATACCGCACGCCAGTAATCTGTTAGTTCTGGGCAATCCCATAAGAGATGTGTCAGGGTCTCCTCCGCGTCACACCCCGCCAGCATGTCGGGCTTCTGTCTGGGTTCCCCCTATGCAGTCGCGCTGGCGTTAGATACCAATATGTAGTGACCTTAACCGCAGCTTCCCTGCTGGCTATGTTACGTGCTGTATGGTTAGCCCTAAAGTATATATCCGTCCATTCTTTCTCTGTTAGTCCTCTCCCTATCTCCCTCTCCCACCGTTTCTGTCCCGCTGACGGGGAAAAAGGAACCGGAGGTCTCAGCATGTGATATAATTCAGAAATCAGCCGTTTGTCCGATGTTCTGGTAAGGAGCCAACGTTCGTATGTCGTGAGTTTCCTGCTAGCCCCGGGACACACCTCCGGGTGGAGGAGCCAGTGGCGGAGTTGAAAATATTGGTACTTTTGCGGCGCTACAACATTATACCCTTGTGTCACCTCTGTGTAAGGGAGGAACCCCTCAAGATCAAATAAGTGTCCCGCAGATTTACATTCCGTGGCTTTCCATTGTAGGAACGCCCTCTCCTCCAATCCGGGTGGAAACTCTGGGTTCTCGAACAAGGGCGTCAACGGGGAGGGGAAGGATGTAAGTTCTCTCTTGACCGCTACCGAGTCCCAAACTCGCAATAGTGTGCTCGTGATCGGGGACCCCTTCAAGTTCGGTGGCCTGTCCGCCCGCTTTAGGAACGGGACTTTCCATAGAGACATTTTCGCCAAGGCCCGATCTTGGAACAACCAGCGTTTTTCAGAGGTCGGTCTATTCCATTCCACCAGGTAGCGGAGTTGGGTTGCTTTAAAATAATCGAGGAAATTAGGGATACCCAGTCCGCCTGCGTCGTGCGGTTTATGGGAGAGTTCTCTGCGCATCCTGGGGCGTGCTCCCGCCCAGATAAAGTGTTGTACCGCTGTCTGTAGCTTTTGTATGGACCCTCCCGGGGGCCATGTTGGTATAGTTTGGAAGATATAAAGTGCTTTGGGCAGGATATTCATTTTGACTGCTGCTATCCGGCCCAGAAGTGACAGCTGATGTTTCTGCCAGCGTCCAAGAGCCGTCTGAGTTTGAGAGAGCAGTTTAGAGTAATTCAACGTGACTGTGCGTGCCACCGAAGGCGCTAGGGCGATTCCTAAATAGGTAATCGTGTCACAGATTTGGAGCCCACCAATCGCCAGGGTTCCCGTCCTGTGTGCTTCTTCACAGCTGCCCAGGGGTAGCACCATTGACTTCCCCACATTAATCTTAAAGCCAGAGACACGACCGAAGGAGATCAACTCCCGCAGAAAGGCCGGGGCCGATCGTTCGGGGGATTCCAGTGTTGCTAAAAGATCGTCTGCGTACAGGCTAATCGTATGCCGCTCCCCTCCGAAAGGTATGCCGAGAATATCAGGGTCATCCCGTATTCTTTGTGCAAGCGGCTCTACGTAGAGAGCAAAGAGGAGGGGTGAAAGGGGGCATCCTTGTCTCGTTCCTCTTTGGATGTCAAACGGCTTTGAGCCCAAGCCGTTCACTCGTATCGTGGCGGTGGGTCTACTGTAGCAGCTCGCAACCCATTCCCTGAATCGTTCGCCTATCCCGAAATGGGTCAGTGCGGCTCCCAAAAAGTCCCAGCTGACGCGGTCGAACGCTTTCTCAGCATCAATCGATATTAACACTGCATCCATTTTGGTGCGGTGGGCTTTGTCGATCAGGTGGAGCGTCCTCTTGGTCTGGTCACTGCTCTGACGGGCAGCCACGAAACCACATTGGTCCGGCTCAATAATGCCGGGCATACATGGCCCCAATCGAGCCGCCAGAACCCCCGTAAAGAGCTTTAGATCAAGATTAAGCAGGGAGATCGGGCGATAAGCTCCACATTGGGTTGGATCTTTCCCGGGTTTCGGGATAACTACGATATCGGCAGCTAACATGTCCGGAGGGATAGCCCCAGGACCCTGAAAGGAGTTAAAAAGGCGCGTTAGTATTGGGGCCAACTGTGGGCAGAAGGTCTTGTAGAACCCCGCCGAGAATCCATCCGGGCCCGGCGATTTCAGGGTTTTGAGTCGGGAGATAGCGCCGGCCACTTCCTCCACTCGGATGGGTGCGTCTAGCGCGTCCCGTCCCACAAGGTCTAGTTTTGTGATGGCAGCACCCTGCAGATAGGTTGCTGCCTCCCCCGGTGTCCGCGAGGTCTCTCTATACAGCGTGGAATAGAAGTTTCGAAAGACCTCCGCTATATCCTCGTCACGTTCCACTCTCTCTCCCGTGTGAGATTGTAGCCCCTTTACTCTTGAGCGCTCTTCCCGTGCCCTGAGCTTGTTCGCTAGTAGCCGTCCTGCTTTGTCGCCCCCTATGTAATAGGTGTGTTTAAGTCGGAGGGCCGCGTACTCGGCTCTGTCAATATCGAGGGCCGCTAATTGCGTCCTGGCCGCTTTGAGTTGGCGCCATATCCGTGGTGCGCAGGTGCGACTATGTATTAGTTCTAATTCTGTTACCTGGGCCGCGAGAAGCGCCCTTTTCTCTGTCCGGTCCCTAGCATCTGCTGCGCTGATGGCGATAATTTCGCCTCGAATCGTAGCTTTGAGTGCGCCCCAAAGTGCTGTCACGGGGGTGTCCGGAGAGTCGTTCAGCCCTAGATATTCCGTGACCCGGTTTCTGAGTTGTTGTACTACTCCCGCCCTCTGTAGCAAGTTCTCCCTGAGACGCCATCTCCCGGGTGGCCTCCGGGCTGGGGGGATGGTCAACGTCAGCAGCACTGCGTCATGGTCAGACAGTGGGGCCGGGATGATGGACACTGTCTCCACGGTCGACAGCATCTCTGTCGTCCCTATAAAATGATCTAGCCGCGCGTAGGTATGATGGGCATGTGAGTAGAAAGTAAATTGTGTAGTGTTGGGGTGGACCACCCTCCAGACATCCTCCAGCCCCCTGTCCTTGAGCCAATCCCTCCCGTTAATGGATAGGGCCCCCGTGTGTCCATATCTATGTCCCGATCTGTCTTTGTCCGTGTCCATAACCAAATTCAGATCACCACCCACGTTATTCGCCTCCCAGGGGCGTTCAGCACCTCCGACATAGCGGCTTGAAGGAATTGTCTTGGCCCGTGTTAGGTGCGTATATAGAGCCCACCACCACCGGAGCACCCCCTACCCATAGTGTGTATGCCAGGAATCGTCCTCGAATCTCTGCCACCTTATCTCCCACCGTGCCCGGGAATGTTTTAGCAAGCAGTATAGCAACCCCTGCTGTTTTGGTCGATGTGGATGAAAAGAATTGTTGGGGAAAGGCACGAGATTTCATCCGGTGCCAATCTTTCGGGAGGAGGTGAGTCTCTTGTAAGAGACATACCGATGCTCCCGAATTCTCTAAGTATGATATGACGGCTCTTCTCTTAATGGGGTTATTCAGCCCCTTCACATTCAAAGTGAGAATCTGTAACACTGGGGGTATCATCGAGGGAGAGAGATAGCTGGCCGCTTGTGTTTGGGTCTGCCCAGAGTATGGAGCCTGGTCGCCCCCTTTAAGTGATAGCACATCGGTTCCTGTCCCCCCTCCCCCGTCCTCCCAACTCCCAACAAACAACATCCCCCCGCCCCTCTCGTGCCCCCCTCCCCAACCCCGCCCTAACCCCCTTTCCCCCAAACCCGCGCCCCCCGCCCTTCCCTCCCTAACCCCAACGTTGTGAAACCCCCTGCGTAACATAGTCCGATGTCCATTGTCCTTTGGCGTGGGCATCTGGAATCCTGAAGGTTGGGTTGCGATCGTGGCTCAAGAGGTCTCGGCTCCCCACCCCCCGCCCCCCGGCTCATCAAGGCGTACTGTTTACTTGCCCCCCGCTGAGTGCTATGACAGTCCGTCTGGGGTTGATGCGGTAGTGTCTTTCGCCACTGCTGCCACGGCCTCTCGCCTCTCCTGGGACATAGTGTCTGGGTTTGGCCTTTGGGCAGAAAGGGGCTTACGTCCGCGTTGTATCCGTTGCCAGCCGGTCCCGGGGGGCCCCCTTGGCCGAGTAGGAGACGCATCGGAACTCTCGTGGGTCAGGCCCAGAATCTCACAAGCTTCCTTGAGGGAGCGCAGTTGGTGTATGCGGCCATTCCACTTGAAGATCAGTCGGAAGGGGTGTCCCCATGAGTAGGCCACTCCTTGCCCTCTCAGGTGCGTCGTCACCTCTCTAAATGCTCTCCGTTTCTGCAGAGTTATGGCGGCCAGGTCCTGAAAAAGAGCTATGGTGTGCCCTTGGTGGATGAGAGGTTGCCTGCGGCGGGCCTCCCTCAATATACGTTCTTTAAGGGGATAGTCCGGTAGGAAGGCCAGCATGTCAGCCGGGGGCGCCGGTGCTCGTCGTTGAGGGCCCACTCGATGCGCTCTGTCAATACGAATTTCAAAGTCTTGGTCCTCCCCCAGAATGTCCCTGAAAAGCCCCCGTAGGTAGCCGGTTATGTCGCTCCCTTCCTCTTGAGACGGGACCCCTCGGACGCGAATATTATTGCGGCGGGACCTGTTTTCGAGATCCTCGGTGTGGGTCTGGAGGTCCAGCTGCTGCTCCTGGAGGCGAAGCACTTCTTGCTGTAGTTGCTCTATTTCTTCGCCTCTAGAAAGTTCACGTTCTTCGACGGCCGCCACCCTCTCTCCAATCTCGTCCACGTCTCGACGAATCTCACGGATTTCTCCCTTCATTTCCTGTTTAAGCGTCTGAAAATCCTCCCGCAGGACATTAAAAGGGATTCCAGGAAGGTTCGCGTGACTGGTAAGTCCCCTTCCTCCAGGTTCTCCTGTGGTGGGGGGGTCGAGACCTTACGTCCCTGGTCAACCGATGGGGAGCTCTTGGCCAGCAGTTCCCTGATGCTGCGATCCCCCTTCTTCCTCAGCCCGGTCATCGTGATGATCAGGTCTATCACTCCCGTCAGCTTCTATCCTAGGCCACCGATGTATCCAGTCGGGAGGCCCCACCCCTCTGGGTCGCCCGGCCCCCGCGGGCCCGCTGCCCTTCTCCCCCCTCTGTGCGCCCGGGAGAGAGCCCCCCTAGCTCTTCAGGTCTGCACGTACTGTTCTGCTCCCACCGACGGAGCCCCTCTGCCTGCGTGGACTCCTGTTTCGGTGCGCTCCCTCGGGTCAGCCCCTCCTCAGTTTCGCCGCAGCCCCAGGGCACCGTCGGTAGGGCCCCGTTCCTCTACAACGCGAATCGCTCCCAACTTTCGCCGACTGTGTGGCACTCCTGCACTATAGCGTGTCCCCAGAGGACCACAGTGGGGTCTTGTCGCTACTCCCGGGCTCTCAGGACCCTCGCCAGCAGACTGTCGGCCCCGAGGGGTTGTAGGGCCTCGCTCGAGTTCAGCTCTACCTCGGTCCGAGGCAGGTGCTCCACTACGCCTGTAGAGGTCGCCTTTCTTTTCGGGCCTGTGGCGGTCAGGGCACGATCCTGTCTCCCTTCCCAGCTCCTCCGAGCCCGGTGCTGGGCCTCTACGTAGGAGAGCCTCTCCCTCGGCTAGTCCGCCCTCTTAGAACCTGCGCCACTCCCAGGCCGCAGGCACTCACCCCTTTCTTGCAGGGACGCCCGGCGTGTTAGGCAGCCGCCAGCCCTGCCGTCGTCGATATCCCATCGCGGGCTCGTCTCGAGACCACAGCCAGAGGCTAGTGCTGGGTTATGGGGACACACCTCCCCCGTGCTCCGTGTGGCCGACCCCGTCTGCCGCGCCACTAGGCCCTCGAGCCGCGGCCTCTCCTGGCTGCCACCGCCTCTCCTGGTCCACGGGCTGCCGATTGTCGCATGCGCCCCCTCACCTGGCCGCTGGTGTCAGATGCCCCAGCGCTCGCGGATGGAGATCCCGGCCGGGTCTCCGACGCCTCCGTCACCGTCAGGAGCGTTGTGTGTCAGCGGCGCTCACAGAACTCCGCTGCTCCGGGGAGAGGCGCCATTTCCTTCAGCCGCCGTCTAGGGTATTTTGGTGCTGTGAGGGGGTTTTCGCGGAGCGTTCGCCCCGCCGGTACTTCTCCTTTGGCGGCGACTCTTCCCCCAGTGAGTGCGGTGCCAGCTCCTTGGATGGGGGGGCAATTGTGCTGTGTTAAACGGGGAAAGTGGGGCCAGGGGTGAGGAGCCTCCGAGCCGTGCGTCCGCTCAGATCGCCATCTTGGCCACGCCCCTGCAGCAGTTTTTAGATCTTAGAGTTTCTGGTTGCTCAAATGGGTGTAATTTCTAATATTTATTTGTTTCCCTCCTCTTCATTGCTTGATTTTGCGCGCCAGAAAGTGTCACTTATAGTCGTTGAATGTCACTCATAATTTCACTGAAATTATCAAAATATCACACATAAGCAATCTGAAACCTTGCCAGCTATGCAGCATTCTCAAATTGTGGTTGCTTCACAGCCTCACAGTGCTGCCGGACTGCACTGTGAGGCACCACCATTGCAGCGGTCGGGTCGGCCTGCCACCAGGGGCCAGTAGTGTCATGTATAGGCCTGGGCGGTAAAATCCGCTCCGCTCGCGGAATTTGCGGAATTTTGGCAGTTCCGCGGAGAACGTGGAATTGCCGAAAATGTCACGATCCGTGGCGTAGCGGAATTTTTTCCTTCGCGCTTTCAAAATGCGTGTTCGCGCACGCTGTAGCTACTTACCAGGATCCCTGCGTTCGCCGACGAGTTTTCCTATCCGTTCGCGTGCGCCACGAGAATCTGAAAGAAACGCATAGTAATAGATTCCTTACCTTAGAATATCCCCAGGCGTCAGACTGGATCCGGAAAGTTTTCGTCAGCAGTACCCCTGCGCGTCGGTAGGGGCGTCGTGCGGCTCCGCCGTTGGCGTTGTGGTCGCCCAGATGACGTCGCGGGCGCTACTTAGACGCCGCCCACGCGCGCTGACGTCAGTTCTTTCTTTTTCCGCGCCAGCAAGCGCAGATCCGGAGAGAGCGGTACCCCTTGTCTTTTTTGACTACGTTTTTTTAGATCTTTTTCTCACCCTTTTCGAGTCGTTACGACTCCTGGTGCAGTTAGGGATGCCTGGGTTTAAGTCTTGCGAGGACTGTCATCAGATGATGGCGGTGACGGACCCGCACCACGTGTGTCTCTTCTACCTGGGGCACAACCACGACCCCAAGTCGTGCCCCGACTACCGGTCCATGGCGCCGAAGTCTTTGCGGGAGCGGTCCCGAAAGCTGCTTGAAGCCCGGCAGTCGGCTCCGCGCCGTGAGAAGTCCCGGTCCAGAGGGAGGTCGAGGGACCGTGCGCGGAGTCATCATCGGCGATCGTCGGGATCGAAGTCTTCGCACTCGGGGTCAGGTAAGGCGAAGCGCAAGAAGTCGAAGAAACGTCTTCGTTCTCCGACTTACCCTCGCCGGTCGCGCGACGCGGCTGAGGGTACCGGTGGTGCCACCCCCGCGGCTCCGGCGGAGTCCATGGAGTCGCCGCCCGACTACCCGCCCTTCCTGGGGTCGTCGGCGACTCCGGCCCAGATACAGGACTTCCTGTCGGCCATGGCTCGCCTCTGCGGGCCGTCGGGTCCCGCCGGTGCGCCTTCGGGCCCCGCGGTCCCGCATGGGTGTCCTCGCGTTTCCTCGCCGGCGGCTCCAGCGACGCAGGGCACCCTTGGATCCAGGCCTGGATCTCGGTCGACGCCGGTTGACCTTGTTACGTCGCCACCGACGTCGACCCCACCGGCACCGATCCTGACGCCGCCCGCTCCTCGGGACGACGTCGACCTCAGATTCAGCCCCGAAGTGGACGCGGTGTCGGACCGGCGTCGCTCGATGCCGTTCTCAACGCCGTTTGGGGATTTCTATCCCCATGTCCCTACTCCTTATTTTAGGCCTGTTGAACAGCCTGAGGAGCAAGGGGAGGACTGGGAGGGGTCGGACGAACCTCTTGCTGCAGCCTGCGAGTCTGAACAGGACTGGGCTGAGGAATTGGGAGACGCCAGTGGTCTGGATACCTCACCAGACCTTGGCATGCTGTCTCCTCCTACCGTGGCTACGGAGGAGGGAGCCAGTTATGCAGTGGTGTTGCGTAGGGCGGTGGAGGCCCTACACCTCCAGCTCCCTACTGTGGCCGTCAGGACTAACCTCCTGACAGAGGTGCTTCAGCCAGCAGCTACTTCTGCGGAGCCGCTGCTGCCCTTCAATGAAGCACTTTCGGACGTTCTTTTGGGCACTTGGTCCAGGCCCACCACAGGGGCTCCTGTGGATAGGAACGTGGCCCGACGCCATCGCCCGGCTCCGGGTGACCCCATTTTCCTCTCCCAACATCCCACCCCGAGAGCTTGGTTGTGCAAGCCTCTGCTTCCCCAACCGCCTTCCCTTCCGCCCCACCGGATAGGGAATCCAAGAAGCTGGATCAGTTTGGGAAGAAGATTTTCTCTTCCACCAGCTCTGCGCTGCGGTCCGTGAACACCGCATGCCTCTTGGGCCGTTATTCCCACTCTCTGTGGGATACGGTGGCGAACGTGCTGCCCCAGTGTCCGGAGGAGGCCTGGCCTGCTCTCGCCCTGGCTGTTGCAGAGGGGAGAGACGCAGCAAAGTTCATGATCCGTTGTGGTCTAGACACCGCCGACTCACTGGGCAGATCCATTGCAACGACGGTGGTGGTTCGCCGTCACGCCTGGTTGAGAACCACTGGATTTTTGGGGGATGTCCAAAACACCCTTATGGACATGCCCTTTGATGGCCGTCGCCTCTTCGGCGACAAAGCGTTGGAGAGGTTTAAGGACTCACGGGCTACGGCCAAGTCCTTGGGACTCTCGGCAGTCCGCCCTCCTCCGCCTTCCGCTTTTCGCTCCTTTCGTGGCACAGGAAGGGGCGCCCCGCAGCGTTCGCAACAGAGCCACAGGCCGGCGCAGCAGTCATCCCAGCACGGACGCGGGTTCCGCCGTGGCGGACAAAGGGGCCAGCGGGCGGGTCGGTCGACACCACCCCGGCCACCACTGCCTCCAAACCTTCCTAGTCCGAACTTTCAGGCCCATCAAACGCCAGTGGGCGGCAGGCTCCGCCATCACCTTCCCCACTGGTGCACCATCACTTCGGACAGGTGGGTTTTAGAGATAGTCCGGAGGGGCTACTCCCTCCCCTTCAAGGAGGCCATCGAGCGCGTTCCGACGCACGAAGTAGGTCGTGGTTGTTCTTCCCACTACTTTGTGGTGCCCAAGAAGGACAAAGGCCTGCATCCTATCTTAGACCTCCGCAACGTCAATCGCTTCCTCCGCAAAGAGAAGTTCAAGAAGCTCACTCTAGCTCAGGTCTTGTCTGCTCTCGACCCACAAGACTGGATGGTAGCGCTGCACTTGCAGGACGTCTATTTCCACATCCCCGTCCTGCCAGCCCACCGGCGTTACCTACGGTTCACGGTAGGCCACGAGCACTTTCAGTTTACCGTGCTCCACTTTGGCCTTACCAGCGCCCCTCGGGTGTTCACCAAGGTGATGGCGCTGGTCGCAGCTCATCTGCGCAGATCAGGGGTCTCAGTCTTCCCCTATCTCGACGATTGGTTGTTGAAGGCGGGCTTGCCCCAGACAGTCGTCTCCCACCTCCAGACTACGGCCGACCTCCTGCACTTGCTGGGGTTCTCCATCAATGTGCCAAAGTCGCACCTGATTCCCTCCCAGAAGCTCTTTATCGGAGCGGTTCTGGACACGGCACAGTTTCGGGTCTTTCCTCCTGAACGGCGAGTCCGGGATATTCGGGCTCTGATTCCCATCTTTCAGCCCTTGTCCCAGGTTTCGGTCAGAGTGACTCTGAGGCTGCTGGGCCTCATGGCCTCCTGCATCCTGCTGGTCAATCACGCCAGGTGGCATATGCGGGCTCTGCAGTGGGACCTGAAGTTCCAGTGGGCGCAGTATCAGGGAAACCTGTCCGATCACGTCCAGATCTCGCAGGGCACTGCACGGCAATTGCAGTGGTGGCTCACGAACCGGCATTGGGTCGCCGGCAGATCCCTCTCCCTTCCCCAACCGGAGTTCACAGTGGTGACGGATGCGTCCCTCCTGGGATGGGGCGGCCACATGGGAGAGGCGGAGATCAGAGGCCTCTGGTCTCCGGCGGAGTCCTGGCTCCATATCAACCTTTTGGAGCTGCGGGCGATCAGGCTTGCACTAAAGGCATTCCTTCCCTCTGTCAAGGGGAGAGTAGTGCAGGTGTTCACAGACAACACCACCGCCATGTGGTACTGCAACAAACAAGGCGGGGTGGGGTCGTGGACCCTCTGTCAGGAGGCTCTGCGTCTCTGGACATGGCTGGAACATCAGGGCATGTCCCTGGTGGTTCAACACCTGGCAGGTTCTCTGAAAGCCAGGGCGGACGAACTCAGCCGCAGGTGCATGCTCAATCACGAATGGCGTCTTCACTCGGAGGTGGCGCAAGGTCTCTTTCAGCAGTGGGGAGAGCCTTGGTTAGATCTATTCGCCACCGAAGAGAACGCGCAATGTCATCAGTTCTGCGCGTTGGAATTTCCAAGGCGGCACTCGCTCGGCAATGCTTTTCGTCGCGAGTGGAGTTGCGGTCTGTTGTACGCCTTTACCACTTCTGCCCAGAGTGCTGAAGAAGATCAGGCGCGACCAGGCCCAAGTCATTCTTGTGGCTCCGGACTGGGCTCGAAGAGTATGGTATCCCGAGCTACTCAGTATGAGCATCGATCCCCCGATCCGACTGCCTCTTTGGGAGGATCTTCTGTCGCAGCAGCAGGGGACGGTCCTCCACCCGAACCTGTCCAGCCTCCACCTCTTTGCGTGGAGATTGAGCGGCGGCAGTTGATTCCCTTCGACTTGCCTCCTGAAGTTTGTGACGTTATTCTGGCAGCCAGGCGTCCCTCTACTAAAGTGGTATACGCCTGCAGGTGGAACAAATTTGTGGCATGGTGCACAGCAAAGACTGTGGCTCCCCTTTCTGCCCCTCTTTCTGAAGTCCTACTGTTCCTTCTTTCTTTGGCCCAGCAGGGCTCTGCTCTGGACACTATCAAGGGCTACCTTTCTGCTATTTCGGCCTTTCTCAGGCTCCCTGATCAGCCCTCTCTTTTCAAGTCCCCTGTTGTAAATAGGTTTCTTAAAGGCATTACACACCTTTTTCCTCCTATTCCTTTCGTGATGCCTCAGTGGGACTTGAATCTGGTTCTGACGTACTTGATGTGCGCTCCTTTTGAGCCCCTTCACAACTGTCCTCTTCGTCTTTTGACGTTAAAGACTGCCTTCCTGGTGGCCATCACTTCCGCCAGGCGAGTGAGTGAGCTCCAGGCTCTTTCCTGTAAGCCTCCTTTCCTTTCAGTCCATCCGGACAAGGTTGTGCTCAGGCCCCGACCTTCCTTTTTGCCAAAAGTGGTTACGGCCTTTCACATTGGGCAGACTATTACCTTGCCCACCTTTTTTCCACCTCCGCATCCTTCCAGAGAGGAAGAGAGGCTCCACCGTCTGGACCCAAAACGTGCGCTTTCTTTTTATCTCAACCGCACACAGCAGTTCTGGGTGGATGACCAGCTTTTTGTTGGCTACGTTGGGACCAAGAAAGGTCGGGCGGTCCATAAGAGAACCATCTCCCACTGGGTTGTCTTATGTATCAAAGCCTGTTACTCTTTGGCTAAAAAAGAACCTCCGGTGGGGCTGCGTGCTCATTCCACCAGAGCTACTGCAGCCACTACTGTTTCTTACAGATATATCGTTACCGAAGGTAAGTAACTTGTTCTTTTGGTAGCCGGCCGCGCAATCCTGCGAGAGTGTGCGATCGCGAACACGTCATTGATTTTTTTACATCGTCGCGGAACTTTGCGTAACGCGACTATGCAAATTCTGCCCAGGCCTTGCACAGACAGTGAAAGTCAAAAACGCTCGGTCGGTGGTGCTAGCAGCGACAGGCGCGCTGACTAACGTAAGCTTATGTCTACGTGGCCGGGCCAACCCGCCAATGTTTGAATTACACTGAGAGTGTCTGTTGGCTCCTGGCAGTCTCAGCATTAGCCATTTTGCATATACACTTACTCGTCATGTGACATGATCACATCACAGAGAATCTGAATGCTGTCCCGGGCAGGTCAGTTAACTAATCTTGTTACACTGTAGCCTCAGCCAGTCTGCCTAAGCGAGTCCAGAGCGAGCTGAGCCAGCCGCCCGAATCCTGCCACAAGCAGCGTGGATTGCGCGCTGCAGCCAGCTTCCTGACACTGGTGCTAACAGCGTTCCAGCATGACAGCTGAGGAGGTGCTATAAATGTGTGACTTTCCATTTCAGTGCGGAGATGCGGACCACAACACTGAAATGCGTTAGTCTAACCCCTGATGCGTGGTATTTGGCAGGGCTGTATATCCTGGCAGTTAGTTAAGGTGCACTGGCTGCCAGGGGCTAATAGTCTTGTTTAAGAGAGATTACAAGTACACAGAAAGGTCCTAAGTATCTTCAAGGGAAAATCAGACATTCCCATCCATCACAGATACTCGAGTCTATTCCTCGTCTGAAGTAGGAGCATCTGGGTGGGAACTCTCTCATTTACCTGGCCCCTTCTAACTGGAACAAGCATCCTCTCAATCTTCCCTTAATGGAAAACGCTTGCTTTCCGCAGGCAACTCAAAACCCATTGGTTCACCTCCTAAAGCAGGGCACTGCTTGGTAAGCAAGCAAACAACCAATCATCATGCTACATACCTTCTACATAAGGAGCATGCATATTTTGGGCTTGTACGGTATTCAGATTATATTTGACAGGAATTCAGTTATGTTGACGAAATTCAATCTCCTTTTACATTCCAGGAAAAACAGAGCACAACGACCGGACTTTGGGACATAAATTTGCTGAAGAATGTTTATAATGGAATCTTCTTCCCCCATCAAAAGGAGCGTAGCCAAGCAGCAGATTACATCCTGAAATAGAAGATAAAGCTGTTAGTACATCGGTTGGTGTCACAGCGACTTCAGGAGAGGAGCCGTAAAGGTGTTACCATGGCAGTGACATTGCAACTCTGCAAAGAAACATTTTGCACCGTTAGCTTCCACACACAGGAAATTGATCTTGAGCAAGGCATCAGACATTTTAATGTATTATTGTGGAGTGTTTCTTCAGATGCAGAATCTACTCCAAGTATTGATTAGAGAAAATAGTTGCTATGTTAATGCTTATTCTGATGGATACCGTGTTCTTCGTGGAGATTACTCCTCACCTTCTTTCCCCCAACCTCCCTATTTCTGAGGATGGGGCTGTACTTGTTAAAGACTTTTCCTCTTGCATATTTTGTGCCATGCTTCCCGTAGTTCTGGAAACTAAGACTTCGGACAATGCATTTGTGTAGCTCTGATGTCACTTACCGTATGACACAGCACATCTCGACTCCCAGATTCACTCTGGCACCAAATCGTGGCCACTCAGTGGGTATCTGAAAGGAATTCCGATCCTGTCTGACAGCTGGGAATGTTTCTTCAGGTGAGGGATCTGAATTAAAATCGGAGTAACCATCAACAAAAGTGTTTCAAAAGGTTAATAGCTATTTCATTTTGCTTTGGACTTGGGTCAAATACACTTAACTTCCTAAGGAGAGTTATAATTTGAGGCAAAGTTGTACATTGACAGAATTGCTCGCCTTGGAACAGTGAGAAGCCCCTAACCAGTTAATGTGGACAAATATCTTGTCAATGGTTTTTAATTTTTACTGCCATAAGGAGCTGGAAACACTGTCTTGCTAAGGCATGCTCGTAGGATTCCATAGAATCTTATCTCTGTAGAATTGGGTTGCATTAGGTTGTCAGGCTCATATCGCGCCACATTTATGATGGGCTTCTCTGGAACATCCAAGAGGCTTTTTCCTATTGTGTAGTTATTTGTGGGCAGCCTTGCATTGCCTAATTTCCCCTTCCCACTCGAATAAAAGTTATATAAAAGAAGGTGGCCTTGCAATTTGTTACCTGCATTTTGTAGAGGCAATTTTAAGAATACACTTAGGAAAACTTAAAGCACATGAGCTCTTTGCTTGAACGTCTAGGCCTTTTTGCCGCTTGAGTGCAAAATTTGGAAGTAGGGACAGGAGAAAATTGAAGAGACAGTAATTTAATCTTGTTGGATGTGATGCTATTCCATCATTTGAAATGTTTATGCATCCGTTTTCAGGTACGTGAGTGTGACAATTCGGTGGCAATAAGATGTTATGATTAAAAAAACATAGTATACGAGGCGGCATGCAGTGGGGAGGGCTTTGCTAATAGTAAGTGGATTCCTCTCCTATGGAGTGCCCCTTCACTCTTAACATTTTCTACCCACTTTGCCTGGGAAAGCTGTCCCTATCACTGTGATCCTTTCAGAGTTTCTATGGCATGTGCCAAGGTCCCCGATTGAATATTGGGCTGTGGCAACCTGCACGTGGCAAATAAAACCAAGGCTTAAGATGACCTTGTTTATATAAATGCCATAGAATTATCAGATAACTTTAGGCCCCTTATTTGTGCATTTCCAAATTTCATGGCTCCCATGATGCCACCACACGCACTGCCTCAGCTAGTTACTCCCATGATACCCGACCAGGGAGCAGTAGGCTGGAAGTCGAAAGATGCTGCTTCTCGAAAGAGGAGAGCAGGAATAGTAGTACTGCCCCCTGATCCTAAATACCTCGCTCTCATGTTACTGTGTTGTTCTATGTCCCTTTATAAACTTGCATTGGTATGGTATGGTGTTATGTTATGTGATTCGGCATTTGTGTAACACACACCTACACCCAAGATGGGTGTCCTGGGTCAGTAGAAGATGTGGAAGGAGTAGATGGTTGGAGGCCCAGTTTTAGGCTGCAGTAAAAAGGCAGAGTCTGAGACATTATTCGAATTCCAGGTGACTACTCTCAAGTCTAAGGCAGAGAGACAAACCGTTCTAGAACAAATCGGCTTGTAGCCTAATAGTATGACTGCCAAATTTGACCAAATGGGAAGTAGGAATGACTAACAAGTTTGAGCATGATCTCCTAATGCTCTACTACAACTAAAGTTGCAGTGGGTATTTTAATTTAGAAATTTGATTTTGAAAATAGAAGCCCAAATCCATTAAAAGTCCTGTTGACAAAGCAAACGAATTGAAAAGAATATATATGATGCTGTACAGGGATCTAGAGCAGTGAGTGCAATCCAGGTGCCGTGATCGCGTTTTCTCAGTCAGAGTAGGAGCTGAGAGACGGTGTTAATGTATGATGGCTTGTATTTGAACACTAGATTTAGGGCATTCCCAAAGACAAGAACACATTTACTAGGAGCTAAAAGTCCTTTGCTTAGAAGACTCCAAAAAGGTCTCAAGTAACAAACCTGAATAAAGAAAGAACAGTTCTCTGAAGATTAGCAATCGCTTGATGAAAAAAGATTGAAAGGGTGGAAATGCAAATCTATGACACTGGAATTAAAAGAAGAGTCAAGCCTGTAATTCCTGCGTCCTTGTGCCTTTGAAAAAGTAGCTGTTGGGCGGTATTGAATGCACCTGCATGATCCATGAAGGAATAATGCTTTCGTTCCTTATCCTGGGCCTGAAGCCTTCCTGATAAGAGTCCAGAATAAGTCAGTGTAAGTCTGAAGCTGTTGTATTATAGCCCTTTTCACAATTTCAGCCGTAAAGGGTAAGAGCGAGAGAAGCTGAATGTTCACTGAATCTTGTGGATCTTCAGAAGTTTGCTGACTGAAGAACTGAGCTTATGTGGTACCAACCCCATGGTCAAGAACCAATTAAACAAACCAGTCAATTCACCATTCGACGGTTTGAACCATGCACAGTTTCTTGAAAACAGGTGACCTTTGTTGCATGCAAACGATTGTGGAGGAAGCACAACAAAAGCATGCTGTTTCTCAACAGACACTCGATTTTGCTTTTTGTAAATCTTTTTGTAGCCCAGCTGTGCAATTTCAGTTCTTTCTTTTGCAGGTCAAGGAGACTGGACAGATCGCCATTGCTGGTGCATATGTGGATCTCAAATTGGCTGCTCAACTATCCCCCTCTAACGAGCTCTCTGAGGTAGGACAAGCAGTAAAGCACCAGATTGTGACTTCTTTTGCAGAATGTGTAGAGATCACCATTAAAATTTCCATAAAAGCAGAGTTGCAGGAGTTAGTAAATGAATAAAGTGGCTAATGCATGACACCGTTGACAGTGTGTACCTGCACTTTCTAATACTGGTTATGTTGACTAACTTGTTTTTAGGTCGAGCATTCGAAACCTCTTGTATATACTTTAGTATATACTTATATACTTTAGTATATACTTATATGTGTATGTACTTTGTGGGCTCTGGAGATCAGCCCTAAGACCTGTCTGCTTCCGCTTAGGGAATTTTTTTTCTGTTCAACTGCCTCTATTTAATGGTCTTGATGAAAAACGACCAGCAGAGGTCAGTAAAATACCACAATTGCTTTCTGCTGAGGGACTTTCCTTTTTTTAAATTTTTCTGGCAACTGCCTCTATTTAACTTTCTTGATAGAAAACGACCAGCAGAGGTCAGTAAAATACCAGAATCACTTTAGCATTCTCTAGATTCTAGTCCATAGAAATTGTCTTCCACAAGCACCCGTATTCAATAATATTTTTTTCAAATCTTGTATTTTCAGTGATATGAACACTGAAGGCCCTGATTTTATATTAAAAACAGAGCTTCGGACTATACCATTTCCCGCTGAAAGGCAATATTTCTCTCCATGTGTTCCCATACCTGGCGTGTCACGCAGTTTGGTGCTTACTTTCCCTCCATGTTAAAGAACAGTAGATGTTTCAGCACCCAGGCTAATGTGCTGCATAGCTAAATACATATAAGGTCCCAAAGGCGAGACCGATTGCATTGCAAATGCTTGTTTAGAGTATCCTGCTGCCAAATTTGTTAGTGAGAGGTGGATGGTGGAATGGAAAAGATCTGCAAGTGCGTGCAGGGCTCTGTCATGCGCTATAACACTGGCATTCTGGGGCCATATTATAAAAAGAGCCCCATAGGCACAAAGTGAGTGTGCGTCTGTTTGTGCCACCGGGGCACGTTGGTATTACAGAAGGGGCTGCAGACCTGTGCAGCCCCTTCGGTAATCAGGATAGTGCTGGTGCAAGGTGTGAACCAGGACAATTACAAGGGGCCTTGAATAATTAGCATAGGTACATAGCCCCATGCAAATGAGGGAACCCTTTGCCTTAGCCCCCGCCATACTACAGAGGCAGGATGGCACGGAAGCCATCAGGAGGCTTTACTGATTGTGCGCCACATACAGGGTAGTGCACAGTACGTGTCCCCCCTGAGGGGGCAACATCTGAGGTGGGTGCATGGGTCACAAGGTACCCCCTTCTCCGCAGGCATCCCCTGCAGGCTGGTGCAGTCACTCTCTGCACACTTCTGTGGTGGGATCCCTGCCCACCGTTAAATGTGAGGTCCGGTCTCCGTCTTCGGTGAAAGGCAGACCGGTAGCTTCAAACAGCCAGTCTGCTGCTAACAATGTAGTTACCAGTTTGTACAGTAATAGGGCGCAGTGACCTGGCCTGCGACTGGTGCATGCAGTATTGAGTGCTCGGTGTTGCAAACCAAGAAACTGGGCCCTACATATATTAAGGGTCCTGAACTTTCTTCCATAATTGATGGAATACAGAGTAACCCCAGTGGCTCTAAGGCAGCGGTGCCCAGTATAGATGCTCGAGAGCCCAATCTATGCTCGGTTTTCAGAATACCCACATATTATGTAAATGTACTCCATTTAGAATTATTGTGTGTGAATGTGTTTAATGTGGATATCATAAAAATCTGGCAAGAAACCTGCCCTCCCCGACCCACTTTGCACATCCCTGCTCTAGGGTATAAACAGTATTGATAACTATTCATTTAGTGAGCACTTAGCAGATTATAGTTTGTGCTTTATCCTAGAAAACCACCATATTTGAGGCCAGTTATTGTTCTCGAAGAGGTCTCTAAATTAGTCAGACATAAGCTGATAATAGGAATGTTGGTTTTGCAGCGTGGTTTACGGTATTTGTTAAGAGTCCTTTTGCAGTGGAAGCGAGTAAGTGGCCATATTCATTGTTACATGACAAACAGGAGCCCTCCCTATTGGCTGAGTTTTCCAGTGCTATAAAACCAGTCACCCAACTGAGCCAGCGCTGTTCTTTGCAAAGGATTCCCAGCCATGTTCGAGATGCTTACCTCCTTCATTATAGTCAAACCTTTGTTTCTTTCAAGATTGCTTTCTACACTTCCCTCTGCCCCACTGGAGAAAATCGATGTTTTGTGACGTTGTTTGTCTGTAGAAAGATTTGCAACGCCTTGAAGCCTGTATTCACACCTGACTTTTTACAATTGCAAATAGGCTATTGCAGGCCGTTGCATTTTTGCTTGTTAGTGAGAGAATGTCTCATTTCTTCACACTTACCCTGGGCCTCATACAAACCGAACACCAATTTGTATGTAGATGCACTGGTGTGTGATAAGCTGTTGAGCTTTCTCCATACCCTTAAAGTCGCTTACAGCCTGTGTGCCTCGAGAATAAAAACGACAAATGCAAATGTATTCATTGGCAGAACATCCAAAAAGGCCACGTAGGCTTACCGTGTTGAATAATGTAGTGTCGCCTTTCAATATATTCAAGGAAAGGTCCTATATTGCTGTTTGTAAAATCTATGATTATGCGGGCCAAAGATGCACAGTGCAGAAACACATGAGAAAAGTATGTTATATTGTTTAATAAGCTTTATTAATAATAAAAAGTACATAAAAATAAGTAATAAGTATACCATGTTAAACATAAGATTAGTGAGAATATCAACAATGGAGAAGAGAAGAGAAGAAAGCTGTTTGCAATTTTACCTGTATCTTAGGGATGGGGAGGGAGGAAAGGGAAAGAGGTAAAATATAAATCTGTAACTGAAAATCAAGTACCAATAAATATTAGCAAAAAAAAGGTGGCTAATTTGAGAAACCTAAAGGAAAAAAATGTAATAGCAAAAGATACTGAAGACAAAAGCAGAAAAATTAACAATTTACGGAGGTTTAAAAATTTCAGAACGTTTACAGAGAACTTTTTGCAATCATATTTAAATAGTTAGTTAATGACAACCAATATAAATCTCTATTTACATACGGTTTACATGAAGAGTCCAAGACAATATCCAACCTGTGAAAATGACAAACATTATACCACCAAGCCTTAACTGAAATCTTAGTTGAGCACTTCCAATAAAGTGTGATCTGTTGAAAAGCTAAGGCCAACATAAGATCAAATAAACCTTTTTCATGTGGACTTAACCCCACTGTATCTGATAAACTACCTAGAAAAAGTATTATGTTCGACATAGAACAGTGTAAATTAAAAATGATTGAAAGTTGGTACCAAACAATTTTCCAAAAAGAAACAATGGTAGGGCAAACAAAGAGCCAAATTCGCAGATGGATGACCATGTGACCAACAATTTGTATTATTTGTGTGTGAAAAATTAGCAATAGATATAGGTGTATAATATAGTCTATGGCATAAAAAGAACAGAGATTGAGTGGTAGAGACTCCAAACTCCTCCCAAATCATTTTCCCAACTAAGCTCTATCTTGGTCTTAATTCGATCAGCAACTGGGGTTAAAATATGTTTATAATAATAGATGCTTTTGGAATTAGCGTATGTATTGTAAAAAGTGAATCTTTGGGAAAGACTCAGTTGGAGGGGGTGAATAAAAAACATCCAGGATCTGAAAGAGACACGTTAGTGACAGATTCCTTACCTTAGAATATCCCCAGGCGTCAGGCTGGATCCGGAAAGTTTTGCGTAGCAGTACCCTTGCGCGTCGGTAGGCGGCGTCGTGCGGCTCCGCGTCCGTCGTCGGCGTCGTGATCGCCGGGATGACGTCGCGGGCAGTACTTAGGCGCCGCCCCTGCGCGCTGACGTCAGTTCTTCTTTTTCCGCGCCAGCAAGCGCAGATCCGGGAAGAGCAGTGCCCTGGTCAATTTTTGACCATACTTTTTGGTGATTTTTTCACTGTTTTTCCAACTTGAAGGTGTCGTAGGGATGCCCGGCTTCAAGCGATGCGGCGCCTGTGCGCGGATGATGTCCGTCACCGACCCGCATTGGGAGTGTCTCTTCTGCCTCGGCCGAGGCCACGACACCGAGTCTTGTCCCGAATGCCAGGCCCTCAACCCCAAAGCTTTGCGAGAGCGGTCTCGAAAGCTCCTCGAGGCCCGGCATTCGGCTCCACGGAGGCCCCGGTCGCGTGAGAGGTCCAGGGGTCGCTCGCGGAGTGCACACCGGTCGTCGGCGTCGAAGTCTTCTTCGTCCGGTAAGTCTAAGCACAAGAAGTCCAAGAAGCATCGTCGCTCTCGGACTTCGCCTCGCCGGTCTCGCGACTCGGCTGAGGCCCCTCCCGCCACCGTCCCCGCGCCCGCGGCCAAGGACTTGCCTGTGGAGTCGCCCCCGCCATACCCGCCCTTCCCGGGTTCGGGGGCGGATCCGGCCAAGGTACAGGAGTTCCTGTCGGCCATGGCCCGCCTCTTCGGGCCTTCAGGCCCCTCCGGTGCGCCTTCGGGCCCCGCGGGCCCTGATGGGGTTGCTCCGGCGTCGCCGGCGGCTCCGGCCCCGGCGTCGCCCGTGCCTCCAGCCTCGATCCCGGCTCCGGCTTCGGCCCCGGCCTCGATCCCGGCTCCACAACCCCCATCGACGCCGGTCGACCTCACGACACCTCCGCCGGCGCCGATATCTCCGGTGCCGTTCTCGACGCCGCCCTGGGCTCCGGGCGGCGTCGTCCCCCAGTTCCTTCCGGCTCCGGACATGGACCCGGAGCGACGTCGCTCGACGCCGGCTCCGGCGCCGATGGGACCTTGGGTCCCAAATGTCCCTCCTCCTCCTTATTTTGAACCAGAGGAGGACCAGGAGGACTGGGAGGGGTCTGATGACCCTCTGACGCGCAACTGTCAGTATGATGAGGACTGGACAGAGAGTCTAGGGGAGGCCAGTGGTCTGGATACTTCCCTGACACTGGCATGCTGTCTCCTCCCGTGGCTACGGAGGAGGGGGCCAATTTTGGTACGGTGTTGCGTAGGGCTGCTGGGGCCTTACGTCTCCAGCTCCCTACTTTGACGGTCAAGCCTAACATCTTGACAGAGGTGCTTCAGCCGGCAGCCTCCTCTGCGGAGACTGTGCTGCCGTTTAACGACGCCCTCACTGACGTTCTTTGGGCGCCTGGTCCAAGCCCAACACAGGGGCTCCTGTGTATCGGAACGTGTCACGACGCCTATCGCCCTGCTCCGGGCGACCCCCTGTTTCTTTCTGTCCACCCCACTCCTGAGAGCCTGGTTGTCCAAGCCTCCGCTTCCCAAACCGCCTTCCCTACCGCTCCTCCGGATAGGGAATCCAAACGCCTGGATCAGTTTGGGAAGAAAGGATTTTCTTCCTCCAGTGCTGGCTTGCGGTCCGTTAACACCGCTTGTCTTTTGGGCCGATATACCCACTCCCTGTGGGATTCGGTGGCGGATGTTTTGCCCCAGTGCCCTGAGGAGGTCCAGGCACTGCTTTCCCGCGCCATTGCGGAAGGAAGGGATGCGGCCAAATACACTATCCGTTGTGGCCTTGACACCGCCGACTCGCTGGGCAGGTCGATTGCAACGACGGTGGCGCTCCGACGCCACGCCTGGCTGAGAACCACTGGTTTTTCAGGGGATGTCCAGAATACTCTCATGGACATGCCCTTTGATGGAGTCGGTCTTTTGGGTCCAAAGCAGACCATGCGTTGGAGCGCTTTAAGGACTCACGGGCTACTGCCAAGTCCCTGGGCCTTTCTGCTACACGCCCTCCGCTGACTTCTGCTTTTCGCCCCTATCGTGGCCACGGTAGGGGCGCCCTTCACGTCAGCAGCCCAGCCACCGGCCCGCGCAGCAGGCGTCTTCGCGTGGCCGAGGACGTGGATTCCGCCGTGGCGGATCGGGCAACCAGCGTGCGGGTCAGGCCACCACCTCCAACCCGTCCGCGGCCTCCAAGCCCTCCTAGTCCCTCCTTTCAGGTGCACGGAACGCCAGTAGGGGGCAGGGTCCGCCATCACCTTCCCCACTGGCGCACCATCACCTCGGACAGGTGGGTCTTGGACATTGTCCGAAGGGGCTACTCCCTCCCTTCGAGACCACCCCCCAGCCATGCCACCTCAATTCCACCGCATGTCAGGGGATCACTTGGTGCTTCTACAGAAGGAAGTCACGGCCCTCTTGACCAAGAGGGCCATCGAGCATGTTCCGACCCCAGAAGTAGGGCGTGGTTGCTACTCCCACTACTTTCTGGTGCCCAAAAAGGACAAGGAGGACATGCGTCCTATCTTGGACCTCCGGAACGTCAATCGCTTCCTCCGGAAGGAGAAGTTCAAGATGCTCACCCTAGCTCAGGTCTTGACTGCCCTCGACCCTGGAGACTGGTTGGTAGCGTTGGACTTGCAGGACGCGTATTTCCACATCCCCGTCCTGCCGGCCCACCGGCGTTACCTTCGGTTCACGGTAGGCCCCGAGCATTTTCAGTTCACCGTGCTCCCCTTTGGCCTTACCAGTGCCCCTCGGGTGTTCACGACAGTGATGGCGGTGGTCGCAGCTCATCTGCGCCGGGCAGGGGTTTCAGTCTTCCCCTACCTCGACGACTGGCTGCTGAAGGCGGGCTCGTCCCAGGCAGTCGTCTCCCACCTCCAGACTACGGCCGAACTCCTGCACTCGCTGGGGTTCTCCATCAATGTGCCGAAGTCGCATCTGATTCCTTCTCCACAGCTCCTTTTCATCGGAGCAGTTCTGGACACGACGCAGTTTCGGGCCTATCCTCCCGAACGGCGAGTCCGGGATATTCAGGCTATGATTCCGATCTTTCGGCCTTTATCCTGGGTTTCGGCACGGATGACCCTGAGGCTGCTGGGCCTCATGGCCTCCTGCATCCTGCTGGTCACTCATGCCAGATGGCATATGCGGGCTCTGCAGTGGGACCTGAAGTTCCAGTGGGCGCAGCACCAGGGCAACCTGTCCGATCACGTCCAGATCTCGGAGGGGACTGCAAAACAGTTGCAGTGGTGGCTCTCGAACCGGCAATGGGTCATGGGCAGATCCCTCTCCCTTCCCCAGCCAGAGCATACAGTTGTGACGGACGCGTCCCTTCTGGGATGGGGCGGTCACATGGGAGAGGCGGAGATCAGAGGCCTCTGGTCTCCGGCGGAGTCCCAGCTCCATATCAACCTTCTGGAGCTCCGGGCGATCCGGCTTGCACTCAAGGCATTCCTTCCTCTGTCAAAGGGAAGGTGGTGCAGGTGTTCACAGACAACACCACCGCCATGTGGTACTGCAACAAACAGGGCGGGGTGGGGTCTTGGACCCTTTGTCAGGAGGCTCTGCGCCTCTGGACATGGCTGGAACATCAGGGCATGTTCCTGATGGTTCAACACCTGGCAGGTTCTCTCAACGCCAGGGCGGACGAACTCAGCCGCAGGTGCATGATGGATCACGAATGGCGTCTTCACTCGGAAGTGGCGCAAGTACTCTTTCTACAGTGGGGAGAGCCTTGGTTAGATCTATTCGCCACCGAAGAGAACGCGCAATGTCATCAGTTCTGCGCGTTGGAATTTCCAAGGCGGCACTCGCTCGGCGACGCTTTTCGTCGCGAGTGGAGTTGCGGTCTGTTGTACGCCTTTCCGCCTATACCACTTCTACCCAGAGTGTGAAGAAGATTCGGCACGACCGGGCCCAAGTCATTCTTGTGGCTCCGGACTGGGCTCGAAGAGTTTGGTATCCCGAGCTACTCAATATGAGCATAGATCCCCCGATCCGTCTGCCTCTTCGGGAGGATCTTCTGTCGCAGCAGCAGGGGACGGTCCTCCACCCGAACCTGTCCAGTCTACACCTGCTTGCGTGGAGATTGAGCGGCGGCAGTTGATTCCTTTCGACTTGCCTCCCGAAGTTTGTGATGTGATTCTGGCAGCCAGGCGTCCCTCCACTAAGGTGGTATACGCCTGCAGGTGGAACAAATTTGTGGCATGGTGCACAGCAAAGGCTGTGGATCCCCTTTCTGCCCCTCTTTAAGGCATTACTCACCTCTTCCCTCCTGTTCCGTTTGTAATGCCTCAGTGGGACTTGAACTTGGTTCTTACCTTTTTAATGTGCGCTCCCTTTGAGCCTCTGCATAACTGTCCTCTTCGTCTTCTGACTCTGAAGGCAGCCTTTCTGGTGGCCATCACCTCCGCTCGGCGGGTGAGTGAGCTCCAGGCTCTATCTTGCAAACCTCCCTTTCTGTCTGTTCATCCAGACAAGGTTGTTCTTCGGACACGTCCGTCCTTCTTGCCAAAGGTGGTTACTGCTTTCCACATTGGGCAGACCATCACTTTGCCCACCTTCTTTCCGCCTCCGCATCCTTCCAGAGAGGAAGAGAGGCTCCACCGTCTGGACCCAAAACGTGCGCTCTCTTTCTATATTGACCGCACAAAACACTTCCGGGTGGATGACCAGCTCTTTGTTGGCTACGTGGGCGCCAAAAAGGTCGGGCGGTGCACAAGAGGACCATCTCCCGCTGGGTTACCTTGTGCATCAAGACCTGCTATTCTTTGGCTAAGAAGGAGCCTCCTGTTGGGCTGCGTGCCCATTCCACCAGGGCAACGGCTGCTACCACGGCCTTGGGCCGCGGTGTTCCGCTGCCGGTTATCTGTCAGGCAGCTACGTGGGCCTCGCTGCACACGTTTACAAAGCATTACTGCCTTGACAGTCAGGTCCGGAGGGACGGCTTCTTTGGCCGTTCTGTCCTCCAGGACTTCCTTGTCTGATCTTTGTTCGCAGACCCACCACCGGGGTTGGTATTGCTGGGGTATCTATTCTAAGGTAAGGAATCTGTCACTAACGTGTCTCTTTCAGATGCACAAGTTACTAACTTGTGTAACGATATATCTGTAAGAGACAGTAGTTAGTGACAGATTCCTTACCGCCCCACCCATCCTCCCCGTTCTGCGAACTGATTTCTAGGGTTAAGGACATCCCTTTCAGGGCCCTAGTATTTTTCAGACACCTGTGTCAGCTTCTTGCATGGCTCTGCGTTCCTGGCGCGGAAAGTCGTGTACAGAACTGACGTCAGCGCGCAGGGGCGGCGCCTAAGTACTGCCCGCGACGTCATCCCGGCGATCACGACGACGGACGCGGAGCCGCACGACGCCGCCTACCGACGCGCAAGGGTACTGCTACGCAAATCTTTCCGGATCCAGCCTGACGCCTGGGGATATTCTAAGGCAAGGAATCTGTCACTAACTACTGTCTCTTACAGATATATCGTTACACAAGTTAGTAACTTGTGCATTATTTCCATAAGAATTGAATATTTATACCAAAAATAGCAAGGACAACTTAATATGGCTTGAAATTGAGGAAAAGAACAGGGATTCACGCCATCAAATAAATCTTGGACCCCAAATATCCTCCTTATTCTCCAAGATTTCCAATATATAGGCCTGTTACTGATAGTGATAAGATGATTGTACCAAAGTGGAGAATGCAAAAAAGAGTCTCTAGAGAGAATTTATTGTTGAGAATGAGGTTTCAACAGAAAGCATGTGTGTTTAAATAACGGTAGAGAGGTAATAGTATTGTTTTAAGAGAAGGCGAGAACTTCTTTTACAGAGAATGGTGCGAGTAAAGAATGTTCAATAAGAAGCCATAAAGGTGTGAAAGGGGAAGAATCTGGGAAGAGCCATTTAGAGGCTTGCCTTAAACAAAAAGCCTTATGATAAGCCCGAAAACCAGAAAAATTCACACCCCCATTACATTTTGGTTTCCTGAGGTGGGATAAGGAAATTCTAGATTTTGTCTTATTCCAGAGAAATTTGAAAAGGAGAGAATCTATTTTTTTTAAATATATAAGCGGAATATGAATTGGAATCACAGATAAAGTATACAATATAATGGTCGTGATCATCACTTTGATGTAGTCAAGACAACCCCACCATGAAAGAAAAAGCGGATTCCAAGAAGAAAGTAGTTTATCAACTCTATTGAGTCCTTCTTTCATATTAATTGCAGCTGTGTCCAAAATGGAATTGTTAAACCATATGCCTGAATATTTAATTTTGGAACTATTCCAAAGGAATCCAGTAGACTCAAAGGATTGTTTAACACAAAATTTGGTAATGGGCAGAACTTCTGTTTTATCTGAATGAATTTTATAACCTGAATCAGAAGATAATTCAGAAATTTCCTGCTTTAACGGATGGATAGAAACCTTGGGGTTAGAAATAATAAAAGAATATCATCTGCATAAGCGGACGGCTTCAGATGATTATCATCATAATGAAAACCAGATATAGAATTATTATTGTGAATACAAGACAAAAAAAGGTTCAAGAGCAAAAACAAATAAAAGAGAAGATAAAGGACAACCCTGACGAAATCCACATTGTAAGGGGAAATATTGGGATATATATATATATATATATACACGTTCATTCACTAGAACAGAGGCTCGAGGGGGTTGTATAAAGCAAAGATATAAGAGAGATAATATTAGGACCAAAGCCGTGCCAGCTAAAAGCTTTAAGTAAAAAAAGACCAGTCCACTCTATAAAATGCTTTTTCACCATCTATAGAAACTGCAGCCAAAGGATAGGAGAGTAAAGGAACCTTATTTAGCACAATAAATAATAGCCAAGAGTTATCTGAGGTTAGCCTACTCTTAACAAATCCACATTGTTCCTTACCAATCAATTTAGGTAGAAGAGGTTCAAGCCACAAAGCAAGTTATGTGGCAAAGATTTTATAATTAACATTTACAAGGGAAATAGGGTGATAATTCTTGCACTGCCTAGGATCTCGATCATCTTTATGAATTAGGCATATCGTGGCCTCTTGAAAAGTACCCCCTGCTATACCAGTAAGATAAAAAGATTGAAAGAGATGCAAATGTTTAGGGAGGAGTACATTTTAAAAATGTAAGTAAAATTCCACCGTAAAGCCATCCGGGCCTGGGGTTTTACCTTTTTTGAGAGAACTTAAGGCCTTAGATAGTGTTGAGATAGATAAGTCCGTTTCAAGGGATGCAGAATTGAGCTTCACATGAGAAGGGGAGGAATATCGTTAAAATAAGCTTCAATAAGAGAAGCAGAAGCAGTAGACTCCGGAGTATAACATTTTTATAAAATGTCATGAACTCCTCTAAAATATCCTGATCTTTGAAAAGATGTTTACCATCTGATGAGTGAATCGAAACAATAAATACACATTCTTCCCGAGATTGGAGATAATTAGCCAAACCTTTACCTACTTTATTACGCCCTCTGTAATATCAAGCGCTACTACGCAATAATATAGATGAAGCATTATCAGTAGTTATTTTATCAAAATCTAGTTTGGCATTAACAAGTTCTTGTAATGGGGAATCGGAGATTGCGGTGTAAAATTGGTGTTCTAGATGTTTAATATTAACTAATAGAGCTTTATGTTGATTAAGAAAATGCTGCTTTAAAAAAACAAAACATAATCAATAATTTAACCATGAGCTGCAGCTTTAAAAGTATCCCTAAGTATTGGAGGAGAAGTATTTGAATCCGTGTTCAATAAAAAGAATTCATCAACAAAAGAGGTGAATGAAGAGGAAAAAACTGAATCTTGTAAAAGGGAATTATTAAACCTCTACTCATTCGATTTGGGATGTGGGCGGGGCACATCAACATCTGTTACCACTGGGTCATGATCAGAAATGACAATTGGTTCAATCGAAGAAGAACTTAGGTTTTGTACCAAAGGTTTAGAAAGGAAAATATAATCTAGCTGGGTAAGGGATGCATGGGGGGGAGAAAATTCTGTTGCACCACAATTGCATAATCTCCATGCATCAACAAGATGGGTCTGTGAAATTGTTTGCAAGTTTTGTGGGGAATAAAGTGAACTTGAGACGGACGGTCTATAAATGGATCAATGGTGTGGTTACAATCACCACCTAAAGTGAAGTATTCATCCTTATATTGAAGGCATTTTTTAATAATATTAGGCCAGAATGAAAAATTTGGTTGGGTCAGACCATAAACATTAAGGACAGTTAGAGAAATAGCATTGATAAGTAACTTAACCAATAACCATCTACCTTCAGTATCTGTTTCTTGAAACAAAACAGTACACTTTAACTTTATATGACATAAAATAATCACTCCATTTTTCTTAGTGGACGTAAGAGACACTAAAACTAAATCAACCCAATTTCGTTTGAGCTTTAAGGCCTCCGCCTCTGTAAGGTGTGTTTCTTGTAAAATAACTAAATTTGGATTATAAGAAGGCAATGGGATAGTAATCTCTGCCTCTTTATAGGATTAACAAATCCTTTTGGGTTCCATGATATAACTCTGAATGTAAGCAACGACAAAAAGGTATAAAAGTACATGATTAATGCAAAGAAAGGAAACAAATGGAAAAGAGGAAACAATAAGAAAAGGCATATACAATAAGACAAAAAGAGAAGAAAGGTTAGGAGAGGAGAATAAGAAAATAAGAGAAAGTACAAGAAATACAGCAAGAAAAGTCTGCACATGTCAAACCTGACGTCTGTAATACATACCTTAAGGGGAAACGTAAAAAACAAGGAGTGGCAACACACAGATTAAGACGGCACAACCAACAAGGGAGAACACACCACAGAGGAACGCCATATAGAACGAATAGGAAACGGGTATACGATGAGTCTGGATAATCTGCAAGGGGATTAAAAGAGAATAGTAAAATCAACTGGTAAGAGAACAAGCATCAAAGTACAACCTGTAAAGGAATGAAGAAGAATGAAAATGCGTATCAAAAACTTTAGAGAAAAGTCAATTTAAAGAGGAAGGACCAGCAAGCTCCATTGAAGCCGTCGAGTGAGTATGAATGAATTTCCTAAGGTCCGCAGGGTCATCAAAAATATAAGTACTGTTTTGAAAAGTAACTTTTAAGGTGCACGGATTAAACAAACCATATTGTGCACCCAAGTCGCGCAATGCAGGGCGAAGCACAAGGAAATCTTTCCATCGTTTAGCCGTAACCGTGGAGACATCTTGGGACAAGAACAACTTTGCACCAGACCATACAATTTGTTTTTTAATTTTAGCTTTATTCAGGACTTGTAGAAGGTCAGTAAATTTAAAAAATAAAAGGATCATACCATGTGGCTTTGCTGGAGCAGATTAAGGAGACAGACGAGTACCCAGTCTGAGCACGCTGGATATTTAAACTGCTAGAAGCAGGAAGGTCCAGAAGTTTCAGGAGAAAGGAGGTAAAGAAGGAAAAAGGGTCTTCCATTTCTACCCCTTCTGGAAGACCATACAAGCGAAGATTGTTACTCCTGTTCCTGTTTTCAAGATCCTCTCCGGACTTCCTTAACAACAGAACATCTTTCTCCAAAATTGCAATTTTAGCAGATGCATCCTGCAGATCACTGACATGTTGCTCCACTAAGGATATTCAAGACTCCATGGATGACCATTTATTGTCAAGGTCTTACTGATGGGTATTGGTTTCCTCAATAAATTGTCCGAAAGCACAAATTTCCTCCAAAACAGTATCCAGAGACAGAGGAGATACAAATTTCGGTGGAGAAGGTGAATCCTGTTTGTCTTTTGTTAGCAGAGGATGGCAATTGCACTTTTGATGCATGCTGTAAGCAGCGAAGCCACAGACCGTGAGTGGCTAGATTGAGCCATATCACTAGTGGTGCGCAAGCAGTCCATTGAGGGTGCTATGGAAGAGAGACCATATACAGGCAAGGTAACAGGGTATCTTTTACCTGAATGCAGCAAATTATTGCTTCTGCCCATATATCAATTATCCACAAAAAGCAAATGAATAAAATACTGGAAATATTGGTGTCCTTGAGCAAAGCAGGCGGGGCACCCCTGAACCACTCCTCCTTATAAGTAAAACAAAATACCTCAATATATTGTTATGAAAGAAGAGAAGGAGGGTATCGAGCCAAAGCAAAAGATTTAGAAAAAGCGCTCTTCAGATTGAGAAACGCTTCAAAACATCAGGGGAGTCCCACAAATGCTGTAAGAATCAAGCACCTCATTAAAGGATCGAGTGCTGAGTGCCTCCAGCACGCCGAAATCCAAAACGGCGGCCGCAATGCGGCAGGCAAATTCATTCGGTCGTTTAATGATGAAGAGGCGAGGAAAAGAAAGTGAAACACTGGCCTTCCATGCAGGAGAGATTCCACTTCAGTTGCATGCCCATTTCAGTCCATTAGCAGCGCATCAGCCTTAAATAAAAGAACAGCTGTTCTAACGCAGCACGGAGCTCCAGAACTAGGCGGCCATCTTAAGTGGCGTCATGCGCGGTCCTCGAGAAATGTATGTTATTTATGAGAATCAATTGAGTAGTGATTTAATTACTCCAGATGTCTTGATTTATGAATATATGTTATAATTTATTAAATTAATGATATCTGGGATAAACCTTCCTCCCCCGCCGTACATTATAAGGATATTGCAAGTCACAGAGGAGTTTCATACCCATATAGAGGAACGAGGCCATAGGCCTAGTTCCTTTGTAAGGTTATGGAACTCCGAGGTGACTTGCAATATCCTTATCATGTTTGCCAGGGGGTACTTTATCCCATATAAAACATGGTCACATCATCACTTTTCCTACAAACCACTTAAAACCTTGGTGCGAAGCTCTTTCATATGAGAACACAAAGAATAAAAATAATACCTCTGGTGCAAAGTTAAACACATCAAAAACTTGTTAGTTATTTGTTACAAACGGATATTAGAAACCGTTCAACACAATTCAGTTTTAAAAAGAAAAAGTTGCACTAGCGTGGAATGTGAAGGAACATGTAGAAGATTCTAGCTTTTCTCTAACTATCTAAGGATTGCAAAAACTAAGCATGTTCTCTCTGCTGGTATTATAAGCGAATAAATAGAGCAGAAGAAAGAAAAGAAACATTCTGTTTTTGTTGCTTTAAACACCTGGCAGAGTTCTCAAGCGCTATACTCCATGGCCTGACCTGCCTTTCAACTTGGCTGCTGGCAGCAGGCATTGTGACGTCAGAACTCGGCTGTAATAACTTATACGAGTCGAGTTCAGACGTAATCGATGACTGGGTGCGTCACAAGTCGCCGATTGCAAGAAATTAGAGACTGGCACTTATTCAGGGATTACAGAATTCCAGGTATTATAAATTCAGAATAGAAATGTATTTCTAGCAAGACTCCTGTGACCTATCCAGCCATTGTGTGAATCCTATGTATCTCCATGGATTGTTGTATTGCAGCAGCAGCTGCTCCACAGCAAGTGGGAACTGGAGCAATAGAAGGAGAGATAAAGGGCAGCCCTGATGGGTGTCTCATTCAATATTTATTTTATTTATTGTTCTGGAGAAAAACCCATTGCCATTAATGTTGACATTCGAGCAGTCATAGAAGCAGTGAACTTAAGGTATGAATTCTTGTCCAAGTCCTGCTCTCTTGTGGATACGAAAAAGATAGTGCTGCTTCCCATGGTCAAAAGCCTTTTTGGCATCCAGTAAGAGGTCTAGGTTTACATTCTGGCTGTCCTTAGATGAGCAGCCTGGTAAAAACCCAACTTGGGATGCATGTACCAGTGAGGATATCTCCTCCCATAACCTATGCACTAAGATCTTAGCCAAAATTTAACATCTACCTTCCAAGAACAATATTGTGTAGGGGCTGGGTTCTTCCCATTCTAGCGAAGAAGGAAGGTTGTGGCCCTGTTGGAGAAGGTGGAGCCCAAAGTGCCAGTATTCTCGGCTTCTTTGATTCCAGCTGGTGTTTGACCTTGGAGAAGGGTGCGGGGTATAATGCTCTGTTTGAACCCTAATGGACTGTTCTATAGTCACATGCTGAGATCCCTCGCCACAAAACCTTGCCAGCCATCTGTAATGACTGATCTTTCATTCTCCCCTATAAAAATGTGTTAATGTGTGGTCTAAGGATTGATGATGAACCAAAGGGGCAAGTGAGGAAGTACAGCCTCTATCTGTCTGGTGCAGGAGGCACTCAATATACGTTCCATCATGATCCCACATCATATCAGTTAGTGATTCCTTGTTGTTTCCATTGAGAGTGTCAGGGTGTGCAGTCCTGTCCAAGAATGGGTCAGAAACCTAGTTCCAGTCCCCGCCCCGCAGTGCAGGAGTGGTGCCAATCTTGAGTGTAGAAAGGATGGGCAATTTGTGAGCTTTTGAAGCATATACAGAGCCTATCACAAGCGTTTTGTCTACGTCTTCATGTACCTGCTTGTGGGATCATTCCACCTCTTAAGAACTGTGTGGTGGCGGGTTTTGCTTATAACTATGGCTATGTTGCACAGCTTGTTGCAGTGGGTCTCCCCTGTACCATCATGGTGGTGCTGTTGCTTGTCACTCTGCTCACCCAGTTTCTTTTCAGGAGAGCAATGTCAGACTGTTTCATCTTGAGGTTGTGGAGTATTTTTTTATGCTTTATAAAATGAGAAAGGACATAAATGCTCAATGAGGTAACATGAAGCTCATAAATCTGAGACCGTACCCTGGTTTCTGGTGCTGGTGTAGCTGGAGAATTACAGGCAGGTAGACTTATTCACCAGTTTTCCCGCTCAGGCCAAGAGAAAGTGAGGGTGACTGGAAGGTGGGGCGGTGGAAGATGATTAGCCAGAGAAGTGCCTCTATGAGTGAGATGTTTAAGACATGCTGATGTAGGCAAAATGGGCTATTCACTAGTCATGTTGCACCTTCACTAGGTTGGCTACAATCTGCTAAAGGCCTAAGAAGGGGTAGATTCAGATAAGATGCAGAGGGCAGGTATTGGAGTGAAGAAGGAGACAAGGGTAAAGAGAGGGGTCCACTATAAGCTATGTAGCTTAGATATCAAGGGTACTCCAGTCCCAGCAATCAGTTTGTGATCCTGTAGAGTCTGGCTGAGGGGAACTTAGACCAAGCACTTACAAATCAGGTTTGGATGCGGGTGACGTCAAATGAGATAAAGTTTACTAGGGGGTGGGCAGCTGTTGAATGAGAGATTACTCTAGGGGAAGGCAACACTCCAGGATTTGGCATTGCCTCCTGATGCTGGCCGGTCAGGCAATAGTGGCGGCTTGATGCTCCACCTCACATGCCTCTTCTGGTTTTCTTTAATGACTCCAAATTCATACACTTCCCCAGGGTAACAGCCTGGCTGAGCATCTTTGTGCTATAATGAGAGTGATGCTTTGTCTGCTGGTGCCTGTGCAGTATTACAAAAAAAGCAAGTGAAAAGGGTGATACTTGGATGATACTTTTGGAAAAACACTGGGCAATCTCTTCCTCACCTTTTAATCGTACCCCCTCATCTAAGGAACCCAGTTTGGCTTTAATGCTAGTGTGTCAAAGGCTTTGCCTAAATTTAAATGGACAATACCAATAACTCTTATGTCTTAAATGTTGAGTTTAACAGCCTTAGTTTGGTGAAACGCTGTCTGGCATCCTGTAAGGCTTTTATATCTTACAAAGAGAGTGTTGAGGAACATTTCTGGACATCCTCGTATCTAAAAAGACATTCTATACAATACTGACATATTTACACTCTTTGTTTTCTAACCTTATTAATAATAAATGTATTTCTTCAGTTGTGATGAATGAATGCAGTGTGACATGAAAACTATTTTTTTTTTCTTTCTTAAGTGGTAGACCCATCGCATGAGGGAAAGACCTTCATGTGCATTGTCAAAATGTCATCTCCTCTATATCAACTTTGTAGATATTTTTCTATTCTTACCAGATTCCACTCCTTATACTTCCTTAAAAAACCTACTGGTCACTTAGTCCTGTTTGTACAATCCAGCAGCCTTTCGATGACATTCGGCTTTGTTGATAATTACTTTGCATGTAACTGTTTTTTCTATTGTTTCTCTCTTCATAAGACAACCTTTTTCCATCAGGAAAAGGTAGAAATCTGAAAGAGACTATTAGTTATGGATTCCTCGCCTTAGAATTACCCCCAGGCGTCAGACTGGATCCGGATAATTTTTCGTCAGTAGTACCCCTGCGCGTCGGTAGGTGGCGTCGGTCAACTCTGCGTTTGTCGTTGGCATCGTGATTGCCAGAATGACGTTGCGGTATCTACTTAGAAGCCGCCCCTGCGAGCTGACGTCAGTTCTTTCTTTTTCCGCGCCAGCCAGCGCAGATCCGGAGAGAGCGGTACCTCGAGTCACTTTTTGACTCTTTTTGCGACTTTTGTCGACATCTTTACGATTCGTCACGACTCCTGGTGCACAGGGATGTCATCTCAGTGAACCAGTTTCAAGCCTTGTGGCTCCTGCCACAAGCTGATGTCAGTGATGGACCCCCATCTTGTGTGCCTCTGGTGCCTGGAGCGCGACCACAACCCGAAGTCTTTGCGGGAGCGGTTCCGAAAGCTCCTGGAGGCCCGGCAGTCTGCTCCGTGCCACTCAAGGTCCCAGTCGAGAGGGAGATCGCGGGACCGGTCGCGGAGCCATCACCACCACTCTTCGTCGAAGTCTTCATCTTCTGGTAGGTCGAAGCACAAAAAGAAAACGAAGAAGCACCGTCGCTCTTCACGTTCTCCCTGTCCGTCGGCCGACGCAACGCGGGATGCGGATGGTAGTCGTCCGGCTCCGCCCGCGGAGCCTGTTGGGTCGACTCTGAGCCTCCCTTCCTTCCCGGGAGCTGGAGCAACCCCTGCCCAACTTCGTAGTTTTTACAAAGCCCTCCACTCTATCTTTGGGCAGCCCGACTCCGCCGGCGCACCTTCGGGCCCCGCGGACTCGGCCGGGGGCTCTAGGCCTTCGATGCCGGCGGCTTCGGCTCCAGCGCCACAGGGATCCAGGCCTGGATCTGGATCGGTGCCGGTCGACCTTGTGACACCTCCAGCACCGAATCCATTGGCGACACCTTCGCCCCCTCCGACACCGGTTGTGTCTCCAACCGGCGTAGACCCCGGCCTCCCTCTCAATGTGGACATGGAGCCGGACCGACGTCGCCCGACGTTGGGACCGGCGCCGACGGGTACTTTTGTTCTGCTCTGGTGTTCCCTATCGAGTGGCTAACAGAGGAGGGTGAGGAGGACTGGGAGGGGTCTGTGGACCCTCTGGCAGACCAGTTAGAGGAACCGGACTGGAGAGAGGAGTTGGGTGAGGCCAGTGGTCTGGACACCTCCCCAGATCTTGGCATGCTATCTCCCCCTACCATGGCTACGGAGGAGGGTGCATCATACGCAGTGGTGTTGCGTAGGGCGGCTGAGGCCTTAAACCTTGAGCTTCCTACGGTGGAGGTCAGGACTAACCTCCTGACCGAGGTGCTTCCACCGGCAGCGGCCTCTTCGGAGCCCCTGCTGCCGTTCAGTAAGGCCCTCACGGACATCCTCTTGGGCACTTGGTCCAAGCCCAACACAGGGGCTCCTGTGGATAGGATGATTGCCCGAAACCACCGCCCGGCCCTGGGCGACCCCATTTCTCCTCTCCCAACACCCCACCCCTGAGAGCTTGGTGGTCCAATACTCGACTTCCAAAGGCGCATTCCCTACCTCACCACCTGTAAGGAAATCCAAGAAGCTGGACCACCTTGGGAAGACACAGTTTTCTTCCTCCAGCTTAGGACTGCGGTCGGTGAACACCGCATGTCTCTTGTGCCGTTACTCCTATTCTTTGTGAGACACGGTCATGCAGGTGCTGCCACAGTGCCCGGAGGAGGCCCGGGCCGTGCTCTCCCATGCAGTTGCCGAAGGGAGAGACGCAGCGAAGTTCGCCATAAGATGTGGGCTGGACACCGCCGACTCGCTGGGCAGGACGATTTCAACGTCAGTAGCCCTGAGATGCTACGCCTGGCTGAGGTCCAATGGCTTTTCGGGTGATGTCCAAGCTACACTGTTGGACATGCCCTTTGATGGCCATCGCTTGTTTGGAGACTAAGCAAACAACATGATTAAGCGCTTTAAGGACTCCAGGGCTACGGCCAGGTCCTTGGGCCTCGCTTCCACCTCTCGCCCCGGGCAGTCTGCTTTTCGCCCCTTTCGTGGCTACAGAAGGGGTGCCCCGCCACGTTCCGTCCAGAGCCACAGGCCTGCGCAAGCTGTCCAGCCTCTGCGCGGCCCGGGACGTGGGACCCACCATTGTGGGTCTGGGGGCCAGTGGGCGGGCCAGTCCACCAGCGCCCCCTCTGCAGCAGCCTCCAAGCCCTCCTAGTCAGACCTTTCAGGGCCACCAGTGGGCAGAAGGATTCGCCATCACCTCCCCCGCTGGCTCAACATCACGTCGGGCAGGTGGGTTTTGCAGATAGTCTGAAGGGGCTACTCCCTCCCCTTCGAGACTACCCCTCCATTCATGCCACCTCAATTCCATCGCATGTCGGAGGATCACTTGGCCCTTCTCCACCAGGAAGTTACGGCTCTCTTGGCCAAGGGAGCCATCGAGCGAGTTCCTGCCCCAGTAGGTTGTGGTTGTTATTCCCACTACTTTCTGGTGCCCAAGAAGGACAAGGGCCTGCGTCCTATCTTGGATCTCAGGAACGTCAACCGCTTCCTCTGGAAGGAGAAGTTCAAAATGTTGACATTGGCTCAGGTCCTGTCTGCCCTCAACCCTGGAGACTGGATGGTAGCATTGGACTTGCAGGACGCTTATTTTCACATCCCCGTCCTGCCGGCCCACAGGCGTTACCTATGGTTCACGGTGGGCCACGAGCACTTTAAGTGTACCGTGCTCCCTTTTAGTCTTACCAATGCCCCTCGGGTGTTCACGAAAGTGATGGTGGTGGTCGCAGCTCATCTGCGCAGATCAGGGGTTCCAGTCTTCCCCTATCTCGACGACTGGCTGTTGAAGGCGGGCTCGCCCCATGCTGTCGTCTCCCACCTCCAGACTACGGTTGATCTCCTGCATTCGCTGGGGTTCACCATCAACGTGCCGAAGTCACACCTGATTCCCTCTCAGAAGCTCCTTTTCATCGGAGCGGTTCTGGACACAGCTCCGTTTTGGGCTTATCCTCCCGAGCAGCGAGTCCGTGATATTCGGGCTGTGATTCCGATCTTTCAGCCTCTATCCCGGATTTCGGTCAGACTGACCCTGAGGCTACTGGGCCTCATGGCCTCCTGCATCCTGCTGGTGGATTATGCCATGTGGCATATGCGGGCTCTGCAGTGGGACCTGAAGTTCCAGTGGGCACAGCACCAGGGGAATCTTTCTGATTGCGTCCTGATCTCAGAGGGCACTGCACACCAATTGTAGTGGTGGCTAACCTACCAGGATTGGCTCAACGGCAGATCCCTCTCCCATCCCCAACCACAGTTTACAGTAGTGACAGATGCATCACTTCCTGGGTGGGGCGGCCACATGGGAGAGGCGGAGATCAGAGGCCTCTGGTCTCCGGCAGAGTCTGGGCTCCACATCAACCTTCTGGAGCTTCGGGCGATCCATCTTGCATTGAAGGCATTCCTTCCTTCAGTCAAAGGGAGGGTAGTGCAGGTGTTCACGGACAACACCACCGCCATGTGGTACTGCAACAAACAGAGTGGGGTGGGGTCGTGGACCCTATGTCAGGAGGCACTTCGTCTCTGGAAGTGACTGGAACATCAGGGCATTTCCCTGGTGGTTCAACACCTGGCAGGTTCTCTGAACGCCAGGGCGGACGAACTCAACCGCTGGTGCATGATGGATCACGAATGGCGTCTTCATTCGGAGGTGGTGCAAGGTCTCTTTCAGCAGTGGGGAGAGCCTTGGTTAGATCTATTCGCCACCGAAGAGAACGCGCGATGTCAGCAGATCTGCGCGTTGAAATTTTCAAGGCGGCACTCGCTCGGCTACGCTTTTCGTCGCGAGTGGAGTTGCGGGCTTCTGTATGCCTTTCCGCCTATACCACTTCTGCCCAGAGTGCTGAAAAAGATCAGGCGCAACCGGGCCCAAGTCATTCTTGTGGCCCCGGACTGGGCACAAAGGGTCTGGTATCCTGATCTTTTGCACATGGCCATCCATCCTCCGATCAGACTGCCCCTTCGGGAGGATCTTCTGTCGCAGCAGCAGGGGACGGTCCTCCACCTGAACCTGTCCAGCCTCCACCTCCTTGCATGGAGATTGAACGGCGACAGTTGACAGCTTTCGACCTTCCTTCCGAAGTCTGTAACGTTATCTTGGCAGCCAGGCGTCCCTCCACCAAAACGGTATACGCCTGTAGATGGAACAAATTTGTGGCATGGTGCGCAGCAAAGACTGTAGATCCCCTTTCTGCCCCCCTTTCAGAGGTTCTCCTCTTCATTCTTTCTTTGGCCCAGCAGGGCTCTGCCTTGGGCACTCTAAAAGGCTATCTTTCGGCCATTTCGGCCTTTCTTCGGCTTCCTGATTAGCCTTCTCTTTTCAAGTACCCTATTGTAAATCGCTTCCTTAAGGGCATTACTCACTTGTTTCCTCCAATTCCTTTCGTAATGCCCCAGTGGGACTTGAACCTGGTTCTGACCTACCTTATGTGCGCTCCTTTCGAGCCGCTGCATAACTGTCCTCTCAGACTTTTGACTCTTAAAACTGCCTTTTTGTTTGCCATCACCTCTGCTCTCAGGGTGAGTGAGCTTCAGGCTCTTTCTTCAAAACCTCCTTTCCTGGCTGTTCATCCGGACAAAGTTGTCCTTCCCAATAGGCCTTCTTTCCTTCCCAAAGTGGTTACCTCTTTCCACATAGTATAGACCATCACTTTGCCCACCTTCTTCCAGCCCCCGCGTCCTTCTTAAGAGGCGGAGGAGAGGCTCCACCGTCTGGATCCAAAACGTGCGCTTTCTTTCTATCTGGATCGCACAAAGCAATTCCGGGTGGATGACCAGCTCTTTGTCGGCTATGTGGGCGCCAAGAAAGATCGGGCCGTGCAAAAGCGGACCATCTCTCCATGGGTCATTCTTTGCATCAAAATCTGTTATTCCTTGGCAAAGAAGGAACCTCCAGTGGGGCTGCGCGCCCATTCCACCAGGGCGACGGCAGCCACTACTGCTTTGGAACGTGGAGTCCCCCTTCATGACATCTGCCAGGCAGGTGCGTGGGCTTCATTGCACACGTTTACTAAACACTGCTGCCTGGGCAGCCAAGTCAGGAGAGACGGCTTCTTTGGCCGTTCAGTTCTCCAGGACTTTCTGGTGTGAACTTAGTTCGCAGACCCACCTCCGGGGTTGGTATTGCTGGGGTATCTATTCTAAGGTGAGAAATCCTTAACTAATAGTCTCTTTCATATGAACAAGTTACTTACCTTCGGTAACGATATATCTGTAAGAGACATATATTAGTTATGGATTCCTCACCGCTCCAACCATCCTTCCCGTTCTGTGAACTGACTTCTAGGGTAAGGGACTCCCTTTCAGGGCCCTAGTTTTTGTGCACCAGTGGTCATTGTCTAGCATGGCTCTGCGCTTCTGGCGTGGAATGTCGTGTAAAGAACTGACGTCAGTGCGCAGGGGCGGCGTCTAAGTAGATACCGCAATGTCATTCCGGCGATCACGACGCCAACAACGAAAGCGGAGTCGGCCGACGTCACCTACTGACGCGCAGGGGTACTGCTGAAGAAAAATTCTCAGGATCCAGTCTGACGCCTGGGGGGTAATTCTAAGGTGAGGAATCCATAACTAATATATGTCTCTTACAGATATATCGTTACCGAAGGTAAGTAACTTGTTCTTCTATACCAGTCTGGAAATCCAAGCTAGTAGTTTTAAACTCTGAGGGGAAATCATCATTTATATTAAATGGTCGTAGTACATAACATAAGTAAATTGATAAGGCATCAGCTTTTGTCATGTCATGCTTGGATTACCAGTCCTCACATTGTTACCTTGCCCCTGATTAGGAGAGTTATGTGGCCTCACTCTCAGGGCTCAATTGCAAGCTGCTTCAGTACGTCAGCTTGGGCCATCCTTTTCTGAGACATGTATGTTTTTAAAAACCCTCTTGGTCTTGATACTAGTCTGCTGCTGCTGTTCGGGAATCTGTTCTGCCCTCCTCTGGCCATTTCCCACATTTCTATTTGCATCATTTACCCCTCCAACTCACTGCTAACGTTTGCGGATGCCTGAGCGTGTTGGAATTTTGATTCTCTATCAATGTTATTTGTGGCCTTCTTCCTTGAGGCTCATTCTCACTGTTCTGTAGCTGGCCCTCTTGCGCCAGTCTTGCATTTCCCTCCTCCCAGAGACTTCTCCATGTCCGGTTTCCTTACCATAGGCGGGGATCAAATTCATTTCAATTCTTCAATTATAATTGTAGTGTCACTATCGCTGTTAAGAATCTTGTGTGTTTACAGTGAAAGCTTGTCAGACTTTCAGACTATAAGCACACATCTGTAAATTGGGTTTTTTCTTGGAATTATATCCTTTTGCTTCTGTTGGTTAGATTGGTCAAGCATAAAGAGCTATCTTCAGAGATATACAAGTGGTATGGGGGAGGGAGGGGAGGGCAACTGTCCTTTAAACGAAAGTGCCTGTAAACCGATAAAGAAATTAAATATCCAAACCAAGGTGAGTAACCAAAAGAGTAAACAGTTATTAACGAAATGCCACAAAAATAGAAGCATATACAGTTCAGAAGTTACTAAAGATACCTACTGTTTCCAAAGAACACACTTTTGTGCATTTCCTGCTTCACCAAGAGCTGTGGTTCAACGTAACTTGTATCGATGGCACTTTGTTAAATACTGAACTGAAGATAATTTTCCTTCACACTGCATTCTATATTGCATGTAAAATCTTTGGCCTAGGCACACGTTCCGGCCGACAACATGCACTCATTTGGCCAACGTAGCCTGAGCTCTTGTTTCTCCAGATGTCTGTCGATGGGTCCTTTTCATTTTTTTTAAATGTATTTTTACCTTTTCCATGGAGTTGTATTAAAAAACGTATGGTTGGTTTCTATGGAATGGGTACATTTCTTTAATTGTTTTTGATCTGCAAATTCCATTTTCGTCATTTTTGTGAAATTAAGTAATACGTTTCTAATGGTCTTACTCTTCATTGTAGGTTGGGACAGTTCTTTTTTTTTTTTTTTTTTGTATTTGTTTAAAACCATTCTTGTTTGAGTTGCTGTTACACCACATACTCCTAGCATATGTCTACTGAGTAGTATCTGCACTCAGAAAAACTATGAAAAGTGAGCCACAGCGATGATTGTCAAAAAAGAGTGGTTTACCGGGGTAGAGTTTTGTCGCAACTTGGATCAAGACTGTGGTGTTTTTCTGTCAGAGCCTTTCATATGGATTAACATCAGATTGCAAATTATGGCCCAAACACCTTGCAGTTTCTGCAGCAGAGAACCCACCTAACCAATCAAGAATTTTTGTTGCCAAAAGTACTTTTGTGGTTTACCTCCTTACGGCATGGCCATTGGGAACAGTGTGAACCTGCATTGTTCAAGCCCTGTGTCTAGAGAACCTGCCTACATTTTTACAATACGCCTAGGTTAAGCCACACATTCTTTGACCATCTCCTCAGTTTCCAAAGCCTGTTTGCATCCATCTTCAAAAAGAACTTGCTTTGAAAAACTTTGAGCTTCTTAAACTTCACCATCAAGGCAGTAACAGGATATTGAGTGGTCATGTCAGTGAATAGCACCCAGGAGATATCATTCTGATTTGTTATGTTATGTTATGTTATGTTACGAGCATTTATAACGCGCACGGATACTCAGGAGTGTCCCGGCGCGGGGACCTTGCTAATGGGGGTGAGTCAGATCGAGGCGTATTCTTAAGCAAAAAGCAGAGTTTTCAGCCGTCTCCTGAACGGCTTAGCGTCTTGGATGCACCGAAGTTCAAAAGGGAGTGCGTTCCAAGCCGCAGCAGCTCTATAGGCCAAAGAGCTACCGCCCAATCTCGCACGGCGAAAACGAGGAATCACTGCCAGGCACTGTGTCCTGGAACGCAGGTTTCTGGAGGGCATGTGAAATTTAAAACGCTTCCTAAGATAGCTCGGGCCGTACTGGTACAGAGCTGCATGTACCGTGGTGAGAGCTTTAAATCTCACTCTTTCCGCGACCGGCAGCCAATGTAGATCACGCAGGTGCTGTTGTATGCCTGATCTACGAGGGATATTCAATAAAACCCTGGCTGCAGCATTTTGAATGGACTGGAGTTTTTTCAGCTGGTACCCAGGAACACCGACATAGATCGCGTTCGCGTAATCAATACGTGACAGTATCAGTGCACGGGTAACCATCTCTTTAGCAGGTCGAGGAAGAAGTGGCAGGAACTTCTTGAGGGATCTTAGTATGCCAAAACATTGTCCTGCTAACTTTTTAATCTGAGTGATAAACCTAAGATCCTCATTAAACCAAATCCCAAGGTTCTTAACCGGTTGACCATCAGAGTTGGGAAGAGGGAAATCAGCCGGCCAGAGAGATTCTTTGAACTGATGGGGAAAGGAGCCGTACAGGAGGATTTCGGATTTATCCTCGTTGCACTTAAGCTCCGCTGTATGGAGCCATCTGAAGACGGCCGACAGGCAGGCCGTGGCCTGGGCAGGAGAGGAGCCATCTTTGCCCCATGTAAAGAGGAGCTGGGTGTCATCAGCGTAAGCGATGATCTTAGCACCCAGCTCCTCTGCCAGATAGATCAGTGGGGTCATATATATGTTAAAGAGAAGTGGGCTTAGAGTAGAGCCCTGAGGGACTCCCGTGGACACAGCTTGTGGTGCGGAGGCAAACGGGGGCATCCAAACTTGTTGTGAACGTTGGTCCAAGAATGAACTCACCCAGCGCAACACCGCACCTGTCACCCCAATGTCAGATAGGCGGGCCAGAAGCAGCGAGTGAGGGACGGTATCAAATGCAGCGGAGAGGTCTAATAAAATCAGAGCTGCTCTACCGCCAGCGTCCAAACATTCTCTGATGGCCTCCGTAACTTCCACCAAAGCTGATTCAGTGCTATAACTGACCCTGAAACCAGATTGTGCTGGATGAAGCAAACCTGCACCCTCCACATAGGCGGTCAGTTGCTTGTTGACTGCCTTCTCACAGACTTTAGCCACAGCTGGAAGAAGCGAAATTGGTCTATAGCTTGTAGGGATCTGGGGATCAAAAGAAGGCTTTTTGAGCAGAGGCAAGAGTTTGGCTTGTTTCCAGGCCAAAGGCACAGTGGCCGTCCTTAAGGACAGATTGATCAGAGCATTGACCTCCGGGTTAACAGTCTCTGCTACTGAGGCCAGCAGCCTGGCCGCACAGGGATCCGACGGGGAGCCTGATTTGAGTGATTTTAAAATTGCCAAAGAATCTTGCATGGTAATGGAAGAAAAGACAGAAATGGCCGAAGATACATGTGGACCTCTTGATAAAGTTGGAGGGTCAGAGCACTCGCCTGATGGAGTAAGAGTCTGGGCCAATTTGAAATTTTCCTTAATTGCCAGAATTTTGTCGATTAAAAAAAACTTGAAAGTTTCTCACACCATGCGGCGGAGGTGAAAAGGGGGCTACTTTCCGCCGCAGGTGCCAGAAAACTCTGAACAATAGAAAAAATTTCTTTGGTATTATTTCTTGAGAGAGCAATTCTCTCCGCATAGTAAAGGCCCTTAGCCTACAGTATGGCTACATAATACTGTCTTTGAGCTTTCCTCAACAGCCCTTTAGCTAAGGGACAGTAGGATTGGCGCCAACTCCGCTCTAATTTTTTACATGCGCGCTTCTGAGTTTTGAGCTCTTCAGAAAACCAAGGTTTCGAGGGGGAATCTCGAGTTCGCCTGGGATGGTTGGAGGGAGAGGTAGTCTCGACTGCCTGGGCAATCCAGCTATTAAAGTTTTTCCAAGCTTCCTCCAGGTCTTGAGCTAAGACTGGCTTGGACCCTGCCAGAGCTAGTTTAAATGCGCCAGGGTCGATTTTCGGCGCTGGTCTGTGCAGGGTAGGTTTTTTGGGGGGAACGGGGTCCTTAAGAGACCACGAGAAGGAGATAACGGCGTGATCAGTCCAAGTTACTTGAATAGGAGGTTTAGTGGAAACTGGAAAGTTAGAACAGATAGTGTCCAGGATATGCCCTCCACAATGGGTGGGGGAGGTCACCCATTGTGATAACTGGGCCAAGTGAAGAGAATCGGCGAACTCCTGTGTGTCCCTTTCCTCAATACAGTCCAAATGAATTTGCAAAACCATCTGGGGAACACTGCTACTATAGTCCAAAATGGGATTCAATGTCCTTGACACTGATCTTGACTGTGCACTTTGTTTCAGTTTCCAGCACCTGCTCCACCTCTGAGCCTCCGTGTTACCACCTGTCAAGCCAGTCCATGGACCACCGACTTTATCTTAAAGTGATTGCAGCTTGATCGGTTATGTATCCTAATCCAAAATCAGCCAGTACTAAAGTTACTGCAGTAATTTCAAAATCTTTTTATCTAAAAAAACAATTACTGCCTTTTATTCTATTGCTGCTATCTATGCTACTTGTACTATCTTCAGTATCACTACTTGTTGCTGGATGATGCATAGTGCAACTGCTACTGACACTGCCATTAGTGTTACTACTAGTGATATTACCAATAGTACTAGTCCTAATACTAGTATTGTATCTTACTGCTACCATTACTCATTCCCTCTATTCAGCTGCTAACAGTAGTGCACCAAGTACTACTTCTATTAAAAGTTCTATTTATGTAACTACTACTGTTACTAATCAGGTATTACTGGGCCTACTACTAGTAGCATTTATTCTACCAGTATGTCTGCTGCCACCAGTATTCAAACATCTATCAGTAGTATTATTTAAGTACTGCTTTCAGTGCAGTAACTACTGTTGGTGATGCCTCCCCTACTTATCCCATTACCATATTATCGCACCACTAGCTCTACTACCTGTAAGTTTCACACTACTTGTCAGTAGTAGGGCACCCCAAAGCATCCCTTCATACTTTACCTTGACCTCTTTTTGCACACCTTTTCGGGAACTATATGAAAAGGTAACTGTGAATGAGCAAGTAGTTCTGTAGGGCATTCAATGCAAAGTTTACGCAACAAGTTTGAACTTGATGAATTGTCATAACACCATTGAGTGAGTCCAGAAAAATTTACTCAGCAGGCCTGTTAAGACTCACGTTTGCGAGTAAACTTCTAGGATCAGTACAGCAAACAATATGGTCCATCTTTTTACATCTAATTGGCATTCTTTGTCATTATCTGTTAGTACAGCACATAGCTGTGGGACATTTTATTTGTGTGAGTGGTGGCCCTTCTCTGAGCTAAGGGGGCATTTTAACCTCTATGGCGGAACACCGTTATTTACAGATACTAATCTCACACAGGCTCTCTCTCAAGCCCAAAATTGGGATGAACTCACTGAACTTAAGCGCAATCATATGCAGATTCTCTTACATGGTGCAATCCTAACAAAAGACCTGTGTGCTAATGTAGCCCCAACAGGATTACTGATCACTAATGCACCCAGGTTATTTTTGGAGGACGCTAACTTTAAAAAAACGCTGTTTTTTAATAGCATGGCACTGCACTTGAGATTGGCTTATCATCTTAATCAATACTGCCAAGTGTATGCGGATGCCATGCTTATAAAAATTAAGATGAGTGAAGGCATTCTAAACACTCAAGTGAAAATAACCATCTTCAAGAAAAAACTGGAAGAGATAAACAAAGAGATCACAGAACATAAAGACTTTCTGATGCAGAGCATGATCTCAAAACTCCATAAAGACATCAAAAGATTCTCTCATGAGCGCATCTACCCTTACATTAGGGACGACTACAAACAACCTGATTCTTCTACACAAGAAGCACAGAGGAATAAGTCTTGGTCTTCTAACTCAGATTCAGAAAGTTGGTCCATTGAGGGTTCCAGCACCAACATTCAGGGCAACAGGAGGACAAGGAGAGGTTGGAGCAACCGAGACCCATTTTTGCAACTCCCTCCCCCTGTACAACTAGTGTACTATTGGCAGAACCCGCTCGGACAACACCCATATGGGCGACCTCCACCTGGGCCCTCAGTGAATGCCTTCATCTAACTGAATGCCTATTTTTAGGAAGAGATTTTGGAAGAGGAATACGTGGCACACAAGGGGAGAAGAGAGTGTAATGGAAAACCCCCACAGTAGAAGGAGTGCGGACTCTGAGCAAGAGCAAAGAATCACAACCAGGTCCGAGCGGCCTGTAAATATAGTGGTAAATTTAACAGAGGAAACCCTCACTCTTGGGTCGTCAACAAAGGCCTGAATTATTTGCCTATTCCACAACTTGACAAATTTAAACTTAGGAGTGAATTGGCAGAGTTCTTCCGCAAACTCAAAGTAAAGGTTTTTTTTCTAAACAACACGGGTACTACAACCACTGATGGTTACACAACCTTACACAACAAATCATTCTTTACCCCACCACCAACCACAACTCCGCCTGAGATGATTGCATTCGAGGAAGCAGTTATAAAGGATGGTGAATCCCTCGATACTAACAGACAATCCTTCCCAAAACCTATGCGGGAAAGAGAAGCTGGCTTTGAATACACTAAGGGCCAGATGTACGACCATTCCATTTTGCGAGTTGCGAATTGTGACATTTAGCGACTCGCAGAATGGAATGTACTACAGTGTCTGAGACACTGTTTGTGATTCTCAAATAGTCGCAAGGGACCTTTCTCATTAATATTCATGAGGCAGGTGGCAATTTGCGACCCATTGGGAATGGCCTGGAAATACCGGGATGGTGGCCTGCTGGGGACAGCAGACCCCCAAGTCTGTGTTTGATTTTTCAATAAAGCAGCTTTTTTTTTCAAATGCAACCCGTTTTCCTTTAAGGAATGGCAGGCAGTGATCCCTGGGAACACTGCCTGCTCTTAAAAAAATATTTTCCCACCCATTCACAAAGGGGGAAAGGGTCAGTTGGGGACCCCTTCCCGTTTGCGAGTGGCTTACCACCTACTTGAAGTAGGCGGTAAACTGCGAGTGTTTTGCGACCGCATATACCATTCTGACTCGCTGTTAGGAAGGGACCTAATAGCGACTCGCAAACACTATTTTGCGAATCACCGACATGCAAAATAGCGTTTGTACATACCACCACCCTTTTTTGCGGTCGGAAACGGGCCGATATCCTGTTTGCGACCACAAAAAGCAGTCCTACATCTGGCCCTAAGAAAAAAGACCCATTTGGTAATTAAACCAGCAGATAAAGGTGAAGCAATCGTAGTCCAATGTCCAAAAGGTTTTCACAAGGCATGTCTAACTCTTCTAAGAGACAAGAGGAACTATAAGATCCTTAAAACAGAGCATCCTGAACGCCTACAAAAATAAATCAAGGAGCTAGTGGAAGAAGCAAAGGGCAATGAGTGGATCAATGAAAAAGAAGCAGAGTTCCTGATCACTCGTTACTCCAGGACACCCTATTTTTACAACTTACTGAAAATACACAAAGGAAGACTACCTCCATCAGGGAGACCCATTGTATCAGGAATAGGGTCCGTCCTGGAACCTTTGTCTCAGTTCACTGACTGGTTTCTACGTCCTTTTGTAGAAAAAACATGGTCTTATGTAAAAGACACAAAGCATTTCCTCACATTCTTAAAGAAGTCTCGTATGACCTAGACACAGAAAGAATGGTCTGCTTAGACGTTGAAGCTTTCTACACGAGCATTCCTCAAGAGGAAAGTCTTCGTGTTATCACATCCATTCTAGAAGAGAACGAGTGGCCTTGTAAGTCACCGGTCACTTGGATCATGCGGTTGGCCAGTGTGTCATATGCCCATTCAGTAAACAGTCCAAGGGACTAGACCTAGGTCTCCGAAGGAAATGGGAAAAACGCTCTCATACGAACTGCAACAGAGAGAAAGTTGTCTACATGATTGAGTGCCTGTGTGGACTAAGATACGTAGGAATGACCTCATGGAAGATCAAGATCAGAATAGGTGAACATAAAAGTACTATTCGATGCAAGAAAAGTTCCATGAAGATGACAGCCCATTTTTGTAAGTACAGAATGACTACGGAGATTCAGCTCAAGTTTGTAAGGGTTTTTATTTCAAAACCAATATGACATAGTCAGCTTCAGTAGTTTAGAGACTTGGTCCGTTGTTCTCCTCGCACGGTTACCATTCCCAAGAGACTCGTTCTTCCTCCTTAGGTTCTTGCGCTTCCCGGGAGACTCAGTGGAGGTGGAAAGAAAGGAAACAAAAAAAAGAAAACTTGGTAAGGCTGAGGCCCAAACGGGACCTTTCGTAATGAGGGAGGGTAGTGTGGGAAAGTACACCCAGGACCGTCACCAGTGGTTCACTTGCAGTCAGTCCCACGTTACTTCTATTTACGCGCCGGACTTCCACACCAGGCAATTCCCGGTCTCTTACGGCCCTCCCAGTACGTCCCCTGGTGGCTTTTCACCTCGGTTCCCTCTACCCCACGCTGCACGGATGCAGGCATGTACCTTGTGGAGCCACGTTCCTCCAGGAGCATGGCTGGTGCTTGCGTAGTGCCGAAGTGGGTCCGGCTCCCTCTTTGCACGGGGTGGGTTGGTATTCTCGGCGTCCGACGCTTCTCCTTGCGACAGCAGGGATTCTTCCTCCAAACCTTCAGTCGGTATACCACAGCTGATCTCCGGTCCTGTTCCGCTTTCCAACCGGGGCTCTTCAGCATCTGTTTCATGGGGCGGTTCTCCTTTCAAGTCCTCCATAGCGACAGCGTCTCTGCCCATTGGGGCATGTGACCAGAGCACGTGGGTCGGGGCCGTGTCTTGGTAATCCGTATCGTTAAAGGAATAGTGCAGATCCTGAATGCCGAAGTCAGGGGCAGACTGGAAACAGAGGAGATAGATGAGAGGGGAATGGATCCACATCGTCCTCCCTCAGGAAGGCTTGGGCAGGCATTTCGTGACAATGAGCCACAGTGAGAATGAATTATTCTGGACCATCATTGAAAAAGTAAGGAACGTAACATCTAGCCCTCGGGCTTTCTTTGAAAAAGATCAACGTTGGATTTATAAATTAGAAACCCATATTAAGGGCTTGAATGATGAAATTCCCTGGAAACAATTGAATTCAATATGATTGGTATCGGTTTATACAGTAATTTTCCTATAGGGCAGACAAAAGGGTCAATCAATCAATCAATCAATCAGGGATTTATAAAGCACGCTACTCACCCGTGAGGGTCTCAAGGCGCTGGGGGGATGCAGCTCCAGATCAGTCGAAGAGCCAGGTCTTGAGACTCTTCCTGAAGGTGTGCAGAGAAGGGGAGCGTCTGATGTTGACTGGGAGCTCGTTCCAGGTCTTTGCTGCGACGTAGGAGAAAGCTCTTCCGCCTGCTCTGGTTCTGCGGATGCGAGGGGTCTCTGCCAGGGCGAGGTTGGCAGAGCGGAGGTTCCTTTTGGGTACGTGGAAGGAGACTCTCTCGTTGAGGTATTTGGGTCCGATGTTGTGGAGGGATTTGTAGGCGTGGGGGAGTAGCTTGAAGGTTACTCTCTTCTTGACGGGGAGCCAGTGGAGGTCTCGTAGGTGCTGGGTCATGTGCTTGTGTCGTGGGGTTCCGAGGACGAGTCTGGCTGCGGTGTTCTGGATGGTTTGGGGCTTGTGTAGCAGGGTTCTGTTGATTCCGGTGTAGAGGGCGTTGCCGTAGTCCTGTCTGCTGGTTATGAGTGCGTGGGTGATGGTCTTTCTGCATTCGGGGGGGATCCACTTGAAGGTCTTGCGGAGGATGCGGAGGGAGTTGAAGCAGGTGGAGGCAACGGCGTTGATCTGGCGGGTCATGGTGAGGGAGGAGTCTAGGATGATGCCGAGGTTTCGGGAGTGGTCTGATGGAGTGGGTGGGTTTCCGAGGGCGGAAGGCAACCAGGTGTTGTCCCAGGCGGTGAAGGAGGGTCCGAGGACAAGGACCTCTGTCTTCTCCGAGTTGAGCTTCAGGCAGCTGTCGTTCATCCAGGCTGCGACGTCCATCATTCCTTCCTGGAAGCAGAGTCTGGTGTCTTCGGGATTCTTAGTGAGGGAGAGGATGAGCTGGGTGTCGTCGGCATAGGATACTATGCTGAGCCCATGCTGTCTGACGATGGCCGCGAGGGGGGCCATGTAGATGTTGAAGAGCGTGGGGCTGAGTGAGGATCCTTGGGGTACTCCACAGTTGATCTCTGTGGGTTCGGAGAGGAAGGGTGGGAGTCTGATCCTCTGGATTCTGCCGGAGAGAAAGGAGCGGATCCAGTCGAGGGCGGTTCCTCGTATACCGGCGTCGTGGAGTCTGGCTGCCAGAGTGCGGTGTGAGACGGTGTTGAAGGCTGCGGAGAGGTCTAGTAGGATGAGGGCCGCAGTGTGGCCGTGGTCGAGTAGCATGCAGATGTCATCTGTGGCGGCGAGGAGGGCGGTCTCGGTGCTGTGGTTGCTGCGAAATCCAGACTGGGAGGAGTCGAGGATGGCGTTCTCTTCGATGAAGGTGGTCAGCTGGGCGTTGACGAATCTCTCTGTGACTTTGGCTGCAAAGGGAAGGAGAGAGATGGGCCGGTAGCTTTTCAGGTCCGTCGGGTCGGCCGAGGGTTTCTTGAGGAGCGGCTTGACCTCTGCCCACTTCCAGTCATCGGGGAAGATGCCGGATTCGAAGGAGGCGTTAATGGTCCGGCCTAGTTTGGGTGCTATTGCAGCGGCTCTGTGGTAGATGTGCGGCGGGCAGGGGTCCGTGGGGACTCCTCAGTGGGTGTTCTTCATGGTCGTGGCGGTGTCTTCGGAGGAGAGGGGGGTGGTGTCTGGAGTCTGTTCGCTGAAGTTGTCGTAGAGGGCCTTGATTTTCAGGTGGAAGTAGGAGCTGAGCTTGTTGCAGAGGTCCTGGGATGGTGTGACGTCCGTGGCTTCGCTGGGGGGTTTAGTGAACTGCTGTATGACGTTGAAGAGCTCCTTTGCGTTACTGGCATTGGTGTGGATTTTGTTCTTGATAAAGGTCCGCTTGGTGGCTCTTATGCGCTGGTGGTATTCAGTCATGGCGTTCCTGTAGGTGTTCTGGTCTTCTGTGGTTTTCATGTTCCTCCAGAGTTTTTCGAGGCGTCTGCAGGAGCACCTGGCTTCTTGGAGGTTGGTGGTGAACCAGGCGGCCTTCAGGGGGTGTTGTATGATGGGGTGGGGGAGGCGTGCGAGCATGTCTGGGCAGCTGGAGATCCAGCGGTGTAGTTCTTTGGCTGCGGAGTTGGCATCGGTCGTGGCGGAGGGGGGGTCGTGGAGGAGGGTGGTGTTGAGGTGTTCCTCTGTGATCTTACTCCAGTTTCTTCGGGGCGGGTTTGGGTGCGGTGGTGGTATTGAAGGTGAAGTGTACGCAGTGGTGGTCTGTCCAGAGGGGCTGCATGGTGTGGCTGAAGTGGATGTTTGTCCCTCCTGCGAAGATGGGGTCGAGGGTGTGGGTTGTGGGTGGGAGTGGTGACGAGCTGCTTCAGTCCGAGGTTGGCGAGGTTGTCGAGGAGGGTGGTGAGGTCTCCGATGAGAATGTAGTCCGTGGACGCGATGGCGTGGGGTGCGACAAGGTCGGCAATGTTGGTGGCGGAAGAGGCGCGAGGCCCGGGGGGTCTGTAGATGAGGGTCCCGCTCAGCGTGGTTCTGGGGCTGGTCTGGATCTGGAAGTGGAGGTGCTCTGTGTTGGAGAGGGGGTCGCTTGTGCTGGAAGTGGAGAGTCGGAGGGAGCTCTTGTGTGCGATGGTGAGTCCTCCCCCTGGGCAGTGGGGGCAGTCCTTTCTTTGGATCTTGTATCTTTCGGGGATGGAGGTAGCGATGTCGGGGGCGGAGGTGGCGTTGGTCCATGTTTCCGTGAAGAAGGCAACGTCTGGCGAGAGGGTGTTGAGCAGGTCCCAGATCTCCATGGCGTATCTGTGTAGGGAGCGCACGTTGAGGAGGATGCACGTCAGGGCTTCCGTTGTGCGAGCTTCCGGCGTGAGTTCAGCGGTCGTGGGGGGGCTGTTGATGGTGAAGGATAGTCGGCAGGAGAACTGGCCTTGTGTGATGTTCGGCGTCGATCTCTGGCAGTTGTTGTTTCTTCTCGGGTTGAGTGCGAGGAGGGCGGCGGAGTTGTAGCGGTGGGGGATCGTAGATCCAGGGTTCCTGGCACTGGCCGCGGTCGGGCGCAGATGGGCAGTGCAGCTGAGAGGCGGGAACCGGCAGGGGGGGAGGGGCCGCGGGGGCAGCAGCGGCGGGAAGGGCACAGAGACAGAAAACGGCTAAGTAAACAGAGAGGACACAGGTACAATTACTGGCACAATGAGACAGAGAGGAGGCAGAAAACGGGCACAAGAGAGACAGAAAAACCGAAAATGGCACAAAGACAGACACGGGCACGAGAGATAGAAAAACAGGAAATGGCACAAAGACAGACACGGGCACAAGAGAGACAGAAAAACAGGAAGTGGCACAAAGACAGACACGGGCACAAGAGACACAGAAAAACAGGAAGGTGGCAAAAAGACAGACAACAGCGGCCAGCAGAAGAGCAAGGCTCTCCCACTGGACCACCAGGGATGAGGCGCAGGCAGGAGCCTGCGGGTGGAGGAGGGCCTCCCTAGGGTGACTGCAGAGGCACAAAGAACATGCTATCTTTCTGTAACACTAGTCAACGAATGGATATCAGTGTTCTAGTAATCAGGACACTTTCCCGTTTGTCCAACGGTCAGAGCAGATGCCACCTGGCTCCGTAATTATGCGTTTTCACCTGCCCTTCCAATTGCTGCTCTAACCCAACACCGTAACATACAAGGGTTTATTATATTTACTCAGGTGAACCCTACCCACATGTTCTCTTAAAGCTTTTCCCTGATAGCACCACTACTGGCCATTCCCTTCGTATGCTCAATAATTGCTTATGTGCACATTAGATGATCATAAACATATTGGATATCATTGCATATATAGAATACATTTTTTAGCCCTCTATTGTGATATCCACTGTGCCTTTAAATGAATGTGAGAACCCCAGCTGCATTTTTTTCCATGTAGTATGCCGACTAGGTTGTAACAGGCGACCCATTTTTGTTGCTTTTAAGAGCACATGGCATTATGGGGCAACTACTTTTCCCAATCTCAATCGTTGTTGAAATGCGTACATATCGTCAACAGCAGTGTATATTTCCCACTTTTTCTTTTATTACTTCTTTTATTATTTTCACCTCATCCGTTGATAAACACAGGAGGAGGTACTGCAGCTCGAAGCTCGCGATGTCTGTTGTTTGTGTTCATAGCACTAAACATACGGACAACTGTGTAGCCCCGCTTTCCGCCACCCCGATGGCCAGACTCCATTCGCATGCGGATACAGTATATTAACACTTTGCGGACCACTCAAAATTCACAGAACTAGGAGTGAGCGGGCCCAAATAGATGAGGCTGCGGCATGATACCCTTGACGACATAGGTGCAGCAATTTCCTTACTTCTCCCTGAAATTAAGGGACTTTTACGGTTGGTAACGGCGGGGATGGGTAGTTTCTACTAACTTTTATTTACTTCCCACTTTGACATTTTCCATCTAGTCCTCCCGGGTGGCAGTGTGTGACTACAGGGACATGCCACCCCTACCCCATGAGGCTCTGTGGTAGTGAATGCAATTGTTTTTTCCGGCGCATTCTATAGTCCTAGTTTACGATTCATGACACTAACGATTTTTATGATGGCAACTGATGGTGGCGAATTCATGGTCTTTCTTTTCACCAAAACCTGTCAAAATTTGGAGGACTTTTTTTAAATATGAAACAAGATTAGAACAATGAACGTTCTTCACACTTAGTTTCCAGATTACACTCTCGACTTGTGTTACGTGTTGACACATGGTGAGAGGACAGGGACTATAGCTGTGAGCATAAATACGTATCAAGAAGGGCCCCTCGCTAGAGAGAAAGGGGTACAGGGGGACTGGGAGCCTGATTTGAAGGTCCAAAAGCCCGTGCTCCTATACAGATTCAAAAATTCAACAAAGGGCTAATGTTCCTGAGAAGGAGAGAGAGGAAGGCACGGTCACTCAAAAGGTGGAGCGTGCCTAGGTCAGAGTACTGGATACAGAACAGTCAGCAGGACTGTTTATGGTGCCCTCACACATCCCCTAGAGGATGTCATGCTTCATCATAGGGCGGTGCTCCTCGTCGGGTCCCCAGAAGGGTCAATTTGGCTGATATCTTTTTAGAGGCTGCCGTATGATGAGTGCAGGTGAGGTGATTCGTGACGTGAAGTGACGGGGTGTGAAATAAAAGGATTAAAACTGGTAAGGGAGATCCTGCACTGTACTTTAATGAGGGGATTGCCCTTCCAGGGATACAAACCTATGGCAGGTGAGTGCTACCTCAGGGTTTGAAAGTAACCCTGGTAGTCTGGGTGTAGAGACTAGAAAGGGGAGTCTCCAACTGTCTCAGGGGAGGGATCTAACTGCTCTCACTCCTTCACAAATGTGTTGACATGTTTCGCGCCTCCACTGGTAATAGGGATCCGTGGTGCTTCGTCAGGACAAAAAACATATATAGTAGACAAACTACCCCACACTGAGTTGGTGCCCCTAGGTCGGTGCCAGTAGAGTCGGACCCGGAACAACACACACATAGTAGGTCGATAAGTCCTGATGAAAGTCCAGGACCTTGTACAGGTCAGTGTTAGGGCTGGAACATGTTGACTAAACAAGCGAGGGTCATAGGACCATAACACCTAGATATCCCTCCTTTTGCGATTTTTAACCATACCACAGAGGGGCGCTAATAAAGAGATATCTTTGACCCTCAATAGGTATTTTTATCTTTTTCTTCAGACTCCCCGGTAGATTCTCATATGTGCTCACTGGAATATGGTTGAGCCCACCTCAGCTTTTAGGTGCCGATGTGGACCCAATGATGAAGTATTCCACTATTAGAGTGGGTGAGGGTCATACAAAACAACATTATTTTTACCAAACGTGCTAATCATAAGAAAGCCTTAAAATGTAGAGTTCCTCTTCGTTTGTAGGGTAGAGATACTTATGTTGTGTTGCCACCTTTTGACATCCCCAATTCCGATTACCAAAAAAGGCACTGAGTTTTTAGGGTGATCATGTGAAGGAAAAGGGTATGGGGGAAGGGAACCGCAGGAAAGGAGGGAGAGACCTAAAAAGAAAAAAGATGGTTATCATTCAGATATTTCCAATACTCAAATTCTTGCCAGGTGAGTAATATAATTACCTTATATTGTGCAGGGCATTCATAGATTCAGAAAACAACCCAATATGTAATACTGGAACTACAAGGCCTCTTCTCCCATGCATGAACCTATAAATGAAGAGAAAGGATAAATCATCCGTACTCAATTTCAGAACCAATTATACTTCTACAGCAAGTAAAACCCAGAAACATTCATACATACCAAAAGAAACAAATAAAAATTGAGTTTTTGTAAAAGAAATGGCAACTGCTTCCTCACAATCCAGAAGGGTTACCTGAGCATCATATGGTTCCTTTAGATAGCATCATATATTCCAGAACTGCATCTACTCCAATGAAGTAATTAACAAGGAAAAAATGAAGAAACTAACGTTTTGTCTAGATAGCAATCTCTCCAATGGGATTCATAGGTGCAGTCTTCGACGGCCAGGCATACGAGTGCAGAACATGCAGGACTTTCTCACAGGCAGAAATCACACTTTTATGAAAGTAGGCAAAGTACTCCATGTAAGAAAAACGAAAAAGAAAATTCAGGCTCTAAGTCCTTTAGCACTGAATTGGGAGCACAACAATTGTCAAAGTCTTTTATACCACATTAGAGGTTAACCTGTTCCTTCACCAACAAAGAACACGCTGTGGGGAAAGAAGGGTGGGTATTGCTCTAAACTGACGTGCCAGCGGCCACAAAATGCAGCCTCTAATTGCTGCCGAAGAATCCCTAGCTGGAATGCTCCTTACAACTTTGAGACGAATAATATGCGCCTCTCTCTAACCGCTATGGGCTAAGCCTTGATTCAAACCAATGAAGCCACAAAGTCCATGGCTTGATCATCCACACCAACAAATCCAGAGAACAGAATTGGCCATGCCGGCCGACGTGCAGACCCCACCTATATATCCCATGATTCCTTCCTTCATCCAATCAGCTTAATCCCTTAGAACCATGGGACTTATAGTTCCTGCTGTACATAACGCAATGTTAAACACACCTAATACAATGAAAAGCAGTTTGTTCCATGCTATTTCAGTGCATGGATGTATAAATCTGTATTGATACTTTTAATGTGAAGGCGCTAAATGGGGTTGAATCCTGACAGGCCTTTATATCCCCTTGACCTCTAGCTCTGTCTGGTCCTTGATCGTGCCTCTGCTAAAGCGACTCGTAAGATGTTGTCTTTAATGGAGTCTCAAAACTGGCCTTATTGCAGGGACCTTGTAGTATCGCCCATCGCGATACTTTAGTCACCGGACGCCCGCAAATGTTGTATGTAGCCGGGGGGTCTGCTTAGGCTTACCCCACGGCGTAGTTGATGTTGGTCTCGCCCACGTTGCGTTGGCGTGCAAAATAAAGGTGTGCAGCCGCTGGGCGGGCTCTCAGTGGAGAGACCCAGCGTGACCGTGCATAACTTCTAGCACCGTGTGGTCTGAGTTAAGCCCGCGCACTCTACCGTGACCAGCTACTAGGGTCCGCGGCACTCCAGCAATTTCATGGAGTGGCCTCGGGTGTTGGGTCTGTGTTAGTCTAGACACGACATTGGCGACTAGGGTGTTTTGGACCGCCTGTCGTGCCCCGCGGCTCATCATCACGTGTGCGCAGTGCTCGTGCTGCGGTGGTGCACCACGCCTTCGATGCAGGTGTTGAGAGCTCCCCTCCTCCTTGGACCTGGTCGCTCGCCGGAGCAGCTCGCCGGGTGACGTCGGAGCAGGCCCGGCCCACGAGGAGACTCACCGAGACCAGGCTGCATTACACCTCTGCTCACGTTGTCCTGATGCTGCCTGGGGTACAGAGTGACAGAGACTACGTTCTGTGAGTAGGGACAAATACTCTTTCAGACGCTATATAAAGGGGAAAAAAACAAATAGCTAGAGACACACATCGAGCACAGCCATCTCACAAGGGAGTTCTACTCACATAAGGAGAGAGGACCTCGTGGCGAACGCCTACGCCATGCAAAGTACCCGAAGGGGCAGCACATACAGAGCGGCAAAATGGCCCAGATTCCTCCAGTAGAGCCTTTCATCGTGGAAGGGGCCCCATCAGCACAAGCCCCAAAGTGGAAAAAGTGGGTGGAAAGAGTTCTCCTGTTTTTCGAAGCCACGAAAGTAGATAACATGCAAAAGCGAGCCATGCTGCTCCATCTAGGAGGAAGAGACATCTACAAAATATCCAAAACAGTGGTAGAAGCAACACCCAAGACACACCTCACCCTCATTGCGGCGCTAACAGATCACTTCGAATCTATGGCCAATCAGGATTATGAACGGTTCTTATTCAGGCAGGAGTGGCAACAGCCAGAAGAATCCCTTGATGTGTTTTATGCGTGTTTGAAAGAGTTATCCAGCATGTGTGGTTTTCACGATGAGACAGAAGAGATAAGGGGAACGATAATTCACGGGTGTGCCTTTGCGAAGCTGTGAGAGAGGATCCTGGAAGAGTCCGGAAATCACTAGCGGACATCCTCACTCTTGGCAAGACCAAAGAATTATCGAGAGCGAGGGCAGCGCACATGGAGGCTGCCCTTCAAAAACCTGTCAAGACCGAGCCAGTTAATGCCATCACCACAAGCACCCGTCGCAGTCAAACAAGGGAAGGAACCCGAGGTCGCGGTCATGTGGACAGTGGTGGCTCGCATAGGGCGTGCGGTGGGGCGGGGCAGGGTGAGGGGGTAGTAAACTCGGACATACGACGGAATGAAGGAAAGTAATTATTAAGTTTCTCCATTCCGTCGTATGTCCGAGTTTACTACCCCCCCACCCTGCCCCTCCCCCGCCCCGCATCACCACCTCGCAGCACGCCCTATGTGAGCCGCCACTGCGTGTGGATACTGTGGGGGACCATCCCATCGCCCCTCTGAGTGCCCGGCAAGGGGCAAAAAGTGCAAGACATGTGGAATACTGAATCTACTGAATCATTTCATGAAGGTATGCCACTCCAGTAAAGGGTGAACCCCGCGATCCACCGTCAACAATATCCCGGAGGTCCAGGAAAGAACCAGTGACAAGGACGATGATGAGAGCAAAGAACACAGTCCACTCAGTTTTCACCATTGCCATTGCTGCCCAACCATCGAGCCGGTTACCCCAATACCACATACTAGATACTAGTGGGCGGACACCCCTCCACTGTGGTAATGGACACGGGGGCTACCATTAACATAATGTCTTCAGATGCCTTTGAAAAGATGAACCCGCCACCGTCATTAGCTCCAGCAAAAATCAAAGTTTTTGCGTATGGGCAGAAACGACCGCTTGTCATCAGAGGCCAGTTCAAGACCACCATCACGTATGAACAAACATCAGTCGAGTCCCAGGTGTATATGGCGGACGAAGGTCATGGCATTCTCCTAGGATGCCGGTCAGCAGAGGCCCTGGGCATGGTCACTTTTGCCTTTGGGATACACCATCTGCCTTTTGCCTTTGGGGTCACATCCTTAACGAATTCTCCAAAGTATTCAATGGCAGATACACTTCCACATAAACCCATCTATACAACCTGTGGCCCATCGGCACCGGTGCATCGCATTTCACCTCAGGCCTCTGGTGGAAAAAGAACTGAACAAGTTAGAAGCTGCAGGCATCATAGAGAAAGTAAAGGGGTCCACTCCCTGGGTGTCGCACATAAGCCGAAACAAACCGGAGAGGTGAGGATTTGCGTGGACATGAGCCTCCCTAATGCTGCAATCAAACAGGAAAGGCATCTCACCCCCACCATTGATGACCTCATTGGTGAGCTCAGTGGGGCCAGCTGGTTCTCTAAGCTTGATCTTTGCTCCGGATACCACCAGCTAGTTCTAGACGAAGAATCAAGGTACATAACGACCTTCTCCACACATGTAGGCCTACGGCTATACCGGCGGCTGAGCTTCGGAGTATCAAGTGCCGCCGAAGTATTCCAGAACACCATCAAAGAGCTTCTCGCTGACCTTCCGGAGGTGGTCAACGTCAGCGACGACATTTTGATCCACGACAAGTCGATACCAGAACATAATGCCAGACTTCGACTAGTGCTTCAAAGGATTCAGGACTCTGGACTCACTCTCCACCTCAACAAATGTGAGTTCCTGGAGCAGAAATTACAATTCTTCAGGTATATATTCTCTTCAGAGGGTGTGGCCCCAGATCTGGAGAAGGTGAAGGTTATCAAAGACACCTCGACGCCCAATAGTGTGACCGAGATGCCCAGTTTTCTTGGTATGGTCAACTACTGTGGCCGATTCATACAGGATCTCTCCTCGCCAACGCTACCATTGAGGGAGTTGACCACAGCCTCAGTTCCATGGTTGTGGGGTCCTGAACAAGAAGGTGCATTTCAAGCTACCAAAGATGCCCTCTCCAGTTCCACCACCCTGTGATATTTTGATCCTCAACAGAACACTCTGATTGCAGTGGACGCTGGCCCTTGAGGGCTGGGGGCCGTCTTGATGCAGCTGCCCGGTGAAGAGGTAGAGTGGGTTCCAGTGGCCTTCGCAAGTAGATCACTGACCAACACTGAGAAGAGGTACTCTCAGATTGCGAAGGAGGCCATTGCAATTCATTGGGGGTGCCGCCACTTCCATCTGTACGTTTTTGGGAAGCCATTCCTCGTCACAACAGATCACAAGCCTCTAATCCCTCTGTTTATGAAGGCTACGTCAAAACCTCCAACCAGAATAGAAAAGTGGATGCTTCAACTGCAAGAGTATAACTGTAAAGTTCAGTATCACCCCGGGGCGAACAATCCCACCGACTACCTGTCCCGACATCCCCGGCCAACAAAGAAGAGGACGCGGAAGAGACTGAAGAATACGTGCGGTATGTGGTGGACAGGTCTCGTCCCCTGCCAATGTCACTGGAAGACTTATGTCAAGCCACCTCCCAAGACGAGTGTTTGCAAAAAGCTCTGGAGGCTGTAAGGACAAACAAGTGGCATCATCTAAAAAGCCAATGGGCTCTCCTTACCCCAGAGACACAACTGGTGCTGGAAAGCTTTTACCAGGTACGACAGGAACTGAGTGCTGACCCCAACAGATGCATACTGCGTAGCCATCACCTAGTTATTCCTGTTTCGTTGGTTGATCAAGCTATACAACTCGCACATGCCGGACATCGGGGGATGCTGAAGACTAAAGGCTGCCTCCGAACCAAGGTGTGGTTCCCCCTGATGGATGAGAAAGTCCAGGAAACAGTGCGGGCTTGTTCATGGTGTCAAGCATCAGGAGAGTCAAGCCCTCCAGCACCCGTAACAACCAAACAAGGTCCCAAGGGCCCCTGGATATGCACCAGCATGGATTTTGGGAGCCTCCCAGATGGGAGGCATACTTTAGTCGTCATCGATGATTACTCGAAGTATCCAGAGGTCGAAGTATTATCCTCCTTTAGGGCAGCGGAGGTCAAATGGTCCTCCCTTCCAAGGGCAGGAGATAGCATCCTACTTCACGTCAATGGGGATCGTCCACCGGAAAATCACCCCCAAGTGGCCTCAAGCCAATGGGGAAGCTGAACGCTTCATAAGGACTTTGAACAAAGTGATCAGAATTGCCTCTGCCAATGGGGAATCTCCTGAATAATCGATTTACTCCTTTCTGAGAGACTATTGACAAACACCCCACACTACCACCGGTCGAGCCTCTGGGCATCTCTCCATGGGGAGAATAGTCACTGACTCCATACCTCATCACCCAAAGTGGATTCCAGCAGCCCTCAACGATCAAGAAGTGTACAGTCTGAGGAATAATTCGAATGACAAAGCCAGCAGGCGTTGAAGGGCAAAAGGTTCCAATCTGAAAGTTGGAGATTTCGTACTAGTCCGAGATGGACACCCCGGTAGCAAATTCAGGCTGCCATTTGAGAGGGATCCGTGGTGTATTACCTCAATGAAAGGAACGCTAGTCACTGCCTGAAGGGTTTAGAAGCTATAATGCGGAACGTCTCTGCATTTAAGAGATTCCATCCCCGACGCAGCACAACATCCCAGGATGGCGAGGAGAGACTGGACTGTCCAGACAGAGATGAATGGTAAGAAACGGAACCTGAAAATGTTGAGCAAGAGAAGGATGAGTCGCCAGTAGGAAATGTCGAAGCCCGCAGGGACTCAGTGAATGATTCTGCGAGTGCAGAGGCGATCCATGAATCCAGTCTTGAAACACAGACCAAGTATAGTCTGAGGGACAAACCCCAGCCATCCAGCAGACTGAGAGACTATCGCTGCTAGAAGCTCGCTCTGCATCCGGAATCCTGGTGAATATCATCCCATTTATTAATGCATGATGTTGAACATGGTTATTAATGTTTTGTTTTTGAGGAGCAATGTAGTATCGCCCATAGCGATACTTTAGTCACCGGACACCCGCAAATGTTGTATGTAGCCGGGGGGGTCTGCTTAGGCTTACCCCACGGTGTAGTTGATGTTGGTCTCGCCCGCGTTGCGTGGGCGCACAATATAAAGGTGCACAGCCGCGGGACGGGCTCTCAGTAGAGAGACCCCGCGTGACCGTGCATAACTTCTAGCACCATGTTGTCTGAGTTATTTAAGCCAGCGCGAGCTACCCTGACCACCCGCTACTAGGGCCGGCGGCACTCCAGCACTTACCGGAGTGGCCTCGGGTGTGGCGCCTGTGTCAGCCTTGACACGACAGACCTGAACCTTAATTGGAATTGTTTCTTTAAGTTCGATGTTGCCCCATTTTACACCTCCTATTTTATATCGTATTTTTAGTAAATGATACTAATTTTTATTCATAAATTTTTTGGCCCTTACATTAGTTCCCTCTAAATGGCTTACATTGAGCTGATCTTTACTTCCCCTTTTCCTGCATTGAGCTTGGCCTGAGTAAAAAGAGAAGAATGAAAGATACCTTTGATTCACCTTAATTCCTGAGTAACTGAGTTTGTCCGTTCTGAACGGATAGGTATATTATACATACCCTTAGCATTTACTGTTGGGCTCTATTCGCACCTTGCAAGTGAACTCCTCGCATTATGGTTTTCCATTCATTTTTCCACCACTGAGGGCAGCTTCACTCACCCGATTCTAACTTTGTGGTGTGAGACTACATGTGCTCCACTCCTTTAATAAAGGACAATGTTGATGGGGCTACCAGTTCTTCCTGAAGCTATTTTACTATCTATAGATGGTTATCGCACATGGTCCTGTTCCTGTATTCTTCTAGTTCGGTCTCCTCAAATTTGTACGGTGTTGAGTCAACTGTAGGCACACAATAATGTGTTCTGTGGTAAATACCTCATAAAATGTATCATTCAGTCATTCTAACATTTCCACATCTACTAAAAGCTTTCCCACTGCATTGTGCCTAACGTTTACACCTTTGCGCGCCTTCTCCTCACTCTCACCGTCGACATTACAATTTGGTGTCTAGTATCAACATTAGAAGAATGTGTAAATCTGGAGGGACATATGCATGTGTGGGCCAGTATAGTCCGTGCGAAGCCTAGTGTAAACATGTACCCTTGCAGACAGGTGCAACATATGAGATTGAGAACATTCTGCATGCCTTGTTTGAGGGACTCGTGTACATTATGCAGTGGATGCTCTCCTACCCTAAAAACCATAATACGAATTTATCCAGCTCCAGTTATGGACATTGTAGCTGGGCCCAAGCTTTACGTTACTCTGTAGATCAAGAACTCCATCTGATAAATGGTACAGAACTTCACTTCATGTATTCTTTTATTCTATTGGTAACACACGCATCCATCTATGTTCAGCATACGTTACTCAATAAATCTTTCAAAAGAGGGAACACAAACAGCCAGGAGGGGAAGTGGTAAACCGGTGGTCCGACCGCCCTATAACAAGTTGGCTGGTTGGACCGCCTTGGGACCGCTGCTGCCACCAGGGATCCGCTATCCCTGGCGGTCTTGCCGCGATCTGAGGCCCCTAATATGCTGCGGCACTGCCAAGCATATTACGAGTTTCCTCACTGCCACAGTTTTCATGGCGGTGAAAAGTGTGGTGGTGAGGAAACAAAGGGGGCCCTACAGGGCTCCCTGGTGCCTCTGCGCCAGGTGATGCATGCAAGGGGGCACATGGTGTGCCTCCCCCTGTCTGCATGCAGTTCCTGCAGGGCATGGACCGGACAGTCCATGCCCTGCAGGAACGTGCAATGGCATTCCCATTGCAGTGCCATGCTAAAGCTCACGTATGCGCCTTAGCACCTCACCGCCATGGGCTAGCCGCCGCTGGACTGCCCAATCTGGATTCCTGTCTGAATCCTACAGGCAGTCGCACTATGGCTTTGGCGGTGTGGCAGCGGGTAGCTAGCATGGCCCGCTGCCACATTGCCAAAGTCATAATAAGGCTCTTAGTCTTGGTTTGTCCACCATATTTTGTGCAGCTTGTAAGGCATTGCAGCCCAAAGTAGCGAGGCACAGGTAAATACATAGGCATGTGTATACCTTTTAAATGGATCATGAATGCATATTTATGTTGGATTAACAGGCTCCAGAGCTCAAGAGTGATGTTGTCTTCAAGGAAATAATCCGTCGTATTAAAGATCTTGGAGCAGAGATAGTGGCGAAGGTAAACGCCATCTTTCAGTGGGACATCACAAAAGATGGGAAGACGGTGGCCCAGTGGAGTAAGTGACACTTCATAGCTTTTCGGAATCAATTAACATTTTAACAAACTCCTAATTCATTTATTGACAAAAGCAGTTCATTGGCGGGCCACCTCCTTTGTAAAAGGGAAATTAGGTCTGATATGTGTTTGTATTATTTCTATTATTTGTTTTCTATTTAACGTTTTAAATAAAAACAAAATGAGACGTTTTTAATTAAAGATACTGCAAAATGGATTAATTGAACATAAAATGTGCGTAAAAGACTGTATTCTGTGTTTCATCCAGTGCTGCATACTTGATTGGTAAGTGAGAAGATCACGCCTCATGAGACTTGCCCTGTCAGCCATATTCCACATATAGATAAATGGTGTACATTTCTGAAACATGGACAGAACACCTTCTGCCTTTTCGGCCTACAAATTGGTGTGCTGGGCCATGCTTTTCTCAATGCTTTGCATCAAATCCATTTCATACCAGAGAGTTCTAGGTGTTGCGCGAGGTTTGAGGCATGAATTCGACCATGCTTGCTGTACCTATTTGATAAATGCTAGAAACATAACAATCTTTATTTTATATTGTTTCTACCGTTTGGAGAATTTCTATCACTTAAACCGGCTGCTGATATTTGGAATTGCAAAATGTACACTTTTAATGAATCCATATTTGTAAAGCGTGAACATATCACCCCTTAAGGGTTTCATGGCTGTGGGGGCCGCCGGGGAGATTAAGTGAGCTATTGCCCAGAGTCACATGATGCTGAGTTGCCGCCGGGGATCGAACCGTGAGCTGAAGTCAGCCGCTCTGGCCACTGCGCCACACCTCTCCCCTTTTGATTCTGAATACTAAGATAATATGAACCGGAAAATAATCTTCATTTGCACTGTCTGGTGAGTAAATGCTCTGTATGATTATGCGTAGTATTTGAACATAGATCTGTAATGCGGAACCGTTGTCTAAAAGTCTTGTAGCTCACACTTAGCAGACAATAAATATAGATTCATTCTTGTTTTCAATTTAGTGTTTCCTCCTTTTAGGAAAAGTGGGCATCTGTGGTAACATCTCATTAAATCGAGATTCAAGCTTCCTGGATTTCCAAATCCTCATCAGGGGGCTCGTTTTGAGCTTAAAGTTTCGTTAGTTGCTGCATGGTGCAGTATAATAGCTAATCTGAAAGAAACACGTTAGTTATAGATTCCTTACCTTAGAATTACCCCCAGGCGTCAGACTGGATCCGGAAAGTTTTTTCGTCCGCAGTACCTCTGCGTGTCGGAAGGTGGCGTCGGTCGACTCCGCGTCCGTTGTCGGCGTCGTGGCTGCCGGGATGACGTCGCGGCAGCTACTTAGACGCCGCCCTCGCGCGCTGACGTCAGTTCTTTCTTTTTCCGCGCCAGCCAGCGCAGATCCGGGAAGAGCGGTACCTCAGTCATTTTTTGACGAGGGATGCCCGGCTTCAAGGCTTGCAGTTCCTGTAGCCGACTGATGTCGGTGACGGATCCTCACCGCGTGTGTCTTTTCTGCCTGGAGCGTGACAACGACCCCAAGTCGTGCTCCGACTGCCGGTCGATGGCGCCGAAGGCTTTCCGGGAGCGGTCCCGAAAGCTGCTTGAACATCGGCATCGTTCGAAGTCCCGGTCGAGAGGGAGGTTGAGGGACCGTTCGCGGAGCCACCACCATTCCGGTTCGAAATCATCGAAGTCTTCGCACTCGACTTCGGGTAAGTCGAAGCACAAGAAGAAGTCGAAGAAGCATCGTCGCTCTTCGACTTCTCCTCGTCGGTCGGCCGATCCGACGAGGCACGCGGGTGGTGCCCCTCCCGCGGCTCCGCGCGCGGGGCCTGCAGAGCCGATTCAGAGTTTCCCTCCCTTTCCGGTACCTGGAGCGACTCCCGCCCAGCTTCCTACGTTCTACGAGGCGATGCATGCCATCTTTGGGCGAACCGAACCCGCCGGCGCACCTTCGGGCCCCGCGGTCTCGGTTGGGGGGCTTAGGTCTTCGCTGCCGGCGGCTCCGGCCCCGACGCCGCAGGCCCCCCTTGGATCCAGGCTGGTTGCCCCCCCGGCCGGTCGACCCTGGCCTCCATCCTGATTTGGACCCGAAGCCGGACCGGCGTCGTCCGACGCCGGATTCGGCGCCGGGTGGGGTTTTCATGCCCTATTCACTCCTGGGGTCCCTTTTCAACCACAGTGGCACCCAGAGGATGATGAAGAGGACTGGGAGGGGTCAGGTGACCCTTTAACTAACCAGTTGGAAAGTGAACAGGACTGGAGAGAGGAACTGGGGGATGCCAGTGGTTTGGACACCTCCCCTGACCTTGGCATGTTGTCTCCTCCTACTGTGGCTACGGAGGAGGGAGCGTCATACGCAGTGGTGTTGCGTAGGGCGGCCGAGGCTCTCAACCTCGAGCTTCCTACAGTGGCGGTCAGGACTAACCTCCTGACAGAGGTGCTTCAGCCGGCTGCGAGCTCTTTGGAGCCCTTGCTGCCGTTCAACGTGGCCCTCACTGACGTCCTTTTGGGTACCTGGTCCAGGCCCAACACGGGGGCTCCCGTGGATAGGATGATTTTATTTATTTATTTATAAAGTTTTATATAGCGCTAGCTAGACCCGTGGGTATCCGAGCGCTTTACATACACAAAGGAAAAGAAAAATTGCATAACATCGCAGGACATGAGGATGCATAAAGATATAAGCAAAGACATAATACTTATGTCTACAGTGAGGGGAGAAAGACGCAGGTGGTTGAAACAGTCAGATAACCACCATCCTTGAAGGTCAAAGTGAGGGGGGAGTCCATTAGGTTATTGATGCCTAGGTTGGTTGACTTGGTCGGTAAAGTATTGGTTGAGGAGAAGGAGTTTCAGGTCCTTTTTGAAGCAAGAGAAGGAGGGGTTGCATCTGAGGTCAATAGGGAGTGCGTTCCACATCCTGGGTATGTTACCAGAGAAGGATCGGCACTGGGTCGTTTTCCTTTTCAGTTTCGGAGGGATGAGAAGAAGTGAGTTGGTGCTTCTCAGAGTTCTGGATTTTCCTGCTTTTACCAGTTTGCTGTTTAGGTAGTTGGGGGATTGGGCATGAAGGGCCTTGTGTGTGATGCAGGCCAGTTTGTAAATACATCTACCTTCCATGGGAAGCCAGTTGAGTGCGTTGAGGGGTGATGTGATGTGTTCAAATCTTTTTACACCAGTTATGAGTCGAGCTGCCATGTTAAGGACTGACCTTAGTGGGGCTAGGTGAGCTTTTGGTGACCCTGTTAGGATGGCGTTCCCATAGTCCAGTTTAGAAAGGACTAGGGATTGTACTATTGTCTTGAGATCATCTTGGGGAATGAAAGGTTTAATTTTCTTGAGGTGTTTTAGAGAGTAAAGCGCACCTTTTGCAGAGTTCTTGATGTGGTCCTTCATTGACAAGTTCTTATCCAGGGTAATACCTAGTGATTTTACCGAGTCGGATAGGACGAGGGAGCAGTTTAGAGCATCAAGCTCCTTAAGCCAGGCTTGAATTGGTCGGTGGTTACTTTTCGGAGAGAACGCTATTAGTTCTGTTTTGTCCGGGTTCAGTTTTAAGTGGTTTGCGTTAAACCAGGTTTGGATCTTGGTTAGCGTGACATTGAGGTGTCGGACATCACTGGGTGATTTGATTTTGTAGTACATTGATATATTGTAGTGATTGCCCAACGCCACCGCCCGGCTCCGGGCGACCCCACTTTCCTCTCCCAACACTCTACCCCGTAGAGCTTGGTTGTCCAAGCCTCCACTTCCAAAAGCGCATTCACTACCGCTCCCCCGGAAAGGGAATCCAAGAAGCTGGATCACCTTGGGACTGCGGTCGGTAAACACTGCATGTGTCTTGGGCTGTTATTCCCACTCTGTGTGAGATACGGTGGCGCAGGTGCTGCCTCAGTGTCCGGAGGAGGCTCGGACAGTGCTCTCTCAGGCTGTGGCCGCCGGGAGAGATGCAGCAAAGTTTGCCATACGTTGTGGGCTGGACACCGCCGACTCTCTGGGCAGGACCATTTCAATGTCGGTAGCGCTACGGCGCTACGCCTGGATGAGGTCAACTGGCTTCTAAGGGGATGTCCAGAACACCTTGATGGACATGCCCTTTGATGGCTGTCGCCTTTTTGGCGACAAAGCAGACAACGCTCTAGAGCGTTTCAAGGACTCACGGGCTACAGCCAAGTCCTTGGGCTCTCCACCCGCCCTGCGCAGTCTGCTTTTCGCCCCTTTCGTGGCTACGGAAGGGGTGCCCCGCTACGTTCTGCCCAGAGCCACAGGCCGCAGCAAGTTACCCAACCTTCGCGCGGCCAGGGGCGTGGGAACAACCGTCGTGGTTCCGGGGGCCAGCGGGCGGGCCAGTCCACCAACCCCCCTCCGCAGCAGCCTCTAAACCCTCCTAGTCCGACCTTTCAGGCCCATCAAACGCCAGTGGGCGGTAGGATTTGCCATCACCTCCCCCACTGGCGCACCATCACGTCGGACAGGTGGGTTTTGCAGATAGTCCGAAGGGGCTACTCCCTCCCCTTCGAGACTACCCCTCCAGCCATGCCACCAAGATACCACCGCATGTCGGAGGATCATTTGGCCCTTCTCCAGCAGGAAGTTACGGCTCTCTTGGCCAAGGGAGCAATCGAGCGCGTTCCTGTCCCAGAAGTAGGTCGTGGTTGTTACTCTCACTACTTTCTGGTCCCCAAGAAGGACAAGGGCCTCCGTCCTATCTTGGAGCTCAGGGACGTCAACCGCTTCCTCCGGAAGGAGAAGTTCAAGATGTTGACGCTTGCTCAGGTCTTGTCTGCCCTCGACCCGCAAGACTGGTTGGTAGCGTTGGACTTGCAGGACGCTTATTTTCACATCCCTGTCCTGCCGGCCCACCGGCGTTACCTACGGTTCCCGGTAGGCCACGAGCATTTTCAATTTACTGTGCTCCCCTTTGGCCTTACCAGCGCCCCTCGGGTGTTCACGAAAGTGATGGCGGTGGTCGCAGCTCATCTGCGCAGATCAGGGGTTTCAGCCTTCCCCTATCTCGACGACTGGCTGTTGAAGGCGGGCTCGCCCCAGGCAGACGTCTCCCACCTCCAGACTATGGCCGACCTCCTGCATTCGCTGGGGTTTTCCATCAATGTGCCGAAGTCACACCTGATTCTCTCTCAGAAGCTCCTTTTCATCGGAGCGGTTCTGGACACAACGCGGTTTCGGGTCTATCCTCCCGAGCAGCGAGTCCGGGATATTCAGGCTATGATTCTGATCTTTCAGCCTCTATCCCGGGTTTCGGTCAGAATGACTCTGAGGCTGCTGGGCCTCATGGCCTCCTGCATCCTGCTGGTCGATCATGTCAGATGGCATATGCGGGCTCTGCAGTGGGACCTGAAGTTCCAGTGGGCGCAGCATCAGGGGAATCTGTCAGATTGCGTCCAGATCTCGGAGGGCACTGCACATCAACTGCAGTGGTGGCTCACGAACCAGGATTGGGTCAATGGCAGATCCCTCTCCCTTCCCCAACAAGACCACACTGTGGTGACGGACGCATCCCTTCTGGGATGGGGCGGTCACATGGGAGAGGCGGAGATCAGAGGCCTCTGGTCTCCGGTAGAGTCCGGGCTCCACATCAACCTTCTGGAGCTCCGGGCGATTCATCTTGCACTCAAGGCATTCCTTCCCTCTGTCCGGGGAAGAGTAGTGCAGGTGTTCACGGACAACACCACCGCCATGTGGTACTGCAACAAACAGGGCGGGGTGGGGTCGTGGACCCTATGCCAGGAGGGCCTCCGCCTCTGGACATGGCTGGAACATCAGGGCATATCCATGGTGGTTCAACACCTGGCAGGTTCCCTGAACGCCAGGGCAGACAAACTCAGCCGCAGGTGCATGATGGATCACGAATGGCGTCTCCACTCGGAGGTGGTGCAAGGTCTCTTTCAACAAAGGGGAGAGCCTTGGTTAGATCTATTCGCCACCGAAGAGAACGTGCAATGTCAGCAATTCTGCGCGTTGGAATTTCCAAGGCGGCACTCGCTAGGCGACGCCTTTCGTCGCGAGTGGAGTTGCGGTCTGTTGTACGCCTTTCCGCCTATACCACTTCTGCCCAGAGTGCTGAAGAAGATCAAGCGCAACCGGGTCCAAGTCATTCTTGTGGCTCCGGACTGGGCACGAAGAGTCTGGTATCCCGAGCTGCTCAACATGGCCATCGATCCTCCGATCAGACTGCCTCTTCGGGAGGATCTTCTGTCGCAGCAGCAGGGGACGGTCCTCCACCCGAACCTGTCCAATCTCCACCTCCTTGGGTGGAGATTGAGCGGCGGCAGTTGACGTCTTTCGACCTGCCTCCCGAAGTCTGTGACGTAATCTTGGCATCCAGGCGTCCCTACACTAAGACGGTATACGCCTGCCGGTGGAACAAATTTGTGGCATGGTGCATAGCAAAGGCTGTGGATCCCCTTTCTGCCCCTCTTTCTGAAGTACTCTTGTTCCTTCTCTCCTTGGCCCAGCAGGGCTCTGCTCTGGGCACTGTCAAGGGCTATCTGTCAGCCATCTCTGCTTTCCTTCGGCTGCCAGATCAGCCTTCTCTTTTCAAGTCCCTGGTAGTTAACCGTTTCTTAAAAGGCTTAACACATCTTTTTCCTCCAATCCCCTTCGTTATGCCTCAGTGGGACTTGAATCTTGTGCTAACTTATCTAATGTGCGCTCCCTTTGAGCCGCTTCATAGCTGTCCCTTACAGCTCTTAACTCTTAAGACTGCTTTCCTGGTAGCCATCACTTCTGCTAGAAGGGTGAGCGAGCTCCAGGCCCTTTCTTCAAAACCTCCTTTCCTATCTGTCCATCCGGATAAGGTGGTTCTCCGAACCCGTCCATCCTTTCTTCCTAAGGTGGTCACTGCCTTCTGCATTGGGCAGACCATTACCTTGCCCACCTTCTTTCCGCCTCCGCATCCTTCGAAGGAGGAAGAGGGGCTCCACCGTCTGGACCCAAAACGTGCGCTCTCCTTCTATCTGGATCGCACCAAACAGTTCCGGGTGGATGATCAACTTTTTGTTGGCTACGTGGGCGCAAAGAAGGGTCGGGCCGTACACAAACGCACCATTTCACGGTGGGTCGTGTAGTGTATTAAAGCCTGTTACTCTCTGGCTAAAAAAGAGCCTCCAGTAGGGCTACGCGCTCACTCCACCAGGGCGACGGCAGCCACTACTGCCTTGGGAAGAGGAGTTCCTCTAAATGACATCTGTAAGGCAGCTACGTGGGCATCACTGCACACGTTTACTGAAACACTACTGTCTGGACAGTCAAGTCCGGAGAGACTGCTTCTTTGGCCGTTCTGTTCTCCAGGACTTTCTGGTGTGATTTTGGTTCGCAGACCCACCACCGGGGTTGGTATTGCTGGGGTATCTATTCTAAGGTAAGGAATCTATAACTAACGTGTTTCTTTCAGATGAACAAGTTACTTGCCTTCGGTAACGATATATCTGTAAGAAACATTAGTTAGTTATAGATTCCTTACCGCCCCACCCATCCTCCCCGTTCTGCGAACTGATTTCTAGGGTTAAGGTCATCCTTTCAGGGCCCTAGTTTTGTGCACCAATGGTCAGTGTCTTGCATGGCTCTGCGTTTCTGGCGCGGAAAGTCATGTACAGAACTGACGTCCGCGCGCGAAGGCGGCTTCTAAGTAGCTGCCGCAACATCATCCCGGCGACCACGACGCCGACGACGGACACGGAGTCGACCGATGCCACCTTCCGACGCGCAGAGGTACTGCTGACGAAAAAACTTTCCGGATCCAGTCTGACGCCTGGGGGTAATTCTAAGGTAAGGAATCTATAACTAATACAAACAAGACAAGAAGGCAGTGGTGGCATCAACAGCAGCACATCAATCCTATAAAAAACCAGAGTCTATATTTCAACAAATAACAGATTCCCAGTATTGGTGCTTTTCTTTGCGGGACCGGACTGGACGGAGAAACATACGGCGGGATCGCCAAGGACTAGGGGCATATCACAGCCCTTGTGCACTTTACTTTTAAACAGTGCGAGATTTAAGGTGCCGTCCAAATAAGTTTGTTGTCTGAACATACACGTCTTTCCCGCGTTAGGCGTGACAACTACTTTTACAACAGGATTCCTTGAACTCTTTTATTATAAATTTGTTATGCTGTTCCTTACGTAGAATAGCGGGAGAGCTTAAGAACTGAAGCCTTGAAGAAGTTACAGTAAGTAACGAAACACGTGTCGGCTGCCATCATCCTTTGACACCGAGGAAACATCAAGAACATGATTTTCATCTGTTCAAATATTATTTGTGTTACTATGCTGGACTGACATACATAATCATTGAAATATGATTGTTGATTACAAAGTGGAGCATTGACGTTGGACAATTAAAACTTTCTTGTAATGATCCCAAAAAAATTCTTGTAACAATTTATTAAGATTGATATATATTTTTTGTGAGCAGCTTCATGGTTATTTTGAGGATTATTGCTTACTGGCTGAAGACTAAAATAAGGACATTAGGAGTGCCGAGGCACAGTGTTTTTCTGAATCTATAACTAACTAATGTTTCTTACAGATATATCGTTACCGAAGGTAAGTAACTTGTTCGATAAAGCAACTGATGTTCGCCATTTTATGCCCTATGAAACGTATGCTGAAGCTAGTCCTAGATATGCTTCTGAAATTGAATACTTGGTAGGTAAGGGGCATACACCTATTCCATTGTTAATGTTTTGGTGAGTTTTGTCACAGAAATGTGAGATAAAATGATATGCCATTATTGATCAGGTTGCACAGTATAGGGTGGCATAACCGTAGATAGTATAAACTACGCATATATTCTTTTTTTAAGTATGCAAGGAGCTACTGAATAAGAAGATGGAGGGAAGTTTTCAGCCTAAGACCCGCACCCACTTTCTCAAAAATCCCAATACACTCTCCTGTATCTGATGGTAAATACAAGTCACTAGATCACAAGGACATGCTTTTATTTGCCTGGGGGTGAACCCAGTCAATGGTCTATAACTAAACCTCTTGGCAGATTATAAAAAACATTGTTGAAAAGGAGAGGTTCTCTCATTTTCGCTTGCTTTTCAGCAGTGCTGTGATCTCACAGAAGAACCCTAGTACACCATTGATAAAAAAAATGAGGGAGTGATTCATCTCCTCCATTTACATCCTGAGCCTATCCCATAAAAAAATAATCACTGACTCTTTTGGGTCCTCAGTAAATAACAATATGTGCATTTTTGCCTCTTGCTGTGAGCCCTAAAACCAAGGGCATATCACATCCATGGAGACAAAAGTCAAGAAAGCTATCATTGTAAGTGGGAGAGTGTCCTTATAGTGACACCATTCATGCCCCAGCTTCTTGTGAGGTCCTGAGGACGAACCACAGTATATCATAGTGGCTTCCTTGGATATGACCGTGGAAGAGGCTGTAGCTTTAGTGAGGTGTGCCCCAGTATTAGCCAAACATTCCAGCTGATAATCATCATATCTGATAGAGACATCTAGCCGCAGATTCCTTAACTTGGAATATCCCCAGGCGTCAGACTGGATCCGGAAAATTTTGCGCAGCAGTACCTCTGCGCGCCGGGGGGCGGCGCCACCTGGCTTCGCCCTGACGTCGTCCCCGGACATGTCAGTGGAGCCATATAGGACACCCCCCCGGCGCGCTGACGTCAGTTTCCTTCTTTTCCGCGTTCCAACGCGGATCCGGGATTCAGCTGTTCCTCTGGCCTGTTTTTCTTCAGGCCCTTTTTCGACGTCCTTGGGCGTCGGGGAACAGTGTGCGATGCCTTCGGGCTTTAAAGTGTGCGAGACTTGTTCGCGACAGATGTCGGACCCGCACACCATTTGCATGTGGTGTCTGGGGTCGCACCACGACTCCGTGGAGTGTGCCGCATGCCGGCAGATGCGCCCGAAGTCCCTACGGGAGCACCGGATGAAGCTCTTGGCCGCCCGGATATCCCGCACGGCGTCTCCCCGACGTTCTCCGGTTGGTTCTTCTCTCCGCGTCCGCTCCCGGAGTCGTTCCCGCGAACGTTGCTCGCCTAAAGGTAAGTCAAAGCACAAGTCACGGAGGTCGAAGACCTCGCTTCCACGTGACGATGGGGGCCATGGTTCCCGTTCCCTCACGGAGCCGTGCCCTCCAGAGTCTGCCTCCATTTACCCGCCCTTTCCGGGTAATGGTGCGACTCGACCCCAGATGGAAGCCTACTACAAGGCTCTGCACTCCATCTTCCCGTCACCTCCTCTCCCTGGCGCGCCTTCGGGTCCCACAGTGGAGGTAGGCATTCAGGTCGGATCTCCGCCGGCGGGTTCACCCTCGGCGCCGGCCGAGTGCCTCGACTCCGGCTCCGCAGTCGTGCCGGCGTCGGGTCACCACCCCGATGGGCTTTCCAGCCCCACGTCGTGCCATTCTGCCTTGTCTCCGCATAGCCCCTGGCGGCTCCCTGCGTCGACATCGGCGGTGCCGGCAGCACCATGCCTGTCGCCTTCTAGTCATCAGGCTCCTTCTCCGCACCTGTCGGTGGTGGGGACTTCGACGCTGGCTCGTCCAGCCGGGTCACCCCTTGTGGAGGTCGGCGTCGTTCGACGTCGGAGCGGCGTCATTCGACGCCGGAGCGGCCGCCGGTATCTGTTGGTTCTCCGCTTCCAGAGGACACAGATCCGGTGTGCCCGGACTTGTCTTCACGCCGGTTGGCTCCAATGCCATGGGTTCAGTGGCCCCTTGTTCCTCCTGCTGCGGGACGTGTCAGCTTGCAGCCGTCCCCTACAGATGGGCTATTGTCGCCCCCCAGGACGCCCACTGAAGCTGGTGATTTGTTTTTAAGGGGTATTCGCAGGGCTGCAGCTGTTTTACACTTGCACCCTCCTTCTGTCTCCTTGTCCTCCGATCCGTTATTGGATCTCCTCCACCAGGGTGAGGTGGATGTTGAGCCCTTGCTGCCTTTTACCGGCTTGTTGTTCGACGCACATCTCGGGACGTGGGCACGGCCCTCTTCGGGAGATGCTGTCGACCGGGCCATTGCGCATAGGCATTGTCCGGCCCCTGGGAGCCCAGCCTGTTTGTCCCTTCAGCCTGGGGCTCAAGGCCTCGTAGTCCAGGTGTCTTTGGCCACGCAGCCTTCCTCTCCACCTCTGTTGCAGCCTCCTACTAGGGAGTCTCGTTGGTTGGAGACATGTGGACGCGGCATTTTTGCGTCCGCTAGTTCAGCCCTACGTGCTCTGAACACTGCTTGCGTCTTTACCCGGGCTTCTTGTGCCCTTTGGGACTCTGTGGAGTGTCTTTTGCCTACCCTCCCTGAGGGTACTCGGGCTGACATGGCTCGTCTCCTTCACGAAGGCCGAGAGATGGCGTGCTTTACCATTCGGTCCGGCGTTGACTCTACCGGTTCGGTGGGTCGGGCAATGGCGAGGTCCGTTGCTCTGCGCCGCCATGCTTGGCTGCGCGACAGGGGTTTCCCCCGAGAATGTCCGTGACAATCTCCGGGATTTGCCATTTGATGGTGTGTCCCTGTTTGACGCACATGCGGACTCTGCGGTTCACCGCCTTCTGTCTACCCTTCCGTAGTTTTTGTTCCGGTTGCGGTCCTTGTCCTCACCCTCTGCTCTGTTGCCTTTGCTTCATGTTGGCCCTGGGTTCATGCTGTGATACCTGAACGGCCTGGGCGGCTTCTCGCCGTCTTTTCTTTCTTTCATGCAGCAGGTCAGCTGCTTATCTTTCTGAGTCACTATGACCTAGTGGTTAAGGTTGCGGACTCTTACTCCAAAGGTTATGTGTTCAGAACCTGTGGTTTCTGAGTTACACTTTTACGTCCTCTGTCTATGAGCTCACGCTCAAGAGGTGCCCCTTGTTGGGGTTGATACTTACCCTATGTGGGGTATTCGTTAGCTATTGTATAGCTGCCTTCTCCCCACAGCAGTCTTTGTACGCTTCTGTGGGGTCCTTTTCACTAGGTTGTCCTGCGGCTGTGCCTGTACACTTTCACTGCTACTGCAGGCCCTCCCGGGACCTTCTTGCGGTCCATTTGTCTCATGGTGTCTGCTGCTGGTCTGTGGCACTCCCCTGCATCTCACTGATCCATTTCTTGAGGCCGGGAGGGCTTTCAGGTCCCTAACGTCTCGTCGTGGTTCTTTCGCTGCGGCCGTTCCATCTGTGGACTGCCTACCAGAGGGCCCTGTCGCTGTCCCCCAGCATGCACAGCTAGCTCAGCACTATTCTTCTGTGTTCTATAAGCGTATGTTGACTGCTCCCTAGTATGCTCACTGTCACGGGCTGGTGCGTTTTCCGGCAACTTTACGTTGCCTTGTTCTACTCTCCTATATCCATGCTGCGTAGTCCTTTCATGATTGGACTTCGTTCTCCATGGTGGCGTTCTGGCTCCAGACGTTGATGCTGTTCATTGTCTTGTGCCTTGCTTTTTTGGCCACTTCCCCTGCCAGAGCTTCCCATTTCCCTGCTGCATTCCGCGCAGGTGTTGTCGTGCTTTCCTTCAGGCTGCGGTTGCTGCTCTCAGCGGGGGTGTTCTCCTCAGAACATTGTTTGTCTGGTGGGCTATTGTGCGTATACTCACTGTTGTTCCTCCGGTACGTTTCGTACTGTCTCCTTCCGGTACTGCTCGGCCTCCCTGTCTGTCTCGCGGTAGACAGTGGATCTTCCCTACCGCCTGTGGCTGTTGCGTCTGGCTCTGGGCATTGCTCTGTCCGGTACCGCTGCTACATGGCTGTTGGTGCTATGGTGTTTTTTCTTTCTCAACTCATCCACCGGTCTGCGCCCTGTCTTCTTTTCTCCTGTCCGGCGTCCTACACACACCCAGTCCTCCCGCAGGCATGGTCCTCCTTGCGGTGGCCGTGGTCTTGTTCCTCACTTTTCGTGAGCGCAAGTCTTCTACCTGTGTTAGTTTTGCCGGCTCTCTTTCACGCGATACACCCTGGTGATGCGTCTCTCGTGTCTCAGCTTTTGCTCGTGGCGCTTCATGGGGCCTTCTCCTTTCCATGGTGTGGTTCTGGTGGTACATACAGTTTCTCTTGTGTACTTCTGTTCCCCACGTGCGTGGCACTGGTTGTTGCCATTATTCTCTGCCTTTTGATGCCCGCCCTTTCACATGTCCGGTGCATAGGCGATGGTGCATTGGCAGGTCTTGTGTTTCCTGTAACACTGACTCATCCTGGGCGTCGTCCGCATCCATCCGCTGCTGTTCCCACTTCCACAGTGCTTCTTTCCCTGTCATGCATGTCCGACCAGCCTGCTCGGACTCGGTCCGTTCTTGTACCCTAGCTAGACCTTTCTCTTTTGAAGGTCCATCGGATCATGTGGATCCCTCACATCCTACATTTGGTTCTTCTCCTTTTACAGAAGGTATCCACTCTCATTCCGCACTGCCCTTCTGGTTCTGTGCTCATTTTCTCCACTGTTTAACCAACAGGGATTTCCTGCCGCCCTCGGCAGCTTTTGATGCCTTTGCCTCTCATTGTTGGCCACTCCCTACGGAGTCTCCTGGTCCGGTGTTGGCCACTCTGGCAGTGCTGCCCCCACTGTGTTTAGTCAGCTGGTTGACACTTCTGTTCCCTTGGGAACTTAGTGGGGTTCTGTCGCAGACCCGCCTCCTATGGGGTATGGCTTTGGTATCTATTCTAAGTTAAGGAATCTGCGGCTAGATGTCTCTATCAGATGTACGAGTTACTTACCTTCGGTAACGATGTATCTGGTAGAGAAGTTGTCTAGCCACAGATTCCTTAACGCCCACCCATCCTCCCCGATCTGCGAGGACCTTTTCAGGTGGGGTTTTCGGCTTTCGCCTCCCTTGGGGGTGGCTTGTCCTTCTGCGGGGCGGTGTCTTTCGCCTCCCTCCCGTCAGGCTTATTTCTTTAATTTACTTTTTCTGCTCCCCCCCATTCTCATGCTGGGGCGGTGGGTTCAGGTGTCCTTCTGCGTTTTTCAACATCGGGTTCCTCCAGTATGGGGCCTACTGGTGTTCTCTACCCTCCCACCCGCCTTCTCCGTTGCCACTCCTACAGTCAATTAGTTTTGACGTCTTTCTGGCCTGTTCCTCAGACCGATAGTTCTATCACAGGGGACACAGTCTCCCTATTTATTTATTTCTTTCTTTTCTTAATCCTATGGTTTGGATCTTTTTGCCTGTCGCTCTCGGCTCTTTTCATTGCCGTCTTGCCTCAGGAGAGGGCATTCTCTCGCTTTTGCACGGTTGCTTCTCAGTATACTGTTCTGCTCTCTTCATTCCCTTCATCTGGTGCAGACTTTCTGTCGTCTGCCTCGGTCTTACTTTTATGGGTCGATTTCCCTCAGGGGTGACATTCACTTCGCTGTTGCGAAGTGGCCTCTCAGAGTATGGCTCTGCTCTTTCCTTTTCAACACCTTTCCGTCGACAGTGCTTCTCACTGTCGTTCATGGTACTTTTTCACCCTTGGTTCTTTCTCTCTCACCAATTTTCTTTTTTATTCGCACACTGTTCCCATATTCTCACAGTTTTGCTGGGGGCTCCGCGTTGTGGCGCGGAAAAGTTCCTCCAAAGAAAACTGACGTCAGCGCGCCGGGGGGGGTGGGGTGTCCTATATGGCTCCACTGACGTCATGTCCGGGGACGACGTCAGGGCGGAGCCAGGCGGCGCCGCCCCCCGGCGCGCAGAGGTACTGCTGCGCAAAATTTTCCGGATCCAGTCTGATGCCTGGGGATATTCTAAGTTAAGGAATCTGCGGCTAGACAACGTCTCTACCAGATACATCGTTACCAAAGGTAAGTAACTCGTACTTACAGCTCTTTGATGTAATTGCCCAGTTATCCCTTCAGTTGCAAATGTTACTGTTTTAGGGGGTTTTAACCGACACATAGATGATCCCAACTGTCTTCCAGTTCAACCTTGCCTTAGCGGGCATTAACCTTTTACAGTTGGTTATCATCCCAACTCAAAAGATATGGCATACTCTTGATTAATTTTCTCCAATTTCCCTGATCTGTAAGTTTCTCTTGCAGTTATACTCGCTTAGTATGGTCACTTCCTGGTATAGTGCCTTTCTGTTAACTATAGGCTAAAACAGAAATACTTAGGAAAATCATCAATTTTATCTAGAGCATGGTATAAATTCTCCAATAACCTTTTCTCTCAGACTTTGCAATCTTCTATTCCATCTTTAACAGGCTCTCGTGATACTGATGTGACGAATTTTAGCAACTGGCTAAGTAATGCTTTTGATCGCATGGCTCTTTTAAACAATCATATAGCCAGAAGGTCTCAGCCGTTGGCCCTCTGGTTCTCCTCCTCCTTCAAGGAGGAAAAAAGCTGCTGTAAAATTCTAAAGTGAAAGTGGTGAAAATCCTATAGATTCGAGGCGAGAACTAAATACGAATGCACTAAAAAGATTTCACAAATCTATACGTAAATCCCAGGGAGAATATTTCTCCTCGCATATTGTAACAGCTTCTAACTCTTCCCGCAAACTTTCTACAATTGTTCATTCTGTTTTAACACCAGAGGCTACCAAAAATAGAATCATTCCGCCAGTTGGATTATGGAAGGACCTGTCTCAATTTTTTATGACAAAATTCAAGAACATTTATCTTCAGATTCCAGCAGAGACCCCCTTCTAACGGTCTCATGAAGCAAGTATTAATCTCAGGGCATCAATTATTGAGGATTGACCCTATTTCAGAAGATGATTCTGCTAAGGAACTTGCTAAATGCAAATCTGTATGCCCTGGTGATTCCTGTCCGCCTTTCATCCTAAAACTTGCCTCTAGTACTATTAAACCTGTGCTTAAGAAAATTTTGAATAACTCCCAAGAATTGGCTTTCTATCCCTCCTGTTGGAAACAGGCTTTTCTGCTTCCTCTATTTAAGAAGCCAAAGGCGGATCCGACAACATTAAGCAACTTTAGGCCAATTTCACTAATTCCTGCTGCGACAAAGATTTTGGCGAAATTAGTCAACAGGCAGTTAACCCATTTTTGGGAATCTAATATCTTGCTGCATGTTTCTCAATCTGGCATCCGCACAGGTTTTAGTACTGAATCTGCTTTGTTGGAAGTTACTGAATTCATCAAAGAAAACCTTGATCAGGGCCAGTAGGCTATGGTGGTAATGCTCAACTAATCAGCTCCCTTTGATACTGGCTCACATTCGCTCCTCCTGGAAAGGATCAGTATGGCTGGTATTCAAGGCATGACGTTCACTTGGTTAAAATCCTTTCTCGAGGGCAGATCAGACTGTGCACCTTCCCCCCCCCCCCCCATTTACATCTACTCCGAAACCACTTGCGTTTGGAGTTCTGCAGGACTGAGCACTGAGCCCTACCCTGTTTTATCTATATCTCGAATCGCTGGCCAAGTTAGTTGAATTTTGGGGCGTTCAAGTAATATTGTATGCAGGCGACACCCAGCTTCTCCTGTCTGTTCAGGAACATAACGACGATGCCCTTTTAACCTTCAAGCAATGCCTGCGTGGAGTAGCAGTGTGGATGAACTCAAATTTCTTAGATTGAACTCTGATAAAACTGTTTTTGGGACAAAGTGTTTGCGATGCCCAAATAAATGGTAACCAGATGAACTTAGTCTTTCTCCAACCCCTGCTTCCACTGCTAGAAATATTATTCCAGTCTTTCCCTTTTAACCCAAATTCAACATGTTTCTGCTGTGTGTTTCGCGAAACATAAATCACTTTAAAAATTGATACACTTGGTCTGGAAAACACACAATAAATTATTGTTCACATAGTTGTAACGTCCGGACTGGACTATGCGAATAGTCTATAAGTGGGCCTTTCTGGCTCAGAGACTTGAGTCTGTGCAGAATGCTGCAGCAAGATTGATTTTGAAAATTCCACTTCGACAATCAGTCTTGCCTCATTTGAAGCGCCTTCCTAGCCGCCAGTAGTCAAACACATCAAATTTAAGGCGCTTACATGTGCACTTAGAGCTTTAGTCTGTCAAGTACCTCCTTACCCAAGGAAAAGAGTTCAGCCTTACCAGAAATTTAGGTCTTTAAGATTTAATAATCTTAGCCTCCTTCAAGTTCCAAAACTCTTCAAAGCCAGAAAAGGTGGCAGATCTTTCGCATTTCTTACGGCCAAATTTTGGAATTTATTTCCTATCAGCCTATGTCTGGCTCCTTCTGAGCTCATCGTCAAAAAGAAGCAAAAAACTTTCCTTTTTGATGATGTTTAATATCAACTTACCTTTTCTTGTTTATGGCTCAGCTTCTCCACTTGTGGCGGAACGCTTCTCCGAAAGCAACTGTGTGCTGTAAAATTGTAATTGATTGATTGATACCTAAACAATATCCAGCTTTCTCACTGCCAATTGTAAACCTTTAAAGAATTGCTCCCACTAGAAGTATCCGGGAACTGGGTTGATAATAAAATCCAAGATGTGTACAGAGGCCCATCCTGAGCATGCTGTAGGTTCTTGCCATACCACCATTCCTTTTTTCATCAGGTAAATACAGTCTTCAGACCCTGCTTGATCCATGGGACAGCATATAGAAGACATAAACACTCTACTACGGCTTGAATGAAGTTTCCTCTTCAAATACAAAAAACACATCTTCAAAGAAAACCAACGCTCGCAGCTAATGAAGCTTAACAACTCAACCTAAAAACAATACCTTCTCCCAACGAGTCCCTCAAGGGTCAACCTGTCTCCTACACTATTTAACCTCTATATGCAACCCCTTGCAATGATCCTGAGGCAAGCTAGAATAGACTTCCATCTATATGCAGATGAAACCCAACTCTACATGAAAATTTCGTCAGTCAAAGACATCCAGCACCTAAATAACACTCTCATTCAGTTCAAGCCTGGTTGACCAGCAATCACCTCAAACTCAACCCCAGCAAAACTGAACTCCTTCTCATCCATCCCAAAGAAAAGCCCTTTCCTGTAGAATGCTGGCTCGACAACCTCGTGGCTTTAAACTGCAAACTGTCCATCTCAGACTCTGTTAAATACCTGGGGATTAGACTCCACTCCTACCTAAGCATGAAAGACCATATCAATGCCTCTGTGAAAAGTGCATTCTATACGCTGAAAAATATCAAAAAAGTCGAACCCTTCATCCCCAGTGAAGACCTAAAGAAGGTGGTGCGATCCTTAGTCTTACCCAAGCTAGACTATTGCGACGCAGTGGTTACAGGTACCCAAAAATCTTACCTAGTCCCACTGAAAGCCACTCTTCACGCAGCGGCTAGACTTGTATCAAATTAAAGGCTCTTTGATCACATCACTCCCACCCTCAAACAACTCAGTTGGCTACCAATCGAGGCAAGGACCATACTTAAAACTGCCTGCATAACCTACTAAGTGCTCTACAGTGAAAAGCCAATATACCTCACGAATAAACTATCCAAACCCAGCCAAAAGAGACCACTACGAAGCTCAAACAGACTACTCTTGATCCAACCAAAATTTAAGAGAAATCACGCACCCATTCCTTCTCCGGGAATGCTCCAAAAATCTGGAACTCCCTGCCCCGGGATCTGCGGGAAAATCAACTCTTCCCTCACTTCAAGAAGAAACTAAATCTTCTCCTCTTCAACAAACACCTAAACCCACCTTAAAGCTCCTGCCTAGCCTGCTAGCTCCCTCCCTTGAAATAAATCTGTGCACCACTACCATGGGGAAATATGTGCCTCTAGTTACCCCCATCAACAAGAGAACTTACCCCAGCTACCTTAGACCTACAACACCTGTTTTTACTTCTGTTCAGCCTGTTATTTCGTATTTATTGGTACTATGTGTTTGCTGTTATTATTTTACTCTATCGGTAATTTTGTACAATTTCAGATGTGCGCTGCAAAACGATATGTATTTTGTATACTGTAACTACCTCAGAATTGTATCAGCAATCTTCCCACAATATCCTTGTACACCTAGTCACATAATGTCACCACATATCTGTTTGAACCCCAAAATATATCTTGCGTATTTCGGCTTATGCAATTTCATGCCTCGTATACCTCATCACTTTCTGTCACTATGTATCTGCATTTATTCCAAATGTATCTCAAATATATGCTGCTAACTCTATGAAGCGCTCTGATGCCCTCGGGACGAGTTTGTGCTATATAAAACTCAATAATATAAAATTCATTTAACTCCGTGCATTATGCATTAGTACAGTGAATCAAAATTCAGTGTGTTGATTAGACCTTGTGTTCATTAATGGTCACCTGTTAGAGACGCAGCAGAAAGGCTGGGTGGAGGGAGGGGAAAGAGCATAGGTGGCACATCTGGCTTTTTTCAAATGGGTTTAATTTACATGATAGATGAGTAATGCAGTAATTTGCTAAAATGTTTCATGAAAAACTTAAAATCAGAGTTTCTGATGGATACTTCGAACCGCAGATTCCTCACTTTAGAATATCCCCCAGGTGCCAGACTGGATCCAGAGATTTTCTCCACAGCACTGCTCCTGTGTGGTGTTGTGCAGGCTTGCGTCTGCTCCATACTGCCCCAAAACTGACTGAGCAGAGCCACATATGAGTGCCACCCATAACCTCTGACACAGTTCTGGACTCTGTCCCGATCTTGTGGCATTTCTGCAACCATTCCACTGCCTGCTCAAAATTTTCAGGTAAGTTGAAGTCCAAAGGCAAGCATAAAAAAACTAACTGGAGCTCAAGCCGATCTCGCCACCCCAACTCCAAAGAGAAGTCGCAATGGCGCCAAAATGCAAGTAAAACTGCATTGAGGTCGCCTGCCACTGAGCAGATTCCTCAGTTGACACTAAAGTGCTCTAAGTTTCCCTGGCTATCATACACCCCAGAGCATGTTGAGGCCTGCAAACAGGCTATACTGCAGATATTCAGTGTCCTTCTTGCTTCCACTGTTGCTCCTTCGGGCCCCTAGGAGCTGCAGGGCTCTCCAGTAAGGTTAGCATCAGCAGGTCCTCCCCTTGATCTGCCTGCCCACTTGGGACACACTACCGAACCTCTACCGACTCCTATACAGACTTGTACACCAGCTCAACTATCTACTGCAATGCCTACCACCAGACACTGGAAGAATACCTGGGGCAAACGCTTATTTCTGATCCCGAACCGACATCAGCCCAAGCTCAACCAATGTTTCACAGCAAAATTATGGAACAGGAGGTAGCCATCATGTAACCTGACTCTAATTCTGCCCTCTTCCACATTACAGCTATCAATAGAGGCTCCACTATATATTTTCGGTTTTGATTCTGACTCTGTGCCAGAGCAGTGTGCATTTCGGGATGATGATGATGGGAAGGGGGATGGCATGCACCCCCCTCATTACACTGATGATGCATTATGCTTTGAACTTGACTCTTTACAAGGGCCTCAAACAGAGAAGAGTGAGGTATAATGAGGAGAAATATCTTTGTTTCTCCTCCTTTTTTCCTCTTTCTACTATGCACTGGCCAAGAAACAGTGCTTCCAGAAGGTCAGAGAAATTTCATTCCACCAGGGCTAAGACTGCTGCCTGTCCTTGACAACTGCCAAGCTGTGACGCGAGCATCAGTGCATACACATGTTCTTGACAGGCAGGTCTGGCAAGAACATTTTGCCCACTCGGTCCTACAAGACATTTTGAGTTGTTCCGACTTAAAACTCTCCACCTTGGGGAGGTATTGCTTTGATATCTATTTAAGATTAGGAATCTGCAGTTAGCAGTAGCTATCAGAAGAACAAGTTACTTACCTTCAGTAATGCTTTTTCTGGTGGGTACTGTATCTATTTGCAGATTCCTACCTTCCCCCACCTCCCTGTGGCCTCATTTTAGCATCTGAAAAGGTCCCAAGTTATTATTCAGCACACTAAAAGCAACAATTGTGTACACTTCACGCCTGAGGGGGCGATAAGGGTCCAGATAAGAAACTTAAACCAGCACACATGAGTGGTGCTTCTATACAATGTCGTGCACTGGAGCACCGTTGTGAAAAAATCTCTGGTTCAGTCTGGTGCCTGGGCTATATTCTAAGGTGAGGAATCTGCTGTCAAATAAAATATGCACCTACCAGAAAGAGCGTTACTGGGTAAGTAACTGGTTCTTTCACACAAAGAAATGCCCTGGTTTAGAAGGAAATGAGAAACCTAGCTGAACAAATGTATTCCTTTTTTAGGACGAAATCCCTCACCGACCAGAAGTAGCATGCTTCATCATTGGGATTCTCCTTGCACCGTGACAGCAGATCATAGTGGGGGCTACAACCCCCTCTCTAAGAAGAAGGAGCTCTTCAGATGTTTTGGAAAGATGGCAGAAGCCCTATGGAAAACTAAAGTGTGGTGAGGCTAGCAGAGCGTGCAATATTTGAACAAAACATGATAGCGGTGATTAAAACTAACTCCAGAACAGGCGTACAACTTTATTCTTTAGTGCCTGGTTCAGGATTAAAAAGAGTTAAGAGACACTGCAGCGGTCAACTGACCCTGCTTCTGTGTGTCACTAGTTATTGGTCAACATGTTTCTGCCAACTTGACCCTCAGAAGAGGTTCAATGGCATTCATCAGGACCTTGAAGTATCGCTTCTGCTCAAATAAAGTGCTCAAAAAGGAAAAAATAATAACCAAATTTAGTGGTCCACAAAAAGTTTCAACAACGGATCCACTTTATTACAACCCACTATCTTCTGATGTCGCCTGGCGTGGGGCTCAGGGTGCACTCTGTCCTTTACGCAGTGCCCCTGGAACGCCCAACCACCGCCAGGTTAAAGGACACCATATTTTGAACGCTGACAGGGAGTTATGGTGCAAGATCAGATTTTCGTTGGTGTTCCGAATGACGTTTGATCCCTTATCATGGGTTCCTTTATCCCTTCTTGAGGAGATGTATACTGCGTGATTTTAAACACAATCATATTGTTTGAGGTTGCTGAATTTGCCTGTCAGCATTCGTTGATGATTGAAGGGTGCAATCGTTCGCAATCATTTGAACAACTCTCCTAACTGGGTTTAAATTATGATGGGAACAGTTTGCTTAAGTATTTCATCTGTATTTCAGTAGCCCTGAAGAAGTGACTGTGTCGCGAAATGTGTGTTGGCTGTAATCATACATCTTATTATATTCCACACTACTTGGATTCTGTGATTGTGTCCATAGAGACAGAAGGCTTTATAATTGGTTTGAAAATTTGAATAAATCACCTTATCTGAGGACCTACGGATTAATTGTGATGGACATTTAATTCTTCTCCCAGATCAATAGGTTTAATGACCCAAAGCAACCCCACTAATTCATGCTGGTACCGGCAGTTTCAAATTGCTTATCAAGGATTCAATGGACCAAGTGCCAGATATCTTCAAGCTGCCTGTTCGTCAACGTGGAGTTATTTTCTGAAATTTCGGAGTTCTTGGGCATCCAAATAAGCCATAATTATGAAACGGATAGTTAGCACGGACTGTTGATTTTAGCTGTGTTTTCAAGAAGGATGGAACACGAACGCAGACGATATAATGTGTAGATGCAGTTCCAGATAAATTTGTCCCAGTGTGCACATAATTGAATTGAAACGAGTGGAAAGTAACAATGCTTTCAAATATGCCAACGAAAAGAACATTATTTTAGATATCTATACTTAACATTCAGGGTTGGCATTTAAAACTATGTTTATTTCAAACATTGACATCTTGAAAAATAATGAAATGCAATGAAGAGGGAACTGCAAATAACGATGAAGTATTTTGTTTGTGTTTAGTGTTTTTTACTATTTAAATGAAGTCTCAAGGCGGTTTTAAGATTGACAAAGGCAGGTGACCTGCCGAAACGTGTCTCTCTTTAATGTTGGGTCGAGGGAGGCCCAAAACAATAAAAATATGGTTCAGATTTTGCAAACCTCTTGCGCGAGTCCTCTTCTTTCTTCGGGGAAGCAGGATGTGTGTAATATTTAATACAGCGTTGCTGTCACGCTTTTGCACGCCCCACCAGTTGTTCTGGGCCGCCGATAGATACCGCAAAACAATGATGGAGGAGGCGAAGTGCCAAATTGGTGAGCCCCCAGATTGCATACAGGGATGAGTTAGTAGAGGTGTGGCTCGTGGAGGAGGCGAGGAATCGGTGCGGTTCGTGGAGGAGGCGAGGAATCGGTGCAAGGAAGTCCCTGGATTTTCAGCGCCGACAAAACTTGTAATACGATCTTACTCTACATTAAAAACACATAAAAATTCACTGAAAAAACTAAAGGTTAAAGTGACATTATATTCAGGTATAGAAAAAAGGCATTCATTTATATATTTTTAAAAATCTTTGAAATTAACTGCAAAAACCAAAGGTTAAAGGGACGTTACAGTTATGTGGCAATGTTATTCATAGTGTCATGTTTTAAACCCAAAAAAACACTGAAATTCCATTTCACTGAGCTAGTTAAAACTTGCACCCCGCCAGGCACTGATGAAAGATGACGGTAAGGCATCATCTTCATTAGAAATGGCTTTTTGAGGTAGCTGATTTATGCCGGTGAGAAGGGGTGGGTGTGAGAGATGAAGCAGGCTTGGTGTTGTCAATGTGCTGTTGGATCATCTGTATTTTTTAACTGAAGAGGAGGTTGATGGCATTTCACTTTTCTGTGGAGTGAGGAATAGGTGGATCTGGTAGGGAGTTAATACAGTGCTTGATTGTCTTAAAAAGTGTTCTGCTTCTGTTGATGTCTTTATTGATGGTTTTGGTATAGTACTTTCCTTTGGTTGATGTGGTGAGCTGTCTGCATGTTGCGCAGAGAGACTTCAGTATCATGAGGTCATCGAGAGTTATGTTTTTCTTTCATTTTAGTTCCTGACTGCTTATGGATAATTTATTGTCTGCAAGATGTTACCAGGGTGCTGAAGGCTTCATCGTGCACTTGTATGTTTTAATTGGGGCATGGATGATCACACAGTTTTCCTAAAATGTGTTGAAGTTGTTTAGAAGGGTTTTGGCATAGGACATGGAGTTAATAGGGTAAGATGGGTCAAGCATTAGGTTGTCTATAGAGAAGTCATTAAAGGATCAGAAGGTTTGGTCTTCTCTTTTCTGTTGACCTTGGTTTGTTGGTTAGTTGATAGGACCCTGAGCAGGGTTATAGTGTTCACAAAGTGGTCGGTCTCTCTTGGGGTATTGGTGGTTTGCATTGGATTTCATGTGATGTAGAGAAGATAAGGTCGAGGATATGGCCTTTGGAGTCTCTTGGTTGCTTGACATGCTATACCATGAAGAGTGTTTTGATGAGGCTGATGAGAGTTTGAGCTTGTGTTGTCTTTTAGGTTGAAGTCACCCAATAAGGTGGTGTGGGTATGTTGGATGGATGAGGTGGTGAGAAGATCTAAGAACTTATCCTGCCTTGGAGGCCTGTAGATGAGACGGTCTGAGTTGCAGAGATTGGGAATTCCTAGTCAGCAGCGCCACAGAGTTGAGTGTTACTTGCTAGCCTAAGGTGTAGGACAAGGAGAGCTTATAATTGACAATGAGCCCCCCTTCCTTCTTGTGTACGTAGTCAACACAATGGAATCTGTAGCCTGTGGGAAAGAGGGCATCCATGATGTGTACCATGTTTGTGTGATGACTAGGGCGTCAAGCTTTTGAAAGGTGGCGAGGTCTGGGATGTTTGGTGCCTGGTGTACTGCAGAGCGAGTGTTAATGATCATGAGTTGGAATTTGTGTTTGACGGAATGTGGTGATTAGTGGGATGAGTATGAGGTTTTCTTTGTGCTGTGGGAAAGCTATGTGAATGTTTCGGTCATCTAGGACTGGGTGTGATTGTGGGGCTTGACAGTATGAGGTTCCGGGTGAGGTACACGATTATACATCATGAGGTTCAGCGGAATACGTTTTTTGGCCCAAATGCAACTGACCCTAACAGACAAACTGATGATGCCCTGATCTGTGTCCACCCTTTTCTGAGGATGCCCAGGCGATGGGGCTCCTTAAATTGTTAAATAAAGTAGGGAAGAAGGAAGGAGTGATGTCACTTCTTGCGCAGTTGAATGATGGAAACTCCAGTGAGGCATTCCCTAAAGCAATAAAAGACCCTGACTCATATAAATTGAACTGGTGCCTGTAAGTAGACTGTTCTCTGAGATGACCTTAGTCTGCCTAGACCCTGTCTCAGCCCCTAAAGCAGATTCACTTGTGCCCTTGTTCGCCCTGTCCCATTCAGCCTTTAAGCTGCAGAAGCTGTATATGGAGCTCCATGCTGGCTTTAATGAATTCCAGGCCAACAGCTGAGCAGATAGACAGCATAAGGAGTTCAAAAATAGGATAGAGTTTTCGTAAATATGGGCAAATGTCAACATATATCTGTAGCATTATTTTAATATCAATATGTGGGTCTATTGCTATGTTATATTTGACTGCTTAATTTGCTAAAACACACCAAGAATCAAAGTCGGAGTGCATGTTTAACAGTTAAATAAATGTGGAAACATACCATTCTATAACTTCATGTTCGAGGCATATGAGCTGCAGATAGTACACTTTTGCATAGATGGCCATTTGGTGTTGGGCTCGGATGTTTATATGTTGTTTTTGTCTTCGAAGAAGTCTTTGTAGTCACAAGGTTGGTGACTCCTCCTTCGGTCGACAGTGCGCATGGGCATCTGCTCCATCCTTGGATAGTTTTTTTCCGCCATCGGGTTCGGATGTGACTTGCTGCGCTCCGGGTCGGTGTCGTTATCGAACCCCCTTTCGACGCGCAATCACAGCTAACCGACGGTATTGTCTCGATCCCGTATCCTTCAACGCGCCCTCGACGAAAACTTCGAAAATCTTCGACATTGGCGAACTTCGACGCGGGCCGTGGGCCTACCCGCGCCGGTAGCGACGGACGTCGATGGAACGGACTCCCTTTAAAAAATGTCCCCAGTGTGGTGCTAAATTTCCACACTCGGACCTCTATCCCGTTTGTAATCTGTGCCTCTCTCCAGAATATAGAGAGGACGACTGTGAAGCTGGTCTTTCATTCAAATCCAAGAAGACTATCCGGGATCGACGAGCTCGACGCCACGAGATGTCCCGAGGCACAGGTTCCATTCCGGACATCTTCCATCCAGGTCCCGACAGCCTTCCGGAACCAGAAAAGGAACAGGTCTCGGTCTCCGAAGCAGACGACTCCGATGCCGAAGATGACATCACCCCGGCGCAACGGGACGTGAGTACAGAGATCCCCGCCCCAATCAAGCCCATACCAAAGGCTCCGGTGACACCTTCGCCTCCAGGCTCAGGTCCACACCAAACTAAAACTTCGAGCGCCCCACCTCCGGGCCCGGCTCCGAAGGATAGAGAAAAGCCTTCCCGCTCGAGCCAGCCACCTGGTTCCGAAAAACCATCTTCGGCACTGAAATGTAAGTCACCCGAGATGCCGCGCCCTCCTCTGTCGGCACCGGAGAAACATTCGGTGCCGAAACCGGCAAAACACCCCTCAGCACCGAAGCAACCGGATAAGAGCTCGGCACCGAAGCAGCCGGATAAGACCTCGGCACCAAAGCAGCCGGATAAGATCTCGGCACCGAAGCATACAGATAAGCCTTCGACACCGAAGACGTCGGAGCCGAAAACATCAAAGGAGAAGCCTCCCAAACAAACACCTCCGGAGCCAAAACAACCCGCACCGAAGGTCTCGGTACCAGGAAAGGCTTCTATACTGGACATTGCCACTAAACAGCCAAGACCAGTTTCTAAGGAGAAATCTTCCACACCGAACAAAACCATCGATCCCGAAGAACTTTTTCTCACCGATCCAAAGCAAACCACCATTTTGAATCACCGAAAGACTCGTCATATAGTTACCAAGCTACCTACAAAGAGGAAACCAGAGCATTTATCACATGCACCAGTTCCTCTCAAGAAAATACACATAGCTACTAATACTTCACCACCACCTTCACCCCCCCCATCAATTAACCCTAATTTACTTATTTCTCCAGCACATTCTCCACAACCACAGGATAGTGACGAGGAACATAGGGATGGGCAAGAAGACGAAGACGTAGTGCCACTTGACACTGAGGATCCTAATGATCCACCACAGGATACAGACCCATTGCATGATTACAATACTGATCCTGATCTTACTAATGATCCAGACTACTACCCCTCAAAACCATCTCCACCAGATGACAATGTGGGTTTTGCCCAGTTAATTAATAGGGCCGCAACATACCATGGAGTTAAACTACATTCAGACCCTGTAGAAGAGGATTTTCTTTTAGAAACCTTCGATCAACCACAAAAATCTACCCATGTATTGCCAATGCTTAAAGGTCTTCTTAGACACGCTCCAGAGGTGTTCAAAGACCCAGTTAGAGCTAGGGTTCTTAACCCCAGAGTAGATAAAAAATACAAGGCAGCTCCTACCGACCCCATCTACATCAAGGGTCAACTCCCTTTAGATTCCCTAGTCGTAGCCAATGCGCGCAAACGAGCAAACTCTCAGGGATCAGGTGACACACCACCTCCTGACAAGGAATCTAGGTTATTAGATGCATCAGGCAAGCGTATGGCGTCTCAAGCTGCCAACTCCTGGAAAATAGCAAACACACAAGCCCTTCTAGCAAGGTACGATAGGGCTCACTATGATGAGCTGGAAAAGCTCATTCAACACCTCCCTCAACAATATAAGGACAAAGCCAATGACCTTATACAGGAAGGCAAACTAATTACTAATACTTCCATAAAATGTATGCTCGACGCAGCAGACACCGCGTCCCGCGCAATAAACACTAGTGTTTTGCTACGCAGACATGCCTGGCTCAGGGTGTCTGGCTTTAAACAAGAGGTACAAAATACCATCCTAAATCAGCCTTTTGATCAGGAGCACCTCTTTGGCCCTGCAGTGGACACATCTTTAGAAAAGATAAAAAAGCATTTGCAATGCAATAGGTCTCGCATTTACACCAGTTTGAGCTATTGACATTGTAAATGACAATGCCTTTTATTTTTGTTTTCGTTTTTAAAACATAAATAAAAGGCATTGTCATTTATAATGCCAATAGCTTAAACTCTCGTATACCGAACATGTAGATATTCTATATATCTGCAGTGATAGTGATCTCACACCTATATCTGCAGTAATAGTGATCTCACACCTATATCTGCAGTGATAGTGATCTCACACCTATATCTGCAGTGATGGTGATCTCACCTATATCTGCAGTGATAGTGATCTCACACCTATATCTGAAGTAATAGTGATCCTGCCCGCCACTGCCTGCTGTGCCCGTGGACATCGTCCGCATCCCCCACCCTGCACCACATCCACCGCTCCCAGTTACCACCTGCAACAAGCGAGTGGTAAGTGTGAGCTGTAATACTCATTCGATAAGGATGCCTGACACAATTTCACCTGGAAAAACAGGGTCTGCACTGTTAGTTCTCATTCCACGGGGAGTAACTTGTAATTGCACGGTGCTGGCGCCGTGTTACCGCACAGCGCTGGTGAGGCGTTACCACACAGTACCGGTGTTTACAGGTAAATAGTTTGCACTCTAGTGTCATTTTCATCCTGATATTATCAGGTCAAATAAATGTAGACATGGACACTGGGAAACTTAAGGGAGCAGGGATACCAGAAGACTGGGACGAGGCAAACACAGACTAAGGGAGATGTATACTAAGGGACACATGGTGGACACTGAGCACGCAGTGAGACACGGACTCGGGAAGACACTGACAAAACGTGAATTACGGAGGAGACAGGAAGATAGGGAGGCCATAGACACTAGGAGAAACTGCAAGGCTGGGGAGACGCGGCCACTGGGAGACATACACTAGAAGACACGCACACTGGGATACAGGGAAAGGCACTGGAAGAGCTCACACAAACAATACGCCACAGCCCAGAAACACAACATAATCTGATATAAAATAATTGTAACTGTATTTATATAGCACTTACTACCCCGATGAGGCGTTGAAATGTAGGAGCACGTCGTGACAGCATAGCATAACATAGCACTGCACAAAAAACTGTCCGAGTATTGAATGGCCCAGAGCCTTACGTGACTCTCAAAACATCTAAATACCTGTAGCAAGCCATAGCATATAACATAACACAGCATGTTATAAATGCATAACGTACTATGACAACTCACGGCAAACATACAGACGTGATATCCAGATTTCCCAGGTGAGGGGACACCAGTCACATTTTACCAGTTAGAAAATCCCTCTGGTAAAATGATGTGGATTTGGATGCATGCGCAGCCAGAGCCGGGTCCCATCTGACACCTTCCTATAGCATGACGAGGGAGCATGGAATGCCCCCCTGCCCGCCACTGCCTGCTGTGCCCGTGGACATCGTCCGCATCCCCCACCCTGCACCACATCCACCGCTTCCAGTTACCACCTGCATCAAGCGAGTGGTAAGTGTGAGCTGTAATACTCATGGGATAGGGATGCCTGACACAATTTCACCTGGAAAAACAGGGTCCGCACTGTTAGTTCTCATTCCACGGGGAGTAACTTGTAATTGCACGGTGCTGGCGCCGTGTTACCGCACAGCGTTGGTGAGGCGTTACCACACAGTACCGGTGTTTACAGGTAAATAGTTTGCACTCTAGTGTCATTTTCATCCTGATATCAGGTCAAATGTAGACATGGACACTGGGAAACTTAAGGGAGCAGAGATACCAGAAGACTGGGACGCGGCAAACACAGACTAAGGGAGATATATGCTAAGGGACACATGGGGGACACTGAGCACGCAGTGAATCTGAAAGAGACACGTTAGTGACAGATTCCTTACCTTAGAATATCCCCAGGCGTCAGGCTGGATCCGGAAGGTTTTTTGCGTAGCAGTACTCTTGCGCGTCGGTAGGCGGCGTCGTGCGGCTCCGCGTCCGTCGTCGGCGTCGTGATCGCCGGGATGACGTCGCGGGCAGTACTTAGGCGCCGCCCCTGCGCGCTGACGTCAGTTCTTCTTTTTCCGCGCCAGTAAGCGCAGATCCGGGAAGAGCAGTGCCCTAGTCACTTTTTGACTATCTTTTTTGTGAAATTTTTCACTGTTTTCTTCAACGAGTCTTCACGACTCCTAAGGTGTCGTAGGGATGCCCGGCTTTAAGCCCTGCGAGGAATGTGGTCGTATGATGTCCATCACGGACCCCCACCTCGAGTGTCTCTTCTGTCTCGGCCGAGACCACGACACGAAGTCGTGCCCTGACTGCCGGAAACTTCATCCGAAGGCTTTGCGAGAGCGGTCTCGAAAGCTCCTTGAAGTCCGGCAGTCGGCTCCGCGCCGCACCAAGCCCCGGTCCCGGAGAGGTCGAGGGCCGGACGCGGAGTCCCCGCCGTTCGTCGGAATCCAAGTCTTCGCGCTCCTCCGGTAAGTCGAAGCACAAGAAGTCTAAGCGGCGTCATCGCTCTAAGACTTCGCCTCGCCGGTCGCGCGACTCGGCTGAGGTCCCTGTCGGCACCGTCCCCGCGGCCCCGGACGTGCCTGTCGAGTTGCCCCCGCATTACCCGTCCTACCCGGGTTCGGGGGCGGCTCCGGCCAAAATACAGAAATTCCTGTCGGCCATGGCCCGCCTCTTCGGGCCTCAAGGTCCCTCCGGTGCGCCTTCGGGCCCCGCGGGCCCTGATGGGGTTGCTCCGGCGTCGCCGTCGACTCCGGTCCCGGCGTCGCCTGTCCCACCAGCCTTCGTCCCGGCCTCGGCTCCGGCCCCGGCCTCGACCCCGGTTCCGGTGGTGCCGCAACCCCCATCGACGCCGGTTGACCTAACCACGCCTCCGCCGACGCCGATGTCCCCGGTGCCGTTTCCGACGCCGTCCGGGGCTCCGGGCGGCGTCGTTCCCCGGTTCTCCCCGGGACCGGACATGGAGCCGGACCGGCGTCGCCCGACGCCGGTTCCGGCGCCGATGAGACCTTGGGTCCCTTATGTCCCTCCTCCTCCATCTTTTCAACCTGAGGAGGACCAGGAGAGCTGGGAGGGGTCTGACGACCCTCTCACACAACAGTGCGAGTTTGACCCGGACTGGGTTGAGGAACTTGGGGATGCCAGTGGGCTGGATACCTCCCCGACTCTGGCATGCTGTCTCCTCCCGTGGCAACGGAGGAGGGGGCTAATTTGCAACGGTGTTGCGTAGAGCTGCTGGAGCCTTGAATCTCCAGTTGCCTACAGTGGCCGTCAGGACTAACCTCCTGACTGAAGTGCTTCAGCCGGCGGCCTCCTCTTCGGAGCCTGTGCTGCCGTTCAACGATGCACTCACTGACGTTCTTTTGGGTGCCTGGTCCAAACCCACCACAGGGGCTCCTGTGGATAGGAACGTGGCCCGACGCCATCGCCCGGCTCCGGGCGACCCCTGTTTCTCTCCCAACACCCCACCCCTGAGAGCTTGGTTGTCCAAGCCTCTGCCTCCCAAACAGCCTTCCCTACCGCCCCTCCGGATAGGGAATCCAAGCGCCTGGATCACTTTGGGAAGAAGGCTTTCTCTTCCTCCAGTGCTGGCTTGCGGTCTGTTAATACCGCTTGCCTCTTGGGCCGATACACCCACTCCCTGTGGGATTCGGTGGCTGATGTTTTGCCGCAGTGTCCTGAGGAGGTCCAGACACTGCTTACCCGCGCTATTGCGGAAGGGCGTGATGCGGCTAAATATACCATCCGCTGTGGCCTTGATACCGCCGACTCGCTGGGCAGATCGCTTGCAACGACGGTGGCGCTGCGTCGCCACGCCTGGCTGAGAACCACTGGTTTTCAGGGGATGTCCAGAATACTCTCATGGACATGCCCTTTGATGGAGTCGGTCTTTTTGGTTCGAAGGCAGACCATGCGCTGGAGCGTTTCAAGGACTCACGGGCTACTGCTAAGTCCCTGGGCCTTGCTGTTGTGCGCCCTCCGCAAGCGTCTGCTTTTCGCCCCTTTCGTGGCCACGGAAGGGGCGCCCAGTCACGTCCACAGACCGGCCAACGGCCCGCGCAGCAAGCGCCTCGCGTGGCCGAGGACGTGGATACCGCCGTGGCGGTTCGGGCAACCAGCGTGCGGGTCAGGCCACCACCTCCAACCCGTCCGCGGCCTCCAAGCCCTCCTAGTCCCTCCTTTCAGGTGCACAGCACGCCAGTCGGGGGCAGGGTCCGCCATCACCTTCACCACTGGCGTCCCATCACCTCGGACAAGTGGGTCTTGGACATTGTCCGAAGGGGCTACTCCCTCCCCTTCGAGACCACCCCCAGCCATGCCACCTCAATTCCACCGCATGTCAGGGGATCACTTGGTGCTTCTACAGAAGGAAGTCACGGCCCTCTTGGCCAAGAGGGCCATCGAGCATGTTCCGACCCCAGAAGTAGGGCATGGTTGCTACTCCCACTACTTTCTGGTGCCCAAAAGGACAAGGAGGACATGCGTCCTATCTTGGACCTCCGGAACGTCAATCGCTTCCTCCGGAAGGAGAAGTTCAAGATGCTCACCCTAGCTCAGGTCTTGACTGCCCTCGACCCCGGAGACTGGTTGGTAGCGTTGGACTTGCAGGACGCCTATTTCCACATCCCCGTCCTGCCGGCCCACCGGCGTTACCTTCGGTTCACGGTAGGCCTCGAGCATTTTCAGTTCACCGTGCTCCCCTTTGGCCTTACCAGTGCCCTCGGGTGTTCACGAAAGTGATGGCGGTGGTCGCAGCTCATCTGCGCCGGGCAGGGGTTTCAGTCTTCCCCTACCTCGACGACTGGCTGCTGAAGGCGGGCTCGTCCCAGGCAGTCGTCTCCCACCTCCAGACTACGGCCGAACTCCTGCACTCGCTGGGGTTCTCCATCAATGTGCCAAAGTCGCATCTGATTCCTTCTCCACAGCTCCTTTTCATCGGAGCAGTTCTGGACACGACGCAGTTTCGGGCCTATCCTCCCGAACGGCGAGTCCGGGATATTCAGGCTATGATTCCGATCTTTCAGCCTTTATCCTGGGTTTCGGTACGGATGACCCTGAGGCTGCTGGGCCTCATGGCCTCCTGCATCCTGCTGGTCACTCATGCCAGATGGCATATGCGGGCTCTGCAGTGGGACCTGAAGTTCCAGTGGGCGCAGCACCAGGGCGACCTGTCCGATCACGTCCAGATCTCGGAGGGGACTGCAAAACAGTTGCAGTGGTGGCTCTCGAACCGGCAATGGGTCATGGGCAGATCCCTCTCCCTTCCCCAGCCAGAGCACACAGTTGTGACGGACGCGTCCCTTCTGGGATGGGGCGGTCACATGGGAGAGGCGGAGATCAGAGACCTCTGGTCTCCGGCGGAGTCCCGGCTCCATATCAACCTTCTGGAGCTCCGGGCGATCCGACTTGCACTCAAGGCATTCCTTCCCTCTGTCAAAGGGAAGGTAGTGCAGGTGTTCACAGACAACACCACCGCCATGTGGTACTGCAACAAACAAGGCGGGGTGGGGTCGTGGACCCTTTGTCAGGAGGCTCTGCGCCTCTGGACATGGCTGGAACACCAGGGCATGTTCCTGGTGGTTCAACACCTGGCAGGTTCCCTGAACGCCAGGGCGGACGAACTCAGCCGCAGGTGCATGATGGATCACGAATGGCGTCTTCACTCGGAAGTGGCGCAAGGACTCTTTCTACAGTGGGGAGAGCCTTGGTTAGATCTATTCGCCACCGAAGAGGACGCGCAATGTCATCAGTTCTGCGCGTTGGAATTTCCAAGGCGGCACTCGCTCGGCGACGCTTTCGTCACGAGTGGAGTTGCGGTCTATTGTACGCCTTTCCGCCTATACCACTTCTACCCAGAGTGTTGAAGAAGATTCGGCACGACCGGGCCCAAGTCATTCTTGTGGCTCCGGACTGGGCTCGAAGAGTTTGGTATCCCGAGCTACTCAATATGAGCGTAGATCCCCCGATCCGTCTGCCTCTTCGGGAGGATCTTCTGTCGCAGCAGCAGGGGACGGTCCTCCACCCGAACCTGTCCAGTCTACACCTGCTTGCGTGGAGATTGAGCGGCGGCAGTTGATTCCTTTCGACTTGCCTCCCGAAGTTTGTGATGTGATTCTGGCAGCCAGGCGTCCCTCCACTAAGGTGGTATACGCCTGCAGGTGGAACAAATTTGTGGCATGGTGCACAGCAAAGGCTGTGAATCCCCTTTCTGCCCCTCTTTCTGAGGTCCTTCTGTTCCTTCTCTCTCTGGCCCAACAGGGTTCTGCCCTGGGTACCATCAAGGGTTATCTTTGTGCTATCTCGGCCTTCCTCAGGCTCCCTGATCAGCCCTCCCTTTTCAAGTCCCCTGTTGTTAACAGGTTCTTAAAAGGCATTACTCACCTCTTCCCTCCTGTTCCGTTTGTGATGCTTCAGTGGGACTTAAACTTGGTTCTTACCTTTTTAATGTGCGCTCCCTTTGAGCCTCTACATAACTGTCCTCTTCGTCTTCTGACTCTGAAGACAGCCTTTCTGGTGGCCATCACCTCCGCTCGGCGGGTGAGTGAGCTCCAGGCTCTATCTTGCAAACCTCCCTTTCTGTCTGTTCATCCAGACAAGGTTGTTCTTCGGACGCGTCCGTCCTTCTTGCCAAAGGTGGTTACTGCCTTCCACATTGGGCAGACCATCACTTTGCCTACCTTCTTTCCGCCTCCGCATCCTTCCAGAGAGGAAGAGAGGCTCCACCGTCTGGACCCAAAACGTGCGCTCTCCTTCTATATCGACCGCACAAAACACTTCCGGGTGGATGACCAGCTCTTTGTTGGCTACGTGGGCGCCAAAAAGGTCGGGCGGTGCACAAACGAACCATCTCCCGCTGGGTTACCTTGTGCATCAAGACCTGCTATTCTTTGGCTAAGAAGGAGCCTCCTGTTGGGCTGCGTGCCCATTCCACCAGGGCAACGGCTGCTACCACGGCCTTGGGCCGCGGTGTTCCGCTGCCGGTTATCTGTCAGGCAGCTACGTGGGCCTCGCTGCACACGTTTACAAAGCATTACTGCCTTGACAGTCAGGTCCGGAGGGACGGCTTCTTTGGCCGTTCTGTCCTCCAGGACTTCCTTGTCTGATCTTTGTTCGCAGACCCACCACCGGGGTTGGTATTGCTGGGGTATCTATTCTAAGGTAAGGAATCTGTCACTAACGTGTCTCTTTCAGATGCACAAGTTACTAACTTGTGTAACGATATATCTGTAAGAGACAGTAGTTAGTGACAGATTCCTTACCGCCCACCCATCCTCCCCGTTCTGCGAACTGATTTCTAGGGTTAAGGACATCCCTTTCAGGGCCCTAGTATTTTTCAGACACCTATGTCAGCTTCTTGCATGGCTCTGCGTTCCTGGCGCGGAAAGTCGTGTACAGAACTGACGTCAGCGCGCAGGGGCGGCGCCTAAGTACTGCCCGCGACGTCATCCCGGCGATCACGACGCCGACGACGGACGCGGAGCCGCACGACGCCGCCTACCGACGCGCAAGGGTACTGCTACGCAAAAACTTTTCCGGATCCAGCCTGACGCCTGGGGATATTCTAAGGTAAGGAATCTGTCACTAACTACTGTCTCTTACAGATATATCGTTACACAAGTTAGTAACTTGTGCGACAGGGACTCGGGAAGACACTGACAAAACGTGGATTACGGAGGAGACTGAGAGATGGGGGTGCCATGGACACTAGGAGAGACTGCAAGGCTGGGGAGACGCGGCCACTGGGAGACATATACTAGAAGACACGCACACTGGGATACAGGGAAAGGCACTGGAAGAGCTCACACAAACAATACGCCACAGCCCAGAAACACAACATAATCTGATATGGAATGCCTCATGCTTCCACGGAATCCTAGCAGAACAGGGAGAGGGCGGGGTTTAACAAATAAAGCTGCCGACCGAGTCCCGGCATCTGCTCAGTCTCCTGGTGCCTACAAAAACAAGCATCGATCTCTTGTCTTTATGGGGCCATGTGTTTCTAATTAGTGTGGAGGTGCGCACTGCCCCCGACCTCTCAAAGGAAAAAAATCTTGACGAAATCAAGATTTTTTTCCGTTGAGAGGTTGGGGGTAGTGCGCTCCTCCACGCTAATTAGAAACACATGGCCCCATAAAGATAAGAAAGTGCTTTGCTACTGACGCAAAGCAGACGAGCCAGTCAGGATGGGCCGGACCAAAAAACGAAAGGGCGGCAACCAACATACCCCATTTTCAATGGCAGGCCACCGTTTACCATAAACGGTGATGCAAGCCAATGGAAATGAGGGGCGAGGCTTCAAGTCCCTTTCTGAAAACCCCTCATCCACAAAATCTCTCGCCGAGCGAGCAGCGCTTTGCTCTGCAACGCTAGGCAAGACCTAAAAAGGACACGGAGACTGCCAAGTCTATGTGAGCACTGCAGTCACCCTCTACCAGAGGCTCCTTTCGGCGTTCCTTCTATAGAGCAGGCTCCAAAACATATACACCAGAGCACCCGTCCTCATCCTATAAAAGTCCCAACCAGGGCTCCTTTTCTAGAGGATACTCCAGGGGAGGTTACAGGGGAAACAACAATGAGGGCAGAGGCAGGGGTAATAACACCCGCAGCTCCCCTAGCACCAAACAGTGACTTCCCTGCGATTCCCCCCGACCATCCCACTCCTGTCGGGGGGGCGCCTCTCACAGTTCCTACCTGTCTGGGATTCCATCACAACAGACAGGTGGGTAAGACAAATTATCCAGTATGGTTATTGCCTGGAACTCACTTCTACCCCTCCCAACATTCCTCCCAAACAGCGTCCAATGTCATCAGAACACCTAATGCTTCTCAAACAGGAGGTTCTTGCGCTATTACAAAAACATGCAATAGAACCGGTTCCCTTGCCCGATCAGGGCACAGGGGTCTATTCCCTCTATTTTCTCATTACAAAAAAGGACGGCTCTCTCAGGCCAATACTGGACCTCAGACCGCTAAACTTTTACATCCAATCAGACCACTTCCACATGGTCACCTTACAACAAGTGCTTCCACTACGCCAGCAAGGCGACTTTCTCTCCACCCTAGATCTAAAGGACGCCTACTTCCACATTCCCATTCATCCCGCTCACAGGAAATATCTCAGGTTTGTGGTAGATGGCCATCACTCCCAGTTCAAGGTTCTACCATTCGGAGTCACCACGGCACCCAGAGTTTTCACCAAGTGCCTCGCAGTGGTTGCAGCTCATTTGAGAAGACAACACATTCATGTCTTCCCTTATCTGGACGACTGGCTCATAAAAGCAAAATCCCACAGCAGCTGTGTTCAACACACACTCCGTACCATACAACTGCTTCACAGTCTGGGATTCACACTAAATCAGGGCAAATCCCATCTCCAACCGTCCAGAATTCAACAATATCTAGGGGCTACAATAAATACTTCCACAGCCCTAGCATATCCCAACCCAGTCAGGATAAGTGCTATACAGATGTTAATTCAAAATTTCAGCCACAACACTCACTACCAGCAAGAGTGTTCATGCAACTAATAGGGATGATGGCCTCTTGCATTTTTCTCGTTCCTCATGCAAGACTACAAATGCGTCCATTACAAGAGTGCCGAGCACGTCAGTGGAACCAGGCTCACGGTCAGCTAACAGATCTGTTGTTGGTAGACGACCGCACCCACCACTCTCTGCAATGGTGGAACACACAGAACCTTTCCAAAGGGCTGTCGTTCCTCGAGCCAGTTCCACAGATAGTGCTAACAGACGCATCGCTCACCGGCTGGGGAGCTCATCTTCAAACCCATACCATTCAAGGTATCTGGACCCCCCAACAAAAACAATCTCACATCAACTACCTGGAATTGTTAGCAATATTCCTAGCATTTAAATCTTTTCAACTGCACCTTCTAGGCAAAGCTGTCCTGATCCGCACAGACAACATGACAGCAATGTATTACATACAGAAGCAAGGGGGGACACACTCCCTACAGCTATCACACTTAGCGCAAAGCATATGGAGATGGGCCATTCCGCAAAACATATACCTCCTGGCAGAACACTTACCAGGAGTACATAATCAGATTGCGGATCTGCTGAGCCGTCAAGCACAACAGATCCACGAATGGGAACTTCATCCTCGAGTTCTTCTCCCATTCTTTCGACTGTGGGGACACCCAGAGATAGATCTGTTTGCCACACACCAAAACGCAAAATGCCCAAACTTTGCATCCAGGTATCCACACCCATTGTCCAAAGGCAATGCGCTATGGATGTATTGGTCAAACAAATTTGCTTACGCTTTTCCGCCTCTCCCACTCATTCCGTTAGTGGTGCGGAAACTCAAACAACATTCTCTCACAATGATCCTAGTTGCTCCAACATGGGCAAGGCAACCATGGTTCACAACTCTACTGGAACTATCAGTAGTACCGCATCAAAAGCTACACCTCTCACCCAAATTTCTCACTCAGAACCATGGAGACATAAGACACCCAGATCCCAATCAACTCAACCTTGCGATCTGGCTCCTGAGGTCTTGGAGTTTGGCTACCTCAATCTCCCGCCAGACTGTATGAATATTATCAAGGAAGCCAAACGCCCTACAACAAGGGCATGCTATGCGGCAAAATGGAAGAGATTCGTCATTTACTGCACGCACAACAAGATCAATCCATTAGAGGCTTCCATTCAGATCATCATCTGTTATCTACTGCATCTACAACAATGTAACCTAGCGTATACATCTATTAGGTTACATCTAGCCGCCATAGCAGCCTACCTACAAAACAGACAACATTTGTCCTTGTTTGGAGTTCCTGCTATCAAAGATTTCATGGAAGGACTTAAAAGAATAATTCCACCAAGAGCTCCACCCTCTCCGGTATGGAACCTTAATATAGTCCTTACCAGGCTAATGGGTCCTCCTTTTGAACCACTCCACAAATGTGAGCTGCAGTTCCTCACCTGGAAAGTAGCCTTTTTGGTTGCTATCACATCCCTCAGAAGAGTAAATGAAATCCAGGCATTAACCATACAAGAACCATTTTTACAAATCCATCGTAACAAAGTGGTTCTTAGAACTAACCCAAATTTTTTACCCAAAGTAGTATCTGCCTTCCATCTAAACCAGTCTGTTGAACTCCCAGTATTTTTTCCTCAACCAGACTCAGTGGCAGAACGAGCTCTACACACCTTAGATGTTAAAAGAGCAATACTCTACTACATTGAAAGAACAAAATCTTTTAGGAAAACTAAACAACTTTTTGTGGCTTTCTCCCCACCTCATAAAGGTAATCCTATATCCAAAACAGGAATTGCAAGGTGGATTGTAAAATGCATACAAATATGCTACATCAAAGCCAAACGCACATTAACCATTCCCCCTAGAGCTCATTCTATACGCAAACTAGGGGCTTCTATGGCATTCTTAGGGAACATTCCCCTAGATGACATATGCAAAGCAGCAACTTGGGTTACACCACACACCTTCACAAAACACTATTGTGTAGATGTGCAGGCAAAACAACAAGCTAGTGTGGACCAGGCTGTATTAAGAACACTATTTCAAACTACTGCAACAGATACAGGTAGCCACCGCTAAGGCGGTAACTGCTGTATAGTCTATGCAAAAGTGTACAATCTGCAGCTCATATGCCTCGAACGGAAAATGCTACTTACCAGTATGCATCTGTTCTTGGCATGTAGAGCTGCAGAGTTGTACACGCCCACCCGCCTCCCCAGATAGCTCTATCTGTTCCAGTGTGATCTTACTTAGATACATTACACATGGACATCTTTCTATTTCTCACTGCTCCATCTAACCCTACGTGGCAAAAACAATCTAAGGATGGAGCCGATGCCCATGCGCACTGTCGACCGAAGGAGGAGTCACCAACCTCGTGACTACAAAGACTTCTTTGAAGACAAAAATAACATGCAAACATCCGAGCCCAACACCAGATGGCGATCTATGCAAAAGTGTACAACTCTGCAGCTCTAAATGCCAAGAACAGATGCTTACTGGTTAGTAGCATTTTCTTTATTCACCAAACACAAAATAAATATGGATAAATACCAACGGGATGGCCAAAAAAGAAATCTGGAAAAATACAGACTTAAATGTTAAAAAACAAATGCCATAAAACCGGGAGCCATAATTTATAACTCTTGTGTGCTCTTCATGTTTAATAGTTTAAACTGTGAAATATATTTTTATTTTGAAATTGTGAATGAAAATTCTCTTCTTTTATTAGCTGTGTTTATTTTTTTTAAAGTGAGATTTGCAGGTTGTTTAATCGCCTGTCATGTTTCTCGCTTATTCTTTCATTAAGCTTTCTTTAAGCTTCCTTGTAATGCATTCAAACAAACTGAGTCACCTGGGCCTTTACTGACAATCTTTACTGCTTTGCTCTTGGCCCTTCTGCCAGGCTTGTTGCATTATTAATTTGTTGTTCAGCACTGCTGCCTTGTCTTTTAATATATGGCTTGTCACTTTCCCCTATTTCTGTGCTGTGGTGCAGGCTGCTGCAATAGACAGCAACACAAACAACCTGAGCCCTGTAGCCCCTTGCTGTCCTTTCCAGTGAATGTAGCCCTTGCATCTTTAGCTAACGCCCTTGAGCCCGATGTCATCGAGGAAGGAAAAAGCAGCAGCTTCTGGTCTCAGACGGACAAGAATTGTATTATTGCAGAACTTTAGAGAACTAAATGTAAGGCTCTGAGCTTATCACTGCCACCAGATTGAGTTTCTTATTCAAGATCGTGGAAACTCAGAGTCTTACAGTATCTTTCATTATTGTAAGGGTCAACCTTTATTCTCTTATTATTGAGTTGTAGGAATCTAATCATTGACTGACTTCTCAGACACAAAAAGAGAAATTAAGCCACACTGCATGGGAATGTTTAGAATGTGGGCAGTGATGGTTCTCGTTCTTTTAGAGCCATTTTTATTTGAGATTGGTTTTTCTCCTTGGCAAAATTCTTTTATTTACACTTTTTTTTTACGAACAAAATACCAGAAAGCAACCTTGCACTGCCCAAAATAAAACTGCTAAACCCCAATAACAATAGCAGTCAACCAACAGGAGAGATATGAAAGAAAGGTTTTAGTAACAATTCAACTTGAGAGATCTAAAATAGGATATCTGATGGATACCTCTAATCACGGACGCCTCACCTTAGAATATCCCCTGGGCGCCAGTCTGGATCCGGAGATTTTTTTCATAGCAGTGCTCTTGTGTGCCTCCAAGTGTTGGCCTGTAGCTGTGTTGGCTCCATATTGTCCCGCAAGTGATGGAGCAGAGCCGCACATAGAAGCCACCCTTGTGCAGTGACGTCAGTTGCTTTCTTTTTGTACCTTTTGATGCTGATCCAAAACTCTACTTCCGATTCTGTTGGGTTTATAGCACCTTCCAAAACTATTTTGCAGCGTGCTGGGGAATGATGTTCCCACTGAAAGCAGCTGGTTCAAGCCATGTCATGATTGTAGCGGGGCCTGGTCACAGCTAGGCTGCAGCAGCGCAAGAAAAGCCACACGACACAGGTGTACTTGCTATCGTGGCCGGAAGACCCCGTGCGGTTTCCGGCCGTTTATTTTATCCCCAGGGGGCGAGCCCGCCTCAAGGGGTGTGGGGATGCGTGTAAGTCGCAACATTGTCCGAGAGAGCCCGGATGGCTCTCTACATCCCTCCTTTCTTTTGGTTCTGGACCATCAGGTTGTCCCAGTTCAAGGGGACGGATATACAAAGTCCTTCAGTTGTTGACTCGGCGCAGGATTCAGCCGCAGACCATACTTCTGGCTCCGGGAACTGTGAGCTGTCGAGGCACTGGACGGGATACCCCCGGCCGACTCGATGGCGGTGTTCGAACATGTCAACCGGGCACTGTCAGCGCCGCCTTGGCTGACTTGCCTGGGTGTCTCCGGCGGCGCGTTCCGCACACTGGGTGAGGCAGGAGGAGAAAAGTTCGGAAGTGAGTCCTGATAGTCGGATGCTCCTTGGTCCGCCTCTGCCTCAGCTGTCTTCTTAAAGCTGGACACATTCCTCCCTTGAACACTTACAACGATCCATACATCTGGCTCGTAGGGCGTCCGGAACTTCCACCCGGGGTGTCGGTCTTTGATCACCACCCGGTCTCCTACTCTTAGCTGCGGTTCTTGGGCTCTTCGGGCCTCACTGGCCTTCCGGTTCGTTGTCTCCCTCCTCGCTTGGACGGCTGCATCATTCCGCTCCACAGGCACCCACGTCGGGTCTGCCGGGATACTGTCTCGTGGGGCTCGCTTGAACAGGAGATGAGCCGGAGCACACTTGGTGGTGCTATGAGGGGTCTGTCGGTACGCACCGAGGAACTGGTCAAGAGCTGTTTCCGGGTCCTCTTCATTCTCCACTGCGATGCGCAACGCGCGGTTGATTGTCCTCATCAGACGTTCTACCTCCCCGTTCGCTTGGGGCCATAGCGGGGTGATCTTCCTGTGGCGAACTGCTAGACTTTCGAGGTACTTCTGGAACTCTCGCCCCTGAAAAGGGGGTCCATTGTCGGACTTGACCTCTTCCGGTAGTCCCATCATTGCGAAGGTTCTGTTCATGACTCTCTTCACATGGGGAAAAGCTGTCGACGGGACCACTTCAACGACGGGGAATTTCGAGAATGAGTCAACCATGACCAGCATGTGACGTCCATCTGGGAAGGTCCCAAAATCCACGCTGAGATGTGTCCACGGAGTCTTGCTTGGTTCTTCCGTGATCACAGGTGCTGGCGCTGGGTCCCCTCCGGTGATCGTGCAGGCATGGCACTGCCTTACCATCTCCTCCACCATGGCATCCATCGCCGGGAACCAGACCTTGTCCCGTAACCTGGCTTTGGTCTTCGCCATTCCTTGATGACCAACGTGTGCCAATGCAAGGATCCTTTTCTGAAGACTCTCCGGAACCACTATCAGGTGTCCCCTCAGTACAACTCCTCCTTCCCCCACACTGAGTTCGCTACGGACTTGCCACAGCTGTTGGCGGGCATGGCTGACCTCCGGCCGGAGGACGCGGGCGCCGTCCATGAAGTGGGCCCATCCTTTATTCTCCAGTGCTCTTCGGACTCGGGAGAGAGTGGGGTCTTCTTGAGTGGCTCGGCCAATCTCTTCAAGTGTCATGGACGGCCTTGGGGCACGCACCTTGCGACACCACGTTGACAAACGCTTCGGTGCTGCAGGCATCCGCCGACGGGTCCGATGGCATCGTGGACTCCGGGTGACGAGACAGATAATCGGCAGGGTTGTGGGCCCCTGGATGGTAGATTACTCTGTAGTTGTAGGCTTGCAACTGCACCGCCCATCGTTCGATCCTCGGGGGTGCTAGCCGGGATGAGCCAGCAAACAGTGGGAGCAGCGGTTTGTGGTCAGTCACGACATGGAACTCCTGGCCGCACAGATACAGGTGGAAGTGCTGGCACGGCCATTTGAAAGCCAACGCCTCCCTCTCGATTTGGGCGTACCTGGTCTCAGTGTCAGTGAGGGCTTTGCTGGCATAGGCGACTGGCTTCCACACTTCCTGGCCGTGTTCTTGAAGGAGGACCGCTCCTAGGCCCACCGGGCTGGCGTCGACGACCAGTTCCGTTCTTCGTCTAGGGTGGAAGTAGGCCATTACGGTCTTGTCCAGCAACCCTGCTTTGATATCTTGGAACGCTTTGTTGGCCGCCAGCGTCCACTCCCACTTGTGATCATGGCGCGTAAGGACGCGCAGTGGCTCAGACATGGCTGCAAGGTTGGGGATGAAGCGTCCACAGTACGTGGCCATGCCGAGGAAACTCCTCACTTCGGTGGGGTTTTGAGGGGTGCTGGCCGCTCTGATAGCTTCGGCCTTCTTCGGGTCCACCAGGAGTCCTTCTCGGGTGAACGTGTACCCAAAGAAATCGACGCTCTCTTCATAAAATGAGCATTTGGATTTGTGCAGGGTCAGCCCACAGTCTGCCAACCTCTTCAGAGTGGCTCGGAGGTGAGAGTGGTGTTCCTCGAGCGTGTTGGAGAACACAAGGATATCATCGCTGAGGTTGATCACCCCTTGCAGCCCCGACAGTGCTTCCCGGATGGCATTTTGGAAGACTTCAGCGGCTGACGATACTCCGAAGCTGAGCCTCTTGTACCTTCGGAGGCCAACGTGTGTCGAGAAGGTGGTAATATACCGGCTCTCGGGATCCAATTCCAGCTGATGGTAGCCGGCGTTCAGGTCTAGCTTGGAGAACCACTTCGCCCCATTTAGGTCCGCCACAATATCGTCCATTGTGGGGGTGATGTGACGTTCTCTCTTCACAGCGGTATTCGGCAGTCTCATGTCGACACAGAGTCGAATGGCTCCGGGTTGTTTGGGTTTGGGCGCCACGACCAGCGGGGGCACCCACGGAGTGGGGCCAGAGACCTTCTCGATCACATCTAGCGCTTCGAGCTTTCTCAGTTCCTCCTCCACTTGCGGGCGTAGGTTGAAGGGCACCCGCCGGTGCCTACGGGCCACAGGTCGTATCGAGGGGTCAATGTGGAGCTTGAACCTCTTGCCTTTGAGCTTCCCGACTCCTTTGAAGAGAGCCGGAAACTCCTTCAGCATCGCTTCCGCATGGGAGTTATGGATCTGATTGGCGAAGAAGACAAGACCTAGGTCCTCGGCCGTGTGGCAGCTGAGTAAAGTTCCCTTTTTACCCTCAGTGATGTGGAACCTCGCCTCGGTGGAGTAGCGTCCGCTGGCGACGGTGGTCTGAATGACGCCACGGAGAGGAAGTGGGTCCGTCCCTCCGTACGTGTAGATTCGGGCTGTGGACGGTGCAAGAGGGGGTCGCGGCGACAGGCGGTCATATTGGTCTGAGTCCATCACATTGACAGATGCACCAGTGTCAATGAGAGCTTGTACATCCGTGCCTTCGATGGAGACTGAGCACATGGGAGGTGGTCTCCGACCGGTACCTGTCCTGCTGACGTACGACACCACGAACACATCCTCTTCATCGTCCTCATACATGGGGCGTCGGCCCTGTGGCTGGTCATCCGGCACTGGCGGTGGGTCATCGAGGGAGATTTGGCGGACACGCTGAGACATGCTTCTGGGCCTCGACGGTGTTTGTCGGAATCCCCCACCACGGCACACTCTGGCATAATGATTTAGCCTTCCGCAGCGGGAGCACGTTTTCCCTTTTGCCCCGCAGACAGCCGTCGTGGGGTGATCCTCACCACAGTATCCACACGGTCCACCTGGTGGCGGTTTGGGCGCCTGGCGAGTCGTCGTGGGGCGTCTCTGGATCACATCCACCCTTTCTTCCTTGATTGGCGGGTGTCTGGGCGCCTGTGAGGCGGCAACCGGGGTGTGTAGGGCGGCTTCCATCTCTTCTGCCCTGACGTCCGACAGTTCATGGGAGCGAGCCAGGACCAGGATCTCGTCCAGAGAGATTCCAGGTTGCCGGAGGATCAGTTTCCGCAGGAGTTTTGAGCGGCAGCCCAGGATGATTTGATCACGCATTTCCTCCCGCTGGTCCGCGAAGGGGCACGTGCTAGCCAGCCGGCGTAGACGTGCGTAGAACATATCAACGGACTCTGAGTCGGTCTGCCACGCCCTCTTGAACTTGAATTTCTCGAAATCGTGATTGAGCTGTGGGTCAAAATGTCTATTGAGCGCGGCGACCGCCGCCTCGTAGTCGTCTTCATCTCCGGTGTTGGGAAGCGTCTCGAACAGGTCATAGATCTCCGCACCCCCGTAGTAGATGAGGAGTGACCGTTTCACGGTGCCATCTATTTCCCTCGTCCCCTTAAAATAGTGGTTGAGTCGTCCGACCCATGCCTTCCATCGGGGCGCGGCAGTGGCGGGGTCCGAGGCCTCACTGAAGGGGGGTAGGGGTGCAATCGCGGTGTGGGTGTGCACCTGTGGGCTGATTGGCGCCAACGACTGGGTTACGCCCTCCATCTTGCTGGGCGGCAGCACCGTCCGCCGGTGGGTTGCTCATTGCGTCTGTGTGGTGAAGCGTGGACGCGGGGGCGTGACCTGCTTGCTGATCGTTTTCGCCTGGCACGGTTCACCTTTCTTTTTTTTTTTGTCTTTTAGCAGCAGCGGTGCAGTCCTGCCAGTGGTGCCTGCTTTGGGTGTCTCAGAACAGCTGGCTTCCCTCACTGCATCCTCCAAGGATCACCTGGCCCCACACGCAGAAGTGCACAGAGCCCTCCTCAGAAGAATCAGGGCTGGCAGCCTGCGGTTCCTTCGTGACCCTGTAGGGGGCGCGCAGCTCCAGGCACAGGCAGCAGAGGGGGCAGCACACTCCCGGGGCCTTGCAGTACCGATGTGGGCCGGCGGGTCCAGACGCTTCAGATGGGCCCAGGGGGCGCCGGCAGACGTGAGCGTTGGAGCAGCCCCGTGCAGGAGGGGCAGGCGGGACACAGCGAGGCGCTCAGAGCGCCCCCACACTTACCCGCGCGATGCAGGCCACTTGACGGCGCCGCCGGCTGAACGCGATCCCGTTGGGCAGGGAGACGCGTGGGCGGGCGCCGGCCAGATCGCCGCTGAGGCGGGCAGGCGCTGTCTCGGGCAGAGGCCACAGACGAGGAGGGGCACCAGGAGCAGCAGGCGAGCGGTGGACCAGAGCGGCACGGGTGGGCACCGCACGCTCGTTGAAGCACACCGCACGGCAGCGGAGGGAGCAGGGCAGCACGGGTGGGCTCCGCACGCTCCCAGCAGGGCTCCTGAAGGTAGGCCAGCACGCGAGGGGTGCTACCGGCCTCGTCGCCAATGTAGCGCGGCGGGGCCTGGTCACATCTAGGCCACAGCAGCACAAGAAAAGCCACACGACGCAGGTGTACTTGCTATCGTGGCCGGAAGACCCCGAGCGGTTTCCGGCCGTTTATTTTATCCCCAGTGGGCGAGCCCGCCTCAAGGGGTGTGGGGATGCGTGTAAGTCGCAACATTGTCCGAGAGAGCCCGGATGGCTCTCTACAATGATGGCAGGAAGCAGATGTTGTTCACTGACCCACACAAGGTGTGTCTTTGATGACTGGCCTCGGGATTCGACTCCTAAAGTTGTGATAATTGCACCCTCATGCACCTAAAGAGGATCCAAGACCATTATGCGAAGTTGTATATCACCAAATTCAAGAAGATGCAGGCTTCGCTTAGGTTCCGCTCCCACTCCTGGTTGCGTGGCCAGGCCGAGAACCAAAATGGCTGCTCGAGCCTGAAGCTCCAGAACTCGCACCGCAATAACGTGACCCAATCCCCACAGATGGCGATAATTTCTATGTCAAGGCAGCTGGACACGTTTCTGAGGGCCTAAAGCACACCCGGGGCTCGAGTCCAGGTCTCTAGCGACTATGTGAGCACTGAATGCAACGATAGACAGTAGCGGCCCGCGAGCCTGAGGGCGGGGCACGCACTGTCTGACGGCGTCACCAAACTCGAGACCCGACGCGGCCTGCCTGCAGCAACAATAACGCGTGTGGACGCCCGGAGCAGTGGGACGACCGCACCCAGACGCTGCAAACACCGGAATGCTGCAGCAGACACCCACGAATCGGCCGATGGGGCTTTGGTGAGGTATGAAGGTGCCCCAGTGTTATTTCTCCCCGCCCGATGGCCCTGCCGTGAACGGAGCGGGAGTGAGTCTACTGTCGTGACTACACGCACCGGGGCAGCGCGCCACCCCACGAACATATAACAAAGCTACTGGCCTGGATTAACTTGCCCTGTGCTAGATGATGCCCTAGGGACATTCTCCCTGTAATCCTGAAGTGCTGAAGGGAGTGCTCCAGCGACTCGACACTTGGCAGTAATATTCAGCAGCATAAAGGGCAGACAGTGCTGCATGTAATTAGCAGCGCGTGTAAGTCGACAATACCAGCCCACACATGGGGGAGAGTGTCAAGAGTCACAACAGCATCAGCTCTGACAGCCTGAGAGTTACTAAAGTGGGAGCCCTGCTAACTTGGGGATATATTTGCTGAGACTCCCACCCATCATGGGCCGCTCAGATCCACGGCAGCGCCCATTATTGTTTGATTCCACTAAATCTCCTAAGCGTGGTGAAGATGATCAGAGCGAGGCTGCTGCCCGCGATGCAGGCATCAGTTGGGTGCTGAGCTGCAGGTGAGAACCGCCACTATTCTTAGAGTTAAGGGCTAGATTTAACGCGGTGGATGCTCGCCTGAATGGCATTTCCTCCAGGCTAGAAACTATGCATGAACGCCTCGCCCAGCAGAAGGCGCAAATTTCTGCAGCGGAACAACGCATATCGGATGTAGAAGATTCGGGCTCCACCAATACCCAACGTATTAATAAACTCGAAAGATTGCTGCGACAAACAGCGTCCAAAGCAGAAGATTTGGAAGCGAGGTCTCGCAGAAACAATATCTGCATCGCAGGAATCTCCGAGTCCACAAACACAGGACGCATGGGTAATTACATTGAGACCCTTCTTGTTGCTCTATTCGGTTGAGATGCCTTCACTACTTCATTTGCTGTTGAAAGGGCCCATAGATCCCTGGGGCCCTGCCCAGCCCCGGGAACGCCGCCTCGGCTGATTATAGCCAAGCTACTAAATTACCAGGACCGGGATACAGTGCTGCGACTTGCCCATGAAAAAGGAACAATCCAATATCAAGCTATGAAGCCAATGTTTTATCCAGACTTCACTCCAATAGTGCAAGAGGCAAGTCGTTAATTTACAGAAGTAAGACGGGTTCTGTGAGAGGCGAATATCAAGTACTCGATGCTTTACCCAGCGCGACTTCGTGTACATTATCAGGGTAAAAGTCACTTCTTTGAAACAGCAGACAAGGCTACTAAGTTCTGTAAGCCACCGCTCAGAATTTGGTTCTGCAGTTGTGACTGGTGGCGCGCTCTCCCTGGCGCATCTTTCCTTCGAGTGACATCCAGCTGCCCTGGAGATTCGCATGCAGGGACTACCGCAGCAGATCCAGCCCCTCGTATGGTGAAGGTGGTGGGGACCTCCCCACAGGTTTACGAAATATAAAAAATGTTGCGCTTATGTTTTTGTTTTTTTCTACTATCCCAGACTCTGCTATCATGGTACTGTGTTAAACGGTACACTAAATCTGTTGATTGAGCCGCAATATAGCATGCATACCCACGACCAGAATGGTGCTTCTTCCTGGGCGTTGTCCTTCCCCGCGGATGACTCCGTCAATGTTTTGTTTGTTTTCCACTAGGGATTTGAAAGTTGGGATCCTATGGCTGCAATTTCACTTCTGTCATAAGTGGGAGAGGGGTTTCGGGATGTTCGTGATTATATAGTTTATTGTCTCATACATTGCCCTACAGAATGATCTACTGCTTTACACTGTTCATGGCTTACGCATTATACTCCCTCCGAGTGTTGTAGTCACTACCAGCGATAACACAACTATGGCCTGCTCCCTTATCCGTACTAACTGCGATATCGCATGTCTACACCTAACATAACTACCACCGTCCCTTCGTTAAAATGTATGTCCTGAAATGTGCGTGGCCTGTCTAACCCTCGCAAGGGCCGACAGGTATTATCCTATTTAGCTAGGCATGGTGTGAAATTGGCATACCTCCAGGAGACACACTGAACACCCAGCAGCACGCCTCAATTTGCCTTAGCTTGGGGCGCGCACAGGTTCTTCACAAGTTACAGCACTTACTCTAGGGGGTATGTATTCTAATACATAAGACGATACCCTTTGTCACAAGAGAAGTTGTGGTGAACCCTACAGGCCGCTATATGATAGTAGCGGGTAGACTGGGCATTATGCCCATACTGCTAATTAACATCTATGTGCCGAATACAGAAGCCCCTGAGTTTTTTTACAGACATATCAATGCATATTTCTCGCCTAGATACCCGCACTATATTGTTGGGGGGGGATTTCAATTTGTCCATGACCCCAACACTTGATACAACCGGCCCGGGCCATGTCACGAAACCGCATTCCCTGCGCACGCTATCTGAGCTTATCCAATCCCATTTTTTAGCAGACGCATGGCGTCTTAAGCACCCAGACGCCAGAGAATACACATTTTATTCGGCTCCCCATGGCACTTGGTCCCGTTTAGATTATTGGTTCCTCTCCCCTGACCTAGCCCATGCACTTGTTGACATATCGCATTTGCCTAGAACACACTCCGATCATTCCCCAGTGTTACTAACTATGAATGTCAGACACTATTCGCAGCACCCACCATGGCGCTTCCCCACAACCGCCTTGTTAGATGAGGTGCTCCTCACTGAGGTCCGCGAGGCAATAATCGAATTTTTTCAACATAATGTTGGGTCAGTGCAACACTTTTCGACGCTGTGGGATGCCTTTAAGCATTCATAAGAGGAATCTGTATAGTGAAACATTCCGGAGTCCTCCACTCTCTCCGCCGTGATCTGGAATGCGTTGAGACGGCTTTAAAGGCATTAGACTCGAGAGCAGGTGCACAAGATCGAGACAGTTATTTACGGACACGAGCGGCTCTTATGCAGGAGTTTCAGGAGCTGGCCATTAGAGAAGTGATGTACCTGAACAAATATTCCAGAGCCAGATTTTATGGCGAGGGTGAAAGGCCGGGGTGCACATTAGCCAATGCACTACGCCCCCCATACCAGGCAGCAATGATTTCCTCGCTCCATCTTGATGATGGTTCAGTAGTAACAGAACCGAAAGACATAACTAATGCATTCATGCAATATTACACTACCTTTTATGCATCAAAGAACACAGCTAACATAGGTATCATTTCAGACTATCTCGCAGAAATAGCAATGGTCTGGATGGAGAAGGAACAGCTGGAATTACTGGCTGCGCCTATCACTTGTGAGAAAATTGCACTGAAGATCTGAGTGGCACACGTGCACCGGGGCTGGTTGGCATCGCGGGTGCGTTTTATAAAACATATAAAGACGAGTTGGTTCCATACGTATTGGAGGTATACGCGGAGGCCTTGTCCAATGGAATACTCCCCCCGACGATGCAGGAGGCCGTCATTACCCTTGTATTGAAACCTTGTAAACCCCCAGAACAATGCTCCTCCTATTGTCCATTATCCCTTCTAAACCATGATAATAAAATATTAGCCAAAATATTGGCAATGCAACTATCATTATTAATGAGCACAATCGTATCCCCGTATCAAACAGGGTTTGTAGCTGGCCGGTTCACATCTGTAAACCTACGTACTGTGTTTAAAGTCTTTAACCAAATCGAACCCAGTCTCCCTTCGGCAGCAGTGCTACTTGATGCTGAGAAAGCATTTGATTCACTAGAGTGGCCGTTTTTATTTGCTACGCTGAGTAAGCTCGGATGCCCCTTGGGATTTTGTAATTCAATCCGCTTACTATACGCTGCTCCAACTGCGCGACTGAGGGTGAATGGCACAATTACAGAACAATTTTCCCTGCATTGGGGTACCCGTCAGGGATGCCCCCTGTCCCCTTTATTGTTTATTATCGCAGTGGATCCCCATGTGCGATGTCTACAAGAACGACATTTGGCGAGAGGACTGCGATTCCAGCAAGGCCCGCTACTGGCGTCCCTATATGTGGACGATAATATATTGTTTTTAAGAGACACTACGACCAACCTCTCTCCGGTATTGGGTGAGGTGGTCCGCTTCGGGGCACTATCTGGACTCAGGATCAGTTGGACAAAATCAGAAATATTCCCCTTGACTGATGCAACATTTTGGGCGCCCTTGGACTTCCCTCTCTGGTGGTGCTCCGACCCCCCTCGATGCCTTGGTATATATCTGCACCGACAGAGTGCGGAGGTCATTCGATTGAACTATGGCCCTGCGCTTGATAAATTAAACACACTGGTCGATAAATGGATTAAACTACCCTTATCCATGGCCGGCAGAATCGGGATAATTAAAATGGTAGTACTCCTCCGATTCTCATATTTGTTTTTAAATATTCCTATCATACACACCAACGCATTCTTTCACGGCCTCCGCAGCACACTAATTTGACTGATATGGGCGAGACGCCATCCCAGGATAGGATGGTCCACCCTTACCCTGCCATATGCACGTGGTGGATTTGGCGTACCTGATCTCTATCTTTATTATCAAGTGCACTTCTCCTATTATTGGTATCATCCAGACACGCGGCTCCAGTATCTGAAACCGGAAAGCTCTCAGATTCATCCATATCCATTAGATCCGCTTCTCCCATTAGGACTACCCAGACATACTTCAGCAATACAGACGATCGCAATAACATGTTGGGCATGGAAGAAGCTTCAAAAGTATCTAGGCGCAGAACATCTTTACTCCCCACACATTCCATTAGTCAATAGTTCCTGGTTGCCAGTCACAACAGAGGCATTAACTCAAAAAACACTCCGCACATGCCACATGCGGGTACTGGGAGACCTATTTGAGGATTCCATTACGATCAGTGACATCGCTTCATGTGTTCAGCAAGAATTACACACATGGACAGATTTATCCAATATAGACTTCACAGTGCAGTACTCTCGACGATCCCCATGGCACCCCTTGAGCCACAAGACTTTCCTATATTGACACACGTGATCACAACTCCGGACAGTGCACATCTAGTATCCAGACTTTACCACGCAGCCGTGGATAAGAAGCCCATTAGGGAGCGGGGGTCGAGGGTGGCCTGGGAGACTGATCTGGGTTTCCCCCTGTCTGATAAAATGAGTTTTTTTTGCTGTGAACAAATCAAAGGTGTCTAGTAAACATCGACATAAATTATTACATTTTAAATATTTGCACCGCTCTTATTATACCCCACAACTTTTATATCGATTGGATCCCTCCAAGCCCCATCACTGCCTTAAATGTGCGGCAGAGAACGCAGACTTTGCCCATTTGCCCTGGAATTGTGCGGTTATCTTGAAATATTGGGAGGAGGTGTTCCTTATTTGATCAGCTATGATAGAGCTTACTCTTGAACCTTCTCCTTTACTGGCCCTACTGGGCTATATTCTTCCACTGCCAAAGGGAGTTCGGAGATACACAGCCATTGCATTACTTCTGGCTAAGTGCCAGGTGTATGTGGACTGCGGAGCGGCCTCCTGCCCCACAACCAAGCAGTGGCTACGAGATATGATTGAGTGTGATACCTCCAGTGACATATACGCATCACCCCAGACCCCTACCTTCAGACCTAGGTGCATCTGGCAGCCACTGAAAACGTACTTGCAAACATTCCCACTGGAGAATGGCGCTCCGCCCTCTTGAGCAAATAGCTTACAGGGCGACGATTGGTGGCTTTCGGCGGACAAGGACTGTGTGCCACTGGCGGAAATTGAGAGGGTGGTGCAGATGCTGGCTACCTGGGCACTGTTGGTGTGGGCATAGCGGATGTGCGCTTAGTCCATCACATGCAGGTGATGGGGGGGATGGGCTAGCGGGACTAGATCGTACACTAATTGTAATAGTGACTATGAGACATGATCTGAATGTAATGTAATACAATGGCGAATGGGAAGAATGGCCTGAATATGTAATAGATCAATGCAAGCTTTCTTTGTTCGGATAAGACTCATTTGTTTACTGAAGTTTGAATATGCAATGTTATGTACTATGCATTTTGGAAACTAATAAAAACATTTATAAAACCGCTCCCACTCCAAGTCGCAGGCCTGATCTCGATCCTAGTACCGGGTCCACTCCCACGACCATTCATCTTCCTGTTTGAAATCCTCTGATGAGTTGAAGTTCAAATACAAACACAAGCATAAAAAAGCAAAGCAGTACTCGACTCCATCCCTCCACTTTGACTTCAAAAAGATGGAAGGAGTACTTCATGATGCACGTCTCACTCCCAAGCGAGTCTCCGGATACAGAACCGATTCCTGAGTTGGCCCTGATGATCCCTGATATCCCTGGCCTTCATCGTCCTACAGCAAATCAAAGCCTTTCAACAGCCCATGATGCAAAATTTCAGTGTGCTTCTGGCTCACTCTGGCGGGGTCACTACCCAGTTCCATCTACTCCCGTGGCACCCATTATTGAGCCCGTACCAACACCGGTGCAGACTTCTACTTCACTCCCGAGACCCACATCGGTTCCTCCCACCCGAGTGCCGGTGCAAACGCCACCCACATCTGAGAAAGATACAGTGCCGACACACGTGTAAGGCACCCAACCGAGTGCAACCAGTCTAACCGTGTGCCTATGCCATGTTGCAACCAGTGGCATAGCTAGGAGAGCACGGGGCGGTCCGCCCCCGGTGGCATGAGTTTTGGGAGCGGTGGCCTCCCCCGCTCTTACTTGCCGTCTCGGGGCAGCAATAGGAAGTCCCCACCCGAATGTGTTTGCCGCAGGGCGGCAAACCGAGAAAGCTAGTCGGCACCCAATCCCCGCCACCCCCGCTCTTCACTGCAAATGCAGGGACAGCCAGAGGGCTAGCTACACCACTGGTTGCAACTACCAGTAGAGTGTTCACTACGGGTGTAAAAGGTTAGGATGGTATCAACATAGGTATTTCCGCCTGCTATCATGTAGATATTTGTAAATTAATGCATAATATTGAGTAGTGTGTGCATAATTGTAGTACCTTTCCTTTATATAAGTAAAAGCACTGGCAGGACGCTGATTTATTGGCTGTTCATTGCATACACAAAGAGATGATGGACGGAGCGCTGAAACTTTTCAGACACTCACCCCCAGTCACAGTTCGGGCTGGACTGTTCCCATGAGGCACAGGGTCAAGACTGATTTGCATATGGCTGGGTCTGAACTGGAGTGGCGAAGTGAGCTAAAGAACGATGATGGATTCATCCCAGATCTGTGACTGGGGGTGAGTGTCTGAAAAGTTTCAGCGCTTCGTCCATCATCTCCTTGTGTTTGTTTTGTTCGCCCTAAGTTGGCAGGGTATGCCCAGACGTGGGTCCCTTGCTCACTTTGCCACTGGATTCAAGCTAGCCTGGCTGATGAGGGGTATCTGAAAGAGACTGTAGTTATATATTCCTTACCTTAGAATTACCCCCAGGCGTCCGACTGGATCCGGAGACATTTTTTCTTAGCAATACCCCTGCGCCTCGGTAGGTGGCGTCGGTCGACTCCACATCCGTTGCTGGCCTCGTGGTCGTCGGGATGACGTCGCACTGTCTACTTAGACGCCGCCCCTGCGCGCTGACGTCAGTTCTTTCTTTTTCTGCTCCAGCCAGCACAGATCCGGAGAGAGCGTGCCCCATAGTCACTTTTTGACTAAAACGGTTTCGACTTTTTTCGACATCTTTTTCGAGTCTTTCGACTCCTGGTGCATGAGGGATGTCCCATCGTCGGACTGGCTTCAAGCCTTGTGACTCATGTCACAAGCTGATGTCTGTCACAGATCCGCACCTCGTGTGTCTCTGGTGCCTGGAGTGCGACCACGACCCGAAGTTGTGCTCCGACTGTCAGGCCATGAACCCGAAGTCTTTGCGGGAGCGTTCCTGAAAGCTTCTGGAGGCCCGGCAGTCGGCTCCACGCCGCTCGAGGTCCCAGTCGAGAGGAAGGTCTTGGGACCGGTCGCGGAGCCATCACCACTCGTCATCGAAGACTTCGCACTCATCGGGTAAGTCGAAGCACAAGAAGAAGGCGAAGAAGCATCTTTGCTCTATGCCTTCTCCCCGGCCGTCAGCCCACACGACGCGGGAACCCGGAGTGTCGTCAATATCCGGCTCTGCCTTCGGAGCCCGCTTTAGGGACGACTCTGCGCTTCCCTCCCTTTCCGGGAGCCAGAGCGTCCCCTACCCAGCTTTGAGCTTTCTACGAAGCGCTTCACGGCATCATTGACAGTGGTTCGGAAGAAGCAGGACACTCAGCTCCGCTCTCCGACGTCAGGCATATTCATGCAGCCCTGAACGAGCAAATCGGCTCTGCGCTTCGCTTCAATTAGCAAGACACGCAGCCCTTCGCCTTCAGGCTCAATTACTGAAGTCCTGGTTAAACAAATATCGGCCTCACAGCTCCAAATAGACAACCGGCTCAGCGCTGCCTCCCAATTAGCTGGAAACGCAGCACCTTCGCCTTCAGGCACATTAATTGATTTCCTAACTCAGCATATTCATCTTGCTCACTATTTCTATGTCCTGAAGATGATCTCGAGTAACTGAGATCGAAACGCCGGCGACCCTCTACAACAAGAACTCCTTACACTCTGTATAAAATTATTGAGGAGTTCTCATAGATGTCAATGTGATGTTTATGTTTTAAAGTCACCCTCACTTTTTCACTTCACGCTCCTTGTCACTTATTTATGTGAGCACCTGTTTTTTTGAATAATCCTTATAAAATAAATAACACACGTTATTTTGATTCTTATGTCCCTGTGCATATTACTTATCGCTCCCTGAGATATTGATTATCAATCACGAATGTGGTACCTTGTCCCCTTAACGGAGACTACTTACCTTGGACCTTCTTGGGCCATTTCTGAACCACTGTTTTCTAAAATATTTATCCACCCCAGGTTCACATATCGGGGTCCCCTTGTTTCTTTACTACATTCACGGCATCTTTAGGCAGCCCGACTCCGCCGGCGCGCCTTTGGACCCCGCAGACTCGGCTGGGGCCCTGGGCCTTCGAAGGTGGAGGCTCCGGCGCCGGAGGGCCCCGAGGATCCAGGCCTGGATCCGGATCGGTGCCGGTCGACCTCACGGGACCTTCCCCGGCGCCGATTCCAGTGACGATGCCCCCGACGCCGGTTGTGCCCCCAACTGGCGTCAACCCCAGCCTCACACTGATTTGGACACGGAGCCGGACCGGCGTCGACCAACGGCGGTACCGGTGCCGACCGGTACTTTTGTACCACTGTTCTTTCCTGGCGTTCCTTTCTGCCCTGACTGGCAGCGAGAGGAAGGTGAGGAGGACTGGGAGGGGTCTGTTGACCCTCTAGAAGACCAGCTTGAAGAGCCGAACTGGAGAGAGGAGTTGGGTGATGCTAGTGGTCTGGATACCTCTCCAGACCTTGGTATGCTTTCTCCCCCTACTGTGGCTACGGAGGAGGGAGCCTCCTACGCTGTGGTGTTGCGTAGGGCGGCTGAGGCCTTGAGCTTCCTACGGTGGCAGTCAGGACTAACCTCCTGACTGAGGTGCTTCAGCCAGCAGCAGCCTCTTCGGAGCCCCTGCTGCCTTTCAATGAGGCCCTCACTGACATCCTCCTGGGCACTTGGTCCAAGCCCCAGCACAGGGGCTCCTGTGGACAGGATGACTGCCCGACGCCACCGCCCGGCTCCGGGCGACCCACTTTTCCTCTCCCAAGACCCTACCCCCGAGAGCTTGGTGGTTCAAGCCTCATCCTCAAAAGGAAGCGCATTCCCTACAGCTCCCCAAGATAGCGAATCCAAGAAGCTGTACCATCTTGGGAAGAAGATGTTTTCTTCCGCCAGCTTAGGACTGCGGTCGGTGAACACCTCATGTCTCTTGGGCCGTTACGCACACACGGTGTGGGACATGGTTGCGCAAGTGGTGCCACAGTGCCCGGAGGAGTCCCGGGCCGTGCTCACCCGAGCTGTTGCTGAGGGTTGAGATGCAGCAAAGTTCACCATCCGGTGTGGGCCGGATACCGCCGACTCGCTGGGTAGAACGGTTTCCACATCGGTAGCCCTGAGGCGCTATGCCTGGCTGAGGACCTCTGGCTTCTCTGGGGATGTCCAATTTACCCTTTTGGACATGCCCTTAGATGGCTGTCGCCTGTTTGGTGACAAAGCGGACAACGCGCTCGAGCGTTTCAAGGACTCTAGGGCTACGGCCAGATGCTTGGGCCTCACAGCAACTTCCCGCCCCATGCAGTCTGACTTTCGCCCCTTTCGTGGCTACGGAAGGGGTGCCCCACCACGTTCCACCCAGAGCCACAGGCCCGTGCAAGCTGCCCAGCCTCTGCACGGCCGGGGACGTGGGACCCAGGGTCAGGGGGCCAGAGGGCGGGCCCGTCCACCAATGCCCCCCCTGCAGCAGCCTCCAAACCCTCCTAGTCCGACCTTTCAGGGCCACCAGTTACCAGTGGGTGGCAGGATCAGCCATCACCTCCCCCACTGGCACAACATCACGTCGGACAGGTGGGTTTTGCAGATAGTCCGATAGGGCTACTCCCTCCCCTTTGAGACTTCTCCTCCCTCCATGCAACCAGCATTCCATTGCATGTCGGAGGATCATTTGGCCCTTCTCCGTCAGGAAGTTACGGCCCTCTTGGCCAATGGGGCTATCAAACGCGTCCCTGTGCCAAAAGTAGGCCGTGTTTGCTACTCCCACTACTTCCTGGTACCCGAGAAGGACAAAGGCCTGCGTCCTATCTTAGACCTCAGGTACGTCAACCGCTTCCTCCGGAAGGAGAAGTTCAAAATGCTAACCTTGGCTCAGGTCTTGTCTGCCCTCGACCCTGGAGACTGTATGGTAGCGTTGGACTTGCAGGACGCTTCCATTCACATCCCCTTCTTGCCTGCCCACCGGTCTTACCTACAGTTCACGGTATGCCACGATCATTTCCAGTTTACTGTGCTCCCCTTCGGCCTTACCAGCGCCCCTCGGGTGTTCAGGAAAGTGATGGCGGTGGTTGCAGCTCATCTGCGCAGATCAGGGGTTCCAGTCTTCCCCTATCTCGACGACTGGCTGTTGAAGGCGGGCTCGCCTCAGGCTGACGTCTCCCACCTCCAGACTACGGCAGACCTCTTGCATTCGCTGGGGTTCACAGTCAACGTGCCGAAGTCCCACCTGAACTCCTCTCAGAAGCTCCTTTTCATTGGAGCGGTTCTGGACACAGCACAGTTTCGGGATATTCGGGCTATGATACCGATGTTTCAGCCTCTATCTCGGATTTCGGTGAGGATGACCCTGAGGCTGCTGGGCCTCATGGCCTCCTGCATCCTGCTAGTGGATCATGCCAGATGGCATATGCGGGCTCTGCGGTGGAACCTGAAGTTCCAGTGGGCGCAGCATCAGGGAAATCTTTCCGATATCGTCCAGATCTCAGAGGGGACTGCACGTCAGTTGCAGTGGTGGCTCACGGACCAGGATTCGGTCAACGGCAGATCCCTCTTCCTTCCCCAACCAGAGTTCACAGTGGTGACAGAGGTGTCACTCCTGGGATTGGGCGGCCACATGGGAGAGGCAGAGATCAGAGGCCTCTGGTCTCTGGCGGAGTCCGGGCTCCACATCAATCTTCTGGAGCGCCGGGCGATTCGTCTGGCACTGAAGACATTCCTTCCTTCTGTCAAAGGAAGAGTAGTGCAGGTGTTCACGGACATCACCACCACCATGTGGTACTGCAACAAACAGGGTGGGGTGGGGTTGTGGACCCTATGTCAAGAGGCCCTTCGCCTTTAGACATGGCTAGAACATCAGGGTATATCCCTGGTGGTTCAACAACTGGCAGGTTCCCTGAACGCCAGGGTGGACAAACTCAGCCGCCGGTGCATGATGGATCACAAATGGATCTTCACTCAGAGGTGGTACAAGGTCTCTTTCAGCAGTGGGGAGAGCCTTGGTTAGCTCTATTCGCCACCGAAGAGAACGCGCAATGTCAGCAGTTCTGCACTTTGGAGTTTCCAAGGCGGCACTCACTCGGCGACGCCTTTCGTCGCAAGTGGAATTGCGGCCTCCTGTACGCCTTTCCGCCTGTACCACTTCTGCCCAGAGTGCTGAAGAAGATCAAGTGTGACCGGGCCCAAGTCATTCTTGTGGCTCCGGACTGGGCACGAAGAGTTTGGTACCACGAGCTCTTGAGCATGGCCATCGATCCTCCGATCAGACTGCCTCTTCGGGAGGATCTTCTGTTGCAGCAGATTGGGACAGTTCTCCACCCGAACCTGTCCAGCCTCCACCTCCTTGCGTGGAGATTGAGCGGCGACAGTTGACCGCTTTCGACCTTCCTCCCGAAGTCTGTAAGGTTATCTTGGCAGCCTGGCGTCCCTCCACCAAAACGGTATACGCTTGTAGACGGAACATATTTGTCGCATGGTGCACAGCAAAGGCTGTGGATCCCCTCTCTGTCCATCTTTCAGAGGTTCTCCTCTTCATTCTTTCTTTGGCCCAGCAGGGCTCTGCTCTGGGCACTCTTAAGGGCTGTCTTTCGGCCATTTCGGCTTTTCCTCGTCTTCCTGATCAGCCCTCTCTTTTAAAGTCCCCGACTGTAAACAGATTTCTGAAGGGCATTACTCATCTCTTTCCTCCTTCTCCTTTCGTAATGCCCCAGTGGGACTTGAACCTTGGGCTCACTTATCTTATGTGTGCTCCCTTTGAGCCACTACATAATTGTCCTCTTCGACTCCTTACTTTGAAGACTGCTTTCTTGCTTGCCATCACCTCTGCTCGCAGGGTGAGTGAGCTTCAGGCTTTATCTTCCAAACTTCCCTTTCTTGCTGTCCATCCGGACAAAGTAGTCCTCCATACTAGGCCCTCTTTTCTGCCCAAAGTGGTTACTTCCTTCCACATAGGTCAGACCATCACATTGCCTACCTTCTTCCCGCGTCCGCACCCTTCCAAAGAGGAAGAGATACTCCACCGTCTGGACCCAAAGCGTGCGCTGTCTTTCTACCTTGACCACACAAAAGACTTCTGAGTAGACGATCAACTCTTTGTGGGTTATGTGGGCGCTAAGAAAGGTCGGGCAGTGCACAAACTTACCATCTCTCGATCGGTTGTACTATGCATTAAGATCTGCTATTCTTTGGCCAAAAAGGAACCTCCAGTGGGACTGCGCGCCCACTCTACCAGGGCGACGGCAGCCACTACTGCTTTAGGACATGAAGTTCCCTTACTTTTTCATCTGTCAGGCAGCTACGTGGGCATCCTTGCACACGTTCACCAAGCATTACTGCCTGGACAGCCAAGTCCGGAGGGATGGCTTTTTCAGCCGTTCTGTTTTCCAGGACTTCCTGGTGTGAACTTAGTTCGCAGACCCACCTCCGGGGTTGGCATTGCTGGGGTATCAATTCTAAGGTAAGGAATCTATAACTACAGTCTCTTTCGGATGAACAAGTTACTTACCTTCGGTAACGATGTATCTGTAAGAGACATATGTAGTTATAGATTCCTTACCGCCCCACCCATCCTCCCCATTCTGCGAACAGGCCCAAAATTTAAGGGGAATGTTGGAGTTACTACCACTTTAGTCCTGGTGTCTGATGACAAAATCCATATACACCTGCCATTGGGATACATTTGTGGTTTGGTGTGGTATCCGACACATTGACCCACTTCACACCAAGCTTACTGACATGTTGCTTTTTGAGTTGTTCCTGGCCTAGCAAAGACTTGCCTTGGGTACAGCTAAAAGGAAGTTGTCAGCTCTTTCAGCTTTTTTGCAGTTGCCAGTTCAGCTCTCTTTGTTTAAATCACTGGTTGTGATGCATATTCTGAAAGGTTTGCAACATATGTTTCCCCCTTGTCCATTCATTATGTCCCAGTGGACCTTAATTTGGTTCTAACATTCTTAATCTGTACTCCTTTACAGCTGTCCTCTACATCTTCTCACTCTCAAGACAGTTATTCTCATCGCCACTACATCAGTGTGGCGGGTGAGTGAGCTCCAGGCCCTCTCCATCATCCCAAAGTATACCACCTTTTTCCCCAGACAAGCTGGTACTGAGAACCCAGGCCTCATTTCTACTGAAAGTAGTGACTCTTTTATATGTTGAGCAAAACATTATACTCTCTGCATTTTTTGTTCCACCTCACACCTAGGACGATATACTCCATCGGGTGGATCCTAAAAGAGCACTCGGCTTTTACATCAGTTGTACCAGAGAACATCATATGAATGATCAGTTCCTTAGTGGAATCGCTTGAGTGAAGTAGGGCAAGGCAGTGCAGAATAGAGCTATCTCACGCTGGATCATGCTCTGTATCAAGAGCTGTTACACATTGACCAGAAAGCAGCCCTGGAAGGCTTGCAGGCTCTTTCCTCCAGAGCCAACACTGCTACCACTGCTTTCGCACACAGAGTGCCTGTTCTGGACATTTGCCAGGCCGCAACATGTATGTCACTCCACACGTTCAGGAAGCACTACTGTCTGGACAGGCAGAGTCGTCGAGATGGGCATTTTGTCCAATAGGTCCTGCAGTACTTTTTGGTTTGGGACAGTTTATAGACCCACCTCCTGAGAGGTACTACTATTTATTTATTTTATTCATTTATTTGAAAAGTTTTATAAAGCGTGAACATGACCCGTCCGGGTATCAGAGCGCTGTACACAAAAACAAGCAATATGAACAGGAAGGGTAGCATTTTTACCAAATAAGCAGACAGCTAAAAACATGAGAAAAGTGGCCTAGAAATAGGAGATATAAAGCAAAACAAATGCAACATTGATTGATCGATTAAGAGTACTGAAGAACCTGATGAATTAGTTTCAGTTCGGATGGTTTCATGTCGATTTTTGCAAGTAGCTGTTCAGGAGCAGGCCTTTGACTTCTTTTTTGAATGTGGTAATCGAAGGGTTCGATCTGATTTCGGGAGGAAGAGCATTCCAGATTCTCGGCGCCAAACCAGAGAAGGCTCGATTGTAGGTTTTTTTCTTATTGAATTTTCGTAGTTTCAGCAGTAGATTCTTAGACCTTCTAAGGGGCCGATTCAAGTCTGATAGTTCAAGTTTGTTTGCCAAGTAAACCGAAGTGTTATAGTGAAGCGCTTTATGTGTCAAGCAGGCAATCTTGAAACAAGTCTTTGCTTCTAAGGGGAGCCACTTGAGTTGAATTAAGTCTGGTGTGTTATGTTCACATTTTCTTGAACCAGTAATGAGTCGGGCAGCAGAGTTCAGCGTAGCCTTTAAAGGGGCCAGTTTGGCTTTGGGCGTTCCCGCTAGGGTCACAAATCCGTAATCTAGGCGAGAGATAGCTAGTGATTGGACTGCCAGTTTCATGTCCGCGGTAGGAAGGAAGGGTTTGATTTTCCTTAAGGTGTTAAGTTGGTGATTAGCTCCTCTGGTTGTTGCCCTGATGTAGTCTTGCATATTTAGGTGTTTGTCCAGTATTATGCCTAAAGATCTAGTTGAGTCCACAATATGAGGGGTGCATTTGAGGGCCGTTAGTTGTTTTGAGCTAGTCTTGAATGTGAGGGGTCAAGTGCTTGCGAGGAGGTATTCAGTTTTCAGAGTATTTAGCATAAGATGATTGTGGGTTAACCAATTTTGCGTTTTCGCGAGGGCAGCATTAAGTGTTTTGATGTCCTCTGGAGTAGAGATTTTCAAGTACAGTTGAGTATCGTCTGCGTACATGTGGTAATGTATGTTTGAATGATTCAGAATTTCAGTGAGAGGTTCCATGAATAGGTTGAAGAGCGTGGGAGAAAGTGCTGAACCTTGAGGCACTCCTATAGAGACTTGGGAACTGTTAGGGAATGATTGATTTTAATTCTTTGAGTTCTATTGTGCAGTAATGAGAAAAAACGATTTAGGACTGGGCCTGCTAACCCCATCCTTTTTTCCAGCAGAGCAATCAAGTGGTCATGTTTGACCGTGTCAAACGCCGAGGAGAGATCTAGAAGTTTAAGAAGGCAGCTTTCATTCTGGTCCAGAAGTCTCAAGGTGTCATCCACGATGTGGATCAGCGCAGTTTTAGTGCTGTGACCGGATCTGAATCCTGATTGGTGAAGGTCGAGTAGTTGAAATCGTTCAATGTGATCACATAGTTGTGTGTGCACAAACTTCTCAAGTAGTTTGGCTAAAGTCATTATGTTGGAAATTGGTCTAAGGTTGTTGGGATCCGTTAGGTCCACATTAGATTCTTTTGGGATGGGGGTAACTTGACCCATTTTGAGGCAGTCAGGAATCCATCCTTGCAGGAGAGATTCATGGACAATTTTCAACCAGAGTGGTAGCACTGAGCATAAAAGATCTTTGAAAAGATTGGTGGGAAGAGGATCATTGAAATGGTTTGAGGGTTTTAATGAAGAGATAGTGTTAAATAACTCAACGTCGTCTGGCAGTCTGAAGGTATTCCACAGTGCTTGGTTTTTTGGAGAGCAATACAGTGAATCAGAGAGAGGGGCAATCGACAGGGGTGAGGTAGAGGTAGTGGATTGGGATACACCCTGTGTATTTGTAGTGATGCGTAGTAATCCTAACTCAATCTTTCTGGTCTTTTCCAAGGCGTGTACAGATAATTCCTTGCTATTTGAGGTTAAGTCATTGAGTGTAGATTGTTGATCAATTGAGTGATTGGCTTGCTGTTTGATGATTTCGAACGATTTGTTCGGCCTTTTTTTGGAGAGGTCGAGTTGTGCTCTAAATTGGTCGGTCTTCGCACTATGGATGTGCTTGTTGTATGTGCTTCTTGTTATCCGCAGTTGTTTGAGGTTTGTAGCAGAAGGCGAGTTTCTCCAGGTTCTCTCCTCCATCCTTAACTTGCGTCTTTCATCATTAAGGGAGCAATTGAACCAGGGTTTGGATAATTTATTGGGAATTCTTTTGATTTGTTTAGGAGCAATTGAGTCGATAATATTAGCCATGGAATGAGAGTTTTGATCAGTGAGGTCCTCATGATTTGTCAGGTTAGGGGGCAGGAGAAGTAGTTTATTACTGATGCTAGTTAGCTCATTCAAATTGATGTTCCTCAAGTCTCTTGACCATTGTTTGGCCATACGAGGTTGACCTTGCCTGAGCGCCACTCTTTCCAAGATATTGAAAGAAATTGGGTAGTGATCTGACCAGTCACAGGGAGAGATGGTGTCTACTTGAATAACGTTGTGTTTCGCCATGATTACGTTAAGGGTGGATCCTTTGATGTGGGTAGGACCATTGCAGGATCGGGTGAAGTTTAGATCAGAGAGGAAAAGTGCACAGCAAGGGATCATTTGCGTCGTTCCAGTGAAGGTTGAAGTCACCCAGGAAGATATGCATCCGATTTTCGTCCGAATAGGAGGATATGGTCTCCATTATTTGTTCTAGAAAGAGAAGGTTATCGCCAGGGGGTGATCGATCGTGTGTAGTAAACATACTAAGTTGTTGTTGTTCCAGAGTTCGATGCCAATGTGTTCAAAAGAGGACATCAGATCATTTTTTGTGTGTTTTAGGGTGAGAAGTGATCGAAAGATGCAGGCTAAGCCACCTCCGACTTTAAGAGCTCTGTCTAGTCTAATGATGTCATAATCGGGGGGAACTAAGAGGTCTAAAATTGGTGAAAAGCATTCGTTAAGCCAGGTTTCCGTTAAGATAAGAAGGTCCAGATCTTGAGAGAGAATGAGGTCCGCGATATAACAGCATGTCTTACCGCAGACCTACAGTTAAGAAGCATCAATTTGATGTGGGCTTTAGTCACAAGTGCTTCAAAGTGAGAGGTAGTGATAGGGAGTAAGTTGACCAAGTTTGAGGTTCTGTGATTGACACTAACCTCCCTGAATGGGTTGAAGGGAATAGTTTGGATATTGAATGTTTCAAGTTCAGAATTGTTATGCGAGGCATTGTAGTATAAAAGAAGGCAGTTAATATCCTCTTCAGACAGCTGTTCCATATTCCTATGTGGCCTGGAGCGGTGATTAGGAAGAGGCTTAGTTTTCCCATGTAAATTTAGTTTGCTTTCCACTGACAAGTTTTCACTCAGTTGATGCTTGACCGTGGTGGGATGGGAAAATTGATTAGTCATGGAGGATAAGAGGAGGTTCCAGCACTTCTCCATCTTTATGAAGTGGAGTGATAGGTTCTGAAGCTCCTTTTTTATTAGATGTAATTCCTTCTTGAGGTCTGTCAACTTATTCTCTATGGGGGAAGAGTGCAGGGTGTTGGGTGTGCTGTGGGTAGGTAGAGACTGACAACTCATCACGGAGGGAGCTGTGACCAACTGAGTGGAGATCATGTCGTCAGGGAGGTTGATCAATCGGGATGTGCTGGAAGGTTGGGTGCTAAGTTTAAGGTCATGGGGGTGACCAAATGGGTATTGGGGGGGGGGGGGGTGAGGAATCAGGATGCCATCGTCTCTGGGTGTCTTTTGCAGTGGGTCCTTAGAAACCTGAGTGTTAGTGAGCATAGTGGGTGTGTGGGGTGATCCTTGGGGCAAGGGTGAGGTAGGGGAAGAGACATTAGCTGAACTCATAGTATTTGCATTGTTACCGCTGTATGTTATTGGGGTGTAAGTTTTGAGTGTCAGTGACGAATGTGGAGCGGGTAAGTGAAAATCACAAACGTATGGACCAGGGTAGTCTATCCTAGCAGGAAAAGGTTTTGTTCCTACCAAAGTGGGCTCATTGATAGTGGAAGGGGAGTGGTCGTGCTGGGTCCTAGAAGGTGAGGTGGTAATGGGGGAGGAGGTAGAGACAGCAGATGAGGCTGGGGAGTTCAACCTGGAAGAAGGACTCTGAATAGTCTTGAGTTGCCTGTACATGGTTATCTACTGTGTTTCTAATCTTCATGAATATTTTGTCAAATTGTTCCAAATTTTGGTCCGAAGCCTGTATTTCCGTTGTTGTAAATGGACACTGCAAGTTTAGCATTGAGGTCTGGTGAGGCCAATATGGTTATTCTAGAGGCGTGTGGTATTTTTTTTATTGGTTTGGAACAGAACATGGCAGTGAGTACTCTTCTCCATTGGGCTCTTCGATTAGTGAAGAAGATAGGGTTGTTAACCACAATGCCATTTGAGTTGCAATAGTATGCATCAGAGACAAGCGTTTCGGGGTGTTGCTTGAGTAGGGTATGTTTGAAGTTTTTAGCAGCGTTTTTGGATAGGTAAGGAGGGTACACGATTTTAAATGCATAATGGCCTACCCTAGATAGCGGGCAATCAGAGTGGATGGTGTTCCTAGTAGGCATGTAGGCGTGGAGCAAGGGTTTTTTGGGGGAAATAAAACTAGAACTAGACCTGTTTTCCAGTTAGACAGGAGGACTTGCACCAAGTCCTCTATCTATTTCTATACAAGAATGATGGACCTATGCCTGTGTAAAGGCCCTGAGACTTGCATATAGTCCTCTTACTATTGTATTTATATGCAGGCCAATGGGTCAGTGTCTGTTTCCATGCCCTGAGACATGGGTCTTTAGATAGATACCACTAGAGTGGTATCTATCTAAAATATGAGGAATCAGCGATTAGAAGTATTTATCAGAAGAGCTAGTTACTTACCTTCAGTAACCCTCTTTCTGGTGTTTACTCTATCTAACCGCAGATTTCTCACCGACCTTCCTGTCCTCCCCGTTCAGTGAATTGGACTCTTTATCATTTGCAAAGTTCCCAGGTCAATAATTCTATACAGTGGTCAAAGTTAATTGTGGTTGGGGTCTGTCGGGGGGCAGGGACAGCCTAGAAATCAACTGACATCTCTACGCAAGAATTGTCCTATATGCAGCTCTGCACACCACTTCAGGAGTGGAGCGACATTGGTGCGCAGCCGCATGACGCCGCCACCCTTCTACTCACAGGGGTATTGCTTGAAAATTTTTCATGTCCAGGGTGACACCTGAGGAATATTCAAAAGTTGAAGAATCTGTGGTTAGATAAAGTATCTAACGGAAAGAGTGTTAGTGTTTTACATGTTCATTAGGGTGTTACTTTTGTTTCTACCGTTAGGATTTAGCTACTCTTGCCTGCGCACATTGTCTAAAACATCCAGTTTTTCTGCACTAAATATACCAGAGTTCCAGAATTTATCTTCTCAAAAAACAAATATCCAATTTTGTGTTTTAGCTTAGATTTGATGGACAGTCAGTGGAGTTTGTTTATCCTAATGCAAAAACAATGAGCTCTGCTCTGCGTGAAGGAGCATGGTATTTCAAATTTATGGTTCAGTTTTTTTTATTAGCATTCAAACAAAATAAACAGTGCCGACAGCATTTTTTTAATCAACAGTAGATACATAGCCACTGATGAGGGCTGAAGTGTTGCTAATGTCGTGTTGGCAGATGGTTCCCTACCCACCCCAATCCGCCCACCCTCTCATCCTTCCCTCACCCCCACATAGCGAAGCTTGAAACATACTATCATTGAGTCTGCTCAGTGATTTGGGATTAGTGGCGGCTGGTTCGTCTCAGGTAGACGCAATAAACTGAGGTATCTTGGGCATATCAATTCCCTGAAATCCTGTGAGAGCATGGACACGTATGGGTGCCACAGATCCCTGATTGAGGCTTCCTGCCCGGCCAGGATCAGTGTGATCCTGTCCATTCCCAAGATATGCCATAGCCTCTGAAGCCTACCAGTGTGAATGGGGGTCTGCGGTGAGCCCCAATAGCTGAGAATGTTTTGAATGGCAGCTCCCAGTGCCATGCCGATTTGCCGCTCACGTCTGGATTTGAAAGGGTATGTTAGTGGGTTTGGAAGGCCCAGGAGTATGTATGCGGGGAAACGCAGCAATTGGGTTTCCAGATGGCTATCTATGTCGTTGGGAACCTGCGACCAGTACTGTTGGAGTTGTGGGCATTCCCACAAAATGTGTGTCAAGAGTCCCCCACGTCCTGCATTCCCGCCAACAGTATGCACTTTGTGTTGGTTTGACCCTGTGGAGTCTTGCTGGAGTATAGTACCAGTATGTGGCTACTTTTGTGAGTGTTTTAGTGAGGGTGTTGCTGATAGCCATGTGTCTAGCTCTGTGTGATATCTCTCCCCATTCCTTGGCACTCAATGTCCTACCCAGTTCGTCTTACCACCTAGCCTGACCAGCATTATATGCATGCTTATTATACTGGAACAAAAATGCGTATAATTCGGATATTAGACTTTTAGCTGAAGCTTTAGCGAGAAGCCATCTCTCGTACTGGGTAAAGCGCCGTTGTGCATTAGGTTTATTTTGTGGGTGTACAATCCAATGGCGTAATTGTAGGTAGTGGAGTCTTTCCAACTCCCGAAGCCCATATTCTTCGCATATCTGGGGAAAGGAGAGCATATCTCAGTATGGAATAGGTGGCCCATGGAGCGGCAGGCCGATTGTCTCTACTCTGCAAACCCCTCTACCTCCATCCCCGGGGCAAAGTCTGGGTTGTCGAATATTGGGGTCATAGAAGATGGGAAGGTAGTCAGTCCATGTCTAATGCTAGTCTGGTCCCAGGCTGTTATAGTCACCGCTCGTGATTGGCTATAGATATAGAATCCATGGTCTGTGCGCCTTCTTCAAAAAGGGGACCTTCCATAGAGACAATCCGGCCACCGCCCTGTCCTGAAACAGCCAATGCTTCTCGGACTTGGCTTGGCTCCACTCGACTAGGTAGCATAGCTGCCTCCTGGTAATATAGATGAAGGTCAGGGATACCCAAACCCCCAGCCTCCGTAGGGAGGTAGCTCAAAGTCTTCTTCATGCGCGGTTTGCAGCCCTGCCAAATAAATTGTGAGAGTTCCATTTGGAGTTTGGCAATCGTACCCAGGGGCGGTGGCAAAGGCAGGGTCTTACAGAGGTAGAGTATCTTGGGGAGGGTAGTCATTTTGGTTGCTGCTATCCTTCCTAGCCAGAAAATCTGAAGGTGCTTCCACCTCCCAAAGTCATTATGGATGTGCCTGAGCAATAATTGATAGTTGTTGGCAGCCTTTGCTTGCGTGGTCGTGACCAGGTTGATCCCCAGGTAGGGAATCGTCTCAGTAGCCCATTGAATGGGATATTGGCTTGCCAGTTGTTCCACTAGCTGTGTCGGCAGGGAAAGGCTAAGTGCCTGTGACTTCCCGACATTGATCTGGAAACCCGAGACGGCCCCAAAGGACCCGAGCTCTCCCAAAAAGGCCGGCAAGGCTGTGGCTGGTCCGGCTACTGTCTCGAGCACATCATCTGGGTACAAGCTGATGGTGTGACGATCGCCTCCGAATGCCACCCCGGTGATTTCGGGGTGTTCTCTGGGCCATTGGCTCCATGTAAAGAGCGAAGAGATGGGGAGATAGGGGGGATCCCTGGCGTGTGCCCCTGTTGATCAGAAAGGGCGTGGAAGTGTAGCTGTTGATCCGAACCGTCGCCGTGGGTGCGTGTGAGGAGAAATCTTTGAAGACATTCGCCATGACCCTGTCATCTGTTACCAGGTCGCCCTCTGTCGTGCGGATCAAATTAACATCTTGTTCCTGTCGTCTGGCTCACAGCTTATTAGCCATGTAACGGCCACATCTGTCCCCACCTACATAAAAGGAGAGGCGTAGGCGGAGAGCGGCATACTCCGCTCGATCTAAGTCTATGGCTGCCAACTGGGAGCGAGTGTTAGATAGTTGGCGCCACACTCGTGGGGCGCATGTGCATTGGTGAATGCGTTCCAGCTCTCTAATTTGTTTTGTAAGGTGTTCTCTTTTTTCCCTGTGAATTTTATTACCTGCCGCTGAGATCGCTATTAATTCACCCCGTATTATTGCCTTGAGCGTCTCCCACAACACAGCCGGCGAGACCCCTGGGGTGTCATTGTGTGTTAGGTAGTCTTTGATTGCTTGCCAAATCTGTGTTATGACCTACTGACGGTGTAGCATGGTGTCGCGTAGGCACCAGTGCCTGGTGGTGGTGGGGGGTCGCTGGGGGAGGGACAGCGAAACCGTCACGGCCCCATGGTCTGAAAGCGCCGTTGTGTGTATTTCTGTAGCTGTTGTGAGCATCCGTACTTCCTCTGTGCCTAAAAAATAGTCTAGTCTAGCATAAGTCTTATATGCTTTTGAGTAAAAAGAATATTCCCTGGAGTGTGGGTGATTGGTCCTCCATAGATCCTCCCCCCCCCCAAAGACCTTCAGCCATGCATGTTACTCGCCGGACAGGGCTCTGGCTGGTCCGTGTCTCTGAGCGGATCTATCTAAGGTGTTATCAAACACTAGCTTACGGTCCCCTCCCAGCAGCATCAGTTTCTCGTCGGTCTTCAACACCCCCTCCAGCGCGTTACGAAGGAACGCCTCCTGTCCCTCATTCGGAGCATACATTTAGTCCATCACCAGGGACCTGCCTGCTACAGTGAAGCGGTATATGAGAAGTCTACCTCTAGTTTCATCTACTTTCTGTTCCACACTTCCCCGGAAGAAAAGCACCACCAATATGGCCAATCCAGCTGTCTTTGAGGGGGACGATGAGAAAAATTGTTGGGGAAAGGTGCGAGACCTAAGGCGGGGACAGTCTCCAAGGAGCAGATGGGTCTCTTTTAAGAGGCAGATGTCCGCCCCTGAGTTCTCCAGGTATGCTGTCCAGCCGTCTGTTAGTCATTGTACCCCATGTGAAGGTGAGTGCATACCCCAAACATAACATAGAAAACACAAATTAACAAAGATAATTTGGAACATCTGCTTACGTTCAGTCCTGCAGCCAGATAAGGCTGCATGGCCAGCCCAATGGGGTCCTGCGTGTGGCCAGTGGTCCCGTCTCCCCCACCCACCGCCCAACCCAAGGTCTCTAATGTTGTAAAGTGTCCTGGGGTTGCAAGACCCGTCCAGTTTTGCCCTAGCTGTTGGTACCGCCTCCAAAGCTGCTTGCCAGCCTTTGGCAATCTCCTCCGGGTCGGGCTGGCCCACCTTCCGGAACGGTCATTGTCTCCACTATCTTGCTGGTCGCTCCTTCAGTGGGGTGCGCTCCTTCAGTGGGGTGGGAGAGGGGCCTCGATCGCATTGTTGCCCTGGTGGATCCAGCCCCAGCACTCAACAGTGCTTTGTCAGTGATTGTAGTTGGTAAAGTCTCCCTTCCCACCGGAAAATAAGGCGAAAGGGGTGGCCCCACGAATAGGATATCCCATGGCTACGGAGGTGTGTGGTAGCAGGGTGGAACTCTCTCCGTTTTTGTAACGTGAGGGCGGCTAGGTCCTGGTAAAGTGTTGGAGTTTGGCTCTGAAAGGTAATCGGGTGCATACTGTGTGCTTTACCAGGATCTCTTCCTTGACTTGGAAATCATGCATGCAGACCAGAATGTCCGGGGGGGGGGGGGGATGTTGAGTTTGGCCGGGGTGGGCCTACACGATGGGCCCGGTCAATTTGGATGACAGTGTCCGTGGGCCCACCGAGGATGTGGCGGAAGAGGTTCCTGACGTATTCAAAGATGTTGTCACCCTCCGCTTTGGACGTCACGCCTCTGATTCGAATGTTGTTCCGACGGGACCTATTTTCTAAATCCTCCAGGTGGGACTGCAAGTCTATGTGGTGCTCTAGGAGTCGAATAACCTCTTGCTGTAGCGCCTCTGTCTCCTCTTCCCAACCCCCTCCTTCTCTTCTAGTTCTGCAACTCGATCCCCTAAAGCGTCGACATCCCTCATGACCTCTTTGATATCCTGTGAGAGTTCTCGCTTAAGTGATTGAAGGTCTTCCCGGAGGGTTGTGAAAAGTGCTTCCAAAAAGGTGCAGGTTACTGGTTCTTCAGCTGCCTGGTCGGGTGGATCCCTTGTTTGTTCTGGTTGTGGGGCACTATCTCCCACCGAGCCCGTGGCTGAACGGTTAGCATGTCCTTGAGGGTGCGTTCCTTCTTGGGGCGGTTGGTTGCCATCTGAGATTGCAACATGGTGAGGATGCCTTCACCGAACAGTCAGCTGTGCGCAAATGGTCCAAGCGGGGAGTGGGGGGTCTCCCTCAGCACGTGTTCCTGTGTGCTATCTTCATGCAGCCCTTGCGCCCGCCCGACAGTCGTGGGGTCATAATTCTTCTCGATTCCTGCCCGTGGGATTGATTGGATCCGGTGGTTACCCCTCCTCCGAGCTGCAACATGACTTGCACAGGGACTTTCGCAGGTCCTTGTCTCCTTGGTGCCTCAGCCGGTCAGGCTCAGGCGCAGTTGGTGCTTATTTTGGTGCTGGTGGACCGCTCCGTTGATTACAGGAGGCACAGGGAGCCCCCCCACCATCTCTATGCCAGCACGGCCCTGGTGTGCACTCTTTCCGCTCTCTTTTAGGTGGGTGAGTACTCCGGTCCCATTTGTGAGGCTCCGCCCAAGTTCCGCTTTCGGGCCCACTGGGACCCCTCTAGGCCCCGTTGTAGCAGGGACCGAGTCGGTCAGTCTTGTAAATTAAAGAAGGGGTGGGAGGCCTGACTCCACAAAACCACGGGCCCCCACCGCTGCCACCCAGGCGTGTTGCTTCAATCGCAGGAGGCTGCCGCTCCTCCCAGGGCCTCCCACCTCTCGTTTCAGTGCCGCCTCACCTGATGGGCCTGGATCCGGCCTTTCCTGCATAGGCCGCCCGGGTATCTAGTCCGGAGCCACCCGATCTGTTCCTCTGCAGCAGGGACCGAGACGGTCAGTCTGGTAAACTAAAGAAGGGGGGGGACCCGACACCGCACAACAACGGGCCCTCACCGCCGCCACCCAGGCGTGCTGCTTTAATCACGGGAGGCCGCCACTCCACCCAGGGCCTCGCGCTTCGGTCCCGCCCCACCTGGTGGGCCTGGATCCGGCCTTTCCTGCGTGTGCCGCCCAGGTGTCTATTCCGGAGCCACCCGATCCTTTCCTCTGCTTCGCTCTCCGCCGGGCACCGGTGGGTCTCGCTTCGGTCCGCCGCAGGGTACCCCGGCCTCGCTAGCTCCGTACGGGCGGCCGTGCCCCTCCGTGGGGTCTCAACGCCGACACCACGGGGTGGAACCCCAGCAGCAGCAGCTGATCACCGCCTCTGTGGTCCCCCGCCTGGACTCTAGGCATTCCCGGGTGAAGTGACACCCTCCTCGAGGGCTCCCGACCACTTCGGGCCGCCAGCCAAGACCCGGAGTCTTGGCTGGCGGCGGGCAGGAGAGACGGCAAGGCACGTCTTACCTCATCGCCATCTTGGCCGCGCCCCCCGGTATTTCAAATTTAGAATTTCACTTGATTGAGGCTAGACAATGCCAGGTGTTGAACTGCAACACAAAGGTGTCCTACCAACAAAACGCATCAAATTCTGGTCACCAAAGGAGTTTGATTTTGGAGACTTTGAGTACAGCTTCGGTAGCCTGCCAGGACCTTAGAGATGTAGCTCCCAGACAGCACAATGGTTACTTGTCACAGTGCTTGTTATACGGATCAGACCTGCCTTTTGAAACAATGCCTCAGAGCAGATAAATATCACAGTTCATTAAAAAAACAGGGAGAAATGTAGTCTATTTATCTAACCTTATCTCAGCAGACCAATGTGTAGTATCCTGTCCATGTTAATGTTATACCATTTTCACCTCCTGCTCAGCCAGTGTGTTTGTGCTGTGTGCTGCATGGAATGTTGGAGTGATGATGCTCTTCGGAATGTTGGGAGCCTGTGTGGTGAAGTGACAGTTGAGAATGGGCTGAGCAGCAGGCAGGCTGCTCCTGGTGGGGCTGCTCTGCAGAACTCAAATATCTGCTGTATTGGAACTTATCTACTTGTAACTTACTACAATAAAACATCTTGAACTTCATCCAACCTGCGTGGACTTCATTACTACATTTATTTGGCGACGAGTTGGTGACTACCTACGTGCTACAACAGGATTTTCAGGGACCTGGCGAACAAAAGAGGACCTGAAGATGAAATAAACTAGAGAAAAGACAGTCACAGGCAACACAAAGTACAGGAAGAGGTATCCACAGGAATGGAAAAACTGCGAACATGATACAAGCGTGTTCTACACAGAACAACAACGACGTCAACAAGGGAGAATCAAGTCCTTCACAGAAAACCAAAGAAGACAACAAGAAACAAGTAAAGAGGAAGCACTACGCCTTTCAGCCCCACCAGTGTCCTCACCATCGGACAGCCCTAGCCTAGGCATACTGTGCTCACTTGAATTAATTCCTATGGACTTTGAATTTTACCAGCAGTGTTTCTGTCATTAAGCCCACCAACATACAGCTTGTCAATTAGGATGGGAAGTACTGCCTCTTCCACAACCTTCTACAGCAAGTGACGCAGGCCAGATTTATCCTGTCTACTAAAGACTGTTTGTTGATGGCTACAACCTACTACTATTATGCTGCGGTGTGCAGGTGACACGTAGCTCCACAGAGCCAAAATGTGTTTTGGAGAAGTTGACAAGCTGAGACATTTAGATGGACAAGCGTCTGTGTTTCCTCTACATAAGGTCTTGCTCGACATGTTGCCAACAAGCTGTCTCCTGACAAACCAACAAAGTTTGTGGTGTTTATAGCATACCTACGTTAGTGTTTGCATCGACTGGAACTGGACATTTCTGGTGAGTCAGATCTTGTCCATGTTTGTTTCCCTCATTTGGGACATGGTTTCAGTTGGACCGTTAAACCGCTGCTGTGCGGTTTCATATGAATGACACTTAACGGTTTCAGCGCGCGATGACATACCTTTGTTCTCTCATCGCGCGAAGCCTTCCTGACATCAACTACGTTGCTGGCCAGTTTCTACAGCTGATGAAGGACGCTTGCCAACGTGTACGCGCCGGGAGCCACCCGGCAATGCGTCTCTTTCGTGCCGCCATGTTTTTTTTTTCTGGAAGATCTTCTGAGCTCCAAGCAACTCTTCCAATTGAAATGGAAGCAGTCAGCACTATGGTGTTGTAAGGCGCTGATTATCGGCGCAGATGACAGGCACCGTCGTGTCTTTGCTGCTTTCCGGCGGAGAAGAAGAGTGTACTACACAACGGTGCCGAGGAGAGGCACGATCGCATCCTTGCAGCTTGCCGTGTGGTGTTGGGAAGTGTACAATGCAACCGACCTAAGTGGTAGGCGACACGCCATTGGCAATCTTCTTGTCCATGTCTCCTGTGTCTTTTCGTTCCTACTTCACGCACTTCTCAACCGTCAATATTGTAAGTCATTTTGGGTTCTGTGGCGGTGTGCACGGCTTTTGTGACTGTCGCAACCCCACACAGCAGCATACGATGGGCTGCAAAGCATTTGCCTTCCTGTGTCAGTCATTGCAATGACGTTCATTCGTTTTGTAGGAGAATGTCGAGTTTATGTCTTGAGCTATAAGGAACTTACATGAACGTGTGGGGAACAAGTCCCTGTTAGCTTTTGGCTATCACTTCAAAGCTTGTCTTATCTCAAACTTTTGTGTGTGTTACACAGGACTACGGTGACACGCACACCCTAAATTAACAGTCAGCAAATGAAATGTTAATGCGATTCAGTATCTATGCCTATTGTATGCTTGGCTATGGTTAAGTAGCTTTCATTCATGTTTTTGCTTTTTGTACATTTGACGATGGAATTGCTTTTATCCACACTTATTCACCACGGGATTGTATGGTGGGTCTCCTTGGCTCATCATTTTACGTTCATGGACCTTGGATACACACCTTCAGGGGTTCATTGTTCATTTTATATGTGTACAATTTACACTTTATTTCTTCCCTACATAGGGATGGCAATGGGTACTAGCCCCATTTGCTCACAATACACTTGCCTACATGGGCTACTTACCTTTTCCACTCTCTCTCTCAGGGCGTCGTTGCATGGGTTTTAGTCCCATTTACATTATCTAACCATCCCTATGCTTAGGGATAAGTTATGGGTTCAGTCCCATTTGCTGTACCTAACCTCACTTACGTCCCGGGGTCGGTCATGGGTTTGTCCCATCTTGTTGTACATTGTTACCCTCACACAGTCTGTGTCTGTTTGGGGTCAGTCCCATTCACATTAGCTTACGCCCTTATGTCAGAGGTAGGTTATGGGTTTTATTCCCATCTTCTCATACACTTTTACCCTCACACAGGGTGTGTTTTATGGGTTATAGTCCCATTACTACACTTCACAGTACGTGACCTCTTCACGGGGGTTGTCCTTACACGAGCTATCATTTTAAGGGTCTCTGTCCCATTTGCTGTTTTTTTCTCACAATGTTATTCTTATACTATGTTACATTGTTGATTTGAAAACGCAACGTTATTCTTATATTATTATATTGTCAATTTGAAAATGGGGGAGGATGAGTTATACTCATTGTATTTGCTTCTCATCTTCTTTGTTTTCTCTCTTGTCCAGTTCTCCTCGTGATGTTATATTCTTTTCATCCTTGGTATCTGGACTACATTGGTTGTTTGTCTTCCTTATCCCCAGCCTTTCCTTTATTGTAGCCTCATTCTATTTCTTCCTGGTTTAGGAGGGTATCCGTCCTTCTCTTCTTTGTGTGTCTGTGTGTAAGGCTGGTGTTTAGGTCGTGTCGTGCCTTGTCTTTCCTTCCTTGCTTGCCTGCCTGGCCAGTGGGTGTGTTTGGGGGTAGTATTTGGTGCGTCTATGTCTTTCTGCTAACTTGTTGTTTCTTTTGCCTCTTTACTGTTTTCTTCTCTTTTGTAATTTGTTGTTGGAGAGTATGGGTCATTTCCATTTGTGTATACTTACCCATTGCTTCCTCTTAGTTTTCCTCCACCTATCTCTTAGCTTGTTCCTATCTGTCCTCATCTTCTTTACTTCTTCTGTTGCTTCTGTGGATCTCTCTGTTATTCCTCTTTTGGCTTCTTATTGTTATTTCACATTCAGGTATTGGACTATTGCTTCTGTTGTATAAGAAAGGGGGATATGTAGTATCCTGTCCATGTTAATGTTATACCATTTTCACCTCTTGCTCAGCCAGTGTGTTTGTGCTGTGTGCTGCATGGAATGTTGGAGTGATGATGCGCTTCGGAATGTTGGGAGCCTGTGTGGTGAAGTGACAGTTGAGAATGGGCTGAGCATCTGGCAGGCTGCTCCTGGTGGGGCTGCTCTACAGAACTCAACTACCTGCTCTATTGGAACTTATTTACTTGTAACTTACTACAATAAAACATCTTGAACTTCATCCTACCTGCGTGGACTTCATTACTACACAATGCTATCGTGTCCACCTCCCATTTTCTGATTAAGAAATTGAAGAAGATTCTACCTTATACCCCGTCGACTCTAGAAGGATGGTAGTGACTACACTAGTGCAGTCAAAATTAGACTACTACAACGGACTCTACCTAAATATGCAGAAACAATACCAAAAAAAGCTTCAGATGGTACAAAACGCAGCCGCTAGACTACTACTGAATGTCCCTAAGTACGAGTCAGTAGCTAAGGAAATTCGAAGACTCCACTGGCTCCCGGTGGCTCATCGTATTAGATTCAAGTCGCTATGCCTAGCATACAAGGCCCTGAACACGGGGCCCAATGTTGCTTAAAAATCTCTTCTCTTGGTACCATCCGGCCAGACAGTTACGTTCCACAGGGGGCAGACTTATGAGGGTTCCAAGGATCCAGACCTGAAGCTGGGGAGGTCGAAGCCTCTCGTATGGCACAGCAAAATTATGGAATACGCTTCCAATTGATCTCAGAAGCACAAGCTCACTTACCTGCTTTAGAAAGGGTCTCAAAACATGGCGATTTCAGAACTAGATGCTCCTTTCTGGGCTAACCGCAGTCTCAGCGCCAAGACACATCCGGGTATTCGTGCGCTCAATAAATTTTATTAACATAACATCTCTTGATAATGTTAGTCCGGATCTCGTGTTTTTTCATTCCTGTGGGTGGTTGAAAGTTGTTTTGCTGCATTGCTTTGCATTCGTGGAAGTGCATGATTGTTTAGATCAGGGTCAGGGAAACGGGAAGTAGTTTTCTTAGGCATGTTGAGCAGGTTGCGGTTAATTCAGTGAACCTTAATGGAGCAAAGTGTTATCTCATTGTGACACCATTTTGGTGTGAGTTGAATAAAGTTTTCGCGGTCCATGGTTCTGGGGAGTTCACAGCTTGATTTATGCTGAATTACTTCTTAAAACGTTACAAGGAAAGCAATCTTAACTAAGGAGTGCACTTTTAGCTGCCTGTAGCACACTGAAAGGAAACATAAACCCTGTAAATGAGAGACTGGGTTAACTTTCCAAAGAAGTGTTTCCCAAACTGTGGGTTGCGAAAATCCAAGCAATAAATAAGGATGCCTTAAATTCTCTATTTGTTGTCACATTTGTTGTGCTTCACAGGCAGAGGTCAAATGTCAGGCTATGTCTTCTGACACATTGCCGCTTATTTAATTATATTTTTTTAAACAGGTGGACTTGTGTGTAGAAACTGCTCTAGCTTTGCAGTTGGAAAGAAAAGTAAAGTGAATTATGCGACAATATTGCTGCAGTACAGGGAGGATGAAAGGAAAGGCTGTAGGGTGTCATTTTATCGAAACGCAACAAAATGTAAATACCTGTAAATTAAATGTACACATTTAACAGTTAGGAAAGCAAAAATGAATTACATTTTGATGGAAATAACGATTTTAATAAAATCAGACCAAATCAGAACACTCTACATTGTGATGCAAAATAATAAATATTTACTGAAACCCGATTTCCACACATTATCAATTTTGTGCAGTATAGTTTTATCAGTAAAACTGTATGCCTGTGCAAATTTAGTGACCATTCAATGGAAAATGTTCTGTTAGTAAATGACAATGCGCGACCACATGATTCTTTAGTTACATTAAAATATCGCCCGCCTAATGTCCATTAAAGTTAGGTGGGTCACAAACGTTTCCTACTAAAAAGTGGGTCGTGGTTATAAAAAGTTTGGGAAGCACTGCTCTAAAGCTTTCTACAATTTCCTTTTGTTTTGTTCATGTGTGAAACAGCAGAGATGACCGTTTTGCACTCCTGATGATGGCACTTTTTTAAATACTGTGCTGTATTTAGCCATGTCATTTTCAGAAGTATTTATCTTGAATGTCTGTGTTTAATTTGCTGACCTGTGTTTTAGCAGGGCTTTGACACTGAAGTATCAGACATGTAAAAGCAAGAAACTTAGTGAAAATGTTTTCACCTCATGCTTGAGGTTCCGTGGTAGCCCAATAAGTTGTTGGGGCCATTTTCACATTTGACCACTCTAATAGAATAATGTGTTTTGGACCCCTTGCCTTTGTTGGAGGTACACTGTAAGACTCTGCTGTGACAGGACAAGAATGCTGATAACCACTAGTACGTGCTTTGTCACTTTAGTTTTTATCTGGAGGATGAATCCCCATCAAGTATCAAACAACAACTGTGATGAAGAGTTACATTCACTCCTTCAATGGGTGAGGGCTTTTCGATTCTTCTCTTTATAGTCTTTCCATCTTCTCTCTTGTATGACACCCTCGGGAAACATAAATACAAGGCTATTATTTTTTTGCCTTTTAAGCCCTAACGGACCTCCACCAGAGACCTCTGTGCACTGTAGAACAAACCCCATGAGTCATCAACTAAACTCATCACAGTGAGTTAAAGCAGCCGTGTGATGCAGTCCAAGAAACACCCTACTTCTGTGAGAGGAACTGGAAGAGACAAGTGTGCCACTTTTCCCCCAGCTGACTCTTCACCTTGAAGCCCTGTGTAGTGAGTCCACAAGTGCTTTCTCCCATAGAGCCTCAGTGACCCACAGTGCGAGTCCCACTCCCACAAGACACACGCTTACGGAGTGTACTTGCCTGAGGCCGTGTCTCCTGCCCGGAGTCACGGCAGCCTCATCCAGACCCTTCCTCAGGGTCTCTTGGTCCTCCTCTTCCTGGTCCTCAGGTCTCCGGTGCTTCGCCGTCGGGACTCCGGCTTCCGCTCTCGACGCAGTCACGATAACCGCCTTCGTCTGTACTCCCACGTCCTCTGACGTTTCCCGCCTCGATTCTCCTCTCGTCATCCTCGTTCCTCCTCTTCAGTTCTCCAGCCCTTACCTCCAGGCCACTTTCGGCCAATCAGCGTTTGCACGCAGGAATACTTTTGGGTCACTCAAGAGCATAACCCTAGTGAGTGTATGCTCAGTACCCCCAGGGGATCCTCCCCTCATTGTCTTGTGTTCTCCGTCACATCTGCATATCTGCCTTCAAAATTGAAGCATTCACAATTGTTCCCATATGCAGTGGTGGTTCCTCCGGTAAGGCGGAGGAGCATCGCCCCGCTGCTATTTCAGCAGTGCAAAAAAGAAAATGATAATAACAGGACATTATTATCATTTTATTTTTCTGTGTGGGACTCGGAGCCAGGTCGGGCGGGGCTGGGCTCTGTGACGCCAGAGCAGAGTGAGGAGTGGTTTGCACTCCTCTAAAAGGGGCATGATGGTTTGGCCAGCCATCTGGGACACCAATGTTTTGTGAATGGAATTTTGGGAACCAACCTAAGTACTATTAGGATGGTTCGCAAAATCGTTATGCGCAAGGGATTGCAAAATATTCCTTAGGCTGGTCTCAATTTGCAACACCCTCTGATTTGCTGCAAACACAGTTTTCTTTTTTTTAAACCGCTGTAGTTCCTTAAAGAAATTGGTGCAGTGTAAAAAAAAATTCTGTTATGTGTGTTTGTAAAGTGCAATATCGCCTGCTAGAGTATCCTGGTGATGACCAGGTGTTTGTCTGCCTAGCCCTAGGGTAGGTTGACCACTCCAAGCACTGTTACAAAAGTGTTGGCAGTTGTGGCAGCTTCACTGCAATCGTCCTGAGTCTGTGCATTTTTATACTTGGATTACTAGCTGGGGAAAGCAGAGTTCAGGGCAGTAGTTGAAGATCATCTTCAGCACACCATCCTCCATGATTTGGGACTTAGTATCAACGTTTAAAGTTTCAACTCACCCTGACACAGAGGTTACATTCACAGGATCCTCATTCTGCATGTCTTATTGCTTGGTCTCGTGGCCTCGTACATCCTCTTGGTGCCAGATAGTGGATGAGGGCCTACCAGTGTTGCATAAAAAAACTGTGGCTCCAACATCCTGGAAGTCTCTCAGCTTAGGTGCAGACTTTCCTTTCAGTCATTCTGGATCTGCACAGGTGGTTAAACCTATCTAATCTTTTCATGGCTCCCCTTCAGCCCTACTCAGACACAGGCTACTGTTGGTCACATATGCCTCCTCACTGGGATCGGGTGTTCATAGTGGCAGCATAACAGTACAAGGCCTTTTGTCTGCATCAGAGCAGTGTCTGCCACTAAATGTACTGGAACTGACCATGAAGGCATTCTGCCTTTCCATTTCACTGAGCACCATTAAGATTCAGTCAAACAATGCCACCACCTTCCATTAGGCCAACAGACATGGCAGTTTGGGGTTGTTGACCCTGTGTTAGGCTATTCACTTGTGGCAGTGGGTGCAGTGATGGAGGATTTTTCTGGTAGCAGCTCTCCTTGCAGGTTCTCTTAACATGAAATCAGATGCTCTAAGTTGCCTCTCACTGGAGAACCTCGAGTTGGAAGTATATCCCAAAGTGACAGAGGTGATCTTCTCCAGATTGGTGTGTTCGTCTGACGGTCTCTGTCATGGCTCAGAATATTAAATAATTCTCAGTTTTGTACGACGTGGTTCTTCTGAATCGTTAGTTTGGAATGCTTTCAGGTTCAACTGGACTCAGGGCCTTCTCTACCAATTTCCACTGATTCCACTTATGATGAAGGTCTTGCAGAAGGTGCAGAAGCATCAAGCACAACTGATCCTGAATACCAAAGATTGGGCATGGATGAACTGTTATGCTGATGAGTTGGCACTCTGCATTTGACTTCCTCTATTGCACACTGTGGACCTGCTCTCACTGGAGGCTGGCCAGGTCCTGTACACCAATCTCTAAATGCTGCAGCTGCACAAATTCATATTTACAATGTTTATGAAGTGCAGACTCATCCTCGAAGGGATATTCCAGCGCTAAACACAATTCTGACTGAAGAAACAAAAAGATAAGGCAATTGTCAGAGGGGAAGACGAAAGACCATAAAAGAGTGCAGCTTCTATGTGGAAAACAACAAAGTTTTCAGTATGCGGTTAGTTCAATTGTTAAACACCGTTTGAGAGGAAGAGCATTGCAGTGAGTGGCTACCGTATACGTAAAAGAACGTTGTTGGCTTGACCCTCCATGCAGGGTCTCTCCCAAACTTTTTGCCTTCACTCCTATTTTGCTGAATTCGTTTTTCTTGGCCTTAGGGCTCTGAAAACTTTACCACTGCTAACCAGTGCTAACATGCTTGTGCGCCCTCCTCCAAACATGGTAAAATTGGCGTACACCCAATTGGCCACTTTAATTTACTTGTAAATGCCCATAGCTACCCAGGGACGGTAAACTAAATGCTACTATGGGCGTGGCTGAGCAGGCCAAGATGGCGGACACGTTCTAGGTGTGTTATGGGACCTCCTCCTGAAATCTTTGTTATCCTGCCGGCTGCAAGGTCCTTCTTTCCCCCAGCAGCAGCGGCTGTTCAGTGGTGGGTCCTCCTAGCTCCTGGAGCCCACAAACCTGCCTGGACGTTCTGATCGCGGAGTGCGACCCTTGTTGGCCAGTGGATCCGGCCTGGCCCTGGGAGAAAATGGCAGCCGATGGGGCCTGGGGTCGCAAGGAGATCTGCCCCGCTCTGGGCCTCCTCCTGAGTTGAGGGGTCCAGGGGCGCAAATGCTGGTGATTCTTGGGGGGTGAAGTACAGATGACCCCCCCCCCCCTCCGCTGTGAGATGGCGCAGTTGGAGCCTGCTGGATGCAGGTGGCTCCGCGTGTCGTTCCCTGCCTGCGCGATGTGGAGTGCCGGGACAAGGCCTGGCTGCTCATGCTGCCCTGGCCCCTGAGGGTGTGGCGGCAAGCGTGCCGGGTAGCAGGGAGCTTCAGCTGTGGGGCCCACATGTGAGAGAGGCCTGGATTGTGTGGGCCATGGGCTCTGACCCGGTGGAGCTCTTGGTTGCCCTGAGGACCCTGTGTGTATCCCTCCATGACCCCCATTGACTTCCTTCTCCTGCTTGCAGCTTGGGTGGGGGGGGGGCGGAGAGTCAGTCTACCTGGAGGTATTGTGGTTTTGGCTGCCGCTCCCATCTTGGCACTTTCTGGCCTTGTTCCCTGCTGAACATTGTCTAGTAACTGGCCTCGTGAATCGCGGCCGTGGGAGCTGCAGGGTGGGGGGGTTACATGGGGTGCTGGGGGACTGCCCCATAAGGACATTTCGTGGATTCATAACCCCCTTCCTGGTGAGCTCCCTGCATCTCACCGATGAATGCCCTTGGGAACTTCGCGCCCTAGTGCAAGGACAGGGGCCAGGACACCCAAGCTACGGGCCATGAACATCCAGTATATGCTCATATTTCCCACACAGCTCAAAGTGATCCACCGCTCCAAGACATACTTAATTTGATACCCTGTAGGAGGCCTTGGAGTGGAATACGGAGTGCCCAAACCGTTCTGGTGGGTTGCCCCTGCATTGGCGGCAGGTCGATCAAACTGGCTGCCGCCTGGAACACGCAGGGGACGATGCCGCCTGGAACACGCAGGTGACGATGCCGCCTGGAACACGCGGGGGACGATGCCGCCTGGAACACGCGGGGGACTACCCCGCCTGGAGCACGTGGGAGAAGACCGTCTGCTCGTGGTCCCTCTGGGTCCTCGGATGTTGGTAGTGATCGTTCCTGCAGTGGAAACCGGAACCAAGAGCCCTGCAACCCAGATCCGTATTGCCGCTCTGTGTCGCCCTGCCTGCATGATTATTGAGTCTACAGCCCTGGCAGTTGACAACAAACTTTGAGCCTGACAGCGGCAACAGGCTTGCCACAGTTCTGCAAGTATACCTACAATCCTAGACATTGTGCAAGACATGTTTTTTCCTGCAAGGGAGGAGATCCCACGTTAATTGTTTTGCCTGTGATTCTGTTTTTGGGTTGTTTTCCTGGTGGTTTGAGGGCAACATATGCTTCAGGGTGGGTATTATGGGGTGGGGAGGAGTTGGGAGGCAGGGGTGTTTTCACTGTGTTGATTTTTCTCTTAGTTTTCCTTTTCCTGACCGTCTTTTACGAGCATACACCACGATAGACGCTGCATGGCTTGAGAATGGCGTTCTCTCCCCCTGCCTTGCGAGGCCAGCCCAGCTTTGGGGCCCAGCCACCACAGCTGTTACTATGTTTATCTCAGAGTTCAATGTTGCACTTTAAAGTCTTGTCTTGGATGTGACTGATCTCCTAGACCGCATTAAGCGGACTGTAGTCCTCCAATGTGCTAAGCGCTGTAGACCCGCCGTCCTGATGCTTCAAGAAACTAACCTTCTGGGCTCTCAATGCCCCTTCCTGGCACTGGCTTTAACAGAAGGGTGGCTTTGCTCTTTCATAAGTCCTTCCCACTGGTGTTGACCTCCATTGTTTCCGATGCACAGGGCCGCTATGTGGGTGTGAAGGGTCTCTTGGAGGAGAGGTCATACAACCTCCTCTGTATCTACATACCACTCCAGGCCCCGGTCCAAGCCTTCACAGCACTTCCCATCAGGGGTCACTATCATTGGTGGTGATTTTAATGCCTCACCTGATCAACCCCTTGACTTATCCAGTCCACCAGCTACTCACAGACCCTCTTGCGCCCGACAGCTCTCCATGTGGATGGACTCACTGGGGCTACACCCACACCTCAACTGCCCATAAAACATTTTCTCATATTGACTTGATTCTCCTCTTGGCCATTGATGTCCTCCACATCGCAGGCTCAGATATCCTTCACTGGGGTATTTCCGATCACTCTCCAGTTTCTGTTCAATTTGGGCACCCAGATCGTCTGCAACGCCCACTGTGGCGACTCAACGCGTGGTGCCTGGTGGATGCCTAATGCTCGGTGTTCCTAAGGTCCGAAACCCAGGCCTACTTTGACCGGAACAAAGGCACAGTCGAGTCCTCCAGGATCCTCTGGGTGGCGGGTAGAGCTACTATCAGGGGTCAGGCTCAAAACTTTCTCCAAGTCCTGAGCTGGGAGAAGCTGCCCCAGATCACTAACCTAGAGGCGCGCATCATGGACTTGAAGTGGCGACTCCTCCTGGACCCCTCCGCGGCTCTTGAACACCAGCTGCAGTTGGCCCGGGCCTCCTTGTGCCAAGTCTCATTCGAGGAGGCGCAGCAGTGCTAGAGGGCTTCGGTGCAGCGGGTTTGAGTGAGAGGACAAAAGTGGCAAACTGCTCTACTGGCTGGCCACCCACGATCTGACCTCTAGAATTGTCCCTGAAATTGTAGCTTCAGCTGGACTTCTCCGGTGCACTGCGCCTGAGATTGCAGCAACATTTGCAGCATACCACCAGCAACTTTATGCCTCGCATCCGCCTGTGATCATCCAATACTTAGTGGTATTCCCTTGCTGATACTCACCTCTGTACTCCACCCAGACTTAGATGATCCCTTAATGCTGAAAGAAAATACATCTGTGGTGGCTGCTATGAAATCTGGGAAAACTCCCAGGCCTGATGGATTCCCACTGGAGTACTATCGGAAATACAGTGACATGCTTAATCCATTTCTACTGGACATGTATGCAGAGGCAGTTCGCAATGGGCACTTCCCAACAAGAATGGATACTGCCACAATAGTGGTTATTCCTAAAGCTGGGCAACAGTCAGGGCACTGCTCTTCCTACCGACCGATTTCCCTGATTACAGCTGAACCCAAGATCTATGCCAAAATCCTGGCTACTCGACTGCTACGTGCACTACCAACTCTTATCCATCCCGACCAGTGCGGATTAATTTGCAACCGTAGCACTTGGCACTGCATTCGGCAGGTCCAGGCAGCCTTGGCTTGTGCTGCAACCCAGCAGGATTCACATGCCCTTCTCTTGATTGATTTCGAAAAGGCCTTTGATTCGGTTGACTGATCTTTCCTCTTCGAGGTCCTCAGGCGGATGTGATTTGGCCCCTGGTTCAGCTCTTATGTGCTTTTGCTCCACGCTGCCCCAAGGGCACAAGTGCACGTTAACAGAGTTCTTTCTGACAAGTTCCTGTTAGGCAGAGGCACCCGGCAGGGTTGTCCCCTCTCCTTTTTGCCCTTGCTATCAAGCCCCTGGTGAGCATCGTCAGCGTTAATGTGCAGATAAAAAGGGTTGCAGTGGACTGATCAGATTGAGGACAAAATCGCACTAAACGCGGATGACATCCTCCTCTTTCTTGAGCGTCTGTATCTGTCAGGACCCAGAGCGTTGGAGATCCTATCCCTCTATGAAATGGCCTCTGGGCTTCGCGTAAATCGGAGTAAGTCTCTCCTCGTTCCAATCCATGAGTACCGCCTCACGGTGGACTGGCAGGAGCTCATACCCATTTGGCGGTTGAGCTTCCAATATCTTGGCATTCATATCTGCGCAGACCCAGGCCTAGCCTGGTGCCTCAACCTGGTGCTGCTTGGCCGTAACATGAAGCATGACTTTCAGAAGTGGGATCGCCTCCCGTATTTAAGATAATGATCTTCCCTCGGTTTCTCTATACCCCCCAGCACTTCCCCCTACACCATACACAGAGCTGGTCTCGGATGCTCAATGCTACCATCCGCAACTTCCTATGAGTGAACCGCCGTCCTCGTGTAGCATTCGGTAGGGGTAGGCAGTCAACATATGATGGTGGTCTCGGAATAGCAGATGTCTGTCTCTATTATTGGGTGTCTCAACTAGTGGAAGTCTCCTCCTCTGAACCCCTGCTCCCATTCAACAAAGCACTCACCGACGTCCTTCTGGGAACCTAGTCCAAACCCAGCACAGGGGCTCCTGTGAATAGGACGATTGCCTGCCGCCACTGCTGTGCTACAGGGGACCCAAATTTCCTCACCCAAAACCCTACCCCAGAGAGCTTGGTTGTCCAAGACCCTACTTCCCATGGCACGTTCCCTGCCGCTCACCCAGACACAAAATTCAGGAGGCCGGACACCTTGGGAAAGAAAATGTTTTCTTCTGCCAGCTTTGCATTGCAGTCAGTGACCACCTTATGCTTATTGGGCCGCTATTCCCACACACTGTGGGAAACAGGTGGGCAAGTGTTGTCACAGGTCCCGAAGGAGGCCGGGCCATTCTGTCCCAAGCAGTTACAGATGGGAGAAACGCATCGAAGTTCACTGTACGCTGTGGCTTGGCCATGACCGACTCGCAGGGCAGAGCAGTTTCGTCAACGGTGGCCCTCAGACGAAACGCCTAGCTGGGAACATCAGGCTTTTGGGGGATGTCCAGACTTCCCTCATTGACATGCCCTTCGATGGCACCCGTCTGTTCGGAGACAATGCAGACTTGGTGCTGGAGTTCTTTAAGCACTCACGGGCAGCGGCCAAGTCCTTGGGCCTCTCGGCTGCCCCACGTCCCCAGTCTGCCTTTCGCTCTTATCGTGGCCACGAAAGGGACTTTCAACCGCACCAACCTTATCCCAGCCACTGAGCCATGCAAGCTTCCCAGCCTCTGCTTGGACGCGGGTGTGGTTCCTACAGGCCTCATGGGTCAGGAAGCCAGCGGTCTAGTCCAGCCACCACCCCCGACAGATGCAGCCTCCAAACCTATCTAATGTTGCCCTTTTAGATCATGGGCGTCCAGTTGGTGGCAGGATCTGCCATCACCTCCAAAACTAACAGTCCCTAACATCAGACAGATGGGTTCTGCAGATCGTCCGAAGGGGCTACTCCCTCCCCTTCAAGACTACCCCTGCTTCCATGCCTCCATCTTACGACCGGCTGACGGAGGATCATCTGTCACTCCTCCGGGGGGAAGTTATGGATGGCGTCTTGGCCAAGGGAGCCATACAGAGGGTTCCAGTGCCAGAAGTAGGCTGTGGTTGCTATTCCCACTACTTTCTGGTCCCAAAAAAAGGGCAATGGCCTTTGTCCTATCCTAGGTCTCCGAGCCCTCAACTGCTTCCTCAAAAAGGAGAAATTCAAGATGCTCACATTGGCTCAGGTCTTGTCTACCCTGGACCCACAAGACTGTATGGTAGCGTTAGACTTGCAGGACACCTGTTTTCTCATCCCCGTCATGCCTGGCCATCGGCGTTACCTGCGGTTTACAGTAGGCCATGAGCATTTTCAGTTAACCATGCTACCTTTTTGGCCTTACCAGCGCCCCTCGGGTGTTCACCAAGGTAATGGCAGTGGTCGTAGCTCATCTGCGCAGATCAGGGGTGCCAGTCTTCCCCCCCCCCCCCATCTTGACAACTGAATGCTGAAGACTGGCTCGCCCCAGGCTGTCGTATCCCAACTCCATACTATGGCGGATCTCCTGCATTCGCTGGGTTCACTATCAACATGCCGAAGTCACACCTGACTCCCTCTCAGACGCTCCCTTTCATCGGCACTGTTCTGGACACAGGGCAGTTTTGGGTTTATCCGCCCGAGCGGCTATTCCAGAATATTCAGGCTATGATACCGATGTTTCATCTATCCTGGATTTCAGTGAGACTGACTCTGAGGCTGCTGGGCGTCATGGCCTCCTGCATCCTGCTAGGTACACATGCCAGATGGCATATGGGGGCTCTGCAGTGAAACCTGAAGTTCCAGTGGGTGCAGCATCACGGGAATCTCTCCAACATGGTCCAGATCTCGGAAGAAACTGCAAAGGACCTGCAGATGTGGCTAACGGCCTTTGATTGTGTCAGAGGCAGACCCCTCGCCCTTCCCCAACCAGATCTCATAGTAGTGACAGATGCATCACTCCTGGGATGGAGCGTCCATCTGGGCGAGGTGGAGATCAGAGGACTCTGGTCTCCGGCGGAATCCGGACTCCACATCAACCTGTTGGAGCTCAGAGCGATCCGATTGGCATTGAAAGTCTTTCTACCCTCCATCAAGGGAAGGCTGGTAGAAGTGTTCACGGACAACACCACCGCCATGCGGCACTGCAACAAACAGGGAGGGGTGGGGTTGTGGACTCTTTAGCAAGAGGACCTGTGTCTCTGGACATGGCTAGAACAGCAGGGCATTTCTCTGGTGGTTCAACACCTGGCAGCTTCCTGAACGCCAGGGTGGACAAACTCAGCCAGCAATGCCTAGCGGATCACAAACCGCATTTCCACCCGGAAGTGGCGCAAGGTCTCTATCAACAATGGGAAGAGCCTTGGCTAGATCTGTGCTCTAAAACCGAGAATGTGCAATGTCAGCAGTTTTGTGCTTTGGAGTTTCCAAGGCGGCTATCGCTCTGAGACGCTTTTCATCTCGATTGGAGCTCAGGCCTCCTGTATGCCTTTCTGCCCATCCCACTCCTGCCCAGGGTTCTCAAGAAGATCAGGAATGACCGGGCCCGAGTCATCCTTCTGGTTCTGGATTGGGCACGGAGAGTCTGGTATCATGAGCTTCTGCACTTGAGCTAAGGCTGGCCCTTTGGGAGGATCTTCTATTGCAGCAGCAGGGGAGGGTCCTCTTCCAGAACCTGGCCACTCTTCACTTTCTTGCATGGAGATTGAGCTGCAGCAGTTGACAGCTTTTGCCCTTTCTCCCAAAGTCTGTATTGTTATTCTGGCAGCCAGGCTTCCCTCCACACTGCCGATGAAAAAAGTTTGAATCATATTATACAGAAAGGTCTATTGACCCTTGTAGGAAACTGGGGTTTTGTTGCAGTACCCCCCACTCTCCACCCCACACACACACATTTTTTCCTGGCTGTTGATGCAGCTTTGACTGAATTGTACTGGGTCTCTGCTAACGTGGCCCCCTGTACCCGTGTCCTTTCCCTAAAACTATACCACAATTGGCACAACTTCAGTGGCCCTTGTAAATCCCTAGTAGATGGTACCCCTGGTACCTAGGGCATTGGCACTGAAGACGGACCCCAAGGACTGCAGAACGAATTGTGCCACCCAAGGGTTTCTCACCAAGGACCTTTACTCTGCCATTGCAGACTGCGTGCCTTTGTGCAGACAAAACTTAAGAGTCGACATTGCAGACACCCCTGTGTGCAATGCCCGGAAGACATTACATGGGATATAAGTAAACACCCCGCTAGCAGACCTTAGCCCTAAGGCAGGGTGCACTTTATCTCCTGTGAGGGCATATCTGCATGAGCAGATATGCCCCCGCAATATCCATGTCCATTCCCGGATATTGTAAGTGTCCAAGGAAGCCACAGTAAGTACATGGGCTGGACACTTGTCATTATGAGTTCCCCAGCTCCAAGATGGCTTCCCTGAAGTATGGGATGTTTGGTACCAAACATCTCAGCATAATACACCTGTCCTGATTCCAGTGTAAGATTTGCTAAAAATTGCACACAGAGGACCTCTTAGAGGGGTCCCCTGAAACGTACCAACTCTTAGTGTGGTCACCGACTGGCCTAAGCCAGCCTACTACCACCAGACAGTGTTCTGACCTCATGGGGTGAGCGCCTTCGGGCTCAGAGGTCAAGAACAAAGCCTTTCCTGAGTAGAGGTGTTCTTAAGAATATAGTTTGTGGTCTAGCCAGAGTGGTCAATTAATCAGATGACGTACAGTATATTTTAAATTATATAGGTAGAGTATTTAGTTTGTGCATTTTGGCTGCATTTCTTTCCCCTGCCTCTCTACCTACATTTAACTTCAGGGGTCCCCTTTTTCATGAGTGGTCACACCTCCCCCTAGTCAGGAAGAGCCACCTGTGGCGGGGAGCTTCAAAGGCCATGCCGTCTTTGTAACACAACCCCAGCCTCTCCTCTTAGAAGGAGCAGGCCCCCTCCTGTCCTCACCCCCTTTTGCAGGAAAACAGGCGAGTCAGCCATGTTGTCAGCCATGGAGTCGTTGGGTCTCTCCAAGAATTCATGAACCTACCCATATTGCAGGGCATACCTTGGATAATATCTTTGCAAACATAGGCTTATCAGTGGAATCCCCGTGGCCACTAACCTGGACCGATCATTTTGCGCTTAAATTCACCTTGAGCAGGGCGGATAGAGGATGCCAGTCCCAATGTAGAATGAGTCCTCGTAGAGCTTGGAGGAAAGTCACCCCTACGGCATTTAGTCAGGTCTTTAGACTCCCCTCCTTTGATAAAGGAGAGGGAAGTGATAATGCCTTAGGAAAATGGGAGGCCTCAATTGGAGACACGCTAAATATCATCGCGCCGTGCAGGGTAGTACGAAAGCAGGAAAGGGCTGTCTCAGCCCCCTGGTACTCTGAAAGTCTTAAGAAGGAAAAGGCCAGGTGTAGAGACAGAGAAAGAAAATGGAGGAAAACCAAGCGGCCAGAGGATAAACTGGCCTTTTCAGTAGCACACAAAGCCTATTTAACAAACTGTAACTCATCTAGGCTCGAGAATACGGGAGGCAAAGAACTCTTCTAAGGAGCTCTTTAAAATACTCAAAGAGTTCACAAACCCTAAAGCTAACAGTCCCTCTATACCCCCGACACAAACACTATGTGATAACATAGCAAATCATTTTAGGGATAAGGTAGACAAGATCTACAGCTCTCTAGCGGCAGGAGCAGCACCGAAGGGGTTGGCCCCTCCGAAGAGAGACCCCACACTACCTAGACTCGACGCTTTCACAGCTATTACCACAGAGCAAGTGGCAGCAGTGTTGGCACGAACAAAATCAGGTGCCCCCTCAGACCCGGCGGTGCCATTTATAATGGCTGAACTCGCCCCAATTTTAGCTCCGTCGCTAGCGGAGGTTTGTAACATCTCCTGGCTACGGCCGTATTTCCCAGGAAATGGAAAAAAGCGCATATAAAACCTTTGCTGAAGAAGGCTCTGGCAGACCCAGCGGACCTTCAAAATTATAGACCAATCTCCCTCCTCCCTTGCAGCTCGAAGGTCATGGAGACATTGGTAAACAAACAACTTACGGGATATCTGGAGCAGTATGGGTTATTGGACCCCTCGCAATCAGGTTTCCATGCAGCCCATAGCACGGAGGCGGCACTGGTGGAGGTCATGGATACGATCAGGATGTCACTGGACAGAGGGACGCCCACCATGCTAGTGCTCCTTAATCTATCGGCAGCCTTTGACACCATCTCTCATCGTGTCCTGTTGGACAGGCTGCGGGAGATTGGTGTCGAAGGCTTGGCTTGGATGTGGCTGCAGAGCTTTCTTAACAATAGAGCACAATGTGTCCAATTAGACACATTTGTCTCTCAGACCACCGCAGTAGACAAGGGGGTCCCGCAGGGCTCTATCTTAAGCCCCACATTATTCAACATCTATGTGGCACCGCTGGCCTCCATCATAAGATCTTGCGGTTTTGAGACAATCTCGTATGCGGATGACACGCAGGTGATAATCCCCATCGAGACGGACCCAGCAAAAGCCAGAGCAAAGTTTAAATCCTGCATGCTGAAAATTGCCGCCTGGATGAGCGAGAATTTTCTGCAGCTCAATTCCAATAAGACGGAGATTCTTCTGTTTGGAAAGGCGACGGAATTATGGTCGTTGGACTGGTGGCCGGAGGAATTGGGGAGGCACCCAATCCAACCACTCAGGCACGGAATTTGGGTATCCTGTTTGATAATAAGCTTTCGATGGAGGAACACGTGAAGTCAGTATCGGGCACATGCTTTGGCATCATGCGGATGCTGAGGAAGATTTTTCCTTGGATCCCTTTGGAGGCCAGAAAGACCCTAGTACAGGCACTACTAGTTAGTAGACTGGACTATGGGAACGCACTACTAGTAGGAATTAGGGAGTACCTTGCGTCTAGGCTACAGGTAGTGCAAAATACGGCAGCCCGACTGGTCCTCAACAAACCAGTACGTACCCCCTCCCGTCCTCTTTGCAACAACTACACTGGCTGCCCATGAGGAAGAGAGCAGTGTTTAAGCTCTTGACGTCGGTGTTTAAAGCACAGCAGGGCATCGGCCCGGTCTACCTAAGGAAGAAGTTAGTTCCCTATATACCTGCCCGTTTATTGAGATCTAGCAATCGTAATTTACTACGTCCCTGTAAAATCAGGAAAGTCAAAATGGGAGGCGCGCTTTTCACATCTAGCCCCGCTCCATTGGAACCGCCTGCCGGATGAGCTACGCGCCTGCGCAAGCTTGGGGCAGTTCAAGAAGCCGTTAAAAACCTGGCTGTTCTAAATCCGCAATTTTGTCCTAGCCTTTAGCACTGTGTAGCCAAAAGCGCCGAGAGATCCCTGTGGGGATGATTCGTCGCGCGATATAAATGAAAAATAAATAAATAAATAAAAACCTAGCAAGAATAGGAGGTGTGCCCCCCTTTGCCAACTCCACCCCTCAGGTGCTGGAGGTGAGGTGAAGTACACTTTTCAGTGCCCACCATCTTGAAGATGGTTGGACCCATCCAATCCTCCAGGAGGTCGGCATACTAGATGGTGTAGACACCCCAGGTAAGGGGCCCATTGGCCACTACTTGTCACTCCCTTGTAATGCCCCTAAATCTAGCATTAAGGTGGCACCCCCATACCCTGAACTTAAGTTCCTGACGACCTAAGAAGAGCTGGACACCACAGAGCCACAAAAGCAGAGAAGACTGCAGAGAACTACTGACTTGGCCCAGGCCTTCCGGTCTGTCTGCAGCCCTCGACAATCCTGCACCAAAGAAGACTCTTCCTGCAGCCCAGTGACCTCCAAAACCCTGGGAGGACCGACTGCCTTCAATAAAGATCAAGATCTCTGGAGAACAACTAACCTGTTCAAAAGCAACCATCTTCAAGCAAAGACTCTGTGACTTGAAGAACCGCGAAGCTTGACCCCCGTTCCACCTCTGCACCCGATGCCTCCGGCCCGAGTGCAAGTGGCCCACTGGTTTCAGCAAGGTTCCCCAGTGCTACAGAGCCCGAGTCCACTGTGAGCTGTCCTCTCCTGGACTCCTCGACGTCGTCAGCAGAATCTGCACGAAGACCCCCTCAACCGTAAGCCGTTTTCGACACCAAAAGACACCCCTGCACCCGTTCGCCTTAGGCCTTGGTGAAGACAACCAAAGGTGTCCCTACATCCCCAAGCATCACAACTTACCTCTCCAGCTGTTATTTTCCTCCGACAGGCCTCCTGGCCTGAGCCTGCAGCCCTTTTCTGATTTGGACTTTCTCCAGTGCTTAACATTGGGCACCGACGCTGTGTTGACACTCTGCACCCGGCCGCCCCTGTACCACTGGTGGTGTAGTGTTGGTGCTGCCTTGGATCCTGCCCAGTCTGTGCTTCAACCCCCGGAGATTGGCCCCAAAGCCTCTGTTACTTACCCGTAAGCAACATCTGTCCAATCGCCCCATTCTATATTTTGTTGTATTGAGCGCCCAACACCGTGTTTGAACCCTGCACCCGGCCGCCTGTGTGCCATTGGTGGTGTACTGCTGGTGCTGTACTGAACCTGAAGTGTCCACTTTTGATATAGAAAAGTAGTTTTATTGACAAACGTATTTACCTGGGTCGAAGTTCTGTGGTTCTACAAAATAAATATAACCAAGTATTATTTGTATAAATTGGTCTCCAGTTTATTCATTGTGTGGGCCTCATTTATTACCACTGTGTGTGCAACAAATGCTTAGCACTGCCCTCTGATAAGCCTAACTGCTCGCCCACACTACCACAAAAGAGAGCATTAGTATTATCTACTTTAGCTTTTGTAAAGCCTCTGGGGATCCACTGGACTCTCTGCACATTATACCTCTCTTTGGTATAGTATATAGAGAGCCAGCTTCCTACAACCCTCTTTCTCATGGATACATCTTCCTGTAGAGTCTGCACCTTTTGAATTACCCCAGTGTGCAGCATTCCACGGAAACCTTTCTCCTCAGCTCTCCCACGTCAAAGTCACAATGGAATGGTTCCGCATGCGACTCCGCGTGACATCATCGGAACCATAAGAAGACCACGTCGGCGTGCTGACGTCAATTCCCTTTTTTCCACACCGTCAACGCGTAACTGTTTTTCCCCAGGCTCTTCATTTCTGGGAGTTTTCTTTGATATTGTTGCTGCGACTTGTAGCCATTTGAAGAGGACTACTCCTAGAAAGTCAGGATTCAAGCCGTGCAGAGAATGCGGGGGCCAGCTGTCCATCAGTGACCCTCATGAAGATTGTTTGTGATGTTTGTCTATGGATCACAACGTCGGGACATGCACTTTCTGTAAGCAGATGAATCCGAAGGCCCTGAAGGAGCTGGAGGCCAAGTTATTCATGGCCAAATCCAAAAGACAGAAGAGGGGTCGCAGGAGATCTCGGATCTGGTCAAAGTCGCCGACGCCTCATACTTCGAGATCCTCCAAAAAGCATAAGCAGAAGCGGCTCTATGGTTCTCGGCATCGTTCTTCGAAGGACGCGACTCCGAAGTCGGTGTCTCCGAGTCCTAGGTGTCATTGCAAGGATGAGATTTCTCCAACACCTTCTCCAGGGGTGTCTCCGGTGCCGAGGGCTGTTACTCCTGCGACTCCGAGGAATGTTACTCCTCCTCCGGTGCCGAGGTCTGCGATTCCACCGGCACTGGTGCAGAGAGCACCGACTCCAGAGCCGGAGCTGAATTTGGTGCCTCCACATACATCTCCAGAGCCCTTTGTTCCGTGTCCATCGTGTCCTGCATTCCAGACTCCGGGATCGGATCTGTCTCATTTTTAAATGCAATGTTTAGCATTTTCGCAAGGGCTGCAAATTCATCTAAGGGGGCTGCTGGCCCCATGGGTCTGCTAGCATACTCTCTTGGAGGGTTTCCCCCTCATTTTCCGCTGGCGCCGTTCATGCCATCTGAAAGAGACTGTAATTATAGATTCCTTACCTTAGAATTACCCCCCAGGCGTCAGACTGGATCCTGAGACATTTTTTCGTAGCAGTACCCATGCGCGTCGGTAGGTGGCGTCAGTCGACTCCGCGTTCGGCGTCGTGGTCGCCGAGATGACGTTGCGGTGTCTACTTAGACACCGCCCCTGCTCGCTGACATCAGTTCTATCTTTTTCCGAGCCAGCCAGCGCAGATCCGGAGAGAGCGTGCCCTTTAGTCACTTTTTGACTAACCCTTTTTCGACTTTTGTCGACATCTTTTTGAGTCTTCTACTCCTGGTGCACGAGGGATGTCCAGCCGTCGGCCCGGTTTCAAGCACTGTGACTCCTGTCACAAGTTGATGTCGGTCACCGATCCGCACCTTGTGTGTCTCTGGTGCCTGGAACGCGACCACGACCCGAAGTCGTGCTCCGACTTCCGGGCCCTGAACCCGAAGTCTTTGCGGGAGCGGTCCCGGAAGCTTTTGGAGGCCCGGCAGTCCGCTCGGCGCCATTCGAGGTCTCGGTCGAGGGGAAGGTCGTGGGACCGGTCGCGGAGTCACCACCATTCGTCCTCGAAGTCTTCGCACTCCTCGGGTAAGTCAAAGCACAAGAAGAAGGCGAAGAAGCATCGTCGCTCTTCGCCTTCTCCCCGTCTGTCAGCCAACGCGACGCAGGACTCGGAGCATCGTCGCTCTCCGGCTCCTTCCTCGCAGCCCGCTGGGACGGCTCCGCGCTTCCCTCCTTTTCCCGGAGCCAGAGCGTCCCCTGCCCAGCCTTGTTCATTTTACGAAGCGCTTCACAGCATCTTTGGGCAGCCCGACTCCGTAGGCACGCCTTCGGGCCCCACGGACTCAGCTGGGGGCCCTGGGCCTTCGATGCCGGCAGCTCCTTCCTCGGCACCGCAGGGTCCCCAAGGATCCAGGCCTGGATCCAGATCAGCACCGGTCGACCTCAAGGTACCTTCCCCGGCGCCGATTCCGGTGACAACGCCCCCGACGTTGTTTGCGTCCCCAACCAGCATCGACCCCAGCCTCACCCCCGATTTGGGCCTCGCAGCAACTTCTCGCCCCATGCAGTCTGCCTTTCGTGGCTTCGGAAGGGGTGCCCCACCACATTCCACCCAGAGCCACAGGGCCGTGCAAGCTACCCAGCCTACCCGTGGCCGGGGACATGGGACCCAGCGTCGCCGGTCTAGGGGCCAGCCGGCGGGCCAGTCCACCAATCCCCCCGTGCAGCAGCCTTCAAGCCTTCCGAGTCCGACTTTTAAGGGCCACCAGTTGCCAGTGGGCAGCAGGATTAGCCATCACCACCCCTACTGGCACAACATCACGTCGGACAGGTGGGTTTTGCAGATAGTCCGAAGGGGCTACTCCCTCCCCTTCGAGACTACCCCACCCTCCATGCCACCAACACTCCATCGCATGTCGGAGGATCACTTGGCCCTACTCCGCCAGGATGTTACGGCTCTCTTGGCCAAGGGAGCTTTCGAACGAGTCCCTGTGCCAAAAGTAGGTCGTGGTTGTTACTCCCACTACTTCCTGGTACCCAAGAAGGACAAAGGCCTGCGCCCTATCTTAGATCTCAGGGACGTCAAAAGTTTCCTCTGGAAGGAGAAGTTCAAAATGTTGACCTTGGCTCAGGTCCTGTATGCCCTTGACCCGGATGGTAGCGTTGGACTTGCAGGACGCTTATTTTCACATCCCCGTCTTGCCTGCCCAACGGCGCTACCTACGGTTCACGGTAGGCCACGAGCATTTTCAGTTTACCATGCTCCCCTTTGGCCTTACCAGCGCCCCTCGAGTGTTCACGAAAGTGATGGCGGTGGTCGCAGCTCATCTGCGCAGATCAGGGGTTCCAGTCTCCCCCTATCTCGACGACTGGCTGTTAAAGGCAGGCTCGCCCCAGGCTATCGTCGCTCACCTCCTGGCTACGGCGGACCTCCTGCATTCGCTGGGGTTCACTATCAACGTGCCGAAGTCGCACCTGATTCTCTCTCAGAAGCTCCTTTTCATCAGAGCAGTACTAGATACAGCACAGTTTCGGGCTTATCCTCCTGAGCAGCGAGTCCGGGATATTCGGGCTATGATACCGATGTTTCAGCCTCTATCCCTGATTTCGGTGAGAATGACTCTGAGGCTGCTGGGCCTCATGGCCTCCTGCATCCTGCTGGTAGATCATGCCAGATGGCATATGCGGGCTCTGCAATATGACCTGAAGTTCCAGTGGGCGCAGCATCAGGGCAATCTTTCCGATGTCGTCCGGGTCTCGGAGGGGCCTGCGAGTCAGTTGCAGTTTTGGCTCACGAGCCAAGATTGGGTCGGCGGCAGATCCCTCTCCCTTCCCCAACCAGAGTTTACAGTGGTGACAGATGCGTCACTCCTGGGATGGGGCGCCAGATGGGAGAGGCGGAGATCAGAGGTCTCTGGTCTCCGACGGAGTCCGGGCTCCACATCAACTTTCTGGAGCTTCGGGCGATCCGTCTTGCACTGAAGGCATTCCTTCCTTCTGTCAAAGGAAGAGTAGTGCAAGTGTTCACGGACAACACCACCGCCATGTGGTACTGCAACAAACAGGGCAGGGTGGGGTCGTGGACCCTATGTCAATAGGTTCTTCGCCTTTGGACATGGCTTGAACATCAGGGCATATCCCTGGTGGTTCAACACCTGGCGGGTTGTATGAACGCCAGGGTGGACGAACTCAGCCGCCAGTGCATGATGGATCACGAATGGCGTGTTCAGTCGGAGGTGGTGCAAGGTCTCTTTCAGCAGTGGGGAGAGCCTTGGTTAGATCTATTCGCCACCGAAGAGAACGAGCAATGTCAGCAGTTCTGCGCGTTGGAGTTGCCAAGGAGGCACTCGCTCTGCGACACCTTCCGTTGCGAGTGGAATTGCGGCCTCCTGTACGCCTTTCCGCCTGTACCACTTCTACCCAGAGTGCTGAAGAAGATAATGTGCGACCGGGCCCAAGTAATTCTTGTGGCTCCGGACTGGGAGCGAAGAGTCTGGTACCCCAAGCTCTTGAGCATGGCCATCGATCCTCCGATCAGACTGCCTCTTCGGAAGGATCATCTGTCGCAGCAGCAGGGGACGGTTCTCCACCTGAACTTGTCAAGCCTCCACTTCCTTGCATGGAGATTAGGCGGCGACAGTTGACAGCTTTCGACCTTCCTCCTGAAGTCTGTAACGTCATCTTGGCAGCCAGGCGTCCCTCCACTAAAACGGTATACGTCTGTAGATGGAACAAATTTGTGGCATGGTGCACAGCAAAGGCTGTGGATCCCCTTTCTGCCCCCCTTTCAGATGTTCTCCTCTTCATTCTTTCTTTGGCCCAGCAGGGCTCTGCTCTGGGCACTCTTAAAGGCTAACTTTTGGCCATTTCGGCCTTTCTTCGCCTTCCTGATCAGCCTTCTCTTTCAATCAGTCAAACAGGGGTTTATATAGCGCGCTACTCACCCGTGAGGGTCTCAAGGTGCTGGGGGGTTGGGGGGAAAGCAGCTCCGGATCAGTCAAAGAGCCAGGTCTTGAGGTCCTTCCTGAAAGTGTGCAGGGTCGGGGAGTGTCTGATGTTCATATGGAGCTCGTTCCAGGTTTTGGCTGCGATGTAGGAGAAAGCTCTCCCGCCGGTTCTGTTTCTGCAGATGTGGCGGACCTCTGTCAGTGCGAGGTCGGCGGAGCGGAGGTTCCTCTTGGGTAAGTGGAAGGACACACTCTCGTTGAGGTATTTGGGTCCGATGTTGTTGAGGGATTTGTAGGCGTGGGTGAGGAGTTTGAAGGTGACCCTCTTCTCGACGGGGAGCCAGTGGAGGCCTCGTAGGTGTTGGGTCATGTGCTCGTGACACGGTGTCCCGAGGACGAGTCTGGCTGCGGCGTTCTGGATGGTTTGGAGTTTGTGTAGAAGGGTTTTGTTGATTCCGGCGTAGAGGGCGTTGCCGTAGTCTAGTCTGCTGGTTATGAGTGCGTGGGTGACGGTCCTTCTGCAGTCGGGGGGGATCCATTTGAAGGTCTTACGGAGGATGCGAAGGCAGTTGAAACTAGTGGAGGCGACGGCGTTGATCTGGCAGTTCATGGAGAGGGAGGAGTCAAGGATGATGCTGAGGTTCCGAGCGTGGTCTGTAGGGGTGGGTGGGCTCCCGAGGGTGGAGGGCCACCAGGTGTTGTCCCAGGCGGAGGTGCAGTGTCCGAGGATGAGGACCTCGGTCTTCTCTGAGTTGAGTATCAAGCAGCTGTCTTTCATCCAGGCTGCCACGTTCTTCATTCCTTCCTGGAAGCAGAGCCTGTTGTCTTCGGGATTCTTTGTGAGTGAGAGGATGAGCTGGGTGTTGTCGGCGTAGGATAGGATGCTGAGCCCATGCTGTCTGACGATGGCGGCGAGGAGGGCCATGTAGATGTTGAAGAGCGTGGGGCTGAGTGATGATCCCTGGGGTACTCCGCAGTTGATTTCCGTGGGTTTGGAGAGGAAGGGAGGGAGTCGAATCCTCTGGGTTCTGCCGGAGAGGAAGGATTGGATCCAGTCTAGAGTGGCTCCTTGTATTCCCACGTCGAGAAGTCTGGCTGCGAGCGTGCGATGTGAAACGGTGTTGAAGGCTGCGGAGAGGTCTAGAAGGATGAGGGCCGCAGTGTGTCCCTGATCCAGTAGCATGCGGATGTCGTCAGTGGCGGCGAGGAGGGAGGTCTCGGTGCTGTGGTTGCTGCGGAATCCAGACTGGGAGGCGTCTAGGATGGAGTTCTCTTTGATGAAGGCGGTCAGCTGGGCGTTAACGGGTCTCTCGGTGACTTTGGCCGCAAAAGTGGAGGAGAGGGATGGGCCGGTAGTTTTTCAGGTCCGTTGTGTCGGCCGTTGGTTTCTTGAGGAGGGGTTTCACCTCCCCCCGTTTCCAGTCGTCTGGGCAGATGCCTGATCTGAGGTAGGCGTTGATGGTGCGTCGTAGTTCGGGTGCGATGACGGTGGAATATGTGTGGTGGGCAGGGGTCCGTTGGGGCTCCTGAGTGAGTTTTCTTCATGGTCGCGGTGAGTTCGATGGTCGGGGATCACAGGACGTGATGGTCGGCTCATCGGCGGCGGTGGGTAGGGGGGTGGTGTCCGTCGTTGGTTCGCTGAAGTTGTCTTAGAGGGCCTTGATCTTCAGGTGGAAGTAGGAGCTGAGCTTGTCGCAGAGTTCCTGGGAAGGTGTGACGTCCGTGTCTTCGCAGGTGGGTTTTGCGAACTGTTGTATGACGTTGAACAGTTCCTTGGCGTTGGTCACGTTGGTCTGGACTTTGTCTCTTATGAAGGTCCGTTTGGTGTCTCTTATGCGCTGGTGGTACTCCTTCAGGGTGCTCTTGTGGTTGTTCCGTGCTTCTGTGATTTCAGGTTTCGCCAGATTTTCTCTAGGCGTCTGCAGGAGCGTCTGGCTTCTTGAAGTTCTGGGGTGAACCAGGCGGCCTTCAAGTCCCCTATTGTTAACAGATTTCTGAAGGGCATTACTCATCTCTTTCCTCCTTCTCCTTTTGTAATGCCCTAGTGGGACTTAAATCTTGTCTTCACTTATCTTATGGGTGCTCCCTTTGAGCCACTACATAATTGTCCTCTTCGTCTCCTTACTTTAAAGACTGCTTTCCTACTTGCCAGCACATCTGCTCTCAGGGTGAGTGAGCTTCAGGCTCTTTCTTGCTGTCCATCCGGACAAAGTGGTCCTTCGTACTAGGCCTTCTTTTCTGCCTAAAGTGGTTACCTCTTTCCACATAGACCAGACCATCACATTGCCCACCTTCTTCCCGCCTCCACACCCTTTCAAAAAGGAGTAGAGACTTCACCGTCTGGACCCAAAACAAGCACTGTCCTGCTACCTTGACCGCACTAAAGACTTCTGGGTCGACAATCAACTCTTTGTGGGTTATGTGGGCGTCAAGGAGGGTCGGGCAGTGCACAAACGTACCATCTCTCGATGGGTTGATCTTCTATTCTTTGGCAAAAAAGGAACCTCCAGTAGGACTACGCTCCCACTCTACCAGGGCGACGGCAGCCACTACTGCTTTGGGACGTGGAGTTCCTTTGGTTGACATCTGCCAGGCGGCCACTTGGGCATCCCTGCACACGTTCACAAAGCATTACTGCCTTGACAGCCAAGTCCGGAATGACGGCTTTTTCGGCCCTTCTGTTCTCCAGGACTTCCTGGTGTGAACTTAGTTCGCAGACCAACCTCCGGGGTTGGTATTGCTGGGGTATCTATTCTAAGGTAAGGAATCTATAACTACAGTCTCTTTCAGATTAACAAGTTACTTACCTTCGGTAACGATGTATCTGTAAGAGACATATGTAGTTATAGATTCCTTACCGCCCCACCCATTCTCCCCGTTCTGCGAACTGACTTCCAGGGATAGGGACTCCCTTCCAGGGCCGTAGTTGTGTGCACCAGTGGTCAGTGTCTTGCATGGCTCTGCGCTTCTGGCGTGGAAAGTCGTGTCAGAACTGACGTCAGCGCGCAGGGGCGGTGTCTAAGTAGGCACCGCAACGTCATCCCGGCGACTAGACGCCAACGACGAACGCGGAGTCGACCGACGCTACCTACCGACGCGCAGGGGTACTGCTATGAAAAAATTTCGCTGGATCCAGTCTGACACCTGGGGGTAATTCTAAGGTAAGGAATCTATAACTACATATGTCTCGTACAGATACATAGTTACCGAAGGGAAGTAACTTGTTCGTTTATGCCTATGTCTCCAGGGAGTTGGCCTCCACCAGCGGCGAGGCTGCCGACGTCGTTACATTTTCCAGAGGGTCGTGCCCCTTTGGATGGTTCATGTCCAGCGCCCTCTGGATCCGAAATGGCGCCAGTTCGACATCATCCGACTTCAAACCCTGTTCCTTTGGATCCTCCTAGGATGCCGGTTCCGAAGTCACTGGTGCCGCATCTGGCACCGCTGATACCAATAATGAGATCTCAGAGAGAGGCTCAAAGGCTGTTGGAGGAAGAGGAATACCAAGAGGACTATGAAGGGGCTGAAGAAGGGGAAATCATGGACCTTAACCCCGAGTTTGAGGGATTACAAGAGGCAAGTGGTCTGGATACCTCCCTTGAGTGGGAATTGGTGTCACCTAAGGGTTTACTACCACCTGAAATGACTTCATATCATGTTGTTCTTCGTAAAGCTGCTGACCTTTTGAAGTTACCACTTCCCACAGCTGAACTGAAATTGAATATCCTCACGGAGGTTCTCCATTCTTCGATTTCCGAATCAGAACCATTGCTGCCCTTCAATGAGGCTTTAAAGGAGCCGATTTTAGATGTCTCACAGAAGCCAATGTCCTCTCCTGCTGTTTCCAGGTGGCTAGAAGGTACAAGGTAGCTCCTGGGGATCCGGCTTTTCTATCTTCCCATCACTCACCGGAAAGCCTAGTGGTGCAAGCTTCTTGCTCTTCTAAGTTATCTGCAGGGTATTTTCCATCCATGTCTGCTGATAAGGAATCAAAACGAATGGAGCAGTCGGCCAAAAAGGTTTTTTCGTCGGGGAGTATGGCCTTGAAATTTACAAATGCCACATGTCTCTTGGGGCGTTTCAATCACGCTTTCATGGATACAGCTGAGGAGGTCGTTCCAAAATTGCCTACGGAGGTCCAAGGGCATTTTTCTGAACTGCTGATGGATGCTCAGGCTGCTGCCCGTCAAGTAATTCAATTTGGGCTGGACACAGCGGACTCTGTGGGCAGAGCAGTGGGGTCTTCTGTGGCAACAAGAAGGCATGCCTGGTTAAGGGGTTCAGTCTTTTCGCACAATGTTCAGGCTAGATTGCTGGACTTGCCCTTTGATGGGTACAGCTTGTTTGGAGCTAAGGCAGATTCTGCGCTGCAACGCTTTAAAGATAGCAAGGCAACAGCAAGGTCCTTAGGACTTCAGACCCAGCCCAGGGACTATAGAAAGTTCCGCAGGTTTCAGGGCTTTGCTAAGAACTTGTCCTTTCAGGGCAGACAACAACCACAGCAGCAGGCAAATCCTCTGTACAGATCCTACAGGGGAAGGGGCAGAGGTCGTCTGCGGGGTTCTGCTCTGCAACAAGTCTCCTCCTCCACCTCCTCCTCTTCTGCCTCTCCGACCGTTGTTGCAGGGAAGCGGCTCTAGCTCTGCCATCTTAGAGCATGCTTGTCCCATGGGAGGACTGGTGGCCTATTTTCTGCCTCATTGAAGGGCTGTCACTACAGACATCTGAGTTTTGAACATCATAAAAAATGGGTATGCCCTACCCTTCTGGGAGTTTCCTCCTCCTTTCCCTCCCCGTCAGGGCCTTTGCTCGGAAGAGCATCTTCTGCTTCTCCAACAGAAAGTAATTTCAATGCTTCAAAAGGGTGCAATAGAGATAGTTCCAGAGCAGGAAAGGGGTCGGGGTGCTACTCCCGATATTTTCTGATTCCCAAAAAGAATGGTCGTTAATGACCGATTCTCAATCTCAGGATTTTGAATTTTTACCTCAAATAGGAGAAGTTCAAAATGTTGACCCTGGCACAGGTTCTTCTCGCGCTGGAGAAGGAAGACTGGATGGTACCGATTGATTTACAGGATGTGTATTTACACATTCCCATTCTGAAGTTGCATCGGAAGTATCTCCATTTTACAGTGGGGTCTCAACATTACCAGTTTGCGGTCCTTCCATTCGGTCTTACCTCCGCACCTCGGGTCTTCACAAAGGTGATGGCGGTGGTGGAAGCACATATAAGAAGGTCGGGAATTCCTGTGTTTCCCTATCTGGACTATTGGCTGCTCATCGCAAAGTCGCCAGAGATAGTGTTTGCTCATTTGCAGGTAACAACACAGCTGTTGTTCAGTTTCGGATTTTCGATAAATGTACTCAAATCTCACCTGGTGCCCTCTCAGCGCAACCTGTTCATAGGGGCAGTACTGGACACTACTGTGAGTTGTGCCTTCCCGTCTCCACAGAGGATTCAAGACATCCAGGCTATGATTCCACTTTTTCGGAATGGAGCATCTGTTCCAGACCTGAAGGTCTTGCCACTGCTCGGTCTGTTTTCTTCCTGCATTCTGTTGGTCAACCATACACGCTGGCATATGAGGGCCCTCCACTGATGCCTCTGCAGGCAGTGGTTTCAACACAACCGAGATATCAAGGAGTTGGTCCGAATCTCCAGAGACACTGCAGCGGATCTGAAATGGTGGAGTGTTCCAAGCAACCTGTCTCAAGGGACGCCATTTCACCCTCCTTCTCTGGAGGCAACAGTGATAACGGATGCCTTCACTCTAGAGTGGGGAGCTCATCTGGGGGACGTGGAGGTGAAAGGTCTTTGGTCTCCAGAGGAAAGATTGTTTCACATCAATCTTTTAGATTTGCGGGCGATATGTTTAGCTCTCAAGGCCTTCCTTCCTTCCCTTCGCGGTCAGTCTGCTCTGGTCTTAACAGACAACACTACCGCGATGTGGTACATCAACAAACAGGCAGGAGTAAGGTCGTATCTTCTCTGCAGAGAGGTTCTGTGACTCTTCTCCTGGGCTCTGGACCATCAGATTTGCGTGATTGCAAATCACTTGGCCGGAGAGCTGAATGTGTGTGTAGACTGTGTAGGAAAGTAGGATCTGCTTTCATGGTTATCCCCCACTATTTGCTGTCAGTATGTTTTTTTGACTAGTCTGGCTGGGATACTGCTAATCAGGACCCCAGTCACTGTGCTTCCTCCCTAAATTTGACATGGTAAATACTTTGGTACCTCCACAATTGGCTACTGGTCTACCCTTGTAAGTCCTTAGTATATGGTACTAAGGGACCCAGGGCATAGGTACACCAGGGGTCTGCCATGGGCTGCAGCATGTATTATGCAATCCATGAGAGACCACTCAAACTGTGACTACAGGACTGATGTTTCATTTCGAGCAATGTACATTAAACGACTGTCATCACCAAATAAGCGCCAGTGCACATTATGACCCGCACCCAAGGTCGCCTCATGGTGATTTTTGTGGTCAGACAACCATAGAAAGCTCTCTAAGTGGTAGCTGTGGAGAGCAGCCTTCAGGCTTAGTCTAGAAGGAGTGTTATGCAGCTTGTTTTTCCAGAACTATTGTGTAGGTTAAACGGAAAAGAATCACACAGGGCGGGGGGCGTGTCTTGGCGCGTCAAGATGTCGGTCGCACTCTAGGAGTGCTCCGGACCCCTCCGTCATCCGCGCTATAATCCACTGCCATCAGGACCTCTATCTTCTCCTACCGTGCCGCCACCGCATCCACTCTGGTTGGCGCTACACGACGGTGCAGCAGGCGCCGTTTTATCCTGACCACAAAGGGAAAGCTTCGCTCCTGCCTCCGGTGCGCCTACACCCAAGATGGCGACACCGGCTCCCTGAGGCTCAGTGCCCCGGCCGCTCCTGGCGCCGCAGCTCCGTCCTGCCTGTCACCAGGATCCTGGGATTGCACCGGGTGGCGTCCTGACACCAACGAATCCAGGAGCTGGGGCATCATACACTGCGCCCTAAGGTACGAGCTCCCCCCACCCCCCGCCTGCCCGTGCCCTTTGACGCGGCTGGCTTGGCCTGGGGGATCAGCAGTGGTGGCTGACGACCGGGGCATGCGGCTGCGGGAGGATCGGCAGCCAAACCGGGCGGCGGGGTCCCGGGATCTGGGCCCCCCTCCCCCTCCTGGCCCTACTGGACCTGTGCTTGGCCCCCGACAGCGGCCTGACCAACCTGCAAGAAGACCCCGCCTGGCCGCCTTCCGCGGGCGGGGGACACTGCTGCTGACCTCTGAAGCCCCCACGATGCTCAGCTCCCGAGGCCTACCTAGGGCCTGGGCTTACTGCGCCCACTGGTGCCTCGGCCACACATCCTGCCGCGCGATCTGGGTGCGGCCTCCTGCCAAAGCTACGACCTTCAGGCTCCTGCTCCTCATCAGAGCCACCGTCCATCTTGCGGCCTACCGCCAGTGACCCTGCAGTGTGCAGCCAGGGCCTGACTGCGGCGGCTGGGCCCGGAGTGGCGGCGCCCGCCGCCTGGAATGCCCATCCACGACCAGCCTCCTGTCTTCGGGCCTCTCTGGACCTGCGGCCCCTGATCAGTAGACCTGAGCGGAGGTGGGTGTCTGCTTTGCTTTTGCGGCGGGAGGGCGCGGGGGGGACCCTCTGTGTCATCCATAACCCCCCTCGCGCCTCCTAATCTGCGGACCTGTCTCCGGGGCGTTGCGGTCTGGGCCCACAGCTTCATCTTCCATTGTGCCCAGAAGTGCCCTCTGCCTACAGCTACTGTGGCCGCCTGCTGGTCCCCGACCCACCCTGCTGCATTGACCGCTTGCCCCACTGCCACAATACGGTATCTGTAGTTTGCCTTCTCCAGCCCTCATCCTCACGCCTCGATGAGGCCTTCGCTGTTCCCGGCGGCCCTTGACGGGCCTACGGACCCATCCACCCAACCCAGAGGGCCAGGCCGATCTCTGGAGCCTGCACCTCGGACCCTTGCTCCTTCCGCTCGGCCCCACAGGGAGGTGTAGCTGTCTCGCCTTTGCCTTTACTACACCGGTCCTATCAGTTGGGGTCGAGGCCGGCCTGCCTGCTGCTGAGTTCCCTCAGACCCACGCCCCCCCATACGTACTGGTACTCTCCCCTCTTTGGCTCCTCTGCAAGACGCTCAACCGGCGCTGACTGCTGGTTTTCTCCCGACCCCGCTCCACGATGGGACGCGACCAAGGACCAAAACACCCTACGAACCAGACCACCATAGACCAATATACGGTCACTGAGCAAGGGTCCCGACCTGAGGGTGTTGAGGGCCACCCCTCATCTCATGGAGACCTCAGCACGATCCTTCAAGCCATCTCTACCTCGCAGGCCTCAGTAGAGAACCAGATCGGAGAAGTCCGAGTAGACATGGCCTTGATCTGGCAGGATCTACGCAATGTGACAGCCAGGCTCACCGAAGCGGAGTCCAGGATCTCCTCCGTCGAGGACGACGTATCCACTCTCAAGGACCAAGTGGCTCGCCTCCAAACTCAAACTAAAGAGCTTCACAAATGGGCGGAAGACGCTGAAAATCGATCCCGTCGTAATAATCTCCGCCTGGTGGGATTTCCGGAAGGAATTGAGCGGGGCCCGATGGAATCCTTCATTGAAGACTGGATTAGCTCCTGGATGCCGGCTGGCACTCTCTCCACCTGGTTCGACGTTGAGCGTGCTCATCGCTCCCTGGCTCCAAAGCCTCCCCCGGGCGCGCCCCATCGGCCCATCATTGCACGGATCCTTAACTTCAGGGACCGGGATCTCATCCTGCAACAAGCCTGTGCCCAACGCACTGTTACCTTCCAAAATCATCCGATCATGCTCTTCCCGGACTATACCAGGGAGGTCCAATTCCTACGACGCTCTTACACAGACGGCAAACAAAAACTCCGGGCCCTTAACCTCCAATACAGACTCCACTTCCCGGCGAGGCTTCGAGTGTTTTTCCAGGACAAATCCTACTTCTTTGACTCTCCTGAAGCGGCCTGGACCTGGTAGACTGAGGAACGCCCCCTCCAGCTCAAAACCAGCTCCAGGGCTCTCGGTTCTCAGGCATCTGGAGCTCACAACTCCGCTCCACGGTCCAGGCGAACACAACCTCGTAGAAACCCGAAAACGATGCGAACACAGTCTGGCTCCCCGGGGGCTGGTTCCACAAGAACCGATCGCCAAGCCCCCCTGCCGAAGTCACACCGCTCTCCTGGGGCGCACTCCCGAGATCCCACGCCTGTACGAAGCTCCTCACCCAGGATCCAGACTGTCACCACTGCGGACTCTGATCTCTCCCGCAGTCCCACCTTCCCTGTTTGAGGCTCCATAAGACTTTCACCACAATCTTTTAGGGCGACGGCCATGCACTGCTGCACATCATTCCAATCAGATGTCTCTGCTGATGAGCTCTTTGATCCTTCAATGAGAGGGGTCCACCACGTCTCACTGACTCTAAACGTTCTAGTTTAATTTACTTCCACAGTTAACGGGCGACAGATGCTTCTGTTCCTGAAGTATGGGGAGGGGGGAAGTTGGGGGGGGTTTGGGCCGTTGCCCCGAGTTTTTAATTGTTTGACACTTCCAGACACGCAGCATCACAATCTCACACTGGCAGGACACTGCTTTGCCCCGACGCGGCCGCGACTGTCCCACATGACTCCTAGCTCTCTGTCCTCAGTGAGCTCGCCACGCGGCAGGCCCCACCGGCCGTGCGGATACCCACACCACTCCCGCCAGGATGACCCATCAGGATAGCCCATTCCGCCTTATGTCCTGGAACGTTAATGGCCTCCTAGATAGGATTAAGTGCACCGCAGTCCTGCGTCATGCCCAGCGACACACCCCAGACATTCTTCTACTCCAAGAAACCCATCTCCTGGGCAATATCTGTCCCTTCCTTGCCAGATATGGCTTTGATAGAGCCTGGCACTCCGGCTTCTCACGGGGTTCTCGGGGTCGCTATTCTTCTAAAACGTAACTTTCCATTTGTGCCCTCCCATGTCACCAGAGACCCTCTTGTGCGCTTTATCGCCCTCTCCGGACCCTTAGGTGAAACCACCCTCAATATCCTCTCCGCCTACGTTCCCAGCGCCACTCATACGCAGACCCTACACCGCATAGGCGACATACTTGCTTCTATGCCCCCAGGCACGACAATAGTAGGAGGGGACTTCAACGCTGTGATGCAGCCTGCACTTGACGCCACGGGGTCTCCCTCTTCTGCTCGCACCTCTCATGCTAAAATACTCACAGACTGGACTGCAGCCATGGGGCTCTGCGACGTGTGGCGTACATGGCACCCCCTGGCTTCCCATTATACACATACCTCAGCAGCGCACCACAGTCACTCTCGCATCGATTTGATATTTGCACCTGCCCTGAATGCACTAATATCAGAGACATAGATATCCTCCCCTGGGGCATTTTGGACCATTCGCCATTGCTTCTCACTATGGGCGGTCCTCCCGCTGCTCGTCGCCCACTGTGGAGGATGAATGCCTGGTTCCTTCACGACCGCAAATTCAAGGAGGCCCTCAACACCAACATTAAACAATACTTTCTCACGAACCAGGCCTCAGTCTCTTCGCCGGGTACACTATGGGTGGCTGATAAGGCCACGATTCGTGGGCACGCCAGGAGCCTCCTTAAAGCCCAGCAGGTTGCTAGAGACAGCAAACTCACTCTCCTTGAAACGCGGGCAGCCCAGCTGGAGCGCAACACCGGTGACTCACCAACCGAGTCCCACCTGCGTCAACTGGCGCTGGTAAGATACGAGATCCGGCAACTCTCGTTGGATTCGGCCAAACTCCTTTGGAGGTCCTCGGTGGCCCGTGTCTACGGGTGGGGGGGATAAAAACGGGAAACTACTGCACCGGCTTACAACTTACCCCCTGGCAGCCCGGATAATCCCAGAGATCCGTGACTCAACGGGGCACACTCACCGCTCTCCCCAGGCGATCGCCCAGACCTTTGCGTGCTACTACTCTGAGCTTTATTCCACTCGGAAACCCGATTCCTCCCTGGCGGAGATGCTCACCCGAGAGGATCTGCACCTCCCTGCACTGTCGGCGGCTTGACTAGAGGGCCGAATCTCCGCTGACGACATACAGGGAGCCATTTCATTAGTTGCAGCCGGCAAGACCCCGGGCCCAGATGGCTACCCACAAGAATACTACTCCGCTTACAGGGATACACTAACTCCCCACCTAGCCGCCCTATACGAAGAAGCCATTGACAAAGGCTCCTTCCCTCCCTAAACGGACACGGCCACCATAGTCCTCATCCCCAAAACGCAACACCCCTCCTCGGTGTGCGCTGACTACCGCCCCTTCTCCTTGATCAACACAGAGGTCAAGATCTTTGCCACGATTCTCGCTCAGCGACTCAAACCATATCTCGCCAAACTGGTCCACCTTGACCAGTGCGGGTTCATGCCGGCGCGAGATACCAGGCACTGCCTGCGGCACCTCCATGTGGCTCTGGCTAACCGCCAGGAGCTGACTCACTACCTGGCGCTCCTCCTAGTCGACTTCGAGAAGGCCTTTGACTCGGTGGACTGGGCCTATCTCGGAGACGTCCTGCGGGTCTTGGGCTTGGGCCCCAAATTCCGCCATATGGTATGCATCCTGTACTCCAAGCCCACGGCACGGGTGCTGGTCAATGGTGTACTCTCTGACACTTTTCCAATAGGCAGAGGAAAGAGGCAGGGGTGCCCCCTTTCACCCCTCCTCTTCGCTCTGGCCATGGAGCCCTTCGCTCATCTCATTCGCTTTGACACCCGAGTTCGGGGCTGGCGGTGGGGAGGCTCTCCAGAAGACAAAATCTCGCTCTATGCGGATGACTTCCTACTGTTCCTAGCGGAACCGGCCCGCTCTGGCCCCTGGTGCCTTCAAATTTTACACCCCTTTGAGCAGATCTCCGGTCTCAGTCTCAACCCGGCCAAATCCACATTGGTCCCCCTACACATCTCCAGGGATTGCTTTGATTGGCAGTCCACCATTCCTATCCGTCGGCAAACCTTTAAATATCTAGGAATATGGATCGCCCTGTTACCGGACCTGGCCTGGGCCCTTAATGTGACCCCCCTCATCTCCAGAACCAAACAAGACCTTAAAAAATGGGGCAACCTACCACTCAACCCGCTAGGGCACATAGCCTTATTCAAAATGATGATCCTCCCCCGGTTTCTCTACATTCTCTAAAATATACCTCACCATGTCCCCCGGGCCTGGTTCTGCGGCATCGACATTCTAATCATAACATTTCTATGGACTGGCGGGCGGCCCCGAGGGGCCCTTCGACACTGCCAGATTCCACCCTTCGACGGGGGTATGGGACTCACAAACCTTTATCTGTACTTCTTAGCGACCCGCCTCCTGATGATCCATGATTGGTTCACTGGGGGGTGGTCGGACCCGGCATACAGAGCTCAGCTCAGCGACCTGGGCCTTCCCCGCGTTCAAGCCATGCTGTATGGGGCCCCCATTCCTAGGGACCTTCCCACAGCCACCCGGGCAGTCTTGCTGGCCTGGCGCGCTGCCCTCCAACACACTCACTGGCAAAACAAGCTGTCCCAACACACACCGCTCTGGCAGGGCACATGGCTACGAGAAGTGGCAAACCTCACAGGCTTTAGAAGCTGGGACCTTATTGGCATTTCACAACTCGGGGACCTATGGGTCAGCGACCATCTCCGCTCCTTTGCCGACCTACAATCCCGATACGCCCTTCACCTATCCCAGTTCTATCGCTACCTGCAAGTCTGTCACGCCCTGTACTCCCATATAACGACTGGCACATCGCTACCAGAGCACAGTCCCCTGGAGGCCCAGGTCATGATGGGCAACCTTGGAAGAGGGGGGGTCTCCCGCATATACCGATCACTAACAAATAATGGCCCGGCATCCCTTGACCACTTAAGTCAGGTGGGAGATATGGGTAGGTCCACTGGCAGACGAGGACTGGCGGGATGCTCTGATGGCGCCTAGAACCATCACCGCTTCGGCTAGGCTTCGCCTAGTTCAGCTCTATTATCTACACACCTCCTATCTCACCCCCAGTCGCCTCCATAAATCAGGTCTGATTCCACTCCCGACATGTCTGCGGTGCGGCACGGACCCCGCAGACTTCTTTCACATGGTGTGGTCCTGCCCCCGCATTGCCCCCTTCTGGCACGCCCTGGAGGCGGAACTTACCGAGATTTTAGGTTGGGGCGTCCCACACAACCCCCTGCACATATTATTGGGCATCACAGACGGGCTAGATGGGTCCAGGGCCGACAAGGCGTTCTTAGGAACAGCCCTAGTAGTGGCTAAACGCGACATAGCGGCCGCGTGGAAGAATCCCATCCCACCCACTATAGCTAAATGGCGCCAGGGAGTAGATTGGTGCGCCACACATGAACACTCTCACTGTACAAAGCCAGGGGTTGCCCTGCCCGGCATCGGAAGATCGGGGGCAAATGGCTGGGAATGCTAGACTGAACACTACCTCTGACCTCTGGGGCCCGCCTCACTGCGCCGCTGGGGGGAAGGTATTGTTTATTATACCTTGTTCTACCTGCACTGTGTGCAGTAATCCACATGTCATGATGCGATCTCATACGCTGTACTGTCTGCCTTTGTGTTTTTTGTTTTTTGTTTCTTGTTTTTTTTTTTCTTTTTCTCTTCCTTGTTCTTCACTTCCTGTAAAATCAATAAAGTTGGTTATAAAAAAAAAAGAATCACACAGTGCAGTTCTAAGAATAAGTGTATTTATTATACACACTCACTAAGACATTGGTACATCTCCTACCCGGAGATATCAACACAATACACACAATATTTCAAATGTAAAACAGGTAAGTAAGCACAAATAAACAGTGGTCTCTAGGGGGAAACCAACCATATACTAAAGAAGTGGAATGCAAACTGCGACTGAAGTCGGGACTTGGACCAGAAGACTCAGAAGAGCTGAGGACACAAGACACCACCCAAGGTAAGTACCCAGAAACAAAGCAAACATTAGTAGATGATGGACGGAGCTTTGAAACTTTTTAGACACTCACCCCCAGTCACAGATCTCGGTTGAATCCATCATCGTTCTTTAGCTCACTTCGTCAACCCAGTTCAGACCCAGCCATATTCAAATCAGTCTTGACCCAGTTCTTGATGGTAACAGTCCATCCCAAACTGCCAAACCAGGTCTTCTCTGGACCGGAAACAAGCTTCCTGGGACCGGTTTCAGGGTAACACCCCTCATCAGCCAGGCTAGCTTGAATCCAGTGTCTAAGTGAGCAAGGGATCCGCGTCTGGGCATACCCTGCCAGCTTAGGGCAAACACAAGAACACAATGGACGAAGCACTGAAACTTTTCAGACACTCACCCCCAGTCACAGATCTGGGTTGAATCCATCATCGTTCTTTAGCTCACTTCGCCACCCCAGTTCAGACACAGCCAACCCAGGAACCCCACAGAGGCTGTGTGTGGACTGGAGTGCAAGTCAATGGGAAAGTCACGGTTGCAGCTTTTAAGAAGGATCCTTCCCAGTGGACCCTGAAGAAACCCCATGGAAGACGGAGGTTGGAGAGTCACCCCACCCGTGGATACCCCAGGAACAAGGATACCTACATCAGAGAAGCCGGGTGCATAGGTTCGAAGTGATGTCAGAAACCGCAGTAGACCACAATAGAGGACTTCAGAAAAGATTCCGCTGGGGAAGAAGATGAAAGAGTCCGGTGGAATCCAAGGATGGTTTCTTGAAGAGGAGTACCTGCAAGCAATCTATGGCATTTGGGAGTGACCAGGAGGAACGGAAGACCAATGACCACCGATGACGGAAGATGCAGGAGTGATGACAGTGACCGTGTCGCTGCAGCTGTGAGGACCAGGCGACGCTGTGGAAGACCTGAAGCCGGTCATGAGCTGTCCCACATCGAAAGTCAAGAATCAGGGGGTCGGTGTCCGGTGGGAGCACCAACAAGCCTTGGCAGCAGCAACAGACGTGGTAAATGAAGAAGGTGCAACGTTGGGACCAGCAAGGTCCAAGTGACTCACCAATTGCAGGATAGTCAGAGCAGGCCACGAGCAAGCAAGGGAGCCCACTGAAGCCAAAGAAGACCCTGAAGAGGATACTCCCATGTCCTTTGTCATGTTTTGTGTCTGAGCGGGAACCAAGGGCTCCCTAGACTGGCTCAAACTGGGGTATGCAAGGAGGGCAATAAATGTGCCCTTCAAAGCAGTCTGGTGACTCTGGCAAGCGCCCCCACCCCAGCCCAATACACTTAGTACTGTCTGGAAGGAGGTCACACCTCCCTGTGACAGGAAACCTATTGTTCTACCTTCCCCTGCGAGAGCTCAGCTCAGCAGCAGGAGGGCAGAATCGTATCTGGGGTCGGCAGCAGCACTAGCTGCTGGCAGACCCTGGAAGGCTGTTACCGGAAGTACTGGGGGCTTCCCGGATGAGCCCCCAGTTCATGGAATCATACCTCCAACACCGGTAACAACGGTGTTGGGGTATGATTCCAACATGTTTGATACCAAACATGCCCAGGTTCGGCACAGCCAATATAGAGTTAGCCGTCGTGTGATGACACATGGCCACTATATGCATCAAAATTGCTGATCACAATTAAGCCTGGAGAATCGACTCCAGGGTTTTTAGTGGGTGTCCTGCTCGTGGAGGGCACACTCACACTTATAACCTAGCACCCTGCCTTCAGGATTGAAAGGCCTACCTTAGGGACCTTAAGTGCAGTGACCTCAGATATAAAAAAAAACAAAACATATATCTGTCGTAAGTGGTACTAACACCAAGTTACATAGGCTGCAATGGCAGGCCTGTAGTCACAGTTTGAGTGGTCTCCCATGGGTGGCACAATACATGCTGCAGCTCATGGGAGGCCCCTGGTGTACCTATGCCCTGGGTACCTTAGTACCATATACTAGGGACTTAGAAGGGTACACCAGTAGCCAATTGGGAAGGTACCAAAGTACTTACCACAGTCCAATTTAGGGAGAAAGCACAGTGACTGGGGTCCTGATCAGCAGGATCCCAGTCAGACTAGTCCAAAACACACTGACACCAGGGAAAAAGTGGGGGTAACCATGCTAGAAGGATCCTATCTTCCTACATACACCCCCCCCCCTCCAAACGAAAGGAGGTCAGGCTAACCTTCCCAGATGATTCTTTATTTCCTAGGTGGCCATACAAGTAAGGTCCAACTGCACTGACATGGATAATCCCTGTTTTATGGTCCACTGAGAAGTTCCTCCCATGTAGGGGCTTGGATCTTTTTAAAAGTTGGGGGTGTCTACCTGTCAACTGTTAAAACCAAGACAGAGGCTTGTGGGGTGCCTGACTAGGGAAGTGAGGCCCTAACAGGGTTTGTCTCAACTTCCTCAGAGCACTGGCCACAATAGAGGCCTTTCTCTTCATGGTTGACTTGTACTGATCCCTAGGAGTCAACCTTTTGCTGATCACAGCTTTTGGTTCAGACTGTTGGTCTGGAACTATGTGGGGCCAGTTAAGGTTTGGGACAGTCTTGTCCCAGGTCTTGCTTTTCCCAACAGAGTCCATTTTGGGGATGTCACTTGCTAAGGGTAAGAGGGATCCTTCTGGTTGTTGAGGGCTTTCCACCTGGCTAGTACAACTTGGCCTGGGTCCCTAATTTGTGGATGAGGGGATTCCTCTTGGCAGTGGGCCCTGTGGGGTCCACTGACATCCCTGGCCTCTGCAGCACCCGGCTGACTGAGGCTTGGTAGAGAGGGGCAGGATACCTGCTCCAAACTTGATACCTCCCGGGGAGACTCCCTTGCGCTCAGTGGCTCGGTCAGGACAGGTCTGGCCTCCTCTGGGGCAGTTTTTAGGTCTCGCTGAGCCAGCGCGCATGCGCTGCTCTGCGAGACATTTAGTAAGGGGCTTTTGAAAGTGCTCCCAAAGCGGCCACCAGCGTGCGGTTACGCGCACAAGCGCGCGCGCCTCGCTCCGCTTCTCTAATCACTGCTGCGCGCGCATCCCTCGCGTCCTCAGCACAGAGCGCGTCATCGCGATTGCGATGACTTTCGCTTTCACGGCCGCGCGGCAACACTTTTCTTTTCTCCCTCCATCTTTACCACTTTCTTCCTATTGTGCACGTCAGTTTTGCCGCCTCACCATACAATAGTGGCGTTCCATACACACTTTCCTTCACTGCGCGTAGCGTGATGCTATACACTGCCACTTTATATGTTTTACACCACTACCAGAAACATTACTAACTATTTTCCTTTTCCGACAGTCTTTTTACCCTCCATTCTGTGTTGCAACATGTAAAAACCAACCGTTGCTATGCACCAGCGCAGAACATTACCTCAACTCCTACTCGCTCGCTTCTTCTTTCCTTCCCTGTTTTTATCAGGCCCCTTTTGCTTCTATTAAATGCCGCTACTGTTTGCTTTTCCTGTTCACCGCACGCTCCCTCCTTTTCTCCCTCCATTACGGCCCTTTCAAAAGCTCATCAAACCCAACGTTGCTATACGCAGCTACTGTCTATGCTTTATGCCGCTACATTGCTCCCTATTTCCCTATCCCTACAGCCTTTCACACTCCATTCTGTATTAAAGCACATTAAAGCCAAACATTGCTATGACCCGCCACATTATGCACCGCTACTGTCTAGGCTTCACGCCGCTACATTACTCCCTATTTCCCTTTTTCTACAGCCTTTTGCCCTACATTCTGTATTACAAGATCAGCGCTCATTAAAGGCACACTTTCTATTACAGCCTCTATCAGGCCCCTTCTGCTTTTGTGATATCCCACCCTACCACAACAATACATGCCCCCACGTATGCTTTTTACCTAGCGCATGCAGCACAGGACATATGCACACGTTCAACTCACGCCATTTGCACAACTACTAGTCCCTCGCTCCCTCCCTATCGCTATCAAGCTCCTCTTGCTTTTTGCTGTAATAACTCCCGCTCGTATTTACTTTTGGTTTTCACCATTCGCTTTTCCCTTTTCTCCCTCCATCTTTACCACTTTGTTCCTGTTATGCACGTTACTTTTGCCGCCTCAACACACAAAAGTGCCGTTCCATACACACTTCCTTTCCCTACGTGCACAAACGGCAGCACAAATGCACGCGTACATGTTTATAACACACGTACTTAAGTTAAAGTAAAAATTTGGAACGGTACAAGAGGGGGTTTCGGTGCGCAGTAAAGCGCAGCAAATAATAAAACAACACTTCAGGTGGTATTATGTAACTCATTCCTTAGCACACAATAAGCTGTATATACTACATAAGGTACAACCTATAAATATTAACACGCCTCCAACATTCCTAAACTGTACCCTTCTTAAACTGCCACGCAAAAAATAACCACAGGCACGGAGTAACTTTTAATGTTCTATAACTATTTATAAAAAAACAGCAAATCTCACAAAATACATTCGCAAAGCAGTACCTTACTTTTTATTACATACATCTTTAAGCCCTTTCACTGCACTCCATAATTTTAATACACTAGGTAATACATCTTTAGCTAACTACAAACTTCCATATAGCAGACACATGCCTGCAGCACTGTTTACTGTCTGCATTCTCAGGCCCCCATGGATACTTAACATTCGGGACCATTGTTTATGGCTCATGTCACGGCATGGTTATTAACGGGCGGATCACGCAGGTCTTGTTTCACAGTTATCTGTGATGTGCTGAAGGACTCTTGGGTGTGCGAGCATGCCCAGGCAAGAAAAACACCAAAATAGGTCTAGGAAGGCTGAACGACATTTGTAAAACAAGCATTGAAAATGCAATAGGTCTCGCCTTTTATTAAGTTAAAGCCATTTGCTTTGCTAATGGTATTGTATAGCATAGCAAATGGCTTTAACTTAATGAAAGGCGAGACCTATTGCATTTTTAATGCTTGTTTCACAAGGGGTAGGATCAGTTCCCTGAGGAGGCTGACCCTCCCCTACAGTCTGGTGGAGGAGGACTTTTCTTACTCCCTTGTGCTCTCTGTTGGAGCTGGGTGGGCCATTCTTTCAGGCTCTATGGCTTCCATGTGGTTGGCCTTGTGCCCTAGTGGTCACACCAACCTGCTACATTTCTATATGGGTCCTGAGTTCTTCTTCAGCCCAGGCTGAAATCTCTAGATCATTGGCCAACATTCAATCTACAGGCAAGGTGGGGGACCTTTTGAGGGCCAGTTACCCCTCCCCAGCTAAGATTGCCTATCGCCATGGGGTGATCTGTTCGAACGCCATCAGTGTTGGTCACCTGGTACATGTATCCAGGTAGAAGCTGAAGGGGGGACACAAGTTTTCCTGTCACCATGGTGACACTAGCCTGTGTCCCTACAGGCTACAGCTTTCTGACCATTGATCAGAGGCTCCTGTATGTTCCTGCCCAATGTATTGGGACTTACAGTAAAAGTGGTAAAACCCATGCCACCATCACATACTAAGGTGGCCTGTGTTGGGGATCTGGCTAGGCCAGAATCCACCTCAGTACCCCATGATAACCCATCTAAACTCTTGGGTGCACTACTACTACTTGGAGTGCTGCTACTAGGGGCATTACGGGGTGTAGTGGTAGGAGTAGTAGTAGTACTGGTATCCTTATTCCTGGCCTTAGGGCAATTGGAATCCTTTGCCTTATGGCCTTTCTCTTTGCAGAGATAGCAATAGGGTTTCTTACCAGGGGAGGAAGAGGATTGGGACCCACCCCGAGACGAAGACTTTTGGGGACCTTCAGAGGACTTCTTTTTAGACTTTTCCCAATCTTTCTGTTGGGCCTTGGAAGAAGTTTTCTTCTGCTCACCACCACCTTGAGACTTAGTCTTCAACCTGGTACAAACCCATTTGTCTGTCTTCTTTACCAATTCTTGTGGAGAGGTCAGATTAGAGTCTACCAGATACTGGTGCAGTTGTTGATTTGGACAATTATTAAGGATGTCCTCCCTCACTAGTAAATTGTACAATCCTGTGTAATCATGCACATTACTTCCATGAAGCCAGCCTTCCAGGGCTTTAATAGCACTGTCTATAAAATCTACCCAGTCTTGGGTGTTTTCCTTCTGTGTGTCCCTAAACGGAACTCTGTATTGTTTGGTGGTTAAACCAAGCCCATCTGTGAGTGAGGGCACTCTTCAAGACTGAGTAATTTTCAGCATCCTCTTCTCTAACAGTGAGGAGCTTGTCTCTATCTTTGTTAGCAAAGGAGAGCCACAGGATAGCTGCCCACTGCCCTTGAGGGACCTTCTGAACTTTACAGGCGTCTCCAAAGCAGTGATCCATTTATGGATATCATCCCCCTCCTGGTAAGGAGGGACTATCCTGCTCGGGTTCCTAGTATCAAAGGAAGTTTCCCTGACTCTAGGTACACTAGTGCTGCCACCATTGGGTTCTAGGCCCAAATTCTTCCTAGCCCTCTGAACTTCCAGGGTCTCCTTGTCAAGGGCCAACTGATCTTGCTTGAGCTTTGCTCTCTCAAGTTTGAGTAGGTGGTACTCCCTCTCTAAGGAGTTGTCCCTCTTGCTAGAGAGGGAGGTCCCTACAATTGTTAGAAGCAGTGGAATTGACAGAGGAGGACCTAGACCTCCCCTGCATTCTCTGAACCCTCCCAGGAGGAATAAAGGTGGACCTACCTCTAGGGGCACCCTCTGTACTATCAGTACTATTCCATGGGGGATCAGAGTTCACCAGTGTGGAGTCATCAGACTCCTCCTGGTCATGCTCAGAATTAAGGTCACTAGTGGCAACCCCTCCTGACTCATCTTCTGGAGCATCCCCACCCACTTTGTCCTGCCCTTCTGACCTATCAGGAATCTCGAGGTCATCCAGCAAAAGCAGCTCTAAGAGATGCTTAGTGTTAGAGTTGCTACCTGTCTTTAGTTTTCTAGAGGCACACAGGGTTCTTAGTTCCTGGAACTTAAGACCACTGTTTCTAGAGGGTTGGGTCCCACTGGGTTCCATAACTAGGGACATAGTGACTGGGTGTAGTGTGGTGTTGCACCTACCTACCCTTGTGAAAACTAAACTTCCAAAGGGTTGTGCTAGGCCCTTAACAACCAATCTAAAAGTTCAGTAGAACTTACTGTTACAAAAATATTTTATATGTGCCTAATGCTAGTGATGGTTTTTCCTTTAATCCACACCTAGATTGGCTGGTAAAACAGTGCAGGCTTAAATCCCAACCGCTGCACACCAATGTAGGAGGCTGGCTTAGCATACGGTGCACACTTAAGTGAAGCAACTTGCACTAATCCAGGCAACCCTTATGGAGAATTTAGTGGTCTTTGACAACCATAGAAAGCTCTCTTAAGTGGTAGCAGTGGAGAGCAGCCTTCAGGCTTACTCCAGAAGGAGTGTTAAGCAGCTTGTTTTATCAGAACTAATCCTATAGTGTTTGTTAAGCGAAAAAGAACCGCACAGTGTAGTTATAAAAATAAGTATATTTATTATACATACTCACTAACACATTGGTATATCTCCTACCAGGAGATATGAACACAATACACACAATATTTCAAATGTAAAACAGGTAAGTAAGCATAAATACACAGTGGTCTCCAGGGGGAGACCAAACCATATACTATAGAAGTGGAATGCGAACTGTGACTAGGCTGTCGGGACTTGGAGCAGAAGACTGAAGAGCTGGAGACACAAGGAACCACCCAAGGTAAGCACCCAGGAACCCCACGGAGGCTGTGTTCAGAGTGGAAACACAGCTGCATACTCAATGCAAGTCAACGGGAAAGTCGCGGTTGCAGTTTTTAAGAAGAGGGACCCTTCCCAGTGGGCCCGGAAGAAACCCCATGGAAGACAGAAGGTTGGAGAGTGACCCCACCCGTAGATAACCCAGGAACCAGGATACCTACACCAGGGAAGCCGGGTGCATAGGTGCGAAGTGACGTCGGAAACCGCTGTAGACCTCAATGGAGGACTTCAGAAAAGATGCTGTTTGCGAAGAAGGTGAAAGAGTCCGGTGGAATCCAAGGATAGATTCTTGAAGAGGAGTACCTGCAAGCAGAGGAGACAGAGTCTATGCCACTCAGGAGTTCATGTGGGCCATGTGGGCCAATCTGTCACTTTGCCCACTTCTACAATTCTTCACATCCCTCTAAGGAGGAGGAGCGACTCCATCATCTGGACCCAAAAAGAACGCTGCCGTTCTACCTTGACCGCACAAGAGAGTTCTGGGTGGACGACCAGCTCTTCGTGGGCTATGATGGTGCGAAGAAAGGTGGGGCGGTGCAGTAATGGACCATCTCTCGATGGGTCATTATCTACATCAAGATCTGCTATGCACTGGCAGAGAAGCAGCCTCCTGAAGGCTTAAGAGCTTATTCCACCAGAGCTAAGGCTGTGACCACTGTGCTAGCCCCTGGAGTTCTAGTCCTGGACATCTGTCAGGCAGCAACGTGTGCATATCTGCACACGTTTACCAACCATTACTGTCTGGACAGTCATGTCCACAGGGACGGGCACTTTGCCCGTTCGGTCCTCCAGGATTTCTTATTCTAAATTGGTCCACAGACCCATCACCGAGGATGGTATTGCTTAGGTATCTATTCAAAGTAGAGGAAACTGCTGCTAGATGTCTCTATCAGATGAACAAGTTACTTACCTTTGGTAACGCGTTATCTGGTAGAGACAATATCTAGCCGCAGATTCCTTACCGACTCACCCATCCTCCCAGCTCTGTGGACAGATTTCTAGGGTTTACACACCAGTGGGAAGTTGTGAAAAGTAACTGACGTCAGCGAGACAAGGTGGCGCCTATATAGGTTTTGTGGCCGTAATTTCCGGCACGGACTACGCTGATGCCACGCAGAGCCGGCCAACGCCACCTACGGCCACGCAGGAGTACTGCTCATAAAAAATCTTCTGGATCCAGTCTGGCGCCTGGGGAAATTCAAAGGTAAGGAATCTGCAGCTAGATATTGTCTCTACCAGAAAATGCGTTACCGAAGGTAAGTAACTTGTTCATTTGGCAAACTTATATTCTCTTCCAGCCTGGCATTGTTATTGGTAAAGGTTACATGTCTATTGGACGCCGACAAGCATGCCCTCCAGGACATGGCCAGCAAGATCTTGCTGGATGTCCCTTAAGCCCTCCTGCACCTCTTTGACTCAGTCAATTCATGATGCAAAAGAGACGGCCAAATATGTGATTCAGGCTGGGAAGGACGATTGGCACCAGTGTTGTGCTCTGCCAACACACATGGATGCGCTTCACAGGATTTTCTGGAGATGTATAAGACTCTCTCATAGATATGCTCTTTGACGGTGCATGTCTTTTCGGTAAAAAAGCTGATTTTACATTGGAGCGTTTTAAAGAAAGAAGAGACTCTGCACTCTGTCTGAGTTCAACCCCTGCCAATCAGTTCCCACATTAGCTCAGAGGTTACTCCAGAGTGCTGGTGTGTAGGCAAAAACAGTCTCCTCAACCAATAGAGTAGTCACTTCAGTCCTTTTGAGGCAATGTACATGGCAGGCAACGCGCGGGTCAGCAGGGGCATCAGACCTCCCAGTCCACTTTCTCTGCGGCAATTTCTGTAAAAAAATCACCTCCGTACACAACATCCTCGATCCTCAACCGGACCTGTCACTGTTGCAACTTAACTTTTCATCACAAACCCTGACCGTGTGGCCCGCCATCATCACCATCAAAATAGTTTTTACTATGAAGACCATCCACTTGGGGGCTCCTACTGACCCTTGCTCCCACCACGCCATCACCAAAGGACTCCTACCGATTAGTTACGTGCTAACACCCATCCTCAATGCCTCCATCGACTCAGCCACATTCCTGGACACCTGGAAACCTGCTACCATCTTGCCCCTGCTCAAGAAACCATCCGCTGACCCAGCAACGCTTTCCAACTACAGCCTCATCTCCTTCCTCCCATACCCGGCAAGGGCTTGGAGAAACTAATCATCCGATGCCTCACTGACCACTTCAGCAACCACCAGCTCCTCAACGCCATGCAGTCCATATTCAAGCCCCACCACATTATAGAAACCGCACTCATCACTGCCACAGACCACATCCACAGACAGAGACACGGCAGCCCTCTTTCTCCCAGACCTCTCTGGAACATTTGACATGGTCTCACACCCCATCATCATCAGGCACCTGAACAGAAGTAGTGCACTTCGGCAAGAACACCTCACCATGGGACTCCAGCTGGTGGTGGGCCAGCTCTGACCCACACCCAGAACCCACACTAGGAACCTCAAAATAATAATCCACAGCAAGCTGGACATGTCCGCACAAGTCAACGCTGTTACTGCATCCTGCTTCCACACCCTGAAGATGCTGAGGAAGATCTTCAAGTAGCTCCCAAGCAACACTAGAAAAACTGTCACTCACTCCCTACTCACCAGCAAGCTAGACTACGGGAACGCCTTCTAAGCCGGGGTCTCCCTGAAACTCACTAGAAGACTACAAACTATCCAGAACTCTGCAGCCAGACTCATCCTCAACCTTCCACACAAAGCTCACATCACTCCACATCTCAGGGACCTACACTGACTCCCAATACACAAACGCTCTCAATTCAGCCGCCTCATACATGCATACAAGGCACTACACAACTCAGGCCCCCACCTACCTGAACAGTCGCATCTCCTTCCACCAACCACCCAGACACCTCTGCGCCGCAGGACTCTTACTCGCACACCAACACAGAACTAGATCAGGAGGACAGGTGTTGTCTTACTTCGCTCATAAAGCGTGGTACAACCTCCCACTCCACATAAGAGCCTCCTCCTCTCTTCTTGAACTCTGCAAGAAGCTAAAGATCTGGCTTTTCAATTAATCAACGTACCATAGGCAGGGCTGGACACACACACCTGCTCAGCGCCAGGATTTTCTTGCGAGCTTTACAAATACGCATGACATAACATAACAACAACAGCCACTAAGCTGCTTTAATTTACCCTGAGAGGCATATACCAATCCAGTGGGGGGGCTGGATTCAGCACTTCCTCCAGGGTGGTGATCCATCATGTTCGACAGATGGGCCCTACAAAATGTTCAGCATGGCTATTATAAGAAATTTATTGAGGGGGGGTGAAACCCTACTCAAGCAGCTACCACAATACTCGTGAGGGTAAAGTCACAAACCCCAAATTAACCTGTGCTCAACTCTCTGGTAGATTGGCACACAGCGGTCAGGCTTAACTTAGAGGCAATGTGTATAGTATTTGTGCAACACTGTTAGTAAGTAAAACTAGACCAAAACAACAAAAATTCAATTAGAAGAATCAGAGATATTCAGTTTTAAATATTTCTGTAAAACTAGTGCCAGTAAGTACAATGCGCCAACTGTGGATATCTGGTTGCGCCAGACCAGAACAAAGTCACAAGTTCAGGCCGACTGCGGGCTGGCTACAGGGATCCATTCAGGCCCACCGAATAAAGTACCTTAAATCCTGGTTTGTGGAGCATTGCAAGGGTCCGCCTCGAAGATGCGTCATGCAGCTGAAGCGATGGTTCCAGGATGCAACGATGCTGTGGTGCAAGGTCCTGCGGTGTGATCAAGGATCCCGTCGATAAGGGTTTGTGGTGTGAAGTCTGGCGTGGAGAATGCATTGCGCAGTGGGGATATGTGTCAGTACCAAGGAGCAGCAAGGCTGTGATGCAGAGTCCTTCATCGTTGTCAGGGCTACCGTCGACAAGGGATGCGAGGGCCTATGCCGAGGATGCATCACGCAGCAGTTGTTCCGATGAGGCATTGGGCTGTTATGCGATGTGGGTCTTTGCGATGGAGAAGATCCACGCAGCAGCGGCGATGCGTCGGTTCTGCTCTGGGTTACAACGCGCAGTGGAGAAGATCCTTCAGTTCTGCTGGATCCACAGAGTTGACAAAGCACCTTAAGTGGAGTTCCAAGGGTTCAGGACTGGGTTTGCACGACTTGGCAGGGTGGACTCATAGATAGCAGAGTCCAGGTGCTGGGGTAAAGGTTGTTGAAACCTTCTGTTCCTGAGCTCAGGAGACCAGCCAGCTAGCCCTTGGAGTCACTCTTCTGGTCCCGGGTTCAACAGATGCAGGCCCAGTCTTTTTCATCCAGCCAGGAGGGCTGTCCGTACAGCAGCACAGCAGTCTTTCTTAATGGCAGAGTATCCACAGGTCCAGAAGTGTACTCAAGAGTCTGTGGTCCAATATTTGTACCCAGATTTGCCTTTGACGTTGGAAAAGCTTCTGGAGGTTTCCCTTTGAAATGCACTGGTGTCCTGCCTTACTCCAGGGTGTATGCAGCCCTTTGTGTGGAGGCAGAGCACAGTCTATTCAAGTGTATGTAGGGCTGTGCCCGGCTCCTCCCTCCCATCCAGCCTGGCACACAGGTATGGCAGTCTAGGAGGAATACACAAGGCCAACTGTCAACTACACACCGTCATGTGACCCAGAGACAGGCTGCAGGCACCAAATGTCTTATGCAGAAAAATGCCAACTTTCTAAAAGTATACAAAAAAGTGAGCCACTGGTTTTCTCTGAACCGGAACACAAGCAACCCAGGACCGGTTTCGCCCTAGTTATGGGTTCATCAGTCAGGTTCAGCTTGGTCCCAGTGACAAAGTGTCCACGGGACCCACGCCTGGGTTGCTGGTGTTCCGGTTCAGGGAGGACCTGTCTAGGCAGTTCGGGCTGGACTGTTCCTATTGTAGTAGGGTCAAGACGGATTTGCATACAGCTGGGTCCAAACTGAGGAGGCATGGTGTGCAGAATAATGATGAATTGGGATGATGCCCAAATGATTACCAGTGGCTGAGATTAGTTGAAGCATATTCCATCCATCAGTGTTTTGTATACTTAACTTTCTAGAAGTGGCATTTGCAAAATTGTAATAATAAATCCGATTTTACAATAAGAAAGGATTTTTCATTATAATTCCAAAGACACAAAACATAAACTGGTTACCTAGTCCCATTTGGAAGTTACAGCATATTAAATGTAATAAGGTAACTCCAATGTTATCCTACGGGAGAGGTAGGCCTTGCAGTAGTGAAAAACAAATTTCAGAGTTTTTCACTATCAGGACATGTAAAATTTAAAAGTACATGTCGTACTTTTTAAATACACAATACACTGCCCTCTGGGCTGTTCAGGGCCTACCCGAGGGGGTACTTATATGCATTAAAAAGGAAGGATTGGGCCTGGCAAAAGGTTTATTTTGCCAGATTGTAATGGCAGTTTAGATCTGCACGCACAGGCTGTAGTCGTGGGCCTGAGACATGTTTGAAAGGGCTACCTAAGTGGGTGGCACCATCTGTGCTGCAGGTCCACTGGTAGCATTTAATTAGCAGGCCCATGTAGTACCACTTTACTAGGGAATTATGATTAATTTAAATATGTTAATTGGATATAAGCCAATCGAACCATGTTTTAAGGAGTGAGCACATTCACGTTAGGACTGGATAGCAGTAGTAAAGAGAGCAGAGACTTAAGGCTAGCAAAAACGAGATCAGCAAAAATGGAGGAGTAATACAAAAGGTTTGGACAAGACCACCCTAAGGCTGACCGTCCAAGAGCTATTGCTTCTCCTTTCTTTTTGCCCTGACCACTGTTAGTCCAACTGTAGCAAACATTTTGCACATTAGAGTTTCTGCGAGAACACTCGCTAGGAGATACTTTCTGGCAAGAATGGAAGACAGGGCTCCTGTACCCTTTAACTTCCCTGCCACACTTGCCCGAGTTCTGAAAAAGAACAGAAACAACCAGGCCCAATTCATCCTAGTGGTTCCTGATTGGGCCAGGAGAGTGGGATACCCAGAACGTCTGGTCATGAGCATCTGTCCTCCCATCAGGCTCTCACTTTGGGAGGATCTTCTATTGCAGCAGCAGGTAAGGGTCCTACGTGGAGTTTGAGCAGCATCCGTTTTTGACTGAATTTGTACTGCCACCTCAAATGTTGGATGTCATCCTTGCTGCCAGGCACCCTTCCATGAATTCCATTTATGCCAGCCACTTGGACAAATTTATGGCCTTGGCCTTGTGTGGTATCTGCAAGACTGCCCCTTACAAGCAAAGCTGTTGTATGTTCTTTTGTTTGTTTTGTCTTTGGCCTATCAAGACCTTGCTGTGGGCACTATTCAATTTTCATCTTTTGGCCCTTTCGGCCTTTCTCCATTTACTGAACCATCGACCCTTGTTTAAATCACCTGTTGTGATTTGATTTCTAAAAGGTTTGACACATAGAGGAGTTGGCCTAACTGCTAGGGCGGTCGACCTCGAAGCTGGGGAACCGGGTTAGAGTCTCTGCAAGGACGCTCAACATCCTCTGATTCTGGGCAAATCACTTAATCTCCCTGTGCCTAACAAAAATGAATGTGTCCTCATGTAATGCAACTGGTGCTCGTGTAAAGCGCTCTGATACCTGATACCCTCGGGTCAAGTTCGCGCTATATAAAACTCAGTAAAAAAATATGTATATATATTTCCTTCAAAACTGTTTTTGATGCCACAGTGGGACCTTAACTTCGACTTGAGGTATCACGTGTATGCCCTATGAATCAATGCGCAGCTGCTCGCTGCATCTCCAGACTTTAAAGACCATCTTCCTCATTGTGAATACTTGAGCTTGCCATGTGATTGATCTTCAGGCACTGTCAGTGCAACCGCCCTACGACCTTTTACCTAGACAAACTGGTGTTGAGTACTCGAGTGGCCTCTTACCTAAAGTTGTGACGCCCTTCTATGCTGGGCAATCCATCACCCTGCCTGTATTGTTTTCCCCCACTCCTACCTTTTATATTGAAAGTACTAGGGAACAACGTGTGGATGATCAACTTTTTGTGGCGTTCTGCGGGGCAAAGCAAGGAAAGGCTGTCCTTAAGAGGATACTGTTGAGGGGAGTAGTCCTCTGCATTATCTGCTGTCCACTGGCCAAGAAGCAGCCGCTGGATGATTGTAGAGCCCATTCCACTAGGGCTGCTGCTACCACTGCATTGGCTTGCAGAATACCTGGCCATGACATCTATCAGGCTGCGACATTGGCATCAGTGCATATGCTCACGAAGCACTACTGCCTTGCTCCGTTCTAGAAGACCTTTTTGTCTGAGTCCACTCCACAGGCCATCCACTGATGGAGGTACTGCTTCGGTATCTACTCTGAGGTGAGTAATTTGCACTTGAAAGTATTTATTAGAAGATCAAGTTACTTAACCTTCCATAACGCTCTTTCTGGTGGATACTTTAACCGTAGATTTTTCACTGCTCTCCCACCTCCCCGTTTTGTTGAGTGGTTTCTTTTTAGCATCTTAAAAGGTCACAATTTAAGGATCTGCACACTGGTATCGCCAGTTGTTTGTGCTCCACATCCACTGCTGTGTAATCTTCCAGATCCAGTCTAGCACCTGAGTAAGTAACTTGTTCTTCTCTTCAGTCATGCAGATCTTCCATAAGCGTACCATTCTTCCTCACTTCTGTCATGAGGATCGCTCAGCCAACAGCTATTCTCTCAACTTATTTTTCTACAGCTCAAATGAAGGGTCAGAGTTCTGCACCCAGTGTGTAGTAATGCAAGAGCGTATTATTGTTAGTGGTGATATGCATTTTATTAAACATTTTTGCGAATCTAAAGTTTTCCTGGGAAAGAAAAGCCTTTAAACGGATCTTCCATGTATACCTATTTTTAAAGTGTAACTTACAGTATAACTGTGTTTTCTTTTCACAGCTATCAACTTGAAGAATGGACCCGGTGAGGCATACAGAGGACCCGCCCAGGGTCATGTGGACACAGTTTTTACTGTTTCTGATGCTGATTTCATGGAGATTGCAATGGGAAAGCTGAATCCTCAAAAGGTAAAATCAAATCATAGTAATTGGATTTCATGTTGGTGCTAAGATGCAATGATTGGCTTTTAAATGAACTGTTGTGTTTTTTAAAGCAGGATTACTATGAAATGTTTGACCATTAGCATCGATCGTACCACAATTCTTTTTATATCATAACCATATCTTTTGAATTTTAGAAGTAATTTGCTGAGTTTACACGTGTTCTTGGTGAGCTTGAGATACCATGACCTTACATTCTATACTACAAATATATTTATGTATGTATTTGTTTATTTATAATGGAGTTGTCTTTTCATTACTAACTCTTCAAGTACAAGATGTATCCGTTAAAAGTCAAAGCAATCCTTCAGCTTTCTCCTCATGATGCGGACAAAACATACAACATTCCCAAAGAAGTTATTATGTCTCTGCATCACTTTAAGTAATCCCAGGGTGATTTTCCTTTCTTCTGCATAAGCTAATTCTGTAAAAAAAAAAAAAAAGTCACATGATGTCTGCTGCTCTGTTATTTGTGATAGTTTTGTGCTAGAATTTCCATTCTCCAACAAAGATTGCCATTCTTTTATTTTGTTGAGGGCTGTGTGAAATTTAAATTAGTTCTGCTTGGCTGGTGATGTGGTTCACTGAATTGGCACACCCATTCTTGTCCATTGGCTGGCGCGTCCTTGTGAATGAACATTCACTGGTGACGTTTTAGCCAACACATGATTTAGAAGATGACAGGTTAATTGGTGGAAATCTTGAAACCTAACAAACCCTTGTGGATGGGGTGCCACCATACCCCTGGTAGGCTTGGAGGCTCTTCCCACACACTAGGAGGTTCTGCCCGCAGGCTGGGAGGCTCCCATTGGGGATTACTGTAGCTTTTCGCAGGAGTACCAGACTACTCAAAGAGCCAACACCACCCTGCCTCCTGTAGGGAAGGTGGCCTGGAGCCCTGGCCTGGGAGGTCTGGGCCTTGCAGGCAAAAGCCAAGGCTTCTCACACCTTTCATTGAAGATTACTGAAACTGTTCAGCCCTCAGGATCCCCAGACTCATCCCTGGTGTGATGCCACCTTTCCTCAGTCAGGCTAGGTGGCTCTGCCCGGTGGCTCACCCCTCACAGAGGTCGCTTATCTGCTCCAATCCCTGGAGGGCCACAAGAGTCCTCCCGGTCTGCAGCCACCCTGCCCTGAGTAGGGACTGTCTCCTCAGTCCATTGGCTCAGGGTGCCCCAACTCAGTCTCTTCTACCTTCCTGGAGCCCGAGCCTGAAGTGTTCAGGAAGGTTAGGACGCCAGCCAACCCCCCTCTCCTCTTGGGCCTGCATGAGAAGCTGTTCTTCTTTGACTATTAAGCCCCAATGAAGTGAGGGCTTACAAAACTCGTAGAAGGCACAAGTATGTGTAACCACACTGGCAGCCTCCAGTTATCTGGTCAGCAAGCCTGCGACCAGATGGCCCAGGCTAACCTGACGACCAGAGTGCCCAGGCTAACCTGACAACCAGAGTGCCCAGGCCAACAGCAGCTGATGGCGGCCAGAGCAGCCATGCATTGTTAGGCTAGTGCTGTGGAGGCTCTTCCTAGAGACATCAACAGTCTTTCCTCCCAGTGACTCCGCTGGTGCCCTTTCTGGCCATCTGGTCGTCCTGCTGACTTGCAAGCAATCATGCCCCCATTCCCCTGTATCTGGCTGTACAGGAACGGGATGTCCCTGTACCCCAAGACATGTGGAGGAGACAGCCTCCCATGGCCCCAGCTGTGGCTATTCCCACCCATCATCCGGTGGCAGAGGGATGCCAGGGGCAGCAGGTACCCACAGACTGAGACAAAAGCTTGACTCAGAGGATGGATTTAAATAGATTGCAGGGAGGTAGCTGCTCTGCTACTCAAGAATCCTGACCCAGAATTAGGTTGTCTACGAATGATTTAGCATTGGGTGCCCCACTAACATGCAGTGTGCTAAGGCTCCAGTCCCCAAGTGAGCAGCTGTACGCACTGGCCCTGAAGCTGGCTATCCTTGGCTAAGCGAGGTTCCATTGCAATGAAGTTTTGTTACGGGTTAGGGAGATTCTGATTTAGAGGCATTTAGTCATAATCCCACAGACAGTGACTTCGCCCCATTGGCTCCTCTCATACTCAGCAGGATTACAATTGCAACAATACATCATCAGTAGGGTAAAGCTATCCTGTCTCACAATGGTCTAATCCCAGCTAATGCTACCTATTGGTCGGTAAACAATTTAATGCTTGGTGAATTCTGCTTCACAATGATAGGAAGAGCCAGGATCAAAAATTGACGTCGCTATGATCTCTTGCCCGCCACAAGCCAGTTATTCCTGTGGCAACTTTTCTGACACCTCCTGATGGAAAGCCCAAAAAGTCAGGAGGATCATGAGGCCCCACTTTCACAGTCATTATCCATACTGAAGATCGATATAAAGCAAGCTTTTGCCCTTCTGCTTTCCTGGAGATTTCTGGATTCTCAGAGCTCGCTTTAGGACACCTGTGTTATAATTTGAGAGGTGAGGTGCTCCCATTCCCAGATCCGAGACCAAAGCCCACGGGTGCCAGGGCCAAAACCTGCACCCACAGGCAGGCAGGGGGCCTTCCCAGTCCTGGCTGTCGAAGTAACATGCATCCATGCACCCCAGTTTTTTCCCACCAGAGGCAGACCAGCCACCTGCCTGCCCCACCCAGATAGTTGAAGGCCAGGCACACAGGTGGCATCCCTGCTTACCAGGTCTTGGGGGAGGGGTCCTGTGATGGGTGGTCCGGGTCTGACCATGGGAGAAATGAAGGTAGCCAAGCCCCCAGTGACAGATTTCTTAAAGGTCTTGTACATATGTTCCCACCTTCCCCTTTCATTGCGCCTCAGTGAGACCTTAATTTCACTTAGTCACACCCTGGGAGGTCCCCAGGGCAATTGACTTTCAAACAGCTCTCAGACAGTAGTAGCCCCGGGAGGTGCAATTGAAGTGTCAGTGATCAGTGTGTCCTGCAATTTACACTAATTCTCATACCTAGCCACATTCTTTATTGGTGTGCGAGCCGAGTGATCCACCACCAAGAGTCATAGGCAACTTTCTTAATGTTCGGGCACGAGAGGCGGGTGTAAGGCAGCACCAACTTCCACCACCCACATGTCTAGGTGGGAAAGCATGCTGCTCCCACAGCAGCACAGGCAGGCAGCTCCACTACTGGCCCTCCCAGACATCCAGGTGGGACCACACAAGTCTTCAAAGCCCATCCACACAGACCCGGGCAACCAGGTACCTGGCACCAGGGGAGGGTCATCCCATCCACACATTGGCCATCTGTCACCCAGCAGGGACCAGGGCTCAGACCCTGTGCGTCAAGAGTCCTCAGCTTAAGCAGTGGGCCCTGGCAAATGTAACTGCACTCCAGGAGCCCTGGCTGGGCTAGAAGAGTCAAAGGAGCCTTCATCTGGACTTCCAGGGTAGACTCTGCCATCTGAGCACACTATGCATTCCTATGGCATATGCGACCAGATGGCCAGACTTGAAGGACTCTATCTTATGAATTAGAGTCCACTCGTCCTTGGAGAGGCCAGGGGCTCCCAGGGCTGGGTTTTCGGAGCCAGAGCTAGGCCTCATGCACAGGGCTGTGGGATAGCTCTCATAGAGCTTTGACCTGGTGCACGGATGCACTTTTTCAGCATGGAGAAGGAGAGGAGACCTTCCAAAGCCTGCAGCACCCTGTCCCGGGCTCTTTGCTACACAGGCGGGACGGAGAGACCCAGGCTGGGGGTTTCCACTGCAGGACCAGCCAGAGTTCTGACCCAGGGCCCAGTCATAGCTTTTTCACCTGGCCAAGCAGGGGAGCTGATCCTATCCTGGGCTCTAAGCGACACAGCGGGCCAGACAAGGAAGCCCACGCCCAGGGGCTTCCACCCCAGGGCCTTCCGAAGCTCTGACCCCAGGCCCAGCAGAGCATTTTTAGCCAGCCAAGCAGGGGTGTCTTCCTGCCTGTGGAACCCCATTCTGTGCTCTAAGTGGCATGGTGGGCTGGGTAAGGGAGCCTAGAACAGACAGACTGGTGACTCAAGCCTGTCCCGCTAAACTGAATCCTAATGCCTTTTCCTATAGCTCCTCTGTACTGAGTCTAAGGAGCTTGACTCTGTGGGCCGAAAAGTCTTTGTGGCAGTTTAGCTCTTCACACAGCTGATGCCATGCGCCTTCATGGTTACTTCTTTGATGCACTCCTAGCTAGTAAACATCACTTTTTTATCCTTCCTGGCCACATGGAAAAAGCAGTAGTTATATCTGGCTAGTGATGGACCAGATCCCTCTAAAAGAATCCTGAAGTGCGGCGTGGATTTCATTGACAGAGTGTTATGTTGAATGGACTCGACCGTTAACCATGCGCTGCCACCCTAGGATGCACTCCCACCCTGGAATGCACTCCAAAGGCATCTTGAGATATGTGCAATCAACAGTAATGGACATACCCTTGGACAGTAAACAATTCTTTTGTGGGAAAGTCAGTTTGTCCCTGAAACAGTTCTGAAACGTTTGTGCAACTGCACACTCACTGGACCTGGCCTCCCCAGCAAAGCAGTTCCACCAACAATATAGGAAGGCTTGTGACTTCTCCAGGGTTCAACAGTCCCACCAGAGACCGCCATCACGCCTGATCCAACACCCCAGCAGAGATCAGTCCTTTCAGGGAACACTATAATCATCAGAAGCCAGTCCTGTCGCCACCTTCCTCAAAAAGCTTTGCTGCCACAAAATTTCCTTGACTCCCCCTGTAGGAAAATGGCTTTTTATGTAGTGTACCAAAATGAGGTACACTATGTAGAAAGACCAGACAACCCTTATTGGCTTACAGGGCTTAAATAATAATCTTAAATGCTCTCTTTGTGGTAGTGTGGGCGAGCAGTTTAGGCTTATCAGAGGGTAGTTAGTATTAGGCATTTGTTGTACACAGAGTCAATAAATGAGACACACACTCAGGAAGAAACTCAAGACCAATTTAGAAAAATAACACAGATTTTTATATAATTTATGATCTCAAGCTAATGAGTTCTTTAGACGTTGTCAGTTTTTACACTAGAAACAATAGAAAATGACTGCTGTCAGATTTGAGGCATGAGCCTCAAACGCAGTAATGTTATCCTATGGGCGAAACATTTACTGCATTGATGCACAAGTTACTAACTTGTGTAACGATATATCTGTAAGAGACAGTAGTTAGTGACAGATTCCTTACCTTAGAATATCCCCAGGCGTCAGGCTGGATCCGGAAAGTTTTTGCGTAGCAGTACCCTTGCGCGTCGGTAGGCGGCGTCGTGCGGCTCCGCGTCAGTCGTCGGCGTCGTGATCGCCGGGATGACGTCGCGGGCAGTACTTAGGCGCCGCCCCTGCGCGCTGACGTCAGTTCTGTACACGACTTTCCGCGCCAGGAACGCAGAGCCATGCAAGAAGCTGACATAGGTGTCTGAAAAATACTAGGGCCCTGAAAGGGATGTCCTTAACCCTAGAAATCAGTTCGCAGAACGGGGAGGATGGGTGGGCGCTAAGGAATCTGTCACTAACTACTGTCTCTTACAGATATATCGTTACACAAGTTAGTAACTTGTGCATCTGAAAGAGACACGTTAGTGACAGATTCCTTACCTTAGAATAGATACCCCAGCAATACCAACCCCGGTGGTGGGTCTGCGAACAAAGATCAGACAAGGAAGTCCTGGAGGACAGAACGGCCAAAGAAGCCGTCCCTCCGGACCTGACTGTCAAGGCAGTAATGCTTTGTAAACGTGTGCAGCGAGGCCCACGTAGCTGCCTGACAAATAACGGGCAGCGGAACACCGCGGCCCAAGGCCGTGGTAGCAGCCGTTGCCCTGGTGGAATGGGCACGCAGCCCAACAGGAGGCTCCTTCTTAGCCAAAGAATAGCAGGTCTTGATGCACAAGGTAACCCAGCGGGAGATGGTTCGTTTGTGCACCGCCCGACCTTTTTGGCGCCCACGTAGCCAACAAAGAGCTGGTCATCCACCCGGAAGTGTTTTGTGTGGTCGATATAGAAGGAGAGCGCACGTTTTGGGTCCAGACGGTGGAGCCTCTCTTCCTCTCTGGAAGGATGCGGAGGCGGAAAGAAGGTAGGCAAAGTGATGGTCTGCCCAATGTGAAAGGCAGTAACCACCTTTGGCAAGAAGGACGGACGCGTCCGAAGAACAACCTTGTCTGGATGAACAGACAGAAAGGGAGGTTTGCAAGATAAAGCCTGGAGCTCACTCACCCGCCGAGCGGAGGTGATGGCCACCAGAAAGGCTGTCTTTAGAGTCAGAAGACGAAGAGGACAGTTATGCAGAGGCTCAAAGGGAGCGCACATTAAAAGGTAAGAACCAAGTTCAAGTCCCACTGAGGCATCACAAATGGAACAGGAGGAAAGAGGTGTGTAATGCCTTTAAGAACCTGTTAACAACAGGGGACTTGAAAAGGGAGGGCTGATCAGGGAGCCTGAGGAAGGCCGAGATAGCACAGAGATAACCCTTGATGGTACCCAGGGCAGAACCCTGTTGGGCCAGAGAAAGAAGGAACAGAAGGACCTCAGAAAGAGGGGCAGAAAGGGGGTTCACAGCCTTTGCTGTGCACCATGCCACAAATTTGTTCCACCTGCAGGCGTATACCACCTTAGTGGAGGGACGCCTGGCTGCCAGAATCACATCACAAACTTCGGGAGGCAAGTTGAAAGGAATCAACTGCCGCCGCTCAATCTCCACGCAAGCAGGTGTAGACTGGACAGGTTCGGGTGGAGGACCGTCCCCTGCTGCTGCGACAGAAGATCCTCCCGAAGAGGCAGACGGATCGGGGGATCTACGCTCATACTGAGTAGCTCGGGATACCAAACTCTTCGAGCCCAGTCCGGAGCCACAAGAATGACTTGGGCCCGGTCGTGCCGAATCTTCTTCAACACTCTGGGTAGAAGTGGTATAGGCGGAAAGGCGTACAATAGACCGCAACTCCACTCGTGACGAAAAGCGTCGCCGAGCGAGTGCCGCCTTGGAAATTCCAACGCGCAAAACTGATGACATTGCGCGTTCTCTTCGGTGGCGAATAGATCTAACCAAGGCTCTCCCCACTGTAGAAAGAGTCCTTGCGCCACTTCCGAGTGAAGACGCCATTCGTGATCCATCATGCACCTGCGGCTGAGTTCGTCCGCCCTGGCGTTCAGGGAACCTGCCAGGTGTTGAACCATCAGGAACATGCCCTGATGTTCCAGCCATGTCCAGAGGCGCAGAGCCTCCTGACAAAGGGTCCACGACCCCACCCCGCCCTGTTTTTGCAGTACCACATGGCGGTGGTGTTGTCGGTGAACACCTGCACTACCGTCCCTTTGACAGAGGGAAGGAATGCCTTGAGTGCAAGCCGGATCGCCCGGAGCTCCAGAAGGTTGATATGGAGCCGGGACTCCGCCGGAGACCAGAGGCCTCTGATCTCCGCCTCTCCCATGTGACCGCCCCATCCCAGAAGGGACGCGTCCGTCATAACTGTGTGCTCTGGCTGGGGAAGGGAGAGGATCTGCCCATGACCCATTGCCGGTTCGAGAGCCACCACTGCAACTGTCTTGCAGTCCCCTCCGAGATCTGGACGTGATCGGACAGGTTGCCCTGGTGCTGCGCCCACTGGAACTTTAGGTCCCACTGCAGAGCCCGCATATGCCATCTGGCATGATTGACCAGCAGGATGCAGGAGGCCATGAGGCCCAGCAGCCTCAGGGTCATCCGTGACGAAACCCAGGATAAAGGCTGAAAGATCGGAATCATAGCCTGAATATCCCGGACTCGCCGTTCGGGAGGATAGGCCCGAAACTGCGTCGTGTCCAGAACTGCTCCGATGAAAGGAGCTGTGGAGAAGGAATCAGATGCGACTTTGGCACATTGATGGAGAACCCCAGCGAGTGCAGGAGTTCGGCCGTAGTCTGGAGGTGGGAGACGACTGCCTGGGACGAGCCCGCCTTCAGCAGCCAGTCGTCGAGGTAGGGGAAGACTGAAACCCCTGCCCGGCGCAGATGAGCTGCGACCACCGCCATCACTTTCGTGAACACCCGAGGGGCACTGGTAAGGCCAAGGGGAGCACGGTAAACTGAAAATGCTCGAGGCCTACCGTGAACCGAAGGTAACGCCGGTGGGCCGGCAGGACGGGGATGTGGAAATAGGCGTCCTGCAAGTCCAACGCTACCAACCAGTCTCCGGGGTCGAGGGCAGTCAAGACCTGAGCTAGGGTGAGCATCTTGAACTTCTCCTTCCGGAGGAAGCGATTGACGTTCCGGAGGTCCAAGATAGGACGCATGTCCTCCTTGTCCTTTTGGGCACCAGAAAGTAGTGGGAGTAGCAACCACGCCCTACTTCTGGGGTCGGAACATGCTCGATGGCCCTCTTGGCCAAGAGGGCCGTGACTTCCTTCTGTAGAAGCACCAAGTGATCCCCTGACATGCGGTGGAATTGAGGTGGCATGGCTGGGGGTTGGTCTCGAAGGGGAGGGAGTAGCCCCTTCGGACAATGTCCAAGACCCACCTGTCCGAGGTGATGGGACGCCAGTGGTGAAGGTGATGGCGGACCCTGCCCTCGACTGGCGTACTGTGCACCTGAAAGGAGGGACTAGGAGGGCTTGGAAGCCGCGGACGGGTTGGAGGTGGTGGCCTGACCCGCACGCTGGTTGCCCGAACCGCCACGGCGGTATCCACGTCCTCGGCCACGCGAAGGCGCTTGCTGCGCGGGCCGTTGGCCGGGCTGTGGACGTGACTGGGCGCCCCTTCCGTGGCCACGAAAGGGCGAAAAGCAGACGTGAGCGGAGGGCGCACAACAGCAAGGCCCAGGGACTTAGCAGTAGCCCGTGAGTCCTTGAAACGCTCCAGCGCATGGTCTGCCTTCGAACCAAAAGACCGACTCCATCAAAGGGCATGTCCATGAGTGTATTCTGGACATCCCCTGAAAAACCAGTGGTTCTCAGCCAGGCGTGGCGACGCAGCGCCACCGTCGTTGCAAGCGATCTGCCCAGCGAGTCGGCGGTATCAAGGCCACAGCGGATGGTATATTTAGCCGCATCACGCCCTTCCGCAATGGCGCGGGTAAGCAGTGTCTGGACCTCCTCAGAACACTGCGGCAAAACAGTTGCCACCGAATCCCACAGGGAGTGGGTGTATCGGCCCAAGAGGCAAGCGGTATTAACAGACCGCAAGCCAGCACTGGAGGAAGAGAAAGCCTTCTTCCCAAAGTGATCCAGGCGCTTGGATTCCCTATCCGGAGGGGCGGTAGGGAAGGCGGTTTGGGAGGCAGAGGCTTGGACAACCAAGCTCTCAGGGGTGGGGTGTTGGGAGAGAAACAGGGGGTCGCCCGGAGCAGGGCGATGGCGTCGGGCCACGTTCCTATCCACAGGAGCCCCTGTGGTGGGTTTGGACCAGGCACCCAAAGAACGTCAGTCAGTGCATCGTTGAACGGCAGCACAGTCTCCGAAGAGGAGGCCGCCGGCTGAAGCACTTCAGTCAGGATGTTAGACCTGACGACCACTGTAGGCAACTGGAGATTCAAGGCTCCAGCAGCTCTACGCAACACCGTTGCAAAATTAGCCCCCTCCTCCGTTGCCACGGGAGGAGACAGCATGCCAGAGTCAGGGGAGGTATCCAGACCACTGGCATCCCCAAGTTCCTCAACCCAGTCCGGGTCAAACTCGCACTGTTGTGTGAGAGGGTCCTCAGACCCCTCCCAGCTCTCCTGGTCCTCCTCAGGTTGAAAATATGGAGGAGGAGGGACATCAGGGACCCAAGGTCTCATCGGCGCCGGAAACGGCGTCGGGCGACGCCGGTCCGGCTCCATGTCCGGACCCGGAGAGAACCGAGGAACGACGCCGCCCGGAGCCCCGGACGGCGTCGGAAACGGCACCGGGGACATCGGCGGAGGCGTGGTTAGGTCAACCGGCGTCGATGGGGGTTGCGGCACCACCGGAGCCGAGGCCGGGGCCGGAGCCGAGGCCGGGACGAAGGCTGGTGGGACAGGCGACGCCGGGACCGGAGTCGACGGCGACGCCGGAGCAACCCCATCAGGGCCCGCGGGGCCCGAAGGCGCACCGGAGGGACCTTGAGGCCCGAAGAGGCGGGCCATGGCCGACAGGAATTCCTGTATATCGGCCGGAGTCGCCCCCGAGCCCGGGTAGGGCGGGTACTGCTGGGGTAACTCGACAGGCACGTCCGGGGCCGCGGGGGCGGGGACGGTGCCGACTGGGACCTCAGCCGAGTCGCGAGACCGGCGAGGCGAAGTCTTAGAGCGATGACGCCGCTTAGACTTCTTGTGCTTCGACTTACCGGAGGAGCGCGAAGACTTTGAATCCGACGAACGGCGGGGACTCCGCGTCCGGCCCCTCGACCTCTCCCGGGACCGGGGCTTGGTGCGGCGCGGAGCCGAATGCCGGACTTCGAGGAGCTTTCGAGACCGCTCTCGCAAAGCCTTAGGATGAAGTTTCCGGCAGTCAGGACACGACTTCGTGTCGTGGTCTCGGCCGAGACAAAAGAGACACTCGAGGTGCGGGTCCGTGATCGACATCATGCAACCACATTCCTCGCAGGGCTTAAAGCCGGGCATCCCTACGACACCTTAGGAGTCGTGAAGACTCGTTGAAGAAACAGTGAAAAATTCACCAAAAAGATAGTCAAAAAGTGACTAGGGCACTGCTCTTCCCGGATCTGCGCTTACTGGCGCGGAAAAAGAAGAACTGACGTCAGCGCGCAGAGGCGGCGCCTAAGTACTGCCCGCGACGTCATCCCGGCGATCACGACGCCGACGACGGACGCGGAGCCGCACGACGCCGCCTACCGACGCTCAAGGGTACTGCTACGCAAAAAACTTTCCGGATCCAGCCTGACGCCTGGGGATATTCTAAGGTAAGGAATCTGTCACTAACGTGTCTCTTTCAGATACACTTACAGACGACTTACAGGACTGTTCTTTTGGACTTAAGGTAAGTAGATGCCAAAGTCCAAGAAAGCACCAAAAGTTCAAGTTTACCTGCCCTGGGGTGTCCAGGTGCAAAGGTGCTGTAGGTGGTGGTAGCCTCAAACACTACCCGCTAAAGTCAATGGGAAAAGTACCTGTAAGAAAAAGCCTGCAAGTGGAGACTGAGGGACTAGTTCGGCAAAACCCAAGGGGGATTCGGCTCTTGGGGGACCACAGAGACACCATTGTTTTACGTGAGCCCAGGCTGGAGAGCTTGGGTCCAGAGGTGTTTTATCTGGCGGCTCGGTGAGTTAGAGGCTCTCACAGTTCTTGGTGTGCCTGCAGAGGAGGGAAAAGAAACACAGCAGGGCTACTCTCTGTGTGGAGCTGGCCTCTCTCGAAGTCCCTCTATGTGCAGGTAAGTTTTTTCGGCGGTGGTGTTCGACTGAACACAAACAAACCTTGGTGCTTGCAACTGACTCCGGTACCTCAGGTATTGGTGCTGGGTGGCTCCTGGTGTCCTGGCATCTCCAAAGTTGTAGGGAGATGGATCTGACCTCCTGGAGTAACAAAGATCTCTTTTTGGGGTGCTGCTCCTTCGGGGGGCCCAGGGGTCGACAGAACGCCTCCTCCACTCCAAGGGAGATATTGCTGGGTCAGTGAAGTGCTGGGCATAATTCCAAGGGTTAGAGGAGGCTGTTCCCCTTCTGGACGAGTCAGGAGTGCAGCAGCCAGGCAGGGTTTTTCCCCAAGTTAGTTGCTGGTCCACATTTCTGACGTCTTCGACTCTTCTTTGTCCTCCTTCTTTCAGGCAGAAGAGTTTGAGCTCCTGATGTCAAAATTTAGGGGTGTTAAGGGTAGTGAAGGGTAGTAGCCAATGGGCTACTTACCTCTGGGGTCACTAGACCCACTTTATGACCACTTCCTGAAAGAGAGTGGACATAACCCTGTCCCAGAGTTCCTAATTCCACCAAAAGCAAGATGGTGGAATCCTTCTTTCGTGGAGCACATCAGGTAGCCCACCTTATGGGTGTGACTAGCATGGAGGTGCAACACGCCTACTGCATAGCTCATTTCCCGCCTGTCCTGGTGCCAAATGGGCCTCGGGGTAGGGGGTGGCATCTCCCAGGTCTGGGGGAAGCTGGGGCCGCATATCAAAGGCAGCAGGGGCTTTTAAGCCCCAGGCCTTGATATGCTGAATCACTAGTCATCCTGCTGGAGGAGGTTGAACACCTTCCTCCGGAGCAGCCATTGTTTCTTACCTCAGAGAGCGCAGGTTGTCACCTGCAGGGGGTCAGAAACGTGTCTGTGGTGGCAGGCTGGATGATACCAGTCAGCCAGCACGCTAGATACTGGTAGGTTTTTTCAGGGGGCACCTCTAAGGTGCCCTCTGAGTGCATGTCATATTAAATCTAGTACTGGTAACAGGACAGGACAGGGGCACAACGGCTCATGCAGATATGTCTTCACATGTAATATAATGCACCCTGCCTTAGGGCTACAAGGCCTGCTGTAGGGGTGACTTACATATATTATATGCAGTGACTTTAGTATGGCACACAGTGAATGTGCTATGTTGTATTTTCACACATGGTTTGCACCATGTCACGCAACCTGCAATGGCAGCCTGCATGCAATTTTTATGGGGGTCCCTTAAGGTGGCATAATACATGCTGCAGCCCTTGGGTACCCTCTTTAGTACCCCTGCCATAGGTACCAGGTGTACCATTTACTAGGGGCTTACAGGAGTGCTAAAGTGTGTGCCACTTGCAGTACACTTCGACCATTTTACCTTGTTTTTAGGGAAAGCACACTGGCACTGGGGCCTGAATAGCAGGGACCCAGTGCACATCAGTACCAGTGGCAAAAAGTGTGTGTGACCATGGCAAAAACTGGCACTTTCCTACACCCTCTGCTAATGCCACCAGCGTCTGGTGGCGGGAAGGGTCTCCAGTTTGTCCCCTAATTGTGAGATGATCACAACAGATGAATGGGGCATCCAGCTTATCCACAAAAGCATCACCCTAACCTTCCTTTCTGTCCCTCATGACCACCCTCCTTCAACCTGGACATGCTCCCTGACACACGCCTCAATACTGGATACAGACGTTTTTATCTTGCTGAACAAAGCGTTCATAGTGGTAGTGTCCTCCAATTGAAGAGGTACAGGATCTTACCCCCTTTACGTCTTAGCCCCCAAGAAACCAGTCCGGTGCTAAGCATGGGTAATGTGGGCAGCTGCCCAGGGCCCGCACTCAGGTCAAAAACATGGGGCCCTCTTCTGTGTGAACTGCCACGCTGCCAGTCAGCCCACCTGTTCCTCCAGTACCTCCTCCCCAATCTGATCACATCAGAGTGCTTCAATGCCTCATCAGGGGTAGAAAGCACTATATAAATCCAGTTACAATTGCAAATGTAATTTTTAAGGGTGGTGTCTTGATCTCCCTGGTCCAAGGGCGTGGTGGCATTCCTGGGGCTACTGGGGTGGGGAGAAGGAAAACCATGGGTGGGAAAGTGGGCAGCAGCAAAGCCAAAAATTGTGTTGGCTCACAGCATCAGGGGCGGGGAAGCACCTCCCTTAAAAACCTGACCTGAAGCCTTTCCTGCTCTTTGTTTTGCGTTGCCAAGCAACAAAAGGCCTGCTTTGTTCCAAGGACCAGCTGGACATTATCAGGTGAAGAGAGGGATGGGTTGGAAGAGGACGGAGCAGCCAGAAAAGACTGGCATGGCAGGGCAGTGTTTAGCAAAGCTCAGTCCGCTGGACCTTGAGGCGCTGCATCAGGCTGCAGGGTCCAGGAATGGGGCACAATGTTCTGGCCTTGCATCCATTATCCAGTGCTGCAAAGCCCAGGACAGGAGGCCCCCCCCCCCGTTCCTTGGATGCAGTGCTATTATTGCTGTGAAGCCCAGGGGTTGAAACTCTCTCCCTTGAGCCTCACAGCACATAGATTAGTTTCATGGAAGTGGCGGACCAGCTGTAAGTCCTGGCGTCGCCTCTAAATCCTGGGATTCTGGGCAAATCATTAAATCTCCCCATGCCTAAAAAACAAACCTGACCTTTTGTAATGCTATTGGTACTTGTGTAAAGCGCTCCGAAAACCTTGGGCCGAGTTTGTGCTATATAAAAGTGCAAAAAAAGGAACCACAAAGCCATGTCAGTCACTTCACGTGCTGACACTGTGCATTCTGCATGACCATGACTCCTGAACCCCCTGCTGAATGAATGAATGGATGGATGGATGGATGAGTGAAAGGATGGATGTGTCTTGTGGATTGTTACCTGCCTTGTTATGTTGGCCTAGGCCTGGTTGCCATGCTGCTTTTCTTTGCGCACGTTGCACTGAGCCGGGTCTCCCTCGCCCTTTGCTCGTGCCAAGTTCTTTTGCACTGTCTGCATTTTCTGTTGTTCACCTTTTTGGGCTCAGTCTGCACAAACATGTACAAGGTCGCATAACAATGTATTTTGGTTCTTCCTGATATGGCCAGTCTCGCGCACCCAGACATAACATTAGGTGCATTTGCCATGAAGAATTTTGTGTGCTTTTAATACTGCAGTTTACTAGCGCTTAAGACACTTGGAGAAATCCCTTTCAGTGAGAAGAGCTATGATGTCCTGCTGATGTAATTCTGCATCTAGAGACTGAGGTATGGGGGTTCGCTAGTCAAAGCCCAGAGGTCTTCTATTATTATAATAAACTATCTTACTGCAAGGGAGGGTGGTAATGTTATTTATACGTTTATCCACTGAGCTCTGAGATGCTTTCCCCGTTTGTATTCTATGGAATTGTAACCATGCTGCTTATATTAGTCATATGCATTATGCTATTAGTACTGACACGTGTACTGTACATTAGAGCACGTAAGTTGGAATAAACATTTTAACCTATCCAGTGTCTCTTCCTACGCATCTTGTGGACAAGTACGAGTGAGTGACGAAAGAGTGTTCTTGCTTCTGTGAGTCCTGAGATAAAGATACCGTGTTCTGGGTTGTCCAAACATTAGTACTTGGGTGCTAATGGGATGCTAAGCTAGTTGGGTTGGGGTTTTTGGGTGCTACGGTATATGGTGGCAAACCACTGTATTCCGGGGTCCCATTTTCCTGTGCATAGCTCTGTGTATGTGCAGAAACCTTATGACATGGCGCGACCACCGTGGGGCAGCTTATCTGCGAGACGCTTGAGTAGTACTTGTGCTTGTCCACAAACCCCTCGCGTACGCTTCCGGAGGCGTATGTGACGGTGATACCTCCTATATTGAATGTTTTATAGGTTCTTTCAAGCTTGATATTATTAAAAAGGTTAGTTAATAGACCCATTTTTGTGCTCCCTGTTAGGTTGTCGTATATAATTGTTTAGTCATGGCTGGTGTGGCGATAGCTGCACATAGTCGAGGAGCACTCCGAGACCACTTAGCTGTGTATGGAGTGCCCGATACTGGGGTCGAGTTGGTCTTTGTGGTTCAAGCCGATGCGGCTTATCACTTTGAAGTGTTTTACACTTGGATCACTTTTGAAGCGGTGGATGCAGGTGATAAGCTGTTTCATGAATATAAGCCCACCGCTGTTCCTGCTGCCTATCGACCCTATACTGTTCTTGAAGTGCCTCTCACGGCTTGGCAGCACCGTGTTTGGTTCAATGGCGCCCTACCACAACCAACTACCGCAGTTCGTTTAGGCCCCTTATCAATTCAGGGGGCCACTTGGCCTGTATTGGCCGGGTATACCCCGCATCCGAATTATCTGGCATTACCGCTTGCGGAACTGCGCACTATGCATACCGAGTTGGTACGAGTGCATCGAGCCCTAGTGACATACGTTACAGGTAGCCTCCATGGAGCTGCTCCTGTAGTCGCAGGCCAACCAGCTATAGCCGCTGGAGTGACTATAAGCCCTGTCATGGTAAATTCTGTGATGGGCAAACGTCCACAAAATAAGGACGACTATCCTTACTGGCTTGCAGAAAAGTTCGATCAGATAGAAGCAGTGTTTCCCCATACATCCCCAGTAGATAAACACCGCATCCTCACGATAAGTTTGCCAAAAGACATAATCCCCGATTTGACATCATGTGAAAACTGGGGTAAGGTATTCGCAGCAGTTTATTCAAAATGTTTTGGAACTCCTTCCATGACGGTTCTACCCTCTGTAATTAAAAAAGTACAGGATGAACATGGCCCTGAAGCGGCTGTGGAATTAGGGATGAGACTAGTGGGAGTGTTTGATGTAGTAGCTGAGCTGATCCTTGGAAATGTCAAGGGCGATGCTATGAACTTTCAAGTAGCGAATGCTTTGGCTTTAGTCCCAGAGTTGGACAGGCCCCGCGAATTACCGAAAATTATTGCCCGGGCTTATAAAACAATTGGAAGAAATAGCCTGGGCAACAAGCCTTATATAAAAATGCAAACTCAATCGCAAACACAAGTTACACAAGCAAAAAGTGCATCTGAGAAAGATGATAAACCAGTCTTCACTAAAAAGAGTTGGAGACAGAAAAAACAGGGTAAGCAACAAAAGAAGCCGGGGTCGAGAGGCGCTTCCCCAGTTTCGGTTTCTTCTGAACGTACTTATGATTTACGTGATAGGTCAAGGATTAAATCACCAGAAAGGTTTCAGAGCTCTGATACGCGTTCTCCTCGTTCTTCACAGGCCCAGACGTCGTCACAGGCTGGTGGAGGAGGACGGCAAGATAGAGGAAGGGGCCGAGAGGCTCCCCAGGAGCGAGACCAACCTCGACAACAAGTCAGAGGGAAAGCAGAAGATTTTCATCTTCCTCGACCGCAATTTCAGAAGAAAAAGGTTGCCGCTGTCACAGCGAAATATGCCTCAGACCGTGAGAACGAGACTCCAGAATTGGACGTGGGCAGTGACCCTCCTAGACAGCGCCGCGGAAGTTACCATAGTGCGGGAGGCGCTACGTCCTCATATGGAGGCGACAGCAACTGAAACATTCGTTACTGTAGAGACAGCTGACACGAGAGTGGCACCCCTGACAGACTATATAATATAGTCATACAAATTGAAGGTGACATACCGCGTGAAATAAAAGGGATTTTTTGGGAAAATCTAACCTCTTCATATGACATTTTGTTAGCAGAGGTGGATTGGCCACCCCCATTCGTTTTAGCTGCACATAAAGGAGAGGAGGTAATCCTTCCAAGCTTCTCACGGCATGTCCCAAAAGACAAAGCTGAAGCATTTGCAGCTGAGTGGGCTGTGTACCTGGCACCAGCGTTATACCGCAACCATGTGGGATGGGATGAAGAATCACCTCCTCATGCAATACCTTTGCGGTCACTACCGCAGCCACAACCCCAATATCCCATCAAACGGCAGGCAAAAGGCCCCGTCTCCGAAATTCTGACACAGTTGGAATATCAGGGAGTAATTGAACCATGCGTATCACCTATGAACAATCCCCTTTTCGTGGTTTCTAAACCCGATGGATCGTACCGCTTAGTTTTGGATTACCGGCATTTAAATACTCATTGTCGGAACTTTGCGGTGCAAAATACACACAGTTCTGCGCTTGTAGACAGTCTTGTTCGTAAAAAATACAAAACGACACTTGACCTTTCGAACGGTTTCTACACGCACAACCTAGCCCCGGAGAGTGGTCAATGGACCGCATTCACATCCGGTGGTAAATTATTCCAGTTCCGGCGATTACCCATGGGCTATAAAAATAGTCCGGGTATATTCGCCGCCCGTGTTGTTTCTTTGTTAAATGACATTGATCAAGACGCATGTTCGTACGTTGATGACATCTATCTGACAGACGATGAGTTATATCAGCATCTGTCCCGTGTGGACCGCATTATTCTTGAATTTGCGGAGCAGGGTTACAAATTTAACTTTGCTAAGTCACACATTGCTGAATTTACCGTTCTGTTCTTGGGCTATGAGCTCAATAACGAAGGTAAGGGCTTAGCCCCCATTTCTTGGAAAAATGTGCACATTTGTGCCCCCAAATACTCTGAAGAAGCTTCAGTCTTTGCTGGGTTTCCTGAACTTCGGGCGTACTTACATTCCCGAATATGCCCAGCGTATCAAGCCTTTGTATGCTTTGATACAACCTACTTATTCAAGGTCTTGCTGGCTGCCTGAGCATACCTCAATTCTGCAGTCTTTGCAGACAGACCTTTTGGAGTCTAAATATCTTTTGACTCGTGATAACCACACAAACCTGGTGATTAGAATAATTCCGGGGGCGGTGGGATTCACATACTTAACCTTTAATGAAGGTGATACAGTACCCATCGCATACAAGTCACATCTGTACACTTCCGCTGAATTGCGCTTTACATCTGTTGAAAAAGTTCTAACTGCAGTGCAAATGGCGATTCTAAAAGAACGCGCACTGGCACAGGGAAAGCGGATTCTGGTGGTAACACCCTGTCCTGCCCTGGAGGCAGTAACAAAGGCAAGTGTACCGAACTCAAAAGCAATGCATCCCCGTTGGATACAATGGGCTACATCCTTGACGTCTTCGGACGTCACTTTTGTTTTGATTCTTCTCTTCAGACTCAGGAGTTTTTGCAGTATGAATTCGTTCATCCTCCTCCTTTGTTTTTACTACCGCTTGAGGATTACAAATGTGTGATCTACACCGATGGTTCGGCGCAACCTGCCACTGGGTCCAAGCACGCTTATTCAGCTGCATGTGCTATTGTTGCGGGTTCCTTTGTGAATGGCAACGTTCAAATCCTCTGTAGTGCACACTCGCACACTTGGAGATAGTACCGCACAATTGGCCGAGCTGCATGCATTGCTACTTGCACTTGAGTTCGCTTCACAGGATGAGACCACTCTTATTGTATGTGATTCTTTTTACTGTGTACAATCTTACAATGACAATCTGTTTTTCTGGTCTAAAAACGACTACAAGGACGCAAAAGGGAGCACAATTAAGCATAAAATGCTTTGGGTTCGAGTGGCAGAATTACAACAACGTCTGCCCCTCACACAGGTGGTTCACACCTTAGGCCATCAGCGGGTGGGCGCACACGCTATTGGTAACGATCTGGCAGATGAAGCTGCCCGTTCAGCAGTAGTCACGTGTTCAGTAGCAGCGGTTACCAGGTCCATGTCTAAAATAGACCCTGTAATATTAGCAGCTATTGCTGCAACCAAGGAAGGTAATAATTACCCTACAGGTTTCCCTTCCAAGTATTCTTACACATTAAGTCCCGATCAGGTTCCTTATGTAACTATACCTGACGTTGGAGATCGGCTGATCCCCAACGCGGACCGCAGGAGTGCCTTAATATCAGCTGCACACGAAGGCATGGCTTCGGCGCATGCAGGTGTGTCAGCTACGGTTTCCATCTTGCAGCAGCGTTATTGGTGGCGTGGGTTATATAAAGACACCCGTGCTTTTGTGCTTTCTTGCGACGTTTGTCAACAGATTAAGCCTTCCACGGTAACACGCCCACCACAAACACCGCTCTGCATTGCTAACAGACCCTTTGGGTGTGTTTACTTGGATCACTGCGGTCCATTCTCATCAGACACTGCCTATAAATACATCTTAGTGGCAGTGGACTCGTGCACACGGTTTCTCTGGGTCTGGCCACAACGGAGTGCTGACGCCCGAAATGTAATCAGGGATTTGCGTGTCTTTGTGGGAATTTTCGCATGCGGCACCTTCCATTCGGACCAAGGTCCAGCGTTTGCCTCTAGGGCTTACAAGGATGCAATGGCTTCGCTTGGGGTGCGGGTGAAATTTTCGTCTCCGTATAGGCCTGAGGGCAACTCTATCGTTGAACGAATGAACCGTGACTTAAAGCAATCCTTAACAGCTAGGGTTATAGGTACTGGCAGGAACTGGCTGGCCCATTTGTATACCGTTCAGCGTGCACTTAATAATCTCCCTAGAAGACCTCTGGGTGGGCGGACCCCATACGAAATGCTCTTTGGCATAAGAATGTTTGTGCCTGACCTTGAGGGTCCAGACATCGCGGCGCAATCCGCCAAGTTTGATGTAGATAACCATTCTGCTATGTTACAGGACTTACAAGAAGCCCGAGACAAACTTGCAACTACACATTTGCCTTCAGCCACAGATCCTGCGTTGCAGATTCCGGTAGCCGGCTGGCTTCCGAAAGTTGGAGAACTGGTTCGAGAGAAGGTTGAAAATAAAAAGAATTTGGCCCCTCTTTTCGTGCACCAGTTCCAGTTCTGGGCTTGAAGGGAACACGTACAGTCATTTTACCACCGCTTCCTGGTCGCAAAGAGAACAGATACATCTCAGTGGAAAATGTCAAGCTACAGCGCCTGGCCGATCCTGAATAGTGTCACACCAGCGGTCTCTTGTCCTGCCATTTATCGGACATATGTTCATAGTCCATCTGCACGAACGATCGCTGATGCTGTAATTGAGATGGTTGATTTGCCTGAATCCTCTACTTTGCCTGAAACTACAATTGATCCCCAACTCTCCACTAATATCGACGAGGACGAGTATACTTATCCTGCATCTGAATCGGTGGCGCATCAACCAACAACGCCACTTGGCCCGACTCGTTATTCCTTTGATTCGGATTCCACTTCTTCAAAAGTCCCATCCAAGTTCAGTATTTTTGTATCCTGGTTTAGAGACAATTTTTTGATTCCACCCTGGACATACCTCTGGTTGGTACTTTTCTTGATTTTTCTGTTCATGTCCATTGGCTTTGTCACAGTGTTTTTTCTACTAATTAATGGTCACTATTTACCTGAACGCTCTGCTGTAGACTATGTTTCTGGAACTTTGGCTCCTCATTCCTCGTCTCACATCATGAAGCGTGACCACACATTTGTGAACATTTCAGCTTTCCCAGTTGCTGATGGCATCGTATGGGATGCAGTGAACTATCAAATCCATGGTCCGACGGAAATTATTAATGTACCTAATGTCCTTCGTGTTTCAATGGGTGATGTAGTACAAAATAATATTCATTCTGATGATTGGGATGTGCATGCCGTTGAAGCATTGTTTGCCGATTTAAAATATTATGCATCTTTTAATGCTGAAGATTTATATATGAATTCTGCTAATTATGCCGATTTGTATTGTTACCAACATTGGGGTAATCATTTTCTCCATAAGCCCAGTGCCCTGCGTAGTTCTGTTAACTATACCCAATGGGAACATTGTCCAAACCCCTTGCCAGGTAGCTCTCAAACTCTTCGAAATAAGTTTAATTATTTTACTGATTTTAATCGGTCGAACCCTGCATCCTATTATTTTAGACTTAATAACACATCAACTCAGAAAATTATGTTGACACACACCAAATTGCTTTATTCGGGTTCCTTTCTGAGTGCCCTAGCTGTGGGTGGTTATGAGTACTGGGATAATACAGTGGATTTAAAATCTATTTGGGGCTCCAAGCCATGGCAGGTACAGGGAACCGAGGCGTTGCATCGTGCTTGCCTCATCCCTACCCAAATTATGTTCCTAAATGCTTCCATCTATCAGACTACATGTTGGGGCTTAGCAACCACTAAACAATTGAATACGCCATCAATACCATCCCTGTCGAGTTTTCCAAATGAAAGCTCACGATTCAATATGTCCCTCGTGTCCCTGCAGGCAATGTTACAAAATAATTCGTTTAATGTTTCTGAGCTGGTTCAGTCACCCTGGTTAGTATGGCCTATATCATCTAATGCATGTCAAATGCGTTTTCATGATACCGGTGCTAGCTACACACAGAATAGGCCTGATCCGAGGTTTACTGATGCCCGTACAGTCACTACATACTCTGTTGGTAAATTATGCAAACAATGGCTACAACATTCGTCCCTTGATTCTGTTAAACAACATATGTCCCTCCTTACAGGCAATATTGATCTGTCCGACTTTGTTTTGGGACCTCGTGGTCCCCGACCTAAAAGATTCATTTATGAAACATATAATGAACTCTGGAAGCTATCACAAATGGAAGCTGCTTCCCGTCTTCGGGAAATAGATCAAGCAAATATGGAAAAGGTGCTTGCTGTTGTTGACAATAGTATTAATACCCTGTCTTCTCGCATTTACACTTTAGAGAATATTGTGTCCTCTGTTGTTGATATTGTACAAGATGATGTTTCTGTGTTATATCATGGTCAGAATCAATTGCGCTCAGTTATGCAGTTTGCATGGACTTTACAAACACTTAAGTTAGGTAAAGTGCCTTGGCATTTTTTGAACACCTCTGCCTTATTTCTACCTTTTAACTTAACTGACAAACAGCAATTTATGTCCATGAAAGATGCAACTTACACTCTATTACATATCGAAAAGGTGGATCCTTTGCCGTTCTCTGTTGCAGAACTCGATTCTGCTGTATGGCTAGTTCATGGGGTTATAGCTTTACCATTTTCCTTGTTTGAATTTGACTCGTGCATGAAACATTATCCTGTGGGCCGTTACCGGCCATTGGGCAGTGCTTTCCTGCATGAACTCTGGTCCTTGCCTTTCATGTATAAATGCCTTCGGGACGGCAAGGAAGTCTTTCTCACGGGGGAGTACTGCGACTCGACTATAGGTCATTCGCTTATTTGTACACACATTAAATTGCATGGCTCATGCAGCGTTTCCTCTCCTAATCTTGCTTGTGTGCTGAAAGGTATTCCTGCTCCTGTTATTTCACCTACTTTCACTCTCCTTCCCAATGGTAGTTATTTACTTTTAAATAACGAAAACTGTTGTGGCCTGCAGGCTGGCATTCCTTACATTGTAACAGTTTCACACAGGGTTGTCTGCTGCAAAAATGTGCTTTTTCCTCCCCCTCATGGCAAGGTTGATATCTCTATTTGGCCTTCCATCCCTACCATGGAAGCAGATTTCAATAGACTGAGCAGAATAAAGGCACTATTATTAAACGAGGAAGTTATGCTCACGTCCGCCCGGGAGACATTCATTCTCCAGGTGGCGAGTACCCACAGTGAAATACAGGCCCTTTTGAACACTAATCTCCCCCAACATTTTGGGGAGTTAATACATCGTATTTTTAACGCATCTAGCACTGAAGGCCTAGTACACTTTTTTAAGGTCGTTGGGTCGGGCTTGGTGTCCTCCTTCCAAACTATTTTTGGTGTCATCCCGGCTTTCATACATTCTATTTTTTCCAGTGTCTTTGGCGGTTTCCCATTGATCCTCGCTTTAGCGGCTGGTGTCTTGCTCTTAATTTGCTTTCTGCGCAATGGCTGCTCCCCGATGGGACCTGCTCGATCCAGAACGCCTCCAGCTGCTCCGTGAGCGCCTTTTGGCCGGTTTTGGTGTCTTGCCATTGGCGACACTGAGTGTGTCATATACTCTTTCATTTCGCTTTGCGTATTTCACTTGCGTGCAACCTGTGATGACTTGTGTCCGCTGTCCTTTCACCTGGACTCTGGATTATTGCCTCTCCAATTCGTCATTGTCTGTTCCGGATTTTGTTCAGCTCATGGGTCCCTTAGAGGCCCATGAGCAGGACTGTTCCGTCGCTGGCTGTATGGCGCGTGCGGCTGCACTGGGGATTTTGGCGCAATGGGATATCTGGGCGGCTGCCCAGGATCTCCTACAACGAAGCTGTTTCAATTATCACGCAAGCTGTCCCGCATTGCTTCTGGATGCTCCCTTTGCTGAGGAGCATTCCTGCTCTTTGATCTCATGGATTGGATGGCATCTATGTTTTTTGACGATTCCAATGATGAACTCTTGGAGGGTATGGCTTTTTTCTGCACTTTCACTTTCATGGATTGACCTGCCCTTCGCCGTTTGGGCGCTCCCTGTGCTCCGACGGCTATTTATCTCCTCTAATGGGCCTCTGTCCTGGCCGCCGGACTGTCCAGGGGAGGGTGTCTTGTGGATTGTTACCTGCCTTGTTATGTTGGCCTAGGCCTGGTTGCCATGCTGCTTTTCTTTGCGCACGTTGCACTGAGCCGGGTCTCCCTCGCCCTTTGCTCGTGCCAAGTTCTTTTGCACTGTCTGCATTTTCTGTTGTTCACCTTTTTGGGCTCAGTCTGCACAAACATGTACAAGGTCGCATAACAATGTATTTTGGTTCTTCCTGATATGGCCAGTCTCGCGCACCCAGACATAACATTAGGTGCATTTGCCATGAAGAATTTTGTGTGCTTTTAATACTGCAGTTTACTAGCGCTTAAGACACTTGGAGAAATCCCTTTCAGTGAGAAGAGCTATGATGTCCTGCTGATGTAATTCTGCATCTAGAGACTGAGGTATGGGGGTTCGCTAGTCAAAGCCCAGAGGTCTTCTATTATTATAATAAACTATCTTACTGCAAGGGGAGGGTGGTAATGTTATTTATACGTTTATCCACTGAGCTCTGAGATGCTTTCCCCGTTTGTATTCTATGGAATTGTAACCATGCTGCTTATATTAGTCATATGCATTATGCTATTAGTACTGACACGTGTACTGTACATTAGAGCACGTAAGTTGGAATAAACATTTTAACCTATCCAGTGTCTCTTCCTACGCATCTTGTGGACAAGTACGAGTGAGTGACGAAAGAGTGTTCTTGCTTCTGTGAGTCCTGAGATAAAGATACCGTGTTCTGGGTTGTCCAAACATTAGTACTTGGGTGCTAATGGGATGCTAAGCTAGTTGGGTTGGGGTTTTTGGGTGCTACGGTATATGGTGGCAAACCACTGTATTCCGGGGTCCCATTTTCCTGTGCATAGCTCTGTGTATGTGCAGAAACCTTATGACAGATGGATAGAGTAAAAGGGTGGATGGATGAGTGAAATGATGGATGAGTGGATAGATGGATGAGTGAGTGAAAGGGTCAATGGATGGATGAGTGAAAGAGTGGATGGATGATAAGAGAATGGATGATGCGTGAGTGAAAGGCTCGCTGAGTGAAAGGGTAAATGGATGGATGGGTGGGTGGATTAGTGAAAGGGTGGATGGATGGAAGAGTTAAAGGGAGGATGGATGAGTGAAAGTGTGGATAGATAGATGAGTGGATATATGGACGGATGAGTAAATGAGTGAATGTAAGGATGGATGAGTGAAAGGGTGGATGGATGAGTGAAAGGGTGGATGGATGAGTGAAAGGGTGGATGGATGAGTGAAAGGGTGGATGGATGAGTGAAAGGGTGGATGGATGAGTGAAAGAGTGGATGGATGAAAGGATGGATGGATGGATAAGAGAATGGATGGATGGATAAGTGAGTGAAGGGCTGGATGTGTGAAAGTATAAATGGATGAGTGGAAGGGTGGATGGATGGATTAGCGAAAGGATGGATGGCTGAGTGAAGAGGTTGGAGGATGGAAGAGTGAAAAGGAGGATGGATGGAGTGAATCAGTGGATGGAGTGAAAGGGTAGATGGACGAATAAGCGAAAGGATAGATGTGTTAATGGGTGGATGTATGAGTGAAAGGATGATGTACAGGTGGATTAGTGAAAGAATGGAAAGATGAGTGAAAGGGAGGGTGAAGGGATGGAAGAAAGGATGGATGGATGAGTGAAAGTGTGAATGGATGGACAGATGAGGGAATGGATGGATGAGTAAGTGAAAGGATGGGGAAAGGGTAAATGGATGGGTGAGGGGAAGAATGGAGTGACAGTGTGTATGGATGAGTGGTAGGAGGGATAAATAAGTTAAATGATGGATGGCTCGATGGATGGATGGGTTTGGGTCTGGATGGATAGGTTTGGATGTGGATGGTAACACGGATGGACGGAATGGTGAAAGACTGAATGATGGATGGAAAAATGAATGGATGACAGAATGTAAAGGTGAAATGATGGACATCAGCAGGTGCATGAATTGATAGATGCTGGATGGAAGAGACGAGAGAATTCTTCTGGGGAGGGTTGTGATGACTTGCTTCACTAACTTGGTGCCATAAAAGCTTTGGTTCAAAGTGGGGGGGGATATTTTGATTTTCTGGCTACTCCCTTGTCTATGTGTGACATTACTGTATTTGTCATTTGTACCTATAGCATAAATACACCATACGTAGGACATTTTGAGTGACACCCAACTGCTGCTTGAATGTTAGTTTAGTAATTGTAAATTGTAGCATGTTTTGTTTTAAGTGTAAGATTCTAGAGAGAGCCTTGTAGTGCCATGAGCTGTGCTTGAGGTGTATATTGTGTTTGTAGCAATAGGCAAGGTGTCCAAAATAAGCTGTGTAATAGTGTATTCTCGGTGTCATTTTGAAGAGCGCTACAGAGAAAAGCACATTTGTGACCCTTGTCAGCCAGTGCTAGCCTCCCGGTATGGCACACTCTTTGCAGCTCTCTGCAGTGCCCCCTTAAACAAAATCTGACTCCCTACTTGAAGTAACAGTTGCTGACACACCGATAATGTGCCCCCTATTGTGGGTCTGCCACAGCAAGCCCCCTAATTCACCACCACAGCAAGAGCTCTTTAGTAACATCCCGCAGCAATGCGATGCAAGAACTAATTAATGACTCCAAGAGTATATAAGACCAGGCGCGGTGCGTCCATTCGGGCGTTGGGGCATAGCCCCCCCGCCCGCAGCTCCCTCGGCGTCTTTGAACTTAAGTAAACTGAATCAGTTTACTTAAGTTCAAAGACGCCGAGGGAGAACTGACAATCATGTCAGTCAGCATGATGTCAGACCGCCCACCCCCTTCAGAGTCTGAAGGGGGTGGGCGGTCCGGCGTCATGTTGACTGACATGGTTGTCAGACGGACCAGGGGCAACAGGCAGCAGCACAAGTGCGCATGAATGGGGAAGGGCAGCGAATTTTCGCGCCGTGCCCAGTCATGCGCACTTGTGTTTGCACTGGCTTGCGCATGCCCATTAGGAGAGCGAGGGTTGAGCAAAGGCTCAAACCTCGGTCTCCTAATGGGCAGGCGGGCGAGTACTAACCGTGCCCTAACCCAATCCTGGCGCTGCTGGCAGCGCCAGGATTGGCTGAGAGGGGCTGTAGGCGCCAGCCGCGCCAACGGACCCGAGGCAGCGCGGACGGCAGACCTGCTGCTCAGGTAGGATTAAGGATTTCTTTTAATTATTTTAAAACTTAACTCCCCCACCCCCGTGCGACACCCTCCCCCCAACCCCCCCCCCCCGCGAGCCGCGACTGCCCAAATGGTCGGATGCCAGTAGTCTATCAGATATTTGGAAGGTAAGTCAGAGATTGCTCCCTCTTTACTTGTGAAGCGTCCGTGTCCCGTTAATTGGCACATTTTCATCTCGAATATTAAGTATGGATTAGCATCAGTTTGTTTTCACTGAGGTATTCTAATGCCTCTGCACTTGCAGCATGTCTGTTCATTTCCTTACCGACCGCGCTGGGGACGGATCTGTCTCTATTAGCAGCGCGCACTCTGCTGCTGGAAAACGTCTCTGGCATAAGGTTGTGTGTTTTTGCATGTTCTTCCTATGATGGGAGATATTAGCCGTGGCGAAGGGAGCGTGTTGGCAGCGTGAGGTGGAAATCTGCGCCGTTCAAAGATGTAACTGGGGGTGCAGTGCCACTGTCATATTTTCTGTTGTGCTTTAAGTAGTCGGCGATGGCTCTTAAATGGGGGGTGGGGGAGTGTTTATCTTGCTGAATTTTCAGCGCCTCTTTTCTGTCTTTGCGTGTTCATGTGTCTGTTTAGGATCGCTTCATTGTGGAAGGGGTGTTTACAGGAGCACCTCGTGTTTCAGGGCACTGGGAATACACGTATGCACTGTCTCCGTGTGTGCATGGCGTGGCCGAACGCACGATGCTTCTCGGGCTCTGCTGATAGAAGGGACATAGCAGCAATAGCGGTGCGGATGCTTCACACTGCGGGGTGAAATGATGTGCAGTGCACGTCCTTCCTCCCCGGCAAGCGAGCAGAACGCTCCACCTGTAAAGCGCGACATGGGTACAGTCTGGTGTTTTTTTGTCTGCTGCCATTGTCCACAGCCGTCAGCTATATACGAGAGACCCTTCCTCTGCGGGATCAATACATTGCACCGACCCCGCTCTCATGCTGCAGTTTGTGGAAGGAGGCGGAATGGTCTCCTAGCGATTATCGCAGACTTCTTACCTGAGGCTTTGCAGTCTGCTATCACACAGGGGGCTGGCTGGAGAGGAAGATGCCTGGCCCTCATGGGGGGTGAATGACTGGGACCATGGGGATCAGTCCAGGAGTCTGAGTCTACCGTCCCCGCTCACAACACGTGAAGCCTGAGCTCCGGGAGGTCACAGGATCAACGAGCAGAGGGAGGTACTGCTGCCAGGGCTACGGTTGGGCTGGTTTCTGAACCACACAATTAGAAGCCCAAAGCGTCCAAGGACCCCAATGTATTGGGCTTTGTGAATGCTGCACAGCTAGTCCGGGGTGAACCAAATTTGAATTTCGGATTCATGAATCCCTTCTGAGTATCGTGGTCTTTTCTCTCTGTCCACCCAGCTCCCCATTCCTTTCTCTGCACACTCTCTCCTCTCACCCACATCCCTCTACCTTTCTAGGTCTCTGTCCACCCAGCTCCCCTTTCCTGGCTCTAGATTCTCTCTCCTCTCACCCACCACTCTCTACTAGACTGATGATATCTATATTCTATGAGCGAGAAAGAAGCACCCATTCCTTGCACACAAGGGAACGCGCGGGCATCTTGAAAGCAAAACAGGCTTGTTTAAGTGGAAAAACATGATGTGCATGTGGCTGGAATTAAAGGTGCATGCTTTTTTAAGCTACCTACATCATTATCATATGAAATCTCTTTATTTATTTCATAACTACACTTTCACAATTGCTTTATCAACTCTCTTGCTTCCTCAAATTTACTTAAATGCACCATTTGCCTGCTCTTTTTCCCCCCAAATCTCCCCGAACCCCACAATATGGTGGCTGGACTCGCTAGCTACACTCGCTCGCCTCCGGGCACTCATAGAAAACTTTTACGCCCTACCACTTTCAAATGTCACCAGCCGCCCCTGTATAAGCCCAATACTCTGGGGATGAGTAAGGGGTCAGCTTCCAGTTTCTAGCCAAGAAACAGCTGTTCTGCAGTAGTCTCGAGGCAAAACCTAATTGCTGATATTTTTTCTCTGTACAGAAGATACAAAGCCCTAAACTCTCATCGCAATGGCAGAAATAAACAGCACTAGTATACCACTGCAACAAACACACACACTTGCGTAAACACACACACACCAATGCTGTCCACTGCCTTACCCTCAGAACTGGCTTCACTAATGGTTTAGAATAAGTGCATCATCAATCTTTCTCTTCCGGTCACAGTAAAAGTGATTTATATGGAAACTGTAACTTTCACTAGCATGGATTTCCACCAGAGGAGGTCTCCAGTTGCTTCTTTATACCACATGTAAGTAGTTCATCCTGCTGTTATTTTCTTGCATTCTGGAACTTATCTTTTCATTTTTCCAACATAAATGCAGCATTATAAGATCGAAATGAAAAGAATAAATCAAATGATGTATAACTTTGGGGACTGTAAAAACTCACATTTTAAACAGCCTTTTCAGTACAGGTGTGATCTTAACCTTTCTTTACTGTCCTGTGATTTATAAAGCTTTAAAATAACCATTAAAAGGTACATGTATTTGAACTCAACTTTATTTCGCTATACCAGATTGCATAATTTTTACCATAGTGATGCCATTCAATTAATTTTGTGAGGTGCTCTGGAATTTCAATCATGCACTAATCTGGAAACAATTAATTAACATTGAGTAAGGAAATCCATCTTTGTGAGACCTGTGCCTAACTTCTCCATTCCATGTGACTATTGTAATCCATTTAATACAGCTTTAAAATGGACAGTCTTATTTCATTTGGGCATTCAGCTTTTGATCCATGTTACTGATATCCACACTGTCACTTCAGCGATACCAAAGAAGATTAAATGTCCTGTAATGTCACTTTGTGTGATGTCATTTCTTGTGATGTTGCATGCAAATTAGAGGGACCTCACATCTTCCCGTTCACCTGATGCCCCAAAAATCCTAGGACCGGCCCTGCCAAGAAAGATGACGGCTTGAGACCCATCCTAGACCTCCACCTCTTGAATCTGTTCATTCATCAGGGCAAGTTCAAAATTGGGTCCTTGATCCAGGTGCTGTTGGCCCTTAACCCTGGGGATTTGCTTGTGCCTCTATATTTCTAGGACACCTGCTTTCACCTTTCAGTCATGCCTGCTAACGGGTCACTACCTGAGGTCCATTATGGGGGTCGCAGCGATTACAGTTTGAGGTTCACCTTTTGTTTGCAAGTTGTGCCATAAGTGTATAATCTATGTGCTGGCAGTGACTAGGGCTTCACAATGGCACTACAGAGTCCCTTCATTTCTGTACTTGGAGGAATGGCAATTATATCTACGGCTAGGGCTGTGTTGCGTCTTGGATTCTCTCTTGGGAGGTCACACAACTGTGACGATAGGCTATGCAGTGGGGCATTTCTCTACTTGGAATTCACTTTGCAGGCACACTGAAAGTGAGTGTTGATGCGGTCATCTGTCTCTCCTTAGAATAGCATGGGCAGTAGCTCTACCCAGAAGTAAAGGAAATGAATCGCTTCTCCAAGGCCCTGAACAGAAATTGTTCTTGGTGTTGCTCCGTATATTCCCCCTTGGGGATGCCTTCAGGTCTGATTGGTCTTATGGTCTTTTTACGCTTCTCTACTGATACCACTTCTCTTGAGTTATGCAGAAGATGCTGGAAAATCAAGCACAACTGAGCTTAATCTCCCCAGATTGGATGAGGATTTGAATATGACAATCTATTGGAGTTCAGCACTCACCCCCCTCTTCTCACAACCGGGTGGACCTGCTTTCGCAACAGAGTGGTCTGGTCCTCTGCCCCAGTTTTCTAGCGCTTCAGGCGTGGAGATTGAGTCAATGCTTTAATCTGAAAGAGACACGTTAGTGATAGATTCCTTACCTTAGAATATCCCCAGGCGTCAGACTGGATCCGGAAAGTTTTTTCGTCAGCAGTACCCCTGCGCGTCGGTAGGTGGCGTTGTGCGGCTCCGCGTTCGTCGCTGGCGTCGTAAGCGCCGAGATGACGTCACGGAGACTACTTAGGCGCCACCCATACGCGCTGACGTCTGTTCTTTCTATTTCCGCACCAGTAAGCGCAGATCCGGTTAGAGCACGTACCTTAGTCACTTGTTGACTCTCTTTTTGAGACTTTTTGTCTCCTTGGGTCCTCTGGTGCACGTAGGGATGTCTGGTTTTAAGTCTTGTGGGGCCTGCCGTCGCAATATGTCGGTGGCGGACCCCCACGGCGTCTGTCTCTACTGCCTGGAGAGCGACCACGACTCCCGGTCCTGCAGGGACTGTCTGGCCATGGCCCGAAGGCCTTGAGGGAGCGTCGGCGGAAGCTGCTTGAGGTTCGGCACTCGTCCCAGCGCCGTTCTCGGTCTAGGGGCCGCTCCAGAGAACGCTCGCGGGGCCACCATCATCACTCCTCGGGCTTCAAGTCTTCACTCTCGGATTCGGGTAAGAGACGCCACAAAAAGAAGTCGAAGAAGCGTTGTCGCTCTCCGAAGTCCCCCCGTCGGTCCCCGGATGCGGACGAGGGGGACAGGGGTTCTGCCCCGGAGGCTCCTTTGGAGCCCGGGAGTCCCGCGGCCTACCCGCCTTACCCGGGTCCATCGGAGACTCCCGCACAGGTGCAAGAATTTCTTGCTACCATGGACCGCCTGTTTAGGCCTCGGGCTACCGCCGGCGCGCCCTTGGGCCCCGCGGTCCCGTGTCTGGATCCTTTTGGGCCATTGGCTCCGCCGGCGGCTCTGGCCCCGGCACTGCTGGCGGCTCCGGCCCCGGCACCGCAGGATCCTGCGCCGCTGGCTCTGGCCACCGCGCCGCACGGTCCCACGCTGCCGGCTCCGGCCCCAGCGCCACCCTCGGCTCCGCCTCCGGCGCCGCTGTGGATGCCATTTGTCCCGCCCCTGCCCAGGTTCCAGGACAATTTTGTCCCTACCTGGGACACAGCGCCGGTTCGGCCCCGTCCGGTGCCGTTCCCGGCGCCGTTTGTTCCTTCACCGGTCCCTGCCCTGCCGCCGCAGTCTGTTCCGCATGCGGTGGGGGTGGAGGACGACTGGGAGGGGTCCGGGGACCCTCTTGCTCGTCAGTGTGACTCCGAGCACGACTGGGCGGACGAGTTAGAGGAGGCTGGCGGCCTTGATGTCTCCTCTGACCCGGGGTTTGCCTCTCCTCCGCCTACCATGGAGGAGGGCGCTTCTTACACGATGGTGCTCCGCCGGGCTGCTGAGGTCCTCAACCTTGATCTCCCTACGGTGGCCCTGGAGACTAATCTCCTCACTGAGGTGCTCCAGACGCCGTCCACTTCGTCGGAGCCCCTGCTGCGGTTTAATGACGCCCTCACTGACGTCTTACTGGGCACTTGGTCGCGGCCAGTCACAGGGGCCCCTGTGGATAAGAACATCGCCAGGCGTCATCGCCTGGCGCCGGGTGACCCTGCCTTTCTGACCACTCATCCTACGCCCGAGAGTCTGGTCATCCAAGCTTCGACGTCCCAGAGTGCCTTTCCCACGGCTCCGCCGGAGAAGGACTCTAAGAAGCTGGAGCAGTTCGGCAAGCGGTTGTTCTCTTCGGTCAGCTTGGGGCTGCGGTCGGTGAACACCGCATGCCTATTGGGCCGCTATTCCCACGCGGTGTGGGATACAGTTGCACAGGTGTTGCCTCAGTGTCCTGAGGAGACCCAAGCTGTGCTGTCCCAAGCTATTGCCGAGGGTAAAGATGCGGCTAAGTTCGCCATTCGGTGTGGTTTGGACACCGCGGACTCACTAGGTAGAGCGATTTCTACGACTGTGGCGCTTCGTCGCCACGCCTGGTTGAGATCTACCGGGTTCTCGCCGGATGTCCAGAGCTCACTCATGGACATGCCCTTTGATGGCACTCGCTTGTTTGGCGATAAAGCCGACAGTGCGCTGGAGCGTTTTAAGGACTCGCGGGCCACGGCCAAGTCCTTAGGTCTTTCCACGAAAAGCCCAGCCACTCCTGGTTTTCGTTCCTTTCGTGGCCACGGAAGGGGCGCTCAGGCACGTTCCTTCAGCAAGCCTGTGCAGAACCAGCCTCAGCGCGGACGCGGTTTCCGCAGGGGCTGGTCTGGGAATCAGCGTGGGGGTCAGTCCACCTCTGCCCCCGCTGCTTCTGCCTCCTAACCTTCCTAATCCGAGCTTTGTGGGGCACCCCACGCCAGTGGCTGGCAGGGTCCGCCATCATCTCCCCCACTGGCACGCTCTCACATCGGACGAGTGGGTGTTGCAGATCATCCGCAAGGGTTACTCCCTTCCCTTTCAGTCCACCCCTCCAGCCATGCCACCTCGGTACCACCGCATGTCGGGGGACCACTTGGCGCTTATCCAGCAGGAAGTCACGGCCCTCTTGGCCAAGGTGGCCATTGAGTGTGTTCCTGGGCCGGAAGTAGGGAGTGGTTGTTATTCCCACTACTTTCTGGTTCCCAAGAAGGACAAGGGGGGCTTGCGCCCCATCTTGGACCTCCGGAACGTCAATCGCTTCCTCCGGAAGGAGAAGTTCAAGATGTTGACTCTGGCTCAGGTCTTGACTGCCCTCGACCCCGGAGACTGGATGGTAGCGCTGGACTTGCAGGACGCATATTTTCACATCCCCGTCCTGCCGGCCCACCGGCGTTACCTGCGGTTCACGGTAGGCCGGGAGCATTTTCAGTTTGCGGTGCTCCCCTTCGGCCTTACCAGTGCCCCTCGGTGTTCACCAAAGTGATGGCGGTGGTCGCAGCTCATCTGCGCAGGTCAGGGATGTCAGTCTTCCCCTACCTCGACGACTGGTTGTTGAAGGCGGGCTCGCCCTAAGCAGTCGTCACCCACCTTCAGACTACGGCGACCTCCTGCAGTTGCTGGGGTTCTCCATCAACGTGCCGAAGTCGCACCTGAGTCCTTCTCAGCAGCTCCCCTTCATCAGAGCGGTTCTGGATTCAACGCAGTTTCGGGTTTATCCTCCCGAGCAGCGGGTCTGGGATATTCAGGCTATGATTCCCATCTTTCAGCCTCTATCCCGGGTTTCAGTCAGGATGACCCTCCGGATCCTGGGCCTGATGGCCTCCTGCATTCTGCTAGTGCGACATGCCAGGTGGCATATGCGGGCTCTGCAGTGGGACCTGAAGTTCCAGTGGGCACAGCATCAGGGCAACCTGTCCGATCTTGTCCAGATCTCGGAGGGCACTGCACGACAATTGCAGTGGTGGCTCACGAATCGCGATTGGGTCAATGGCAGATCCCTCTCCCTTCCCCAACCGGAGCACACAGTGGTGACGGATGCGTCCCTCCTGGGATGGGGCGGACATTTGGGAGAGGCAGAGATCAGAGGCCTCTGGTCTCCGGCGGAGTCCCGGCTCCATATCAATCTTTTGGAGCTTCGGGCGATCCGACTTGCACTGAAGGCATTCCTTCCCTCTGTCCGGGGAAGGGTAGTGCAGGTGTTCACGGACAACACCACCGCCATGTGGTATTGCAACAAACAGGGCGGGGTGGGGTCGTGGACCCTATGTCAGGAGGCTCTGCACCTCTGGATATGGCTGGAACATCAAGGCATTACCTTGGTGGTTCAACACCTGGCAGGTTCTCTGAACGCCAGGGCGGACGAACTCAGCCGCCGGTGCTTGATGGATCACGAATGGCGTCTGAACTCGGACGTGGCGCAAGCTCTCTTTCTGCAGTGGGGAGAGCTTTGGTTAGATCTATTCGCCACCGAAGAGAACGCGCAATGTCATCAGTTCTGCGCGTTGGAATTTCCAAGGCGGCACTCGCTCGGCGATGCTTTTCGTCGTGAGTGGAGCTGTGGTCTGTTGTACTCCTTTCCGCCTACACCACTTCTGCCAGAGTGCTGAAGAAGATTCAGCGCGACCGGGCCCAAGTCATTCTTGTGGCTCCGGATTGGGCACGAAGATACTGGTATCCCGAGCTACTCCGCATGGCGATCGATCCCCCGATCCGACTGCCTCTTCGGGAGGATCTTCTGTCACAGCAACAGGGGACGGTCCTCCACCCGCACCTGTCCAGCCTCCACCTCCATGCGTGGAGATTGAGCGGCGACAGCTGATTCCATTTGACTTACCTCCTGAAGTCTGTGATGTCATTCTGGCCGCCAGGCGTCCCTCCACTAAATCGGTATACGCCTGCCGGTGGAACAGATTTGTGGCATGGTGCACAGCTAAGTCTGTGGATCCCCTTTCTGCCCCTCTTTCTGAAGTCCTTCTGTTCCTACTATCCTTGGCCCGGCAGGGCTCTGCTCTGGGCACTGTCAAAGGTTATTTTTCTGCCATCTTCGCCTTTCTCAGGCTTCCAGATCAGCCTTCTCTCTTTAAGTCCCCAGTTGTTAATCGTTTCCTGAAAGGCATTACACACACGTTTCCTCCCGTGCCTTTCATAATGCCTCAATGGGACTTAAATCTTGTCTTGACCTATCTGATGTGCGCTCCCTTCGAGCCCCTTCATAACTGTCCTTTACGTCTTCTTACTCTAAAGACGGCTTTCCTGGTAGCTATCACCTCTGCCAGAAGAGTGAGTGAGCTCCAGGCTCTTTCTTCTAAACCTCCTTTCCTTTCTGTTCATCCGGACAAGGTGGTTTTAAGGACCCGTCCTTCTTTCTTGCCAAAGGTTGTCACGCCCTTTCACATCGGGCAGACTATCACTTTGCCCACTTTCTTTCTGCCTCCGCATCCTTCAAAAGAGGAAGAGAGGCTCCATCGTCTGGACCCAAAACGTGCCCTCTCGTTCTATCTAAAGCGCACACAACAGTTCCGGGTGGATGACCAGCTCTTTGTTGGCTTCGTGGGTGCCAAAAAAGGTCGGGCCGTGCACAAACGCACCATCTCTCGTTGGGTTGTTTTGTGCATCAAAGAGTGTTACTCCTTGGCTAAAAAGGAGCCTCCTGTGGGACTGCGTGCCCATTCTACCAGGGCAACAGCAGCCACTACTGCCTTGGGACGCGGCGTTCCCTTGCGGGATATTTGTCAGGCAGCCACGTGGGCCTCGCTGCACACATTTACCAAGCATTACTGCCTTGACAGTCAAGTCTGGAGAGACGGCTTCTTTGGCCGTTCTGTTCTCTGTGACTTTCTGGTGTAATCTATTCGCAGACCCACCACCGGGGTTGGTATTGCTGGGGTATCTATTCTAAGGTAAGGAATCTATCACTAACGTGTCTCTTTCAAATGCACAAGTTACTACTTGTGTAACGATATATCTGTAAGAGACATTAGTTAGTGATAGATTCCTACCGCCCACCCATCCTCCCCGTTCTGCGAACTAATTCTAGGGTTAAGGTCATCCCTTTCAGGACCCTAGTTTCATGGCACCAGTGGTCAGTTTCTTGCATGGCTCTGCGTTCCTGGCGCGGAAAGTCGTGTACAGAACTGACGTCAGCGCGCATGGGTGGCGCCTAAGTAGTCTCCGTGACGTCATCTCGGCGCTTACGACGCCAGCGACGAACGCGGAGCCGCACAACGCCACCTACCGACGCGCAGGGGTACTGCTGACGAAAAAACTTTCCGGATCCAGTCTGACGCCTGGGGATATTCTAAGGTAAGGAATTTATCACTAACTAATGTCTCTTACAGATATATCGTTACACAAGTAGTAACTTGTGCTTTGAGCCTGTGGTTTCCAGTGCTCGGCACCAGCACTTAATAGTCAACACCAGCACTTGTGACAGTGTGCCACAAGGTGGCGCTGTTTGTCTAATTTAGAAATGAGCCCAACAGTTGTTTATTAATTCAATATACATTAAACATGACTATTAGCTGTTGCCCAAGACATCCTTATAGGTTTTGGGGCCTGGATAGTCTGAATTGTCACACATTGTAGAAGTGTGATGGTTAGTAATTGTGTTGGTACTATCATTGGCAGCACTGGCAGGGGCAATGTGTGGTGCAAGCTGCAGTGGCCCCCTGACGAGGGTCCTGGCACTTATGTTTGTTTTACAAATAAAGCCCTGGAATGAGCCATGCCAACTAGAAACCTTGTATTTATCTGCAAAGTGGTGATGTAATTTTAGCTGACAGGAAGCCCACCACAAGATCTAGTTATGCAGGCTACTGGAGTATGTTTAAGTAGTGTGAGCTGAAAAGGTTGGATCCTTTCTGTCCTGCTTTTCTGATGTTATGCAGTTGGCACTATCTCTTGCCCTATAGCGCTCAGCTCTCGCTACTTTTAAAGGCTTTTGACAGCTTCATCACCCATCATGTGCCTTTCTGACAAGCCTTCTTTAAACAACTACTTTTAGAAGATTATCTGAAAGGTTTACTTTATTTCCTTCCACTCTGTTCATAGTTCTACAGTGGGATTTAAATGTAGTGATAACATTCCTCATTCTTAACCCATGTCTCAGTTGTCTTATGACACTGAAAACTCTCGGTGGCAATGACTTTGGCCCTTAGGGTCAGTGAACTGCATGCCCTTACAGACCAGCCGTCTTCACAGTTGTGCTCTGGCCTTCTGTATGGATTGCACGTCAGGACAGAGTGAACAATCAACTGTTTGGTGGTTTTACTGGAGCCAAGAAGGATAAAGCGGTAAGGAAGCAATATCACGCTGGGTTACCCTTTGCATTAAGATCTGCTATGCCTTGGCCAAAAGGGTCCCTTCGGTCTTCATTCATGCCCACTCAACAAGGGCCATGCCAGCTTCTACTGCTCCTTCCGGGGGCTTCCCAATGGCTGATATTTGTCCGGCAGCCACCTTGTCATCATTACATACTTTTTCTACGCATTATTCCTCATGGCTCAGGCCCACAGTGACCGATCTTTTACCAAGGCTGAGGTACATGACGTTCTTGGGTAATTGACACAACTCAATACCACTTTGTGTAGGATATTGCTCTTAGACTCATCCATAAGGTCAGGCAGCTGGAGGAAGAAGTATCCATCAGAACAAAAAGTTACTTACCTTTGAGAGCAATATTTCTAATGGATACTGCATCTTTCCACAGATTTCTCAGCACCCTCCCTCCTCTGCTGACGAGTTAGTGGCATTATTAATAAGAGCCCAAGGTGTGCAGTGTATTCTATACTGTTATTGTCATTATCGGTTATGCTCTCTTAATTGCTCTCTGCACAGCTTGATGCAATGTGGTAAAAATACCAGGTAGTGACACCAGCACAATATATCTCCTGCTGCCACATCCTGGGCAGAAAAGGCAGTGTTTGAAGCCACTTGGTGCCATATAACGCTGCTGGAGAGTTATTGCAGAGGAAAAAGTTATTGGACCTGTCTTGCCCCCTAAGAATATTCACAAAGTGACGAATCTGCAGAAATGTACCACATCCACCTATCATAGTGAGATTAAGTATATATTGACTTTTGAAATACAAGGCACTTAAGTTTGGTGTAATGATGTAGATATGACAATCGCAGGTTTTGAGTCCATCCTGCCCGCCTTTTATTTGGAAAAGCTTAATTTGTTTCTCATTCATTTTATAGATGTAAGTGATACTGAATACCACCGTGAGTTAAAGATTATTTAATATTTTAATTTTACGAATGCTTTATAGGTAGGGAGCATCTGAAGCTCGCAAAGGTATTTTAGTGTGAATTAATGTTTCTTTGTAAACCGCAGTCTGTGAACTGTGCCTCTACATGATCCCAATGTTTGGCGGCGACATTAACTGAATATAGAAAGCGAAAGTGATTTGCCAAGGAACACACATTTTGGGCAAGACGTGAAACAAAAATTTGTAACATGGCCCACTCCTGATTACATAATCTGCAACTTGGCCACTTGACTAAATATCCTTCCTAGCTAATATTTGTGCTCAATGGAATAGCCTATTCTCTAGCCAGTTAGTGATTAGGCATTATCCCCAAGCGGTCTAGGCAATTGCTGATGGTGATGGCCTCCAGGAAGCATGTTCTTTTTGTTGCCCAGACCGCAATTTCATCTGAGAGGGTCAAAAAGCTGCGAGCGCAGTCGCCCCCAAATATGGCCTCCTGCCACAGCAGTACCATACCTTCTGCGCTCATAAGACAAGGCCTTTTACCCATAGATCCGCTTGTCTAATAGGAGATGGGAACATTGTGGCTCCTTCCTCTTGACTCGTGGAAATTGAAGATCTAGACGGGAGGCAACTGGAGCTGCCTGCGCTCCATCTGCCTCACATTGACAGCCACTGAAGATCTGCAATGCTCTAGAGTATCCTTTGATTGCTCGACTTGCTACTTCTGGAAAGTCGAGTGCCTAAAGGGTGTAACTTGCTTAACCAGTTGAAGGGAATAGTGCGGTGGCCTTGGCTCATCAGTGGTAAGACAGTACTCGTACAAGGCACTGCCCGAACAGGCCTTATTGTCCCAGAATCCTGAGAAAGCATATAGCAGTTATATCCATGTATTAATGCAATGTTACTAGCAGCAGTTAAGAAGATATCTATTTTTGGAAACGCTACACGGCCTATGTTGGTGTCCAGTTTAAAGTGCTTGGATTATTTTGTGGTTCTAGCAGTGTAGTAGAAACAAATGACAGGTGATGTTACTCATGTTATGAGTTTAGTACGGTATGTTAATCTCGTGTTTTTAGTTTAGTACGATATTCTTTTTTAGGTCTCACTTAGGCAGCGCGCATGCGCTGTCTCTCCGAGACATCTAGTAATCTATATGCATGGTGATACTCCGCCTATTGCTGGGTAATTTCTCGCTGCTTGCCATTAGTTAACTTTTGCATTTTTTTTGTTAGCAGGCTTATTATTGGCTCTTCATCCGATACGTAACTTACGTTCATTCCGGAAGCAGCACCGCCTAACTTCAGTCTGTTATGCTTACACAGCGTAATTTTTTTTTAAAAAAATAGTGCCCATTAACATGCGCGCGCAACCCTACATTCTACGCATGCGCCAAAAGTATCCCGGCCGCCGAACGCACGTTTGTGGTAAATCACCTCATCTATAGAGTTAAACCTCCACTCTGGAATCTCTTGCAAGGTTGCCTGCATTGGGCCTGCTGCCTGAGATGGTTATGCTTCGATGGCTCACAGGTATGTGAACTTTAGACCTCGACGGCTAATCTGTTCGTAAATCAGCACTGCGCCGCAGCGCCCAGGTCGCCTTCCCCTTTCCAGCTGCGCTTGAAGCGGCCGTGGCGATTTAAAAAAACAGATTAACACACATCACTGTTGTACAGCCCCCTCTCCAAATGGGGCTGTCCCCGACGCTTCCTACCACCGTCATGTTTCTTGTAGCCGGTAACCCTCCTTCTGTGTGTTCGCTGTTGGCTGCTCCCGAACGTGCACCGCAGCGTCTGCAAACTCCTGTGTGCGGCATGAAGCACCCCTCCTCCTCGCCTCCCGTCTCACTCCACGTTTTACCTCGGCCTCCCGTCTCTCTCCACATTTTACCTCTGCCCCCCTCCTCCTCGCCTCCCGTCTCTCTCCACATTTTAACTCTGCCCCCTCCCTCCACATTCTACTTCTATGTCTCTCCTCTTTTTTTTCTCATTGTTTTCCTATCCTAGTTCCCACTGCCTTCATCTCTTCTTCTTCTAGTCTTATCCTCTCCCTCCTTTTTCCTCCCAGTTCGTCCTATTCCGCCCCTAATTACTTCTGCCCTCCCCACCCTTGCTCCGTGCTTCCTACCATCCACCTTCTCTCCTGCTCCCCACTCTCTTGCTCCACCGGCCTCTATGCCCTAACCACTCTTGCTCCTTCCTTCATTTCCTCCTGGCCTCTCTCGCTGTCTCCGACCCTCTCTCTCGGTTTCTCCAACCCTCTCTCGCTTGCTCCGGGCCTTTCTCGCTGGCTCCGACCCTGTCTCGCTTGCACCGGGCCTCTCTCGGTTTCTCCGACTCTCTCTCTCGATTTCTCCGAACCTCTCTCGCTTACTCCGGCCCTCTCTTGCTCCGGTCCTCTCTCGCTTACTCCGACCCTCTATCGCTTGCTCCTTCTTGCTCCAGCGCTCTCTCACTCGCCAGGCGCTAGCTGCACTCCCCTGCAAGCTTCTCATCTCTTGCGTGCTTCTTCCAGTTTATTGGAAGAGTTTTGTCACTAGTTACTCTTACCATGTAAAGCACCTCTATAACTCTCAGCGCCCATGTGCTCTCCAAATAAATACATATTTAGACCTTCAGTTTCTCTTTATGCCACACGAAATATTGTTATTTTGGCTGGACGAGTAACTCTACGGGTCTGATGTAAAGTAAACTCCTATGTCTCTATACCTCCCCTGTTCTCTTTCTACCCTATTCTGGTTCCTGTGTACTTACATTCCCTCTCCCCCTACTTCCTAATTGCACCTTCCTAATACAAACTCCTCTCCATTCCATCACTTCCCCTTTGCCCCCCCGTTCCTCATCTCCCCATTCTCACTCCACGTTTTACCTCTGCCCCCTCCTCCTCGTCTCCCCATTCTCACTCCACGTTTTACCTCTGCCTCCCTCCTCCGTCACCCTCCCAGTTTTTCCTATTCCTCTCCTATTCCCCCCTATTTCCTCCGACCCTCTCTCGCTGTCTCCGACCCTGTCTCAGTTGCTCCGACTCTCTCTCGCTGGCTACGGCCCTCTCTCGCTGGCTCCGGCTCTTTCTTGCTCCAGCGCTCTCACTCGCCAGGTGCTAGCTGCACTCCCCTGCAAGCTTCTCATCTCTTGCGTGCTTCTTCCACTTTATTGTAAGAGTTTTGTCAGTGTTACTCTTACCATGTAAAGCACATAATTCTCAGCGCCCACGTGCTCTCTAAGTAAATTCATATTCAGACCCTCAGTTTCTCTTCATGCCACATGAAACAAGCATTTGCAATACAATAGGTCTCGCATGTACGCGAGTTTGACCTATTGGCATTGAAAATAACAATGCCTTTTCTTTATGTTTGGGTTTTTAAAACATAAATAAAAGGCTTTGTCATTTACAATGCCAATAGCTTAAACTTGCGTGGTAAAAAAAATGCAAGAATTTGCGAGAGTTTAAGCTATTGGCATTGTAAATGACAATGCCTTTTATTTATGCTTTAAAACAAACATTTAAATAAAACGTATTGTCATTTACAATGCCAATAGCTGAAACTCTCGCAAATGCGAGACCTATTGCATTGCAAATGCTCGTTTTGTTTCCCATTGGCTGAGGTTTTGGAGTTATGGTGTTAGTTTTTGATCGGTTTCACTTTATCCTTATCCAATTTCTTGAGAACTCGCATAGTATTAATCATGTGATTTTAGGCAAGTATAAAGTGATGTCACTGGCCATCATGTCATCAAGCAGAAGTCATCCTGAAACTTTCTGTGATTTCGCCAGGCCTGATGCCCTTTGATGCAATTTCTTGTCATATCTTTCATTATGGTAAATAGTGCTCACACGTGAGAATGTTGGCAGTTTTCATTCTCTCCATTTCCCCGAGGAGAATAGCGTAATGAGGTACAATGTATGTTCAGTCTGGACTGATAGTGGTTTAGGTTTGGTATATGTATGCATGAGGACTATCCAGGAGCAAGACTACACAGATGCTAGACTTTCACTCATCTTGAGAAATAGTGAGTGAGTGATTGGATGGTAAATGCTGAAGTCCCTAAAGAAGGTAACGAGGCCTTGTTTTAATCGTCGTTGCAGATAGGCAATGATTGAAGTGTGCAAGTGGTGTCAACCAGTGAGTACCTGGGCTTCTTCTATTTGCAATGGGGAGTAGTATCACTTCTCAGCAGGGGTGGCGTTACTTTAATTGGAGAGCTCTGCCACTTCTTAGAAGCAAACCGGTACTCTGCGATAGCGAGTACCCCCACTTTTATATTCATTCCAAAGCACTGGAGATGGACAATAAGCAGCTTAGATAGAAATTAACATTTTGTGTTCACAAGACTTTTAGGGCCAGATGTATCAAGGGTTTTCCCGTTCGCAAACGGGCCGATTCGCAGAATCGGTCCGTTTGCGAACGGGAAAAAGCCTTTTGGGATGTATCATCCCAAAAGGCCATTGCAAAATAAGGAATCGCAAAATTTGCTATTCCCTATTTTGCGAATGCATTTAGGGAATCGCAAATTGCGATTCCTTAAATGCAATTCTGGAAGCACCCGAAATTTGCGATCTGGCCCTAAGGAATCCTTAGGGCATGTATGTGCGCCACATGTGCACACATGCATATTTCAGGGGTGCAACAGGGTGTCCTTTTGGCACCCTTGCGAGTCCTTAATAGAGAACTTTACCGATTCGCTATTAAGGACTCGCAAAATGCAATGTATGTAGGTTTCGCAATTTAAAGAGCGATTCCTACGCATTCCTTATTTGCGACTCGCAAATTGCGAGTCGCAAATAAGGAATGGCTTCCCATTCATTTCTATGGGCCAAGAGGCCCATAGAAATGAATGGCAATTGCATGCGCAATTTGCGAGTACCCAATAGGTATTCGCATGCAATTGCCATTCATTTCTATGGGCCTCTTGGCCCATAGAAATGAATGGGAAGCCATTCCTTATTTGCGACTCGCAATTATGCAGTCGCAAATAAGGAATGCGTAGGAATCGCTCTTTAAATTGCGAAATCTACATACATTGCATTTATGAGTCCTTAATAGCTGAATCGGTAAAATTCGCTATTAAGGACTCGCAAAATACAATGATGATACATCTGCCCCTTAATCTGTCTTTTTTCGGTTATTCCATAGCATATTTATTCACATCCAATAGTAAACAGAGAAAGGAAATGGATTTCTATCCACGAATGTATGGAAGTAATAAGAATATGTCAACGTGGTAACATTTAAAAAAAAAAACATTATTTCAGAAATTTTAAAAGAAAATGAGTGTCACTGATGGACCTGAACAATAAATCTGAAAATAACTTGGGTTACCATCAATAAATTCCGAGTATGAGCAGTGCCTGAGGTGACGTGGACAGTCTCGCGCTCTGCTACCAAAAGCTAGCCCTTAATTAAAATCACTTATACGGCAAGGAAAGAGCAGAGAAGTGAGCTTCAGGTAAGATTGTGGCCTGATGACAGCTCCATACTCCCCTTGATTAATGAATAATACCTACAGTCATCAATACATTATTTTAGAAGAGATACATAATGGACTCTTAACGCGCCAAAGTAGCAGAAGTAAATGGAAACTCAATGTCTGGTTTTTAAAGGATTTTTTTGACCGAACCCTAGTTTGTGTCCAACATACAGAACGCTGAAGTTCCGCAGTTCCTGATAATTTAAAGTATAATCAATAAAGTAATTGATGATGTCCTGTGATTCCAATTGTTACATCATGTGCGACTTTTAAATGTGTGAGTACATGCGATGAACATTGCTTGAGAGGAGGCCTTAAGCCTATATGGGAAGTTTAATGCCAGCCATTCCTTGTGTTGTTGTTGTTTTTTTATTGGAGCTTCTTTGGATGGTTTCCTCTAAACGTGTGTTCGATCCATAAAACTGCCTCGGCAGCAGTAGTGTGGCACTGAAAATCCCCAGACTGAAGTAAATCAAATGTGTATAGTTCTATACTTGTGCCCGTATCCGTTGCAAAGACTCGTGTTTATAGCTGATTACATACGCCCCCAGGCGTCCACGCTGTGCAAGCTTTTCATATCTTGTCATTAAAGAGAAACTATGCTTCGAATTTGATGTTTCCTTGTCTTTTGTTCTTCTGCCTCTAGGCGTTCTTCGCTGGCAAGCTGAAAGTGAGAGGCAATATCATGCTGAGCCAGAAGTTGGAGCTCCTTCTGAAGGACTATGCAAAGCTCTGAAGGCGCGCGCGTCTCGCAGTTCTGTAGCAATGAAGAGAGGTTGTTGGTTTTCTCTAGAAAGACCATTTGGTAGCTTCAAGGCACTAAAAACAATGAAGGAAAAAAAGCACCCTGCACATTCTTAGCTTCGTTCATTAATTATGTCTGATTGTGAAACTTTTGCTGCCTGATATTTGTTGATTATAAATAACATCAATGTCTGATTGAAAACCAGAATGTGCATTGTCATTAAAAATTTATTTCAACATTATATCTATCGATTTGTACAAAATAATGATTTTTAAATAGAAACATTTTCGTTTTAGAAGAAAGTGAAATTAATAAAACGGCAGTGTCTGCTCTTTCATTCATAATTATGTGTACTGACGTTTGGCTTTTATAAAACATAAATGTAAAGTATGTATACATTTGTCTGGTGCCTTAATCTTCTCCTTGGGATTGCTTACACCTTGTCTTACTGAAAAGCTGCCCAATGAGAGTGCCATCACCAGTCATGTTACTAATGAGCCACCAGCACTGAGCCCTCATGCCATCTCAATGATGCATAATGTCCTTTGCTCAGCAGAGCCCACTTGTATGGTATAGCCCAGTGGCAGCTGGCAACTACTGTGAGTGTGTGTGGGGGATTACATTAAATAAATAAATAAAATAAAAAGTTACTTACTGTGCAGATGCCGTCCTCCTCGCTCTGGTCCTCTTCTTCTCTGTGACGTCAGGGCCTCAGCCAACTCCCTTAACCAATCCTGGTGCTCCGCTCATGCTGTTAACCAGCATGAGAGAAGCACCAGGATTGGAGGGAGCGACCTCTATCGGCGCTGTAGAGGGCACTGGAGACCTGCACTTGCTCTCAAGCTGGGTTGAGTGAGTTAAAGTGCGCATGTCTGGCTGGCCGTCTCAAGATGGCCCACCAAAGGGGCATGCGCACTTTGAACAGTGCACAGTCAGCCCTCTGCCCACCACTCCTCCCTGCTGCCACTCAACAGGCTCCGCCCCTACCTGACACTTGGTTCGGGGCAGGGTGACGAAAAAATAAATGGTAATTAATTAACTTCATTAGCATTTTATTTTTTAACTCTGGGGGCATTTTAGTGGGGCAACGCTCCTCCGCTATAATGGAGGAGCTGCCCCTGGTATGGCCCCCGGTTGTATGTGATTTCATAGAAAAACAATTTCATGAAACACCATTACTGAGAAACCATTTCACCCAAACTGTTCAATGGAAATTTGCATGAAGAATGGCATTTACCATTTCATAGAAACCAATTCATAGAATGCTTTTTTTTCTAAACTGGCTTTTGCATTCTTCTCTTTAAAGTATAAATGCTAATTTTTGCTGGTCTTATATTTAGAAACATTTTTGTAGGAGGTATTTCTTTCAGTGCTGTACTTCAGAGTGTGTTATTTCAGATTTATGGGGCACATGCATCAAGGTATTTTGCGATTCCAAACAGTGCGATTCCCAAAAATCGTCCGTTTGCGAAAGCAAAATGGCCTTTTGCAATGCATGACCGTTTTTGAGATTCGCAATTTAGGTAATCGCAATTTCTTGCAATTACCTGAATTGTAACAGTTGAGGGTTTGTGCCCTACACTTTTCCCCAAAACTCAAATGGGTGAGGACCTGTTCAAGATAGGGCCAGTGAACCCTATCAAAGGCCTTCTCTGCGTCGATCGCTAGCAGCATGTGTTCCCTTTGAGCGCGGGAGGCCTTTTCAATGATATGCAAGATGCGCTTAGTATTGTCACTTGTTTGTCTCCGGGGGATGAAGCCTACTTGATCTGGGTCAACTATAGAGGGCATGTATGGGTTAAGCCTATGTGCTATGATACTCGTGAATAGTTTCAGGTCTACGTTTAGGACGGGAAATGGGTCTGTACGAGCTACATTGCGATTTGTCCTTACCTGGTTTTGGGAGGACTATTATGGAGGCCATCAGCATTGAGGCCGGGATTGCCCCAGGGTCCGCGAAGGAGTTAAATAATCGCGTCAGTATAGGTGCTAGGGTCCATAGGTAACAATGGAGTCGCAATTGCAAATAGCGATTCCCTAATTGCGTTTGCGATTCTTAAGGAATCTCAATTAGAGAATCGATTTCTGCTGCCTGTGTTGTTGCATTCCATTTTGCACTTACCAAATAGCGATTTCTTAAAAATTGCTATTTGGTGATCACAAAAAAAATGTTGATGCATATGCCCCTAAATCTTTTATTTTTACATTGTCAATTATTTTAGATGCTTTTAATTTGCTGGCCTCTCACCACCCCTTAACAAGATCCATCCCTGCCCCCTTAAAACTCTCACAATGCCCAAATCACACCCATCCCTGACCCCTTAAAAATCCTCACTACAACTGAACCACCCCCATTCCTGAGCCCTAACTTCCACCTATCCCTGAACCCTAAAAACCCTTTCTTCCCTGAACTCCACCTATCTCTGAACTCTAAAACCTCTTACTGCCCCTAAATACCACACATTCCTGAACCCTTAAAACCCCTCTCTACCCATAACTCCATCCATCCCTGAACCCTAAAAAAAACCTTCACCACCCTAAACGCCCTCCTTCCATGAATCCCAAACACCCCTCACTACCCCTAAAACTTCATCCAAGTTTAATTTAATTGTAGATTTTTCCTAAAAATTATCCTTTAAGATATTTACATTAATTTTCGATTTATTTGTATTTTGTTAAACGGTCTTAACTTTAAATTGTTTTTCTATGATTTCGTTTCCTCCAATGTGGTTTTCATTTTTCCATTAATTCACATAAATCAATGCCCCTCCACTAATGATCTTTACACTGGTGTAAAATAATTCGATAGCTCTTCCCATAGATTCCACATCTTTAGAGGTGCACCAAAGCTCATGCTGTATCCCGAAAAATCCCTACAACTACATATTTTGGTTTGCTGCACAAACAAATTAAATATTCTCACTTTCAATTACAGAAATAAAATAAAAAAATCATGTCCAGCAAAAGGTATTCTTTCACACTTTATTCTGACATGTGAAGTTTCCAACAACTGTACTGTAAAAACACAGCTAACACGTGTTTTGTGGCCTTTTCCATGCTGCTTTCTCGTCTGTCCTTGCACCATGGGCCAGATGTACCAAAATATTTTTGGGGCTATTTCCTGTTTGTGAATAATAGTGGTTGGCAAATAGGGTGTCGGAAAACATGACACACGTTACTTAGAAAACGTTATTTAGCGATTTCGCTATCAAAAATTGCTATTCCCAATTTGTGAATCAGGATTAGTGGCAAATCGCAATTAGGAAAATGAAACTGAGGAATTGGCTTGCGTTTATGCCATCATAAGGAGGAGAGAGAAGGCGTGTGCAGAGAAGCTGTGATTTAACAAATGAGTGCTGGACTTTGAAAATGGGCACACAGGAGGGAGAAAGACCTCATGATGGAAGTAAAAGAAAGCGAAAATTAGTGATGCTGAGCTGGCGATATTAGCAGGAGAGTATATGGCTAACAATGGCACATTCTTCCGGAAATCATCTCTCACAGTCCTCAGAGCAACAAAGAGGCGCATCTTGTAAAGCGCAAAGGATGCAAGAAAGGATTACCGCTGTGGGAGTTAGCCATTAACACCATCAGTGAAATAAGAAAAAGATGATATGACATGCGCTCTGGTAGTAAGGAGAGCTTTGCGAGCAGGAGGCAACTGACACTGGCAGAGGTTCCTCAACACAGCCAGAAGCAACCCCACTGGGGGAGGCCATCGACTCAACACTTATACCGAGGTATTCGGTGAAGTCAGCAATAATGACACCTCTATATCGTCACCTGAAGGTAAGTGTTTACACTGTTACCCCTTCACTCCGTAGTGTACTTTTCACATCATGTATGTGTTAGTTATTGGCATGTAGTGCACGTTACCCACTCAGTTTTTGGTATTCCATTTCCTATAATCCATGTTACCTTTATAGTGCATTATAGGAAATGCTCTCTTAAAATCAGTCCATTTAAAATAGAATTTTAGAAGTTGTTAGCATATTAAATCATGACCAGTAACTCCCATGTCAGTAAAGTGTCCACAGAAATATTTTATCTAAATCAAAATGAACATCCACGGTACTGGAAGCTTTATACTTTCCCCCTTCCACACGTTAGCCATGAACCTGGTGCAGAAGGATGGGAAGAGGAAGATATGATGGTGTAAGCAGTTAGGCATTTAAGAAAGAAAGAAAAAAAGGGCCCAGGATACTGCATAAGGGTTGCGGAACAGGGAAACCATTCAATATCAAGACAGAAAATAGCAGCCTACCCCATCAAATTTCAAAAATGCTTATCAGTCTACACTAATTTATAATCCCAATCCAGACATTCAATACAGAATATATCCAAAAACATGACTTAATTAATTCATACTTTGATTTAACTATTTATATATTTATTTGTTTAATAAATACAGTGGTTTACTCTAATACATCAATATCCTATCCAACTTGAGTATACATCAAGCCTCCCCAACCTCTTACCCCTTATTCCAAACACACAAAAAAATATTTTTTTTAAAACTCAATCAACAATCACTCTCAATCATTCTACATTCATACCAAATTTAGCATCCCAACTAAAACATCAAAAGAGTCCCTGGGCCTAGTAATCACCATGTTACTATGTTCTCAACAATTTATTATTCATAGGATCCCTTCCTTAAAAGTTTACATAGCGATGTTTCATAATATTTGCAGATTATCATCCTATAAATTCCTTCAATATTGTTCTTCTCATTAGTCTTCAAATAGTTTTATTGTAATCAACTCTGCTAGGTCTCCACTACTGTGCCGATGCGCGTTTCGGTGTGAGACTACTCTTCAGTCATAAACCTTTCTCCCTCGGGGCACAATGTAGATATTCTTCATTTAAAAATGTGCAAAGGGGAACCTTGGAGAGGGCGGGTAACCACCTAAGACTATAGACAATTGTTGTTAGAACTGGGGTTTTTGGTAGTCAGAGTATGCACTCTGTACTATTACGAACCACCACTCTAGTCAGGTAAGCTAGATTCACACTAAAAGGTAACAGGTGCTCATCCTCTGGTAGCTTGGCACAGAGCAGTCAGGCTTATATAAAGAGGCAATATGTAAAGTATTTGTGCAACATACACCCACACACTCACACACAGTGACACATTGGGATAAACACCACTAAAATACTCCACACAGGGTTAGAAAAATAGATTATAGTATCTGATAGAGACATCTAGCCGCAGATTCCTTACCTTTGAACTTTCAGGCGTCAGGCTGGATCTGGAAGATTTTTCTTAGCAGTACCCCTGCGCGCAGGTAGGTTGGTTCACTCCCCGTGACGTTGTTGGCGTTGTGTACATCGTCGCTGTGAAGTCCGCGTCGTCAATATAACCGCCACTCCGGCGTGCTGACGTCAGTTCTTTTCTTTCCGCTCCAGTCAGCGCCGATCTGTTGAAGAAAGCTACCCCCTGTCATTTTTTGACAGGCTTTGTTTTACTTTTTGTCGACTTTGTTGGTGTGTTTAGGAGTCATGTCGAGCAAGAAGACTGGGGTTCAAGCCGTGTGGCGCCTGTCACCATGCCATGTCGGTCACGGACTCATTTGGTTTGTCTATGGTGCCTGGAGCGTGACCATGGCTCCAAGCCGTGCTCTGACTGCCAGGCCATGGCGCCTAAGGCTTTGAGGGAGCGGTCCCTAAAGCTTCTTGCGGCCCTGCGTCCAGCACAGCGGAGGTCTCCTCGTCGGTCCAGGTCTCGGTCGAGGTCTCGGTCGAGAGGAAGGTCCAAGCACCGCTCCGGTGAGTCGAAGTCCTCTTCGCCAAAGTCATCGAATTCGGGTAAGAGGCACCACAAAAAGCACAAGAAGTCGAAGCGTGCTTCGACTTCGCCCCGCCCGTCTCGTGGCGGAGGAACCTTGGCGTTAGAGTCCCCGCTCTGTGGAGCGGGTGCCTGGGTCGGCTCCCCGTTTCCCCCCCTTTCCGGGTCCAGGAGCGACCCCCAACCCAGCTGAAGGAGTTTTATGACGCCATGTGAGCCATATTTGGGGGCCTGACCATGCTGGCGCGCTTTCGGGGCCCGCAGGCTCAGAAGACGGCGGGGCTCCCGTGGTCCCATACCGGCGGCTCTGGCCCCGGCACCACGGCCTCCGATTGGACCCGTTCCATGGTCCGGACCGACGCCGGTCGCACCTCCACAGCAACCTTCCCCGGCGTTGCGTCAGGCGCTGAGGTCCTCGGCGTTGCCAGCGCCCACCAGCGGCACCTCCCCCATCCTCATTCCTGATGAAATGGAGCCGGTCAGGTGTCCTCCGACACAGAGACCGGCGCTGACGGAGCCATACGGCTCTATGCCGTTCACTCTTCCCTATTCTGAAGGGTTAGGAATGGAGGAAGAGGAGTAGGATCCCTTAGAATTCCCGCACCAACAAGATGTGGACTGGTACGAGGAACTGGGTGATGCCAGTTGTTTGGACACCTCCCCTGACTCTGGCATGCTTTCCCCTCCTACACTGGCTACGGAGGAGGGAGCATCTTTTGCAATGGTGGTGCGTAGGGCTGCAGAAGTTTTCGACCAGCAGCTTCCTACAGTGACGGTCAAGACTAAGGTCTCGACAGAGGTACTGCAGCCTGGGGTCTCCAGCTCGGAACCCCTACTGCCTTTTAACGAGGCCTTAACAGACATCCTTCTGGGAACCTCGTCCAAACCCAGCACAGGGGCTCCTGTGAATAGGACGATCGCCCGCCCTCATCGCCCTGCAACACGCGACCCACTTTTCCTCACCACCCACCCCACCCCTCAAAGCTTGGTAGTCCAGGCTTCCACTTCTTGTGGCGGGTTCCCTTCCGCACCCCCGGACAGGGAATCCAAGAGACTGGGGAACTTCGGAAAGAAAATGTCTTCTCCCGCCAGTCTGGCATTGCGGTCGGTAAACACCGCATGCCTTTTGTGCCGTTACTCACATTCGATGTGGGATACGGTTGCGCAGGTGCTGCCCAGAGTCTCGGAGGAGGACTGGGCTCTAATCGCCCAGGCTATCTCAAACGGGAGAGATGTAGCTAAGTTCGCCATCAGATGTGGCTTGGACACGACAGACTCGCTGGGTAGAGGGATTTCCACAACGGTGGCCGTTCGTCGCCACACCTGGTTGAGAACTTCTGGTTTTTCGGGGGATGTCCAGCCTAACTTCATGGGCATGCCCTTTAATGGCTCCTGTCTCTTCGGAGACCAGGCGGATGCTGCCCTTGAGCGCTTCAAAGACTCGCGGGCCACGTCTCTGGGCCTCACCACCACCACTCCCAGGATTTCATCCGCTTTTCGCTCCTTTCGTGGCTATGGAAGGAGCTATCAGCCGCGCCAACCATATTCCGGCCAGAGGACCCTGCAAGTTCAGCAACCTCTGCAGGGCCCTGGATGCAGTTCACCACGGCCCCTTGGGTCGGGGAACCAGAACTCAAGCCAAGCCACGATCACCTCCTCCACCGCAAAACCTTCCTAGTCCCATCCCCAAGGATCACTCTCGGCCAATTGGTGGCAGAGTACGCCATCTCCACCACTGACGAAACATTACATCGGACAGGTGGGTGTTGCAAATACTCCGAAGGGGCTATTCCCTCCCCTTCGAGAATGCTCCTCCATCTATGCCCCCAGTGTACGATCGGCTGATGGAGGCTCACCTTGCTCCGTGAGGAATTCAAGACTCTCTTGGCTAAGGGAGCTTTAGAGAGGGTTCCGGGGCCCGAAGTAGGCAGTGGTTGCTATTCCCGCTACTTTCTGGTCCCCAAGAAGGGCGGAGGCCTTCGTTCTATCTTAGACCTCAGAGCCCTCAATTACTTCCTCAAAAAGGAGAAATTCAAAATGCTCACCCTTGCTCAGGTCCTCTCTGCCTTGGACCCAGGAGACTGGATGGTAGCGCTGGACTTGTAGGATGCCTATTTTCATATTCCCATTCTGCCGGTCCATCGTTGCTACCTGCGGTTAATGGTGGGTCACGAGCACTTTCAATTTGTGGTACTCCCCTTTGGCCTCACCAGCGCCCCTCGGGTGTTCACAAAGGTGATGGCGGGGGTCGCAGCCCATCTGCGGAGATCAGGGGGTTCCACTCGTCCCCTATCTCGACGACTGGTTGTTGAAGGCGGGCTCGCCCCTAGCAGTTGTCTCCCACAAGCAGGCTACGGCGAACCTCCTGCATTCGCTGGGGTTCACTATCAACATGCCGAAGTCACACCTGACTCCCTCAGATGCCCCTTTTGAGCGGTTCTGGTGCAGTTTCGGGCCTATCCTCCCGAACGGCGAGTCCAGGATATCCAGGCTATGATACCAATGTTTCAGCTTTTATCCTGGATTTCGGTGAGAGTGACTCTGAGGCTGTTGGGCCTCATGGCCTCCTGCATCCTGCTAGTGGCCCGTGCACGGTGGCACATGCAGGCTCTGTAGTGGGACTTGAAGTTCCAATGGGCGCAGCATCGAGGAAATCTCACCGACCTGGTTCAGATTTCAGAGGGCACTGCGAGAGACCTGCAGTGGTGGCTAACAGACCGCGATTGGTTCAAGGCAGACCCCTCTCCCTTCCCCACCCAGATCTCACAGTAGTGACGGATGCATCGCTTCTGGGATGGGGTGACCATCTGTGGGAGGTGGAGATCAGAGGACTCTGGTCTCCGGCGGAAGCCAAGGTCCATATCAATCTGTTGGAGCTTCGGGCGATCCGACTGGCACTGAAAGCCTTTTTGCCGTCAATAAAGGGAAGGCTCGTACAGGTGTTCACGGACAACACTACCACCATTGGGAACTGCAACAAACAGGGCGAAGTGGGGTCGTAGACTCTTTGTCAAGAGGTCCTGCGTCTCTGGACTTGGCTGGAACAACAGGACATCTCCCTGGTGGTTCAACACCTGGTCGGTTCTCTGAACGCCAGGGCGTACAAGCTCAGCCGAAGGTGCCTCGCGGATCACGAATGGCGTCTCAATCCGGAGGTGGCACATGGTCTCTTTCAGCAGTGGGGAGAGCATTGGTTAGATCTGTTCGCCTCTGAAGAGAACGCGCAATGACAGCAGTTTTGCGTGGTGGAGTTTCCAAGGCGACTCATTCGGCGATGCTTTTCGCCATGAGTGGAGCTCAGGCCCTCTATACACCTTTCCGCCCATACCACTCCTGCCAAGAGTGCTCAAGAAGATCAGGAGCAACCGGGCACAAGTTATTCTTGCGGCTCCGGACTGGGCATGGAGAGTTTGGTATCCTGAGCTTCTAGACATGAGCATCAATCCTCCGGTCAGGCTGCCCCTTCTGGAGGATCTTCTGTTGCAGCAGCAGGGGAGGGTTCTCCACCCGAACCTGTCCATTCTCTGCCTCCTTGCGTGGAGATTGAGCGGCGACAGTTGACAGCTTTTGACCTCCCTCTCGAAGTCTGTGAGGTTATCTTGGTAGCCAGGCGTCCCTCCACAGCATTGGTATACGCCTGCAGATGAAACAAATGTTATAAATATTGTAGAGACCGGTCTATTGACCCCCCTGTCTACTCCCTTATCTGACGTCCTTCTGTTATTACTTTCTTTGGCCCGCAGGGCTCTGCTCTGGGCACATTGAAGGGCTACCTTTCGGCCCTTTCTTCTTTTCTTCGGCTACCTGATCAGCTCTCTCTTTTCAAAACTCCTCTGGTGCAGAGATTCTTGACGGGGTTAACCCATTTGTTTACTCCTTCACCTTTTATCATGCCACAGTGGGACCTTAATTTGGTTCTCACCTTTCTGATGTGTGCACCATTTGAGCCCCTGCACAACTGCCCTCTGCGGATACTCACCATCAAGACCGCTTTTTTGGTGGCAATAACCGCTGCCAGGAGGGTTAGTGAACTGCAGGCACTGTCTTTCCGAACAAAGTGGTACTCCGGACTAGGGCATCTTTTCTGCCTACTGTGGTAACACCCTTCCATCTGGGACATTCCGTTACCCTGTCCACCTTCTATGCACCCCCGCACCCTTCCAAGGAAGAGGCGGGCCTCCATCGTTTGGACCCAAAAAGAGCGTGATCGTTCTACCTCGATTGAAACGGAGAGTTCCGGGTGGATGACCAACTCTTTATAGGATACATGGGTGCAAAGAAAGGCTGTGCTGTCCAGAAGAGGACTATATCCAGATGGGTTATCCTCTGTAAAAAAATCTGTTACACCTTAGCGAAGAAGGATCCCCCTGAAGTGCTTAGGGCCCATTCCACCAGACAAAAGAAGCCACCACGGCTCTTCTGCGTGGTGTTCCCGTTTCCGATATCTGCCAAGCTGCCACATGGGCATCACTGCACACGTTCGCCAGACACTACTGTCTGGATTCCCAGGTTCGCAGAGAAGGCCTAATCGGTCGCTCTGTTTTGCAGGATTTTCTAGTCTAAAACTTTTCCGCAGGCCATCCTCCGGGGATGGTATTGCTTGGGTATCTGTTCAAATGTAAGGAATCTGCGGCTAAATGTCTCTATCAGATGAACAAGTTACTTACCTTCGGTAATGCCTTTTCTGGTAGAGACATGATCTAGCCGCAGATTACCTACCGACCCACCGATCCTCCCCGCGCTGTCAGGGATGTTCCCCTTCAGGGCCCTAACTGTTAATTTTTTAAGACACCATGGTCAGTCACTTCATGGCTTCGCACTTCTGGCATGGAAAGTCGTGAAAAGTCCTGACGTCAGCACGCCGGAGTGGCGGTTATATTGACGATGCGGACGTCACGCCAATGATGAACACGACTCCGATGGCGTCACACGGAGTCGACCGACACCACCTACCGGCGCGCAGGGGTACTGCTGTGAAAAATCTTCCGGATCAAGACTGACGCCTGGAAGTTCAAAGGTAAGGATCTGCGGCTAGATCATGTCTCTACCAGATAAGGCGTTACCGAAGTTCAGTAACTTGTCCATCCGTGTTATAATATTTGGTCCTCTTAAATTATTCCCAAACCAATCGTTTGAGATACCATCTACTTGTGACATTTCCTTTAATATTTCTATATCTCTAACAAAATATTGCATTTTAGAACAATTCCTTCTAATACGAGGGAACTGACTGAAGGGTATTCCTTATTTTGGGCATCAGGGGTGAAAACTCTGGAAATGAAGCAGGGTATTGCGGGCAGTAGGTTTAGTATACAAAGAAACTGTAATTCTCTGCTGGTGATGCTGTATCCAAATGTCCAGAAATTCGGTCTTAGTCCTACTGATATTGGCTGAAAATTTCAGATTATCATCACACAAATTGACCAAAGCAATGAACTCAAATAATTGTTCTACTTCGCCCTGCCAGATGACGAAAATATCATCAATGAAACGCGACCAGTGTTTCATGTTTTAAAAAAGGTGTTATTTCATTATATATATATATATTTATTTTTCTTCAAATAGACCCATATATATACGTAGGCCACATTGGGGGTACAGGCGGCTCCCACCCTCACCCCTTTCACTTGCTTATACAGTTAATTGTCGAATTAAAAAAACATTCTTCCAATACAATTACCAGGCATTGTAAGATTACTGTAATAGGTCTATGCAGACACAGTCCTTCCAAAAATACTGCTCACTGCTTCAAGGTCACATTTGTATATAGGGGCTCAATCATGACCAAAATTACTCTATCTGAATAGAACTCAAAACCTTCAACTATTTGAAAAGTTATAAGAAGAACAATATTGAAGGAATTTATAGGATGATCATATGCAAATGTGATGAAACATCGCAATGTAAACCATTAAGGAAGGGACCCTATGAATAATAAATAGTGGAGAATATAATAATTCTGTAATTTCTAAGCCCAGGGACTCTTTTGATATTTTATTTGGGGTGCTGACTATGGTATGAATGTAGAATGAATGAGAGGGATGGTTGGTTGAGTTTAAAAAAAAATTTTTTGGGTGTGTTTGGTGTAAAGGGTGCGAGGTTGGGGAGGTTATATATATATATATACATGAGTTGGATAGAATATGTATACATTAGTGTAAAACAATGAATTTATTAAACGAATAAATAGATAAATCAATGTATGAATACATAAACATTCATGTCCTTGGATATATTCTGGGTTCAGTATTGAATGTCTGGTGTATGATTATTAGTTAGTATAGACTGATTTTTAAAAATTTGATGGGGTAGGCGGCAATTTGTTGTCTTAATATTGTAAGCAGTTACTGAGGCAGAGAGTGGGGAAACATCAGCTCCTGTCAGTCCTCCCCTAAACCTATTACCAGAAACTACTAACCCACATGAAAATAAGAAACAATTGGCAGGGAGGGGCAATAATATAGATGCCCTAATGCTCGAAGACATCTAACTCTAGTTGCCCAAATTATGACCATCTGTCATACCCTGTTGACCGGTCTGTGTGAGTCATGAAGCAGGCAGTGGGATTTCATTAGAGCTTACTTCATTCATTTAGACTAATCAATGCTGACAGTGCAGAACAAAAGATGTCAGCCATGATAGAGATAGGTCGTAATCTGGTTGGAATTAAAAACCAAGGTAAGGAGGGAGCCAGTATGACTGAGAGAAGCATAGACAGCACCATTAATTCTCACTGTACTGCTATGACATATGAAATTAAAAAACTAGAAAGCAACAGCAATGTATGGCTTGTGGATACACTGCCTTCGACCACCACCATCCTATTCGGGCGTACTATAAATATTCAAAGTAAGATGCTACACTGCAGCAACAATGTAGCTAAGGAAATGGTGCAAATAACCAGTGCATTTGAGGAACTAGATAATATTCAAATGACCTCAAGCACTATTTGTACTCCTGCACAGGAAAGCGAAGAAGATTTTGCAATAAGTAGTGCTTCTGGGTCTGAGACACAAAGTTTGAGACAAGCAAGATCTCACAGTGGGGAACAAACTGAGAAAGGTATTTCCCCAGGTTTTACACAGAGGTACAAGAGGAATAAAGAAATATTAGACAAACATTGTTATTTTTTTTGCTTGTAGAAGTTCCAAATTATTTGTTGTAGATTTTTCTTATAAAGAGAAATGTTGTTCATTTTTTCCCCAGTTGATACACGTGAAAATAAAAGGTGCATATTATGATCTGATGGAGACCTCTTGTTGTAGATTCCTTACCTTAGAATTTCTACCAGACGTCAGTCTGGATGTGGAGATTTTTCATTAGCAGTACCCCAGCACGGCGTTAGGTGGCATCGGTCGGCTCCGCGTTCGTCGTCTGCATTGTACACACTGGAAATGACGTCACGGGGCCTACATAGACGCCGCCCGGATGCGCTGACGTCAGTTCTTTCTTTTTCCGCGCCAGCCTAAGCGCAGATCCGGAGAGAGCTCCCCTTAGCTGTTTCTTAGCTAACCTTTTGTCGATGTATTTCTCTGAGTCTTAGACTCCTGGTGTTCCGAGATGTCCCAGCGTAGGACTGGATTCAAGTCCTGTGGATCCTATCAACGGATGATGTCCATGAAGGATCCGCACCTCGTGTGCCTCTGGTGCTTGGAGCACGACCATGAACCAAAGTCGTGCTCTGAGTGCTGGGTCATGAATCCGAAAGCTTTGCGGGAGCGTCCCGAAAGCTGTTGAAAGCCCAGCGCTCGGCTCTGCGCCGCTCCCGTTCTCGATCGAGAGTAAGGTCTCGAGAACGGTTGCAGAGCCCACACTCCTCGTCCCTTTGTAATCTATGGGACGTTCAGGTAAGCACAAGAAGAAGTCGAAGAATCATAAGCATTGTTCGACTTCACCCCGTCCGTCAGCTGACGCGACACGGGACATAGAGCATCGTTGCTCTAGGCCTCCGTCCCTGGAGCCTCTTTCCAAGACGACTCCACTCCTCCCCACTTTTTCAGGAGCCGGAGCATCTCCTGCCCAATTGCGACAGTTTTATGAGGAGTTGCGCGTCATCTTTGGGCAGTCCCGCTCCGCTGGTGTGCCTTCGGTCACCGCATAGTCGGTTGGGGGCCCCAGGCGTTCTACACCGGCAACTTCGGCCCGGCTCTGGAGGTCCCCTGTGAAACAGTTATCTGATCCAGACCGACGTCGCTTATTCCAACTTGACCTTCCCCGACGTTGGTCCCATAACCCCGGTCGGCGTCCAACCCCATCCTCGTCCCTGACTTGGAAACAGAGCCGGACTGGCGTAGATCGACATCAGTTCCGACGCCGGAAGGGACTTTTGTCCCTGATGTTGACTTTGTACCGGGAGGTGGTGAAGAGGAGTGGGAGGGGGTGAAGTGGACTGAGAGGGCCAGTTGAACTTGAAGACCCCATGGACTGGGGGATGGACCTGGATGAGGCCAGTGGGTTGGACACTTTCCCTGACACTGGCTTGCTTTCTCCCCATACCGTGGCTATGGAGGAGGGGGCATCCTGCGCAATGGTGGTGAGAAGGGCAGCCGACGTCCTGGGACTTGAGCTCCCTTCGGTGGCAGTCAGAACTAACCTCCTGACAGAGGTGCTTCAGCCTACGACTTCTATCTCTGAACCTCTTTTGCCTTTAAATGAAGCCCTCACTGATGTCCTTCTGGGCACTTGGTCCAGGCCCAGCACACCGCCACCATCGCCCCGCTCCAGGCGACCCAGCGCTCCTTACGCAACATCCTTCGCCTGAGAGCTTGGTTTTCCAAGGCACATCTTCCAAAGGCGCATTCCCTTCTGCTCCCCCTGATAGGGAATCCAAGAAGCTGGACTATCTTAGGAAGAGGATATTTTCTTCCTCCAGCTTGGCATTGCGGTCGGTGAATACTGCCTGCCTTTTGGGCTGATACTCCCATACCATCTGGGATATGGTTGCGCAGGTGCTGCCTCAGTGCCCGGAGGAGGCCCGGGCTGTTCTCTCCCAGGCAGTTATATGCAGCCAAATTCACCATTTATTGTAGACTGGACTCCATTGACTCACTGGGCAGAAAGGTTGCCTCGTCGGTAGCATTACGACTCTATGCTCTTTGATGGCACTCGCCTTTTCGGCGAGATGACAGACTTGGCGCTTGAGTGCGTCAAGGAATCTCGGGCTATGGCCAGATCCTTGGGCCTCAGGTTCCAACTTGTCCCCCTCAGTCTGCTTTTCGGCCCTTTCGTGGCTATGAAACGGGTGCCCAGCCACGTCCTGTCCAGCCCAGCCACCGAGTCACGTGGGACCCAGTTCCTCGTGGGTCAAGGAGTCAGCGGTTGGGCCAGCCCACCCTTTCCCCCTCTGCCACCGCCTCCAAACCCTTCTAATCCGATGTTTCAGGCCCATCATCAGTGAGTCCGAGGAAGGATTCGCCATCACCTCCTCCACTGGCAGTCCATCACGTCGAACAGGTGGGTTCTGCAGATAGTCCGAAGGGGCTACTCCCTCCCCTTTGAGACTACCCCTCCCTCCATGCCACACTCATACGAACATATGTCCGAGGATCATTTGGCGCTTCTCCGCGAGGAAGTTACAGCTCTCTTGGCCAAGGCGCCATAGAGAGGGTACCTGTGCCAGAAGTAGGACGTGGTTGTTATTCTCGCTACTTTCTGGTGCGAGAAAGGACAAAGGCCTGCATCCTGTCCTTGAACTCCAGACCCTCAACTTTTCTCTTCGGAAGGAGAAGTTCAAAATACTCACTTTGGCCCTGGTCCTTTTTGCCCATGACCCAGGAGACTGGATGGAAGCGTTGGACTTGCATGACGCTTATTTCCACATCCCTGTCCTGCCTGCCCACAGACGATACTTACGGTTCACGGTGGGCCAGGAGCACTTTTACTTCACCGTGTTCTCCTTTGACTTTACCAATGACCCTGGGTGTTAACAAAAGTGATGGCGGTGGTCGCAGCTTATCTGCGCAGATCAGGGATACCAGTCTTCCCCCTATCTCGATGACTGGCTGTTGAAGGCGGATTCGCCCCAGGTTGTCGTCTCCCACCTCCAGTCTACGGCGGACCTCCTGCACTCACTGGGGTTCACTATCAACATGCCGAAGTCACACCTGACTGCCTCTCAAACGCTCCCTTTTATCGGAGCAATTCTGGACACAGTGCAGTTTCAGGCCTATTCTCCCGAGCAGCGAGTCAGGGCTATTCGGGCTATGATACCGATGTTTCAACTTCTATCCTGGATTTCGATGAGAATGACTATGAGGCAGCTGAGCCTCATGGCCTACTGCATCCTGCTGGTGGATCATGCCAGATGGCATATGCTGGCTCTCCAGTGTGACCTGAAGTACACCCAGATCTCGGCGGGAACTACGCACCAACTGCAGTGGCGGCTAACGAACCAAGAATCGGTCAGAAGCGCAGATCCTTCTCCCTTCCCCAACCACATCTGATGGTGGTGATGGATGCGTCACTCCTGGGATGGGGCGGTCACCTGGGAGAGGTGGAGATCAGAGGCGTCTGGTCTCCAGCTGAGTCTGGTCTCCATATCAACGTTTTGGAGGTCCGGGCGATCAGACTGGCACTGAAGGCATTCGTTCCCTCCCTCAAAGGGAAAGTGGTGCAGGTGTTCATGTCAACACCACCGCCATGTGGTACTGCAACAAACAGAGCAGGTGGGGTTGTGGACCCTCTGTCAGGAGGCTCTCCGCCTCTGGACATGGCAGGAGCATCGGGGCATTTCCCTGATGGTTCACCACCTGGTGGGTTCTCTGAACACCAGAGTGGACAAACTCAACCGTCGGTGCCTGGTTGATCATGAATGGCGTCTCCATTCAGAGGTGGCGCAAGGTCTCTTTCAGCGGTTGGGAGAGCCTTGGTTAGATCTGTCCACCTCTAAAGAGAACGGGCAATGTCAGCAATATTGCGCGTTGGAGTTTCCAAGTCAGTGCATGCCCGGCAAAGCTTTTCATTGCGAGGGGAGCTTCGGCCTCCTCTAAGCCTTTCCGTCTGTACCACTTCTGCCCAGAGTGCTCAAGAAGATCAAGTATGACCGGGCTCAAGTCATTCTTGTGGCTCCGGATTGGGCATGAAGAGTCTGGTATTCTGACCTTCTGAACATGGCCATCGATCCTCCAATCAGACTGCCCCTTCAGGAGGATCTTCTGTCACAGCAGCAGGGGACGGTTCTTCACCCAAACCTGTCCAATCTCCACCACCTTGCATGGAGATAGAGTAGCAGCAGTTGACAGATTTCAACCTTCCACCCGAAGTCTGTGATGTCATCTTGGCAGCCAGGTGTCCCTCCACTAAAACGGTATATGCCTGTAGATGGAACAAATTTGTGACATGGTGCACAACAAAGGCTGTTGATCCCCTTTCTGCCCCTCTTTCAGAGGTTCTGTTGTACATATTTTCTTTGGCCCAGCAGGGCTCTGCTTTGGGCACCCTTAAGGGTTATCCTTCGGCTATCTCTGCCTTTCTAATACTTCCAGATCAGCCCTCTTTGTTCAAATCTCTCATTGTAAATAGGTTTCTTAAGGGCCTTACTCACTTGTTTCCTCCGTCTCCTTTCATAATGCCCCAATGGGATTTAAATTTGGCTTTGACTTTTCTTGTGTGCTCCCTTCGAGCCTCTTCGTAATTGCCCTCTCAGGCTTCTAACCCTTAAGACTGCTTTCTTCATTGCCATCACCTCTGCCCGCAGAGTTAGCGAGCTCCAGGCTCGATCTTCCAAGCCTCCCTATCTGTCTGTCCAGCCAGATAAAGTGGTGCTTCGAACAAAAGTCGTCCTTAAAGTCGTCACACCCTTTCATGTGGGACAATCCAATACTCTGCCCACCTTTTTCCTGCTCCCCTCCAAGGAATAGGAGAAACTCCACTGCCTGGACCCAAAACGTGCGTTGTCTTTCTTTCTTGATCATACTAAAGACTTCCAGGTGGATGATCGACTCTTCATTGGTATGTGGATTCCAAGAAAGGTCGGGCAGTACAGAAAAGGACCATCCCTCGATGCATTAAATTGTGCTACGCATTGGCAAAGGAACCTCCTGTGGGGTTACGTGCTCACTCTACTAGAGCAACAGCGGCAACCACTGCGTTAGCACGTGGAGACCCAGTCCTGGATATCTGTCAGGTGGCAACGTGGGCATCCATGCACACGTTTACCAGACACTACTGCCTGGACAGCCAAGTCTGGAGAGATGGGTACTATGCCCGTTCGGTCCTCCAGAACTTCCTCGTGTGATCTTGGTTCGCAGACTCCTCTGGGGTTGTTATTGCTGGGGTATCCTAAGGTAAGGAATCTACAACTAGAGGTCTCTATCAGATGAGCAAGCTACTTACCTTTGGTAACAATGTATTTGGTAGACACATTTCTAGTTGTACATTCCTTACCGCCCCACTCATCCTCCCCGCTCTGTGAACTGATTTATAGGGATAGGGACTCCCCTACTGGGCCCTAATTTTGACGCACCAGTGGTCAGTGTCTTTTATGGCTCTGCGCTTCTGGCGTGGAAAGTCATGTTAAGAACTGACATCAGCGTGCCCGGGCACAATCGGACACTATTTTGCATGCTGTCTGTGGTGCATACTATAGGACTCCTCTACTCTTGTGCAAACATTGGAATCTGTTTTTATATAGACCAGATGTATTTTCTACCACTGAACTTCTGCATTTGTGCACTAGGTTATACCTTTTTTTACTCGGACTGTGTGCATGAATGTGTGAAGTAAGCATCCAGGATTTTAAAGCATACCACTCTCTCCTGAAATGGTAATGTAACACATGTAATTATGAAATCCAATGTGTCAGTATACATTTTTTTTTTCCTATATGCTAACCTTCCCAACAGGTAGCTGTCTCCAAAACCACCACTGGACAGACAGCTGTACAATCTGAAGCAGCAGAACATGTATGAGTCGTGGATACTTCCAGGGTATTTAGCCACTAGTTCTGTCATTATCAGCATTACATACAACATGTATGTTGAGGGACAGGATTTTTCCAGTTGCAATAGGTTTTCTGTCGCAGAGGGAGGGCATATCAGAACCTGTGTACCATCTATGCATCCAATAGCATAAGGAAAATATGTGATTCAACACCATTGAACCTTGATACCATGTATTTATTGGATGGTATTTGGAATGGAGATGTGATTGGATATTTTGGACACCTGTTCATCAAGGAAATTATGTAAAAACCTTGAGCACACTTTTTAACACTTCTGCTGCTGTTGCTACAATTCTCTATTAGCTGCCAGAGGCTAGGAAGTGTAGTGGACATAGTACTTGCACATGTGTGGGTAGAGCCACGTTCTATTGAGCGTTTGGGCCTATTAATGAATGGCGCTCATCAATAAGCGCCAGTACAGCCTGGATACATATAATTGATTTCCTCCTCTGTTGGATTAAATATTGTGACCCTAGTCCTAAAAACCCTTTCTTTGCCCCTCCTTCTCTGCTACATTGCCTCATCCTTCTGGCCATTACATATAGAGCTGCTTTTTTGGATGGAAACCCCACTGTGGCTCCACCTTTCATAGTTTGCACATTGATAACACCTGTTCTCACTTGGTTTTAATTAGGAAGTGCAAAACAACTATTTTATAACCATTCCCAGCTTTTGAATAGTTAGTGCATAACTTTTACAATTCCCTACTTGGGAATCACAAATAGGAAATCACTAGAGTTGTGAAATAGGGATTTCCTAATTTTTTGCAAAAGTAGGAAATTGACCTTTTCTAGTCATTAGTGCATTACAATGTGCACACTTAGAAATCACAAACCAGTTTATAACTGGTTTTCAACTTGCTAAACTCTAGTGCAGCTGGCCCTGTGTTTTACAGCATTAAATATCTTGTAGCTTTATATTAGCGCTGGGACACCATTAGAGCCTTATCATAGATATGATAAGAGGAATTATTGATTTTGAAATCAAGCCTTTAGGAAGCTAAGAGGCAATTATCAATCATTTGAATGTTTTGGAAGCGAAGGTTGTTTGTTGCGCAACTCAGAGCGGGGCGAAGGTTTGAAAGTGGCATAGAGAAGACTGCGAAACACTTGTAAATTTCACATTTGAGAAGAATGATTTGAAGGTACACCTTCGGCTAGATCGGATGAAATCTTATTTTGATTTCTATCATTGAGTCTGACATTTTATCTTCTTTGTGCCCAGTACTTCATTTGTAAAAGAATGAGTGTGGAGTAGCATAATTTTGCTCCATCCTTTTACATTCTTACTAGGTCACATATATGAGTATGTACCTTTGTCCTTATGTACTTGTGTGATGTAATTATAAGCAATGACATGTGGTGCACTATTAAAAAAATGCATCAATTGTGTGCTCTGATATTTCCGTGTGTGTTGTAGGAAGATGGCTCTGTATATACTATAGCAAAGTAAGGTATAGGGGGGCACAGAGTCCAGGGAGTCCCCAGAGGTATAGCAGAGGCTAAATTAGGTAAGTACTAACAGCTCTATTTGTGGTAGTGTGGGCGAGCAGTTAGGCTTATCCAGCGGGTGTGTTAAGAATTTATTGTATTCACTCAATCAAGACTGAAGGCACACACTCAGAGACTGAATCCAGACCAACTGGGTAAGTATAAAAAAGATATACTTATGTTTTATTTTTAGAACCAAGCAGGACTTGGCACAGGTAAGTAAAATATATTCGCAAATGCAGGACTTCACAAGGAAATGCGGTTGAATTTGCAATAGTTACAGGTTGGTATTTGTAGGAGGCTGGCTTAGTATATGGTGCACACTTATTTAAGGGAAGCACCTTGCACTAATCCAGACAACCCTTATGATGATTTTAGTGGTCTTAGACAACCATAGAAAGCTCTTTAAGTGGTAGCTGTGGAGAGCAGCCTTCAGGCTTAGTCCAGGAGTGTTAAGCAGCTTGTTTCACCAGAACTAATCATATAGTGTAGGTTAAACGAAAAGAAGCACACAGTATAGTTATAAAAATAGTTATATTTATCATACGCTCTCACTTACACATTGGCATATCTCCTACCCGGAGATATGAACACAATACACGCAATATATCAAAAGGTAAGTAAGCACAAATACACAGTGGTCTCCAGGGGGAGACCAAACCATATACTAAAGAAGTGGAATGTGAACTGCAACCGAAGCCGAGACTTGACCTAGAAGACTCAGAAGAGTTGGGGACCCAAGGACCAACCCAAGGTAAGTACCCAGGAATCCCACGGAGGCTGTGTGCAGGGTGGAAACACAGCCGCGTACTCAATGCAAGTCAATGGGGAAGTAGCGGTTGCAGTTTTGAAGAAGGACCCTTCTCAGTGAACCCTGAAGAAACCACTTGGAAGATGGAAGGTTGGAGAGTCTCCCCACCTGTGGATACCCCAGGAACCAGGATACCTACACCAGGGAAGCTGGGTGCATAGGTGCGAAGTGACGTCGGAAACTGCCGTAAACCACAATGGAGGACTTCAGTGAAGATGCAGCTGGCGAAGAAGGTGAAAGAGTCCGGTGGAATCCAAGGATGGATTCTTGAAGAGAAGTACCTGCAAGCAGAGGGGAAAGTGTCTATGCCACTTGGGAGTGACCAGGAGGCACGGAAGACCAATGACCACCGATGACGGAAGATGCAGGAGAGTTGACGGTGACCTTGTCGCTGCAGCTGTGAGGACCAGGCGATGCTGTGGAAGACCAGGAGCCATTCACAAGCTGTCCCACGTTGGAAGTTGAGAACCAGGGGGTCGGGTCCGGCGGGAGCACCAACAAACCCTGGCAGCAGCAACAGATGTGAAAACAAAGAAGGTGCAGTGTCGGGACCAGCAAGGTCCAAGGGACTCACCAAATGCAGGAGAGTCAGAGCAGGCCCTAGCAAGCAGGGGAGCATACTGAAGCCGAAGATGACCCTCAAGAGGACCCATAGGCCAAAGGCACAGGAGTCGCAAGAGGACCTCAAGCAGCTCACAAAGGATGCAGGCCCACAGTGCAGAGGATGCAGTGAGGACGAAGATCTTGGTAGCAAGAAATGCTGGAGGCTGGAAATTCTTGTAGCCTGAAGATCTCTGGAGGACAGAGTCAACAAGCCTTGGCAACGGCAAGTCAATGCGGTGCCTAGGGGTTCTGTTCCAGCTGTTTCGATGAGGGATACTGGCCTCAAACTCGATGAGAAGACCGTGCAGGCCTCGAGGCGAGTTGCAGAACCACCACCTGTGTTGCTGAGCCATTCGGAGTCCGTGGGGCCTCAGGAGCAACAGACCAGGCAGCTTTGTTGCGGTGCCTGCAGATGCAGGGAAGTGGATCCTTCACTCTAAGGGAGATTACTTCGGGTGTCTTTGATGCCCACAGGCCTGGAGTAGAACCTGGATGAAGCACAGGCACAGATGACGCAGAAGACTGGCTGGACGACGAGACTAGGAGCAGGTGGAGTTTTCCTTGATGAAGTCTCGGTTCCAGGTGAAGTCCAACGAAGTCTAAGGTTCCCAGACGGTTTTAGTGGAAGTGGTTTCGGATCTGAAGCTTGTCCCACGACGAATCTGAAGTGCCACCCACAGGTAAGCCTTTTATTACCCAAAGGAAAGGCTTGCTGTTAGACTCTGAAAGGCTGGTACCCGGAATACAGGGGGACTTCCTAGTGGAGCCCTCAGTACATGGGACCCTACATCCAACACTGGAATCGTTGTTGGGGTAGGGTTCCAACATGTTTGATACCAACCAGAAATTGAGAGATGGCAGTGGTAATAACAAGATGCTAGCACATCCACTGACAAATTATGGTGTGTACATACAACACAGTAATAATGTGTGCTACAATGGATAAACACTATGCCACCCAAGTAGTGCACATAAATATAGAGTAGAACCACTACAATATATTAACAAATTTAAACACAAAATCCATAGCGCTACACAAAAGTTATGTGTAGTTGTGAGAAGTTGGCCTGGTATATGCTGTTCACTAATTAAAGTGGACACCTTGCACCAGGGCAAATCGACTCTTATGGTAGATAGGTTTAAGACAACCTTTTAAAGAAAGCTATCCTAGTGGAAGCTGTGGAGAGCAGCCTTCAGGCTAAGTCTCGGAGGAATGTAAAGCAGCTTGTTTTACCATATAATCTCTTGAATCACCAAATGAAAAGACACCACACAGGTATATATATCAAATATATATGTATTTATTTCTAAATAACTCTCTACTAATCTCTTTATGAGATTAGAAGACAAACATATGCACAAATCAACGTTTCACAATAAGTTAAGCACAAAATATGGCTGGGGCCCTAGGGGCGTACCAGACCATATACTAAGTAAGAGACTTAGGGACAACGACTTGCAGGGAGACAAGGCCTAGGGCCTTCAGAAGTGCTGGGGCCTCACGAAACCACCCAAGGCAGGTAAGTAAAGGACCCACGGGGGACGCGTGCAGTGTAGATACACAGGCGCGGATCGCCGTTGACTTCAATGGGGCAAGTCGCGGTTGGAAATTAAGAGTTCTAGGAGACTTCGGGAGAACCTACAAGCAAGTCACTTACAGGGTAAGTAGTTCTAGGGCCCACACCCACAGGAGCACCGTAGTGCTGGAGTTACCTCACCCAGGGAAGCTGGGTGCACAGGTGTCCTTTGGTGTCGGGTCGCGGCGTCGTTTTCAATGGCGAACAAAGAAGACTTGCTGCTTGCGGGAGCTGAAGAAGTGTCCGGTGGAATCCAAGCCTGGATTCTGAAGAAGGATGACCTGAAAGCAGAGGGGACAGTGTTCAAAGTCACTTGGCAGTGACCCGGGGCAAGGAAGATGGATGCCCACCGTCGTCGGTCGCTTCAGGTCGGTTGCGGGTGCCTTGACTCTTCAGCCACGTGGTCCAGGAGGCGTCGACGACGACCAGGAGCTGGATTCGGTGTGTCCCTCGACGTCTGCAGCGGACTGCGGTGTCGGCAACTCGATCGGAGCCAACAAGCCTTGGCAGCCGCAAGTCTCGGGGAGATGAAGAAAAGTCGATGGCGCAGACCAGCAAGGTCTGAGGAACTCACCCAGCAAGGGTAAGTCAGGGCAGGCCTGGAGCAACCAGGGGAGCCCTTTGGTTTCTTTAAGAAGTCTTCTGGGGACCCACAAGCCAGCAGGCAAGGGATCGCGAAGACACCTCGGGCGGAATCACTCAACAGGGGCCCACGGTCACTCGGGACGGTGTAGGCCTCTGATCTTCGGAGGGATTCCTGCTGGAGGTCGGGACCACACGTGGTCCAAAGCACAGGTTCGTAGAACGTTGTGAAGGGGTTGCACTCGACAATAGTGCACGGTACCCAGGGGTCGCGGTTCCTCGTTACTCGTGGGGTCCACTTGCCTCAGCTTCGCTGGGGACTCACGATGGCCTGGGAGAGGTCAGGAAATCCACTTCCTGGGCTGCAGGGACTTCGGACTCCGGCGGGAGCGGCGTAGTTTGCGACCGTCGTTGTCGTTTTTGGTGCCTGCCAAGCAGGGGAGTCACTCCTTGACTCCAAGGGAGATTCTTCTGTCTTCCAAAGGTAGTGGAACGTCGAAGGGCCAGGATTCTTCTGTAGAGCGTCATCCAGGGGTTATCTGCTTTGCAATGGCAAGGTTCCCCTCTTATACTAAAAAGAGGGGATGGACTAGCTCTATGACCCCCACCTATGGGAGGGTCAAGGGAGGGGTGGCTACACCCACTTCCCTTTGTCCAGTTTCGCGCCAGAGCAGGGGCAGGTAGCCCCTGAGCTGGTTTGAACTGGCATATGCACAGAGGAGCCTTTGCTCCCCCAGTGCAGGACTTCAAAGCACTCTAAGAGTGCACCCACCCAGCCCCAATACACATTATCCTGTCTGGGGAGGTGGTCACACCTCCCTGCAACAGGAAACCTATTGTCCAGGCCTCCCCTGCCGGAGTTTCGTCCAGCAGCAGGAGGCCAGACTTGTGTCTGTGGCAGCAGCATCCATTTTGTGATGCCAGGGCTTCAGAAAGAAGTTACCGGGTAAGCCAGAGTTAACATGTCTTTCCCTCTAGAAGGGTGGAATGCTACCCCCGCCGCCAGGATTGGCGGGGGGTAGTATTCCAAGATGTTTGACACCAAACACGACATGTTTAGGTGCAGCCATTCCAAAGTTAGCATTTTACCGCGAGGATATAATGCGCTTAAGAGTATATGGTCAGGCTGCACTACAAACAGCATCAGAGATGGTCTCCGAACGCTGCAGAGGGGCCCTGCTCATGCAGGGGCACCCTCTCACATAGGAACCATGCACTCTGCCTTTAGGATTGATAAGGCCTGCCTTAGGAGTGACTTATAGGTTTATATGTGTGTATGTATTTAGTGATATAGGTAACCTATATCACAGTAAGGGGTGCATGCACCACCCTACCCAGGCTGCAGTAGCAGACCTGTGGTGTCAGTTTGGATGGCCTTCCAGGGGTGGCATAATACATGCTGCAGCCCCTGGTAGGCCTCTGAGGTACCTATGCCCTTGGTACATAGTATACCATATACTAGGGACTTATAAGGGCACTCCAGATTCCAATCAGAGATGTGCCTAAGGCACATGGAAACCTTTTTACAGAGAAAGCAGATAGACTGGGGCCCTGAATAGCAGGATCCCAGTCCAACTAAGTCATAAACCAGCAAAACACCATAAAAAAAGTGGGGGCAACCATATAGTCAGATTCCACCTTCCTACAGTAGTGCTCCGGATTTTGTGTTTAAATTATGTTTGATACCAAACATGACTGGTTTCGGTGCAGCCAATATATAGTTAGACATCTCGTAATTGACTTGATGTCCACTATATGTCTAAAATGGCTGACTGCACTTACAAAGCCTGGAGAATCGACTCCTGGGTTTGTAGGAGGTGTCCTGCTCATGCAGGGCACCCTCACACTTATAACCTTGCACCCTGCCTTCAGGATTGAAAGGCCTACCGTAGGGGTGACTTATAGGTTTTAAGTGCAGTGACCTCGATTAAGGGAACATATATCTGTGGTGAGTTGTGCTAGCACAACCTCACACAGGCTGCAATGGCAGGCCTGCATTTACAGTTTGAGTGGTCTCTCATGGGTGGCATAATACATGTGCAGCCCATGGGAGAAACCTGGTGTACCTATCACCTTGGCACCTCAGTACCATATACTAGGGACGTACATGGGTACACCAGTAGGCAATTGGGAAGGTACCAAAGTACTTACCATAGTCCAGTTTAGGGAGAGAGCACAGTGACTGAGGTCCTGATTAGCAGGATCCCAGTCAGACTATTTAAAAAACAGAATGACACCAGCAAAAAGTGGGTGTAACCATGAAAGCAGATCCTACTTTCCTACAGTATTGATTCAGAAAGCAGTTTACATTACACAATCATTACTTTTAGAATACTTTTCAGTTACTTTTAGATTACTTTGAGTAATGGGGTGGTATGCCTAGATACCACATGTAGGAAAGTGCCCTTTTGCGTGGTTACCCCGCGTTTTACCTGACATCTAATGCAACCTGACTTGATGTTCCCAGGGTCCTTGCCAATCAGGTTCCCAGGGCCTGTGTTCTTTTCCAAAACTGTACCTTTGTATCCACAATTGGCACCTCCCTGGCCACAGTTAAGCCCCCTGTAAAAGGTACCAAGGGCACTGTGGCCAGGGAAGGCCTCCAAGGGCTGCAGCACCTATTGTGCCACCCTTAGGGGCCCTGCACCTTAACACACACACACACACACTGCCTCTGCAGGCTGCATGTTTTGGTGCAGAGAAAAATGAAGAGTTGACATGGCACACATCCCTGTGTGCAATGCCTGCAAACCACTGCTTAAGGCCTAGCAGGGTGCACAAGCTCTAAGGTGAGGGAACAGAGGCATGAGCCCTGTATCCCTAGAGTGTCTAAGTCCATTCTTAGACATTGTACGTGTAGTAAAGCCATAAAGAGTATATGGCCTGGGAGTAGGTCACTACGAACTCCACAGCTCCATAATGGCTTTACTAAAAACTGGGAAGTTTGGTAGAAGCTTCTCAGCACATTAAACCCACACTGATGCCAGTGTGGGATAGCTTCTCAGCACATTAAACCCACACTGATGCCAGTGTGGGATTTAATGTAAAAAGCACTCAGAGGGCATTTTAGAGATGCCCTCTGAAAATCGACCAGCCCTGGTGTGGTTCCTGAATGGCTACCTGCCATTTGCCACCACCAGACAGGTTTCTGGACCCCTGGGTAGAGAGCCTCCGCTGTCTGGGTCCAGAAGCCAAGCCAATCCTGGGCAGAGGTATCATGCCTCCTCCCCCAGGATGGGCTGGGTCCACGAAAAGGGAAGCTTCAAAGGTCTGCCGCCTTTGGACGCTGTCCTTGCCTTTTGCTGCCCCCAGCAACAGGCTCCCACCAGTTCTGACCTCCACTTTGGGCGGGAGAATCGGCAGGAAATCCACCTATGCCAACCCCATCCCTCAGGTGGGGGAGGTGAGGTTAAGCACACATCTCAGTCCCCTCCATCTTGAAAATGAGGGGACTCTGCCAATTCAGAAGAGGCTCATGGCCCCTCCCACTGGAAGGTGGCATAATTGGGGCTGTAACCACCCCAAGGATGGACCTTTTGGTCCAGACCTGCACACCCCTTTAATGGCCCTAAATATAGGATTTAGGGGCGACCCTGAACCTTGCCTCCCCAGATTCGAGGAATAAAGGACAGAAGAGCCGTGCTGACCCAGGACGAAGAAGAGGACACCAACTGCCTTGGCCCCAGTCCTACAGGCCTGTCCCGTCTACAGCCTGACTACAGCAAGAACCCCAGCAAGTCCAGCAGCCAGCAACCCCCCAGAGCCCGGAGGACCTGCCCTGTAAACTTCACACAGGCTCTGTCTCCTGTGAGCACCGGATTTGCTCAACCAAAGACTCGCCTCCAGAGTCCGGATCCCGTCGACTCAGCGATCCTTCGGTTCGGCAAAGTTGCTGCAGGTTCGGGTAGAGAGACTTCCTGAAAGCGACCACTGGCTGGAGAGGTAAGTTGGACTCTTGGGGGATGCCTGGACACAGTCGGTTGGGCCACCCAAGGTTGTGGGATGTCGGGTGCAGGGGTGTTTTCAGGCATCTGGTTTTCTTACCAGCTCCGGGCTCAGGGACCCTTCAGGTTGAGGCTGCAGGCGTTGTCTCGAGGCTTGAGGGAGGTCGGAGATCATCAGATCCCAGGTCACGATCACCGTGGAGACCGCCTCTTGGTGTTTGGCCACTTGAACTCAGGCCCTGGGTATCGAGTGCAGAGTGGTGCAGAATCGCGGGTCGCAATCCGGATTCTGGTCTTGGAGTCTTTGTTGAGCAAATCGGGTACTCACCGGAGACAGAGTCTGTAAGGTGAGTGCAGGGCAGGTCCTCTGGGCTCTGGGGGGCTGCTGGTTGCTGGACAAGCTGGGTTCTTCGCTGTAGGCAGGTCGGAGGCGGACAGGCCGGTAGGGCTGGGGCCAAAGCAGTAGGTGTCCCCTTCTTCCTGGGTCAGCATGGCTCTTCGATCCTTCTTCTTTCTTCCTCAAGTCTGCCTTCTGGGTTTAGGGCTGCCTCCTAAATACTGGATTTAGGGGGTGATTTAGGGGTCTCGAGGTAGAAGCCAATGGGCTACTGACCTTAGGGGGACCACACCCTTTGGGTGCTCACCCCAAGTGGGGGAGTGGGCACAATCTTTAATCCTGATTGGAGAGTGCCTTCCATCTGCAAGATGGTGGGCACTGAAGAGTAAGCTTCACCTAGCCTTCCCCACCAGAGAGGTGGGTTGGCAGAGGTGGGCACACCTTCTGGGCTGTTCTAATTTTTCCCACCTGTCTTACCTCTGAGAAAGGGGTGAAACAGGAAGGGTGCCTGCTCCTGATAGCAGGAGAGGCTGGGGGGTCGCGTTGCAAAGGCGTGAAGGCCTTTGAAACTCCCCTGTCACAGTTGGCTCTTTCTGACCTGGGGGAGGTGTGAACACCTCTGCCAAGGAAAGGCTTTGTTTCTGGGCCCAGGGAGCGAAGGCTCCCACCCCAGGGGTCCAGAAACCTGTCTCTGGGTGGCAGGCTGGTGTTTACCAGTCAGGGAAACCACCAGAGGCTTGTTGTTTTTCACTCTGAGTGCATTGTATAATAAATCCCACACTGGCATCAGTGGGGGTTTATTATGCTGAGAAGTTGGCTACCAAACTTCCCAGAATTGACTAAAGCCATTATGGTGCTGTGGAGTTCGTAATGACAAACTCCCAGACCATATACTCTTTATGGCTTTACTGCACTTACAATGTCGAAGAATCAACTTAGACACTGTAGGGGTACAGTGCTCATGCAACTGTACCCTCACCAGTGGTATAGTGCACCCATCTAGAAGGGCGACTTATCTATACCATAGGCAGTGGGTTACAGGCATGGCACACGTGCCATGTCGACTCTTCACTTTTCTCTGCACCAAAACGTGCAGCCTGCAATGGCAGTGTGTGTGTGTGGGTTAAGGTACAGGACCTCTAAGGGTGACACAATATATGCTGCCGCCCTTGGAGGCCTTCCCTGGTCACAGTGCCCTTGGTACCCATGGTACCTTTTACAAGGGACTTACATGTGGCCAGAGGGGTTCCAATTGTGGCTACAAATGTACAGTTTTGGGAAAGAACACAGACCCTGGGAACCTGATTGGTAGGGACCCAGGGCACATCAAGTCAAAGTGCATCAGAAATCTGGCAAAAAGTGTGTGGGGGGTTACTGCAACAGAAACCCACTTTCCTACATGTGTGCATTAACCTTTTCCTTTTAGGGACAACTGGATTGTTGATAATACTCTTCTATAGGCTTAGATTGTACAGGGGGTGCGCTAAAATACATTTAATGCAGTGCATTCGCCAGAGAGTAGAAAAGAATGAACCATGTGTGTTAATATTATTATGATTATAAATGTGATCGGTTGTCGTTTCATTTGATAAAGTGTATCCACATGTGCAAGTATAGTGTATAATGAATAACTCTCCATATCATTGATCTATTTACAGGATTTCATGTGTGTTGTACAATTAACATGCCTTTAGAAGTAAGCTGCTAAGTTAGCTTGACTTTGGTCCTTAAACTTACAGTTGGGACATTTAATATTGAACATGAACTCTGTTTTCGATGTGTTTTTCTTCTTTCGCAGGTGCAGACCAAAGCATTATTAGCTAGTGAAGGAACATTGTATTTTTAATATAGTGAAGCGAGGAAGAGTTGGCAGGGTCAATTACATTTAATGAAGAACAAAGGGAGTGCTACCAGTTAGCGATATCTGTCGAAGGGAGGAATTCAAGGACGCCTCCGAAGCGGAGACTGGAGGATGGGAGTATTATATCAGGCGCTGAGACCTTTCATGGGAAATTAAAACAACAAGGTTGAATGATGCAAGGTCATGTGTCTCGAACGTTCTGTGTGTTTCTTGTTAGTGAATTCACCTTAAAGTTATTTAGATGCCCTTTAGACTTGGAGAGGTACAGATCTCTCTTGACACTTCTGATTGTTTGACTTCATGCTATACATGATCGCTTGCTTACGGAACGTCTACTGAGGTTCTGAGGCAGACACCTTTTTTTGCTTATTGGACTATCAGGGTTTCTTCTATTCTTAAATCAGTCTGGGGTTAGTTAGACACTGCAAAAAAGTCCATGTATGGGGAGAAAGATCGAGATCATTCATCCATCCACCAGATTCTTTTTATGGTTTAAATCATTTTTATAAATTTTTAAGATGCATACATTGACAAAAGCAGCCACCTACATCCCATGGCCGGTGGGGAACAATAAGAGGTGAGCATTCCAAAGGGCAACCCAAAGAGAAAAGGAGAGAAGTGAGGGTAGAGAAGAAAGGAATGAGAGGTATGAGGCCTAAAGATGACTCTAGTTCCGTATTGTTGACAAATATCCACAGGGGGAGTTATCATTGAGCTTGAGGCTGATCTCCGGGGTGGGAGTTCGCAGCAGGGAGCCGCAGTACTCTAAGGTATCTTGGGCAGGTGAGTTCCAAAAATTCGGAAGAGAAGAACTCAATGGTGGTGGCCCATGTTTTGTCAATTCTAGGTAAGGTGCGGGACAAGCCCACCGTAATCTTCTCCATGCCCAGTGTCTCCCAAACCTTGTGAAGCCAGTCTAGTTTGGTCGGAACCTCTTCGGTTCCCCAACGGGCCAGCAGCGCCTGTTTGGCGGTGCCTAATGCTAGCGTGATCGCCTATCCCCTACATGATTGAAGAGGATAAGTAAGGGGGTTTGGAAGGCCCAGCAGAGTGTAACTGGGAAACCTGGATATTTCCGTGTGGTGTATGGAGTCGATATCCTGTAAAAATGTGTCCCAGTATGCCCGTATTTTCGGGCAATGCCAAAGAATATGGGTGAGTGTGCCCAGTTGCCCACAGTTGCGCCAACACAAATCGCTTCCCCTGGGCTTCCATCTTGCGATTCTAGCTGGGATATAGTACCAGTAGTGTGCAATCTTTAAAAACATTTCTTTTCCTGCTGTACTGCAGGAGGAGGCTCTGGCCCTATGAATTATATCCTGCCACTCTTTGGGGGAGAATTCACGTTCCATCTCAGATTCCCATCTGCGCTGCACTGGGGTTTTAACTGCGTGTGTAGGCTTATTCAGGAAGGAATAAATATCTGACAGCAGGCGTTTGTCTGAAGTGCGAGTTATATACCATAGCTCAAATTTAGTAAGGGGGCGGCTAGCATGGGGCTGCATCTGAGGTTGTGTTACCCAGTGGCGGAGCGCTAAATATTGCCAATATGTGTCTGTGGGAATTCCAAAGCCCGACACCAACCCGGGGAAGTCCATGATTCCTTTCTCATCAAATAAGTCCCCAATTCTTTTACAGTTGGCTTCTTGTCATTTCAGATACCTGTTCCCATCCATAGCTGGGGGGAAGTCTGGGTTGCCTATGAAGGGGGTCAGTGGAGATACTGGGGTCGAAAGGCCAAGGGGTTCCTGCACTCTATCCCACACCCCAATGGTAGCCCTCAGAACTGGCGAGACATATGCACCGACCGGTAGCCAGGCGTCGAGGTAGCCAGGGGACCTTCCAGATATACATCCCTGCAATTGCGCGGTCGATAAAGCACCAGTGCTTCTCGGACTCTAATTTGTACCACTCTACCATGAACCTTAGTTGCGCTGCTTGAAAATATTTCTCTAAATGCGGGACCCCGAGCCCTCCGTCGGCCTGCTTCAAAAATGTTTGATGTCATGCCATGCGGGCTCTCTTTCCTTCGCATATAAAATTCCCAATAAGGTATTGAATTTTCGCTTATATTCGAGGTGGGGGGGACAATGGTAGCGTCTGCATCACGTACAAAATGCGAGGCAGAAGGGACATCTTAATGGCCGCTAGTCTACCTAGCCAGGACATCGAATGTTTCTTCCACGTGAGGAGCTCACGTCTGGTCTCGTCCAATAAGGTTGAGTAATTAACCTCAGCTGTCTTTTCTGTTGTGGGACATATCTGTAGTCCCAGGAAGGAGATACCCTTCTGGGCCCATGCGAACGGGAATTCCTGTCTCAGTTCGTCCTGTACCTCTCTGGGAAGAGTTAGACTGAGTGCTAGTGTCTTTTGTATGTTGATTTTAAATCCCGAGACTCCGCTAAACGTTGTAATGTTTTCTAAAAGGGGGGGAGGGAGAGCAGGGGTTGCGTGAGGAATAGCACCACATCATCTGCATTTAGGGATATCTTGTGCTCCCTGTCTCCCATCCGGATTCCGGTGACCATCTGGAGGTTCCTGAGTCTTTCCGCAAATGGCTCCATATAGAGCGCAAAAAGCAAGGGTGAGAGCGGTCACCCCTGGCGGGTGCCCCTCTCTATCCCCACCAGGTGAGAAACTGTACTGTTCACCCTAATGTGGGCTTCCGGGGCCTTGTAAATGCTATTCACCCATCTCTGATAGTGTTTCCCAATCGCAAACCTGGCCAGGACGTGCCCCAGTTATGGCCAGTGTACACAGTCGAACGCCTTCTCGGCGTCGACCGACAGGAGCAACGTAGGCTGCTGGGAGAGCTGAGTTTTATCTATTAAATGACAAAGACGCCTCGTCCCGTCACTACAATTGCTTTCGGGAATAAAGCCGGATTGGTCTGGGTCTACCAGGCCCTGCATGTGTGCAGCAAGACGTGCCGCTAAGACGCTAGTAAAGCTCTTTAGATCGACGTTTAGTAAGGATATCGGGCGATAGGAGGTGCATTCCAGAGGGTCCTTCCCGGGTTTCGGTATCACCACTACCTCCGCCATAGACATTGTGGGAGTTAAGGTACCAGTTTCACTGAATGTATTAAAAAGGCGAACCAGGAGTAGGAGAAGTTTAGAGGCAAAGGCTTTATAGAAATCTACTGGAAATCCATTCCCTCCCGTTGCCTTCCCCACCGTGAGTCTCTGGATGGCCTGCATGACCTCCTCAGGGCAGATATCTGCGTCCATAGCCTCCGCGTCCGTGGGTAGGAGGGAAGCCACTGGTGCCTGGCGGACATCCTCGGCCCCAGCCGAATCCGAGTGTTCCGCCTTGTACAGTATAGTGTAGAAAGCTTCAAATTCGGCTGCAATATCAGTCTCGCTCTGGAGAGTCTCTCCCCGGGGGGTCCGTATACCTGCAATGCCGCGCGAGTTCGCCTGGGACCTCAGTAAGTGTGCTAGGAGTTTCCTAGCCTTATTTCCTCCTTCATAATAGCGCTGTTTAGTATGTAGGAGAGAATATTCCGCACGGTCACAGTCCAAAGCCCTTAGTTACTTCCGCGCGGTGTTAAATTGTCGTCATGTCTGGACCGCGCCTGTGCGGCAGTGAACCCCCTCCAGTTCTCTGACCTGCGTCTCAAGTAGCTCCCTTTTCCCCTTTCGTTCTTTATTCAGTCCCTCCACGATGGACACAAAACGGCCTCTTATGACAGCTTTCAGGGCATCCCACACCTGGGGCAGCGGAACCGAGTCATCATCGTTAATCGCTAAGTAATTGCTTATCGCCTCGCGTATGGCAGTGACATTGGAGTCGTATGTGAGCAGTTTGTGGTTGAGTCTCCACGACTTCTGTCGGGGGGGACCGTCCGGGCATTTATAACATCAGTGATATCGGGGAGTGATCCGACAATGCCGCTGTCCCTATCGTAACATCTTTGGTATATCCCGTAACCCGGGGAGCGGTCCAGAACAAGTCGATCCGCGCATACGTTTGGTGTGATGCCGAGAAAAAGGTGTATTCCCGGGCGGAAGGATAACAGTGCCTCCAGGAGTCTGTCAGCCCCACCTCCCGGAGCCGCTGGATCATAGAATCTGAAAGAGGGCCTGAGTGCCCCATCCGTGTTACCGACATATCCAGCTGTGGGTCAGGTACTATATTAAAGTCCCCTCCTATTACTAAGTGCTCATCTTGCGGGTCCAGGATGGTGTTTAGTGCATCTCGAAGGAAGACTTCCTGGTGCTTATTAGGGCTGTAGACGGAAGACAGTGTATGTGTGCGGGCCTAATTGAACTCGCAGCGCCAACATTCTGCCTGGCGTCTCTGCATGTACCCCCAGTACCGTTCTCGGGAACCATGAAGAGAGGAGGACGGCCACCCCTGCCTTCTTTCCCACGTTCGATGAGCAGTATTGTCTATCGTACCATTTGAACCGGAGGCGTTTCCAATCAGCACGTAGTAGATGAGTCTCCTGCAGCAAGCCTATATCGCAGTTAGCCTCTCTAAGCAACGTGATGACCGCGCGCCGTTTAATGGGTGAGTTGAGCCCCCAGACGTTGAAGCTCATTATTTGGATCTTAAATATTGACATATGGGCAGTTATAGAGATGCGCCATGACTCTCCCCTGGGCAGTGTGGAAATCGAAGTCCCTCCCCTCCGCCCACCGTGGATCCGAGTCCCATATGCTGATGTGCCAAGGGGTAAGTGCAAGCCATCCACTCCGTCTCTCCCTCGGCTCCCCCGAGAAGTCGCCCTCTGTGTCTGTGCCCCTCCTCTGCCCAAGAGAGTGTGTAAAACCTGGTGTAACGGCCCTTGGATTTGAGTATCGAGCTCCCCAGCGTGCGGAAGCCACCCCATCCCTAGGTTACGATTCCTTCCCATTCCTGCCTTAACCCCTTGTATGGATCTGGGTGTTCCCTGACCAGCCAATTGCCAATCCTCCCCACCTGTGTTAACAATGGCCGAAGGCCTCAAGCATAGAGAAAGGAAGGAAGAAAGGATAAGAGATGCAGAAAACAAGTAGATTAACAAATACATCAACTTGGCAAAAGTCGCACTATCGTGCATGGGTCCATGTATCCGGTCATCTCCTCGACGAGAATGAGCCCTCTCCATCAAAACTGACTTTCTTCTTTCCTGGACCCATCTATCAGAGTCCGTGGTCCAAGTGTAGAGGGCAACTGCTGCGTGTGTGCTCACTCAGTCAGAGTATCTCCATACCTGTCCCGGTTCTGTCCATATTCTTTTTATCATCTTTTGTATTGCAGCCACCGAAATCCTTATATATTCTTTGCTGCTAAAGACCAATATTGTACGCCGTTTTGGTCTTCTTTTAATAATCTTGTATTTTTACTGTATGTTTTTGCGACTGATTTATATTAGTCTGGCTTTGAGTTTGTAATAAATCTTTTTCAACTTCAAGATCCAGACTGACTTTTAATGTGTGGTCCAATTGATCACACCCTTTATGAGATTTAGAATTGTCATTGACCCCAATAAAGGTCCATTGACCTAGGTAAATTGAAAGGTTTGGCCCAAAGCGTTCTCAAGTGCTGGTGCCCAAAGCTCTGCTCTGAAGCCCCTTGCCGGGGCAATCAAATGTTCGTGCACCGAGTTTGCATACTCTTTATTCCACCTCAGGTTTCTTTAATACACCACATACACTCCCTTCCCTTTTATTTCGATTTTGCAGGTTCCTGCTATCTTCCTTTATGGCAATTTTTGCGTTTTTCTCCAGCTCCGTCTTTCCGTTTTGTTTGTTTTTCTCTTATGGTAAATGTCTGAATCAGAAAAATGAGTGCTGGTGGCCCCCACCGGCAACCTCTGGCTTAAATTAAGCACTGTTTGTGCCACAAGCCACCAAATACATATATACTTTTTGGTGAACTGCATCATAATGGGATTGGTTATTGTTTTAGAGGTATTCTTGACTTCCCCCAAAAAGGTAAATATCTGTAAAAAAAACTAAATTCATGCTTAGAGCGGCTTTGTGCACAGATTTACATTGTAATTTTTCCAAAACATGGCATATCTACCTTTTAAAGTTACCACCCCTGGGGATTGTTCATTTTTTACATTTGACAGATGCTGGATTTTAGACGTGCCTGAGTCTTCTGGGCCCTTTTTGACATCTAATTTCTGAAGATTCGTTCTATGTTATGTCTCCTACAAAGTGCAAGACTACACCAAGGTTCACAGGGGTACATTTCTGACCGATATAGAGACTATTCACTACACTAACCTTTTTGTATTTAGCCGTACCAGCACATCTTCTCAAAAGTCTCCATGTTTTATCATATTTGGACAGTAGCCTCCTATAGTCATGTTCACCCCTCAAAAACACAATCTCATCTTCTGTTGACCTGTTCTTTAAGTCACAGGCTAGATTTTTCCTCAACTTAGTAAAGTTGTCCTGCGACAACGCCTGCAGTTTATTGGCACATATATGAACAAGGTACGAAAGTAAGCATTCTTTCTTCTGAATATGATTCTGAGCATCCACTTGAAGTGTAACTGTTAATCCATAGAGCATGCCTGCATTAGATCATGTGTCTTTGTCTGCTGGAATTTGCATCGTTGTGTAATGTGTTGTTGCCTCCAGACAGGCTAAAAATGAGGTTCCTCCAGTGGAGTTTTAGCTAGTGTTGGACTTGTCCTTTTCTGCAGGGTCATTCCCAAAATGTTTGCCTTCACCCTCCTGTTTTCTGAACGCGTTTTTGTTGGCTTTTTGGACTCTGCGCACTTTACCTCTGCTAACCAGTGCTAACATGCTTGTGCTTTCTCCTTTGAATAGGGTGAAATCGGCTCACACATAATTTACATATTTAATTCACATATAAGTCTCTAGTAAAGTGATACTACATGTACCCAGGCCTGTCAATTAAATGTTACTAGTGGGCCTGCAGCACTCATTGTGCCACCCACTTAAGTTGCCTTTTAAACATGCCCCAGGCCAGCCATTGCAGCCTGTGTGTGCAGTTTTAAACTGTCAATTTGGCCTGGCAAAAAAAACATTTTGCCATTCCCAAGCCTTCCTTTTTAATACATATAGGTAACCCCTAAGTAGGTCCTAAACAGCCCATAGGGCAGGGTGTGTTATATTTAAAAAGTTGGACATGTACTTTTAAGTTTTTCACATTCTGGTAGTGAAAAACTCTCAAATTCGTTTTTCACCACTGCAAGGCCTACCTCTCCCATAGGATAACATTGGGTTACCTTATCACATTTAATGAGTGCTAACGTTAGACTGGGAACAAATAGGGATGTTAAGTCTGGACTCAAATACATTGTAATGTAAAATCCTCTTTAATGGTAAAGTTGGATTTTAAGTCACAAGACTGAAAATGCCACTTTTAGAATGTTGGCATTTTCTTGTTTTAACAATTTGGTGCCAGCTGCCAGTGTCCTGGGTCACATGACGGTCAATGGCTTAGCCCTTGGGCTTTGTGTATTCCCCCCAGACAGTGGGACAAATGGGTCTAGGTGTTGGCAGGATGGGCCATCCTACCAGGATAGGTGGGGGCCAGTGGCCTAACACTAGCCCACACAGCCCCCGCGGGGGGCCCTCGAGCTCCAGTGGGCCTCCTCTGCCACTGTACATGGGTCTAATACAAAAAAGGGTGACCCAATTTTCCCCAAGGGACTGGGTATCATCAATAACAATTACAAAGTGTTCCTTGAGGAATCATTCTTATCAACAGTTCAGTATTTCTATCGTCACATATGTGAACAAATTACTCATGCATCAGGGAAATTTCAAAACAAAGATTTGTTGTTTTTTGTATATTTTGTAAATGTACATGGGTGGCAGGCCCCTGGCCTAAGAGTGCCCGACTCGGTCTGGGGGGGCATCCATGTACTTTGCAGGGGGGCCCCCCTCAAATTTTGTTACGCCACTGCTGGGGGCAGAACAGTTCCCTGCTCCACTTATACTTGAAAGGGCTGCTTCCAGCACACACACACAAAGGAACCCTACAGTAGTCTTTGATCATGCCAGACTTCTTGGAGCCTTGGCAGGGGAAGGAAAGATATTTCGAGAACCAGATGTGTGGGTAGGCCAGGTTTGTTCCTCCACTTCAAAGGCTGGCACCAGGTATAAATATTGGACCATCAGAGCCCATCTTCAGTACACTCCTGGACCTGTGGTAGACTTCACAAGAACTGCCTTGTATACCAAATGACTTTCTGCTGCTTGAGGCCTGCTTTATTCTACAGAGAACTGCCCCTCTGCTTGCGGCCTGCCTTGCTGCTAGGACCCAGGACTACCAGAGTGACTCAAGGACTAGTTGGATGACCTCCTGTGTGATCTACAGGGACATAACAAACTCCAGAGACCTTGAACCCTGCACCTGACCTCTGCTGGGGTGAGTCAGAACCCCCAAGTGGTGCCCTTGCTTGTAGTGTTATTGCTGCTGCTTCTGCCTAACCCTAAAAGTTGGGACTTTCCCCCAAAAAGTGGCTGAGAACCGACAGAAGACCTGGACCTACCCACTCGCCGATCTGTCCAAGGTTCATCGCCTGTCGGCCTGACTCTGTGGTAGCTCCCACTACATTCTTCTCCGCTGCAGCGAATCCTGTTCAGTGGGACCTCTCGGTAAAGGTATCCGGCCTCCTCCTCCTCGGACACTGCCCGCTGCCTTGCTGAACTTTACCTTCTCAGGAATTTTTCTTCAAAAGTCCTAAGGTAGGCCACTCCACCTCATGGATCCAATCCACCCTCCATCGTCGTTGGCCTTAGCTTTTGAAATTGCCTTGGTCTTGCGCGACCAGCAGTGGCGGCTCGCAGAGGGAGTGCTGCGGGTGGTAGGGCGGGGCGGGGGAGGGGTTGGGTGGTGGGGTAGTGGAGTTTGACATACGACGGGCAGGAGTAAGGTAAGTAAATAAATAAATAAAACTATTTGCCTTGCGCTCGCTGCATCGCCGAGGTGGCGATGCAGCGAGCGCAAGGTAAATAGTTTTATTTATTTACTTACCTTACTCCTGCCCGTCGTATGTCCGACTCCACTACCCCCCCCGACCCAGCCCCTTCCCCGGCCCGCCCCACCCCCCGCAGCACTCCCTCTACGAGCCGCCACTGGCGACCAGATAACAGCGGTTGGCGCCTTGATCTTTTAGCTGCTATTTTTCACTATAAACTTCAAAAAGTCATAACTCCGGTTCTACTGACGGGATTGAATTTATGTTGGTGTTATTTTATTTATTGAAATGTTTTCTATTTTTCTGAGTTGGTTTTCGAATTTTTCTTGTGCTGTGTTTTTACTTTAGTACTGTTTGTGTGCTGCATAAATCCTAAACACAGTGCCTCTAAATTAATCCTGACTGCTTTTGTACCAAGCTACCAGAGGGTTAAGCACAGGTTCACTTAGTTACTTTGGTAGTTCACACTGGCAGGGATTACAGTTGTCACTTGAGTAGGGTTTCCAGCCCCCTCAAACAAATAACCCAATTTTCTACAGGGTACCTGCAGGCTCTGCAGGGGGGTAGGTCACTCCTGGTCCTGCATAGCCGAGATAAGCATGTGGGTATTTCCAATCCAGAAGATAGCTGACTAGTGAGTATATTGACCCACAGTGACATGGTGATAGTTTAGACAACCTTTCATTGCACCAAATACTGTCCGTATCCTCTGTGATGTACTGTGCTGCTGTGGTGGCAGCATGCAGGAGTACAGAGTTGTCTCCTGGAATTGCAATTCAGCTTCTGTTTGTGGATGGAATGGCATCCTAGTGATAAAAGTAATGGGCGTTGAGTGACTGTCGCTGTGCAAAGCCACACAATGACATGGGTTATTTTGTCATGCTCCTTCAGTATGTTGTACTATAAAATGTTTATCGATATAGACTATTTACTTTCACCATATTGTGTTACAAATTGTGAAAGTAAAGTTAGGGAATCAAAGTAGCGTGTAGTGTTTCAAGAACTGTGCAGAGCAAAGTTTTCATTTTTAGGTCGAGCCTAGCGCAGCGCGCATGCGCTGCTCTATGGGAGGCTTCTTGTGAGCACTCCAAACTTCCCTTAAACTCGTCCGTGTGATTTTGTTAACTCCCACACATTTCATTGGCCATTTCGTGTGTCTTTCAAAAATGAAAGCACGCACATGACCAAAGGCGTGTGTTAGTCCCACATTTTGTCTAAATGTTCCCTCCCATAGCGTTTTGGTGTCGGGAGCGAGCAGCGGCGCGCATTGTGGCATCTGCATTCTTCCCTTGGATCATGTTACTAATGACAGCGCAGTCGCCTTCACTTTTGCGGCCGCGTTTATTTTTCGTTTCCAAGTTTCAAGCTGCATTCCTAGTCCAATTAATCCACTTTCATTTATGTTCTTTTAAAACCGATGTTAGCGTTGTGAAGTAACCTAAAAGGTACACGCAGCGCTTTACAAAGCTCTTAAATAAATAATTGCGATTTTTAGTATTCAGTTTCATTTGCTGCCCAAAGACTTTTAGGCCCTCTCCTTCCTCAGACTTAATATTTGGGCTCCGCCTCCCGCCAGCTCCTTTTCAGAGACGGCCCAGCTCGAGGCACGCTTCCCGCTGCGCGGAGCGGCCACAAAAAGAGGCTTTAAATCTGGTTGACTTGTAATCCTATTTTAAGATGTTTTGCCTTCGCACCTAATGAAGGCCTTGAGATGCAGGGGGTGGTGGATCTGCGGACGGGAACACAGCAGCCGCAATAACTTAAACGGCCGTTGGGAGAGCAGATGATAGACTGCACTTGGACGAGAGGGGGCCGAGGCTAGTAATTAGACGCCCCGCGCGAGTGCTTGCAACTGACTAATTATCGGTTCTCGCGAGAGGTGGCTCTGGCTTTATTACATCGGGGCCTGGCTGGGTCCCACCTCATTTGCCCTGCCGCCAACATCATATTGTCTTGTCGGGTGTTAACAATGTGCTCGAACCCTTTGCGATTAACCCTTTGATAGAAGTTAATGCCGCTGTCTATGGAAAGACCCTTCGCAAAACTATATCAAACGATCATTGGCATAGCCAATAGGTCTCGCTTTTGGGACCTTATAAGTATTTAGTTATGCAGCACAATATCCTTGGTGCAACAACATCAACTGTTGCATGGCTAAACACTTATAAGGTCCCAAAGGCGAGACCTATTGGCTATGCCCATGCTTGTTTGTATTGCATGTGCTTTTTTCTGACTAGTTAATAATAGTAATGTTTGTCTTCAGATTTGAAGCATTTCCCTGAAACAAAAAAACACATGCTTACCAAAGTCCAGATCATTTTCAAATAACCATGGTGAGCATTTGTAGATATTGCACTTCATTTCTCTAGAGCAGCTTTGTTTACTCTTCCTTTATTTACAATGTCATTTTTTACATTCAAGCGCGAGGCATCTTATTTAATAAATACACATAAAGGTGGGTGATGGGAATAAATAAGTATACAATGCAGCAGCCTTGTTGGAAGGTAGAGGGTTGTGATGTTTGTTCATTGCATTGTTGTCACTGGATTGTGTTGTGTATTGGTGAGTTACCCAGAGATGCCACATGGCTTCAGAAAAAAAACAAAAGATTCTCGAACATGTAAAAACTTCCAATTTGTATCTGTGTTTTTTGCATGAGTTTGACTAGAAAGAAACACACTTGACAGGAGGGTAACTGTAAGGATGACGAAAAGCTATTTGCAACATGCGCTTATTCCTGGCGCTATCATCGAGAAAGATGACATTTTATTAGTGGAAGCACAAAGGCTTAAGTTTTTATCTCACACCGAAAGGAAGACATGTGGCACATCTAACCTGGCAGTGATTCTAGAGAGAAGGGATGTCCTCCAAACAGTGCTTAATTTGTAAAAAAAAAAAAAAAGTGCCAAGGCTCTCGTCAGGAGGCCACTGCTGCTTGCACCACACTTTACCCCTGCCATTCTGCCAATGACAGTAAAAACACAGCTACTAACCGTCACACTCCTCCTACAAGTGTGACAATTCAGACTATTCCAGGCTCCCAAACCTATAAGAATGGCTTGGGTGGCAGGTATTAGTAATTTTGAATGTATATTGAATTAATAATGTTTTTTTAGTTTTTTTTTTTAATTACATTTTATTAAATCGTATGCAGTGTACAGAACAGCATCAAAAAGCACATGTAGTTAATAATCAAACATAACAACCCGTGGCCATTTTGCATATATCCAATATCAGCAGCAAATATCTGAATTTTACAGCATAGTGAGGTATCATACATGCAAGCAAAAGAAAAATATACTCAACATTCCGCATTTTCAGGGGACTTATCTTGTTCAACAGATCGCAGGTACTGTAACAGGGGCTCTTTAGGCCTAGAGGAGGTAGGAAGTTCCTCTGCATATAACACTAGATTTTCCCGGCAGTATACCAGATCTTTAAGCCATTGTGCAGCTGAAGGCCCAGCTGTGCCCTCCCACGTCATTGCCACACGTCTCTTGGCCAGAAGTAAAGCCACTCTCACAAGTTTACCTGTTGCTCCCTTCAGGAATGGCACTAAGCCCAGCAAACATACGTGTGGAGAACACTGTAGTTCAATATTGATCATATTGGACAATTTACGGATCACATCAATACAGAACACCGCCACCCTACGGCATACCCAGGCTAGATGCCAGAAGTCAGCATCCACAGTTCCACATCGCTTACATGCATCAGTATCTCTGAGCCCATATTTGAACAATTTATGTGGGGTGTGATAGGCCTGATGAATGTATTTGAAATGAATTATGCGGAGGTTGCCATTGGATGTTAGGGCACCGGCCAGCTGGCAGCAATGCTCCCAGTCCTGCTGTGTTAATTGTGGAACCAAATATGTATTCCATTTCTCCAAACTTCTGTTGTGTGGCAGGGGCTTCTCAGCTCTAGTAGCTTGGTAGAGTTTGGTAAGGAGTTTGTCGTGTTGGACTGAGGAGCATGGTGTGTAAGGTCTAGTGTTGGAGGCTCCGTAGGGAAAGTATGATAGTGCGCCTGTACCGCTTTTTTTAACCTGTGAAAGAGGAATATGAATAATGGCGTCTTATTCTGCACATAACTAAGATCGTCGTCCGTCAAGAAAGCACCATTGGGATATAAGTCCAGCATTTTATCTATCCCTGCTAGTTTTAGAGTATGCATAGCTCCCACTTCATGCGTCACTGACAGGTTCGAATGAAATGCAAGAGGTAATAGAGGCGAATACAGTGGTAACTTCCCTGCCATACGGCCTAGCGCCTGCCAGGCCACTATGGTAGCATCAACATGTTGATCTCAGAGCGGGGCGTCTGTCGACGAGTGTGAGTCAATATGGAGCTTAAGGGAATGGGATGTGCGTCACCATCCTCCACTGCTATATGTGGGATAAAGTCGTGAGAGCCAAGCCAGTAGTGCGCATATTGTGCTTGAGCACATAGATAATACAAATAAAGGTCAGGCACACTGAAGCCCCCGTTTTTGTAATCTAAAGTGAGTGTCTCCCAGCTCACACGAGCTTGCTTGCCCCCCCAAATTAACAGGAGCAGAGAGCGCACTGTTTTAAAAAAATTGTTGGGTTAGTGGTATCGGTATGTTGCTAAACAGATATAAAAATTGAGGCAGCACGACCATCTTGATGAGCGCTATACGGTCGGCCAGTGATAGCGGAAGCTTCACCCATCTGTCCACCTGTTGTTCCAATTTCGTATACGCAGTGCCATAGTTCTCGCGGATAACCGTGTCGGGATCCCTATGAACCCACACCCCCAAATACTTTACAGGGTCCGCCGACCACACAAGTGGAAATTCAAGCTCATGAGGAAGAGTGCTCTCTGTCAGTGGCACCACCACCGATTTGGCCCAGTTAATATTTAGGCCTGAGAACAGCCCAAACCGAATGTATTCCCGTAGAACTGGCGCCATGAAAGTACGCGGCTCTCGTATAAAAAGCAGCATGTCATCTGCGTAAAGTAAGATGCTTACTGAGCGGTGAACAAATCGGAGGGCCGAGGCTCCATGTCGCTGCCTAATAATGCAGGCGAGGGGCTCTAGCGTTAACGCAAAAAGAAGGGGCGAGAGGGGGCACCCCTGCCCGGTCCCCCTGGTGATTTGTATAGGGTCTGAAGTACCACCCTCCACTCGGATCCGCGCAGCGGGGTCAGTGTACAGCAGGCATACCCAATTGATAAAAATAGGAGGAAACCCCATTTGTCGCAGAATATAGAAGAGATAACCCCATTCTATGGAGTCAAAGGCTTTGACTGCGTCAAGCATCACAGCCGCCGCCGGAAGCCCAGGATCAAGAACATGAAACATAGTAAAGAGTGTGCGTAAATTATGAGAGGTAGACCTAGTGGGAATGAATCCGGACTGGTCCGGAAGGACCAGGCCCTGCATGAGTGGCTGAAGTCTGGTGGCCAGGATTTTGGACAGTATTTTGGGGTCAGTGTTGATAAGCGACAGTGGCTGATGTGAGTCGCAACGAGATGGCGATTTATCTTTTTTGAGTAAAGTGATAAAGCTTCCCGAAGGGTTGGCGGCAATATGCCCGTGTCATAAGCTTCGGAGTACATTTCTAACAAATGGGGGGTTAGTTCTTCTGCCTACTCCTTATAAAATTTGCTTGGAAATCCGTCAGGCCCAGGGGCTTTCTTGTTTGGAAGGGTTTTAATCGCTGCGCGGATGTGTTCATCTGTAATTGGTTGATTGAGAAACTCCCTCTGCCCATCTAACAGCCACGCAATGGCTACATCCAATAGGTATGTGTCTAACTCGTTATTATCAGTCGTACCTTGCGTGGTATACAATTCTGCATGTGTTTCTAAACTGCGCTAGAATATCCTGAGTGGTGTAATAATCCTGGCCAGTCACGTCAGTAATCTTGGTAATAGTATGTCGGTCCATACGAGCTTTAATCTTGTTAGCTAGATGGTCCCCTGGTCGTCCCCCCTCCCCATAAGCACGGGCTACATGACGTTTAGATATGTACCGGGCCTCCCTCTCTGCCAGCTCATTATATTCTAATATGGACTCTTTAATTGTCGCCAATGTCGGAGCGCAGGGTGAACTTTCATATTCGCGCTCAAGACGCTGTAGAGTGGTTTCTACTTTGGCAAGCTGTCCACGTAAATCTTGCAAAATGCCAGCTGACGTGCCAATGCAGGTGCCTCGAAGAGTGGCCTTAAAGGCTTCCCAGAGGGTCATAGCACTGTCGACCGAACCCTTGTTGTGGTCAAAGTATTGCACAATGGCCTCGCAAACTGTTATGACATATAGGGGGTCCAACAGTGCCTCAGGACGAAAGCGCCACGTGAATGACCGGTGGACGGTGCGTGGAATATGTAGGTTGATTTGGACAGGGTTGTGATCAGATAGTGTGCGAGGTAACCCTTCTACCTTGGACACCCAGCCACCCGCATCCTCACTCAACAGCCAGTAATCTAGCCGAGACCAGCTACCATGCGCAATGGAAATGTGTGTGCCCTCCAGTTTCTCTGCATTTCGTTGACGCCATACATCTATCAATCCCAATTCGGCCATCCCCTCGTTAATGACCCGGGCTGCCCCGGGGGACTGCCCCCCTTTGCCGCTTGATTTATCTCTACTAGGGTCTAAATGTGTATTGAGGTCACCCCCCCATAATATCACAGCTTTGGGCCAATCTCGTAGTGTGGAAATAATGCGTTCAAATAAGGCAGGGTCATCTATGTTTGGGCCGTAGGGGTTTACAATAGTAATTAAACTGCCCGCCAGCTTCCCGTGAACTATGGCATACCGTCCTGCATCATCAACGCATGTTTTAATCATGGTGAAGGGAAGACTTTTCTTGATAAGCGTGATCACACCTCGGGAATAGGAGGAGTAGGAGGAAGCCAAACGATAACCAGACCATTGTGCCCCGACGTGTACCTCAGATTGCTCGGTCAAGTGTGTTTCTTGTATAAGGGCAATTTTTACCTCATGACGATCCAGATACGCTAAGACCTGGCGGATCTTTTTTAGGTGAGTTAAGCCCCCGTACATTCCATGTTAAACAGGTAATTAATGCGTGATCTGGATGCAAAGCTTTAACATGTTATATATCGAGCGTGATACAACTGTAGTGCATGATGGTACATATGCATACCTCACATCGTCTAAAATGCAATCAGCCACATACACTAGCCCCTCAAATCCCACCCTCCCACCATCACCCCCCACCCACTTTAGCGTCCTCAACGTGCCAAAGCCATCCCAAGCCTCCCAAAACAATTCCCAAGTGTAACACCAGAGGAATAAACAGCTATGGGGAACACCCATGTGGGGAGCGCTGGAGCACAAAACCCCTCCCGATGTAATAGGAGGTGGCCGAGTAAAAATAAGAAAATTTCCTACCCGCTGTATTGCAACATCATAAAACAGTACTAAAACCACCCGACAGTAGTAAACATTATGAGTTCGAGTAGTAGGGGAAATATTATCTGTATAGTTCAGGTCTTTGTATATAGTCCGTACCACATGTGCCACGGCCCTCTATGACAGACAAACAAATATAGATCACCTTGAGACCAAAGCAACTCAGAAGTGCGCAAGTGTCCACAACTCACGTGACCTAGCTATTTCATTGTTCAGCTGCCGCCTCACTGGAGCCCCCGCTGCCATCGTCAGCCGCATTGGAGGGGGTCCGACTGCGTTGTTTGAGAGTCTTAGCAAAGTCCATCGCCGATTTTGGGGTGGTGAATATTGTGGGCTTTCCATTTACTTCAATACGCAGCCGTGCTGGATAGAGCATTGCATAGGGTATCTGTGCCGATATGAGAAGTTTTTTGATAGGTTGGTATTCTCTCCGCGCCTCCTGCACGGCTGCGGTAAAATCGGGATAGAAGGCAAAGGTATTCACTTCATGGGTGATGCTACCTTTTTCTCGAGCCATGCGAAGGATAGCGTCCCGGTCCCTATAATTCAATAAGCGAGCTATGATGGGGCATGGTGAGGCACCTGGGGGGGACGACGAGCGGCCAGGGAACGATGGGCTCGTTCCACTATTAAGACCTGAGACAGTTGTTCCACACCAAAAATCTCTTGAAGGAGCTTTTCCACATAGGTCTCAAGACGGCCCGTGTTTGTAGACTCGGGCAGGCCAGTGATGCGCACGTTATTACGTCTGGATCTGGCCTCCAAATCCTCGTTTCGGGCTTGTATTACAGCCAACACTTTTTCCATAGATGACGCTCTAGAGGTCACTTGTTGCAAGCCATCTTCAGCATCTGAAATACGCGTTTCTGCCTCCCCCAGGCGCAACGCATGTTTGTCCAGCTTCGTGGACATATGATCCATTCGCAAGTTTAGATTATCGATTTTCCCATCAATGGATTGCAAGCTGGCTTGTACCGCAAGAAGAGTTTTGTCAATGTTAGTTAAATGATCACTGGGCGCGTCGGCTTCCGAATCAGAGGCTGCATGCTGAGAAGCTTTGCCCGATTTGCGGGGTTCAAAAGTGAGGCACGGTTGGCCGCGCTCTATTTTCCCCATGTTTGTATCACCGGACTGAGGCGCACAAGAATGATGGGTATCTTACGAGCAAAGGTCCGCCTGCTGCACAATGCCAAATGATCCTGCGTATAGATAAGAGCTAGGGTAAAATCACAACGTGACTGAGAGTGTCGCACATTCCGTCTTCGCGCTGTGTCACAGCAAGGTGAAATGATGAGCAATGGTAGGCGAGCGAGGCAACGAAGGTATGGCAGAGGTGTGCACTAGAATTGCACCTATTGGGTGGCCTGTGGGCTCTGCAGTGAATCGCAATCCGCAGTGTGGGCCTGTGGCGCCCGGCAACTGCCACCAGTGTTATGGAAGGTACGCAGGTCTACACAAATACAGCGTCTCCGCCTCGGATCCAACTCTCAAGTCGCAGGAAGGTCCACGCCTAATATTGAGATGGGCGATAATAGGCTCCGGCGAACGTTATGGGGTTGTGTGTGTCTCGCGCCCCAGCACAGCGGCTCCGCCGCATAAAGAAAGAGGAGACGAGACAGATCCTGACCCATTCAGGGCCACACACCTCCACACGGCTATATAGGGCAAAATGAGCAAGGGCTGTGGGGTGGGTGGCCTCGGCCAGCAAGGTACTGGGTAAGTAGCAGAGGATTCCCACAGGGGTTACCGTCTTTCAGTTCTAGGGCAAAGGCGCTACTATTCCCAAGCACACCCGGTATGCGTTGATTCCTCTTCTCGGGCAACACCCCACCCGGCCACGCAGCGAAGATCAGGAGCAGGCCCAGCGAAGGACAGCTGCGAGGAAGGTCGCACTCGTAGGTCAGTCGCTCTGGGTTATGGATGCCGCCGCTCCAAAGCGCAGTCGGCGCGCGGTGATCCTTCTGCATGGTGGCTTCCCACCAGGTCACGCATCAGGCATTGGTAAAGGCCTCCCGGTTGCAGCAGGAGTAGGCCCTGCAGAAGTTAGCATCAAGGTAGGCCGTACACAGAACTGAGCCGCACCGCGGCACTCACCCGGTCGGCCGGTCCGATCTCAGCGGCGGTCCACAGCAGCCCCAATGTGGGTCAAGCCAGCAGCCCTGAACGTCAGGTTGGCCCACACCGCCTCTGGCAGCTCACAACCAGCACCCTGCTCGGGCCAGGGCCGAAAGTGAGCCCGCTCTTCAGGTGCTAGAATATCTCGCACCGGGTTGCCTGCCGCTCCCGATCCGACCCACACAGTGCACAGGTCAACAGCGCAGCAGCGCGATCCTCCCCTGACGCCCGCAGGCCGCGGCCCACACCGCTCGTAGCTCGCTGCAGTCCCGCCCTCAGAGCGTGCCCCGGGCCGCCATGTTGTCCACGCGGGCCCGATGTTTCACCAGCCTCATTCTCGGCCAATTGACCACGTAGCAACTAGAACAGCTCGCCCAAAGCAGCCCGCAGCACTCCGCTACTCTTTTCTGATAGTTTGGGTGTCCACCATGGGCAGGAAGACAATGATCTTGAGCGGATTAATGGCTCGGCCGGCGGAGCTGCTCTACAGAGCGGCCATCTTGCCGTGCGCCCTCTAGCGCCCCCATATTGAATTAATAATTAACTGTTGTTGGGAGTCTTCTTTAAATTAGCTAGAAGGTCACAAGCACCGGTGTTGGCAATTAAGTTCTGGAGCAGAGCACCGGAATACACCGACTCAAATTAAGCACTGCCTCCAAAATATACTTTTCAAAAGTGAGGGGCACTGAATTCCATATAAGTGGGAAAAGAAAGTTAACTGAATTATTTAAGAAAGACAGCAACCAATCCATACATAGAACTTTAAATTGTACTCGCTTTGCCACTTAAAACATGTTAAGCTGAGTCAGGAAAAACGAGGAACCATTGTCAAACTCTGGTGTTATACAAAGAATATGATGTTGGTGTGCCGGTTGGCACATTGTATTCTCCGGTGTCTGCCAACCGCGGGCAGACGGAATCGAAGCTGGAGCCACATAGTGCCACCTGGCAGTGCTGGAGAGTTTTTGCTGTGGGAAAAAAAATCTACATCAAGTATGGTGCCTGGAGGAAAGTCCTAATGTGAACAATTTGCAGGAAGATATAGTATGTACTGGACATATTGTTACCATAGGTAAGTAAAATTTTCATTAGAGCAAATATTTGTCTCTGTTTTCTTTGGTTCCTCTCTGCCCCTTATCACTCAATCTGCCATCTGTCCAGTTTGTTCCAGGTAGCTACAGGAGTGACCACACGTGCAAGCCTTGAGCTCCTGTCTCTACGACACTTACCTCTTACCTGAAACAATATCCTGCAAGCTCCCTTGTGCCTTTGTAGCCATTACCCTGCAGCAGTAACTCTCATGCAGCCCTCCCACATCAATCAGTTAACACATACCACTGCTGTTACACTGTTTTGCCAACCAGAATCCAGCTTAAGAAACCATATTAAAGGATGTCAAAATAATGTTCTTAGAGCATGGTAACTGGTAACATGGGGCTTAAAAGAGTTAATTCGTAAACCACCTTGAATTCAATTTCCACTCTGCCTGTACAATACTTTGTAATTGTATTTTGTAAAATATCATAATTGATAGACTTTGCTTTAGATCTTTTTTGCCTTAGTCTCTACAGTGTATTAAATTGTGTTTTATTTCCTGTTTTTGATATAAGTAAGTTATATATGCTCTCGCCCTCTTTTCCCTCCCTCCCCCTTTTGCTATACAGTTTATTATGATGTAGAGTGCTGTATCTTTTTATTACTTTGTTTGTATATCATTTTTTCCTCTAAGATCGTTTCATATACATAACTGTTACTATGTATTGTTTCTTATGGACTTAAGCACTTATTAATTGTTGTATCTCTACTTTTTCTATAATAAATTTAAACTTAAAAAAAAAAAAGTTAATTTATGTCAATCTTCACAGTTACTGATATTGCTAAACAAATCTTTTAAGTTAGTAGGTAAACTCATTGTTAAATGTAGACCTGCCACTGCCTCCTTGCCTGTGTTTTTGAAGGGCTCATAGCCGACTCGTCCTCAGAATCTAGCCATTCGCAATGTCAAAGACTATTTTTCGACTTCGTAAACTGTAACTAATAGGATGCCATTTGCTCCGTCTAATATGTTTAACTTCTGCCAGTGTCCTGGAGTCCTTCTTTATTCACTGGCATGTATATTATCTACTGCTTGCAAGTTGTTACCCTCCCGGCACATCTCTTTACCCAAACCCTCTTTATCTACTTAAAGAACTATATACCTTGACTGGTCTTTAATTGAGAGTTATTCCTGTTTATTCTCTTTCTATGAGGAGGAAGCAGGAACTGTAGAGTTGGCTGCTGTCCTATTATTTTAAAAATCAAATTTTAATCTCTTGGAGCTGCTAAACTATTGACCAGTATCCCAAATATCTCTTCCTGCTGGAATCTCACTCTTCAGCACAAACCTTTTATTAAGACAAGTTTGAGGCAGGTTTAGACTGGTCAGTAGATCTGAATCTGTGGTGACCGTAGTATCACAAGGTTAATTGAGGTGGTATCCAAAGTGTTAAAAGAGGCCTTGATTCTACTATATCTGTCAGTGGCCTCTTTTACAGTTGACCACTTCGTCCCTTTAAACTGCCTTGACCAGATAAGCTTCAGAGGCATAGCATAGAGGCCTTGTTTGTCATTGGTTTCAGAGTTGATTCCTTCATTGCTATAATCATGATATGCTTCTGCATCATTCCTAATTCTGCCTTATAATTTACACTTAAAACATCAAGATTCTCTAATTCCAAGGAGACATAAATGAAAAAACTTTCCACTTGAAACTTGGTATAGTGGAGGTCAGACATTGGATCTGCTGGGAGGGAAAGTCCCCTACATGGTGAATGGGTGTATACCTCTGCCCTGTGTGCCAGTCTGCATGAGAAAATGATATCCTGGCCTTGTTGTTTGGCCCTAGCTTCACACTAACCTAGCATGTGTACAGAGGCCAAGGCCTGTCCCTGGTAATGCGTGGAACAGAACCTGTGACCTGGGGGTGCACAAAGCATGCCCCATAGTGGATGTAGGACTACTGTCCATACCTTGGGTGGATTACATAAATCAACGGCGTCAGTGTCTTTTTTTTTTATTATTAGTGTTTCCAGACCTTTTTCTCTTTGTCACGGAGAGGGTGGTCTACTGACCTCTTTTATATAGAGTTTTACTTTTGTATCAACACAATAACCTTGCACTGACCTTCAATGTGCTTGTTGACTGCATATATTTGCAGTGAGTGTGTGACACCTGTATAGCAGTAGGACTGTATGTGTGGTGATTGTCTGAGTACTGGGACCAGTGGGATACATTTCGGATTCTCATGATTTAGCACAACACAAAATGAAGGGTGGATACTGCTTCCCCAGAGGATGGAAGTATATTGACTGTATTCCTGTGGCGAAAGGGTGCAGTCCCAGACATTGAAGTGAGGGACGATGGAGCCATGATTCCCTGAGAAAGAATCGGCTGCTGATTTCTTCTTTCTGAGCTCAGAAATTTGGTAGATGGTAGAGGTAAGGGGTAGGGCTGCCGTTTCAGTTATTCAAGGTGATGATGTTTCTGGACAGGGTCTGTCCTTTTCACTGTCCCTGTTTAGTGATTCAGGAAGTCTGATAATAGCCTGGCGAATAGATCCTGCATTTGATTGTACCCTTGTTTTGGTTACTCCTGTATAGAAAAATAACAATATATCCTTTGGTTGGCAAATACTGAGAGAACTCTTACTCATTCACTGACCTAAATCACACACATTCAATCAGGGGGATACAGTAGCAATTGAAAAAGCAGTGTGCCAGTACACAAGAAAAATATTAGAAATGTTATGTATCAATGTATTAAAAGCATATAAAACAATTGTAGCAAATTAAAAAACAGTTAATCATACATAGTATATTTATGTTCAAAATCAAAAAACATCACACTATAAATAAACAAATGAACTGACTCAATAACAAAGACAATTAGACGAGAGTATTAAAAAGACACTACACTTTGTCATAAAGGGACCATATCCGTATGAGGTAACGTTGGGGCTGGACCCTGATGTACAAAAGACAATCAATATCTAGTGTGGCAGCCCACTGTGGGGATTATGGTTCTATTGCGTCAACGCGTTTCGATGGTATTATCTTGATGTAAACCATCTTTATCAAGACTAAAGACATTACTCTCTGATGATATCTACAATTAAAAACATACAATTATTACACATAGACAATAACCAAAACGGGCAATATATAATATAAGATGTATATTTTAATAATTTAACAGATTAATCATGTGATTGAAATGTTCTGTTTATATTGCCCGTTTTGGTTATTGTCTATGTGTAATAATTGCATGTTTTTAATTGTAGATATCATCAGAGATTAACCCCTTTGATGCTCATGACGGAATGGTTCCGTCATGAGCATCGGTGCCCCTGTGCTCATGACGGAACCATTCCGTCATGAGGCCAGGGGCACGAAAACCCTCTGCTGCAGACAGCAGAGGGATTTCTATTTCACCCCTGTGACCTTGGGAGCTGGGGAAGAGCTTCCCCAGCTCCCGAGGCCCCTCCCTGGTTTCTGTGCCATGAGGATCAGCGCGCACGTCGCGCTGTCCTCATTGCACAGAAATCGAAACTGAAATGAGCCTTTAGGCTCATTTCAGTTTCACTTTCTATGTGCTCAGGGGCTATCTCAGCCCCCGGGCACGTAGAAAGATGGGAGAGGTATCATTGGAAAGGGGAGAATCTCCCTTTCCAATGGTACCTCTCCCAGTGGATCCCTGCTTGGGGATCGCCCCAGGAGGGCGATCCCCAAGCAGGGATCCACCCACTAGACACCAGGGAGGGGGGAGTGGCCCCTTGGGCAAGGGCTTTTGCTCCCCCCAATTTTTTTGGGTGTGATTTAGTCTTTTGCCCCCCGGGGGGGCAAAAAGCCCACTAGACCCCAGGAATATTTTTGTTTGCCGCATAATTTATTAGGGTGGGGGCTGCCTGCAAAATGTACAGCCTTTCTGCCCCCACTGGGGGGCAGTAGCCCCCAATCTGCCCACCCGGGGGGGCAAAAAGCCCACTATCCGCCAGGGATTTTTTTTAATCATAATTTGTGGTGGGAGCTGCCCAATATGGGCATGCCCATGCCCCCACCCACCCCCACAAAAATGACAGCCTTTCTGCCCCCCCTGGGGGGCAGCTGGGGGCATTGGCCCCAAATCTGCCCCCCCGGGGGGGCAAAAAGCCCAGTAGACGCCAGGGATTTTATGGGCAAATTTTAATTAGGGTGGGGGCTTTGGCATGCCCATTTAGGGCAGCACCCACCCTAATTAAAATTTGCCCAAAAAACTCCCTGGCGTCTAGTGGACTTTCTGCCCCCCCCTGGGGGGCAGATGGGGGCATTAGTCCCCAATCTGCCCCGCTGGGGGGGGGGCAAAAAGCCCACTAGATGCCAGGGATTTTTTGGGGCAAATTTGAATTAGGGTGTTGGCTCCCAAAACGGGCATGCCCATGCCCCCACCCCCTCCCCCGCAAAAATAACAGCCTTCCTTTCCCCCTGGGGGGCAGATGGGGCAGTAGCCCCCAATCTGCCCCCCTGGGGGGGCAAAAAGCCCAGTAGACGCCAGGGATTTTATGGGCAAATTTTAATTAGGGTGGGGGCATTGGCATGCCCATTTGGGCAGCCCTCACCCTAATAAAATTTGCCTAAGCACTCCCTGGCGTCTAGTGGACTTTTGTCTCCCTCGGGGGCAGATGGGGGCATTAGCCCCCAATCTGCCCCGCCGGGGGTAAAAAGCCCACTAGACGCCAGGGAGTTTTTTGGGGCAAATTTTAATTAGGGTGGGGGCTCCCAAAATGGGCATGCCCATGCCCCCACCCCCTCCCCTGCAAAAATAACAGCCTTCCTGCCCCCCCTGGGGGGCAGAGGGGGCAGTAGCCCCCAATTTGCCCCCCCGGGGGGACAAAAAGCCCACTAGACGCCAGGGATTTTTTGGGGCAAATTTTAATTAGGGTGGGGGCTGCCCAAAACGGGCATGCCAATGCCCCCACCCCCCACCCGCAACAATTACAGCCTTTCTGCCCCCCCAGGGGGGGCAAAAAGCCCACTAGACGCCAACGATTACGCTGGCTTTTTTATGTGTGGGGGTGGGGGCTGCCCAGAATGGGCATACCAATGCCCCTACCCCCCAATAAAATAGCCACAGTGTTTCTGCCCCCCCTTGGGGGCATATCGGGGCAACCCCACCCCCCCGATATCCCCCCCTAGGGCAACAGAAAGCCGACTAGGCACAGATTTGTTTTTAGCAATATGCCTACCTCTGGATTTTGGGCCCTAGCGCAGCCGGCACATAGGGAAACCTAGCAAACCTGTACATTTTTGATAACTAGACACCCAGGGGAATCCAGGATGGGGTGACTTGACTCGCTCTCACCAGGTTCTGTTACCCAGAATCCCTTGCAAACCTCAAAATGTGTATAAAAAAACACATTTTCCTCACATTTCTGTGGTGGAAAGTTCTGGAATCTGTGCGGATCCACAAAATTCCACTCACCCCGCATTCCCCAAAGTCTTCCGAGAAAAATGGTACCTCACTTGTGTGGGTCAAGTACCCGCGACAGGCAAGGGCCCAAAACCTAGTGAGGCGACATCAAAATTACCTATCACAAACCAACCTGGTTTTGCACGGAGGTTACCTGGGTTTTTGGCCCCGGGGTCGGCGGCCATCTAGGGAAACCTACCAAACCCACACATTTCTGAAAACTAGACACCCGGGGGATTCCAGGGAGGTATGGCTTGCGTGGATCCCCCAACGTTTTCTTACCCAGAATCCCCTGCAAACCTCAAATTTGAGGCGACATCAAAATTGCCTATCACAAAATGTTTTGGGCCCTTGCCTGTCGCGGGTACTTGGGCCTCCCACCCGAGTGAGGCACCATTTCTATCGGGAGACCTGGGGGAACGCTCGGTGGTAGGAAATTTGTGTCAGCCCGGTGATGCCACAACTTTCCCACACACAAATGTGTGAAAAAGTGATTTTTTTCAGCAAAATTTCAGGTTTGCAGGGGATTCTGGGTAAGAAAACGTTGGGGGATCCACGCAAGCCATACCTCCCTGGAATCCCCCGGGTGTCTACTTTTCAGAAATGTGTGGGTTTGGTAGGTTTCCCTAGGTGGCCGCCGAGCCCCGGGCCAAAAAGTCAAGGGACCCCCCTTGCAAAACCAGGTCGTTTTGTGATAGGCAATTTTGATGTCGCCTCAATACGTTTTGGGCCCTTGCCTGTCGCGGGTACTAGGGCCTCCCACCAGAGTGAGGCACCATTTTTATCGGGAGACCTGGGCGAACGCTGGGTGGTAGGAAATTTGTGTCAGCCCGGTGATGCCACAACATTCCCACACACAAATGTGTGAAAAAAGTGATTTCTTCAGCACAATGTCAGGTTTGCAGGGGATTCTGGGTAAGAAAACGTTGGGGGATCCACGCAAGCCATACCTCCCTGGAATCCCCCGGGTGTCTAGTTTTCAGAAATGTGTGGGTTTGGTAGGTTTCCCTAGGTGGCCGCCGAGCCCCGGGCCAAAAGGTCATGGGACCCCCCTTGCAAAACCAGGTCGTTTTGTGATACGCAATTTTGATGTCGCCTCAATACGTTTTGGGCCTTTGCCTGTCGTGGGTACTTGGGCCTACCACCAGAGTGAGGCAACCTTTTTATCGGGAGACCTGGTGGAACGCTGGGTGGTAGGAAATTTGTGTCAGCCCGGTGATGCCACAACTTTCCCACACACAAATGTGTGAAAAAAGTGATTTTTTCAGCAAAAGTTCAGGTTTGCAGGGGATTCTGGGTAAGAAAACGTTGGGGGATCCACGCAAGGCATACCTCACTGGAATCCCCCGGGTGTCTACTTTTCAGAAATGTGTGGGTTTGGTAGGTTTCCCTAGGTGCCGGCAGAGCTAGGGTTCAAAAACTACAGCTAGGCACTTTGTAAAAAAAGGGTCATTTTTCACTGTGAAAATGTGGTGTGTCCACGTTGCGTTTTGCGCTCTTTCCTATTGTGGGCACGAGGCCTACCCATACAAGTGAGGTACCATTTTTCTCGGAAGACTTTGGGGAACGCTGGGTGGGTGGAATTTTGTGGATCCACGCAGATTCCAGAACTTTCCACCACAGAAAAGTGAGGATAATGTGGGTTTTTTGACAATGTTTTAGGTTTTCAAGGGATTCTGGGTAACAGAACCTGGTGAGAGCCAGTCAAGTCACCCCATCCTGGATTCCCCTGGGTGTCTAGTTTTCAAAAATGTATAGGTTTGCTAGGTTTCCCTAGGTGCCGGCAGAGCTAGGATTCAAAAACTACAGCTAGGCACTTTGCAAAAAAAGGGTCATTTTTCACTGTGAAAATGTGGTGTGTCCACGTTGCGTTTTGCGCTGTTTCCTGTCACGGGCACTAGGCCTACCCACACAAGTGAGGTACCATTTTTCTCGAAATACTTTGGGGAATGCGGGGTGGGTGGAATTTTGTGGATCCACGCAGATTCCAGAACTTTCTACAACAGAAAAGTGAGGAAAATGTGGTTTTTTTGACAATCTTTTAGGTTTGCAAAGGATTCTGGGTACCAGAACCTGGTGAGAGCCAGTCAAGTCACCCCATCCTGGATTCCCCTGGGTGTCTAGTTTTCCAAAATGTATAGGTTTGCTAGGTTTCCCTAGGTGCCGGCAGAGCTAGGGTTCAAAAACTACAGCTAGGCACTTTGCAAAAAAAGGGTCATTTTTCACTGTGAAAATGTGGTGTGTCCACGTTGTGTTTTGCGCTGTTTCCTGTCGCGGGCACTAGGCCTACCCACACAAGTGAGGTACCATTTTTCTTGGAAGACTTTGGGGAACACGGGGTGGGTGGAATTTTGTGGATCCACGCAAATTCCAGAACTTTCCACCACAGAAAAGTGAGGAAAATGTGTTTGTTTTCACAATTTTTTAGGTTTGCAAGGGATTCTGGGTACCAGAACCTGGTGAGAGCCAGTCAAGTCACCCCATCCTGTATTCCCTTGGGTGTCTAGTTTTCAAAAATGTATAGGTTTGCTAGGTTTCCCTAGGTGCCGGCAGAGCTAGGGTTCAAAAACTACAGCTAGGCACTTTGCAAAAAAAGGGTCATTTTTCACTGTGAAAATGTGGTGTGGCCACGTTGCGTTTTGCGCTGTTTCCTGTCACGGGCACTAGGCCTACCCACACAAGTGAGGTACCATTTTTCTCAAAAGACTTTGGGGAACACGGGGTGGGTGGAATTTTATGGATCCACGCAGATTCCAGAACTTTCCACCACAGAAATGTGAGGAAAATGTGGTTTGTTTGACAATTTTTTAGGTTTGCAAGGGATTCTGGGTACCAGAACCTGGTGAGAGCCAGTCAAGTCATCCCATCCTGGATTTCTCTGGGTGTCTAGTTTTCAAAAATGTATAGGTTTGCTAGGTTTCCCTAGGTGCCGGCAGAGCTAGGGTTCAAAAACTACAGCTAGGCACTTTGCAAAAAAAGGGTCATTTTTCACTGTGAAAATGTGGTGTGTCCACATTGCGTTTTGTGCTGTTTCCTGTCGCGGGCACTAGGCCTACCCACACAAGTGAGGTACCATTTTTCTTGAAAGACTTTGGGGAACGCGGGGTGGGTGGAATTTTGTGGATCCACGCAGATTCCAGAACTTTCCACCACAGAAAAGTGAGGAAAATGTGTTTTTTTTACAATGTTTTAGGTTTGCAAGGGATTCTGGGTACCAGAACCTGGTGAGAGCCAGTCAAGTCACCCCATCCTGGATTCCCCTGGGTGTCTAGTTTTAAAAAATGTATAGGTTTCCTAGGTTTCCCTAGGTGCCGGCAGAGCTAGGGTTCAAAAACTACAGCTAGGCACTTTGCAAAAAAAGGGTTATTTTTCACTGTGAAAATGTGGTGTGTCCACGTTGCGTTTTGCGCTGTTTCCTGTCGCGGGCACTAGGCCTACCCACACAAGTGAGGTACCATTTTTTTTGGAAGACTTTGGGGAACGCGGGGTGGGTGGAATTTTGTGGATCCACGCAGATTCCAGAACTTTCCACCACAGAAAAATGAGGAAAATGTGTTTTTTTGGGACAATTTTTTAGGTTTGCAAGGGATTCTGGGTACCAGAACCTGGTGAGAGCAGGTTAAGTCACCCCATCCTGGATTCCCCTGGGTGTCTAGTTTTCAGAAATGTATAGGTTTGCTAGGTTTCCCTAGGTGCCGGCAGAGCTAGGGTTCAAAAACTATAGCTAGGCACTTTGCAAAAAAAGGTTCATTTTTCACTGTGAAAATGTGGTGTGTCCACGTTGCGTTTTGGGCCGTTTCCTGTCGCGGGCACTAGGCCTAACCACACAAGTGGGGTACCGTTTTTCTCAAAAGACTTTGGGGAACACGGGGTGGGTGGAATTTTGTGGATCCACGCAGATTCCAGAACTTTCCGATGTGCAGATATCAGAAAGGCACAGAGCAGGACTGGAGTCAGAGCGGTGCCCCTTCCCTGAGATGTTGCCAGGGCATAGAACTCACCAATGAAATTGACAAATTTGGTGGTTATTTACAATTGAAGCGCCCTTTCTGAGAACATCTGAATGAAAATCTTATTTTAAATCGAGTACATATGGAAATCATTTTAATAGAGGTTGTCCCCTATTTCAGAGTGACTGCTATCTAAACCAGCATTCTTGTAAATAACAGAAGCTAAACCTTCAATATTTACTCAATGGATCAGATTCCTTAGAGAACTTTTAGAAGCATCAATTGAACACAAGCTGAAATGGAACAATTATAAGAAACGATAATTGTTGTCTATAAGTAAAAGAGTCCTGAAGAAGGTGGCATATTGATTTCTTTCCACCGAAACGCCCGTCGACAACTTTTTAAATTGGATTTGTTTTTGATAATTGTTTTAAATTGTATTTTTGCATTTTAAGTTTGAGTAAACTTTAAATCATGGTATAAAATTGTTCTTTTCCGCCTATGAATGCATTTGATAGTGGACATTTTTCACAAAGAGAAACATCTGATTAATATCTTTAAAAAGATTGTGATTGAACGGCAGGATAAGTTGAGAACGTATGCATTTATGATATAAAATATACTCTTTTTTAACTAAATGTTTTAAAATATTTTTGGGTAAATCAATTGTATTTTTGTATTTTCAAAATAAACTTTTGATAGTTTTGCAGATATGAGTTCAGTTGTTCTTTATAATACTGTATGGATGAATGAAAAAGTTTTGTTAACAATAGGGTTTAAAAAAATTAACATAGCAGGGGATATTTGTTTGTTTTATTGTAGTTCTGGGGTTAAGCCATATCTCCTGATCAAGGCTTCCTCCAAAGGAGCATAAGACATCTGCTCCTCACCTGTTAAGACTAGCAAAGTTTCTATCCCCTCTGTTAGGAAGCAGCTCCACAACCCGCTCCCCAGTCTCTCTCAGGGATTCTGTGTGACCTCATTGCTACCTCATACCCCTTGAACCACTGACCAATGTGTCAGGATCCCGATGACGAATACCCGACGGAGCTCCCATATTTCCCACTGAGACTTTTACCAGCGTACTCTCGTCCCGTCCACAGGCTGGCCTGGAGCCCTTTAAGAGAATCCTTCCTGACAATCTCCAGGGGGCGGGGCTGATGACGTATCCCACAGATGTCCTATCGGAGGAAACGCACGGCGCCACAAGAGGAGAGGCACATCTGACGGGAGCAGAAGGGAGTTCCCCAGCCGGAAAAGACCCAGAGACGTGGAAGCCAAGGGAGGTAGACGAGCCGAAGAGTGAGCCGACCGAAGACGCGGGCCCCGAGACGACCGTCAGGCCAGGAGGCCAACAAGACCGCTACTCGCCCCGCCACTCTCCCGGAGGAGGGTGGCTCCACAAGGTACGGGCGAAATTCCAGGGGTTTTCAGGGCACTGGCAGGGGAGGGAATCCGTCTAGAGGGAGGACACGCTAGGAGTCACTCGGTGCGTGGTTTTAGGTGATCCTTCCCTCACTTCCTTCTCCTACTGCCACGAGGCATCCCCTTTCGGTTAAACTGACCCGGTGTTATTTCTGTTTGGTTTTCCCCTTTCGGTCGCGAGTCTTGGGACGGCGACAGAAGCAATACGACAGCAATCTTCACTCCCAGCCAGACGGTGCTCTTGGTGAAGACGGGAGAGGCCCAACCAGGAGGAACTGTGTTACCGTGGACTTTAAATATTTCTGGTGTAACCACAATAAAATTCCCTACTCAACACTTATCCTTACGGGTCTTTACCTCATTGTGCACAGAGGAAGCGTGTACCCAAACCCTTCACACGACAAAGTGGTGGAGAATGCGGGCATAATACCATCGATATAGGATGGAGAACCTTGTTTATCAGCTAAATGAAGGGCAAGCCAAGTTGGAATGGGCCATAGAGAGGAGCACGAGCCAAGCAGAGGCAGACCGGGCTGTGTTTTCGGCGGCCATTCAGACACAGGCAGACAACGTGGCAAAACTAGCGGAGGGACAGAGTCAGCTTATCCTGGGTCTTGGGCAAGGGAGAAGTCCTGCTTCTCCAGGTACTGTGGTCCCTTTACAGAAATACGTCCCCGGTGAGGACCCCGTATCGTTCTTCTTGAATTTCGAAAGGGCCGCCAGGGCCAGTGGGTGGCCAACAGATCGCTGGCCCTTCTACTTGGCTCCTTTGCTTACTGCTGAAGCGCAAGCTGCATACCAGGTAGTTAACACGGATGGCACTGCAGTATACGGAGTGGTCAAACAATACATACTGGATCGCCTTGGGGTGGACGATGAGACCCATTGCCTCAAATTCCGACAGGAGCGGGGACTGCCCGGAGACACCCCAAAGACTATTCTATAAAATAAAGGACGCCGCTGACAGGTGGCTTAAGCCTCTAGAGACGGGTATAGAGGAAGTAATGAACAAGATTTACCTGGAACAGTACCTGGAAGCTCTGCCATATGGAACCCAAAGGTGGCTTCGTCAGCATGCTGGTCTGACTTTGGAGCACGCAGTCGAAATGGCTACCTCCTTTACCCGAGCACAAAACCGTACTTTGACCAAAGAGCCATAGAGACCGCAAAGGGGACCCCCGCCCTCTAAAACTGAGAGAAGGCCCCTCAAACCCATCATGGAGCCTTTTAGACCACGACCCGCGAGGCCTGACCATTTGGGCATGTCCAGCCCACAGTGTTTCGAGTGGGGCCACATAGCCCGTTTCTGCCGGAAGAAAAGGGAGAAAAACGAAGAAGAACCCATGGACGTGAGCTATGCTCCTCGGACCGTCCTATACGCCCAAGAGACGGGACATATCTACTACGTGAGTGTTCTGGTAAACCAACAAGGAGTAACAGCCCTCCTTGACTCAGGATGTAAACACTCGGTAGCCCGGGAAGAAATAGTCCCTGCCTCCCAGATCTTGCCCGGAAAGACTGTCAACATACGTTGTGTGCATGGGGACGTTAGGGAGTATCCTGTTGCCCGATTAACCATACAAACCAAGACAGGACTAGAGACCACGGCCAACGTAGGGGTTCTCCCTTTTCTCCCCGAACCACTCATCATAGGGGTAGATAATCCTTGTTTCCATTCACTCTTAACCAAGGCTCTGGAAGCCTCTTCCTCACTATCCTGCCCTCACAACAACCTGTTGGCTTCTGAACCTTGGGCTATGGACAAACACTTCAGGGTAGCTCAGTTAAATGATAGCACCCTTAGTAACGCATGGCAGAGAGCACAGGAGACAAAAAACGACCCAATAAAAACCTACCCTTGTTTTATTGAACAAAACGGACTGCATAGCTAAAGAAGATAGCTAAAGAAGGAGCAGATCCCCAGTTATTGGTTCCGGCTAGTTTCCGAGACCAGGTTTTTGTTTTTTGCCCATTCCCATCTTCTAGCAGGCCACTGTGGGGCGGAAAAAACCAGTCAGGCGATTCTAAACAATTTTTATTGGCCAGGGATCTACCTCCAAATCAAGAAGTACTGTCAGGAGTGTGTTATCTGTCAGAAGCGGAATCCCTACATCCCTCCAAAGGTACCCCTCCAGCCCCTCCCCATTATCAGCCGCCCCTTCGAAAGAATAGGTATGGACCTTATAGGTCCCCTCCCTAAGTCCACCAAGGGCTATCAATATGTCCTTATGATCGTGGACTATGCCACGCGCTATCCTGAGGCTTTTCCCCTCCGAACTTCCACCTCTACGACCATAGCCCAAAAACTAATTGAAGTGTTTTCCCGGATGGGGTTTCCCCGTGAGATACTCACAGACCAGGGAACCCCATTTGTTTCCCGACTGATGAGGGAGGTCTGTAAGCAGCTAGACATTAAACACATCAAAACGTCCGTATACCACCCCTAAACGGACGGCCTCGTAGAGAGGTACAATGGAAACCTAACGCTTACCCTAAAAAAGCTGTTAACGGGGGACGGAAGGAACTGGGACCAACTCCTTCCTCTTGCCTTGTTTGTCATCCGCAGCACGGTCCAAAGCAGCCTGGGTGTCTCCCCGTTCAAACTCTTATTCGGTAGGAAACCCCCCTTTTAGAAATCACAAAAGAGAGCTGGGAAGAACAGGGTGTGACGGAGGCACAAGCCCTACTTGATTATGCCAATCAAGTAAAGGCAAGACTTCATAAATTGAGAACGATCGCTAATGACATTCTAGAAAGGGCACAGGGTCAGCAAAGATACCACTATGACAAGGGAAAAATGTGGAGGGAGTTCCAAACAGGGGATTGGGTCTTGGTCCTTCTCCCTTCCTCTACCCATAAACTAAGGAAAGAGTGGCAAGGGCCATATGAGGTGAAAAGGAAGATAGGAAAGACCACCTACGTGCTGAGCCTATCTTCTAAAAAAAAACAAATGTACCATGTAAACCTGTTGAAGAAGTGATTGGGCCCAAACCCTGTACAGAATCACTGGCTGCTCCACTCCCTACCACGGTAGATAACACTCTCCTTAACCCTGAGTTACGAGCCACAGAGGAAGAGGAGATAAGGGTTCTCCTACGTTCCTTCTCTGACGTATTTTCGGATCGACCCGGTAGGACCACCTTGGCGACCCACTGTATACCCACTGTTGAGGGGGGTCGTAGTTAGACAAAAACCGTACCAGGTGCCCGAAGTACGCAGAGCGGCCCTAAGAAAAGAAGTTGAAGACATGTTAGCCTTAGGAGTCGTGGTGCCCTCAAAGAGCAATTGGTGTTCACCGATTGTCCTAGTCCCCAAACCCGATGGCAGTACACGATTTTGTATTGATTTCAGGGCGGTAAACCGTATATCGAAACAGGATGGGTATCCCCTTCCCCGAGTAGACAAACTAATCGAGCGCCTAGGTGAGGCTCGTTATATCTCCACCATCGACCTCACCAAAGGCTACTGGCAGATTCCGCTGCATCCAGGGGATCAAGAGAAAACAGCATTTGCCACTCCTGACGGGTTATTCCATTTTACAGTACTGCCCTTTGGCCTCCATGGTGCCCCCGCTAGCTTTCAGAGGCTCATGGATACCCTCCTGAGAAGTCATCTGGGGTACTCCTCTGCATATCTTGATGATATCATCGTGTACAGCAAAACCTGGGCTGAACATCAGTCCCATCTTACTGCCATCCTGTCTGAACTGCGGAAAGCCAACCTGCATATCAATGCAAAAAAGTCTAGATTCGCATTTCAAAAGGTGAAATACCTCGGGTACATGTTGGGAAAAGGGCTGATAGAACCCCAAGCCGAAAAAGTGAGGGCTATACAAGATACTCCATTCCCTACCAATAAAAAAGAGTTGAGGGCATTCCTTGGTCTTGTCGGCTATTACAGACGCTTCATCCCCCTTTTTTCGGACATCGCTGCGACTCTTACGGAGTTGCTTAAAAAAACAACTGCACCCTCCCGCCTTAAGTCCCCATCTGCACAGGAACTGCACACATTCCAGACCCTTAAAACCACACTCACCTCTTCCCCAGTGTTACTCACTCCAAACTTCCAACTCCCCTTTATACTTCAGACTGATGCATTAGGGGTACGAATCTGAGCTGTCCTTTCCCAGTTAGACAGTGTCGGGCGGGAAAAACCTATACTTTATATAAGCAGGAAACTCTTCCCTAGAGAGCAAGCTTATCCTACGATAGAAAAAGAGTGCCTAGCCCTGAAATGGAGTGTAGAGAAACTACGGTATTACCTGGAAGGACGTTCTTTTACACTGTATACAGACCACGCCCCCCTCACCTGGTTGCATAGGAACAAGGGCTGTAACAACAGGGTTCTTCGTTGGTTCTTGGCCCTGCAACCATTCCACTTTGACGTCCTCCACCGGAAAGGCAGTGAACAGGGCAACGCTGACTATCTCTCGCATTTCCCTCTTTCCCCCGATCGGGGAAGCCCTAGGGGGGGTATGTGTCAGGATCCCGATGACGAATACCCGACGGAGCTCCCATATTTCCCCACCGAGACTTTTACCAGCGTACTCTCATCCTGTCCACAGGCTGGCCTGGAGCCCTTTAAGAGAATCCTTCCTGACGATCTCCAGGGGGCGGGGCTGATGACGTATCCCACAGATTTCCTATCGGAGGAAACGCACGGCGCCACAAGAGGAGAGGCACATCTGACGGGAGCAAAAGGGAGTTCCCCAGCCGGAAAAGACCCAGAGACGTGGAAGCCAAGGGAGGTAGACGAGCCGAAGAGTGAGCCGACCGAAGACGCGGGCCCCGAGACGACCGTCAAGCCAGGAGGCCAACAAGACCGCTACTCGCCCCGCCACTCTCCCGGGGGAGGGTGGCTCCACAAGGTACGGGCAAAATTCCAGGGGTTTTCAGGGCACGGGCAGGGGAGGGAATCTGTCTAGAGCAGAGGTTTTCAAACTTTTGGATGCCGAGACCCCCCAGTCAAAATTTTCTGGCGTAAGGACCCCCTCCTGACAAAAAATTCTAAACCTATAGGCATAGCTACTGGAATTATGAGGTAGGTGAGGACCAAATTATGCGACAGGCTCTACTAAATTATATGGTAAGTAAATATAAATAATGCTATGTGAGCCCGCATATTTTGGGATAGTATTGCTTCATTATTTTGACATTTTTACACACTAACACCGAGGAAAGATTTCACCTCATCAGTATCAGTTTATAACGAAAATACAGCAATAAACAACAGAAAGATGTCTAGTCAACCTTTGTGAAGGGCCTTCCACTCCGCAGGAATACGTGTTGCCACATTAGAAGCTCACCTGCCCTGGCTGGGAGCAGCAGGGGTCCCCTAAATAGGGTGGACCCAAGAATAGTAAATCTAAACATTAATATATATACTTACCATGACAACATAGTTATTTATATTCTGCACTCAACATAGTTGTCGATCAGTATTAAAAATTCGGAACTGTGGTAGAACACGGTATATTGATGAAAGGTAAACTAAATTCTTGTCTTAAGCTTAAGCCAGAAAAAGATAAAAGAAACTCTAGGATCCGGAACAGAAAATTCTTCAGTTGTTCAAAAACAGGAGGATGCTTATTGTTCCAGGAGTATTGTTTTTCAGTGATTACATAATCTTTCTTATTTAGGAACAGAAATAGGAAACACCAGGAAATGTAGTCACGGATTAGAACCATGCGAATGTGCCGATCACAATGGAAACATAATTTAGACGCAAAATCTCCCATGCAATCCTGCAATGGTGATAAAATGAAGGTGTGATGAAGATCATTTGTGGTTAGTTTGAGAGATAAATAATGAAAAAGCCTACATGCAGAAAATTAAGGGTTGGCCCTGTCATACCTGGACATTCTGCGAAACAGATAAGGATGCCTGTGGTGAAAATAACCTGGCTTCCCTACATCTCTTCACAGAAGCATGCACCAAGAGACAGATTATCTTTCCAGCCGCTTGAAATAAAAAGGCACGTCTCTATCATGGCATGTAGATAAGAAAGCATGCTCCAGGAGAGAGCACCTAAAAAGATCAAGAAAAAGGAGCAAGGAGAACTGAAGGAGAACACAAAGAAGGGGTTAGCAGTAAGTACTGGAGGAGAGCACAATGAGGAGGTGGCAGAGGAGAGCACTGGAACAGAACACTGTCAGGAACAAGCAATGGGGTACTGGAGGAGAGCAGGGTTCAGCAGACAGCATCAGAGAAGAGCATGATGAGGAGGGGGAAACATACAGCCCTGGGGAATAACACTGGTGAAGCACTGTATTAAGTGGGATCTAAAAGTGAGAGTCTTTAAAAGGAGTGTGGCCTGTATAATAAAGGGAGTGACTTAAACACGTAATCTAAATTTCTGTGGTTTTCATAGTATGCTATTCGACCAGTATTTTGGTTCCTCTGTATGCATTCTGTTATTGCTTCTATTCATACATATAACAACAGACATACACCTAAAACCAGCCAGGACTATTGGCTTTGTCAATGGTTGTTAGCTGTTTAAGGTAAATTAATAGCAACAATAATTTTGTTGTAAATAATTATTATTGAAAAATTTTCAGTTTGGAAATTGTTAGACTGTTAATTAAATTTAACTCATGGCTGTGAAAGGGGTAGTGATCTTCAGTGTCTCAATCACACCCCTTGTGTTCACTATGTTAGACATTTAAGCCCATTTTAATGCCAAATCTGCATATCTAACACCTCATCTTTGTCCTATTCAGCACCCTCTTGTCACTCTCTCTTGAATGCACTTTCTTTCATCCCTTTCAATTCACCCCCAAACACACAACACATGCACTCACGTGTAAGCACCGAATTTTCTTTTCTTTCACCTTGTCAATATTTTGACAACTGTGAACCTCCTTTAGAAAACCATTTGCACAGAATCACAATTGTGACTAGAGGATTGCTCTGTGCGCTCTGCAAAGAGGCCAAGGATTGTATGACCATGTATTTTGAACACTTTTATGTCCCACTGACAGGCCCTGTGAGAAACTCGCACTGTCTTCAGCTTCCGCCTTGGAGTGCTCAATTGTGGCCCTTTAAAAACGCATATAAGCAACATAGTTCAAAGAATGAACATTGCAAGAGTAATATGCATTACTTTTAAGTGATGCCTTGTGGGAGACTAAGTTCTGTAGTTAAAACAGCCATTCTTTGGCCCAATCCAGTGAAATACTTCCAAAAGTGGAAAATCCAGTCTCAGTGGCTGCATGGGGAGGGAATGGGTCCCGTTTCAAAAGTGCTTCACAGTAGGAGACTGAATGCCTTTGGCGTCCCTGGCAGGCAGTTTGTTTCAGCTCTATCCCTCTTCACACCTCGTAAATACCTCTTCTCCCGATACTGAATGCCCTTTGTAATGCGCGCATCGAATGAGCCTCTGCGCGGGGAGAAATCACATTATGCGCGGGCACGCAGCTTAGGGGGAACATAGGGCAGAAGTGTGACTGGGAATGTGGGACCCCCTTTCTTTCACTCCACGACCCCCCTGGGGGTCGGGCCCCACAGTTTGAAGACCCCTGGTCTAGAGGGAAGACACGCTAGGAGTCACTCGGTGCGTGGTTTTAGGTGATCCTTCCCTCACTCCCTTCTCCTACTGCCACGAGGCATCCCCTTTCGGTTAAACTGACCCGGTGTTATTTCTGTTTGGTTTTCCCCTTTCGGTCGCGAGTCTTGGGACGGCGACAGAAGCAAGACGACAGCAATCTTCACTCACAGCCAGACGGTGCTCTTGGTGAAGACGGGAGAGGCCCAACCAGGAGGAACTGTGTTACCATGGACTTTAAATATTTCTGGTGTAACCACAATAAAATTCCCTACTCAACACTTATCCTTACGGGTCTTTACCTCATTGTGCGCAGAGGAAGCGTGGACCCAAAGCCTTCACACGACACAATGTCATCACTCTTAATGTAATCCTTGATTACTTCCTTGGGGATGTACACTCTCCCTTCTCCAGGCACTGATGACAAGCTGCAACCATTGGAACTAGACTCTGCACTCTTGGCCTTTATGTCCAGCTCCTTCAAACCTCTTTCATGCTCTAAGAGCATCCTCTTTTCCTCTAGAGCTAACTTCTGCCTTTCCAACTCCAATTCATTATCCTCCTTCCTAGCCTGACCTTAACAAGCTCCCTCTCATACACTATTTCTTTCTCTGTCTTCCAGCTCCTCTGGAGACAGACCTCTTGAAGACACACTACTGCCATCTCTGGAAGGTACCACCCCCCTGGCAGATTCAACAGCCCCTCCTGCTGCCCATCCAAATTCTCCGCTTCCACCAGAGGATCCTCATCCTGCCCAATGGCATTTCTGGATTCCAACCAGGCCCTCTTCGCCTTTTGGTATTCCTCCTTTCTGGTGAGGGCTCTTACAGAGATTATACATTTCTTGCAGATAGCTTTTAGTTGAGACACAGTGTAGGTTCCCACCCTATCTTTTTCAAATTCAATGTCAATAGATGCAATAGATGCTGGATTGTTCATAATAAGCAAATTGGCAGTTCTCAAGTTGCAGAAAATTCCAGTAGAAAAGTTCACCAATAGTATGTGGTTGCGTAATGGTCTGCACTATACTAATAGTGTACACCAATTACTGTATGTAAGGCACAAATGCAAGTCTGGATCCTCACCGCTGACCACCATTGTTAGAAATGAGGGTCTCTAGTTGGCAACGGTTTGCAACTTTGTCCAAGTCAGGACACTTCTTCCTAGTCAGGGTAAGGGGGATACACTTCTAAAATAACCCCTGCTCACCCCTTTGGTAGCTTGGCACGAGCAGACAGGCTGATCTCAAAGGCAGTGTGTAAAGCATTTGTGCACACATACAGTAATACAGTGAAAACACTACAAATGGACACCACACCAGTTTAGAAAAATATGTAATCTTTATCTAAACCAAACAAGACCAAAATTACAAAAATCCACAATACAGTAATCAAAATATGACTTTTAAAAGGTAGAAACAGTTCTGTCCATAGCAAACTATAGTTGCGACACTTTCCACACAAAGTACCTTGGATGTGCCACGCTCACAAACAAAAACTGCCGCAGGGAAGGTGATGCGCCGGTTCCTTACGCAAAGGGAAGGTGATGCGTCGGTTCCTTACTGCCACGCAGGGGAGGTGATGCGGCGGTGCTTTACTGAAGGGGAGGTGATGCGTCGGTTTCTTACTGTGCGGGGAGGTGATGAGTCGGTTTCTTACTGTGGCCTCTGCGTTCTTGCAGGCGTGGCACCGCAATGCTTGAGGTTCGGGGATGCATCAGTTCTTGATGCGGCGGTGGTAACGGTGCTGCGTTGGTTTCTCCAGCCGCTGTCCCACGATGCGTTGGTTCTTGCAGCCGCACAGCAGGGCCTGCGTTTGAATCGGTGTGGTGATCTCGGAGATCAGTGCACCGGATTTCAGCGAGCAGTGGTTTCTCCAGCCGCTGGCAGGCGCTGCATCAGTTTCTTCAGTGATGCGTCGGAAACAGGTGTGGATGCGTTGCGCTTCTTATATTTGGGTTGCTTTTCCAGCTCCCAACAGCAGGAACAACCTCCCGAGGCCCAACACAGTCACAGGCACCTCTTGGCAGGTCAGAACTCCCAGCAAGGAAGTTCAGGGGAGCTGGTGGTGAAGTCTTTGTATCCCTGAGACTTCAAAACAGGAGGCAAGCTCTACTTCGAGCCCTTGGATATTTTCCTCAAGCAGGAGACACAGCACACAGCAAAGTCATTATCCTGTCCTTGGCAGAAACAGCCACTGCAGGCCAACCCCAGACAGAACACAGCAAAGGTGCAGTACATCTCCTTCAGTTTTCCCAGCTCTTCTCCTTGGCAGAGGTTCCTCTTGAATTCCAGAAGTAATCTAAAATTCAGGGGTCTGGGCCCGACTTTTTATAGTACCAAATCCTTTGTTCTCTGGAGGCAGAGAGTGTGTGTGCTCAGCAAAAACCAGTTCTGTCCTCCCTGGCCCAGCTTCCTGGCAGGAGGTGGAGACAGCATTGTCCAAGGCAGACCACGCTCATTCAGGTGTGAAAGAAATCCCCCCCTTACTCTGAATGCAGCCCAGGTCTATTCAGCCCAGCCCTGACTCACCCTGGAAAGGCAGGACACACCTCACCCCCCCGCCCCCCAGTGGCTGTCTGAACAGAATGCACATCCCCAGCACCTGTCACTCCAAAGGCAGACAGTCAATACACAAACCTAGCAGAGGCACACTGGAGGGCTAAGCAAGTAAATACCTATTTTCTAAAAGTGGTATTTTCAAACCCAGAATGTAAAAAATCATCCTCACTAAAAGATGAATCTTTAGATTCTGAGTTCAGGCATACTAAACTCCATTTTCCTATCTTGTTCACATGGGCAGTTATACTTAGAAGATGTTATAAGTAAACTCCCCATTCTATCCTATGGGACAGATAGCCTTTCAATATTGAAAAATGAAATTGGCAGTATTTCACTATCAGGACATGCCACACACATCAGGGCATGTTCTACCTTTCACATACACTGCACCCTGCCCACAGGGGTACCTTGGGCCTCCCTTAGGGGTGGCTCACATGTAAGAAAAGGGAAGGCTAGGACCTGGCAAGGGGGTGCACTTGCCAGGTCGACATGGCAGTACGAACTGCACACATGCACTGCAATGGCAGCCCTGAGACCCTTTTGCAAGGCTGCTGGTGTGGGTGGCAAGGCTAGGGCCTGGCAAGTGGGTGCACTTGCCAGGTCGACATGGCAGTACGAACTGCACACATGCACTGCAATGGTAGGCCTGATACCCTTTTGCAAGGCTGCTGGTGTGGGTGGCACAATCTGTGTTGAAAGCCGACTAGCAGCATTTGGTTTACAAGCCCTGGGCACACATGGTGCACTGTACTAGGGACTTAGCAGTAAATCAAATAAGCCAATTGTGGACACACTAATCTATAACAACAATCTACAGAGGGAGCACTTGCACTTTGGCGCTGAACAGAAGTGGAAAAGTGCCCAAAGCATCTAGACCAGCAAAAACGAAGTCCAACACACAGTAAAAACAGACCAGGCAAAGGCAAAAATACAGGGGAAACCCACACCAAGGATGCCAGGTTGAACACTCCTCCATCAAGAATCACGCATGTGTTTTCTGTGGCGGCAGTGAGTGCTGTTTCTGTATTGTGGTTGGGTTTGAATCTGGACTCTAAGACCATGGCCAGATATGGTAGGAGGAAGATGATTATGTAGTTGGAAGGTGTGGCTGGGTCAGCTTTAAATTCCCCTCAGGGGCACATGATCAACGGGTAGGAAGTCCCATCGCCTTTTACCTCCCGGGGTGTAGGAGCATCTAATCCGACCAGTGGGTGCTTAAAATTGTCCAGAATGGTTATTTCTGTCCCTTTCTCACCACCCTCCTGACATGCCTCCAGGAGGACCACTTGTCCATACTCGGAGAAGTTCAAACTCTCTTGGCCAAGGGATCCCTAAAGAGGGTACAGCCATCAGAAATTAGGACTGCTTGCTATTCCTGTTAGTTTCTAGTACCAAAAAAGGATGGAGATTTCTGCCCTATCCTCGCTCTTCATCCTCTGAATTTCTTCCTCCGGAAGGACAAGTCTAATATGCTCACCCTGGCCCAAGTTTTATCTGCTCTGGATCCAGGAGACTGAATCGTGGCGTTGTAATTGCAGGACACCTACCTTCGTATGCCCGACCTGCAGTCCCACATATACTATCAGCTATTTAAGATAGGCCACAAGCACATTCAGTTCTCAATGCTCCCCTCGGCCATACCAGTGCACCTCAGGTGTTAATGAAAGTGATGGTGGTTGTCACTGCCCATATGCGGAGGTTGGAAATACCAGTCTTCCCATACCTACACGACTGACTGCTAAAGACGGGCTCACCTCAAACAGCTGTGAACCACATCCAGGCGATGGCCAACGTGTTGACATTGGATCTTTCGATCAACGTGCCAAATTCACACCTGACTCCTTTCCAGAGGCTCCCTTTCATTGAAGTTATCCTGGACACAGTTCTTTTCTGCCTCAGCGAGTTCAGGACGTTCAAGCTATGATCCCAACATTTCAACCTAGGTCTCAGTGAGAGCATATCTGAGGCATCTTGGCCTTCTGTATCCTGCTTGTGAACCACACCAGGTGGCAGAGGTGGACTCTGCAGTGGGATATGAAGTCTCCAATATTTGGGAGAACACTGTATTTCAGACTCCATCACTTTATTCTGCATTTTGCTTATACTTACTGGATGGGATCCAGCCATTGGTCTCTCATTGAATCTATTTGCCTTCCATCTTATCTGTCCTTCCATCTCTGCCCTCTCAAACCCCCAGGCTTCCACCTCTTTTAGTAATTAGGCCTAAGCTATTGCACCAATACCAGCAACCATGGTTTCAGTCCCTCATCTACTTCACTTGCCACTTGAAGAGCCTCAGGTCCCATCGGCTAAATACTACTGCCCTCACATTCAGTTTAGCCATAGGTCCATTGTTGGTGAGGGAAGGGCAATAGTCAAATTGTAGCTCATGTGTGTATATATTGTACACAACTTTATTTAATCTACACAATAAGACCTATTACTACTAATAGTAGACTTAGAGAATTTCCTCTTGCTGTGATCTTTCTAAATACTGTAGAATTAGCCTTAATGCAGTCTGGCATAGGATGTCATTACCACATGCAAGAGGAATTCCCCATACAACCCCACACATGCACACAATATGTACCAGGTAAAACTTTTCAAATGGAGTGGGAAGGGTCCAAGATAAAAGAGAAACACAGGGGGTCCAGCACAAATGCCCATACATTTTTATGCAAAACCAGAAATGCTAAAATAGCGTGACTTTGCTTTGAGTGACATCCTCATGAAGAAGAAACCAGAAGCAAACAAAGGGTAAGCAAGAATACCGTTTTCAATTCATATGAGCAACATGTCATTGCTACAAAACTGCACATCTTATGTGGCTTACTGTCGGGAGGTTGTCCTCTCATTGAGAGGTTGTCCTCTCATTGACATTTGTTTTGGAGTGTTTACCTGAAGTACACAGCTCATAGCTAGTCACCTCGGCGCCATTCCAGAAAAGCTTTTGTATCACGAGCATGGCCTATGAGCTATGACATCATCGGCACTCATCCCTTGCCTAACCTGCTTCTGCGCAGTTGATACCGTTTGCACAATGCAGCGCTGCTGATTTTCACGCTGTTCTGCGTGGCAGTTAGTAAATCTAGGTGCAAATTGCACAGAGAGGAGGTGTACTGGACCAGAGACACAAGAACAATTCTACAAGAAGAGCCTGCACTTCAGGGCTCTGCATGAATGGTCCGGTATTCAGAGCACAATTTCTGTTCTCCGGAATTACTACTGTGGACGTTGGTAATTCCGGGGACGAGACTGCAGGTGGCTACTCTTTCTGAGGGAAAGATATCTCTAACATTTAACGCTTAGGGGCATATTCACTACAGAATTGCGGATGCGCTGTGTTACGCCACAATTGGAAACGCTGCGCTCCGACATTCTGAAAACCCAGGGATACGCCGTATTTACAATAATACGCGCACCCATGCATTTCCCCCAGCGCTGGCACTAAATTTAGCTGCCTAGCGCCATCGTAGGCACCCTTGCACTTTGTGCACCAAAGTGCAAGGGTGCCTGCGTTGCAGGGAAAGATTGTTCATGTGCAGGAAGGTATCCCTTCCTGCACATAAACAATCACTAATGGTGATTTGTAACTTCTATGTGTGCTGCAGAATGCAGCACATATAAAAGTTGCAACTTGTCATTATCTAATTATTATTTATAATCACTAATGGCGATTTGCTCTTTCTATGTGTGCTGCATGCAGCACACATAGAAACAGCAAAATCAAGGAGAAATTAATCATTTCTCCTTGTTGCGTCAGTTTAAGACCAGGTTTTCCCTGGTCTTATTTTTGGCACTGCCCCATATTTATGCCAGGCTTGTAAATAGGGAGCAGAGTCAAAAAGCAATGGGTGTTGCAGCGGAACGTCCACTGCAACACCCATTGCCCGCCCCTTTCACGCTAAGTGCTGCATGAAAAGGGGCATTATTTACAAGGCGGCGTTAAGTGGCTTAACTCCGCCTTGTAAGTAAGGTGAAGGGGTTACCGCCACCAAAATGGCAAAAAAGTGACCTTCCGGTGGCAATAACCCTTTGTAAATATGCCCCTTAATTTGGAAAGTGAAATGCATTTTTTTTTAGGAAGACAGACTACAAGTTTCATTGTTGTGCATTAATCGGATTTGTTCTCCAAAAGCTATATTTTTTTTTATTTAGCAGCAGGATACAGCTAGCACAATACTAATTGTTAAGGTTTCTTTGTTCACACGCTAAGCATGTCTCACATTTTTCAATTGTCTTGCAGTCAGTGAGACTAAATATGAAACATATCATTAATCTCATGCAAATACGAAGCAATTACTTTCATCAAAAAAGACTGTGAAGACCGACACCATCATAATAATCGTTGTAATACTTAGCACCTTTCAGCAGCAGGTAATAAAGAATGGCTTTGGATAAGTAGGCTGCACCGGGCCGCTTTGTCATTGCACTGGGGGCAGAAAGACCTGTCAAGTCTATTAATTCTTACTTTAAGTATCCGTGTTCTAAAATGAATTACCATAATCGACTATAAAATTCAAAGGGACATCCACTTACCAGTTTCCTTTTAAGGTTTGGCTACTGCCAGCTTGACCTGTCTGCCACAGCTGATGTCAGCACACAAAAAATGCAGAGTTGGCTTGCTTTAAGCCAGCTCCTACTGGATGTCTTCAATCTTTGTAAAAAATAAACCAGTCGTGGTGAGTTTTAGAGCCTTTTGCTGTAGGGAGTGTGGAAAACATAGCAAACTGTGAAGCCTTTCAGCAGCATCTAAACTAGAAACTCAGGGGCATATTAGCAAGAAGAGGCGATAATCATCGCTAACCCTGCTTAGCGTGATTTTTTATCGTCGGCTATCGCTGGAATATATCGCCACGCTAACGCTGTATTAGCAACGATTAGCGCTATGGCGATGAATATTCCAACGATAGCGGGGAAATGGGCCAACATCGCCGAAAAAACAGCGATGTTGCATGGAGAAGGGAGAACACCTTGCTGATACGACCCTGTGGTCGTATCAGCATAATCCACCCCCCCATGTTAGGTATGGCTAACACCTGCTAATTGCATAAATAAATGGCGATGGCCCCGGTTAGCGCGACTTTTCACGTCGCTAACTGGGGCCATGGCCACCTTGCTAATAGGGGATAGGCCTGTTAGCGAGTGTTTCCCAGGTTTGTTCGTTGGAACGCCCACTTTGCATGTCATTAGCGATAAATATCGCTGACATGCAAAGCGGTAAAAAACGGGCGCTAATCGCTCGAAAACTGTCTCTAACTGCTGTTAGAGACAGTTTGCTGATAGGGCGATATAAATATCGCCGCTTTAGCGGCAAAAAGTGCCGCTAAAGCGGCGATAGTGCCCTTGCTAATATGCCCCTTAGTTTCTACACATAAAAGCACAATTAAAAAGATACACGACGGGTCAATAAATGCATACATTAATTAAGAGCAAAACATCTGGCAAAAGGCATAAAAAATATGTGCAAATATAAAATGCGCTTAGAGTAACAGGTCTAGAATATATAAAAAAAATAATGCTCAGTAGAGAACACTTTTTCTAGAGCAGTAGAGTAATTTAAAAAAGGAAGCTATCCCATAACACACACGTTAATTCCCTAACAATTGAAAATAGCGAAAAGGTACCATGCACTGAACCAAGCCAGAATTCTTTTTAAAGCCATAGTAAAAACTGTCAAGTAAAAATTGCATAAAATGTGCAATAAAACAGAAGATGGAGCGGGGTTTTGGTGAGCAGCCATCGCATAATGCACCCAGGGTAAAGTTATGATGAAATCCCATAGGAAAGCTTAGCACGTAGAGAACCGTACCCGCTCTAAAACGGAATAATAAAGCCCCTTTCCACCTTCCCATTGCCCGAGCTATATGGTTCCATAATAACTACTTCCTTCAGATTGATATAGTTCCGCACAGTAGTTTTACAAAGTTTAGTGCTCTCCCGGAGATTGCCTTTTCTTCAGAAAGAAGGATTTAACTATCCTTTTATCTTCTTTTTTAGGTCTCGCCTAGCGATGCAGCGCAAAGCGCTGCTCGCTATGCGAGATCTATTGTTGCCGACTTTTGGTCCGATGCGGGACAGGAGATGTGCACACGCATGGTGCGAGCAGGAGTTGTAATAACGCCGTAAGCCGTACGCGTGCACATCAACTGTCTGTGCCGAAGCTTAACAAACAGGAGATGTGCACGCGTACGGCTCGCGGCGTTATCACAACTCCTGCTCACACCATACGCGTGCACATCTCCTGTCCAGGCTCGGCAGGGCCGCGCCCTCCCGGTGTGTCAGGCGTCTTGGCACACACCGGCCGGCTCTGGAGTGCTCGAGTCGGGCGCTGTTCCGGTCTGAGGAGCCCACAGAAAGGTAACAGGGCGTCTCCATGACCACAGCGAGCTCCATGTGCGGCGCAGCCCCCCAGGCCTTCAGCGTAGCGTCTGCGGCCCTGGGCTCCGAGGCGCGCTCTCTTTCTTGTTTGATATGTGTTGCATATGTCAATAAGCTTTCAATGCAGTAAGTGCTTAATACCGATTCCGTAAGGCACAACAAACAAAGCATGGAGTGCATTTCACCCTGTGATGTCGGTATTTACAGATGGTGCATTTGGGCGCCATGTTTAGGCCACACTGGTATCCAGAGCCTGTGCACGTTCGCGGTGGAGGTGTAGCCGTGTGGTGTCTGGTGTTGATTTGATGTTCAGGTGGTGTGTGTTCTATTACTTGTTCTGCATCCTCTCCGCTCGAGTGATCTCCAAATTCCATTGCAATGCTGCATCCCGGATGTCACGTCTGTAAGCAGAGTGATTCCTGTCATGGGAGCTCATGAACTCTCAGGCAAGAGCCGTCCAAGCCCTTCTGTGAGTTCATAGAACAGAGGCACACCGTGGGGACGGCTCAACAGATGTTGCGAAGAAGGACATAATACATACTTTAATTAAATGCACGAGATCAAGGACTGGTAAATAATTTTGCTTAGAAATCCCACTGGCCAGCTGATTAATCGAGCTTTTTTGAGGTTACAGAATCCTGTGCTTAGAGAAATTTAAAAGGCATCGTGTTTGAGAATCTTAAAAGCACCCAGCGCTAGTGGCATCCGTCTGATCAGTGTCCAAGGTACAAAATGTAAAGCAAGAGGGTTCCTTCTCCCTGACTTTGTTCTTGCAGGTTATTTAAAACTAGTTGAAGACTGAAGTCACCACGTGTTCCGTGATCTAAATAATGTACAAAGTCTGCGGTGTGGGTGACGGCATAGGGCAGGCCAGTAGACTTCACCACTGGGTGCAACTACTGCACCCCAAAAACTACATATTGCCTCCCCAAATCAGAGTAAACAAGCATTTGCAATGCAACAGGTCTCGCCTTATGAGAGTTTAAGCTATTAGTATTGTAAATGGCAATGCCTTTATTTATGTTTTAAAACCCAAAACATAAATAAAAGGCATTGTCATTTACAATGCCAATAGCTCAAATTCACGTGAATGCGAGACCTATTGCATTGCAAATGCTTGTTGAATAAGAGATGGGGACTGAAATAGCTCAATGCGACCTACATTTTTTAGGGATGAGCCAACATAAGTGATCAAAGGACAGCTATTCCCTTTTCTTGCCGAAGGCAGTCCTTGATAATGGACTAATTCAGGGTGGCCTCGGAACTGGACCAAACTAAGAGCCACAGCAGGATGGGGCCAGCCTAATGATATCTTCCATGTACGGAAAACCCAGCTCGCTATAGGAGATGAAATATGAGCTGGTTTGCGGAAAATGCAGTGGACGCCTACATAGCCAGTTTTCTTGACCTGTGAGGGGTAACAATTTAAAAAGCCCCAGACTCCCGCACCATAAGTTACAGTTGGGGCACACTAAGATTTATCAATGGTTTGAAGAGGTAACAAGCACTTACAACCAGTTGGCCAAGGGAGACCTAAGTGTGCCCCGATAAGTCTGCTTAATTTTAGAATACAGGCTGAAATGTGAGATCCCCAAATGCCCGAAGAGTCAAACATGATTCCCAAGTATGGGAAATTACTCACACTGATTAGCTGCTGGGTCCCCGTGAAGGAAGTGACCCGATTAGGGCAACCTGGATCACTCGCGACCACCTCTCAGCCTTCCATACAAATGAAGAGTCGGTCAGACAGTAGAGAAAACAAACCAAGTATATTTTATTCAGGTACACTTGAGCGGAGTCCAGTCTGACCAGCCTCCTGGGATTGCTGCAGAGGGACTAACTTCAGCAAACATGGTGATACATTATGTACAAATCAGAACCAATGAAAACCCGCCCTGACTGGAAATTTCCAGTTGGAGGCAGTTAGACAAAGAAGGTACAGAAGGATGACTTTCGATCTTGAGACCGGGCACACACTATCTAAATGCCAAGGTCGTTCTGCCTGTGCCCATTGCTGGACTAGTGGGAGCAGGCCTCTATCTGGTGGGAAAGGTATGCGCTAATAAGAACAGTGTATTCATTAGTACAGCAAGATCCAACCTTGGAGAAACGAAAACTACCGCAGCTGCCTTCAGCTGAGGCAGAGAGAAAGATTAGTTTCGATCATAACTCAAAATGGCAGCTAAACATAAAATGGTGCCGCAAATGCTAACTTAAGACATACGATACATAAACAGCACAGCTAAAACATTTTTATTCCAACAGACCCTCCTTTTAGCATTCGCTAACCTTTTCTATGGTACCATCTAGAAACAGATAATATATTGCAAGGATAAGAAACATCACTATAAGCTGGTACACACTTAATCAGTATTCAAAGATACCCTCGGCGATCTGCATAATGTCATCAATGTATTTTTGCATCATGATCGCAGCATTAGTGTCATGAACTGATATTTTTGGTTTGGGGGTCAGAGCATTCACACAATAGGTACAACAAGCCGGGAGGCAGTGTATACAGAGGCAACATCTAAAGATAATACCCGCAACTGCAACGAAAAAGATAAGGATCTTCCAACCCCTTGTTGTTAGCATATTCCAGAACCACCCCGATAGTGTCCAAGTACCTGTCTCTTGGTGTATGTCAAACGAAAGTCTATGCAATTTTTGTATAGCTGTATATACACTGGGGGTGTGGTCAGGTATGTAAACACAACAGCTGCTGCCAATGATGTGACAAGCCCCTCCTCGGCCAGCAAGGATGACGTCTAACACCATCCTGTTCTGCAAAGTAACTAATCTCGTAGCCTGGAGCTCAGCAGTGATGTTTGTCAGTATCCCAGCTGTTGTATTAATAACCTCTTCCACAACTCTTGTTAGCTGACGTAGCTGAAGACTATTAGCCATGGGGCCCCAGAAAGGTAAAAGACCCAGTGCAGCATCATCAAACTGTTGCCAGGTGGTATCTGTCTGATCTATATCCTCAGTGGTAACAACCCTTCTGACTCGGGGCAAATATATACTCCTATGTTGCAGCTGATGATCTTTATGATACTTGGGCGGGACAACGTACATAGGGGGAAGGAGGAAAGAGAGGTAACATTTGCCTGACCATCCCCTCGGAAGCCAGACATGAGCTTAGGATCCACAGACAAAATAGACATTCGGAGGTAGGACCAAGGGCGGACTATTAATCGTACTCCGTCTGTAAGTGAAGTTGCATTTACTTTCCCCCACCTTTACCTCCCCTGTCCACTGGACACAGAAACTAGCTATTGTGTTGACCACAAACACTGGCATCGGTCTGTCCTTAGTAACATTACGATCTTGGAAAGATTGGAAATAGTCAGAGGTGTTGAACCTTCGGAAATCAGCCATTTCCATTTGGAGCCAACTTTCGTTCTTCACTTTTTTATATGTGCTCATACAGGAATTTGGGGACAATGTAGTCTCCAGTCCTGCCAGCCTTACGGGAATATACCCATGATGAAATCGTATGTGCTCTACCACAGTGAGAGAATCAGCAGGTGACATAACCAGAGTAGAGTGGTGGAAATGATAGTGCACCATTACGAACAATTCAAACCAACCTTCACAGCTACCAATATATGAGAATGGCAGGGGCGAGACTTGGGAAAGGAAGATGGCGGAGTAGCGCCGCTTGTCTGAGGACGCTCTCCATGCCTCCCCCGCCGAGCCTCCTGTGTCCCGACATCTAGTGCTCAGCACACCTCTACCTACCGGTATCGCCTGACCTGCTCATCCTGCTTGTCCCGTATGTTTTCCTGGATTAGCGAGGCATACGGTTAGCCGTTTGGTTTTTCCTGCGTCTTGTAGGCGTCCTGAAACGGCAAATGTGCCGCATCCCCTCTGCTTGCAAGGGAGTTTCTGCTTTCCGAGCCGCATGGTGGTCTTCGCAGCCGGCTCCGTTCCAGGCTTTCCGGACTTCCCCGACATCGCGTGCATTGCACGCATTGCCCTGGCGTCTTCTACGGCTTCCAGGGAGTGTTTTTTCATCAGTTGCAGTTACGGAGCTGTGAGCTGCCATGGCCCCATCTCGCATCAAAGGTCGTCGAAATGAAAATACAAACCTGAGTGCAAGTGCAAGTGTGATTGGCAAAACTGCTAACAAGGAAAAGGATAAGGATAAGGACATTGACAAAGAAGGAAACGGCGCAGAGACTCTATTAATAGGTGAGCAGAGCCTTTGTAGTTCCTCTACTGATGTCATTCAGATCCATGCTGATACTGTTATTTCTACTAACTCCAGGGCTGAGACTGGCACAGGGACACCGCTCGGTAAGCCAATCCTGAAATTACTTCAGTCAGGGAGAGCAACTGAATTGCTTCGGTCATGTGGGTCTGAAAACTCCATTCCGGGTGTTGTGATGGCCGAAGTGCTGAATGCTGCAATATTAGATGTAAGAAGCAGTGATGCGTGTTTGGTCAGCGCTATGGCCACGCCTGCTGCTGTGCATCATCTATCTGCACTTCAGGAAACTGGAAAAGCACTCAATCTAACTAATTCAGCAACTAGTTTGGCTGATGATTCTGTGTTGGAGAAAGACAGTCTACTGGGTAAAATAATGGATAGCCCCGCAACAACTACGGCAATAACTATTGGACATAATGATTCAACTATGCAGGAACGCAAGGATCCTGCGGAGATTCTTGATCAGATAATAGTGGGGGGAAACCCCCAGAAGGGAAGCAGCAGGGATAACTGCAGGAATAACTGCGGCAGCTCCGGCGTCATTAGTACTGATGGTGAATCACAGTCGGAACAACCTGAGCAAACAGGGCAACATGTCTATCATCTCACCGATTCATTCGCTGATACTGTCTCTGATGATGGTGCAGTTGTACCCTGCAGCACCTCGACGGCTCCTGATATAGGATGGTTCAATATGGCTCAAAGCTGGGAGGACGTCCAAGATAATCAAGGTAGTGCCCCTGGCAGAGGGGGCAGAGGTGTGGTGAAAAACGCAAGAGTTAACAGTCCTAAAATCACCAAGATATGTAAAGGTGGCAAAAGCGGGAAAAACCGAGGTCGGGGCGGGGGTATAAAGCAACAAGTGATTGATACAATGGGGCGATTAAAGAAGGCTTCAACTAGTACTTTTAAGCCTGGTCCTGGAGGTAGCCCATTGCGGAAGTGGGTATCTTCAAAAGGGGAAGTTAAAAACATCATCTCTAGGCTTTCTAACGTCAGCAGTACAGCAATTACTCCTACAGAACTATCAGAGGAGGTTAGTGCCGATATTAACCAAGCAGATGGTGGGGGCAAAAAATCTGCATCTCCCGTCAGTAGCAGTCCCTCGATGCCCCCAGTCTTCTTCCCAACAACAAACTTTGTAGTGCCACTAACACCATCATCGGTGCCAGGATCAGCTCCAATAGTTCCCATAGCTAACAATCTGGAGCAGACAGGAGAAGAACCATCACTTTTTAGTATCATGCAAGCTTTATGTGCTCAGAGAGCAGAGGCTCAGGCATACTTTAAACAGGCGAGCGACGACAGCAAGGAGATTAAACAAGCTTTGGCAGAGGTAACATCAAAAGTTAGCCTGTTATCCTCTGAAGTGACAGACCTGCAGCAGCGAGTTGCTGAAGTTGAGGAATCTAATTCGTATACAGTCAATCAGGTAAAGATCCAGGACTCTCAAATGTTGTTAATGCAGTCCAAGATCGAAGACCTCGAAAATAGACAGAGGCGTCAGAACCTACGGATCTTCGGCATTCCAGAGGGGAGGGAAGGCAACGACCCACGGACTTTCATAGTTAAACTTTTGCAGGAGGCCTTCCCGGATCTCGGGGACTGGGATATGGACACCCAAGTGCAACGAGCACATCGATTACCATTATCAATTTCCCAAGGAAATCGTGCCAAACCTAACTTTGCTAGACCTATTCTTGTCTGCCTAGGCAACTTCTTGCTACGCCAAGCTATATATTTCAAGGCGCGTCCGTCATCTCCAGTGAGGGTGGACGCAATGTCCATCTTTGTGCGGTCCGATCTCTGCAAGGTAACCATGGACAAACGATGGAAGCTCCGTCAGCTAATGGATCCTTTCAAAAATGTATGCACACAAGTGTTTCTACAAGAACCTGCCCGTCTTAAGATTGTAAAAGACGGACGACAACACTTTTTCTTTAATGAGCAGGGCGCAAAACAAGCTCTTTCAAGATGGCAAGCAACCGGCAAGGATTGACTCTGAGATGAGAGAGGGTTTTTTTTCTTTCTCTCTTTTTTTTTCTATTGAAGGAAGAGGAAAGGGGAAGAAAATTTCTCTCTCTCTCTTTTTTCCTGGATTTAATATCCAAGACTCATGATATTCAACGACTCTGATAATGGTTGCTGTCTTATTAGATACAGGTTACTAAGGTTACTAAGTAGTATTGGCGGGTCGGGTTGTGCTGGGTTGCTCTGAGTGATGTGGACACGGGGTGGTGGAGGGGGGATCGAGAGGGTGTCTTCAGCATGCTGTCAACATGGGACAGCCAAGAAGGGGGCGATTCCTTTTCGTAGATACTGGGGTGGGGGAGGGGAGAGGGGGAGGAGGAAGGGGAGGGCTGTTCGGGGAGAGGGCGGTGGTGGAGAGGGGATTTAAAAAGCCACAGTTTATTGGATTTTACATGGGCAGAGCACTGGAGGGAAGGGCACGCACTTGGGGAGAGGACGACGGGACCAGGTCTACACTTATTATCTGATGTCAGAAATTAAATGTATGTGTTGAAACGTAGCCGGGCTCAATCAAGCTAGTAAGCGACGGTTAGTGGCAGAAGAGTTACGCGTATTTAAGCCCCACATATTGGGATTGGCGGAAACGCACATCGCATACAAAGATAGAGCATTGCTAAAGCAGCTGGGGTATGATGTTATCGTCTGCACATCACAAACTATTTCTATTCAGGGGTGGCTTTATTGAAATCTAAGAGATGTGGGGCTGTTGTCCTCCGATCTGTGGCCGACTCTAAGGGGAGATGGGCTATCTCACAGATGTTAATTTCTGGGCATATGTTTACAATATGCATGGTATATGGTCCGAATATCGACTGCCCGGACGTCATTCTTCAGTTAACCTCCGAGCTCCTTGAGTGGTCTGGTGAAAAGATTGTGATGGGAGATTTCAATTGTATTTTGGACAGGAAAAACGATACTACTAATGTTACTGCACGTTTCAGAATGTGCAGAACCAGGACCGCAGTCTTAGAACTTCTTCATTTGCTCCAGTTGGAGGACTCGTGGAGAAGGCTATTTCCAAATGTACCGGGTTTTACTTTCTATTCCGCACCGCATAAACATTATTCAAGGATAGATATGATATTTGCTGGTAGGGCTATTCTAGAGAATGCGCTTGTTACGTTATGGCCCAAAATCACATCCGATCACAATCCGGTCATGCTAACAATGCAGCTGCAGTCTAATCTTCACGAACCTGCTAGGGAATTTACTTTTCCTAGGCATCTCCTCATCAACTTGGAATATCTTGATTTTTTTAAAACTGTATTAGAGAAGTATATAGATAATAACAGGGGCACGGCTACTATTGCAATAGTATGGGATTGTCTAAAAGCATGTGTAAGAGGCGCCACGCTGCAATATGTTATTTAACAAAATCTACAGGATTTTTTCCATCTGGAGCAAGAACAAAAACACTGTTTAGATCTTGAGCGCTTACATGCAACAGCCATAGTTTCTAAAGATCCCGCTGAACCACTGATGTACCAGCAGGTTATCGAGGCTAGAGCCAAGATTATGAGAAGGTCACGGGACAAAGTCGCATATAGTTATCAGAAGTTTCGAACAAATCAGTACGAATATGGTGAAAAAGTGTGTCGATTGCTGGCTAATCAAATCGCTGATCGAAGGGCTAAATCTTCTGTCAAATCAATTAAAGGGATAGATGGTTTGACCTATACAAGATCTACAGATATTTTAGAACAATTTAGGATATTTTATGCCGACCTTTATGGTGATTCTGGTCACTTTGAACAGCAAGCTGCCTCGGCTTATATACAGGAGTGTGCAATGCCGGTTTTGGACTCTTTTTATTCTGAGCTTCTGCAAAAAGATGTCGGGGTTGGGGAGGTTGAGGAAGCAATCGCAGCGCTGCCCGCTGGCAAGGCAGTCGGGGAGGATAAGATCCCGCTGGAATTTTATAAAGTCTTCAAAACTATATTAGCCCCATTATACTTAGAGCTTTGTAATTCTATTATGGAAGGTGGTGAAGTCCCCCTTTCCTGGAATGGCACGAATATTGTCGTCTTTCCCAAAAAGGGGAAGCCTGTAGATGAAATGGGTTCTTACCGGCCAATAGCACTGATAAATGCTGATGCAAAACTTTTTTCGAAAATTCTTGCCACACGATTGGCCCCCATTATTCATCTGTTGGTCTCCGATCAACAACACGGCTTTGTCCCCGGAAGAGACACGGCGGAGCATATCAATACTGCAATTGCGGCATTTGACATCTCGGGGCAGCTAGGTCAGCAGCTGGGGATGTTGATGTTAGATGCCGAGAAGGCCTTTGACCGAGTAAGCTGGGGAGCTTTATGGACAACAATGACTTCCATGGGCCTCGGTCAAAGGTTTATCTCGGCTGTACAAAAAATGTATAGGAGCCCAACTGCAGTAATTAAACTTAATGGTCAGTCATCCACCTGTCTTACAATACACCGGGGTACGCGGCAGGGCTGTCCGCTATCCCCGTTGTTGTTTGCTATTTATATTGAGCCATTCATCAAACACCTATTATTAAGTGCTGACATAATCCCGTTTACTGTAAATGGGATAGATCTTAAATTAACCGCATATGCGGACGATATCGCGGTATTCTCGAGTCAGCCGATAAATGCTCTGGCTGCTATAACCATCGAGGCACAGCGATTTGGCTTCTTTTCTGGGTACAAACTCAACTTGAACAAAACACAGACATTACTGAATTTCCAACTTGATAATCTCCCAACGGCTTTAGGCGTCACAAAAAATGCAGTATACTTGGGAGTTACTCTAAGTAGTCAAGTCAGGGATATCATATCTTTGAACTACGAACCTCTCTTGAGGAAAGTAGTTGCTAACTTACGGTGCTGGCACCGGCTCCCACTAAGTATATATGGGAGGTGTAATGTCGTCAAAATGAATGTCCTCCCGAATTTTTTTTTATTTTTTTCGCACCATCCCATTGAAGGTGCCTCAAACTTTTTTTAAGCGCTTGGATGGCGTTGTAGGTAGTTTTATTTGGGGATATCGGCGTGCCAGGAGAGCTTTACGATACATAAAATTGTCATTCAAGCAGGGTGGCTTTAAACTCCCAGATTTTAAGTTATACTTTTGGGCCTCGTTCACGGGGCGAATACAGAGTCTTGTCAAAGAACTCGAAGTCGGTCCCACCTGGCTTTCATACCAGCTAGCTTGTGGATCTGACTCTGGGTACTTGCTTTATAAAACTTCTGATCCGAATTATTTTAAGAGCGTGCGATTTAAGATAGTAAGGGACATAGCTAGTATATGGCGCAAAATCTCTAAGGCATACAAATTCCCTGACTTGCACTCTTATACTGTATTATGGGGGAATCCTCTACTGCCGAGTATATTTCACGATCGTGTTGGAAAAGAATGGCAATGTAAGGGTGTCACTCGGCTGGGTTATCTTTACGATGGGCAGGGTTTTCGATCCTTTCAGTCTCTGAGAGAGGAATTTAGCCTGCCACAAAAATACTTCTTCAAATACTTGCAAATCAGGGATTATTTTATCCGAGGCTTAGGTATGTTAGAGCTGGAGCTATCTGGATCTTTTTCTGAGGTTCTGTCTGCTTTTTTTGGGGCAGCCAGACGAGGGGCCATCGGCAAAACCTATCAGAAACTAATTGGGGGGTTAGTGATGATGGCACACAGATAGCGGCTAAATTAAGTCGGATTTTTAACTGTAATATTACTAAGGAGGAGATTAATGAATCTCTGGAAACAATAGACTCGGTGGTAACCTCAGTTAATCTGAAACTCCAGCAAATTAGATTAATCTTTATGCTTTATTATACTCCGGAGCGAATATCTAAATGGGCTACCAGCTCAAACAACACAAAATCATACTGTCCGAAATGTCAGGAATTTGCCGCGGACCTATGCCATATGTTCTTTTCCTGTCCTAAATTGAAGGAATTTTGGGCTGGTATCACCCTCGCTTTCGCCGTTTGGGCTGGGTACGATAAAGTAGTCACTGAAAAAGAGTTGGCCCTGGGAATGTTCTCAGAGTTAGGCTGTCTTACTAAATCCTTTGTCTCTATTGTATCAGCTTGTGCCCGCTTTTGTATAGCTCGCTCTTGGATCCAGAGCAAGGGTCCAAGTGTCAATGAATTCTGGGGTTTATTAAGAAATATCTATGAAATAGAGATGGCATTAGCGAAAGCCAGAGGTCCTCGGTCTTGGCGTAAATTTGAAAGGATATGGTCTTGCCTTCAATGGGATTGAGAGTATAATTTCTAATTTTTTGTAAATTGTAATGTCGATATGTCCCTGTTTTCCGTGCATGCTTTTACATGCTCTCTGGCTTTGATTCTCTTTGGTCCCCCCCTTTTTTTTGCTTTCTTTTTTTTCTGCTTTTTTCTCTCTTTGTTGTTCATGATCATTATTGGTATAATGGTATATTGTTTAAGAAATCTTCTGTCCATGTAACTTGTTTCAATTTTATTTCTGTTTGTGGCTATAAAATAAAAAAAAAGTTTAAAAAAAAGAGAATGGCAGGGGCAACAAATTGTCGCTCTTATTAGTAACTGAGGGGAGCAATCCACACACCCAACAATTAGTCGTATTAGACACATTATGAACTTGATGCAACATTTGTAGAAAAACATTATTGGTATATGACAATCTATGCGCTGCTTTGTGTGGAGCCAAAGTGACAAAAACATGCTCAGGGGAAGTGGGCGTCATACCAATCAAAGAGTGTACAGGATACTTTTCCTCTAGAAACCGGATATTCCAAGTATTATCATTAGTGAGATCGCAACAATTGATATGAAAACCATTTTACTCTTTCTTGACCAACCCCGCGCTAAACGCAGTGCTGCAAACGGCTGTTCCTCCTCCTCAATAGGTCGACCAAACGGATGTATTATGCAGCAAGAAAAGGAATGCAATAAAACTAATAGCAAAGGCAAGTGTTCCCAGTGTCCGTCAGAGCCTCACTGGTAGGCTCCTATTGTTAATCAACGTTGGCGCTCTAGAGCACCGGCGGTGGAGCTTGCTCAGTCCTAAGCTCACGATGAATCCCAAGTCGCGCAGGATAATGCACCCCCTTGTCAGGGAGCACGTTCAATTTATCCTGTCCAATGTCAGGACAGTGCACCAATCTCACAACACCCTGAACTAACACCGTTGGTACTACAGCAAAGTACACCCTAACTTGCACAGTCCATCCCTAACTAATCTGACTTCTCCTTTGGTGCACTATTCCTCAGCCAAGTGCGCAAATTGTACCTGGGGACTCCAGGCACAGAGGGGTCGGTAAACAGTGGCTCTTTAATAGCTCGAATTTCCGGGGGGACTGCTGCATTTAGCACGGCATCGTTCTCTGCATCCGTTTGGGTCCATGTAAGATTTGCATCACCAAAAGGGACGAACTGAGGTACCTTCTCACCCTCAGCGTCCCCAATGCCGTCCCTCACCCACTGGTCGTAAGGTAAGGGTAAGGGTATCTGGCGGCAATGGCTGGAATGAATCCGATTCTTTCGGCCAGTGACTTTCACAGCGATGTGGGTAACGAGAAGGACCTGCTCAGGCCCCTTCCAACGGGGCTCCAAGCTCTTCTTCCGCTGGAAATTTCGCAGTAACACCTAGTCCCCCGGCTGGATGCTGTGACCAGGCCCCTCTGGTATGGGTGGGAGCGACTCACGAATCTGTTGGTGAATAGAACGCACGCTTTCAGTTAACTTGTACAAGTAGTCTGTCAATAAAGGGTACTCAATTTCAGAGAACCTACGCGGTCGCGGGACACCCCAGACATTTGCCGGGCGTCCAAACACGTCCTCGTAGGGTGACAATCCTGTTCTAGAATGTGCTGTAGTTCTTGTTGACAAAAGAGCTAATGGTAAAGCATCTGGCTACTGCAACCCTGTTGTCTCCTGAATATTTGCCAATTTCAGTTTGAGAGTACCATTGTACTCCTCAACCAAACCTGCTGACTGGGGTTGATTTGCCGCATGAAACTTCTGTTTTATGTGCAAACCATCCCAGATTAACTGGATAACCTTGGCATTGAAATGACTTCCGTTATCACTCCAGATCAAACTGGGCAAGCCGAAGCGAGGAAAGAACTCCTTCAGGAGTACCTTTGCAGTCGCAATGACTGTATTTTCCTTGGTGGGGTTGTTAGAATAGAACTGAAAATGATTATATTATTCGTATTATACTCAAAGTAATGTTAGCATTGATATAACTAATGCATTATTTACGTATATTGTGTGAAATATGTAGTCAGTGGATGCCGGCATTATATTCGTCCGATTTACATGTGCACTGCCATTTTGTCTTGTTAGACGCCATTTTATAAACAGAATGAAACTGTTATGTTTGTTCTTTCTGAGAAATAGTCCTTGGTAAGTATCGTTTCTTCAATGCTAAGATTTTGCTCGTTAGTACATTCTTCTACTGCTACATCAAGGCCTTCTCCCACCTGTCTGGTGGGGAGGATAAGCTAGACGACCTTGGGCAGTAGATAGCGTGTGCCAGGCTGTGGAACTGAAACTCATACTCTGTACCCCCTTTGTATTACGACAGCTACCAGTACTTTTCCATAATAGGCAGGTCTTAGTGGGCTCTGCAACCTACATAATGTAACTTTATGCTTGTTCAAGTCAGTCCCTCGTCAGCCATTAGTAGAGGCTGGTTAGACTGGACTCCACTGCAGTGTATTTTCCGAATAAACTAGCTTGTTTGCATTCTCTACTGCGTCATCGACTCTTCATTGCATGGAAGGCTAGTGGAGGTCTAGAGTGACCCTAAACGGGTCACTTCCTTCAGTTGGCGCCTGAACAGGGACTCCACCAGGTGACCCATCTCTCCCGTAGACGGGTTGCAGAGGTTGGGGTTGCGTCTGGTCGGATGGGCGGATTGGGGTACCCCACACGATCGAGCGTTAGTTCTCGCAGCTGCCCCGCCTGTCTGATCGGGCGGCTCCTCGTCTAGTGGTCATCTCGGCTGGGGTCCTGAAGAGGCGAAACCCTTGGATCTGACTGTTTAGGTCGGCAGTGGAGAATAATCTTGTTTGACCTGTGTGCACCAGGTGAGCTTTGGTAAGTGCGGCGCCGGCTTGATTAATTTGGTAGGTCTGCGGACCCTTGTGATACAGGGCGTTTGAAAACGTTCCGCCAGGCCACCTGGTAATTCGGTATTCTTGAAAAGGCCTGGGGCTAGAGCCTATCTTGTTTTGGTGCAGTCTGAGGACTGTCTTGTTTTGGTGCAGTTTTTGGACTGCTGCTTGGGAGCTCTTTGTTTGTATTGTGAAGGAGTGCGTGTCTGTGTGATGAGTGGAAGTGTCTGATGCTAAGATGTCTTGTTGGAGTAAATTGTGGTGTTTTGGGTGTCGAAGATGCTCTGCGGAAAACAGACTGGAGGAACGGCAGCCCGCGCCTCCGGAAGGCACTCCAGGTTTTGAGATGTATGTGAAGCATGGCATTGGCCCTATTATGTTTCGTACATTGTGGCACAAATATACGAGAGACAATGCTGAGCTTCAGTGGCCACTTGATGGTACTTTTAATGAACAGAAATTGAATTATTTACAAGATAAATTGTTCGCTAGAAGAAGTAGGCAGTCAATGTTCGATACCTTGCAGGTATGGCAGAAAGAAGCCAAACAGCGACGTATAAGGGCCGAGAAGGTGTCTAGGAAGAAAGCAATGCAGACAGTGGTGCAGAAAGCTGTGGCGTATGATAGAGAACAGACAGAGAAAGGTATTGAGTGTGCAGATAGGAAATTTTGGTTACAGTGTGATAAGTCATATGTGGTTAGAGAGGAGGGGGATACTTTTGTGGAGGAACTATTGGAGACCCGTCCTCCACCTCCGTATGCCCCACAGAGAATATATCCCGATATTCCTTCACATGTTCCTTCATCTTCTTTAAGTGTTCCTGTGAGTTCGACGGCTTCGGCCCCTGTTTTGTCTGCCCCCCTTTCTGCCTTACCGATTACGAGTGTGGTGACTGCGGGCACCCCTGTGACGTCTGTTATGTCTGCTTTTGTTTCCTCTCCTTCCCTCGCACCCACTACACAGCCACTGATGACATTGTCTCCTTTACCCGTGTCACTTATATCTTCCACAGGGTTGTTACCTACTGTGTTAAATAGTGTTTAGACACCAGTAAGGGGCCGGATAGAGGGAATTGGGCAACAGTACAAGAGCGAATGGAACAGGTGTTAACTCGAGCGAATGTAGGTGAGGAAGAGAAGAGGATGGTGGCGAATCAAGCAGCGCAGTGGGCTCGGAGTCCGATCTATAGTGTGGAGGATATATGGAGTGTAATGAAAGATTTTGATCCGTTTGTACAGCAGCATGCCCTCCAACATATGTCAGCTACTTTGATCAATTTATGGGACAGTGTATTGGGGGCATAGCCCCTCAAATAATGTATGATATTCGAGATCGAGTATATTCAGCTGGCATGGCCCCCGGGGAGGTTTTTGGTAATGTGGGGACGTTGATAGGCTATCGGGAGAAATTACAAAGTAATACTCCGGTTGGGAAATCCCAGTTTCCGATGAGGGAGTTGCATCCTATTTTTCATCCTGAGATCCCAGAGCAGAGGAACCAAAGAAATGAGGTGGTCCAACAACGGGTGGAGGCTCGCTTTCAAGAACAGTGGGTTTATACTCCATGGAAAAGGAGTGAGGTATTGGCCCTTAAGGGTCAATTACCAGACCCACGAAAGAATCCCACAGTGTACTATAAGGAGCTGACAGAGGCAGCCTCCTCGTCAGTTATGACTCTTGCAGACATAGAAATTTTCTTCGGGTTACTAGTACCGGTGGATATATGAAGACAGGTACATACTCAAGACCATAGGGTGGAGCTAGGCGGTATGAGATTAAAGGATGGGATGCAGAGCGAAAGCCCGGTGAAAAACCTAGGGCTGAGATTCTGGCTTTGCCGAGTCGTATTATTACGTCTATGCATTCCCTTATCCCACCTCGACGGGTTGACTGGGACAAGCTAACAGCATGTAGACAGAAGAAAGAGGAAAGTGTGTCAGATTTTTTTACAAGGTTTGAAGGGGTTTTCTTGGATTTCAGTGGACAGGACTTGTCAGTGGAAGGGGGCGTTCGTTTGTTTGTTAATAGGTTTGTTACAAATTTGCTTTCGGAAATTGCGGCCCGGCTACAGGCCTCAGAGAGTACTTGGACTACCTCCTCCCCTTCAGTGATATTGAGTATGGCTCAGTATTACGAGCATCGTGAAAACGAAGAAAGAGACAAGGTAGAGAAGAAGAGTAAGGATTTGAAAACAAAAGTATTGTTGCAGCAAGCTGCTAGAGGGCTTGGAAGGGGACGTGGTGGCGGTCCGACTCAAAGGGGCCGAGGTGTTGGTAGAGGTGGTGTATCTTTGGGGTTAAACCAGCGCGCCTACTGTAAAAAGAAGGGACACTGGCGGAGTGAGTGCCCAGATTTGTTACAAAAGCTTGCGGTTCCTGGAGGGCGAGGTTCGCGAGGAAGAGGCCGTTATGAGGCTAATAGGGAAGAAGCGCAAGTTGGTGTGCCTTCAGGGGATCGTTCTGATTCGAATTATTTTGATGATCCCCGGGGACGACAATACTATCATGATGATTATGCTACGGATGATGCTGCGGGAGTGTTGTATGGCTAGGACAGCCAAGGGCAGGGTAAGGGTCCAGTCCAAATTCCTGTAGATCAGTGTGGTCCTTATGTCACAGCAGATTTGCATGGTTCCGTACAGAAATGTTTGGTGGACACAGGTATGATGAATAGCTCTGTTTCACATAAACTGGTCCCTGGGGCAACTCTGTCTGGCCGTAATAATGTTTCGGTAGACTTTTCAGGCGTGCCGGTTGTGAGCCCCATTTCCACACCCCTTGCTTTAACATTGGGTCCTTTCACTGTGGACTCTCCGTTTTTGTTGACGTCTAATTGTGGCGAGAATCTGATGGGATTGGATTTGTTGAAAAAGTTACATGCTACCATTTCCTGTTCCCCAGATGGTGTGTATATGACTATTGGACCTAATGTGGCCAAGGCGAAACAGTGTTTGTCAAAAGATGCACCCCTTCCAGTTGAATTTAAAGACGTACCATCCTCATTGTGGGCAAAAGGGGATACAGATGTAGGGCTGCTACCCATACCACCAGTTTCTATAAAGGTTAAGGAGAATGCTGTGCTCCCTCGTATTCCTCAGTATAAGATATCACAGGCAGGAGAACAGGCACTGATGCAGAATATACAGGACCTGATTAAATCAGGGGTGGTTGAGGAGACAGCAGGAAACATAAGCAATAGCCCTATACTCCCTATTCTTAAGAAGGCACCGTTAGATTCTCCTGATACCCACCCTCATGTCTATCGTTTTGTAATTGACCTCCGGGAGGTCAACAAAGTAGTTGTTCCACAGTTCCCGGTGGTGCCAGACATCACTGTTCTTTTAACGATGGTTCCTTCCACAGCTCAGCTCTTTTCTGTGATCAATTTAAAGAATGCTTTCTTTAGTATTCCTATTCACTCTGACAGCAGGCACCTTTTCGGTTTTGCCCTAGCTGGAAGGAGTTTCCAATTCTGCAGGGCTCCTCAAGGGTATACTGAAAGTCCTAGTATTTATTGTCAAGCTTTAAAAAGTCATTGGATTCTCTCTCTCTTCCCGCAGGTAATGTATTATTGCAATAAGTGGATGATCTCCTGATCGCCTCCGATACTGAACAAGGTTGTAGGGAGGCTACCGTTATCTTGTTGAAACATTTGGCGGGTGCGGGGCATAAAGTGTCCCTTTCCAAATTCCAATATTGTCAACAGCAGGTCACCTACTTAGGTCACCTACTGTCGAAGGAGGGTAGGAGGTTAACACCCGAATGAGTTGATGCCATAGTTAAGATGCCTGTCCCTGTGACACAGAGAGATGTGCGTGCTTTCATTGGCATCACCTCGTATTGTCGTCACTGGATTCCTGCTTATTCTTTACTAATACAGCCTTTACTTCATTTGATTACTAAAGATGTGCATGAACCTTTACCTTGGACGCATGAATGCCAGCATGCTTTTGAACAATTAAAGATTGCGTTTTGCTCTGCACCTGTGCTTGGTACGCCTGACTATCAGAAGCCTTTTGTGCTGTACGTACACGAGACGGCTGGGTGTGCGCTTTTGGTGTTAACACAAGCCTTTGGTGGTAAGCAGAGGCCGTGTGCTTATTTTCCTGCTACGCTTGATCCTGTCGCCAGAGCTCTCCCGAGTTGTTTAAGAGCCACGGGGGCTGCTGCGGTCTCTATACGACAGTCGGCAGGGCTCGTCCTCAATCATGATCTCACAGTAATGGTACTCCATGCTGTGGATATACTTTTGAACAAGACAAAGACGCAGCACCTTACCAGTGCTCGTCTTACTGGATATGAGTTAACTTTATTTGCACCACATATTGTCATCAAACGATGTGCCAGTTTGAATGCAGCCACGTTACTACCCCTCCCTTCAGACGAAAAGGACCAAGATGTCCATGATTGTTTGTTTCGTACTGAAGAAGAGACGAAGGGACGGGTAGACTTGACTGATGTTCCTTTATCTGACCCGCAAGGGGAACGATATGTTGATGGCTCTTGTTTCAAATTGTCAGATGGCACCACTACAGCGGCGTATGCTATTACTACGCTATGCACTATAGTTGAGACAGTGCGCGTTCTCTACCAATCTGCTCAGTCTGCAGAGCTGATAGCTCTTTTGCGCGCATGCAAATTAAGCGAAGGACTGGCTGTCAATATTTATACTGACAGTCAGTACGCCTTCGGGGTGGCCCATAACTTTGGACGCCTCTGGGCAGAGAGAGGATTTTTTACTTCACGTGGGACCAAGATACAGCATGGTCTACTGATAGAAAGACTTTTGACAGCTTTGAACCTTCCTAAACGATTGGCAATAGTGAAATGTAGTGCCCATAAAGCAATCACTGACAATGTAGGGAGGGGAAATGCCTTTGCAGATCAAACAGCAAAAGAGACAGCTAGATCAAAGATGACGAAAATGTTTGTGGCAGGCCCTGCTAGATGGGTACCGGATGTTACCATGTTCGAAAATACACTGGACAGTGTTAGGGAAATACAGTCTGAAGCGACACTTGAAGAGTTGGCTGTATGGCAGGAAAGTACAGGGCGGTTAGATGATGAAGGGTGCTGGACTGAAAAAGGGGTGAAGCAAAGATGGATGTTACCTAATGCATATGTTTTTCCTGTAGTTAGCATGGCACATGGCCCAGCTCATATTAGCGCAAGGGGAATTTGTAAAGTATTAGATCCAGTTTGGCAGAATGACAATATTTCGAAAGTTGCTGCCCACCTTGTAAGGCACTGTATTGTATGTATGAGACACAATCCTGGAAGAGGTACCCCTACACCTTCTGGACATTTTGCACCACCTTCTTTTCCCTTTGAGGTGCTTCAGATGGATTATATAGAGATGCAACGGGTAACAATTTGAAATATGTATTGGTAGTGGTTTGCACATTTAGCAAATGGGTTGAGGCTTACCCAACAAAGGAAAATACAGCCACGGCCACGGCGAAGGCTCTTCTAAAAGAGTTCTTCCCACGCTACGGCTTGCCCCGCTTGATCTGGAGTGATAACGGCAGTCACTTCAATGCCAGATTGATTCAATTGGTGTGTGAAGGTCTGCACATTAAACAGAAATTTCATGCAGCGAATCATCCTCAATCAGCGGGCCTGGTTGAAAAATGCAATGGCACCCTTAAGTTAAAATTGGCTAAGATAACAGAAAGTACCGGGTTACAGTGGCCAGATGCATTACCCCTTGCTCTATAGTCTACTAGAATGACTGCACACACTAGGACAGGGCTATCCCCATATGAGGTGGTTTTTGGACGTCCTGCGAATGTGTGGGGCGTCCCTAGACCCAAGAAATACTCCGAGATAGAGCACCCTATGTTGATTATCTGTATGACCTTACTAAAAGGCTACGTTCTATTCATCAACAGATACACGAGACACTACCTCCAGCACCAGAAGGACCTGGGCACCTTATACAGCCCGGGGAGTACGTCTTGATCAAGAACTTTCAGCGAAAGAACTGTTTGGAACACCGGTGGAAGGGACCCTTCTTGGTCCTCCTTACGACAAGGACGGCGGTGAGAGTGGAAGGTCGGAAACACTGGATCCACACTACACACTGCCAACGGGTTCCGCTCCCCCTCCCTTATGATCGTTGGGTACAAGAAGGATTAGGGGACCATGAAACAGAGCATGTCCCCCGTTTCGTGCCTTTTTCTGACGCTCAGCTGACTTGGCGGAACACTGAAGACGAGAGTGAGGCCATTTTGAATGAGGCAGTTCCCCAAGAAATTAAAGCTGCACAGGGTTCCTCCTCACCTGATTGACAGGAACCTGAGCCTCGCTCTCCGACACCTGAATTTCAAATCCTGTTGCAAGATGAAACAGTTCCTGGAGTAAAAAGGTACCATTTGCGCCCTCGACGGAAGGATAGTGCACCAAAGGATTAGTGAAGTGTAGCAGGGATGGACTTCGTGGATAAAGATTAGCAACATGTTCCTTTGATTGTGTGCTTCTTTCAGTTAGGATCGGAATAATTGGTGCACTGTCAGTGACACTGGACAGGATAAGTTGAGGGTGTTTTCCCTGGGGGGGGGGAAGAGCACCCTATCCTGAGGTTCGTGAACATTTGCAGACGAGTTGCAGCAGTGTGACTTCACCGACCCATGCGTCATAGCACCAACGAGGATTGAACAATAGAAGCCTGCCAGGGAGGCTTGTAACAGACCCTGTTACATTTCTTCCTTGTTTTTGATCTTACTTTTTTTGGGTCCTTTCCACCGTGGGTTCCATTCAGTAGTCTTTTTCTGAAACTTCTCATTTGTAGTGAATAAAGTTGTCATGTATCCTTTTGGTAGGCCGATGAGTGATGAAGAACATCCCTTAGAATTTGTTGTTTTCCCTCGACTATTCTGGATAAGACAGCGGAGGATACATTTCCTTTTGCTTGCTATTTTGTTGATGATCATATTTGGAGGGATTTTCTGGGTGTTAGAACATGCAAGTGATTCATCTGTTTCTAGTAATAATGTTTCTTCCACACCAAGACGAAAACGAATGCTCTCCAATAATGTTTTTCTAGACACGCATAAGAGATTTTTCGGTAATGGTGTTGCTTGTTATCCTACAGACTCCGTTACTAGCCTATGGACTGCTTATCCTCTGTCTTTAATAAATTATACATATTCCAAGCCGACAAATTTCGTTGAGGTAAAAGGGGAATTCGGCTTTGGCTACCCAGGGCCATGTTTGTATCATCGTCAGCCCACAGGAACAGGGTACCCAGGTTGTGACAATAATACCTATTGTGATAATTTTTATTTTGAAGAGCAAAACATCACATTAGTGGGCTGGCATTACAAACAAGTGATAGTTCCCCAAAAAGCTGGTTATTATCCTGCTTGTTGCCCCATTCTAAATAGTACTGACTCTCTTTTGTACATCAATTGCTCCGGAGTAATTATGTCTAAACAGACTTTTCCTTTAAAGAGTGTGAGGGGTTCTACAACTGTTGTCGGTAATTCTCGTTATGCAGCTGTGGATTATGACAGACCAATATATGCTCACCCTGGATTCTTTTTCCTCACAAACGGAACATATTCAAATGTTCATAATGGTACCACTGATGTAGCCCTTGGTATGGTGCTACCTCTGGGAGTCCCTTGCAAATATACTCATAGACAGATAACATGGGTAAAAAGAACACTTACTAAAGAATTTTGCGAAGGAGCAACAGAAATAGAAATAAATAATTACAGTAATGGCATCACTTTTGGTTATATCCTGTCTGCTATTTTCACTTTAGGGGGCATGGCTATGAGTAGGACTGAAAAGGCCAGGGAATATTTCGGCTGTAAATTACAGATATTGTCCAATACAACAGTGGCAGCATTGCGTGACATCACCATTCAATTAGAGAGCATGAGAATATTTTCTGAACAGACTAGATATGCAGTTGATTTTATTTTAGCTAAAAACGGTGGTGCATGCTCAGTAATAGGAGATCAGTGTGTAGTAGGTATCACTAATATGGAGAAAAATATTACCAAACATTATAGAAAATGTTCAAGGCATGCAGAGTGGTAATTGGAGCTGGTCCCTGTTGGGGTTGGATTTTAGAGAAAATAATATATTTTATAGCTATCCTGATCTGCTGTTGTGTTTTGATTCAGTGCCTTCCCTTATGTTGCTCCTATTGTACCGCGTATTTAACTCCTAAGAAATTCTCAATCCGTGGCACCAATACAAAGATCATGCTCCAACAGGAGGTCGATCATCTAATGAACATGGATGACGAGATTTTTGGTTCTTCATCTTCTATTGTTGAGTCTGTCGCCAAAGTTTCTTTTGTTGACTAAATATAAGTTTTGGTTCTATCTTTTGTTTGTTAATATATATACAAGCACATAAATATATATCTACTCTTTTGTTTAGAATTGTAAAGACCCTTACCTGATGGCACTAATAAAGACGATTGTCATTAGCAATCAATGCTAAAAGGAGGGTCTGTTAGAATAGAACTGAAAATGATTATATTATTCGTATTATACTCAAAGTAATGTTAGCATTGATATAACTAATGCATTATTACGTATATTGTGTGAAATATGTAGTCAGTGGATGCCGGCATTATATTCGTCCAATTTACATGTGCACTGCCATTTTGTCTTGTTAGACGCCATTTTATAAACAGAACAGAACTGTTATGTTTGTTCTTTCTGAGAAATAGTCCTTGGTAAGTTTTGTTTCTTCAATGCTAAGATTTTGCTTGTTAGTACATTCTTCTACTGCTACATCAAGGCCTTCCCCCACCTGTCTGGTGGGGAGGATAAGCTAGACGACCTTGGGCAGTAGATAGCGTGTGCCAGGCTGTGGAACTGAAACTCATACTCTGTACCCCCATTGTATTACGACAGCTACCAGTACTTTTCCATAATAGGCGGGTCTTAGTGGGCTCTGCAACCTACATAATGTAACTTTATGCTTGTTCAAATCAGTCCCTCGTCAGCCATTAGTAGAGGCTGGTTAGACTGGACTCCACTGCAGTGTATTTTCCGAATAAACTAGCTTGTTTGCCTTCTCTACTGCGTCATCGACTCTTTATTGCATGGAAGGCTAGCGGAGGTCTAGTGTGACCCGAGTGACCCTAAACGGGTCACTTCCTTCAGTGTAAGCCTCAACCCACTTACTGAATGCACAAACAACAAACAACACATACTTCAGATTATTGACCCTTTCTAACTCTATGTAATCTAGTTGAAGGACCTCAAAAGGGAAAGTGGGTGGTGCAAAATTACCGGGTGGTGTATGGGTACCCTTGCCAGGATTGTGCATCATGCACACCATGCAGTACTTCACTAAATGTGCAGCTGTCTTCGAAATGTTATCATTCTGCCATACGGGGTCTAACAACTTACAAATACCCTTAGCACGGATATGGGCTGGACCATGAGCCATCGTGACTACAGGAAGAACATATGCATCTGGCAACATCCATCTCTGCTTCCCTGACTTGTCAATCCAACATCCCTCATCGGTCAAGTTTGCTGTACTTTCCTGCCACACTGCTAATTCCTCCACCGTGGCCTCACTCTGTATTTCCTTCACATTCTCTAGTGTATCCTCAAACATGGTGACCTCGGGCACCCACCTAGGGGGAACTGCTACAAACATTCTTTTCATCTTGGTTCGGGCTGTTTCCTTACCTGTCTGATCTGCAAATGCATTCCCTTTACCCACATCGTCAGTAACTTTCCTATGGGCGCTGCACTTTACTATTGCCAATTTCTTAGGGAGTGTCAAAGCGGACAGAAGCCTATATATGAGAGGACCGTGCTGAATTTTTGTTCCACGGGAAGTAAGGAACCCTCTCTCTGCCCAGAGCCGCCCAAAGTTATGGGCGACTCCAAAGGCGTACTGACTGTCAGTATAAATATTGACAACTAGTCCCTCACTCAATTCACAAGCTCGAATAAGGGCGACAAGCTCTGCAGCTAGCTTGGGCCGACTGATAGGGAACTCGTGATGTCTCAACTACTGTACGCAGTGTAGTAATGGTGTACGCAGCAGTTGTAGTGCCATCTGGTAACTTAAAGCAAGAGCCATCGACATATAGTTCTCCTTGAGGGTCAGATAAGAGTACATCAGTCAGGTCTACCCGTCCTTTCGTCTCTTCTTCCGTCCGGAAGATACAATCATGTATGTCAATCTCCTCATTCTCAGAAGGGAGGGGTAGTAATGTGGCTGGATTCACAGTGGCACAGCGTTTGATCGTAATGTGCTTCGCAAAGAGCGTTAGCTCGTAACCTATCAGACGTGCACTTGTGAGGTGCTGCGTCCTTGTCTTATTCAAAAGTGTATCCACAGCATGGGGTACCATAACTGTGAGGTCAGTATCAAGTATGAGTCCAGCCGATTGTCTTATTGAGACAGCCACAGCTGCGACCGCTCTCAGACAGCTCGGGAGGGCTCGTGCGACAGGGTCAAGCACAGCAGAGAAATTAGCACACAGTCGTTGCTTATCCCCAAATGTTTGTGTTAAGACAGAAAGCGCACAACCACCCACCTCATGGACGCACAATACAAAGCATTTAGTGTAGTTAGGGGTACCAAGCACTGGAGCCGAGGAAAGCGCAGTTTTTAATTGCTCAAAAGACTGCTGACACTCAGGCGTTCAAGGCAGGGGTTCGGGCACATCTTTTAGTGTCAACGCAAGCAGGGGTTTAATAAGAAGCGAATAGTCAGGTAACCACTGCCTGCAATAGGAAGTGATAACAATGAAAGCGCGCACATCTTTCTGAGTTTGCGGAATGGGCATTTTTACAATGGTACTGATGCGCTCAGGAGTCAATCTCCTACCCTCCTTCGACAGTAGGTGACCTAAGTAGGTGACCCTTCTGTCGACAATACTGAAATTTGGAAAGGGATACTTTATGGCCATGTTGAGCTAAATGTAGCAACAATTTAACTGTACTGTCTCTGCAACCTTGTTCTGAATCCGAGGCGATAAGCAAGTCGTCAACATATTGAAGCAATACATTACCTGTAGGGAGCGACAAGGAATCCAGCTGACTTTTCAATGCCTGACTATAGTTACTCGGACTCTCTGTATAGCCTTGAGGAGCGCAACAGAATCTAAAACTTCGACCAGCTAGGGTGAACCCGAACAGATATCTGCTATTAGGATGAAGGGGAATACTGAAAAATGCATTTTTCAAGTCGATGACAGAAAAGAATTTAGCAGAAGGAGGAATCCTTGTCAAGAGAGTCGTAATGTCAGGGACCACCGGACACTGAGGAATCACTATTTTGTTAACTTCACGCAAGTCAACCCAAAGCAATAAACATCTGCTTGATCCTCAGAGGAACCAGAAGGTGTCCTTTTGAGAATGGGAAGAATAGGACTATTACAAACATTAGCAGTCGTCTCCTCAACCACTCCTTTTTCAATCAAATCCTGTACAATTTGCATCAAAGCTCGCTCACCTGCCTGCGGTATTTTATACTGAGGGATACGGGGTAAAATAGCACCTTCCTTGACACGTATCGAAACAGGCGATATCTGCAACAAACCCATGTCTGTGTGGCCCGTTGCCCACAGCGTGGGTGGCACATCCTTAAATTCAACAGGGAGGGGCGCATCTTTGGACAAGAACTGCGTAGCACGCACCACATCCGGACCTATTGTCATGTAAACACCTGCCGGGGAACAATGAATCGTAGCATGCAATTTCTTCAACAAATCCAAACCCATCAAATTCTCTCCACAATTAGACGTCAATAAGAATGGCGAATCGACGGTAAAAGGACCAATAGTCAACACAAGGGGTTTTGAAATGGGGCTCACAACCGGTACACCAGAGAAACCTACCGAAACATTATTATGGCCAGACAGAGCCGCCCCTGGGACCAAGGAACGAGAAATAGAACTATTTGTCGCGCCTGTATCCACCAAAAACTCCTTAGTTGAACCATGCACATCCGCACTAACGTACGGACTACGTTGATCTACAGGTATCGGAACTGGTCCCTCACTCTGTCCCTGGCTGTCCTAGCTGTAAGACATCCCTGTCACCTCATCTGTGTCGTAATCATCATGATAATACTGCCCTCACCGAGGATCATCAAAATAGTTTTGGTCAGAACGACCCTGCGGGGCCACAGCATTCTGAGCCCTGTCCTGTCCACCAGCTCCACGACCCCATCCACAAGAACCTCGTCCTCTCGGGACTGCCACCTTCTGCAAAAGCTCAGGACACTCGCTACGCCAGGGTCCCTCCTCTTTGCAATACGCACACTGATTGGCCCCTAAAGGCGCAGTATTCGACTGCTTGGAGGCGCGTGGAAGCTGTCGGGCTGAACCACCACATCCTCTAGCATTTCCCCTAGAAGCCTGCTGCAACAACACCTTCGTCTTCAAATCCTTATGCTTCTTCTCTGACCTCTCCTTATCCTCATTTTCCCTGTGCTCATAGTACTGGGCCATATTCAAGATAACAGAAGGGGAGGAGGTGGACCAGGTGCTCTCGGAAGCCTGTAATCGAGTCGCAATCTCAGGGAGCAAATTGGAGACAAATCTATTAACAAACAGTCCCACACCACCTTCGATCGACAAATCCTGTCCACTATAATCTAGAAATACAACTTCAAACCGAGTGAAAAAATCAGACACACTCTCATCTTTCTTTTGAGGACAAGCTGATAACTTTTCCCACTCAACCTTTCTCGGAGGGATAAGAGAATACATATATGTAATGATACGGCCGGGCAAAGCAAGTATCTCTGCCCTAGGCTTATCACCTGGCTTCCGTTCCTGATCCCATACTTTAATTTGATCCCAGGTACTACCCAATTCCGCAACATGATCCTGTGTGTGTACTTGTCTCCAAACATCAACCGGAACTAAGAGACCAAAAAACATTTCAATATCAGCAAGCGTCATCACAGTTAAAGAGGCAGCTTCAGTCAATTCTTTATAATAGGCGGTAGGATTTTTCCTAGGGTCAGGTAACTGAGTCTTAAGAGACAATACTTAACTCCTTTTCCATGGGGTATAAACCCATTGTTCTTGGAAACGGGCCTCTACCCTTGGCCTAGTAACATGATCATGCTGATCCCTTAGCTCTGGTATCTCGGGATAGTAGATAGGATGGACCTCCCACATCGGAAACTGAGATGCTGGGGTGGGGCTCCTCTCAAGCAGTCTACCTCGATAAGCAACCAATGTCGCAACATTACCAAACACTTGACCAGGCTCGATATTAGTGACATATACATGGCCTTTAATATCATATAAAATCTGCGGCGCTACATCATTGAAGCACTGCTCCCAAAGACCAATCAAAGTATCAGACATATGCTTAAGGGCATGCTGTTGTACAAAGGGCTCATAATCCTTCATCACGCTCCACACATCTTCCACACCATAAATAGGGTTTCGGGCCCACTGCGCAGCCTGATTAGCCACCACCTTTTTCTCTTTATCTCCCATATCAGATTGGACTAACGTCCGCCCCATACGCTCCTTAAATTTTGCCCAGTCTCTATCCTCAGGGCCACGCACCGGTGTCCCACTACTCAACAATGTCGGGGAATGGAGGAACACAGTGGGGGTAGCAACAGAAGTAGCAGGCACTAACGTCACTGCCGGCTGCATCGTGGGTGTAAGAGCTGGCGAAAGCGACGCCGAAGCAATAGATGTGGCAGGAGTACTAACAGTCACAGTTGGCTCAGACGGCGAGGACAAGGAAAGGGCAGGAGGTGCCGTGGCCAAGGCAGTCTGATCGACAGCAACAGAAGCAGAAACAGCACAGACAGAAGAGCCGGGTAGCTAGTATCTAACAGCTCCTCCACAAAAGTATCATTTTCCTCTTGGGCCACATAAGATTTATCAATCTGAAATCGGAATCTCCTATCTTCACGTTCAATCCCTAGCTCTTGCTTTTCTCTATCATGCGCTACAGCTTTCAGAGTCAATGTTTGCATCCTCCCCTTCCGGGCCTCTTTCTCTGCTTTCATTCGTCTCTGTTCAACCTCCTTTTGCCATGTTCTGAGGGAATCAAAGATAGACTGCCTACTTCTTCTTGCAAACAACTTCTCCTGTAAAAAGGCAATTTTTTTATTCATCATAAGTGCCCGTCAATGGCCACTGCAACTCAACATTGTCCCTCGTATATTTGTGCCATAGCGTACTAAACATAAAAGGGCCAAGGCAAAGCTTCACATACATATCAAAATTCGGAGTGCCTTCCGGAGGCGCTTGCTGAATTTCTACCAGTCGAGCATCAGTAGAACAACGACGACAACAGGAAACCAAAAGCCGGCTGAATCCAGGCATTTTCAAAAGTGAGCCAAATTCGTTATGTTGCCTGGCAAAGTGTTTACGAACACTTTGTATCCAAATCGGTCCCCAGACCGTACCAAATGCAAACCGAAATCGGTCCTCAGACTGTACCAAAGACAAACCAAAATGGTACCATATCCATGAAGAACCAAAACAAACTCACCTGGTGCACAAAGTTCAAACGAATTTATTCTCCACTGCCGACTCTTCGGACCAAACGGTCAGATCCAAGGGTTTCGCCGTTCAGGACACCAGTCGGGGTGACCACTGGGCGAAGCACCGACCGGTCAGACAGACGGGGCAGCTGCGAGTTTAAGAACTCTCTTGTGCAGGGATCCCTGGTCCGCCCGTCCGACCCGACGATGGCTCCAACCTCCCCACCCGTCCGCAGGTGAGGATGGGTCACCCGATAGGGTCCCTGTTCGGGCGCCAACTGAAGGAAGTGACCCGATTAGGGCCACCCTGGTGACTCGCGACCACCTCTCAGCCTTCCATACAAATGAAGAGTCGGTCAGACAGTAGAGAATACAAACCAAGTATATTTTATTCAGGTACACTCGGGCGGAGTCCAGTCTGACCAGCCTCCTGGGATTGCTGCAGAGGGACTGACTTCAGCAAACATGGTGATACATTATGTACAATTCAGAACCAATGAAGACCCGCCCTGACTGGAAATTTCCAGTTGGAGGCAGTTAGACAAAGAAGGTACAGAAGGATGCGTTTGGATCCTGAGACCGGGCACAGACTATCTAAATGCTAAGGTCGTTCTGCCTGTGCCCATCGCTGGACTAGTGAGAGCAGGCCTTTATCTGGTGGGAAAGGTATGCGCTAATAAGAACAGTGTATTCATTAGTACAGCAAGATCCAACCTTGGAGAAACGAAAACTACAGCAGTTGCCTTCAGCTGAGGCAGAGAGAAAGATTAGTTTCGATCATAACTCAAAATGGCAGCTAAACATAAAATGGTGCCGCGAATGCTAACTTAAAGATGTACGATACATAAACAGCACAGCTAAAACATTTTTACTCCAACACCCGCATGCTAGGGAAGACACTACATCTCTTGGGACCTATGCCATAATCTGTGATTTTTTCAAAATTATTTGTTAAATACAGGCATAAAGTGAACAAACAAGTCAACCATCGTATGTAACGCAATGCCAGTACTTTTCTTATGACAAATATATAGTCAATTGTCGAGTCAAACGCCTCCCTCGAAACGATGGTGTTCTCCCCTCTCCTTTATCCATATAAGCAATCACATTGACTAAATCAGTAGTGGCAGGGTACTTCCCTAATTCAACACCCCATTAGCTGGGAAGCCATCGGGGTGCATCAAGTCCCACATCAGATATACTAGAATTGCTATTTGCATTAAAATCTCCACATACCATGAGGTGTAGCTGTTGAGTTTAACACTGTGCTTTTAGGTTAGCAAGAAAATAAAACAAATATACAAAATTAATATTGACTGTGCTATAAAAGTCATTGTTATGAAAATTTAGCAGGTAGACGTTCAAATTTCCTTCACACCTTGATGTGAATTGCTTGAAAGGCATGATGCGCAATAGGGATGTCCTTCACAACAAGGTTAAGTGATACTTGGATCCAGATTGCTAATCCTCCTTTCGCTCAGCCGGAGCTGTAGCGAATAGCAGCGGGTATATGTTGAAGCCATTAGTCTCTACTGGCCCTGCGTCCCAAGTTTCCTGAAGGAATGTAATGTCATACTCCTCAGTAAAGGATACCTATTCGATAGTGATGACTTAGACTTAAACCCTGCAATGTTCCAACCAATTAGACAGGGAGCCTGGTTTGCATGTGGTGATGATACAGGGTCTGGGGCTCTTAGTGCAGGTGGTGACAGGTCCTTGATCAAGGCCATGCTACAGCTGGGAAAAGTCAGTTATTAACATCTAGACCTGATAGAATTCCATAACAGTTCGGGTGTCTAGCAGGGCGTGTAAGAAACAATTATTAAAGCTCAATTACGCATATCTATGCTCGGGCTGCATTGGGATACATGGGAGTTGGAAGAACAGAAAGTGCAGAAATTACGGTGGGCTTATAGAAATAGCCCACGGGCAAGGTGACAATATGCTTTGCGTGTGCTTCCAAACTTTGGGATATGTCAAAAGATTTCTCACAAAATTGGAATTGTTTAAGTTTTCTATGATAGTCTCCCATAAAGTCTTTTTAGAGGGTTCAATCTAGCCTACTCTTCTGGCTATAATGATATTGGGCCTTTTGCCGATAAGAAGACCCTGTGGTTGGTCAGCCAATGAAGGACTTTATTAATTAGAACACTACGGGATTCTTCCACGCCTCGTCGGAGGACAGAGATGCCAGCCAAAACAAGGACATGAGGGCTGGTGGCGGGAACATGTATTATTACTAGGCTTGGCTTTTTGTCTATGGGGTTAATAAGGTACCTATTGCAAGAGTACACAGTGGCTGGTGCTGCTCAGGGGGATGACCCTCAGCTGATCCCCTTCTTGTGCTGCACTGTGTAGCAAATGGGTGAGTCTGGTGCCCAAAGGCATACTGTTATCACCATGAACTTCCCATAGATGTTGCACTAGGGCATTTAGAATCAGGGACTTTTTCTGAGTAACAGGTGGAGTTTCATCTGACATCTGCTGGTAAAAGTGGTAGAAGTGATACCTGAGCTGGGGTGGGTGGGGCGGGCAGGTGTCTAGAGGGTTCGGATCGGTGAAAGGCCGCTAGCCGAGTTTCAGTCAGAGAAGTCGATCCAGAATGGACTGCAGCTCTGATTGATGAATAGCTGCAAACCTTCTGCAACAGCTCTCTAGGGACTCCATATACACCCTACCCGGAGACGTCAGCATTTCGATGACTGGCTCAGAGTCTACTGGAGATGCACTTTTCCCCATAGCGTCCACCGGCACTGAATAATAAGAGGATGCTTACTTTAGCAGAGATAGCGGGAATCCAGAAGTGGCCAAAATAAATCCAAAGATAAAAGGGGGATCGACCAGGATTTTCCGGGCTCTCACGGGCCCGGTCTTTGTCTGGGTGTGTCCCGCAAACGTCCCACGCCTCAGGAACAGGGAATCGCGCTATAAAGTGCTGGGGCACCCTCCTCCGCCTGTCTGCACCAACTCATAAGCCTTTTAGCCCTGGCCCTCTCTAACAGTCACGGCTTGTCTAACAAATATTTAACCAATAGTTGTAGCCTTGACTATATTTTTTGTGCAAGACAGCCAATGAATGAAGTGGGGTAGCCCATTGCCTCATACATACTGTATGCTGCATGTGACTGACAATAGATCAGGCCAATGCATGAGGAGGGCTTACCAGAAGCCCCTGTATGTATATATGTATGTATTTTTTTTTTTTTTTTTTTTAAACATGAGAGTGGTGAGCAATGAAATCACTGACTTAGAGACAGCTTTCTCTTGATTTCTAGATCAGGGAAGTATGTAAAGGCAGAAGGGGTGGGCACAACTGAACTGTTTCCAGTATCAGGGTTGGCACAGAGACAGAGCAGGTCAATGAATTATTTAATCTGGTTCAGGTATGTGTCCTGTAAGGCCACACCCAGTAACATTCAAATTAAGGTTTTATGTACTCGAGTATACCGAGGGGCGTGTACCATTAGCCCAGTCCCATAACTTTGTTTATCATTCAGAAGCGAAATTGCAATCTTTCGTAATTTGAATATCCCTGTTGGAGCAAAAGTCAACTTTACAAAAAATACCACAAAACATGAATAGCATAATAACACAAAATACTCCTCGTCAAGCACTTAGAGATAAATTGACTATTGCAAACACATTTGTTAGTTGTAGGTCAAATTGAAGCAAACCCACAGAGTTATTCTCTGGCTAGAGCAGTGTGGAGGTAAAAGGGGTAAGGAAAAGCACAGTGACAATGCGGTAAGGGAAAGCACAATGACAATGCAGTGGTCAATGAAAGATGTAATTCATCTATTTAGTGACCAGGTTGGAACATTCATATCTACTACAAGGTGGGTGAGAAATGGAGGAATCAGGTGTGGACCAAGCTAAACATGACACTGAGATTAAAGGGTTGCGTTTCAACCAGCCAGAATAACCAGCATGTGCCATTTGTGTACCTTCCAGAAAAGGCTAAGCAGTGTTTACTAAGGTTTACTTTTACTTTTAAAATCTTTATTTCGGTTCTTTTAAACCATAAAAGATGCATTAAAACACATACGATTTCCCTATGCAATACTGCAGTAATACTATTACAATATTAATAAATGGAAAGGGAATACAAAGAAAAGCATTGTTTCTTTAAGAACATAATTATATTTAAAATAGACATCAATATAAAAACAATAATAACACTAGTAAAGGACTCCTGATTTTTGTTCTTTGTTTGTGCTTCCATCCCTAAAACATTAAAAACAATTAATAATAATAATTTCTTACTAACATTTCCCACGAACAAGGCTCCCTTATACCTATTGTGCCTGCATACTCTATTAAAATATATATATATTTTTTTTTATTGCCCTGAAAATACTTAATCACATTTGTTACAACTTCAGTCCTGATTTGGCCCTTAAGAAGCTTACGGCAAGTAAAAATTTACTGACACTGAATACAATTGGTTGCGATGTATCAGTTTTTAAAATTCTTTCAGCCTCTCTGCAAGACCTAGTGCCCATGTTTATGCAGATTGGTTTAATCCATTTCTTTCTAGGCTTGACATATAGAGGACAGAAGAATAATACATGCAAATCGGTTTCTTTAACCTTATTTGGGCATAAAGAACACAAATCATTCCCTGTTCCAGCCTTATTGATAGCCCATCGTGACGTGATTGCACTAAGGTTTACATGAATGTCTTCCATTGAAAATTACTCTCAGCCTTGTGGGATGACGGACTGACATATACATCTCCAAGTCTTGCACGGCTCTAATTTTAATTGACACCAAAAACCTCTTCCTCTAAAGTGACGCTAGATTCAGGTTGGAGAACATATACACCTACTTTTCGGCATATCTCAGTACTTTTTTTTCCCGCTTGCTTTTCTGTCTCTGAGCAGTCTTCAGGACTAGCATAAACAAAATACAGACTGCTGCTCTGAGACTACAATTACCAGAACCCCTTAGTGCAGAGGAGGGAGGAGATAGTAGACCTCTCCCGTGATTCTCGTGCTATTTATAAAGCCAACATCTTCCATAGCTTGGAACACCTTACGCATCTCGTGGTGTCTGAGGAGGGAAGAGCGTGGCGCGAGGCGCGAGGAGACCACTCCCCTGCGCACCGTGCTATTTGCGTTAACGTCTCCTGCAGCGTGAACGCGTCGGGGTTGTGCAGTGAAAATCCCGGGCCAAGGACAGTAAGTGGGCATACGATCCTGGGCTGGGACCCCCATGGCTTTCATCTGCTGCATTTTGTTTCTTTATCTGTGGGGAAAATAAAGGCGGCTGCACCTACCGCTGTGTCGGGATCTGGTAAGAAAAAAAGAAATTCTTTCTTGCTGGATAACTAACTTCCTTGCTAACGCTGCTGGGGCCATTAATGATGAAACTGCTAATGCGCAACAATTAATGGTCCAATTGTAACTAGCCAATTTTTAGTGTGTTGGGCGCTAGTTCATAATGTGAGCAATTCTGGTTTTGATGCTAGCTCTGCCCCAACTTCCAGAAAAACAACCTTCTTGTGATATGCATCCTGGGGCGGTGGTCAATACCCTTTTAGCCAATCATTATTCTTTATCGAATCTCACTCACTCCCCACCTCGGGGGCAGATTGCTGCTCAAAATGGAACCCTTGTTAGATATGGTTCTTAAACCTATTAAATATAAGCTCTGGTCTATTGAGCCTCACTTATCCGTGATTGGTAGGCGCATTGATTCTTGGGATGCATCGACGATGACGAATTTACTTGTATCCGAGCCTGTTGGCACATGAAAAAAACACTTGTCGGCGCTTGACTCGATGCCTTCACTCTGTAACGGATCTGCCTGCTACTGAGTTTGCTACTTCATATCAATTAGAAGTTGTATACTTACTCGGTCTCGAAAAAGTATAACCTCTTTGCAGCACCTTATGTCATGGTCTTCTAAGTTGTTCTCTGTTTAAAAACTGTCAAAAAGAGGATTCAACACAACTAAAGAATAAGATGATGCATTTGTAGACGATTTAGGGGCTCTGTTTTTATTGATAGGCACATGCTATTGGCTGGTCAAGGGAAAACTAATAATCACCCACCATGCCACCTCAATTCGTACCCAGTCATATGTAAATCAGTCTTGAGACTGCTCCAATGGGAAAAGTACATCCTGAACTGCTCCAATGGGAAACGTACATCCTGAACTGATGAGTCCTAATAAGGGCGAAACCGGTCCTGGGTTGCTTGTGTTCCAGTTCAGGGAGGGCCTGACTTGGCAGTTCAGGCTGGACTGTTTACTATTGGAGTAGGGTCAAGACTGATTTGCATATACCTGGGTCCAAGCTGAGGTGGCATTTTTTGTGAAAAAGATGGATTGGGATGCGGCCCTATTGATTGGCTGTGGCTGAGATTAATGCAAGCATTCCATCCATCACCTTGTTTTTGATGCTATAAAAGTGACCGGTATACCCAGGCTTGTTTCTGTGTTCACTGTGCCACTGGAACCAAGCTGTACCTGGCTGTTGTGCCCTAGTAAGGGCAAAACTGGTCCTGGGTTGCTTGAGTTCTAATTTAGGCAGGACCTGGCCTGGCAATTCAGGCTAGACTGTTCCCATTGTTGCAGGGTTAAGACTGATTTGCATATGGTGCGGTCCAAACTGAGGTGGCATTTTTGGTGCAAAAAGATGAATTGGGATGCGGATAGAGCGATTGCCAGTGGCCGAGATTAATTCAAGCATTCCATCCATCCATCACCTTGGTTTTGAAGCTATAAGATTGACCGGTATGCCCTGATGCTTGATCTTTTTGACACTGAGTCAGTACTTTTGCGTGTTGGGAATTCCAAGGCATCTCTCTCTTTCGGAGAAGAGTTCCACCTAGAGTGGAACTCTGAACTCCTATACACCTTTCCTCTGATAACTTTCCTGCCCGAGTTCTGAAGAAAGTTAGGAAAGATTGGGCTCAATTCATTCTAGTGGCACTGCATGGGGAATGTGGTTTCCAGAACTCCTGGGCATGAGGATCTGCCGTCTGATCATGCTGCTGCTTCGGGAGGATCTCCTGTCTCAGCAGCAGGGCAGGGTCCTGCACCGGGCCTGCACAATCTTCAGCTCCATGTTTGAAGATTGAGCAGTGACAGCTGATGCCCTTCGATCCTCCTCCCGATGTTGTCTGTCATCTTAGCAGCCAAGTGTCCCTCAATATCATCAGTATACGTTTGCTGCTGGGACAAGTTTGTGGTTTGGTGCAGTACTTGACAGATTGACTCACGTCACTGCAGGGTATTGCTATTTCTGTTGTCACTATGCAGCAAGGACTTGCTTTTGGCACAGTAAATGGGTCCCTTTCGGCTCTTCCAGGCCTTTTCACGGTTGCTAAATCAGGCCTCGAAAAATCCTAAAAATGTTACCAGAGCTGCAGGTCTAGTGGCTTAAATAATCTACGCAACCTAACTGTAAAGCTCTTGACCCTTATAGTGGTTTCAAATGATGTGATCCTGGGAAAATATTTTAATTCACTAAGCTGCCATTTTGTTGATTATCACATATACGAACACCTTCAAATACACAAGTTCAGCATGTCTGCTGTACAAAAAATGACTCTTGCAATACAAAAACGAAACAGCGAGACCATACATACACACCACTGTGTGTATGTGACGCACCTTCCCCTGAAGGAAGAAACAGAACTCCCCACAAGAAGTCCAAGTCCGCGGATTACTGGCGTCTGGGAGCCATTAACTTGTACGGCACAGGAGCCAATTACTATCGAACTACCCTGGATACAAGAGGGAACAGTCCGATTGCGGAGTAATAGACATACTGAATGTTGCAGTGTATTTACAGCTCCTTACAGAGCCAAAAACTTGAATCCAAATTTATAAACGAGCCCTGATAAAGTCCACTGAAGCTGGACGAAACTCATTGGCTGCTTGGCTGTTTTTTATCATAAAAGAAGAATAAAGATAGTTCACATCAACAACATTGGATGGACCCAATCGTGTGGAATTTGAGTTTGGTGGTGCAACTCAGTTGTGATAAAAAAAAAAGACTTGTTTGATTTAATAGACTAAACGTTTGCTCCATGTATAATAAAAATGTAGCCCACATTTAGGGTACCCATGAACCCTGACTTGCCTCTTAGTTCATTAACAGCATTGTTATAAAGGCGGGGGCAGGAATGTTTCTCAAATCATGTTTAAAAACTTTCAATAAATAAGTAAAGCATGAAGTGGTAGCACACTGTCATTTGCAATCAGCACCTTTTCCTTTAAAATGGCCACAATTTTCCACTGACATGCGGTTTTACTGATAAAACTATACAGTGTACAGACAATGTTTGGAAATCGAATTTCTGCAAATATGTCATTTGCACATCACCAAGTAAAGTGTTCTGATTTGTTTTTCTCCTATTTAAAATCTTTGTTTGCATCACACTTCTGAATTACTAAAAAAAAATGGGCTTTCATAATTCCTAATATATTTTGAAATATTTGTACTATTCATTTAAAAGCTGTTTAAATGTTGTGTTTTAGGAAAAAAACTGACATTTTCACCATGATTGTCAGACAGCTCACTTGACAAAATCCTATAGCTGTAGTAAGAGGAAAAAAAGTAAACCCCATTCTCTAGGATAAGATAAGCAGCAATTAGTAAAAAGACAAACTGGCATTTGACCTCTGCCCTTGAACAGCAAGCAAACGTGTCGAGATAAAAATAAGATTTAAAGGCATCTTTATTGCTCATTCACTTTCTGAATGAACAGAACACCTGTTCTTTCCAGCTCAAGTTGATGTGCCAGAACTGACCAATAGGTCCTAAAATAGCTTGATGTGATAAAATCTGACTCGCCATAGCGAGTTAGCGAGTAGATTTTTCGAGGCCTGTGGACAGTGCCTACTTTGTAAAAACGTAAGTGCCAGGGCCCTTCTGGGGAGGCCACTGTAGCCTACACCACCCAGTGTCCCTGTTAGCACTGCCAATGACTGTCAACACACTACTAACCATCACTCTCCTACAAGTGTACCAACTGAGACTATTCTAGGCCATGCAAAGCTATAATAATGGCATGAGTGGCAGGTATTCGTTTTTTTAACGTATATTGACTTATTAAATAGATCTTTGTGCGCATCTCAAAATTAGACACAGTGCTAACGTGGTGGACCCTCACTAGAACCGGTGCTGAGCACTGGAAACCACTGGCTCAAATTTAGCACTGCATGTGGATCATCTTTCCTTGTTTAAATCATGTTGTGCTAACGTTATTGGAAGGTTTTGCAACATTTTTTTTCCACCCTCTTCCTTTACAATGCATCAGTGGCATATTAACTTGGTCCACACCTTTCTGGCCCCGCTACCCATTACCACTTCTCACCCTCGATACACTGTTCTTCATTGCCCTAACATCGTTGGGTGAGTGAGCTGCAAGCCCAATCTGTTAACCCGCCATACACTGCTTTCTTCCCAGACAAGCTGGTCCTGAGAAGCTTAGCTTCCTTTCTTCCAAAAGTTGACTCCTTTTCATGTCAGGCAAAATATCACCCTGCCTGCGTTCTTTGCTCCACCTCCGCTCTCTAAGAATGAGGAGAGACTCCATCGGCTGGTTCCTGAAAGGGCTCTTAGGTTTTATATCGATTGTTCCAAGGAACATTGTGTGAATGATCAGCTTTTTGTGGTATTAGCCAGAGTGAAGAAGTGCAAGGCAGTGCAGAAGAGGATCATCTCTCGCAGGATTGTGTTCTGCATTCGAATCTGCTACGCATTAGCAAAGAAATAGCCCCCAGAGGGTTTGCAGGCTCATTTCACCTGAGCCAAGGCTGCTACCATTGTGTTGGTAAGTGGAGTTCTTGTTCTAGATATTTTCCAGGCTGCTACGTGGCCGTCACTCCATACGTTCATGAAGCACTACTGTTGGGTCTATCGAGATGGGCATTTTGTCTACTTGATCGTGCAGGGCTTTTTGGTTTGAGCCTGTTCACATACCTTCCACCTGGGAAGTACTGCTTTTATATGCATCTATTCAAAAGGTGAGTATTCTGTAGTTATAAGTATCTATCACAATAACAAAATATTTATCTTCGGTAACACTCTTTCTGGTAGATTCTCTATCTAATCACAGACTCCTCACTGATCCTACCCTTTCTGTGAACTGGGCTGTTTTCCACCTAAAAGGTGCTCATGCATAGAGATGTGCAACCTGTTCAAAGCCAGTTTGTTGTTGGGCTCTGCATCTGGGTGTGCAGACAGCCTAGAAAGTAAATGACGTCAGCACGTGTGAGTGGTGCCTATATACAATTCTACACATCACTTCAGGAGTGGAACTGGCTGCAGCATACTACCTACCAGCATGCAGGGGTACTGCTTGAAAAGTTTCCAGATCCAGTTTGATGCCTGGGGAATATTTAAAAGGTGAGGAATCTGTGGTTAGATAGTGTATCCACCAGAAAGAGTGTTACTGAACGCAAGTGACTTGTCATGCCTCAAAAAATCCTAAAAATGTTACTAGAAATGCAGGTCTAGTGACTTAAAAAATCTACTTGACCTAATTATAATGCTCATGACCTATAAACTGGTATAAAATTATGTGATCCTCGGCAAGTATTTTAATTAAGAGATGCCATTTTCTTCTTGATCACATATGAGAGCACCTTCAAATACGTGAGTTCAGCATGTCTGCTGTACAGAAAACGTTTCTTTGATTTAATAGACTAAACTTTTGCTCCATATATAAATACAAATCTAGCCTCCTAGGATACACATGACTGCTGACTTGCCTCAGTTCATTAACCACATTGTCCTCAGCGCAAGGGCAGGAATGTTTCTCAAATCATGTTTAAAAACGGTTGCTTTTATTAAATGCATAAAGTAGCAGCACACTGTCATTTGCAATCAACAGATTTTACATTGAAATGGCCACAGACTTTCCCACTGACGTGGTTTTAAATATAGTGTACAGTGTCTGGAAATCGAGTTTCTGCTAATATTTGTCATTTGCACAGCACCCAGTAAAGTGTGCTGCTCCTATGTAAATCTTTGTTTGCATCACACTTCTGAATTACAAAAAAAGTTCTTTCATAATTCCTGATATATTTTGAAATAATTTTACTATTCATTTACAAGCTGTTTAAATGTTGTTAGAAAAAACGCTGACATTTTGTAGCCTTTTTTCACAATTATTGTTAGATAACTCACTTGACAAAAAGCACTAGCATTAAATAAGAAAGAAAATTAAACGCCATTTTCCAGGAACATGCAAGCAACAATTGGTAAAGACTAACTGACATTTGACCTCTGTCCTTGAACAGACTGCAAATGTATCCAGACAGAAACAAGATTTAAAGGTGTCTTTATTGCTCATCCACTTTCCGAAAGAGCAGAACACCTGTTCCTTTCAGCTTGAGTTAACTTGCCAGCACAGATGAGTAAATTCTAAAAATAGCTCTACTTGACAAAATCTCACTCCCTATTGCTAGTGGGTGAGTGGATTTTTGAGGCCTGCTTGTTCATGTGGAAGTGATTGCTAGAGTAATATAGATAACCTTGAAAGATTAAGCCTCAATCATGCAGCCTGTATCTTATGGTCTCTTTTCAGAAATGCACCGAGACTAACTTCAATGCAACTCACAAGTTCGTGCACCTCCCGTTAACAAAGAAAGATGAATCCACCCACTCTTTACCTAGAGTTCTATACTAGTGTACCCCATTCAGAGCACAGGGAGGTTTTTCTCTTAGATCAGTGCTTCCAAAGTTGTTCATCCTATCTATCTATCGATGTCTGAGAGTAATGTTCTGGATGACATCTGGTAGAAAATCTTTTACGTTCAGCAATCCTATACTTTACTTCTGGCTGTTATAATTAGAATGGAATAACACACACCAGGTTCTCTATATATTTTGAATATTTAAGCATGTTGCACTTACATGGACTAACCCTAGGGCCAAAATCATTGGTGAAAACGTTTGTTTACTATATTTGGTGTAACCATGTACTTGCCTTGTTGAAATTTTGTTATAGTTCTTGTATGATAATTAAAACCATGTTAATATACTCAACGTTAATCGTCTACTTTGTCCATACAGCCAAGTAAAAGAAGCCTGCACGAATGCAGCCTAGAAATATCATAAACAGGTAAGAATATGTTGGAGGAGCCTCACCCACATCAACACCAAGGCAAGCAGGAAGAGTGAAGCTCTTAATCAAAGGTTGTTGTGGGCCAGTAAGATGTTCCCTTCCATCCATGCTTGGATTTGTGGGTTTAGAATAAAATAAAACCTGGATTGCTGAATCCTCCCTGAAAGGAATAATCTTTCAGCCATTCAAAAATGTAGCTTTAAACTCTATAAATAATTAAGGAAAGTTGAGTTTCCATTTATGCAATAGTACTCTTAATTGTGAGCATTACTAACGGGTAATTGCTGTCATATACAGTAAGATCACCTGACCGAAGCAAGTCTCAACATGTTCTTGACAGTTGTCAGGAGAAGCAGCCCAAATTTAGGCAATGGAAATTAAAAGTATCTGTAAAAATATGGGAAAATAGTCCATGAACAATACCCTCTCTACAATAGTCTTGAGATTTGTAAAACACACTTTCAGTTCCCTGCTGCCTTTACTTTCCGTGATAAGTGGCTATATGTTGATAAATGAAAGTCAGTGGTCTCATGCACAAGTGCGTCCCACTAGAAAAAAAACATTAAAATCTAATGCTCACTTGGACATCCAAAAAGTTCACCAAGAAGCTCTCTTCCACCAAAGCCACTTACAGAGCGCTTGAGCATATATGGAGGAAAAAAGTAAACGTACATAGGAGGTATTGGTACGTTGACTAACCACATATATACACAGAAACCTCTAGGAAAATGGTGAATGGTAGTCCACCGCTTTTGTGAGGTACAGTAAAGGTTTCAGTAATTTAAACCTGAGCTCAACCCCTGGTACGTGTGACATGCAACAAATTAGCTTAATTTAAAATGTGCAAAGCATTTAGAAGTACCAAACAGTTAAAAAAACAACACCGTATAAATCCCACTCTTTATTAAAATAGAGAATATTTAAATGAGCAAAATGACCCCAAAACAACAACAATCCAATATGGGGAACTGGAGATATGAATATTTAAAGTTTTATATTAAAATAGCACCAAAAAGTGCAAAGCTCCAACTGCGGGAAACTGGTCGCGCTAGACCAAGACAAGGGCATGATTTGAGGCTGAACATGATGGAGCGCAGGCCAGATACGAGGACCAGGCTTGACCCAGTCAAAGAGTCACCTTCATATTTGGAACATTTTCAAGAAGCTGAGAGTCTTGAGAGGGGCAAGGCAGCAGACTGGATCTGAAGATTGGGTTATCAACGATGCGTTGACAAAGGACGAAGTCTTGGTGAAGTCATTTTCAAGGTGGGAAAAGCTCAGAGTTGGAGAAGTCCAGAGTTTGCACACAGGAAGCCTTCAACGTCAATTGGATGCTGTTCGGCCATCGGGCCCTGTGAAGATTCCTTCCTTAGGACTCACTCTTTGCTGGAAGTCTGATTCCTTCAGCGAGGTAAGGCAGCAGGCTGTGGCTGGACAAGGCTCGACATCGTGCGATGCTGGTAGGCATTGGTCCTGCTGATTTGGATTTGCTGCTGCAGAGAAGAAAGTAGCGGGAGATGCGGCGAAGTCAGGTCTACTGGTGATGCACCCTCCGTCCCAGATTTTAGGTTTAGACGAGACGAGTACATTATGACACTAGACATGGGTTCCACGATCTGGGGGATCAGGACTCACTCCGCAGAAGCAACCAGTGTCGTACGGCTTGTCCCTCATCGGTAAAACTTAGCTTTTGTCAGACAACATAAACGCCCGGATTGTGCCAGACAGATTCCATGCACACCCTCAGGATATTTTGGCCTGTATCCCGGCTACCCCACAGTGCACCATCTGCACCCCTAACCTTACAGGGTAACAAATGTATATGCAACCTCGGTACATAACAACCCAGATCCACCAAGGAAATTGTGGTAACAGATCTAGAACCCTTCGCTTGGCCTCTCATGCGCACCCAAAGAAATACACTAGAAATACTCAGCAAGGAGTTTCAATATTTATTGATGCATTGTGATTCTTCTATAAAATGTTCGCTGCGATAATCCATAGAATGAAAAGTATTAGAGTAATTAGTGTTACAAGAATAGTGAAAAAGATGAACATTTCCACCATTGTGCTAAGACAGTGAATATATGCAGGCATATAGGTACTGTGTACAGTGTACTTCTGCCTAGCTCTCCCTAACTAGTCTTGCCTAGGGTGGGTGATCTGCCAAATCTCTGCCCTGCTGGTCTAACCCCCCATTACCTGCGGGTAAATGTCATCCGGCTGTCTGTCTTGGTATAAAGCAGGACATACCTTGTGTTGGTACGCAGGAATCACCTGAGCTGGAATTCTGGCATGTAGTGTCCTTGCAGTGTTAGCTGAGTGCTCCTCTCCCTAAACAATGAAGTGGAGATATATAACCGCACCCATGTGGCCATGTTGCAGCCTCTGTCGGGCCACAATTGTTTGTTCTAGTTGGATAGCGTCATCGCCTACTGGACATTAACATAAATAACATTTGCACAGTGAACTTTAGCCCTTCTACTGAATGTTCAAGGTGTTGTGATAGTTTGCCTATGAAGTGGAAATGTAAGCAATGCAGATTCAGAGAATGTTATCCTGCATGGTCACGCACGCAAATGTATGTCAAAAGTCACTGTGCCTAAAAGAGAAGGCAACTTAAAAAAACAAGAGCATGTAAATTGTAGCATTTCTAACCGGGCCTATCCTGACCATGTGACACCCACTCCGTGGACGACAGTCGATGAAAGCTATCCCTAGACAAATGCTAAAATATAAGGGTGAAGAATTATAAAAATCCTAGTAAAATCCAAAAAGCGTCCCGCTTCTTTAATAGAAAAGAGCATAGTAAAATCCATATACAAATCCTTAAAACAGATAAAAAGCTGTATGTAAAAAAGGAATTTTGCAATTAAAATAAAGCCAAATTAAAAAGAAGTCCCATGACTCGAAACTGCCAGATTGTTTGTGTTCCGAGAGGTAGATGACACATTGCTGTTCCCAGCAACCGCAGGCGATGTTCACAGAGGCACCCATCGGATCTGATCCATCGAGCAAACATGTTCCCATCTATCCACCTCAGCAGATGCTGAAGGAGGAGCAGCCATTGCGTTATCTGCAGAAACCGAACCAAGATCCAAATCACTAGGAGCAGCAGCGTCCCAGGACGGCTCGTAGAATGCACTCCGAGGCAACAGCAAGGGACAACATTGCAAGCAGGTCGTCAACAGGCTCACCCTTAGATCAATGTCCAAAGACCGAACCAGTTGCCTTCCTAGGCATATGTCCACGGCACACTCGAAAGTGCACAGAAGACAGCGGAATACAGGCTGCACGCAGCATAGCCGTACAGTCTGAAAGTACAAGAACCAGTGTTCATTTAGTTCCTGAAGCAAGGGTGCGGCAAAACACTATCGTGCGTTCACGACGTAGGAGCACACATTGGCCTCTTAATGGGACATCCATTGTGGAGCAGAGAAAATAAAAGCGAAATCCTTACAATCGGCAACAGGACTAACGCAAAACCTCCAAAAAGCTTCCCGGCACGGAGTATATGAATGATGGAATAGTTCAGATGAGTGGCTGGAAGGTACCATGCAAGCCAGAGCCAATTTTCCTAAAGTGTGCCACTCTCGCTTTACTAGACATGTTAAAAATGCAGTGCACAATTTCCCCAAAATGTAGCTGGAAATTGGTGCGAAGTAACAACTGTATCTCCGAAGAGGACCTTGCAACTTGAAAATCAAATGTCTCCTTTTGTAGATGTTAAGGCCACATCCTTCTGGAACAATAATGCTTTCAGTCCGGTCAAAGTATCAAAGTGCACTTTCGAAAGCTTTATCGAAGGTCAAAGCGCCGGCTCCCTAACTGCGGGCAGGTGGGAACAGTACTTGTGTGCAACAAGTCATGACTTCAGAAACCCTCATCAGATAGGTGATACCCGATTTCATGTTGAAGCAGCTCTGATTGTTCAACATCAACTAACTCCATTCGAGAGCAATCTGAAAGCCGGACGCATCACAGCAGCTGGGGAACCCTTCAGATAGCAGGAATAATTTTGCCATGGACACATTACATGCACCATGAAGGGAATCCTCCCTACACACCAAGGAATGCCCTAGAGTGTTCTCGCAGTCTTGCCATTCCTACAGCGATATTTAAAAGGTAAGATCCATGACTTGTGCACATATCCTTCTCCTAGTGCTTCATATCTGCCTACTTGATGGTGTTGTAAACAGTTTTGGAATGTCCAGATTGGCAGAGAAATAAACCTGTGGATAATCCAATCCGCTTAAGGTACTTCTGCAACAGTGAATGGCAATTTCTCTAGCTTCTCCGTGTAACATAGTGTACTTTGCGTCCTTCCTTGCCATTATGTTTGCTGTATGTAAGGTTACAGGCCAGTGGCATTAAGGTGTCGCCATGGTACGCAACCGAAACAAAGTTTCAGAGTCCAGCTTAATAACTAACATGATCGATCTAAGCTGTGACTGCCCATGTTGTAAAGAGGACATGTCATTCTGTATGATGTCTATCGCAGTTGACCCAATGTTACCCAGGGAGTATAACCAAGTGGACAAAGTAGTCATACCATTATCAACTATTGGTCCAGCCCTTTCTAAATTTGCCCTGTCAATTTTGCGCAGTCGCTCAGCAGCCTCCTGCTGGAAAGCCTTCCATATTTCATTGTATATTGCATACAAGAAGCGCTTTTGATGTGGTTTTCGAGGACCTAGTAAAATGTTCTGTAGTCCGAAAGAAGAGACAAGTGTTTCACCGGGGGCAATGTTGAGGTTTTAGCCAAGCAAGGCACAACTTCCCAACACAAGTTGTTACCACCCCAGCATGTTGTCCGAGTGTAGCGTATGTCGGGCCTGCTGATCTTAAAACCTTTGGTGTCACCCAGGAAACGTGCATGACATCCGTTAGTATTTAGCGGCCACTCTAACCATCCCCTCTGATTGGTCACTGAGCTGTATGACCCGTTGGGTAGCATGCTGTCTTAATATTTCCTCTGTCTAGTTTGTGAACTGTTGCCAGTTCGCAAAACGTGTAAATGCAGGAATTTTGGGTGTATTTAAATCTTTTATCTTTGCCAGGCCAAGACATGACAACTGCTGCACAGTTTTGTTCAGGAAAATCATTTGATGTGGTATCTGACATTCTCTATATGGCACCTCGTTCCCCTGAACCTGCCAATCTTTAGTTCCCAAAATTGATTTTAAATCTGCAGTGTCTCTTCAAAAGTTAAATCATTGTGTTGACAACTGGAAAAGCAAAGATTCAGAATATATCAGCTTTGTGTTAGTGAGCATCCTTTTCTTTGCTGGTTATGGTGGGAGCCTGTAATAATAAGACACTGGGACAGTTTTATTCTGACCGACCAGAGAAATGTGCAAACGTTTGTGAGCTACCCCATGGTGGTGTAGGGTAGTGTTCCCATTGTAGGTAATTAAATACTGCACGTGGAATACTTGCTTTATGCAAGAAGTGGTCTCCATGATGTTGAAAACAGAACATTTCACCATAATTAGTTGTGCAGGGTACTTAATTCGGTGACACTATCACGCCAGTATATATACTATACTGGCGTGAATGGGAACGCGGCGGGCCTGATAGCGTCGCCGAATTAAGTACTCTTGCCGTCAGGACCACGATTGCCCACATGCACGCAAACTACTTTGCCTAAAAGAACACAGGGTGTTGCTGTATATAATCAGAAATCGACTTTTCTCAGGTGTATAACTACAGTTATTGAACTGTATATTGAAGGTGATTAGGAACTTGGAGTTGTGGCAGGACTTTGGCCACCTTTGCCTTGATTGATTGCTACATTTTAGCTATACTGCCCTGAAGAAGCCCTTGTTTAGGGACGAAACGCGTTTGTTGCATCTGTGTGTTTGAAAAGATCAAAGGAGGATATCTGAATTACCAAAAGAATATCCTACCAAAACTGGAAATTATGGACTAACTTGTTTGGAATTGTACTTTTTACTGAATACAGCTAATTGTGATTGTGTTGCCTATCATCCATTCTGTGTGATTGTCCTTTGTTTATGACCATGTGGCAGCAGCTGGTCATTTGAGGTGGGCAACATTGTTGGTCAACTTTGTAATTTGCATGTGACTATACTGGGTGGTGCAGTGACTACTCACCTAGCTGCCATTTTTTCTTTTGTATGTAATCTAATACTAGACAATATGAATGATCTGGTTTCATTACTGGTAACAAAGGATTATTTATAGGAGATGTGCAACTTTCTATTACACCATGGTATTCCGGTTGTGTGAGAATCTTTCTAACTTGTTTTTAACCTCATCTTTAATGGGGTATTGTCTTTGAGGTTGTGGGGCCGACCTCACTGGTATTCCATAATATGAGGTACCGTTATCCCACCCCACATGGTTGCGGTATAACACGGGGCTAGTGCTAACGTCCACTCCATGGCTTATGAATGTTTAACTGATTCTGAGATGAGATCGGAAAAAGCAGATAAAATTACCGTCTCTCCCTATGGGCAATCCATCACGAATTGAGGTGGCCAATCTTTTTCTGCCAAGAGAATATCATAGCCGAATGACCACTTACCCCAAAAGCGAACATTGATGTATCTTGATACTTCCCCTCCAATTGGAGTTGCATCTCGTATAAACGATGCAGGATGCTTACCCTCGTATCTGTTGTTTACACCTGGATATAGTCACTCAATGCTACTGCCACCAGACAATCCATCCTGTTCCGGCGAACTATCGTGACTTCTACCATGCTGTTCAGCATGGTCAGAGCCCACTCCCCGCACAGAAGCAGCGTCGTCAATATCTGCTGCATGCTTTACTTTAAGTCCTGCTAACACCTCCTCTTCTCTTTTTTTTTTTTTAAATTTGTTTTTTATTGAGGCTTTGACTGTTTCAGTTTGTCTTCTTTTTTAAAATTTTTATTATTGTGGAGTCACGAGTCCTTCGGTGTCACGTACTCCTCTGATCTGCGCTCTGACCATCCACCCCTCTCTGATCGTTTTTTCGGATGTATCCTGAAAGGAATGAGATTAACGTGTATCCTAACACCTGTCGGGAGTTTTAATGTTGTCCCGGTTATGCAGATTATAGCACTTTTCAGTGGCCTCCTGTTGAGGAGATCATCCTGTGACTTAGTCTTTTCTTTGTTTCTTACTATCCCACATCTTAGAAGAATCGGGTGCTTGCTTTGAGTTATCCTTTTCAGAATTACTCTTAATTTGTGGTTTAGAAGGTCTGGCTCCCAAATCTCTGCCTATAGAAGCTTAGGTTTCTTTGATAATTTTAGGTAACTCTCGCTCCTGGTCTCTAAGTTAAGTTAGTGAGTCATTGACCTATATCGCCAGGCTGCCTCTTCCCCCATTAATGTTACTCATAATGGCGGACACTGCGGCAACATTGGCCATCAGTTTCATCCCCAAATCCAGTGCAGGGGCGCCCCATACTCATTTTGAATCTGTTTAAGCACCTCTGGCAAAACAGCTAATGAGTGAGTACCATGAGTTCTGGTATATACCGCAGCGAAGACTGTGCTCCAAGTGGCACAGTCCTCCACAGGGGGAGCCATCCTCATCTGCAAGCGTATTGTAAGAATTCTGTGTTTTTCTTGGGGTCCCATATAGGGAAACACTTCTTCAAGCTGACTTGTTTTTTGTGCAGTCCAGAATGGAATATCCTCCCGTCTGGTGGGAATTTTACCCATAACAGCTTTGATAGTCTGTGGACTATTGCCTGGTGTAGCCAATTGTGGTTGTGCGGCTTGAGCAGTCCTCGCAGGATTTACAGTAATGGTTCGCATGACAAACTGTCAGACTTCTATATATTCTGATTAAGCTAATATGTTGTCTACGTAATTGCGGTGATGTCATATTAGCTATGTTTGGATATGGTGTGTAACCGGCTAAGACCGGCCATGTTGCTCCCTCATTGCTAAGCGGAACTAGTCGAACTTCTTCAATAGTGTAGTAGGGTGCCTTCAAACAAATTTTGATGTTCTTGGTATGTTAAGGATATTTCTAGAGCTCCGTAAGCTGTATAGTTATTTGGAACGCAAATTGCAGTGTAAGTGTGCAACAGCCTTGTGCAATCGTTTGCTGCTGGGAACGTAACCGTGAATGGAATACCTCTGTTCTAGATGCTTCGTGTGCCTCAACCACGAAGGTAACATCACCCGCAAGTGCAAGATCATGTTGTAGCAGCTTCTGAGTAACTGCATGTCTGCAGTTCTCAGATATTTTTAATGCTGCTGGTTCAGCCATAAGAATGTGTTGAAGTTCAGAGAGGGTGCTCCTAAGGGAGATCCTTTGAAAGTTTCAAACTTTAACAACCTACAGCCAATACATCAGGGTAACCTACTCCGCTGAGGAAGATTTTTCCCTAACATTAAGGACATCTCCTGGTGAGAGGTGAGTAGGTGTCTTTTGAGTATACAAAAGAGAACTAATCGGGCAATCCATTAAATAAAAACCCAAGCAAAAACGGCGGCGCCGTGACGTACGGCTTCTATTATTGGTAAAACTGTGCGCTTGTCAGACATCATGAAATGAAATTAAAGGTTTATAAAGCTCGTGTATGCCGAGGCGTCTTAGCGCTAGCTGTAATTGAAACTAGACCAGAGGGGGCTGGTAAGGACTATGGTTTCGATGCAAAAAGCCATGTTTTTAGCGATTTCCTAAACAGTTGTCTGTTGGTTTGATTTCTCAGACTGATGGGCAGCGTGTTCCATAGTTTAGGAGCCAGATGGAAAAAAACTTCTGCCACCCCATTTTACGGTCTTCACCCTGGGAACGACTAGTAGAGAGGCCGTCGATGACATGAGGTTGCGTTGTGGGACGTGCCATCTGATATGCTTACTGAGATAGGCAGGCCCAGCCCTGTGCAGTGTCTTGTGCGCAATGCACATTGACTTGAATTGGATCCTTGCCTGGACTGGGAGCCAATGCAGGTCTTGAATACTTTGGGATACAGGACTGAATTTGGGAATTTTTAAGCAGTAGTCGTGCAGCTGCATTTTGTAGTGATTATAGCTTGCGTATAGTCCTCTTGTTAGCCACTAAGTAGAGGGCGTTGCAATAATCGATTTTTGATAGCACCAGAGCAACGATGACTGTTTTCCTAAGATCCATAGGAATGAAAGGTAAAATTTTTCGTAGAATCTTCAGCGTAAAAAAGCACGATGATGTAGTGGTTAATCTGATCAGATAATAAGTGGTCATCTAGAGTGACGCCGAGATTTTTTACCTTTTTTTACTGGCAATGGGCAAGGCCCGGCTGCATCCAGCCACCAGGAGGAGTTCCAGAAGGAGGTATCCTTGTCGAACAATACCACTTCAGTTTTGTCAGTATTCAACTTTAAGCCATTGTCACGCATCCACCTGGTAATATGAACCATTCAGTCATTGAATTTAGTTGCCACGTCCTCCGGCTTTGAAGATGGAGACACCACTATTTGAGTGTCTTCTGCATAACAAATGGCAGTAAAGCCGTGAGAGTGTATGTGTTTGGCCAATGGGGTGACATAAACATTGAACAAAGTTGTGGAGATAGTGAAGTTCCCTGTGGCACCCCGCACAGCAGGGCGTAAGGGTGAGATTTATATTCTCCCATCACTATGGTTTGCTCTCTGTCAGTTAGGTAGGGTCTAAGTATATTAGAGGCTTCACCTGTAATCCCTATTTCGGACAGGCGATGGATGAGTATTTGATGATTAACCATATCTAACGCGGCTGAGAGGTCAAGCAAAATCAGTATACCCTTTCCTCCGCCGTCTAATTGGACACTGATCTCCTCAGTAGCAGCAATCAAAGCAGACTCTGTGCTGTGTAGGGGCCGAAATCCATGTTGCACAGGGTCCAGTTTATTATTAAACTCTAGAAAAAGAAGCAGTACTTCATTAAGAGCTTTGTCAAAATTTTTAGATGGAAATGGCAGGCAGGAGATGGGCCGGTAATTGTTAACCTCCGTAGGATCGTGGGAAGGTTTTTTCAAAATGAGCCTAACCAGGGATTTTTTCCAGGTGTTAAAGAAACGTCCAGCATCCAAGATGTTGTTAAGGAGGGGTGCTAAGTGGTCTGCAATAATGTTGGGGACCATATGAAGGACCGTAGCTGGACAGGGGTCCAGTGGGGATCCCGATTTTGTTGACAATATGAGCCTCTCGACTCGTTCTGGCGTTGAGATTAAACTTTTGTAGGCGAGCCTGCATGGTCGCCTTGCCTTTGTTCAACCCATCCAGGTTGTCACCCCCTTGGCAGCTGGAGAACTCGTCATATACCTTTTTTTCTTTGTCATGGGAAAAACTCTGCTAATTTGTCACAGAACTCCATATTAGGGCTGAATTGTTTGCTTTCGCCAAATTTATATAAGGCGGAGACTGTTTTAAAAAGTTCTCTGGTTGAGTCTTTTAGCAGAACTAATTTTATTGGTAAAGTGTGATTTCGCTGAGATTATTGCCTTTTTATACTTTTCAATCGCCTTTTTATAGTAGTTTTTTTTCCAATTGCCAAGTATTCTTTCCTCCATGCTCGTTCCTGAGCCCTACATTTTTTTTCTTTACATCATTAAGCTCGGGTGTATACCATGGGGCTGATGGTTGCCTTCTGCTGTTACGTATATGCCTCTCTGCGGCTAGTTTAGTGGCCGCCGAGTCAATCCAGCCATCAAAGTTTAGGGCTGCGGATTCAGGGTCTGTATTTAGACAAGGGCTGTGGGAGCGTAAGGCGGATTCAAGATCTGTTTATTTTTCGCCAAGGACGTGTTGTATCCATTCTATTATTGTTTGATTCTTTGAGGGGCTGTCCAAGAAGTGATCACTCATAAACTTCAGGATTGTGCCAGACTGATTCCATGCACACCCTCAGGATATGTTGGCCTGTATCCCTGCTAGCCCACAGTGCACCATCTGCACCCCTAACCTTACAGGGTATCAAATGTATGTGCAACGTCAATACATGACAATCCGGATCCCCCAAGGAAATCATGGTAACAGATCTGGAACCCTTGAGCTTGGCCTGTCATGCATACCCAAAGAAATGCACAATAAATACTCAGCAAGGTGTTTCATTATTGAAGCATTGTGATTCTTGTATAAAATGTGCGCTGCGATAATCCATAGAAAGAAACCGATTAGAGTAATTAGTGTTACAAGAATAGTAAAAAAGATTAACATTTCCACCATTTTTCTAAGACCGCGAATATATGTGGGCATATAAGTATAGTATACTCCTGTCTAGTGCTCCCTAATCTAGTGTTGCCTAGTGTGAGTGATCTGCCAAGTCCCTGCCTCGGTGGTCTAACTCCCCATTACCTGTGGGTAAATGTCATCAGGCTGTCCGTCTTGGTGTAGAGCAGGACATCCCTCTCGTTGGTACGCAGGAATCAGCTGAGCTGGAATTCCAGCAGGTAGTGGCTTTGCAGTGTCAGCGGAGTGCTCCTCTCCCTAAACATGGAAGTGGTTCTGTAGATATAACAGCACCCATGTGGCCATGTCGCAACCCCTGTCAGGCCAAAATTGTTTATTCTAGTTAGTTTGCGTCGTCGCCTACCGGACAATAACCTAAATAAAATTTGCGCAGTAAACTTGATCGCTTGTACTGAATGTTCAAGGTGTCGTGATGGTGTGCCTACGAAGTTAAAATGTAAGCAATGCAGATTCAGAGAATGTTATCCTGCATGGTCATGCACTCAAATGTATGTCAGAAGTCCCTGTTTCTTAAAGAGAAGTCAACTTAAGAAACATGAGCATGTAAATGGTAGCGTTTCTAACCAGGCTATCCTGACCATGTGACACCAGCAGGGTCCCCGGCAGGTCCAGTTGAAACTGAGGTGAATCTTGGGTTCCTCCCTAACCATTAAGGAACAGGTTCACAGGGGTAACCCTACCCACATTTGCAGCAGTTCTGTGTGACCTACTGCAAGCAGTCCCAGAGTGCCCCTCTCTACCTAAATCCAACATGACAGAACCTTCCAGGTGCAGAGCTCCTGTGCCTACCCTAGAGGTGTGGCCAGGGAAATGAGCAACCCTTTCTCTGTGGTCACTCAAAACCAGTACTGATGGCAGCTTATCCAGTATTAGGGTATCTTTCATAGATTCACATGCCTGAATCATTCCCCGTCGTCGAGATGGGAGTCCCCGGTACATTATAAAAGTAATGTCTTATTAGACATACCAAACCATAGTCCTAAGGCCTCTCATTAGTAACATATCCAGGTCCTTTTGTGAAAAGGACCAAACTCTAAACAGCAGCCAATCAGCTGCTACCACCCTCTGGAACCTTCCTGTCAGGAGCTCTGGTCCCTCAGATTTTCTACCGCACGTTGTGCTAAGGGAGTCTCCAACTGAGCTCTGCTCAGGTGTCCTATCTTACAGCGTTTATACTTCTATAAAGGTATTTCATTATCCTTACGTCTGTCTGAGTGAAGTCATAGTCGTCTTCATGTCAGACACCTCGAAGAAAGGCCTTTTAGGCCATGTACAACCTGCAGTAAGAAGAGGTTGCATGTGGACGATCCTCACAAGGACTGCCTGTACTGTCTTTACCCAGACCACTCAGCTAAAGACTGCAAGGTATGTCGTACTTTTTCGTCAAAAACCCTAAAAGACCGGGAAGGACGTCTTTTGATTTGGCTGCAGAGGTTAAAGGACAAACAAGACCTCTTGTCCTCTGAGGAGAGTGAAACTTCATCAAGAACCTCCTCAAAAACTCCTCAGAAAAGGTCGAGAAATGCTTCTCCGAGCCCTTCATCGCAGCAACCTGCAAAGAAGACGCAAAAAAGTCTTCAGAGGTTTCCACAGGCAAAAAATTGCCATCTTCAGACCCTGCGACTCCTTCCATTAGAGTCCAGCAATCTTTCAAAAAACCCTCCTCAGGCTCGTCGACGACGGCATCGTCGACGATTTCAACGACGACGGCTCCTGTCACTGCCAGGGTTACCACGTCGACGACGACAGTCTCCACTATGTCTGTCTCGTCTGCACCGCGATCATCGGCCGACGACTACAACATCTTCGTCGACGGCACAGGTGATCATGTCGTCGACGATAAAAATAAAGAAATCGTCGTCGAAGAATCCGACTCCGACGACGACCTTCCCGTCGACGGTAAGAGCCACATCGACGGCTCTCCCGTCGACGATACCGCCGACGACGTCTCCATCGACAGTAAAGTTACCGTCGTCGACGCCAATTCCGTCGACGAAGATTTCAACAAAACTTTCAACGAAGCTGAAAGCTTTACCCGTCGACGCACCACCGTCGACGACGAGTGTTCCGTCGACGATCCTGATGTCTACACCAAAAATGAAGGCTAAACAACTCAGCAGATTATCACCTTCTGTAACGTCACCCAGTAGAGTCCAATCCTTAGTACCCTCTCATCTATTGGATGTGGATGATGATTCGGACGACGAGGGGCCTTTTAGGGCGGCAACAAGTCCGTCGGAACTCAATGTTAAATATCAGGAGTTCTCAGATGAGGATGATCAGGACATCATGGTCCGTCATATTATCAGGAAGATCAAGTGCCTCAACAACCTCAGATGGTATGTCTTCCGGTGGCTTTGGTGTCGGACCTCCAATTTTTGATTACAGATTATAAGAAGAGGTTTCCTACTGCTGCTCCGTCTACTGCTCCGGAACGAGCTCCACCACCGGCCGTACAACTTCCACCTCAGCCATCCGCCTCGACAGTGATTTCTCCATCTCTCCACTCTACTGACGATGAAGAGGACTGTCTTCAAGAAGAGGGGAAATCCCGGATGATGGATCACAACATGAGGAATGGGACGACTACGTCATACCACTTCCAGCGTCTCCTTCCCCTCCTCCAGTAGACTCGCCTCCGGAGGACATAGGAGGTTTTCATAATCTCCTAGAAAGAGCGGCGAAGCGTTTTCAGTTGCCAATGCCTTCCCAGCAACAAGATTGTTTCTTATATGACTTTAAAGAGCCATTTAAAAAGTCAGTGCGATCCATGCCAATAATAAACTATATCTGGGAACAAGGGGTCAAGATCATGAAGAATCCTTCTTCAATGCCCCCAATCCTACCACGGCTGGATAAAAAGTATAGGGCACCGGATGACGCCCCAGCCTGTCTAACTGGCCATCCCAAGCCAGATTCTGTGGTTACACAAGCAGCCCAGCGCCACTCAAAGAACCCTTCTACTCCACTGTCAGCTCCACCGGATAAAGAGGGTAGGCGTTTGGACAACATTGGAAAGCGTTTCTCTTCCATGTCTGCACTGACAGTGAGGGCTGCTAACTCACTAGCCTTATTGGGGAGATACAACAGGCAGATCTGGTCGGATATTGCACCTCTCTTGGGCAGTTTACCAGAGGACACTAAAGAGGAAGCGAAAAAGCTACTGCAAGAGGGCGAAAGGTCAGCTTCGGAAATTATAGATTGTGCGATGGACATCGCATCTACTGGCTTCCGTCAGTTGGCAGTCTTAAGGCGCCATGGCTGGCTTAAAGCAACCACATTCCGACCTGAGGTCCAAACAAAGATCCTAGATATGCCCTATGATGGACAGTGCCTGTTTGGATCTCATATCGATGAGGCCCTACAAGGGATTAAGAAAGACACAGATACGGCAAAATCTTTGGGAACCCTCCAATATAAAACATCTTCCTTTCGTGGCTCACGAGGTAGAGGTCAATCGTCCTATAGAGGAGGATATCAACAGAATAGATATCCTGATTACTCCTCGTCCAGCCAACAATGCAGGCCGCAATTTCAGCAGAGGCAGCAATCACAACAAACTGCCTATAACAAATCCTCTTTTCGAGGAAGGGCTGGTCGCCAGAGAGATGCTGCTCTGCGTCAATGACTTTCCCTTGCCACCAACTTCGGCCCCACCCTCTCCACTCAAAATAGGAGGGAAGATATCACATTTTTTCCGCAACTGGGAACAAATTACTACGGATCAGTGGGTCCTACAAATAGTACGATTTGGACATTCCTTGGAATTTCTTCAAACCACTCCACCTCAACCTATGGTTCACAAGCATTTGAACCTCTTGCAGAACGAAATATCATCCATGATTCGCAAAGGAGCCATAGAGCGAGTTCCTGTTCATCAACGAGGAAAAGGTTTTTATTCCCGATTCTTTTTGGTGCGCAAGAGAGACGACAAGTGGAGGCCGGTTCTAGACCTAAGAAATTTGAACAAATTCCTAAGGAAGCAATCATTTCGCATGATTACCATACAGGAAGTCTTACAACTTCTCAACCCGAACGACTACATGGTATCTTTGGATCTACAGGATGCCTATTTCCATGTTCCAATCCACAGAAAACACAAACAATTTCTGAGATTTGCCGTCGCTGGCAGGCATTACCAATTTCGAGTGCTGCCGTTTGGGCTCAAATCGGCTCCTCGTATATTCACAAAATGCCTGTCACCGGTCGCTGCGTACCTCCGACAGCAGCGTCATCCAGTATTTCCATACCTCGACGAATGGCTCGTCAAGGCACCATCTCTTCAAGGCGCAACACCATCTTCCAGCGCTTGTGTAGAACTTTTCAAGCAGTTAGGTCTCACCCTCAATGCCGAAAAGTCAATGCTTCAACCTTCTCAAAGGATCACATTCTTGGGAGCCGTGTTGGATACGGTCCACACGCATGCTTGTCCAACGCAAGAGCGACAACGCAGGCTCGCACAGCTGGCAAACAGGATAAAACTAAGAGTCTCTTTCGGTTCGGCTCTTCAAATCCCTCCTAGGGATGATGTCTTCGTGCATACTACTCATTCCGCATTGTCGTCTCCATATGCGGCCTCTCCAGGAGGCTCTTGCCGCTCAGTGGATTCAGGTGGAAGGATCTTTCGACGACATCATACAGATCACTCCTCAAGTAATCACAGCCTTACACTGGTGGACTCGTCCACAGAATCTATCACAAGGCCGGTCTTTCCTACCTCAGGTGTCTCCTCAGGTAATAACTACGGACGCATCCCTGGAAGGTTGGGGAGCCTTTCTCCAGGAGCTTCAAATCAGCGGAAAGTGGTCAATAACGGAAAGGACTTTGCACATAAACCTCCTAGAACTCAGAGCTGTGTATCTAGCCCTTCGAGCTTTTCTTCCCAGAATAGCAGGTTCGCTAGTGCTTGTCAAAACGGACAACACCACAACAATGCACTATGTGAACAAACAGGGGGGACTCGTTCTCTCTTGTTATCTCAAGAATCGCAGAGAATTTGGAACTGGGCACTTCAGCACAAGATATCTCTGAAGGCCGAATATGTTCCGGGGAAGGGAGAATACGTTGGCAGATTCACTGAGCAGACTACAAACCTCTTGCCACGAGTGGGAATTACACCAGGGTATTCTCAACCGCATTTTCGACCAATGGGGCGAACCAAATCTAGACCTGTTCGCGTCACAGTTCAACGCCAAATGCCGACGCTTCGTAAGTTGGCATCCCCAGCAGGGATCTCTGGGGAATGCATTTTCAATAGCCTGGTGCGGCGTCTTTGCGTACGCTTTTCCGCCGATTCCACTGCTCCCCAGAGTACTCAAGAAGATGAAGGCAGAGCCCTGCACACTGATTTTAATAGCACCAGCATGGCCTCGCCAACATTGGTTTACGGAACTACATCTCCTATCCCAGACACCTCCAATTCCATTGAAGCCGTTTCCGTCTCTCCTCACAATGGATCAGGGACAGATACAACATCCGGACCCGGCCTCACTGAAATTATCGGCCTGGCTCCTGAATACAATGAATTCCAAGCTATGAATATCCCTCCGGACTGTAGAGCGGTTCTGTCTCGAGCAGTAGCGGACAGTACAAGCAGGACATATTCACTCAAATGGAAAAGGTTCTGTATTTGGTGTGCATCTGCCAAAGTACATCCCTTTAAGTCATCGCCTGAGGAGATTTTGCCATATCTCCTTCATCTCGCAAATGCAGGCCTCGCTCATGCTTCCATCAGAGTTCACCTAGCAGCGATATCCCGCTACAGGAGATCCTCCACAGGTCCTTCGCTTTGGTCCAATAGACTCATAAAACAATTCCTCAAAGGTCTTTTCCGGACTTTCCCTCCACTAAAGCTTCCTCCTCCAACATGGCAGCTTAATACAGTTCTAGCCCAGCTTATGAGGCATCCTTTTGAGCCAATACACAAGGTGGACCTCAAGTTCCTCTCCTGGAAAACTGCACTTCTGCTCGCCCTGGCTTCGACAAGACGAGTCAGCGAGCTTCATGCTTTTACAATACAGCATCCATTTCTGCAATTCAAGGACGATAGGGTAATTCTTCGAACTAACCCGAAGTTCATCCCTAAAGTGCCATCGTACTTCCATCTTAACAAACCCATTGTGTTGAAGACATTCTTCCCCAATCCTCAAACACCAGCGGAAAAAGCTCTTCATTCCTTGGACCTGAAGCGATGCATTAAATTCTACCTGCTTAGAACAAGACTGTTCCGAAAGTCTAACCAACTTTTCGTGGCCTACAGTGTGCCTAGGAAGGGTTGCCCCCTTACCAAGCAGAGTATATCTAGGTGGATCTCTAGCGCTATCACTCTATGCCACCAGCAGGCTGGTCAGCCTTTACAAACTACAGTTCGTGCCCATTCTACCAGGGCGGTCTCTACGTCCATGGCCCTGTTTGCCGGCGTACCGCTGGTGGACATTTGCAGAGCGGCAACATGGAAAACGCCGCACACATTTACCAAGCATTACTGCTTGGATTCAGAACTGGCGAAGGACGCTGCAGTTGGACAGGCAGTACTACGTCATCTATTTCAATAGAGGTGAGCCTTTCCTCCTTCCCACCAACCTTTATTTTACCGCACATTTCTATGATTATTATTCTTATTATGATGCACTATATCAATGATATAATGAAATGTATCAATAGGGGTTTTGTTTTAACCAATGAGTGTATATCCCTTATGGGGAACAAAGGAAATGTGCTTACTATTGCTTGCTACTCTGATTCAGGCATGTGAATCTATGAAAGATACCCTAATACTGGATAAGAAATGCGTTACTTACCTGTAACAGCAGTTATCCAGTATTGGTATCTTTCATAGATTCACATGCAACCCACCCACCTCCCTTGGAAAGGCTCTCTTGGTTCTCTCAGTGGTACTATTACTTAGCACTACGCTTATGAAAATCTGAGGGACCAGAGCTCCTGACAGGAAGGTTCCAGAGGGTGGTAGCAGCTGATTGGCTGCTGTTTAGAGTTTGGTCCTTTTCACAAAAGGACCTGGATATGTTACTAATGAGAGGCCTTAGGCCTATGGTTTGGTATGGCTAATAAGACATTACTTTTATAATGTACCGGGGACTCCCATCTCGACGACGGGGAATGATTCAGGCATGTGAATCTATGAAAGATACCAATACTGGATAACTGCTGTTACAGGTAAGTAACGCATTTCTTCTCTCCCACTGGGATTGGAGCCCGGCTGGCTAGGAAGACAAATGGGAGGCAGGCCCAGGTGTGAATGACATCTGCAGCAACAGGATCGGTATAGTTTGAAATTAAGTTCCTGGGTCCAGCCTAGATGGTCATCATGTCAAAGGAACAACACGCTTCCCACACCCAAGGCCTTTGTCACAGCTCTTGGATTAAGTTCACACCTCATCAATGAGCTATTCTGCTTCTGGACAAGAGCTGGAAGCTCATGCAAATGGGTTTCTACAGGCTTTAGGCAGGTTAAAAGTGACTTAATAAAAGTATGCTTGGTGAATATTTGTTACAAATCCGACTTTACCGATGAATTGGATTTGTAATAAATATTTTTTTAAAGTCCAAGAATTATCCTTTTACCTGGCTCCTAGGCTGAGATAACCTAATTAACTTTAATAATGTTGCCCAGTGCTTTCTTGTGGAGCAGCTAACCGTGCCACAATGAAAAAAGCTTTTATGTCATTGTCACTGTAAGGACATGTTTAACAACATGACCTACTCTACTTGGGGGTGACTTGTTAATATTTAAAATGACTGTTTAGGCCGGTCAAAGGGGGCTAACAAGTCAAATTTGCAGTTTAAACCTGCATAATCCGATTCAGGGAGGCAGGACTGCAGTCATGTTTTGCAGTGTCACTTTAGTGGTGGCACAATGTTATGCAGTCCACTAGTGATATTTGTCTTAGAACTCTGGGTACGCTTTGTACCATATACTAGTTGTCTCTAATTAAGTTAAATATACCAATTAGGGTATAGACAATTTCAACATGTGTTACGGGACAGAGCACATGCACTCGGGCCTGGTTAGCAGAGTCCTAGTGCAGAGCCAAAAAGAACAGCAGCATCAGTTCAAAACAAAATGGGGTTGCTCAAGCAGAAAGAGGCATTTTCTTGTAGATTGTTTAAATGAAAACATACACCATTGATTCTCTAATCTACACATTGTGTAGTGTGCAATCAAATGAACCAACGATGTAACCCACATACAGATTTAAACTACCCAGTCACTGATATGTTGGGTCTCAAAATATTACACATATCCAGGCTGGACACACACTGGCATGGAAAACATCATACTCGTATCCTTAACCTAGGTGTCTGCATACATAATGTACAGCATGGGCTACATGTGAACCACTGCATCATGAGACATTACTACCTTTACTCATAAAATATCTTTGTTAATTGTAGTCACACACACTACCACTCTGAATGCCGCTGATACTATGTACACACAACAACACTACCACTTCCTTTAACACACATGGGAAATGTAATGAACTACATCACCCACAATTCAATACATTGTAAATGCCAAATCTGCAAATGGAAGTAAAAGGTTAACCTGTGCAACATATTATAATATGCAGTGACCAAGGGCAAATACCTTTACATTTTTTAAACACATCATAGCTTCAAATGAACAAGGGGTTAAAAAAAATTAAGCAAGAAAGGGACAACAGAAATATCAACTGGATGCTAAAATCACAAATATGAGAATAAAATTGAAAGTTCATGGGTGGGAGTACTTAAATATTGTACTATCACATCCATGTCAATTTTAGCCTCCAGGCATTGTTCTAGATTTCCCACCGTTATGAGCATTGCCATCCTTCATCAGGGCACCTATTTCTTGGGATTGGGTGTTTTTAAAAAAAAGTTTTATTTAATTTTTTAGAGATTTGTTAGGAGGGATAGGGCCAGGTAGTTCTAGGGAGGGAGGGTGATGGAAATGGTGAGGTTTTGGGTATGGATGTGTAGGACTTTGCCCTCTCTGCAGGGTCACCCCCAAACCTTTTGTGAGAAGTGTTACCCATGAGTCAGTTCAGTGACTCTGGAGAGGGTAGACTAAGGGATCCAACAGAGTTCAGGAGGGCATAGAACTGGCACAAGCCTCTGCAATAGAGGGCCATTGTCCATGTTCTGTCGCCTAAGCAGGGAAGCACATCAAGGTATTAATTGGTCTCACCTGGCTTTTGGCTGGAGGGGGATCATGTTTGACTTGGCCGTCTCTGCAGGTTCACCCCCAAACGTTTTGCCTTCACCCCTCCTGCTTTTCTGTATTAGTTTTGCTGGCCTTAGGACTCTGGGTACTTTAACGCTGCTAGCCAATGCTAAACTGCTTGTGCTCACTTCCTAAAACATGGTAAAATGTGCTACACCTGATTGGCATATTTAATTTACTTATAAGTCCCTGATAAAGTAGTATACCATATACCCAGGGATGGTAAATGAAATTCTACTAGTGAGCTTGCAGCACTTATTGTGTCACCTACTTCAGTAGCCCTTTAAAACATGTCTCAGGCCTGCCTTCGCAGTCTACTGGCAGCTTTAAACTGCCACTGTGACTGGCAAAATAACATGTTCTGGTAGTGAAACTCACAAATGTTTTTTGCTACCATGAGGCCTACCCCTCCCATAGGATAACATTGGGTTACCTTATTACATGCTTTAAGTGCTAACGTTGGATTATAGGTAGGAAATTCATATTTGCTGTCTGAGAAATTGTAATTTAAAATGCTCTTTAAGGGTAAAGTCGGGTTTTAAGTCACTATTTTGAAAATGCCACTTTAGAAAGTTGGCATTTTGGTGCCTGTTCCTGGGTCACATGACTGGGTGTAGTTGGCAGTTGTACTTTGCTTATTTCTCTCAGATAGTCACACAGTAGAGGGATTAGGGTGTGCCTGAATGGGCCATCAGTGGCAGGTTGGTGGGAGAAGCTGGACCCAACCCCACTTAAAATTCAGTAGGCTGTGCCCTGCCTTCACACAAAGGACTTCACACTACTCCATTGTGCCTGCTGCCAGGCTGGGGCCTGGGTAGGGGAGACTGGAAATTCCAAACACTGCAAACGTAATCTCTAGAGACTTCTACTTCAAAGAAGGCACAAGGTAAAAAAAAAAATAGGATCCTCAAGAACCACTCTTCACTTTCTGGACCTGCAGAAGGGCTCTCTGAGGACTGCCTGCTGCTGTGGCCTGCTGTGTACGTCAGAAAACTACTTTGTTGCACAGGAAGGACTGCTTTGCTGCCTGGAACATGCCTTGACCCCTCAGAGGACTGCCCTGATGCTTTTGCCCTATTCCACTTCTTGAACCCAAGTCTACCAGATTGACTCAAAGGGCTAGTTGGCTGGCTTCCTGCTCAGAGCCTCGGGAACAGAAAAGGCTCCAACCATCTTGAACTTGCACTTGGCCCAGCCTGAGTGAGTCTTTGCCCTCCAAGTGGTGCCCATCCAGCCCTGGATCCTGATGGTGCCAAGATAGCTAAAATCCAGAACTTGGGACTTAAGAAATGTTTGGCTAAAAAGTGCTCTGAGAACTAAGTGGAACTACCTGCTTATTGTTCCACCCAATGTGCATTTCTGGTCATCCTGACTTTGCAGCAGCTCCCGTTATGTTCTTTTTGGCAGCAACTCCTCAGTTAAGGGGTATCTGGCATCATGGAGCCCTCGACGGCTACAACCTGCAGCTTCATCCTACTGGAGATTTTTTGACTTCCCAAAAAATTGCTGCCTCCAAACATAGAAATCTTCACCTTGACTTTGTCCAGTGGCTCCCTGACAACGATGCCTCCTTCTCGTCCACTGTCTGCAGGCTTGCCCTGCTGAACTTTACCTTCTCAGGTATGTTTTCACAAAATTTCTTCTAAGTCCGAAGGTAAGCACAGAACGGGCCCAATCCACTCTTTGTATCCGACCCGCTGTCCATCGCAGTCAGCCATAACTTTCTACTTTGTGCTGCTCTCGTGCCACTAGATGTCCGCGGATAGCTCTTTGATCTTTTAAGAGCTAGATTTCACTTTAAAATTTAAAAATTCATAACTCCAGTTCTACTAATTGTATTTTTGTTGTTTTGGTGTCAAATTTATTAAGTTACCCAACTTTTCTAAATTGGTGTGGGATTTTTCTTGTGTTGTGTTTTCACTGTATTTCTGTTTGTGAGCTGAATAAGAACTTTACACATTGCCTCTAAGTTAAGCTTGACTGCTTTTGTGCCAAGCTACCAGTGCGTTAAGCACAAGTTAATTTAGTAACTTTAGTGGTTCACCCTGACTGGGACAGTGGCTGCTGTTTAAGCAGGGTTTCAACCCACCCCGCTCGGTCATCAACCCCATTCCTCACAAGTTGATTTTTCAGAAAGGGTAGTTTTCGGGGTTTGTACCAGGTGGTTTTCTGCAGGGAGGGTGATAGAAATTATGTGATTTTTGGCTATAGGATGGTTTTTCGGAAAAAGGTACTTTACAAAGTTTTGGGGATGGGTGGGACAGGTGGTTCTATGAAAGAAGGGTGGCAGGAATGGTGGGGTTTGGGGGCATGTGAAGGTTTTTCAGACACAGTAGTGTTAGGAGGTATTGGGAGTGGTGGGCCAGTTGGTCTGTGGAGGGAGGGTGACAGGAATGTTTGGGTTTAGGGTTGTGGGATAATTTCAGGGAATGGGTAAGTTTAGGGGTTTTGAGGGTGCTTGAGACAGGTGGTTTGGGTGAGGGAGGGTGGAGGGATAGGGTCCGGAGAAATGGGTGGACTGTGGAATGGGTCAGGTGTTGAAATGTGGACAGGTGTTGGAAATGGGAAGACAGGGCGGAGTACATGGCATCCAGAATGTAAATAACTTTAAGCAGTTGCTGATGGACGTCCTGGATGGCATGCAACAATGTCTGCCCCACAAGGAAGTTCTTTAGGACTTTCTGTGCGCCTCTGACACAAGTGCTGTCTGGATAGGGACAGGGGGACAAGTGCTGGGCCTAGGAAGCACCAGCCCATTTATGGGCTGGGAGTTGGCCCTTTTCCAGGGGTGCAGGAGTGAGACGAGATGGTAGTCAAGGTGGTTGCAGACAATAAACAGATGGAGCCTCTTACTTGGATACACTTGACACTATGATTTGCTGGCCTGAAACAGAAGCCCCATCACCGCCACTGGGTCCCTTGGTGTCGGTTGCTCCACCTTCTGACTCCCAGTGGCTCTCCTGTGATGCCTATAAACATTTACAAAGCTGATTTCAATTTGGGCTTGTAGTAAATGACCATCTTTTTTCCCTCATTTTCATAAGATATTAAAAATCTGTGTACACTTTACTCTTTCTAAACAGGAGTAAAGCACCTGTGCTCCAGCCTTTGATTATATTGGCATAACCTGATTACATTTTTTACCTTGCCTACAAGTTTCTAGTATATGGTGTAGTAAATGCACCCAGGCCCTGGCAGTTAAATCCCGCTTGAGAAGTTCCACACCTATTGTGCCATCCAAAGAATGCACCTCAAACATAGCATTAGGCCTAACCTCTGTAGGCTCACTACACAAGTTTAAAAACCTGCTTGTAAAACAGTAGAAATAACCCTTTTTGTCAGATAGGAAACCCTATTTTAATTAGTCACCCCGAAGTACACCATGTTACCCACAAGTTGGGGTGTCTGATATTTCAAAGTGAAATTTGTTAAAAACAAAAATTGTCATGTTCCTTTAGGGGCAGATTTATCATAGTGTTGCGTTGCACTTGGCGCCACCCAAGGCAATGCGACACTATAGTCCGATACACCAAGCAATGCAAGGCCACCATGGGTAGCCTTGTGGTGCTTGGTAAATCTGGAGTAACCCAAGGCAGCGCAAGTCGCTGCATTGCGTTACTCTGCGCCATGGGTCGAGCCTGGGTGTTCCCACACTTCCACCCATGGATTTTGGCCTATTCCCAGATTTACTATGAGTGGTAGACCTGGAATGCGTCAGAATGCTACGCCTTTCCAAGGGAGTCATAACGAGGAATTTCGCTTATTTGTCTTCGTTTTTTCCCTCTTTCTGTATGTGCTGCATTATGCAGCACACATAGAAAAACTTAGAAGCCTCAGAATTGTTTTTGTGCAGGAAGGTGTTCCTTCCTGCACAAAAACAATCCTGCCTACTATGCAGTTATCTTTGCACCATGGCGCAAGGGTGCCTGCATTGCGGCAAAGCAGCACATTGTGTGCCAGTGCAAGGAGAGGACAGGAATGCGCCATATAATAAGTGTGGCGCATTCCTGCCCTCTCACTCTCCCTTTCACGCAGTGTAGCCCAACAAAGTGTCTTGCTGCGTTGCATGAAATTTTGATAAATCTGTGTCTTTCTAACTAGAGCCAGAAAGCAATTTTTACTGGCAGATCTCCAGCTGAATCCTAGAAGTAAAAATACAGATTTCAAACTTTAATGTGTAACCTTGGACAGGAAATCGCTACACAAGTAATTCAGATGCAATGTTTGATATTACAGATCAACCCAATACAGTGTTAAAGTGTAATTTTATTGAAGTTATCTTTTACCTGCCTTCACATCCAGTATACTAATTTGCATTATATTACTGACAGCTGCTTTGCCAATACTTGAACAGGCAATAGCTTTGGTGCACTCTGCACAAGGCAGGAGGGTTTCTCTAGCTTGAATTTTAGGATTAATGTACACTGTGGGATGTTTTGCAGTAGGGCAAAGAACTGCTGAGAAAATGGTTTGGGTTGCCCCAGGGAACTTTTGCCCCACTATTTAGGGAGAACCTAGAAGTCACTCCCACACATTAGCTAGTGCAACCATAAATTTGGCACCCCAAGGAATCATCCTCAGAAAACTTTCTGGGGATGTGGAAGCACACAAGTGGGTTTGACCCTGCTCGCTATGGCCTGAAAGACTGAACCTGCTCCCTCTTGCACCCAGGAGAAAGACCTGGGCTCAAAGGTGATTGGAATACCCTCCTGTGTGGCTACAGGGACACAACAAGCTGAAAAACAACTTTTATCATAAAGTGGGCTGGGCTTTTTTTGTCTTCTTCTAGAGCGAGTCCTGGCCCCTAGGTGCTGTCCCTGAGCTGGGCGCCTTAGAAGTGAACCAGAAGAGCCGTTCCAGAAACATTTTTGGAATTTTAAGCCGTTCAGAGCCTTCAAGAGGAGCTCATGGCAAAGGTGGCCGATTTCGGATCAACTTCCTTGCATGCAGCTTCTGGCTTGCCCTGCTGCAGGATTTTGGATTTTATTTTTGTAAATATGCTTTATTAAAGTTTCATAAATCCAACAGTACAGCATTGATGTCAGTATTCATCCTGCATGTTTACATTAACAAGAAAACAGCCCCCTCCTCTCCCTGAGACAAGAACTTCAAATGCTTTGCTACACTAGAGATAAAGTAGTAGAACATTTTAGTACGATTGTTATGATCACTGTGATCTCCACACCCATCTCCACCCTCAAACTTATTGATGTGTAACATTTTTAAAGAGACACTAAGTCAACTAATCTTAATGCCCGTAGTCTGGGCGGTGGCATGTCAGTTCTCCCCTTTCCTATCCCATGTACGACAATACTGGTTGCCAGATCTTCATAAGGGTATCTCTATCCTTGTCCACTTGGCCAATTAACATCTCCAAGCCGTGTTTTCCCATATGTGCCAACACCATGGTCCAAAGTTTAGCAGTAGTCATTCTCGCTAGAAGTAAAAGCTGATGAGTTAATCACCAGTTTCTCTGTATGGCTCCCTCCCAGTCCGCTGGATGGAAGTCCAGAGCCATCGTTTCGAGGTCTGCTGGTATTGGGGCACCTGTTTTTTAATTTTTTTTTATGGCTGCTAATTCTGCCTTCCAAAATCCCTGTACCTTGGGGCACACCCACTACACATGCAGAGAAGTGCCCACAACTACTCCAACAATCGTCCGTAGCCATATGGGGAAACATCTTAGGGAGTTTGTCTGGTGTAAAATACCATCCTGTCATTATCTTGAATGCTTATTCTCTGTCGTACAAAAAGCTTATATTTATGTTTCCCCACAATGTTTCCCATCTTTTTAGGGGTATCTCTCGTTGTAATGGTCTATACCATGCATGCATAAATGACCAGGATGACAGTCTGTTGGGAGCAGAGAAATTTGTAAATTCGCGTTATCCATCCCTTGGTTCCATGGTGTGCACTGAGTAGGCGTTCCCCTTGTGTAAGTGGTCGCATAGTGGCCTCTTTTATCTGTGGATGTAGTACTGTGTCGAATCTGCTGGCAGAGAAATATTTCTTGTTCTGGGAGATTACATGTTTTCGTACAGTCCATGACAATCTTAATTTCCCCATTTTAGAAAATATCCACTATGTGACTCTAAGATGTACAATGACCTAGGTATCTGATTTATTTTTACTGCAGCCATGTGTCCCAACCCTGAAATGTGGTGGTGTTCCCATTTGTCCAGTTCAGATTTTCTCTTTCCATAATGGGGTTATGTTGGCTTGAAACCATCCTGAAAGGGAATGTGTAAGGTTGATTTCGAAGTATCGGATAGTCTCGGCTGTGATTCTATAGGGGTTATGTGCTGAAGGTGCTGAAAGTCTGTGTGTTGAATCCTCCGGTGTAGGAGTTCAGATTTCATTTAGTTAATTTTATATCCCGAAAGTTCTTTGCAGTCGCTAAGGTGATGTAGTACGGGTGGTATAGAGTCTCTTGGTGGCAACACAGAGATAAGTAGGTCTTCTGCAAATAGTGATATTTTATGATTAACCCCTCCGAATGGTATGGCCCTTATGTTGACGTGATGGTGTATTTTCATTCGCTTCACGACAAGGTAGGCTATGCAGCGTATGTTGTCAAACATTTGTCTTCCAGTCACAAAACCGCACTGGCCTTCATGAATCAAGTAAGGAAGAATAGGGGCCAACCATAGCACCAATATCTTCATGTAGATCTTTATGTGAAGGTTCAGAAGAGTGATTGACCTGTAGGCTGAGCACTCTCAATGGCATCCTCCATAATTTGGGTAACTCTGTTCGTGGTGAGAAAGAAGTTAAATATGTATGTATTTATTTATATAATTTATTTATAGGTTTTAAATAGTGCTAGCTAGACCCAAAGGTATCGGAGAGCTTTACATAAAATTGCTTTACATCTAATGTGAGACCCTTAGATTCAGGTACATGCATAAATACACTACCTATTACATAGGGCACTCATGGCGGCGATTTCAGAAGCACTGGGGGTCAGGGCTATTGGAACCTCCACTGGCGGAAGGGTGCCAATATATATAGTGCTTAGGTCTGGCACATACAAGGCGGTCACTTGTCTATATCGGCGGCTCCGGGGTGAAGGGTTGACACCGCTGGAGGACTTAGGATCGCGCTGGGAAGAAGACCTGGGGACCCCCATAGATGAGAAAGTATGGGAGGGTTTGGTGTTCCGCATCCCCAGAGTGTCTCGAAATGCCCAATTCAAACTTAACAACTTCTGTGTACTTCATAGGATATACCTCACACCGGGACGGGTAAAACGCTATTTTGCGACAGCGGAGGCTAAATACCCCCGCTGTGAAGAACCGGGAGCTGAGTTCCTATATATGTTTTGAAGCTGCCCAGCGCTGGGTGGCTCCTGGACGTTAGTGACCGATACTTTGACCGAGATGATAGATAGAGGGGTCCACTGCATACCGGGACACGGTCTCCTTCATTGGTTCCTGCACACTGCCAAGACTAAAGCGACTAGTAATTTCCAGGATCTGGCGCTTCTCCTAGACAAAAGGGAGAGCGCCAGGAACTGGAAAACTCCAAGGGGGCCCACTGTTGAAAGTTGGAAGAGGGAAGTCTTGCGTTGGTCTGACTATGAGGGAGCTGTCTGCCTGAGAGAGGCCAGACTGGGTTGGGGATCCCTCAAAGCTGCCAGGGCATGGGAGGCATTAGTGGAGGAGCTGAAACACCCAGATCTATCTGTATTTGAGGAGCCACCACACACCCTCTGATCTCCTGGGCAACATTTTAGACCTAGGGGTTGGATCCTAACCCTGCGGCCAAGTCGAATTCACTAATATGAGGGTTCATGGAAGACCCTCTGATCAGAGTGGCGACATCACTGTGGGGCTTCGGTTAACCCCTCATGTCTCCACGATGAGGAAAGTATTAAAACACCCCCTTTGATAGTGGGTAACAGGGCGGAGCTTGGCTTGCAAAAGAAATGGCCGCTTGAGCCTAGGGCTCCGGCACACCGACCAACTATCCGCAATTAATCCTGCTCACCCTCCGCTGAGGTGTCGTCAGTGAACCGATGGGGGGACGTCGGAGCACCGCGGCGGTGCGTTGAACCTCTGCCGGTCTCCCGAGACCCCTCCGATCCTAAGATACGGCGCCGGCAGTGTGGCGTAGAGAGAGGCCGCGGATCCCCGAGCTTGAGTGCGGGGTGCGTCGCTGGACGTGCGGCGAGGTGCGGCTGGGTCGGACCGGCCCGCGGGACAACGTAAGTCGGACCTGGGTGACCCTTGGAGTAGAAGCCGGAAGCAGTCAGCGGAGCGCTGCCTTCAGTGGGAAAGGTCTTCGTGCGGGTGCCAGTGCAGTGGGAGTCCCTGCTGTGGGGCCCGGCAGTGCGAGAGGCGGAGGCCCCCGCGCCCCACCCCCTTGTATAGGCAGTACGACTGAGGTTGCTTGGAGGACCCTGAGGACAGCGGCAGCGGGAGACAGTGCGTGTGAACCCGGCTGCGACGACAAAGACAAGTGGAAGAATCGGGCGCTACATTGGAGTGGTGCAGGATATTCCAGCCGATGCCTGAGAGCTGCCGCCATTTTAGAGGACATCGTGATCGTACAGTGGGTTGCCTGTCAGGAGTGTTTGTGCTGGGGAGAGGCAGGCGAGTCGGCTGAACGCAAAGCAGGAAGACACTAGTGGAGGGGGCAAGGAGCGCGCCTGCTGGGAGTGGAGTGCATCCTGCCTCTGTAGACCAGCGACGAAGAGGTCGAGCTCGGTGTGACCGAAGGTGCGGTGGCGCTCGGCAGGAGGGGTGCCTTGTGAGGCGGCAGCGCGGGTCCTGCAGGAGACGCTACGTGGGGTACAGGCGTGGAGCTTTGCGCCGGGTGCGGCTTACTCCCTGTGCGCACCAGGTCGGATTTGGGGTGCCAGCTGAGCTAAAAGACAGCGCTAGCTGTGAAATTGACACTCTAGGGGAGAGCGGTGCACTCTGACACTAGTGGTGCGGAACCCGGTAACTTGGAGTGGAAAGGGGCACCCCAGAGGGCGACAGTCCCCTGATAAAGGGGCCAGAATAGACCCACGACGTAAGTTGCGGAGGGGCACATAGCGGGGACCGCGGACCTACTACGGAAAGTGCCTCGCTCAGCGGGCGCAACGCTAGCGAACGCACCCCGAAAGAGAGCAAGGACAGAGCACAGCACACTTCTAAGGCTACGTTGGGACACGTCAGGCACCCAGTAACACCACCTGGGGGTGCCATCGCACAACAGTGACCCCAGGAGAGAGGCCCGGAGTGCAGCTAACCACAGGGGAACCCGCGATCTGGCATTTGGTTGCTGCTCGCAGGAGGGGACTACGTGACGGCACTTGCATAGCCACCCCGCTGAAGAGGAAGAGATGGGTAGAACGGACAAGTCTCAGCCCAAGCTGACCTTCGCCCAACAGCGTTCTAAGTCACATGACCCCATGGCGGAGGAGGCAACTAGACCCATTCCCCTACGGAAGTCGAGCCGGACCTGCGCAGCTTGTTGTTATCCATGGAGAAAGGGTTGCAGAATGGTATCTCTTCCCTAGGCACGAAAATCGACGCACTCTCCTATCGAATGGACAGAATGGGGGAACGGCTAGACAAGCATGCAGAGAGACTTGACATGTCTGAGCGCCGGCTCACTGAAGTTGAAGAAGCGCAGACAACACTGGACTCGGATCATACAAAGATGGGGCGGATCATGCAGGTGTTGCAAGAAAAAACAGAGGACCTCGAAGCCCGCTCGCGAAGATGTAACCTACGAATCACGGGCCTGCCTGAAACGACACTAACTGGCAACATGGAACGTTTTGTAGAAAAGCTGCTGACCGACTTACTAGGAGCAGAGGTCTTTTCGAACATGTTTGTGGTGGAGAGGGCGCACCGCTCCCTGGGGCCCAGACCCCAGCCAGGAGCCCCACCACGCCCAATCATAGCAAAACTGCTAAACTATCGGGACAGGGATGCGGCGCTGCGGAAAGCTAGGGACAAACAGACTCTTACATATGAAGGGTCAAACATTTCGCTCTATCCGGATTTCACAGCGCGAGTGCAGGAGGCAAGACGTCAGTTTGTACCCATGAAAAAACAATTACGGGAGCTGGGATTGGACTATGCAATGCTGTACCCAGCCAAACTACGGGTGAATAGACAAGGCCGCTCGCACATCTTCGTGGACCCGAAGGCCTTACAGAAGGCGCTCAAGGACTGGACAAGGGAACAGCGGAAGAGCCCGGAGCGACAGCTACTGGACGAAGCGGCTGGGGGTCACTCGAAGATCAAGACTGAGGCCAGATGGGCCGCAGGCATTAGATAAGTATTGCGCCTAGGGGGCTCGGGGGAAGGGAGCGAGGTAGAAATGTACATAGCGCACTGTTGGGGTGGACAATGAAGGACATTCTGATTTGTATATCTACTCCTGGAACTTACACCGTATTCAGGCATGTTGACATCCCTAGGCAGCCTAGAGGTCTTGGCGGGGCCTCGACGCCAGCCACGGGGGCCCTAGGGAGGGAGGCCTGGGGTCGACAGGTACGCGGTGCCGGACCGTGCCTTCACGCACTTGAACTCTTGGTTGTGGATTGAGCTTCAGCGGAGGGTGAGATGGTACCAGTCGGTGGACAGGGGTCGGGACGGGGGAGTCCTGACGCTCAATTGTTAACTGATAGAGAGCGACCTCCGCCTGCAAGTGCCAAACACCACTTCTGTTATTTGAGTTGGGAGTGGGAGGGGAGGTGTGGGGAGTCCCCGTTAGGGATGCTGCGCGACCGAGTTGTGGGAGGTCAGCTGTGGGTGGGGGGAGGAAGGGAAGGGGTGTTGTTTTCGTTAAGGAAGTCAGATAGAGCAGACACGATGTTTTGCTGGAAGCTATATGTGCACGGACCTCAGGACTCAGGACGCTATACGACGCTCGACAGACATGATGGTCACGACTAGGGAGGACACAGGCCACAGACCTATAGATGCCATTAGAGCAATGTCATGGAACGTGAGGGGCCTCAACGACCACCGCAAACTCCGCAAAGTGCTGAACTATTTCACTAGGCACAAAATAGACGTTGCTCTCCTACAGGAGACGCATCTTCCGCTACAGAGCCCTATGCTGCGCTTTAGGGGATTAGTAGGAAACATCAATGCTGCGGGCTTCACGACGCACGCCAGGGAGTGCTGACATGGGTTAACCCTAGATCTGACTACAAGCTGAGGCTGCTGAAGGCGGACTCGGGGGAGGTTTGTGCTCTCTAGATGCCAGGGTAGGGGATTAGATCTGCTTCTTGTTAATGTATATGGCCCGAATTACGACTGTCCGGAGTTCTTCGCCACATTGGCAAACACAGTGAGTGAGTGCGGGGTGACACACATACTCTGGGGTGGGGACTTCAACTTGGTGCGGAACCCGTGCTTGGATAGGTCAGGAGGACAGGTCAGGAGTCCGGCGGCCGCAGCTAGGGCAGTAGAGAGAGCCATGATCAGAATGGACCTTATTGACGCGTGGAGGGAATTTCACCCATCGGTCGGCGGTTTCACACATTACTCTGCTTATCACAACCTACATACGCGCATTGATTATTGGCTGGTGTCGGCGCCACTACGGTCCCAGATTCGCTCTTGCCAGGTGTTGCCGCGCACACTCTCGGATCATTCGCCCATATTGTTAGTGGTGTCCACTCCTAAGAAAACAATTCCGCCATTTACATGGCGCTTCCCGCCTTATTCATTACTGGACCCCTCTTTAAGGAGGCTATGGCAGAAGCGATAGAAACATTCTTCGCTACCAACATAGGGTCTGTAGACAGCTTCCAGATGATATGGGAAGCTTTTAAAGTGTATATCAGGGGGAAGCCATGTCCAAACACTCTGCGGTGCTTCGAGATATCCGACAGCGGCTGTCGACTCTGGAGCACAAATTGGGGGAGATGGAGGCTAATCAGCAGTCGGGTATGGACGAGAACTCCAGCGACGCCATGAAGGCACTACTAGAGGAGTATCATGAGGCAGCGGACAGCGAGGTGCAGCATTTGGGGAAATACGCTACAGCTCGCACGTACGGGGAGGGGGATAGGCCGGGATCTGTGCTGGCCAATATGCTAAAAGCAAGAAGGGGTAAGACCGCCATTAGTGGGATACGATCGGAGGAGGGAGGTCTACTAACAGAGGAAGAAGATATAGCTAACAGATTTAAGCAGTACTACTCGGACCTTTACGCCTCTCGCTTGTCGGACATGGACGGAGGAATAACAGATTACCTCGAGCACATTCAGTTACCCTTCTTATCAAACACGCACCGCGAGTTCTTATCTCTTCCTATAGAAAAAGACGAGATAATCGAAGCCCTGTCGGGAATGAGGACAAATAGCGCCCGGGGACAGACGGACTCACTGTGAACTTTTATAAGACCTTCATAGATCTTCTCCTGCCACACATAGCAGAATTATTTGACGACATGTGCGTAGCTGGACAGATGACCCAGACAATGAGGGAAGCCATATTGGTAGCCATTCCCAAACCGGGTAAGCCCCTGGAGGATTGCGGGTCCTACAGACCGCTCTCCTTGCTAAACGTGGACACTAAGTTATTTGCGAAGATCTTGGCCAACAGACTGGCCCTTCTGACTTCGGAATTGGTAGCCCCGGAGCAGGCTGGATTTGTACCGGACAGAAATCTCACTTATAACCTCCGCACGGTCTTCGGCGCAATACAACATGTCCGGCAGGATACGAAGGCTATTGCTGTCTTCTTGGACATGGAGAAGGCTTTTGACTCGGTGGAGTGGCCCTTTATGCGGCTCGTGTTGACGAGAATGGGACTAGGCCCGGTTTTCTTGCAAATGATTGGGGTGTTATATAATGCCCCCACGGCGCGTATTCGCTTGGGGGACCTGGTTACAGCCGCCATCCCTATAGCTAGGGGAACCCGCCAAGGTTGCCCTCTGTCACCGACGCTGTATGCATTAATTGCGGAACCCCTGGCATGTGCCCTTAGGGAATACCACAGCCACAGAGGTGTCCGTTTCCCCACCTACGAGATCGTGGTATCAACGTATGCGGACGACACCCTGCTTTATGTAAGGGATCCTGAAACCAATCTCTCCCCGGTCCTGCGAGAGGTGGTACACTTCGGAGCTCTCTCCGGGTTGCAGGTCAATTGGTCTAAATCTATTGCTTTCCCGCTCACCTCGTCCACTTCTCCATTTGAAATGGAGTACCCACTTTGTGGTCAGGACGAAGCGGTCCGGTATCTCGGCATCAGACTGCACACGGACTCAGAAATAGTTTTCCGCGAGAACTACGGAACGGCGGTAGATAAACTAGAAGATGATGTCGAAACCTGGATTGGGCTACCACTATCCCTAATTGGGAGAGTATCGATAATGAAGATGGTAGTACTGCCCAGATTCCTATTCTTGTTTGCAAACGTGCCGATAGTGTTGCCGCGCTCTTTTTTGCCAGGCTCAATAAGTCACTGACGAGGTTGGCATGGGCGGGCAAGCAGGCACGGGTCAAGTGGCGGGTTCTCACATTGCCATATCACATGGGGGACTGGGCGCACCGGACCTAGAGTTATACTACAGGGCAGCGCAGGGTGCACAGGCGCATAGCTGGATACATGGCGCTGACAATATCCCTTATCTCAGACTTGAGAGGTTGTTCGCGGACTCTAAGCCCCTCCCAGCCGTCATTTTCGAGACTGCGGACCGTAGAACTGGGATCCTCGACTCTCTAAACGCAACTCGGCATGCATGGCATTGTTTACTACAACAGCAGGCGGGGCGCTGTTATACTCACCGGAAATGCTGGTGGAATGGGCGGTCTGGTTGACCCCTGTCGCGACAAAGGTGTCATCAGGGCGCTTCGAGCACTGGGCATTAGCAAAGTGGGAGACCTGTTTTCGGATGGCGTTGCCAAAACATGGGAAGAGGTTACGACCACGATAGAAGCAACCACTCAGCTGCAACGTTTCCAGTTCCATAGGGTGCATACGGCATTGTGTAAACAGCTAGGGGAGGACATGGCTGAACCCCCGAGGTACGAGAGCTTTCGTACCTCATTAAAACTAAGTCTCCCCGCAAGCTAGTAACCAACATATATAAACTGGTAATGTCCCAGAGGGCCCACCACTACACCAAGGCCAGATTGGCCTGGCAGTCCGACCTGGACATGGTTATTAGTGATGATATGTGGTTATACTGCTGCGCTAACATAAAGCGTGTGTCACTGCATGGCAAGCACAGACTGATACATTTTAAATTCATCAACAGGGTGTACTACACGCCAGAGAGAATGCATAGGTACGGCCTAAGGGAGGACGCTACATGCGAGAGATGCCACTCCCAGAGGGCGGACTTTGTACACTTAGCATGGGGCTGCCCAGGGTTTTCCAATACTGGGAAAAAATATTTCGAGAAATAAGCATGGTAGTAGAGTTGGAGATTCCTCCGGAACCGGTGATTGCACTGCTGGGATACACTAAACTATTGCCGAAGGCAGCTCGTAGGCTGGTGGATCTGGGTCTGTTGTTGGCGAAGCGTAGAGTGGCAATGTGTTGGCTGCGGGGTCCCTTGCCTACAGTATCGCAATGGTCACGGGATGTTCTTTATTGCAGCACTCAATCGGAAACCTTTAGCGAACTGCTCCCTCCGCGGAGCAGACCGAAAAATTTCTGGGGACTCTACACCACATACATGAAGGGAAAGGGTGGAGGTCCCTCGGCAGAGTCCGGGGCAGAGGAAGGTACTAACGCTCTGGCGACATAGAGACTCTAACTAAGTGGGTGCTCTGGACGGACCCCGCGGATTGGGAACACTGCAGGGATCAGGTGGTCAGAAGAGACTAGACTAATATGTGGGGACAGCGAAGGGACACGACGATGACGGGGAAGAGTTGGGGCGAGTGGGCGACCACAGCAGGGCCATGTGGCAATGGGCGTGTGCAAGAGTCGAGGTCCTAACTGAGAGCGACTGCACTGACTTCCGTTGGTTTGTTTGTTGGGGGAAAACTAAAAAGAGAAAAAGAGGAAAGGGAAACAGACAATTTGTTTCTGCATATATACAAGTATATACTCATGGAGCTTTTACTAATCCCAAGGCAGTGCGGTGACTGCACCTGGTAAACGGCCTGGAATAATAACACCTGAGCACGACGATGCCCGGCCTCCGGGATGTGGGTAGTGCTGACGTAAACTGAGTATTAAAGAAATTGGCGGCCGGCCCCAGGGTTGTAGGCACTCTGCTGTGTTTAACAATGCCCTTTTTCTTTTCTCAATAAAAAAAAAAAAAAAAAAAAGATAGTGGGTAACAGGCCCAGCCTTGGCACACCTGGGATGGGGGAGTTTGGGGGGGGGCTTATTAAGTGGACTGCAGCATGTTAACCAGGGAATCCTAGGCACAAGCGGGGATGCTGTGATTGAGATAACAATGCTTTCAGCCTTGCAGTTTCCATATTGAATGTTGCGATATTGCCGGGTAATCCTGGGCCCTTCTGTGTGGGAGGGGGTACGTGATCTCAGTTAGTTGGGATTTTTTGGCAGATTGAATGTATTGGTATACTGTTGTACCAAGAACCTGGTTGCGCTTAAAAGCAAAATTTGTTTGGGGAAAAAAAAAAACGTTTTTGTAGTACGCACTTCTCCATAGTTGTGTGTAGGAACGGGAGGTTGGAGATGGGTCTGAGGTTGTTGAGATTCTTGGGTTCTGCCCCTGGTTTTTTGAGTATGGGTGTGATTTGTCCTTGTTGAAGGGAGTCGGGTACACAGCCTAAGGCGAGAGATGTATTAATGATTTTTGTCCAGAGCGGGGCAATGATGTGGTTGAGATTTTGAACTATTGTGGATGGGAGGCGATCCCTAGTGTGGAAGGTGGGCTTTAAGTTTGCAATTATATTGAAGACTTCATTTTCTGTCATGGGTTTGTAGTCTGACCACTTGGCATCTTTTTTCAGTTGAGAGATCCTCGTTGACATTGGTTTTCTTTGGGGGTCATTTGGTCATTAGTTAGCTCTGGTGGTAGGGCTACCGTGGAGGGAAGTGAGTCAGTGGGGAAGGTTGGGAGGGATGGCAGATGTGTGCCTTTGGATGAAGGATTGCTCAATTTTTTTGCTACTTTATCAGTGAAGAAGCTGGCAATTTCTTCGCAATGTTCTTTAGTGGCTGTTATTTCGTGACGGGAGGTGAGGGTAGTTTGACGTTTAACAATGTTGAAGAATTCCCTGGGTCTATTCTTAGCGTGGTCCAGTTGGTTGCAGAAGAAAGAGGCTTTTTCTCTAAAAATGTGCATCTTACAGGAAATCCGTGCGGTTCTTAGAAGGGCTAGGTGCATTGTCGAGGGGTTCTGTCTCCATATCCTGTCTGCCTGTCCGAGTTGTCTCCTCTCGTTGTTAAGATCCGAGCTGAACCAAGATTTTGATTTGATTGTTCTCGATTGTTTTAGTTTGAGTGGTGCCACTTGGACAAGAACTTCAGTCATCGCTGTGTTATAATGGGCAGTGAGGTAATCGACGGAAAGAGTGAGAGGTTGACGCTGTAGTTGGGCACGAATCCTGGATTCCAAATCAGTTATTGGGACTTATTTGTTCCTAGCCCAGCCCTTAGGATTAAATGTTGAGGCTGGGTGGGATCTGAGTAGGGAATCGATATTAAACAGTATAAGATGGTGGTCAGACCAGTCAGTGGGTGAGATGGATCTAAGTGGACAAGCTCATTTTTTGTGATAATTGCATCTAGATTGGAACCTTTGATATGAGTTGGTTAATTGCAGAGTTGTTTAAGGTCGCTTTATTTCAAGGTGTGTGAGGTTCCAAACTGTGGTGTCTTCTGAGTTGTTCCAGTGAATAATGAAGTCTCCCAAGAACACTTTCTTCGTGTTAGTTAGGGAGAACAGTGTTAGTAGGTCAGTTAACTCTTCTGCGAAGAGTGTGCGATCACTAGGTAGATGGTGTATAGTTTGATAGGAGAGGAGCCTTTGGTTGTAAGTTCAACTCCGAGGTATTCAAAAGACTAGTATTCTGCAATTTCTAAGATGGAAAGATGTATTTCTTCTTTAAGAATGAAAGCTAGCCCACCACCTGTTCTTTTTGGTCTGTCCTGTCTAATGATGGTGTATCCAGGTGATATGATTGGTCTAGTATGGGGGTTTTATTTATTTATTTTGAGTTTTATATAGCGCTGGCTAGACCCGTAGGTATCAGAGCGCTTTACAATAGGTTACACAATGTTACAGAAAAAAATAACAATTACACATAACATCCAGAATAAACAACACATTGAGAGAGGAAAGGAAGGTGAGACAAATAGAGCGGAGGGGGGGGAAGTGTGAAGGGGGAGGATGAGGGAAAAGACAGGCAGGAGAGACGAAAGGAGGTCTGCCCAATGACCGACTGGGTAGGTGACGTCCCTAGGAGGGAATCCATAGTCCGTCTCCCCTGTAGCTAAACAAGGTAGCTCCATCGGGCATCGGTCAAATAGCTAGGTCTCAACTGACTTGGGGTTGAGTGATCATTAAGCCAGGATTCTGTGTGGAAAACGATATCGATTTCTTCACCGAGTATAGTTTTGGTGATATCTGTAGCGTGTTCAACTGCTGATCTACAGTTGAGGAGCATGCATGTTAGAGGGCAGGTGTTATCGTTAGTGGAATGTAGTGTTTGAATGGTGTATTGAGCAGGAGGTCTGGGCGAGTAGATCATTCTAGGGATTATATTTGTGCCCACTATTACTGGGATTGTCGAGTGAGGCTTGTGAACCATATTCTGGTTCTTTGTGAGGTACGACTCGCCGGTCGCATCTGCTTCCAGAGCGGATATGGGTCTGAGAGCTCGGTGGCGTCTGTGGGACTGACACAAGCGAGTAGAGGGCCAGAGGGTGCGTTCTATGGCAGATGGAGAACTTGTGTTGGGAGACAATTTATAACTACCAGGTGTGTGAGAGCAGGATAACTTGGCCTGGTTTGAGAAGTCCTGTCTTAGATACAAGATGTCATTAGCTTGGGAATCGAGTTTAAGTTCCATTCAGTTCAGGAGCTGGGTAAGTGTGTCAATGAGGCTTTCAGCACTGAGTGGGAGGATAAGCAGCAAATCCTGAGTAAAAGGAAGAGTGCGCTACGCTATGGGGTGGTAAGTGTCATTGGGACTGGAAGTGTAGGCAGTTTGTGTGAGCTGAGGGGTCTGCATATGTAGGGAGGGGTGGGTCCGCAGAGGGTTCAGTAGCTGGCGGTCTGGGGTTGGGTCCCGTGCCATCTGGCTTCGAGGGGTGCATCATCGAGTTTTGTTCCCATGTGTTTGCTGGTTTGGGTGGAAGCAAGTGAAGTCCTTCTAGTGGATATTTGTCAAAGGTGTGCGTTAATGGGAGCAGCAAGGTTGCTAAGAGTGTCAGAGGGTGTCACAGAGGTGCATAGTGTATCAGTGGGGAAAAGAAGGGAGGCTGGTTCTGGGTTGATGGTCCGGGGTAAGGGGGAAAGAGGAGTTTGGGGCACATGACCCTGTTGTGTTAATGAGCTGAAAAGTGACGAGAAGTGTTGATCAAAGATGGTGAGGGTCTGTAGCTTGTATAAGTATGTTCCCTGTGCTGAAAATAGAAGTAGTGATTTCCCCTCTAAAGGTTAACGGGGGGACGTGGTGAGTTTTGTTCCATAGGATATTTTGATTGACTTAGTAACTTGAAGGTTGAGAAGGAAGATGTATTTCCACTTTGCTGGGCGTTTGGAATAGGAGACGAAGTCTGTTTTCTTGTTGCCGTTGGTCATGCTGTGCTAGGTATCGGCTATTCATGTTTCCGGGTGCTGTTTCAGTAGTCTGTCTTTGAACTGTTTTGTATTATTGGAGAGATTTTAGGGTATCTGATGCTCCATGAGTTTGGGGCCATATCTAACAAGTGCAGTGTCAAGGGGTTTGTGAAGGAACATTGTTGGAGACATTTAAAGTCTTGTCGCAGATGTCCAGTAAAATAAGGAGAAGTAAAGGAGTGCCGAGACTTGACGGCTTTGAAGGATGAAAAGGGCGCTGTGGAAGAGTGGCATTATACAGTGAGCAATACGTTTGGCTAATTTAAAGGGCATTGGAGCTTCAGTTGTGTAAATAGCATATTTGCCAGTCGACTGGGAGTAGAGTAGTTATGGAGATATACAATATGGACTTCTAAATAATACTCAAACATCCGATAAGGATAATACTCAAAATATCCATCCAGAGCTCGTCCATTTCAAGTAAGTTACAAATTCTGCATACTGTCGACAGTGCCGCTCTCTTAGCTGCTGACAAGTGCTGTGGATGGGAGTGCATAACCGGGAATTTTCTCAGATTAGAGATCCCAAACCCTGGGAGCAACTGGGTAAAGCTCCCATGCATTCCGGAGGCAGTTAGCTCGGTCTCTTTAGTTTGGCCCTGGATTTGCCCGTGGGAGGCACCGATGTCTGATAATTCAATAAGTGTCCTCCAACATCCACCTTACTTGGTAGAGGCATCACCAACATGTCACCCAGCTCCGCGAGGGACCTGAACACAGCCCGCAAAACAGGAGCCAGCGACTACTCAGATGCTCAGTGCCATTCCTTGCCTCAGGGCGCCCAGCTCACGCAGTCTGCACCTCAAGGAGTAGCCTCTTGCCACCAATGTTGGCTATCCCAGCCCTCAAGCCGATTCAGAGGGTGTCACCTGGTCTCCCAGGTAGTGTCATGCGGGACAGCTGTAAGGCCCCGCTGAGTATGTGGCACGCGCCACTCTGGAGCATTCCTTATTACTGGTTGACTGTTATACTGTCCACATGGCTGGGGCTCTTTCTCCTCAGAAGCGGGCGACTGATGCTGTAGTCCTGCTCTTGGGCCAGGGGCGGTAGTGCTCTTGCAGGACCCACCCGCAGCACTGTCGGTGCTATCCCCCAGGTCTAGTGCTCCACCACTTGGTGTAGTGGCCAGGGAATGGAGGGGAAGAAAGCAAGGCCCATCTATCGGGGTGAATGCCCCAGTGTAGCCTTCCTTCAGCTACCACTCACAGCCACCAGGGAAATAAGTCCTCAGCCCATCTCATCCATCAGTGTGCAGAGCCACCCCCTCTTACCTGCAGCAGTCTCAGGGCGAGTAGAGAGTCTCCAGCCTCCCAGGCAGTTCTGGAATCTAGGGTAGGAATTCCGGCTTGCCCAGTATTGGGCCTTATTTCCCACAGCAGCGCCCAGGGCTTCCAGTCCCTTTCTCCAAAATGGGTTGCCTCTGAGGCTCGGGCGTCCGGTGCAGCTGCGCAGCCCAGGGGGACTGCGCCGCTTGCAAAGCGGTGATGGCTGTATTTTAATGGGCGCAGGGAGGCGGGAGGGCACCCACAGCCATGCAGGCCGCTGACGTTCAACCCCACGCTGCCCCTGGAGCCGCACCCACCCAGTCTGCCGTTGGCGCCGACTGATCACTGTAGTTTAGGGCTCTCTCTCTGTGGTCGAATCATCAGCCTCGCTTGACCCTTTAGGAGAAGCACTCAGTTGCAGACTGCTCCTGCGCTTCAATCTGAGTGTCTATGTCGGCACCAGGCAGTTGGCAGCCCCTCATGTCCGGGTCACCGGTACATCAGTGGGGCTCAGACAGCATTTTCTCAGCAGGCTTCCCCTTAGCTGTCCCTACGTACAGGTCCACGGGAAGGCCCAATTAGGCAGTCCAAAAGGATCCCTGAGCCCCTGTGGCCCACACAGCAACACCGTTCGGAGCGAGTCAGCCCCCGGAAATAGCCCTCCATTCAGGACACCAGGTAGAGAGCAAGGCAGCAAGCCGACTCTGGGCCCAACTGGCCTGCGGGCCGGGCTCCCCTCTCAGTCTCCAATCGGCAAGCAGTGTCCTGCGCTCTTCCAAGGACTTGTCCGCCCAGCTCCACAGAGTCTAGGGAATACCAAGGCAAACAGCCCCTCAGGCAGTCACAAACCCTTTCGCCTGCTGCCGGCCCAAGCCACTGTGTCCTCGCACCACACTCGGCTAAGTGGGTGAGGTCAACCGCTGTCCACCATCCAAGAGCCCTGGCTCTCTGGGCGAGGCCCTGCCGCTACCACCAGACTGGTGCCATGTTGCCTCCTGAGCAGGCCGGTACTCACTGCAGTTCCTTCGCGTCGGTCAGAAATCCGGCACTTTCTAGCACTTTGACAGCCACAGGGGCAACCAGCAGCACAGGTAAGTAGCCCAGACAGTGTTTAGAGGGTTCAGGCTAGAAGGGTGCTTTATTTTTTTTGTTTAACATTTTAATGACTCCTTTGATTTCATCATCTATAAGGGGGGGTTTTGAGGTCTTAGTTTACATTTCCCCAAAATAATGGAATAACTACTCTATCAAGGCATGGCTTGAAGGGTGGTCTCCTCCTGTGTGTATAGTTAGGTGTAATAATCTTTTGACTTGCTTTTTCCCTTGTATCATAAGTAAGGTGCCCCTGTTTAGTCTGTAGGCCTAATGCACTTTTCATGTTTTTGTTTAGCTTTGTTTGTTCAACCAGTATAAAATGGGTTTTATCTGGCACATCGTACATGCTGATCTTCATAACTAATCGTATTTTCTCTGTGTTGTTTATCCAAAGAGCACGTATTTGGTTTTGTATGTTCATAAGATTTTTCAAGTCTGCATTAGAGAAAATATTTATCTTCTGCCTTTTTTTTTTTTCTTTCTTTCAATTTGTCTTGTACTAGAGCCTTTTCTCTGTTGGCAGCAGTCGCCATAGCTACCATCTTACCTCGCAGAATTCTTAGGAGTGTCCCAATACGTACTAAGGGATGTGTCTATTATTTGGTTGATAACCAAAGCTACATATGACTATATGGCTATCTCAGCTTTGACTGTATCCACTGTCTGTTTCTGTGTGTTATAGGGCCTGATCGTAATTTGAGCCATATGTGAGCATGGTCAGAAACCACTATAATTCCAATCCCTGTATCAGTCAATGATGGCATTGCCATACTAGAGATGAAAATCAGATCAATTCTTGAGTAGGGCTGATGTGCGTTTGAGTAAAATGTATAGTCTTTATCTTGTGGGTGCATTGTCATCCATGCATCAACCAGCCCCAGTTCTTTATTTTGACCTGTGTTTATGTAGCCATTTACCTGACATCTGCCCAGTTCAAGGTTGATCTAGCTAGTGTTGATTGTGGGACTGGGTTTAAAATCCCCAGTGAGTATTCTCAGCTCTTCTTGAAATCCCTTAAGTTTTCTAAGGACCTTCTCCAGAAATCCCCCTTGGCCTTGGTTCGGCGCATAGAGCGATACATTCATGATATGTGCCCCCTTCAGAGTACTTTTGATCATCACATGTCCCTTCCCGTATAAGGGTTTCGGTGACTAGCATGTCTAGAAATTCTTGGTTTAAAAAATTGCTGTCCGGCAGGTTATAATATCTGCATTCAAGTGATATTGGCATGTGTATTGTTTAGAGTGGAATGGATGATTCATACCTCTCTAGATGGGTTTTTTTAAGTGTCATGACCTCTGCCTTTTGTGAGGTGTCGCTTTTCTTACGTTTGGAAGGAGAGTTTAGCCTGTTCACATTCAATTAAAGGACCTGGAATGTGATGTGTATGAGTCGTCTGGTGTCTAGGAGTCCAAAGCTTCAGCATGTGTGCAAAATAGTGTCAATCCAACAAAACAATATCTTCCCCTAGCACTCCCCACCCCTTCTGTTCCCACCCCAAGATCTTGAGGCCTTCTACCACTGATTGGGCATAATGTGATTCCCCCTTCATTGTAAAAACCACACCGTAGGGAATGATCCACCAAAATCTGATCTTGACCATTTTTTAATTCTCCGGAAGTGGCTTCAAGCCCCAACGCTTCTCTAAGGTGGTTTGTGAGAGATCTTGCAGAAGAAAAGGGGTATCCCCTTCATATTGTAAAGGCGCTGTTTTCCTCGCCTCCCTAAGAATTGTTTCTTTATGTGAATATGGGTAGAGCTTTACTATGTCTTTTTCTTCTGTTAGCATTATTGGACCTGGGACCCATGCGGTGAGCAATAAACTACACTCACTGGCTAGAATCAGCAGCCCTTAGACTGGTACCAGAAAAAATAATAGTCACAGGAAAACTCCATCAGCCCCATGGTTCTCGCAAGAACTAAAAACGTTTCAATTGAAATGTAGGCTCCAAGAGCGCAGGTGGAGAAACGAATACTGTCTGTGAGAAAAGATTAAGTATAAAAAAACTACTCGCGAAGTACAAGGCACTAATTAAAGCAGCTGAGACTAAATACTTCTCTGAAAAGATAAACCTAGCAAAAAATACAACCAGGGAGCTATTCAAAACAGTCAAATCTATCAAAATGGAGCAACAGTAATGCTTTTAACCCTGATGAATCCCTCTGCATTAAGCTGGCATATTTTTTCCAGTCCAGAGTCAATTCTATCTTTCAAGATTTTGATCTTTCCCAGAAAACCCTGTGTACAGGAGATGCTTAAATCCATGCTGATGTGCTGGATCTACAGCAATTCCTCAGGTTTCCAGATATCCCACAATTTGAAAGGTTCACCACTTTCACCAAGGAAAAAATAATCTGTCTCTAACTTCTTCAAATCCGGGGCCCCCTTGGTCCCCTACCCCATCTCCCCCCAGCCCCAGGTTCTTAATCTGATCTCCAGCAGTCGCTGGTCCACTCATGGAATTACAGAATGAGATGCTGATCACAGGGCAGTTCTGACCATCTGGAAAAAGGCTTCTATCTTTCCGCTGGTGAAAAAACCCAATCTCTCCTCCCTTTCCCTGCTAAGATATTAGAGAAGGCAATGAACGAGGAAATGTTATCATTTCTAGATGCCAGCCAGTTGCCCGATTCCTCACAGTACGGTTTCAGAGCAAACCACTTTACTGAATCGGCTCTGGTTTCAGCCTCTGAGGAATTGAAAATGGTAATCGACAAGGGCGGCAAAGCCGCACTGATTTTATTAGATCTATCTGCCACTTTTGATACAGTTCACCACTCACTCCTCATAAATTGGCCCCATTCGCTGGGTTTTAGAAACTCCGCACTGGCTCTGAGCTTGTTCCTAAGCAATAGGCAACAGCTCGTGGAGATGGGAGACTCCAGTTTCTCTCCTTTCTCCCTCCCTTGCAGTGTGCCCCAAGGGTCCTCCCTCAGCCCCACACTTTTTAATATTTGTTACCCCCCTTTTTAATCTCATTCGTAGTTGCGGCTTAGCTGAATTCTCCTATTCCGATGACACACAGATAGTGGTGTCTATCTCATCTGACGTTAAAAAGGAGGCAAAACATTTCTGCAGCTGTATGTCTCAAGTTGCAAGCTGGATGCAAAGAAACTGTCTGAAGCTGAACTCTGAGAAAACTGAGGTTCTGCTTTTTGAAAATGAGACCACCTTCTGGAATGTGTCATGATGGCCCTCGGATTTAGGCCCTCTACCAGTGCCAGTTCAAAAGCGAGAAACCGGGTGTCAATTTTTACACCAAACTGTTTTTCAGAACAAATACATCTGATCACCTCCCCTGACTTCTTTATGCTTCAGGTTCTCAAAACAAATCTTCCCGTTTATTCCCTTGGATCTGCAAAAGACAGTGATAATGGCTCTCATCTTCTCGAAGATGGATTACTCTAAATGCTCTGTATTGGGCACTCAAACACTTGGTTAAAAAAACTTCAATCTCTACAGAATGCAGCTGCAAGAATGCTTTTCAAAATTCCCAAGTTTGCACCTATATCCCAATCACTGCGTGGTTTGCACTGACTTGCAGTGAGAAAAAGGATCATTTTCAAGGCACTGTGCCTGGTCCATAGAGCCCTTCATCAGGCAGGTCCAATTTACTTTCAGGAACAGCTCTCTTGGTATACTCCTAGAAGGAATCCTAGATCCAACTCCGCACGAATGGTCACTATCCCCAGAATAAACAAAGCAAGATGGGGCGGAAGAACATTTTCCATCTGTGCAGGGAAACTCTGGAACTCATTGCCTCCAACTCTGCGTTCCCAACCAATCCTGCTGCAATTTAGGAAGCAGCTGAAGACTTCGCTCTTTACTGAAGCCGTCGGCAAAGCTGCCTTCAGAGTTTCCTTTTTTTTCAGATTGGTGGGCGGCTCTGTCGTCCAGTCTCGGAGCTAAGACACCCTTGGGTAATTATGCACTCTATAAAATTATCTCTCACTCACTCTTGATTCCCACAGTTTCTCCTTCTTTCATGTACAGAATATGAGCAAACAGAGCTTGGTTATAGGCAGTAATGCACCTTCCTTCTACATCTCACAATATATTTCAGGCTTTTGTGTTGTCTCTACGTGCTCTGTTTTCCAGATCTTCACATTTCAATTGTAGGGAGTCTAACTGGTTTTCCAAGGTTTAGCGTTTTCCTGTATTAAGTCTTGCAGGGATTTCTCCATTTCTGTTACCCTATTGTGTTGATTCGTATCTTTACATATGGATGAGCTAGATTCCTGTAGGTTTTAGGTAACCAGCTAGAGCTAACTTTTCACGTCTGCTTTCCGCTTATTGCACTGTTTCTGCAGACCTGTTTTCAGGTTATTTTTCGTTAGTGCAGTATCCTCTCTCTTTGAGGCCAATGCACCTACCTCTCAGGTGAGTGTTTGTCTTGTCAGGCTCATCTTGTTGGTCAGTGGTTCTCCAAAAAGGAATCCATGTCTCTTTTGAGGCTTTCTGGCTTTTCACAGCATTTATAAGGTTTAGGCAGTCATTGTGTAGGTACTCGTGCTACGTGCTGTATTATCCTCTTCTACACTGCGACACACAAGAAGTGAATGCATATCTAGGTAGTAAGGAACGTCCTTGATTTTAGAAGAGCGGCTTGGATTTGTCGGTTGCAAAAGTTCAGTGCAGTGCCTTTGTGTGTGGATATTGCCCCTTAAGTAGCTGGATGTTTGGTACGTATATCTCAGAATTAAAAAATGTTTTCTCTGCATCCCTAATTGTAAACAGAAGATTAGATAATTTCCCTCTCCACATCATATGGGAGGAAAGGCAGTATCCTAATCATCCCCTCCACTTGCCACCTTTGAAGCCGAAAGTGACAAGGCACAGGGATGAGGGCAGAGAAGGCCCATAGCCGCGCACTCAGCTCTGGCATGTACCCGTGTAGTGTAGTTCCTATTTCCCTAATAGGCTCTGCGCATTGGAATAATATAACCTATAGGCTTAACATAGGACTAAGGTCGGTATGTCCCTATCGAGTATATTAAACTTAATTACTTGTGCCAGCTAGCTCAGAGGCCACTAGAAACACCTTGAGAACAAGAAGGGAGTAGTTTCTGGCAACCGAAAAGCATGACAACTTTTGTTTCCCTTTAGAAGCGGAACATGTCTCAGAATCGTGGAAACAATAGATAACAGTTTCACTCAGTCAATCGTGCATGCTTAGTTTCTACAGAGTTACACAGAAAGGAAAGACGGGCGTTTCAATAAAAAGGTTTTATTGAACAGTCTTGTTTCTCGTGTAAGAGATATGTGCTGTTACGATCACAAGACAGTATGCAAGATAATGTAGAGCGTAAGCAGTAGAAATAAATAATACTGCGCTAGCATTATCTTTTAGCATATATTCACGTACATAAATAACATGAGCTAAAAATGCGAGTACTCATACGATGCGTCTCTAATCTAGTTCTACCCCAATGTACCTAACCTAGTCTAGGTGTAGGGAAAGGTAGAAGTAGGTGGAGTATTCTCTAGTATGGTATACTAAGAGTATGTTAAGTATAGTATGCCAAGTATGGTATGCCAAGAGTCCCTCTAGGTTCTAGTCGGCTCCATACCTTGAGAATGAGAGAGGTGGGAATCTCTTGCCGGATCTGGAACTCTAACACCCTGCGAAGGGAGTCAGAACTCTGGAAGCTGGATTTGTCTGCGTGCAGGAATGACAGCGTCTTCTCAGTGCGTCAGGCCGGGATACGGGCTCCTCTGAAGTCGAGGTCTCCTCTAACTTGCTTGGGCAAGGAAAGGTATATTTATACCTGGTAGGTGTCTTGGAATGTTAGCATTGACGTGAAGTCGGACAGAGGAAGACGTCCGGAATGAACCCTTAAGGTATAACGGTTCATACATAATAGATGAGTTCTTGGAGAAATCAATAGTCCTGTGCTAGGGGAACTCCCGAAGCTTAAGGGTCTGGTTTTTAAGACCTCGTTGTGACGTTAGGGTGGACGGATGTCGGTGACCATGCCTGTATTTGGAGTGCACGGTTAATGCCTAAATGAGGACAGGGATTCTATGCCTATATAAGGGCATGGCGAATTGTGCCTATATAAGGACATGATTCAGGAAAACCTATATACGGACACCTAAAGCGGAATACAACACCCACTCCACTTTCAATTGAACGATAATACTAAATGCTAAACATTTAAATGCTAAACATAAAATTGAGTACCACATGTTGCTAAAAACATTTCTAAAAGCATTTTTAAAAGCAGCTCAAAATTGTTGAAATGCAATAGGTACTGTACATTTAAAGCATCGTTTCCATTCTAAGCATATAACGGAAATAAAATGCAACGAGAATGAAACAGAAATATATACATATGACGAAATGGTCGATAAGTTCTTTAATATCAAAGCCATTGCATATCATGGAATTAAATGAAATGTTAGACAAGTAAGGTGACAATGTGTCCCTGGAAGTATTCAAAGAAGTCCGTTTTATAAGACTAGTTCTACTGTAAGCAGATTGTTCATTTGCCATGTCTTTTTTCTATCTAGAATTTTTTTTTTTTTAAAGAAAGTTCAATTTCTGGGAATAGTTCCAAGTTTTGAAAATATGAAGGCCAAATTTCATTGTTGCCCTGGTACACTGTGAGCCGAATCAAAGTCTGTGTCTGTGTATGGGTCTGGCGTAAACATTAGATCATCTATTTCCGTAGCCAAAATATCGTCCACCGAAGTTGGTGACATTTGGAACACCTCGTTCAGAAGATTAATTGCACAGAGATGAGAAACCTCGCCATCAGCAGAAGATGCAATGTTCGCGTCCGTTGTTACCTGTGTGCCTGTTGATCCATCTCGTACCTCAGCAGCAGCCGGAAGCGTCTGTGAGATCTCAATGAATGCCGCCATCAGGATTGGAAGCCTCTGGGGACAACACACAGCATGGGCCGTTATCGGGTCCAGCAGAGTATCGATATCCGTTGGCATGACTGATGGGAGTGTTGGACGGGTGTCTAGCAAGCATTCTTCACCGCAAAACAGGCAGCGTAGAACAGGTAAGATGCAATCTTGCCACATTGGTCTGAATGACAGGAACCACGTTGTATTAAGTTCCCGTAGATGAGGCATGCCCAAAAGCTGTACTATTCGCTCACGGCATTTCCGTTCAAGGAGGGCTCTCTCCACATCGCTCGGAGTGATGTTGGCGAAGAGGCTTGCCATAGCGTAGTAGGAGGAATCGAAACCGAATTCCTGCAACAAGTGCTAGAATTAACAGCACACCACCAAACACCGAATGTGCGAAGTTTGGGATGATTCCGAGGACAGCCTGGAAAGGTGCTAATAGTCCGGAACAGATGGTCTTAAATACATGTACAATTCCGCTTGTATTAGACATGTTAAAGATACGTCCTATCATTTCTACGAAATGTATAGGGCAGTTTGTACGAATTAAAGCTTGAATCTCTGCCGAAGTCCTTGCAACTTGTAGATCATAGGTTTCTTTGGCTGAGGTCAAAGGCACTGATTGTTGTATAAGCATATGCAAAAGAAAAAGTTGATGGTATGCCCAGACGTGGGTCCCGTGCTCTCCATGCCACTGGAATCAAGCTATCCTGGCTGAAGAGGGGTGAAACCCCGAAACCGGTCCTAGGATGCTTGTTTCCAGTCCAGGGAGGACCTGGCTTGGCAGTTCGGGCTGGACTGTTCCCATGAGGCACAGGGTCAAGACTGATTTGCATATGGCTGGGTTCAAACTGGAATGGCATGGTGAGCAAAAAACAATGGATTTAGGCCCAGATCTCTGTACTGGGGTGAATGTATGACATTGTTCTGCATTCTGTCCATCAACTGTTGTTTTTGCATTTGTCACCCTGAGTGGGACGGGTATGCCCAGACGTGGGTCCCGTGCTCTCCATGCCACTGGAATCAAGCTATCCTGGCTGAAGAGGGGTGAAACCCGAAACCGGTCCTAGGATGCTTGTTTCCAGTCCAGGGAGGACCTGGCTTGGCAGTTCGGGCTGGACTGTTCCCATGAGGCACAGGGTCAAGACTGATTTGCATATGGCTGGGTTCAAACTGGAATGGCATGGTGAGCAAAAAACGATGGATTTAGGCCCAGATCTCTGTACTGGGGTGAATGTATGACATTGTTCTGCATTCTGTCCATCAACTGTTGTTTTTGCATTTGTTGTATAAGCATGGCTTTCATTCTGCTTAAAGTATCAAATCGTATAAAAGAGACATTCAACGAAGGCCATAGAGGCGACTCCCTGACTGTGTCTATTGGGGCAAACAATACTTGCATACAGCAAGTGACCCTGGAGTTGACCGTTACTAGATATGGGATGCCTGGCAACATGCCACAGCAACTCTGATCATTCAACATGCGGTAACTCCCATTAGAAAGTTGGCCAAACGCTGGATTAATCACAGCAGCTGGTGTACCCTGCTGGTGGCAGGACAAATTTGCCACAGAACCATTACAAGCCCCGTGTAAAGATATGTCCTGACAAATCAGTGAACCGCTTAGTGCACTTTCACAGTGTGTACCGCTCAGAAACACTTCACGATCCCCACTCCAACATCTATAGGTGTAAGGTAAATTCCAGGATGTCTTAATGTATTCTTTACCCAACCTTTCATATTTGCCTGCTTGCATTTGTTTGAGGCAATACTGAAACTGAAAAGTAGTCACAGGTAGACTAATTTTGCCATGAATAAGCCATTCTGTAGCTGGTTTTTCTGCCACTGTGAATGGTAATTTTTCAAGTTTTTCAATCCTCAGTACTGTATACTTTGCTCCCCTTTGTGCCAGTTCGATCTGTTTATCAGTTAGATTGTATTCTGCAAACAGAGCCGTCGTGTTGATAAAACGCCAAGGCACATAGCCCGCACGCAAAGATTGCACCGTCCAGCTTAATAACATAATAGAATGCAACTGAGATTGGCCTTGCTGTAACATGGCTAAATCTTGTTCCAGTATGTCGATAGCAGAGGATACAATACTGTCCAATGAATAAATTCTGGAGGACAAAGTTGTTAACCCATTGTCGACCAGAGAGAGAGTTTTCTCTAAATTAATACGATCAAGTTCACGTATTCGTTCTGCGGCCTCCATCTGTGACACCTTCCATGCTTCATTATAAGCAGCATAGATGCCGGCATATATATGAAACGTTTTTGACGCGGTTTTCTTGGTCCAAGCAAGAATTCCATAAGGTCTGCGTCTTCTTTAAGTAAAGATGAGTGTTGTTTCACATCCTTGAGTGTAGATTTTTGCAGCCAATCGAGGCATAATTTTCCTACACTGTATGTTGTTACTACCCCCGGATGCTGTCTTTGGACGTATAGTGGGTCTGGCCTATGAAGAGTAAACCCCTGTGTTTTATTCAGGAATCTCTCTTGACAGTTGTTTGTGTCTGTGGGCCAGATCAACCATTTTCTCCAATCAGGATTTGTTCTGTTGAGTTGTAGTATGGTGTCAACTGTAACCGCTGCCTGTGTATTGTTATCACTTGCAGGTGTTGGTACAGAAGGAGTTTTCATGTCTTTGATCTTGGCTAAACCAAGGCAAGACGTTTGTTGGACTGTCATTCAAAAACATTATTTGTTGAGGGACGATACAGGCTCTAAATAAAGCTTCTATCCCCTGCACTTGCCAATTTTTAGTACCCCAGACAGGTTTTGTGTCTATTGAGTCTTTCCAAAAGTCGAAACCCTGTCTAGACAGTTGGGCAATAAATGCTGCAGAGTAAATCTGTTTTGTATTAATTAACATAATTTTCAGTCCTGTTTTGTTTACATTTTTATAGTAAAATGTTTCGGGATCAGATGTATTGTATCCTGAAAAATATGGAAACTTCTTAGCAAATGTTTTTGAACTATCTTTTGGTGGTGTAGTACAATGCTCCCATTGGTTAAACATAAACACATTTCTAGGTGTTGCAGATTTATGCAAAAAATGATGACCATAGTGGTTATAGCAATACAGCTGTTCATAGTCTGATGAACCCTCTAAATATTCATTATTAGAAAATGCAGCAGATTTTTCTAGATCAAACATTAAATCATGTACAGTTTCAAAGTCCCAATCATCAGAATAGGTACTGGATGAAACCAAGTCACTTAGTGAAATCTTAAATAAATGTGGAATGTTCAAATGTTCCGTAGGACCAAAAATATCAATCTGTTTTGTCCCACGCTATACCATCCTGTATAGGAACGGCTGTGATGTTCACTGCAGACAAGTCTCTTGTTTCACGATGGGATGATTTGTGAGGTTTCAAAAGTAAGTTCACTTCTTTTCTTTCAATGTCCAAATGGATGTATCTGCCATTTATAAGCACGCTCATAGTCATAACCAAAGCTAGCCAAAGCAGGAAGAAAAATATTCCAGAAATAACCCAAAGTTCAATCGACGGTGAAACCAGATAAGTCTTTTTCAAAAAATGTAAAAAGTCTTGTACTTGCTGTTTAAAAGTTTTTGATGCTGGCGACGTCTCGAGCTCACTCGGATCCTCAGAAAACGTATCAAAGTTAATGAAATAGCCAGAAGCAGTTCTGTCAACTGTTGGAATTGCATCAGGATTTGTAGAAATCGCTGGAACCAGTTGATCACTTGTTACATTGGTGTAGACAAGTGTATTTGGACGAATTGTTACTTGAGTTTCAAGAGGGATGAGTTCCATAGCATTGTTGCTCAGTCCTTCATCTGTTATTGCTGAATTTTTGATGGTTATCAGTCTTTAAGTCTGAACCTCTTGGATAGTAGCGAGAGGAGTGCGTCTGCTACTAGGTCGGAGTCCACGAGGCCTACTATTTAGTATTGGCCACGTGTTGTGGTTTGATGAGGTCGATGGACACAAATCTTTTCTCCTTTTTTCCAGCAAGGGGCGGCAGAAGTACTGTTCTTGTTCCGTGTATTGCTAGGACAGGTACTGGTTGTCTGTAAGAAGGTCCAAATTCCTTCTTGTCCGCGATTTTCTCTGACTAGATCCCCAACTTTTGGAATCCAGAGGCCTTGCAGGGACCGCCGGTTTTTCCCCAGTGGTGGTTGGCTGCAGGAATACGTTGCTTTGTTTCGATCTTAGTTCATTTAAGTCCTGTAAAACAGCCAAACGATCTTTGATATCAAAGGGTTTATTTTCCACCACTGTGCCTCTACATTCTAGATCGGGCACCCACATTCTTGTCCCAAATAGGACTTCATATGGAGTGACCCCCCCCTAGAGAACTTCTTGGCAAATTGTTTGAGCGTTGGACCCCATAAAGATGTTTGACCCACCCATTACCCGAACCTAATACCCTAGCTGTTATAGACTGCTTTATGTCCTGGTTTTTTCTTTCCACAACAGAATTTCCCTCAGGATGAAACGGAGAGGAGTACCGCAATGCAACGCCCAGACTGGCCATGGCGTCTTTGTAAGCCCGAGAGCTAAACGCAGGGCCCTGGTCAGAATGTAGTGTGCCTATTGCGTATGTGCCGATAAAGACTCGCAAATCTTTTATAACAGAGCGTCAGCCGAGCGCTGAGGCCATATCCATAGGAACCTAGAGCAAGAATCCACTGCGACCATTATATATTTATAGTTACCGTCCCTTTGCAAGGGACCGCAGTGGTCCAGGTAAACACAATCTAATGGTTTGTCTGAAATTAACAAGGGTGTCTGCGCAGGAGGTTTCACTGTGGAGACTCATCTGTTGGCATATTTCACATTCCAGAACATAGTTCTTGGTCTGCTTCCTAATGCCAGGCCACCAATATCTTTGTTTCAGTAAAGATACTTGTTGGACTTGGCCCTTTTGGCAGGTTCACCCCTAAACTTTTTGCCTGTCTCCTAGCCTTTTTTCTGTGTAGTGTTGGTGGTTTTAGGCCTTTGCGCACTTTAGCACTGTGTCCCAGTGTAAAGTGCGTGCGCACTCTGAGTGCGTGTGGTGAGATTGTCCTGCCCTCCCATAGGAATGCATGGGGGATATGTGTGTCCATGGTAATTCCTGGTGTGAGAGGAGTGCAGGGGCGAGTTTAGTATGTGCGAACTCGTGAGAATAAATGCTGCGCAATGGTGTGCGCAGATTTATTATAACTGGTGTAGAAATGCCACTTCTAGAAGTTGGCATTTATGTGTGCTCTGTGTCTGCCTGCCTGATGTAAATTGCATGTCTGGCTTTGTGAGTGACAGGGGCTGGGAGGTGTGTGTGGCTCCAGGAGGGGCAGGGTGAGTCAGCGCAGGGCTGAATAGGGAGATCTGCATCTAGATGGGAGGGAGGAGTTGCACCTGGGACCTGAATAGGGCTGTGCCTTCCCTCCACAATGCTGGCTCCACCCCTGTGGTGCGTCTGATGTCCCTAGCCTGTCCTGTGAAAGGAGAGAGGAGCTGAGCAAAACAAAGTGCTCCAAAGCTCCCCCAAAACCAGTTGCACCTGGTTTTTCCCCAGCCCTGTGCTATGTGACAAAGGAAAGGGTGTATAAAAGAGGGGCTGTGACCCCATGAAGTTGTTCTTGTTCTGCTCTGTTGTGCTGACTTGCAGGGGACACTCTGCCAGGAGGAACCGCCGCGGGACCCAGCTGCTGTTTCCTGGGGGTCCCTGCGTGCTGGCCTGCCTGGCTGTGCTGCTGAGGTGTCCCCAGCACCAAGGACTCTTCCTTTTTTTGGCTTGGCAAGGACTTTATGGCTCCCCAGCGCCTCGTGAGCGCTATACTCTAATTTCCCAAGGAAGAGAGTGCTGGAGACTTTGCCCTAGCGCTTAGAGAGCGCTTCTATCTTTAATTGGCAGCGCTGGCCTGCTGCCTGGGGATTCCCCCGCATCTCTGAAAAGGCGGGTGCCCACCCCGCAAGTGACTTTATTTAAAAATACCGGGAGCCTACCCCGTATTGAGGAGATCACCGCCGCAGCCCGGGCCAACCAGGAAGTCAGGCAACCCTCGCCGAGAGCGTGGGCGGGGCCTGGCCAGGAGAGCAGGAAGTCCCGTCCGGCAAAGGGGAAGCCAGAGGAAACCCCGGTAGAGGAGGACGGGAGCCTACCCCGCCTCCGTGAGCCCCGGCCAGAAGTCCCGGCCCCCCAGGAGAGGGACCGGGTGAAGAGGAGAGAAGGCGCCCGGGAGACAGGAAGTGTCCAGCGGGGCTCCCGTGAGCTCTTGGGAGCCCCGGAGCCGGCGAGAAAAGGAGAAGAGCGCGGCGTGGTGAGCGGGACCTCCCCGTGTGGAGAGGGGAGAGCCCCACGTGTTGCCGCGCCCACCACAGAGTCCCAGCAGAAGTCCCGGGTCCCAGGAGGGGCCCGGGTGAAGTAAATCGACCTCACACGGCCACTGATGAGACCGGAGGAGGCACAGAGTCCTGCCCAGACCCGGTGAGTGGCGCCGAGAGGGGAAACGCAGCCTGACTGGTGGCGGGGCTCCCGTAACCACGAGGAGAGCCCCGCGTGTGTCTGCAGAGTCGGGGGCAGTCCTGCAGAACTCGGGTGAGTGGGGCTGTAGTCAGGGGGTGGTTCGAGGCACGTTTTCGGTGCTTGCCCCCCCTCCATTGCGCAGTGATCGTTGGTCCCTGAGGCACAGTGGTGCCCAAGTCAGTTTCACAGCTGCGCCGCAGTGGCGGGCAGCTGCATCAAGGGGGCACTTTTTGTCTAGGAGTCCCAGAGAGGGACTCCGACGGCCCGTGGAGGGCCAGTGCCATTTTTCCAACGTGGGGGCCAATTTTATTTAAAAGCCCAGTAGGGCCCGGAGGGCACAGATGTGCCAGGGCCCCTCCCGTTTGTTGGATCCCAGCTGCCCCGCTTGCAGAGGGCAGCTGCACCGAGGGGGTGATTTTATTTAGAGGCCCCTTCGCTTTGCTCACAGCTGCGCCGCACCAGAGCGGGCAGCTGCAAACTTGGGGGACAGGTTCATTTTTAAATTACGAGTCCCAGGGAGGGGCTCAGGGGCACGCTGGTGCCCGTGTTCAGTTTCACAGCTGCCCAGCAAGTAGTGGGCAGCTGCCACGTTTAGGCTTGCGCCATTGCGCACCCTTGACTCCTGCTGCCTAGGCAGCGCCCTGACTCTTGGGACATAGGGCATTTGAGCCCCGGTGAGAGGCCAGTTGGCCTGGGGCCAGTGTCAGTGCGTTGTGCCCCCGATTGGGGCACACTGTGTTTAGGCTTACGAGGCCTATTGCCTCATGTGATTTATGCCTAATGTGATGTAGGTGTCCCATCTTGTAGGTTACAGGATCTCGTGCTAAGTTCCTACCTGTACCAGTAATTACTGGTTGTGCGCTACATGTATTATTTGCATCTACTTACCTGATCTGATGGTTCTGACCATGGCCCGATTGGCCTGGTCCTGTATATAATTCCCCTGTGAATATGGCCTAGTGCCAGTTGGCGCACTGTATATTATGTGATTATGTTTCTAAGGTATTTATGATAATACAAAGGCTATTTTTATATAACCTTGTGTGGAGTTCCTTTTGTGGTGTGCCTAGTGTGTTGCTGCTGTGTGAGGGTGCCGCGCAAACGCTTTACACATTGCCTCCGGGATAAGCCTGACTGCTCGTGCCAAGCTACCAAGGGGGTGAGCAGGGGTTATCGTCGGCGTGTAACTCCCTCGCCCTGACTAGAGTGGTGGTCTCTGCCTGGCTTTGGCGCAAGCCTTAGCCAACCAGAGATCCCATTTCTAACAATACTGTTGCAGAAATGCCTGCATGGGGAGAGGCTATCCCTTCATGTGCTGCTAGGATTAGTCCTAATCTGCGTTCCTTGTTTGGAATTACCCTATCCCCCACTCCAGGGATTCGAGCAAAAGGAACGTTGTTCGCATCAATTACATAAGAGTACTTGAGTGGAAACGTTTTTGGTAACGCTGCACCACTGCTTTTGCTCGTAACATTGACAGCCAACAATATCTCACTGTCTATTCTCGTTTTTGAACGAGTGATCGCAGCTACGGAAGCCGTCTGAACAGCCCCCTTTGCGGCTTCGTCAGCCAATGAATTCCCTGCAACGTGAACGCCATCACGTTGATGATTGTGTATGGATCACGTGAGCCTTTGGTAGTTCGCTTTTTAACTGAACTACTTGTTCCCAAAGCGTTTTATGCTTTATTGTGCCACCTTTTGCATCTTTGAACCCATTTTCAAGCCAAGTTTGTATATATTCATTATACGACTGCACACAGTAGAAAGAATCGCACACTGAGTGTGGGAAATTCTCAATCTGTACTTTCAAGTGCCAGTTTGAATGCTTGTAGTTCAGCTCGCTGAGCTGTACAATCTCCTAGAGATTGGGTTTTTGTGACCATAGGTCTGAAGTTGCCATCGCGCATGCGACCTTTAACGATTGCGCACGCTGCACTGTAAGCTTGCTTACTCCCTGTTGCGGGTTGTGCGGATCCGTCAGTGTAAATTATAAATTCGTACTGATCGAGAGGCAGAATCTCAGTGGGCAGAGGACATTCATGTTCATATTGCAGGAACGCTTGTGTTTTTAAATCTGGATCAAAAACATATTCAACATCTGTTGCAGCAAGAGAATTAACCCATTGTATCCATCTAGGATGTAATGCTTTAGCATTTGGAATGCTCGCTTTAGTTACCGCCTCTAGAGCCAGTACTGGGGTTACGACAATAATGCGTTTCCCTTGGGCTAGAGCTCTTTCTTTTGCTACAGCGGTTTGAACTGCTGTCAGAATTTTTTCAGTTGAAGTGAAGCGCATTTCTGCTTGTGTATACAAATGTGATTTGTATGCAATTGGTACTTTTTCACCCTCATTAAATGTTAAGTAGGTGAATCCGCATTGACCCGAGATTATTCGGATCACTAAATTGCGTTGACTTACGCGTGTTTGTAAGTGATTTGTTAACGTATTCGCTTGGAGTGAACGCAAGATGTCTGTTCCTGTGTCCAGTTTTTGATTGAAAAATCAGGTTTGATTAATGCGTAGAGAGGTTTAACCCTTTCTGCGTAATTTAGAATGTAGGGCCTGATTCACAGAACTAACTTACGTCAAAAACGTAAAGTTAGTACTTTTGGTATTCACAGAATACACTTACTCATTTTGGTATTCACAGAATGAACTTACTCATTTCGGTATTCACAGAAGTTAGTAGTCCTAACTTTAGGACTCCTAAATGCCTTCTGTGAATACCGAAAGTCTTAAAGTAAGGATTTTTCTCAGTTTAGAAAAATCCTTACTTTAAGACTTTCGGTATTCACAGAAGGCATTTAGGAGTCCTAAAGTTAGGACTACTAACTTCTGTGAATACCGAAATGAGTAAGTTCATTCTGTGAATACCAAAATGAGTAAGTGTATTCTGTGAATACCAAAAAGTACTAACTTTACGTTTTTGACGTAAGTTAGTTCTGTGAATCAGGCCCTAAGTTCTTCCAAAATTTAGGAAACCCAAGATGGATTGTAAATTTTTCAGCGTTTTTAGGAGGTTGGAGCAGCGCACACCTTTCTAAAAAGTTAGCTGCCAAGCTCTTGCCTTCACTTGAAAGCTCATATCCTAGGAAAAGGACGTTGAGATGGGCAATTCTGGATTTTTTAAAGTTGAATTTGTAGCCCTCAGACGCGAAGCCCAGTATAATGGTGCTCACCCTGTTCAAGTGTTTGTCCAGGTCATCGTCTGTCAGATAGATGTCATCGACATATGTCAATGCCTCATTATCATAAATTTGTAGTAACTCCGTTACCCTCGCTGAGAATAACCCCGGGCTGTTCTTGAACTCTTGTGGGAGTCGACAAAATTGACGCTGGGTCCCCATTATTGAGAAAGCTGTTCAGTACCTGCTTTCAGGTGCTATGTTTTGACAAAAGAAACCATTTGAGATGTCTAATGTGGTTTTATATTTTTTACGCACAAGGTTATTCATTAATGCTGTACTATGTGCATTTTGTACTGCAAAAGTTTTTGAACAAGTGTTTGTGTCTGTAATCCAAAACTAGACGATAGGTGTTGTCTGGTTTGGAGACAGGAAACAAAGGATTGTTCATTGAGGAGGTGCATGTTTCAATCACCCCTTGGTATTCAAGTTGATCTAAGATCTCCCTGACCTGTTTTTTAGCTTCTTGCTTTATTGGGTACTGCCTTTGTGCAGTAGGTTCATTTTTTAGATGTATTTTATGATGAGGTGAGTCCTCATCCCATCCTACATGGTTTTTGTATAATGCTGGGGCCTGGGCAACTGCCCATTTCCTGGCATAAGTATATTTTAGGTGAATTGGAATATGGTTAGAGAAGGCAGGCATAATACTGTCCTCGCCATGTGGGCACTCCCTGACAAATTGTGGTGGCCAGTCTTTTTCTGCTAGAAGTATGTCATAACCCCTTGAAAGTTTTTCCCAAAAGAGTGCTTTCACCTGTCTAGGTATGTCTCCCTCCATCCGGAGTGTTATTTCATATAACTTTTGTGGAGTACTAACCCTGGTGTCTACAGTCTCAACTGTAATGTACTCATTCAAGTCCACTATCTCCAGAAGTTCCTTCAGGTTCTGGCGAGCTATTGTGACTTCTGCTGCACTGTCCAGCATTGTCTGAGCCCATTCTCCGTTCTTGAGTTGTTCTCAGTATCCTCGGCATGTCTGACCTGCTACCTTCTTTTTAGAGAATTGAGGTTTTGATTTATTTTTCGGAACGTGTTTGTCGTCTTTCGATTTCACGCGTTCTTCTCTATGTTCTGACCGTCCTCTTCTTTCCGATGTCTGTGACGAGAGGAACGTGTATCAGTATCTTGATACCTGTCAGGTTTTCTCAAATTATCCCTATTCCTGAGGTTATACCTCCTTTCAGAGGGCTCATTTTGAGGAGACCTACCTCCTGGATTGAGAACGTTTCTCGTTTGAATTTTGTTTATTAGTTTCCCACTTCTTTTTAGAAGATGTAGGAGTTTGTTTAATAGAGTCCTTCTCAGGACTTTCAGATAGTTTTGGCTTCAATGGTCTTCCACCCAAACTATCTCTGCCTAATTCTGCATAAGATTGTTCTATTATTCTGGGTAGTTCTGTTTGATGTTCTGTAACATCGAATTCCCTTAATCGTTGGCGGATCACCACTGCTGCTGCCTCCCTTTGATATTAGATAATATTATTGTTGAGACCTGGTCGAAATTTTTCAGTAATTTCATACCTAAATTCAGAGCAGGCTCTGCCCCGTATTCGTTTTGAATTTGTTTCAGGACATCCGGTATTACCGCAATTGACGGAACACCATGTGTTTTAGTATAGATGGCAGCAAAGACTGAGCCCTAAGTGGTGCAGTCTTCCAGTTGTGGTGTGATCCCCATCGGTAAACAGATTGTTAGGATTCTGTGTTTCTCATACGGGCTAGTATTTGGAAATACTGCTTCGATTTGAGTAATTTTTTGAGCTATCCAGAATGGAATTTGCTCACGTTTTGTGGGCATTTTTCCCATGACTGCGTATAGTCTGTGGTGTAATTTTTTGTGTATTCCCCTGTTGAGGAGTTTGATTTGGAATGGTTAATGGTGGTTGGACTGTGAAAGTCTGCATGACATATTGGACTAATTGTCTGTACATTTTTATTAACTCTTGTAGTTGAGTAAGTAGTTCCTCGTCTGACATTATATCAAGGTCAGGATGAGGAGTGTAGCCGGCTAGAATCGGCCATGTTGCTCCTGGTCTACCTAGTGGACCGAGCCTGGTAATGTTTCTGTGATGTTTTAGGGCGCCTTTAAACCAGGGCTGATGCGCCTGGTATGTTAGTGGAATTTCAATATCCTCGAAAGGAATATATTCCTCTGTTAGTTCATCTTCTTTGTAGAAGTGAAACAGTCTTGTTACTGAATTTGATTCAGGAAATATTACCCATGAATAGAATACCTCTGTCTGAAAGGATTCGTGTGCCTCTATCACAAACTGCTCTACCGCCTCTTGGTGGTAGGCCATGTTTTATAAGTTTTAGAGTGATGGCTCTTCTTAAGTTTGGATGGATGTCTATAACACCCTCCTCAGGTTCATTTAAACCTGTAAAGTTAAAAACTGCTATGGCTGGGTCAGCCGCAGCTCCACCGGTGTCGGCGGCATTGTCCCCGTTTATGGACATTTGTGTTTTGAAAATTTGTAGAACCAGTTTCAAGGAAACAAAAGATAAGGTGCACAATATTTTGGAGCACTGTATCCTTCAACGTTGAGCAAACCAAACAACTAATATATAGGGTGCTTCCCTATTTACTTATGGCGGATATTTAACCCTACCCACTCCAGACGTCTTATGGAGTATGTGAGTAGGGGTCTCTGAGAAAAACACTACTGAGTTACTCAGTATCTAACGTTAAATTACTGCCTTACCAAACCGTTGGGCGCCATGTAGTGTAGTTCCTATTTCCCTAATGGGCTCTGCGCATTGGAATAATATAACCTATAGGCTTGACATAGGACTAAGGTCGGTATGTCCCTATTGAGTATATTAAACTTAATTACTTGTGCCAGCGAGCTCAGAGGCCACTAGAAACTCCTTGAGAACAAGAAGGGAGTAGTTTCTGGCAACCAAAAACATGACAACTTTTGTTTCCTTTAGAAGCGGAACATGTCTCAGAATCGTGGAAACAATAGATAACAGTTTCACTCAGTCAATCGTGCATGCTTAGTTTCTACAGAGTTACACAGAAAGGAAAGACAGGCGTTTCAATAAAAGGTTTTATTGAACAGTCTTGTTTCTCGTGTAAGAGATATGTGCTGTTACGATCACAAGACAGTATGCAAGATAAATAATGTACAGCGTAAGCAGTAGAAATAAATAATACTGCGCTAGCATTATCTTTTAGCATATATTCACGTACATAAATAACATGAGCTAAAAATGCGAGTACTCATATGATGCGTCTCTAATCTAGTTCTACCCCAATGTACCTAACCTAGTCTAGGTGTAGGGAAAGGTAGAAGTAGGTGGAGTATTCTCTAGTATGGTATACTAAGAGAATGTTAAATATAGTATGCCAAGTATGGTATGCCAAGAGTCCCTCTAGGTTCTAGTCCGCTCCATACCTTGAGAATGAGAGAGGTGGGAATCTCTTGCCGGATCTGGAACTCTAACACCCCGCGAAGGGAGTCAGAACACTGGAAGCTGGATTCGTCTGCGTGCAGGAATGACAGCGTCTTCTCAGTGCGTCAGGCCGGGATATGGGCTCCTCTGAAGTCGGGGTCTCCTCTAACTTGCTTGGGCAAGGGAAGGTATATTTATACCTGGTAGGTGTCTTGGAATGTTAGCATTGACGTGAAGTCAGACAGAGGAAGACGTCGGAAATGAACCCTTAAGGTATAACAGTTCATACATAATAGATGAGTTCTTGGAGAAATCAATAGTCCTGTGCTAGGGGAACTCCCGAAGCTTAAGGGTCTGGTTTCTAAGAACTCGTTGTGACTTTAGGGTGGACGGATGTCGGTGACCATGCCTGTATTTGGAGTGCACGGTTAATACCTAAATAAGGACAGGGATTCTATGCCTATATAAGGGCATGGCGAATTGTGCCTATATAAGGACATAATTCAGGAAAACCTATATACGGACACCTAAAGAGGAATACAACACCCGCTCCCTGCCTTCCCGGCAGGTTGCTCGTAACTCTCAAGCAAGCAGGCAGCTGACGCCAGAACTGCTTTTAACTTCTTGCTGGGTGGGTTACTCACTGTTAATCCCGATTCTATAGCACACATCGGCATTGTTTGGTGGAGGCCGCCATCTTGGGGCTAGTTCTTGGTGAGCAGACTAGTGTTTCTCATCACCACGCTATAATCAGCGAGGCTGGCGCGAGCGCGCAGCGGACGCGCACCAAAGGCAAGCCCGTCTGCGCCCATCCGCGCTCAGCACCAGGAACCCTGCTAGTCCCTCGTCTGGTAAAACCACCCTCATCAAATATTCCAAAACAGCGTTGTTGGATCTAAACATGGGGGCTAAAGACTCGGAATGCATGTGCCTTATTTTTAACTCCAAGCCCGCATCTCTTTTAATGACGTGTCCGCATTGCAAAGTGACCCTGCCTAAGTTTCAATACCAAGCTATTAAGAATAAGAAGGACACCAGTGCAGTGCCAGTGGGGCTTGAAACACTGGTGTTCAACTGCATCCTGCTGAATGCAAGATCATTGGTCAAGCACAGCATTGAATGTGCAAGGCTAATCGAGGAAAGGGACATAAAAATGGCCTTCATTACGGAAGCCTGGACTGACGAAGCATCAGGGCCAGACTTGGTGAAAGCCACTCCTACCGGGTTCCGATGTCCTACTCTGAATAGACCTCACAGGAAAGAGGGTGGACTGGCAGTTATTTACCCCAGTTCAATGAAGGTGGTTTTTCGCTCAGCCTGTGAAGCTCTATCCTTTTAATCTTACCCTATCACACCATCACACCTTTAAAGGCATCTTACTATATAGACCACCAGGAGCCAGGAATACCTTTAATACATCCATCGGCAATCTGCTGGAAGATAGCATTTCCAAAGATGCTTATACTATCTTGGGGGATTTCAATTATCATCTAGAGGTTCCATTGGAACCAGACACAGCGATCCTCATGGATATGATGAAGCGCGCAGACCTCCAGCAGCATGTAACTGGCCCAACTCATGTGGCGGGACATACCCTGGACGGTATCTTTTCGAACCACCCAGGTCTCCGGGTCACTGGGGTACTGCCTCTGGTTTGGACAGACCATGCCGCTGTTCTGTTCGAGAAAGCTCTTAGGGACCACCGCGCAAGCGGAGCACGCATCAAGAGGCAGGTAGAGGTCAGAGCGTGGAACAAAGTGGATGGTAATGCTTTTCAGACACTCCTTAAATCAACCACAGACCAAATGTTTGTGGGGCCGGAGGAAGGGACCACTGCATATACAGAATGGTTGGAGAGAGCTTGTGGCAAACTAGCTCCAGTAAAAACCATCTTTCCCAAAAGAGCTCTCCCCTCCGCTCCATGGTTTACGGAAGAACTGAGACACGAAAAACTCAAGTGTAAGCGACTCGAGCGGAGGTGGAGGAAAGAATATAACGAAATGGAGAAGGCCTATAAAAATAGCCTTGTGAGTTACAAACAACTCCTGTTTACGGTCAAACAAAGGTTCTTTGCCAACCGAATTGACTCGGCAAAAGAACTCTTTAGAACAGTTTCTAGCTTGGCATCACCACACCCAGCCAAAGTTAAGTTGAGTCAGTAACTCTGCGATGATTTAGCCAAATTCTTCCTAAACAAAGTGGAGACCATCTTCTCTGTGTTTAACGATCCAAATGCAGCATGAAGGGCCACTGCCAAAGAGGAACATAACTCTCTTAATGTGTTCCCCTATATTCTTGACAAGTTTGAGCCACTATCTATGGACAAAACTCGCAGCCTGCTCATGGCAGTAAGTTCAGGGTCACCCTATGACCCATGCCCGGTCGAAGTGGCCAAACTAGCCGTGGAACCAGTAACCCTTGCACTTTTGCCTATCTTTAATGCAATGATTGACACAGGATGCTTTCCCAAATTATGGAAGGTGGCTTCGATTCTGCCCCTTCTCAAAAAGCCCAGTCTGGATCCGGAGGACCCAATAGCTTTAGTCCAATCTCGAGGCTCCCTTTATCTGCCAAAATGATAGAAAAAGCGATAAACATACAACTTAGTGCCTTTCTCCGTGAATCCCAAGCCTTGGATCCCACCCAGTATGGCTTTAGAGAGGGACATAGTACGGAGTCTGCCCTCATCAAAGCCACGGATGAGATTAGGAAGGCAGTGGATCAAGGTGGCAAGGCCGCCTTGATCCTTCTGGATCTCTCTGCGGCCTTTGATACGGTCCATCACGATCTCTTGATGGACCGTTTAAGGGCATGTGGGATCCAGGAGAAAGCATGGCAACTCCTACACTCATTCCTAACAGAGTACAAATTGTATCGCTGGGAGATTTCCAATCAAAACCTTTTGCCTTGCCATGTGGAGTTCCTCAAGGGTCATCGTTGAGCCCTACATTGTTTAATGTTTGTCTCATCTTTGTCTCCTATCAGCGCGTTTGGTTTTGGTCTGACCTCCTATGCAGATGACACCCAGATTGTGGTGTCTCTGCTTCCAGGACAGGAGGTGGGCATAGACCGGCGCTTTCAGGACTGTATGGAATCTGTGGGCAGCTGGATGGCGAAAAACTGTCTAAAACTGAATGCAGGCAAGACGGAAGTTATATTATTTGGGAACGACGCCAATTTCTGGAACCCAAATTGGTGGCCGTCTTCTATGGGCCCTCTCCCTATACCCGTGAAAAGAGTGAAAAACCTGGGAGTATTAGTAGACAACTGAATTTTGGGGACCAAGTAAATGCAGTCTCCTCCTCAACAGCTTATGTCCTTAAAACAGTGAAAAAAATACTACCGTTTTTACCAGCTGACAGTAGGCAAACGGGGGTTACCGCACTAGTCCTATCGAGGCTGGATTACTGCAACAGTCTTTATTTAAACACCCAGGAACGTTTTATGAACAAACTTCAAAGGCTACAAAATGCGGCGGCCAGGCTACTCACGGGAACGCCTAAGTTCGCCTCAATTTCTAAAGGAATCAAAAAACTACATTGGCTCCCGGTGAGAAACCGAGTGCGTTTTAAGTCTCTTTGCACTGTTTTTAAAGCACTCCAAGGAGCAGGACCCGACTACTTACAAAAACAGTTTAATTGGTACATACCGAAAAGAAATTTACGTTCGCTAGGAGCCAAGCTGGTTACCTTCCCAGTTACAAAAAAAGCGACGTGGGGTGGCCGAGGCTTTGTCTTTGGGGCAGCCAAAGCTTGGAACGACCTCCCGGTCCACCTTAGACATGCCATAGACGTTTTTACTGTTAGGAAGGGTTTGAAAACATGGCTTTTTGACAAGTAACTCTGCCTTCCCCGCTCTTACATAAAGGATAGGTAACTAGCGCCAGGACACCCTTGGATAATCGTTGCGCTTAATAAATATCCATAACATAACATTGCGCTGATGGATCGTCCTCCCTGTTGCAGATCGATTTTTCTAAAGGAGCTTGGCTACTGCCCTGCATGTTGAGTCTGCTGTGTGCCATTCTGCTCACTTCTGGGGATGCACCATTTTTCCTCCTCTCCCTTCGAAGCTGTTGTTGCGCCTCAGGTTGCACTCAGCCAATCGCTGCAACGATTTCCGGCTGCCAAAATGGCAATCCTTGCCAATGGTTGCACCGTCTGGAATGGTGACTAGGCTCTCGTCTCCGCTATTCACACTGGGTCCGCTCTGGTCTCTCCCTGACCCCCACCCCCTCACAAGCCACAGGCAGCCAATGTGCCCCCCTAAATAGGTTGCCAAGAGCTGCTTACCACAGTGTGGTTTCTTCTTTATGTTCTGCAGGTGTAAGTTATTATTCAACCACTCTGAGGCCATGGGCACCATTCTGTGGTCGGATGAATTTTCGGAAGCTGCCATCTTGTTCACATCCGGAGATGTTGAAAAATAAGTGTTCTGCAGATCGTCTTAGCGGTCTGGCTAGCTACAGGCTAGCTACGGGCAGCAGTGCAAATGCCGTTCATACCACTTCTGCATTTTAATTCGCCATGTAGGTGGTGAAGGAGCTTATTAGCTCCAGTCCGCCATGCGGCTTGCTAGCCAATCACTTCTGCCTCCCCATCACCACCACCTCCTCCCGCCCACTGGAGGATTTTGAGAAAATAAAATACATCAGAAGGTAACCTCTTTCACCGGGATGAACCCGTATCTGACTTGCATTGCATCGCAATGGGCCTGAAATTGCACCTATGTCCTGGTCTACCTCTTCCATACACTATCATTGGCACTTAGTTCGTCGTGGTGCTATTTTTACTTAAAACTTTTAAAAATCATATCTCCAGTTCTCTGTATTGGATTTTTTTTCATTTTTGTTTTTTACAATTTTCACAAGTTATGAAAATGTTTGGGATTTTAATTGTTTGGTGTCGTTTTTTTTTTTTTTCCACTGCCTAAATGCTTTACACATTGACTTAATTTAAGTCTGTCTGTTCTTTATGATAGCTCCCATCCACCATGTGCCTTGCTAGGCAATCACCGCTGCCTCCTCGCTGCCTCCCTTACCCCACCCTATGCTAGAGCATTTTGAGAACAGAAATGTCAGAAGGTGTAATCTTTGACCAGAACTAACAGGTGTCTGAACTGCACTGCATCGCAGTCTGCCTAAATTTGCACCCAAGTCCCGGTCTACCACTTCTATACACTATCATTGGCACCTAGTGCTTTTTGGTGCTATTGTGGTGAAGGGCTACTCCCTTCACCAGGAGTTAAGCAGCACGAGTTTGATTACTGGACTGAGGCCTACATGCTCATTCATTTACATTTCTGCTGCGGTTTACTGAACTCGCCCTTGGCCTACCGTGGTTTGGTGTGTAGTGCTGCACCGTCCATGTGTAGTGTGCACGTGCTGGGTGTATGTGTGCCAGTCAGTGGTACAAGACAGGGATAATGCAGTACTGTGCAGTGCATGTATGTGATATGCATGTGCTGGTTATATGTGTGCCTGCGAAGGGTACAATGCAGAAAGGATTTAGTCCTGTATACTGTGTGTATGCTATATGCATGTTTAATGTATGTGTGCTGTGAATGGTAGAGTACATGGCAGACTCTAGTTTCCATTTTGGGAGCCTCAGGGCTGCATGGTTTAACATGAGGAGAGATGGTAGAGGAATCCCCCATACAGATTTGTGTATTGCTGAATTCTTTTAGCCCTGGTGGAACGCAGTTGAGAAGGGAGAGCTAAGCTCCTTCAGTACACTTTAAAAGGTGATTTTTGATTCAGATACAGGTTACAAGGAAGGGGCCTGGGCACATCTCAGGAAGGAGATGGGGCTGATAAGAGAATCATAAAGTGTAGGGCTGAGGCCATGGGCTAACCTTTTGATACACGTATCACTGTGACTGTTAGGCTGTGGGAGTGACTACAGTTCACATAAGGATGTGTTGTGGGGTTGTCAGTTTCGAAGCCATTCCTGCTGTGACAGACTGCTTTCTGGCAAAAGAGCAGGCAGAGTGGGTGCCTCAAAAGCAAGGGACCGCCCCCCCCCCAAACTTCAAAGACTCAGACTCTAAATCTCATTTGGTGTCTGAAAATGGACTATAAGAAGGGGAGCTTGAGACCCCAAAAATGTTCAACTGTCAAGCAGACAGCTGGGCGGTGCGAGGAGGAGAAGCTCAGCAAGACTTCTGCCTGTGACCAGGACTGGAGGGGCAAGGCCTGCTAGTCTCCCAGCTTGGTGAGGGGACCACAACCAGGGAATCGAAGACCACCTGCCATGGAGACTAGAGCATCAGTGCCTGTCTGCTTACCAACACCAGCCTTCTTGAGGAAGAGGAGAGCGTTGGAGGGAGCGAGGCCCAGTGGGGATTCCTGTCAAGTGGACTCCCCTTGCGAGCTGTGAGAAGACAGCTGGTGCATGGATCAGGTTGTTGCCCGTCTGCAGTGCAAACTCTGCGACCGCCGTATGTTAGGAGGGGTGCCATGAAGTGATCTGTGATCCTCGCTGAGCCAAATGGGTCATCACCCGTGTGCAGTGAGGATCCGGCAACCTGGTGTCTTGGGGGAGGGGGGGCACCGCGGGGGGGACCGCCCTGGACAGATTGCTTTGCTGAGTCGGCCTTAGCCCATGCACGGTGGTAAGCCAGCAAACCCTATATGTCAGGAGAGGCTGCAGTGAAGGAAACTGTTGTATCGATCATGTCGGAGCCCGTTTTCCCAGAGTGGGTCACCGGGACCTAGCAAGAAGTGTGACCTGGTCGGTATTATCACCAGAGGAGACAGGCTGCCATGAAGTCCCCTGTGGACCGCCACCATTTATTTGAAAGGTTTTATATAGCGCTGGCTAGACCCGGAGGTATCAGAGCGCTTTACATGAGTATCAGACCATAGTTGCAGGTTACATCGTTACAAAGGTTACACAGTTATTAGAGCATAGCTACATAGTTACATGTGCGGTCGAGACAAACAATAAGGGCATATGCGTAAGGGAAAAAGTAGGCAAGGGGAGCGATTCAGGGGGAGGGGTAGGAGCAGGGGAAGTAGACAGAGAATGAAGGAGGGGAAGAGGAGGGGGAGGGTGAGAGACACAGCATGAAAGAAGAGGGGGAGGGTGACGGGGGCACAAACCGGTAGACGAGTAAAAGCTGCGTCCAAAGTCCAGTAAGCTGTGATCCCAGGGAAGTGATATCATTCCCCCAACTCAGATGCGAGAGGCTCCCTTTACACAGTGGACTCTCTCAGAGGGGTCTCCGAGACTCCAAGGCCTACCTACTGGATCCTTCCCCAAAAGGGGAGAGGGAGTGCTTTGGCAAGGGGCGCCATACCATGCCTCAACTGTGAGTGGCTCCCTTAGCGCTGTGGACTCTCTCAGAGGGATCACTGAGACTCCAGAGTATAAGTAGTTGGATCTTTCCCCAACAAGGGAGAAGGAGTGCTTAGTTAAAGGGCACAAGGGACAGGGGGCTAGGGGCGTAGCAGGCAAGGGAGAGAGATAAAGGGGGAGGGGAAAGGAGCAGGGGAAGTAGACAAAGAATGAAAGAGGGAAAGCGGTAGGGGAGGGTGAGAGAGAGCATGAAAAGAGGGGGGAGGGTGCTTTACGCGGTTGACTCTCTCAGAGGGGTCTCTAAGACTCCAAGGTCTACCTACTGGATCCTTCCCCAACAAGGGAGAGGGAGTGCTTTGGTAAGGGGCGCCATACCATGCCTCAGCTGTGCGTGGTTCCCTTGACGCTGTGGACTCTCTCAGAGGGTTCACTGAGACTCCAGAGTAAGAATATTAGATCTTTCCCCAACAAGGGAGAAGGAGTGCTTAGTCATAGGGCAACAAGGGACAGGGGGCTAGGAGGAGGGTCGGAACTGGCAGGTCAACAGAGGGGGAACAAACGGCAAAAGAAAATCGCATTAATTACAGAAAGATAACACATACAATACCCGGATAAATTAGCGATCCAGAAAAAGACAGGATCCACGAAAGGCAAGGGTCAGGGAGGACAAAGGGAGGGAGTCAGCGAGTTGAAGAGTCCCACAAAGCAGAGATACGGATAGCAGAAAAGGAAATGAATACGTTGTAGAGTCACTCAGGAGATCAATGCAAACGCAAAAAGCTCAGAATCCCAGAATGGTGATATCAAGTACAAAGAACTACTACATATACTTGTGGTTAGAGTTTTAACTATGCAAAATAGTAAATTCACTCAGGGTTCTATTATCACAACGATTAGGATAAAAACGATTGTATGTTACTTATCCACAGAGTGAACGGAGAAATAAGACATCTAAGGGGGTAGAGAGAGGGAGGGAGGGGAGGGAGATGAGATAGGTTATAGGAGAGACAGGGACCTAGGGGGAGAAAGAGATAAGGCCGTCCAGCTGAGGAGCAATGTCTGAGGGTCGGCAGGATGAAGTCCGACGGACCGAGGGAGAGGACAAGAAACAACAAAATGGTGGCTCCATTCGCGCTCCGCCATTTTGCGCCGTCAGTTCCCAGACACATCACTTGACCGTCACTCTGAAGCATCTCCAACTATGCGGTGATAGGGCAAATTAAGCAGTCACATGTGTGGGCTAGATGCGAAAGAACAAACTCCAAGGAGGCAATCAGTGTCTATAAATCCTCAGCGGGAAGGCAGTTCAGGCAGGCCGTTTCATACAAAAATCCTCAGGGGGTAGTCAGTTCAGGCAGGCCGTTTCAAACAAGGCCATAAAGGAAAGCCCGCACTACTTTGGGACCCTCCGCTAGAGATCTCCCCCTAAGACGGTGGGGCTAGGTCCGGGATGTTCTATCTTGGATGCAGGCCTCACGTGGCCCGGGGACCCCCAGCCAATCCTCCAGGGGCGCTGTGCTAATCGTCTGACTCTAGAAGTCCCTCGCCGTCCACATCTCTGGTCAGTACTATAATGAGACGGGCACTCGTGGTCACTCTTGTCAAGACCGCGCCGCCTCCCAGGGCCTCATGGGAGCCCCGCTGCCTTGCTCTGCAGCCCCTCCTGATGAAGAGGCTACAGCAACTCCTCGAAAAGCAACTGCTAGGAGGGCTAGGAGTAGATGCAGGGCCCCACCAGGGGCAACGACAGGTCGCCAAGAAGGAGGACACCCATCAGAGATGGGGAGTCTCCAGCGGGCAGATGGGAGTATTTTGACTGTGGACTGTTGTAGGGGGGGAACCCCCCCCCCGCTCCTCACCGTGTCCGGTGTTATCACCGGTGCAGGCTCCCCTGTGTCTTCTCCCGGCTGGGGAACCCCACTCCACAACCCAGGGCACAGTGAGGGGAGCACGTCCCTCGACGCGGGTGCCGGTAGCTTCAGGCGCTGGCAGATCGCGGCTGGAGGCGGCCCCCGGGCCAAGCAAGCTGCCGGGGCTTCCAACTAGGCAGCAGGCAACACGATCCTCCACAAGTCCCGGTGCAGCAGTGGGGACCTCAGCAGAACATTGCGGCGGGAGCCGCCATCTTGCATCTCTCCGTGAACTTCGCAGTCCGGGATGGTCGCACCCCGCAGTCTTCATCAGGGGGACCAAGTTCACCGTTCATAAGTCCCCGCACCTCCGGGCACATCAGGTGAGCCGACGGCCCAAGACCGCAGGTCCCAGCACAGTGGCGAGCACTTCAGCAGGAGAGCTCAGCTGGAGCCGCCATCTTACCCTGCGCTACGGCCTCTGAAGGTAGGGATGCTCTCCTGCAAGGGGTCACAACCAGTCAGGGACGCGCTGGTTTGGGATATCTGGTGCGCTCCACATGCAGCAGCCGCCGCAGTCACGTTCGTGTGCCCAGAGCGGGCTATCTCCATGCCACGCTGTGTTGGCTGCAGCAGTGCTTTTCCCCATTGCCGGTACTCACCGGGGACACGGAGGGGGCAGTTTTGGCACTCGCCGTCCCTCCGTCATTACCTCCTGGGAGCCCGATCCTGGCTACGCCGCTCCCTCTCTGCCTAACCCTTAAGGCAAGTCCGTCACGCCCCAGGTGCCATTTTGCAGCACGATCGATGGGTGAGGTTTTGGCCGATTTCTTGGCTACACAGCAGCACGGGAGATCGGCGCTCACGGCAGCAGACGCTCCAGATGTTCCGATGCCGGGAGCACTTTCTTTTAGCTGGTTTTGGTGCGGTTAAGCATCGCACTTCGTTGTTGAGCACGGGGCTTGTACGGAGCTTCTGCTCCGAGCGGCCATTTCGGTTGGTTTACCATTGAGCATAACCATGACAAAGGATCAGCGGCAGGACCATCCCATTACTTCCCCCTGATCCCACTCCGCGTCGGACAGACCAAAGAACCTACCCAACTCCGAGGAGCCCCAACCAGCCTGCGGTGCCACTCCAATTCCCGCTGAAAGGTTGTGCTTGGGATCTCCGGTTGCTTGAATCCTTCAAGTGCGGGTGAAACTGATTTCGGGCCAGTCGGCCCCGGGGGAACTTGCTCACTAGATAGCGCTTCAGTTCTGGAATACTTTTGGTTTTAAGGCTGTCTGAGTGGAACTCTTGAGACTTGGGCTACTAGTTGGGCTTACCCCGGATGTTGTCTATAATGAATGGGGAATAACCACTATCTCTAGAGCGAAGAGGAAGTGGGACACTGGACTGCCTAAGAAACATTAGATCTCTGATCTCAGGGGAACTGTGGAAGATGTGAATGTTTTATGCCCGAAAGGAGCCCTGGCTTTCTCTGACCACGCTATTGCTGAGTCAAATGCTAAAGGGACATTTGGCCCAGTTGCACAGGGCCCATTATAAGGGAGGCCCAGGATATCGGGAGTAAAAGGCTTCAACCCCCCTTTGTTGGTTGGGCCCAAAAGCCACTGCTTGCCCCTTGGCCCTCTAAACGGGGTTCTGACAGTGCTCTATAATTGGGACCAAAGAGCGCTTCATATGCTTCTTTTATTGGGACAGCCTTCCAGATTTACTTAAGGTAAAAGTCGACTGCCAAAGGTCCTCCCATCTAATTCTTACTGTGCATGCTGCAGTTCCTCTAGACCCCTTAGTGGCGCAATTGCCTGCCTATGACCTGCCTCATTTTCTTCTTCTGATGGGAGCCGATCTACAAAGAGTACGCGAACCAACACCAAATAATTGTAAGTCTGTGTAACCACACATGTTAAACCTGCCAGTCTTGGGGTGGTCTTCCCTTAAACTTTTTGCTTGCTTGCCTCTAATTTTGCTGGATGTTTGCTTCTGTTGGCCTTAGGACTCTAGCACTGGTTAGTTGTGGTAAAGTGTGCAAAGTGCTTGTGCTCCCCCCACCCCCCTTAAACATGGTTTTATTGTCATATATCCAATTGGCATATTTAATTTACTTGTAAGCCCCTTGTAGAGTGGTATACCATACACCCAGGGCCTGTAAATTAAATGCTACCACTGGGCCTGTAGCACCTATTGTGCCACCCACCTGATTAGCACTCTAAACTTGCCCCAGTCCTGTCATTGCAGCCAGTATGTAGTGTCACACTGCCATGTCGACTTGGCATTTAAACTTGCCAAGCGTTAAGCTCCCCTTTTATTACTTATGTCACCCCTAAGTTAGGCCCTAAGTAGCCCATAGGGCAGGGTGCTGTGTAATTAAAAGGTAGGATATGTACTTAAGGTTTACAGGTCCTGGAAGTGAAAAACTCCCAAATTCGTTTTTTACTACTGTGAGGCCTACCCTTCTCATAGGATAACATCAGACTCCTTATTACATTTAATACGCTGTAATTCCTAAATGAGAGGAGGTAGCTATGTCATGTTTGATACCTATGAACTTGTAATGATAAACTCTATTTAATGGTGATGTTGACTTTATCATTACAAGTTTGAAAATGCCACTTTTGGGAAGTTGGCATTTTCCTGCCCTTTGTGCCTGCAGTCTGCCTTAGCTACACTCTGTCATGTGAACTGACAGACGACGTGAATTCCCTCCAGACAGTCACACAATAGTGGGATTAGGTGAGCCTCAATGGGCCACCAACTGGCAGGATTGGGTAGAGCTGAGCACAGCTCCACTTGCACCTGAATAGGCTTTGTCCTGTTTTCTCACAGTAGGCCTAACAACCCTGTAATGTCACTGCAGCCAGCTTGGAGCCAGGGCAGGGGAGGCAGGGAGACCCATGCACTTCAAAGCACCTTTCCAGAACCTTTTCGCACCTTCTAGAAGCAAGGCACCAGGGTATAAAAATAGGACTCGGACCCACTTCCCAGGTCACTACTTGACCTGCAAAAGGACCCTCAGAGAACTGCCTGCTGCTCTGACCTGCTGTGCATTCTGCCAGACTACTGTTGTACCTGGTAGGACTGCTTTGCTGCCTGAAGCCTGCATTGAAGCCTGAGAGGCTTGCCCTGCATCTACACCTGCACCCAGGATTACCAGAAGTGACTCCAAGGGCTAGTTTGCTGGCCTCCTGTTCAGACCCACAGGGACATAACAGGCTCCCTCCATCTTGAACCCGCACCTGGACGCAGGCAGAGTGATTCGTGGACCCCCAAGAGGTTTACATCCTCTCCTGAACACTTGGTTGTGGTGCTAAAAGTGCCCAGATGGCAATTTTCCAAAACTGAGGACTTAGACAAAATTTGGCCAAAAAGTACTCTGAGAACCAGGAGGAGACCAGGACCAACCTGTTCACCTATGTTCCTGGGGTGCATTGCCGGTCGGCTTCTCCCGTTGTGTTCTTCACCGCAGCAGCAAATCCATTTCTGCGGTCCTTTGCCAAAGGGGTATCAGATCTTGTGAAACTGTCTTCGACTATATCCTCCTGTTGGAGATTTTTGACTTCCATTTCGACGGCTGAAGGTAAGTGCTGACCCAGCCCAATCCACTACTTGTATCCGATTCACTCTTCATCGCGGTCAGCCTTAACTTTAGTCTTTGATCTTTTCTAGGGTCACCTGATGTCCACGGTTGTCACTTTTATATTTTAGGTTCTATTTTACAGTTTATTCTTTAAAAATTCATAACTCTGGGGGCGTGGCTTGGTAAGCCAGCATGGCGGACGTGTGCTGAGCGAGCTCCGTCCAGCCCGCCATAAATCCTTCATATATCCTTGTCCTCCGATGCTTGATTGACCGTAAAGGACGACTCTGCGGTCCCGGGGGCTTGAGCGGCATCGCCTGAGCGGATCTGGGCTGCCTCCTGGGCTCATAGCGGTGCATTCGCACGCCAGCTGGAGCGGGGCCGTGAGAGGACGAGACCTGGTGGACTGGGCTGCTGTGCGGTACATCGATCCTCCCTAGAGCGGGGGCGAGAGTGACAGCCTCGGCGCCGGTTTCCCGCGTGGGAGCAAAGTGAAATACCCCGGAGGTCGGCGGACGGGTGGAGAGGGCAGGCGGGGAGCCGACCGCCGCTCCGTGGTGTGGCCTGGAGTGAGGACTGGCTGAGCGGCTCGGCGGGATCGGGCCGCGGAGGTGAGGTGCAGCGTTGGAGAGCGGGGGCCACTGTATGCGCCTGGGACGATATTGACCCCTGGGAGTGCCCACGCTTAGTGCGACGCCCTCGGGGACCCCTTTGGCGGTGGTGGGGGCCTGGAGGTGTGTGCGGCCTGCGGGCCAGGTGACACGGGGCCTACCTTCCTGGGCCCCTTCCCCCCCCCCCCCTTTGGCCAGCATTGCAACGGGGGATCGGCGGCGTTGTCGCGCTGCGGAGGACGGCTGTGGCGATACTTGGAGGGTCCCTAGGTCCATCGGGGGCCCTAACGAGTGTAGATCCACCTCCCTTCCCCCAAGGTCATACGGGGCGCCCCCTGTCGGCGGTCGGCCGGTCCGCGGGGGTGCCTTCTGGGCCCTTGAAATTGGCGGTGGCCAGAGCACGCAGGGGGGGTGTGCAGCCGGGTGCCGTGTGTCCCAGACTGGCAGTGGTTTTGAGGTGCTGCGGGCGCCCGGGGGGCCCTATTGGTGCTCCAAGACGCAGTTGATTCGGCGGTCGATCGGGCCGTGCAGGGGTTGGATCTGAAGCAGCGCAGACTCCTGGAATACTCGTGGGCCCTGGTCTTGGGACGGTGCAGTTTTGGCTCCCCATCGGCGGTCGGCAGGGCCGAGGGCGCTCACGGTTAGATTAACCCTTACTCCGTCATCAGCTCTCCTTTGGCGAGGAGTCCCGAGGGCAGATATGACGCGCGACAAAGGTGGCGGGGGCTCGACCAAACAAGGCTCTATAGACAAATTTACCGGCGCAGGAGTGGCAGCTGGGCCGCCCGGAGGGCAGTCAGGGTCGCTGCCCGACAACGCGGCACTCATGGCGGCCATCACTCAATCTAGAGACATGCTAGATGCGAAAATAGGAGCGGTGGGCTCTGACGTCATGCTACTGAGGCAAGATTTGCGCAACGCGGTGTCACGTATTACCGAAGCTGAAACCCGTGTCTCTGGGGTGGAAGACGATGTCGCATCACTAAAGATTAAAGTTGCAGAAATGGAGAACGCGCACAAGGGGCTGGCACTACGAGTGGAGGATGCTGAGGGACGGGCCCGACGCAATAATCTCCGATTCGTTGGGTTTCCGGAAGGATGTGAAGGGGGCAACATGGAACACTTCCTCACGCAGTGGCTGGAGGGTTGGCTCCCTCCGGAGGCCCTATCCCGCTGCTTCGTTGTCGAGCGGGCCCACAGGGCGCTCATGCAGAAGCCCCCCCCGGGGGCTCGCCCCCGGCCGGTTATCGCAAAACTCTTGAACTATCACGATCGTGATGTCATATTGAAACAGGCCCGAGCCAAAGAGCCCCTACTTTACGATAATGCACGCATCCTCATCTTTCCTGATTATACGCGACTAGTGCAACAACAGCGACAATCATTTATGGCAGCGAAGGCCCGCCTGAGAGACCTCAAGCTTCCCTATGCCCTCCTGTTTCCTGCCCGCCTCCGGGTGGTATACCGCTCCCGCACGCACTTTTTTGATACCCCGGAGGAGGTCTTCAAATGGACTGAGACGGTGCGGGTGAGAGCCCATACGCCCCCTGGAAGAGAATCTGATTCTTCATCGAGCGAAATGGCCCGGAGAGGCCCCCGGGGACAGCCGAGGGGTAGCAGACGGTCACGGTCTCGGCGCCGCTCCCAGTCATGTGGCGCCTCGTCTCGGGGGGGGGGGGGGTGGTTCAGCATCTGTGTGCCCGATGTCGGCAGATGGAGGTGTGGGCCCACGTGGAGCTGCAGAGTCCTAGACTGGTGAACGCTAATCGGAGGAGACTATGACATGGGCCGGATTCTCTGCCAGGCCTTCGCTGGCGGGGGACATGCCCAGGGGTCACGGGCTGTAACTTGGGGATCCATTGGTCGGGGCAGATTCCGTTCCCCCGTTGGGGCTCGAGGTCTGGCCCCGCCGCGACAGATGCTTCAGTGTTTTTGAGGTATAGGGTGGGGGGTTGGTTGGGGGGGGGGGGGGTTGTTTTTGTTTACAGATCGCACAGTCACGGTTGGTCCATTGTCTTTCCTATATGTTTCGAAAAGTCCCCATACTTGCGGTAGAAGTAGATGTCCGCTCAGATGGCTGGTACCCCCAGTAGGGAGCAGGTGACCCCGGGTTCTCTCCGCATTATTAGCTGGAATGTTCGTGGGGCCCTGGACAAAATTAAACGCGGGGCCTTGCTATGCTAAAAGGGCCGGGGCCGACATACTTATGCTACAGGAAACACACCTCATGGGTACGAAGGCCCTCTGCCTTCAGCGATTTGGGTTTCAGCAGGTCTTCCACTCCGGCTTTACAAGGGGTTCACGGGGGGTGGCAATTCTGATACACCGCAGGGTCCCATACGTTCTAGATAAACAGTGGTCAGACACGCAGGAGCGCTACTTATTTCCACAGGGCAAGATCGGGGCAGACCCCCTGGTGCTGGGCAGTGTCTATGCACCCCCCCCCCCCTGCAGTGGAACCTGGTGGAGTGGTTGATGACCCTGTGGACGGACATGCCGGATATGCTATCGGTAGTTGGAGGGGACTGGAACGATGTCATGGACCTGACCAGGGATCGATGGCGGGCTGGGGGTGGAGGGGAGAGTGGGCGTACCACGAGACTGCATTCCTTGGTGACGGGACTCGATTGGATTGATGTAGGGCGGCGCCTTCACGGCGATCGCCGAGAATTCACCTACCTATCCGCGGTCCATGACTCCTACTCCAGAATTGACTATCTCTTTGTTCCCAGGCTGGCGGTGGGTAGGGTAGTGTCGGCAGAAATCTTGCCCCGGGGCCTTTCCGATCACTCCCCAGTGGCCCTCACACTCCAGATTGGTCGGGGGCGACAACCGTTCAGGTGGCGCCTCTCAGTGTGGCATCTGCAGCGTGATGACTACAAAGAACATATGAGCGACACTATAGATCACTATTTCGCAGCTAACACGGGGTCCGTTTCCAGTGCCGAGACCTTGTGGGAGGCTTTGAAACCCACACTGAGGGGGTGGATATTTCTTGGTGTGTGGCAGCACGTAGGGAGCGTAGAGAGGAGCTGCTGCGGGCGGAAGCAGAAATGGAAGCTCTTAATCGTAGGAGCCGGGAAGCAGACTGGGGCCGCTCCAGGAGGCAATTATTGATGGCTCAACAGAACTATGCGGCCCTGCTGATGGACGAGGCCCGCCAAGCCTGGCTTGCGACGCGCAGCAGAGTGTACCAATGGGGAGATAAATCCGGCAAGATGCTGCATCGACTTTGCCAGGGAACCTTCCATTCCCAGGCTCTGCCGGGCGTTTTGGGTCCAGTGGGAGAGCCGATTACGGACCCCCTGGCCATTGCTGAAAGCTTTGCCGCCTATTATGCGGACCTTTACGCTCCTAAGGAATGCCTGTCAATTGCCGCTATAGATAAATTCATCGCCGATCTACCACCCAAAACAGTGTCAGATGAGGTGAGGGACCAGTTGGAGCTACCACTGACGGACGACAAACTGGGCACGGCCTTGGGGGATCTTAATTCCGGGAATGCGCCGGGACCCAACGGGTTCCCCAGTGAATTCCTCAGACACTACTTCGTGCAGCTGGCCCCTTATTTTCGCCCTGTGATAGAGGAGGCTAGGGAGCGGGACTCGCTTCCTCCAGACTGGAGGCTTGCGGAGGTGGTAGTGTTTCATAAACCGGGCAGGCCGCCGGAGCAGCATTCCTCATATCGTCCGATTTCTCTCTTAAATGTGGAGGCGAAGGTTCTGGCCAAGGCCCTGGCCAATCGCCTTTTGCCCCATATCTCCACCCTGGTACACCCTGACCAGGCTGGGTTTATGCCTCAGAGGGCGACCAGGCATAATATTAGGCGAGCGCAGGTGGCGATAGCGGCTATCCAGCAGTTGAGGGAACCAGCGGCGCTCTTATTGGCCGATATGGACAGGGCGTTTGACTCCCTAAGTTGGGTCTATCTATTTGCTCTATTGAGACGACTCAACCTTGGACCACGCTTTCTCTCCTACCTAATGCTCCTCTACACAGATTTGACCGCATCGGTGCGGGTGGCGGGGGTCGTCTCATCCACCTTTTCCATCGGGCGGGGCACGCGGCAGGGCTGCCCCCTGTCCCCATATTTATTCGCGCTAGCTATGGAACCACTGGCCGCCTGGGTGCGTATAGATGCGCAAGTCCGAGGGTTTGAATGGGCTCCGGGTCTGTCCGATAGGATTGCATTATATGCGGATGATGTCCTCTTCTTCCTTGCGGCTGTGGACAGGACGGGGCCGCGGCTGCTGCGTATTATGCAGATTTTTGGGGAGACCTCGGGACTCTATATGAATCCGCGTAAATCGACAGTATGGATTCTAGGGGATCAGACGGGTATGGGCGCGTGGACCTCCTCGGTTCAGTGGGCGGTGGGGGGGACTGCAATATCTAGGGGTGTTCCTGTCGGATGTCCCTGCAATATCCTGGGAGCGCAACCTGGCTCCCGTATGGGAGCGGACCCGGGAGGACCTCAAGTCCTGGTCCCGTATGCCCCTGTCGCTATATGGCAGATCGGCAATATTTAAAATGGTGGCGCTTCCCCGGCTCCTCTACCAGCTGCAGAATCACCCCTATCAGATTTCGCCACGATGGTTCAGACAGGTGAATGCAGCGCTTGGGCAGTTTTTATGGGAGGGGGGAAAAGTACGAGTAGCTCTGCGCACCTGCTTCTTGTCCACCTACTGCGGGGGGGCTAGCGTCCTCTGATGTTCTTTCGTATTATCAAGCCTCGCACTTGCTGGTTCTTAATGAGTGGTGGTATGGCGATAGAGGAGACCCGGCATATGCTGTTGAGAGGTGGCTCATGGGGCGCCATTCACTTCATACAATCCTTTATTCCGCGCCGTTGCGGGGCTTGCTGCCGTCGGTCACGAGGGTGGTGTTCCTGATTTGGAGACAGGCGCTGCGACGTATGGGATGGTGGAACACCTTGACACGGGAAACCCCCCTCTTGGAGAATGGGCGACTACCTCAGCTGGCGGCTCTACAGGGTTCCGGGGGTGGGATAATATAGGTATCTCAGTCTTAGGCGATGTCATGAGGGGCGGGACGCTTAAATCATTTCAAGATCTTCAAATCGAATTTCATATGCCACGCTCCCAGTTCTACAGTTTTTTTGTTACATATATATGTTCGAATGTCATTGGAAAAAGTCAAAGTCATCATATCTATATGGTTTGATTGGGCAGATGTCTCTGGGGTACGGAGGCCTGCAATACATGTGCAACTTGACAAATAAAATTTGTTTAAAAAAAATCATAACTCTGGTTCTACTGATTGTATGTTTATGGTTTTGGTGTCCATTTATTAAAACTTGCTCTGTTTCTAAATTGATTAGGGATTTTTCTTGTGTTGTGTTTTCACTTTGTTACTGTTTGTGTGCTGCATAAATACTTTACACATTGCCTCGAAGTTAAGCCTAGTTGCTTTTTTTGCCAAGCTGCCCAGGGTTAAGCACAGGTTAATTTAGTGACCTTTCATGGTTCACCCTGGAAGTGATTGTGGCTATTGGTTGACCAGGGCTCACACCCCAGTCAACAAACAACCCAATTTCTCACAGCAGAAGTGTGACTCGCATTTATCTCTTCCAGTTGCTGTGAAAAATATTCTATTGGACGTGTTGGTGACTCACTAGAGTAACATAAATACCATTCACCATAATTCTATGTAGAGCATGCACAATGTCGTAATTTAAATGTTGGCTGGATTTTCGGAGACTTTTTTAGCCCTATTATCAGTTTATTTTTACAAATTATGTATGGGGCTGATTTTGAGTTCCAGATAGATAAAAGCGATGCATATACTGTTGCCCTCATTACAAGTGCCTTTTATCCTATGGTCCTTGTAATAACATAGATGGGATTTAACGTCATGTTTGTGACCGAGTTCCCATCTGCCTAACTCAAAATTAGGACCAATGCTTTTTCATACTGGCCAATATATAAATTGTTGTTTAAATTTATTCAGATATATAAAAAAAAAATTAAGTCCATGTTAATCTGTGAGAATATGATGGATAGCCAATCCAACTAATTTATAATGTATTGTTAATTTATTGGTATATATATTATAGCCTTCTAGCCCGCCGTAGCGGGCTATACCGGCTATTAAAGGCCCGCTCCAGCGTTAAAGGCCCGAGCCGAAGGCTATTAGAACATTCTGCCACTAGAGGACAGAATGTTCTAACAAATAAAACAAAGGCCTCTCGTAGTTCGAGGGGGTTTAAAACCCCTCTGGCTCTGAGAGGCCTTTGAGAAAACAACATTGGAATGTTGCTTTGCGGGACTTTACCGGCCCGTAGAAGCACTGAGCACTCCATTGTCTTCAATGGAGTGCTTCACATTCCAATGTTCTAATAAGTGCTTAATGTGACATTGTGATGTTGTCATTCTCCCTAAACATTATTCAAGAGCCCTATCTTCTATGTACAGGCCAGTCATACCAAAAGTCACGAACCAGGCAGTAAGCAAAAGATTTATGGTCCTTGGGATGGGAAAGTAAATTTGAGTGTAGAACTTTAAAAGACACTTTCATGTTATAAAAACTAATTTTGAAATGAACCACGATAAACCAGGATTCCCTTCCTCAGATACTGGTATGCCCTAAAACTTATTAGTCATGGCAAAAGCATGCAACTTTAACCATGAAGTGGTTAGTGACACTATGTTCTATTATTGATTTCAATATCATTGGGCATGTTTTAACGAATTCCCCATGCCAAAGGGTGTGCCCGCATGCCCTAAAAAAATGTTTGGTTTTGGTGATATAAGAACCCTAGATGCAAAAATACTACATTGCTAAATGAAAAATATTTTACAATTCATTACTGATGGTCATTTATATAAAATTTATAAATATTAATGTACAACTGAGTAATGCCTAAAATATCAGAAACAAATAGTTTTTTACTCAATTTGTATGCATGGATTTCATTTAACAAAGAAAAGCTGTGCAGTTGCCCATGGCACTATGGTTTCAACAGTTCTAAGTGTAATTTCAGGCTAAGCAACACCGAATATTTGTATTAAAGGCACACAAGGTGAATATTATCTGACAATTTTTAATTATCTTGGATTATAATTTATAGGACACTCAAAATAGGTTTGTGATAACAATCACTTATAATGGATGCTAGTATTTTAACATTAGTAGTTTGAGTTAATCCCAATTTGAAATAAATCCACATTTTTATCTAATTGCGTAACATGTATGGTTCTTACCCAACAGTCTGCTGGTCCATATAGCTGGCTGTAGTTGGTCTGTAGTGAAGGTGGGGGCCTCTTACCTGTACCTTCAGCCATGCTGGGTGTAGGCAGCAGAAAAAGAACAGCAACACATGAGCTCTGCCTCACTTGATTTGTAGGAGGCATGTGACAAAATGGCCCTAAAAACATTTACACCAACGTGATGAAAAAATTACATCAATGTACCCGTACTCATCGGGTGAAGGATTCAGTCAGTGATGGACCATTGTAAGCAATGCAAGACTGCATACAAGTTTATATATTCCACTTAGGAATCCATCGTCCATGATGTACATGTCAGGCATCCACTATGATCGTTCTGCCACATAAAACTATATTGTCTGCATATGGCCTAACACTATATGGGTAGTGCATTATTGACGCCAAGTTCCATCGTCCGTGACGTTCCTTCCGTCAATAACTAAAACGTCTACAATACAAGGTTTACATGTACACAGTGTAATGTGTATATAAAAATAGTGTTCATCCAATAACCTATGACACAATTAATAGACAATAAATAAGTATAATATCTTTCATTTTTAGAGAATTCTTTTTTGTTGATAATCCATTTTATTATCATTTTGAAGGACAAACAATATGACAGCGTACACCTTACACGGTAAAGCCATTTCCACCCCCACCAGACAGTAAAAACCCCACAGCTATGGTAGGAGTATTCAGGCAGGCCACCCAAGCTGGAAAGCAGCACACCGTTACATGGGAGAGCCAGTGCAAGTAGTTTAAAACAGTAGGTTCAACCATTTGCCCCAAACCCTGTGGAACTTTGCTAGACAGCCATGTGCCTCAAAGAGGGGTTCCTCCTGGGCCGCGCACCAGTCCACCCCCGGCGCCACTTTCGCAGGGTAGGGGGGTTGGCCTGAGCCCAGGCTGCCGCAATATCTCGCTTGGCCACAGCGACTGCCGTACCCAGAAAGTGCTTGTCCGCTCTAGAGCCGTCCAAGCTATTAAACACACCCCGGAGAAGACGTAAGGGATCGTGGGGAACCTGCCAACCCAAGGTCTGTGTGAGCTCATATTCCACCCCGGACCAGAATGGGGCAAGGCCTGGGCACAGCCAGACCATATGGTAAAAGTCGGCCAGGAGCCCGGCCGTAGCGTGTGCAGTCCGGGGAGGGCCACAGCCCCGCCCTGTGTAGGCGCACAGGAGTAAGATAGGCCGTGTGAAGATAATAGAGTTGAATGAGGCGGAGTTTGGAGGAGGTCGTAAGGGTTTTGGGAGCCATAAGGGCATCGCCCCAATCCGCGTCCTCTAGGGGGCCCAGCCAACCCTCCCAGCGGGCCCGGAGCGAGTCTAAAGAGGTTGGGCCATTGTTCACCAGGGAGCGGTATATCCGTGACACCCCTCCTCTGCCCAGATTGCCCATCATGACTTGTGCCTCCAACGAGCTAAACTCAGGTAGTGATGTACCTGCTGGGATATGTACAGTGAGGGCATGGCAGAGCTGCAAATACTTGTAGAATTGGGAGGTGTGAAGGGTGTGGCGCTGCTGTAGATCGGGGAAGGCCCTGATGTGATCCCCCACCCAAACATCTCCAAGGAGAGAAATCCCGACGTGGTCCCACAGCCGGAAGCCTGTGAGGGTCGACGCCTCTCACAACCACGTGCCCTGCCAGAGAGGTGTGTGAGTGAGTCGTTTGTCCGAGCGCGTGTGTCGCAGGGCAGAGCGCCAGGCCACTAGGACCGCTCTGGTGATTGGTGGCATCGTCTGTGGTATGGGAGCCCTGTATAAGTAGGCTTGAATTTGCGGGAAGTCCATGTCTTAGTTCAGTCCGATAGGCCGGGTCGGACCACCCCCCAGTGAACCAGTCATGGATGACGAGGAGTCTGGTAGCCAGGTAATAGAGATGGAGATTCGTCATACCCATGCCTCCATCAAAGGGCGGGATCCTGCAGCGGGCCCCCCCCCCCCCCCCCAGAAACCTCGTGATCACTCCGTCAAACTCTTGGAACCAGCCCCCCGGGAAGTGAAAGGTGGTATTCTGAATGATGTATAGGAAGTGGGGGAGGATCATCATTTTAAAAAGAGCCCATCTTCCAAGGGGGTTAAGTGGTCGGGTCTGCCATCGTTTGAGGTCGTTTTTGGCTTTCGTGACCACTGGGGTAATAAGCGCCCATTCCAGCTCTGGGAGCAGAGCCACCCAAATCCCAAGGTACTTGAACGATTGTCTCCTGATTGGGATACTCGACTGCCAGTCAAAGCAAGCCCTTGAAAGATGGAGGGGGATCAGGGTAGACTTAGCCGGGTTGAGTCGCAGGCCCGAGACTTCCTCGAAGGCCCGGAGCACCTCCAGGCAGCGGGGACCGGAGCATTCTGGGTCTGCCAAGAAGAGCAGGACATCGTCCGCGTAGAGGGCGATTTTGTCCACATGGTGGGAATCCCAGGACCAGCCCCGGATTTGGGAGTCGCTTCGTATGAGGCAGGCCAGAGGCTCCATCGCCAGCGCGAATAAGAGGGGTGAGAGGGGGCACCTCTGACGCGTGCCTCTCTGGATTGGAAACTCCTCTGAGATGGCACCTTTGATAAGGACCCTGGCTTTGGGACTGGAATACAGAACATGGACGAGGCGTCGGAAGTGGGGGCCGAAACCCATCGTCACAAGGACGTCCTCCAAGTACTTCCAGTCCATCGTATCAAAGGCCTTCTCGAAATCTATAAGAAGGAGGGCAAGATACGGTGTGTGGCGGTGGGTCAAAGCAAGGTGGAGGCGCCGTATGCAGTGTCTGGTACCGCGTGCTGGCATGAAGCCGCACTGATCCGTGTGGACCAGCTTGTGCAAGAGGGGACGGAGACGCTGGGCCAGGGCTGTGGCGAAGATCATCATTTCGGTGTTAATTAAAGAAATCGGACGGTAGTCCGCACAAGAGGCAAAGGGTGGTTGGGTCTTCGGAATTACGACACTGGCCACATCTGTCTCGGGAGGAAAGGAGCCCACCTCTGCGACATGTTGGGAGAGTTCCACCAGTTGGGGCACCAACAAGTCTCTGTAGGCCGTGTAGTACTCCTGCGGGAAGCCGTCCGGCCCGGGCGTCTTCCCTGGGTTCAGCAAAGAGATGGCCCCCTGTATCTCCTCCGAGGTAAAGGGAAGATCCAGATCCGTCGTCTCTGCCTGGGTGAGGCAGGGGAGCTGGACAGCCGCACGTCCCAGCAGATCCGCCAGGGTAGCCTCAGGGGGGCGAGCGGAATACAGCTGAGCATAGTAACCCGCAAAGGCCTGTGCAATGGCCCTAGAGGTGTGGTGGTGGATTCCAGCGGCGTCCCGTATTTCAGGGATGATTCTGTTGGCCCTGGGGTAAGAAACAAAGTTGTGCAGCAACTTTCCGTTTTGTCTCCCCTGCCGTAAATACGGGCCACAGAGGAGCGCCACAGCATCTTGGCAGAGTCGAGGGAGATCTGTCGGATTTCGTCTCTAATTGCTGCCAGCTGCCTAGCAGGTTGGGCTTCGGCCGTGTCCGAGAGGGTCAGTTCCAGCCGCGTGGCCTGTGCCTCGAGCTGAGTCAGGCAAACCGTCTGAGCCACACGCTTTGCGTGCACCAGGCCCCTGGCCACGCCACGGATGGTGGCCTTACCGGCCTCCCAGAGTGTACCCGGGGAGGGGACCGTTCCTCGATTAGTAAGAAAATAGTGACGCAACTCCCCCGCTATCGCGTCCTTGACCTCTTTGTCCTGTAAAAACCACACGTTCAGTCGCCAGACCGTCCGCGTCCCGTCAGTGGCGCCCCTTAATTGTAGTGATATATCTGAGTGGTCCAAGATCCCCCGGGGGAGAATCGAAATATTCTAGATGTTTTGACAGTCGGTGGCAGGTAGGAGCAAGTCGATGCGAGAGTGAGTGTGGTGGGCCGCCGAGGTGTGGGTGCATTGTTTCTCCAGGGGGGTTCCAAACCCTCCAGGCATCGCACAGACCAAGAGCAGCGGACCAATTCGATAACTTCTTGGCGTGAGCTAGTCGCACCGGGGATGGTGCTCCGGTCGCGTCCATTGACGGCTGCATAACCGCGTTGAAGTCGCCCCCAATTATCGTCTGACCCAGGGGCAAGGCGGAGACTATGGCCGTGAGGTGATGGAGAGTGGAAGGGAGTGTAGCGGGTGGGACGTAAGTTGAAACTAGGTTCAGGGTATGCCCTTCGAGCCTACCAGACATGGTCACATAGCTGCCCTGTGTGTCAGTCGCTAGATGTTCAGGGGTGAAGGGGAGGCCCCTTCGGACTAATATGGCCACCCCCCTGGAGCCCCGTGTGAAGCCGGAGTGCCACACCTTATCAAACCCATACCGCGCTAGGAAGGGGCGTCTCCTGTAGTAGAACGGGTGGCGCTGGGCGTATTTAAGGACCGCTGTACGTTTGATGCAGTCCAGCAATCCGTTCACGTTCCAGGACAGAATGTGGAGGGACCTACTGCTGGCGGACGTCTGGATCGCAGGTGGTGCATGGGCGTAGCGGACCGAAAGGGCCCGGATCCCAAGGGGAGCAGTGCTCTGCAGCCAGGGCGGAGAGGTGTGGCACATGCAATGTGGTGCGCTGTCTGTCGGCAGTGTAATATATAGGTGTCAAGGTGCTACAAACGGCATAAGACAAAGGCTCAAACGGAGCCAGGTCAAGAACAACCCTGAGGACAATGGTCCTCCCCCCTCCCCCCCCCCCCTCCCTATACTTCCAGAACTGAAGCATCTGTCGCCCTGAAAAAAAAGATAAGTTAACAGTAACAGGCAGCCAAGCTAAAACACTTAGCAGGGCAGTTCGTGGCAATGGTGGACCCATCCATAGTGACGGATGTAGTGAGATCATCAGCCTGTCTCTAAATGAACAGTGTTCATGGGAGTTCTACCCGAATACTGGCCCAATGGGCTTTCGCAAATCAGATTCCCGCATCCCCACTGAGTCCCTTGAGCGCAGGGCTTCTAGAAAGGTCCAAGTCCGACAAGGCGAGTCGCAAGGCACCGGATGGGTCTTGATCGCGGCTTAGGTCATCCATGGAGCTGGCACGGCTCCAGTCATGGAGAGCCAGGGGGGCCCCGCTGGTGTCCAACAACCGGGTCACGAGGCCCGGTGACTGCGATGCCTCTCCCCGCCAACCCCACCCCCCCCTTGCGGGACCGGGTGCGTCTGTTGTTGCTTGGGAGGAGGTAGGCTTTTTTGCTGAGGGTCAGACAGGGCGGGGGAAGCAGGCCGAACCCGCAGGGGCCGCTCCTCAGTGAGCCAGGTCCAGGCGGCCTGCGGGGTGTCAAAAAAGATTGCCTTGCCCTGAAAGACAACTCTGAGGCGGGCCGTGAAGAGTAGACCATATCGCAGTCCCAGATTGCGGAGTTTTTGTTTGACATCAGTGTAAGAGTGGCGCTGGGCCTGCACCTCCCTCGTGTAGTCTGGGAAGAGCACAATGGTGTTTTGGTACTTCAGGGGGCCCTTGGCCCGAGCCGCGCTGAGTACGGCATCTCTGTCCCGGAAGTTGAGGATCCTCACGATGATGGGACGGTGTGGGGCACCGGGAGGGGGTTTAGGCGCCAAGGAACTGTGGGCGCGCTCAATCGCAAACCAAGCCGAGAGGGCATCTTTGGGCATCCAGGATTTCAGCCATGTCTCCACGAAAGTGTCCGTGTGGCCCTGCTCGACCCCCTTCGGAAACCCCACCAGGCGCAAATTGTTTCGTCGCGAGCGGTTTTCGGCATCCTCCGCTCGACTGTGCAGCTCCGATGTGCGAGTCTGCAGGTGGGCCACCTGGGTCTTCAGCTGCCCAAGCTCGTCCTAGACCGTGGAGAGATGGAACTCCGCCTCCGAGATTCGGGCCGTGGCGTTACAAAGGTCCTGACGTATAAGGGCCATATCCACCCTGACCTTGCCAATCTTGCTCTCCACCGAGGCCTGGGAGGTGCCGATAGCCTGTAGGATGGTCGAAAGGTCATTCCCAGGGATGGAGGCGCCCCCAGGCGTCCCGTCCGCTGGATTTCGGTCCGCGGTGGTGTATTGGTCCATTTTAGTTTGAGTTTGTGGAGCGGATGTCTTAGGGGCACGGTCCCTACCCATCTCGGCCACAGGCGTAGGGCCACAGATGTCCGATCAACAGGGAGGGCCCAGGCTCGTGGGGGAGATGGACCCCTGTGGGAGAGGCTCAGCACCCGAGTCGTCTATACTCAGACCCGGGCACTGCATTCACCCCCGTATAGGCCCATCCGTATTGGAGCGCAGGTTCAAGCAGATCCGGACATTCAGCCCCGGCCGCCCGAGATGACGGCCGATCCAAGAAGGATGACGCCCTGCCCAGCCCGGCCTGGAGAGAACACCACCGGGGTAGAGGAAGGAGGAGGAGGGGGAAGTGGCGGAGGGGGTCCGCGCCCCGGGCCCCACGCTGCTCGATGGGTGCGGCCGGTACCGCCCTCCCCCTTGGTGGCCCTCTGCGTTGGAAGCGCCACAGGAGCTGGAGTCTCGAAGCAAACAACGCAGGCCCCGGTGACAGAGGCCCCCCAGCGTCTTATCAGGGCGTCTCCGGGCTGGTGCAGAGAAGAGGGAGTGGTGGAGGGGGCCCACACCCAGGACCCCACGACGCTCGATAGATGTGGCCGGTTCCAGTCCTCCAGTAGGTAGGTCACAGCCCCAGATGCGCAGCCCCAGCCGGGCCGCAAGGCCAGTAGTGTGGACCCAGGTGGCTAGACCCCGCAGGCACCGGCCAGGACCGTCGCGGCGGCGGCAAAGGGCTCTTCCAGTCGCAGTGGTAGATGGGACCGCAGGTCCAGGCCGCACGCCCCGGGTACAGATCTGCGGATTAGAAGGTGCGAGGGGGGGGGCCGTGTGGATGGCACCAAGGGGCCCCCCGCGCAGGCAAGCCGACACCCACCTCCGCTCTGGTCCACCGAACGTAGTGTAGAGGTCCCGGGATGGTCCGAAGGCGGGAGGCCGGTCGCGGAGGGGCTATCCGGCCGTGGGCACCGCCACTCCGGGTCCAGATGCCGCAGTCTGGCTCAGGCCTCACACCGCGGGGACACAAGCGGCGGGCCGTAGGGAGCTCAGTCGTCCCGACGAAGAGTAGGAGCCCACAGGTCGCAATCTCGGCAGGAGGCCGCCCTCAGAGTGCGCAGCCGGATGCGCGACCAAGCACCAGTGGTCGCCTTAGGCTCAGGTCCCGAGCCGGCCTCATGGGATGATCGCCGCGGGGCCCCGGATGTCAGCGGCCGTTCCCCGGCCCACGGAAGGTGGCCAGACTGTCCTCTTACAGGCCAGCCAGGTCTCCGCCGGGGGCCAAGCTCTGGCTCAGCAGGGCCAATAGGGGGGCAGGAGGGGGAGGGTGGCTCCGACCAAGGGGTCCCGCCGCCCGATCAGGCAGCTGATCCTCCCTCAACCGCACACCCCGGCCGAAAGCCACAGCCCGTAGTCCCCCAGGCCAAGCCAGCCCCGTCCGAAAACCAGACTGGTGGGGAGGGAGGACCTGGACCTCAAGGCGCAGTGCGCGACACCTCCGCTCCTGGATTCGGCGGTGACGGAATGCCCCCAGGCATCCAGAGGGTGCAGTCTCAGGCTCTCAGTGGTAGGCGGGACGGGCCTCGGCGCCGGGAGCGAGCAGGGCGCCAAGCCTCAGGGAGCCGATGTCGCCATCTTGGAAGCGGGCGCACCCGCGGCCATGGCAAGGTTGTCTTTTTGCTGGCCTGGTGAAGCGGCTCCTGTTGCGACGCCAGACAGCGCCAACCGGGGTAAATACAAAGGTGGCACGGTAGGGGGAAAAAGAGGTGCTGATGGCAATGGATAATAGCGCGGATGACGGAGGGGTCCGGAGCACTCCTAGAGTGCGACCGCCATCTTGACGCGCCACGCCCCATTTTTAGAGAATGTATGCCATTACTCCATTAGGTTGTGTGTGAATTCTTCAAGGATTACTCACAGAAATGGAAGAACAATATTTAATGATAAAACCTGAAAATAAGTAAAATGTAATTGTTTTTAAAAAGTCAAGTTTCTAAAGTTTTCAGTGTACATGTCGTCAATGCACGATTTGTTTACATATGGTCAACATCTGCCCAATTAATAATCAATCATTGGACTTCTAGATCGCACAGCTACTCAGTGAGTGTCTCAGCGCTAGCTTGGCCTGTAGGCGGATCAAGCACAACCGGATATTTAAATGCATTATCAAATGGCCAATGACACATTTCATTCATATGCCTCAAATATGTCCATTCACTAACCCAAGGGAGAGGGGTAAGGATACATCAATGAGCAGAAAGTCTACAAACCCAGCATCCTGATGTAGTAACCACACAGGAAAGGTACCTTATTAACTGGTTCCATACTGAGGACGGAACGGTTCCATCCTCCGGCACGGTGGGCGTGTGGTGAAGATGTAGCAGTTCCGTCCTTGCACACGTGCCAGTAAATTCCTCTGGTGCCGGCACCAGAGGGATTTCCTTTTACTGAAATTAGCCTCTGGAGCTGGGGAAGAGTTTCCCCAACACCCCAAGCATATATATATATTTATTTTCTTTCATTGAAATGACGATTGGTGCTCATGGCGCACTGACGTAATTTCAATGAAAGTGAAATGAGCCAATCGGCTCATTTCACATTCACTGCATTGGTGCTCGCAGGGCTATCTCAGCCCTCCGAGCACCGATGCAGACGGGAGAGGTATCATTGGAAAGGGGAAAATCTCCCATTTCTGGTGGTACCTTTCGCTATTGGATCTCTGCTTGGGGATCGCTGCAGGATGGTGATCCCCAAGCAGGAATCCACCACTAGACACCAGGGAGGGGGTGCGGCCCCTTAGGCAAGGGCTTTTTCTCTTCTAGAGGCAATTTTTTTAATTACCCTGGGAGTCTATTGGGGCAATAGCCCCTGATCTGCCCTTCCGGGGTGGGCCTGCCAATGCCCCCACCCCTCCAAAAAATGTGCACAGTCTATCTGCTCCCATGTGCCCGCGACAGGGAAAGGCCCAAAACGCATTGTGGAGACATCCAAATGATCTATCGCAAAACCACCTGTGTTTTTGGTCCTGGGCTTGGCGGCCATGTAGAAAACCTACAAAACCCAGACATTTCAGAAAGCTTGACACCTGGGGGAGTCCAGGGAGGTGTGGCTTGCGTGGATCCCCCAATGTTTTCTTACCTAGAATCCCCTGCAAACCTCAAATTCCGTTTAAAAAAACAATTTTCCTCACATTTGAGTGCGATCACCACGCCGGCACAAATTTCCTACCAGCCTCCCGATAAAAATGATAACCTCACTTGTGCGGGTGCCCAAAGCAGAGTCAGCCTAAATATGTATAAAAATAAAACCTGCCCATTTGGACCCGCTTTGGCTCCCCATCAATCTCTAACCTTTTTTGGCCCTTCCCTGTCGCAGGCACTTAGCCCACCAGCACAAGTGAGGTATCATTTTTATCGGGAGACCAAGGGGAATGCTGGGTGGTAGGAAATTTCTGCTGGCGTCATCAACTTTCCCACACAGAAATGTGAGGAAAATGTAAAAAAAAAATGTTAAGCTAAATTTGAGGTTTGCAGGTGATTCTGGGTAAAAGAATGTTGAGGATCCACATAAGCCCCCTCCCCCACCCCGGGTGTCTAGTTTTCAAAAATGTTTGGTTTGATAGGGTGTTCCTACATGGGCCCCGAGCCTGGGACCAAAAAACACAGGTGCCCCCCCCTTGCAAATCCAGGTCATTTTGTGATAATTTGATATCTCCACAACACGATTTGTGCCCTTCCCTGTTGTGGGCACTTGGCCCACCCACACACGTGAGGTGAGGTAGCATTTTTATTGGGAGGACTTTTCCTCACAGACCTGCAAGGAAAATGTGTTTGTGTTTTTTTGGCAAAGTTTGAGCTTTGCAGGGGATTCTGGGTTTAAAACAAAAAGAAAAACCTGGTGAGAGCCACACAAGTCACCCCACCCTGGACTTGTTCAGGTGTTTAGTTTTCATAAATGTACAGGTTGGCTAGGTTTCCATAGTTGCCGGCTGAGCTAGGGTCCAAAATCTAGAGCTTCCCACATTGGGGAAAAAAAGGCTCGGTTTTCAGTGGAAAAATGGGATGTGTCCATGTTGCATTTTGGGCCGTTTCCTGTTGCAGGCACTAGGACTATCCATACAAGGGAGGTACCATTTTTATCAGGTGACTTGGGTGAATGCCGTGTGGACAGAAGTTTGTGGTTTCCTGCAGATTACAGAACTTTCCATCTCAAATGTGCTGAAAATGTGTTTAAGACACATTTTGAGGTTTGCAAGGGATTCTGGGTAACGGAACCTGGTGAGAGCCACACATGTCACCCCAGCTTGGATTTCCCTAGGTGTCTAGTTTTCAAAAATATACAGGTTTGCTAGGTTTCCCTAGGTGCTGGCTGAGCTATGGCCCAAAATCCACAGCGAGGCATGTTGCAAAAAAGGGTCAGTTTTCAGTGGAAAAATGTGATGTGTTCATGTTGCGTTTTGGCCCGTTTCACATAGGTGAGGTACCACTTTTTCGGGAGACTTGGGTAACAGAATAGTAGAATAGTAGAACAAGTGATATTACCAATTGTCTTTTTCTACATTTTGCACCTTCCAAATGTAAGGCAGTTTGTAAGAAAGAAATCATTTTAAGAAATTAGAAGCAGTGGTTATTTGCACATCTTTGAAACTCCATATGTTCATAAATACATAGGTTTCATTGATACCTATTTTTCATTCTTTATATTTTACCCAATGAATTACTGTATACCTGGTACACAATAACAAGCCATTGCAAGGTGCAGCTCCGTGACTGGCTCTGAGTACCTTGGCTTGTTGGAGAATCTACAAGTCCTATATTTATCCCTGCAACCAGAAGGGTCCAGCAGACGTAACTGTATATTGCTTTAAAAAATCTGCCATAGTTAGAAGAAGTTACAGATGAAAACATAGATACAAATGGCTGTTTTTTTTTTTTTTTTTTAAAGTGTTACTTTCTATAGGGAAACCTTGAAGGATCTACACAAATGTCCCCTTTCTGTATTTAGAATTTTGTCTAATTTTCAGAAATGTATAGCTTTTTGGGATCCACCATTGGTTTCAGACCCATTTCTACCAATAACTGGAAGGAGGTTGAAAGCACGAACAGTAGGACAAATGGGTTATGTCCCAGTAAAAGCCAAAACTGTGTTGAATAATGTGGTTTTCTGATTCAAGTCTGCCTGTTCCTGAAACCTGGGAAATGATGATTGTAGCACCACAAACCCTTTGAGTCCATTTGCAGGAAAAACCAGATGCTTCCTTCTGCAGCACTTTTTCCCATTTTACCCAAACTCCCCAACTTTAGCTGTATTTTGGTTAATTTCTTGGTCTCCTCTAGGGGAATCCAGAAACCCTGGGTACTTTGAAAATCTCCAGACTCTTGGAAAAAAAGGACACCAATTTGGCATGGATACCTTATGTGGACAAAAAGGTATGGGGGGAACCTAAGCGCGAGCTACCCCAAATAGCCAAAAAAAAAGGCTTGGTACAAAGGGGAAAGGCCTACCAGTGAAGGGGTTAAGAAGTAGAGGCAGAACCTAGTCCCCATTGATGGCATTACAGTTTCAATCGGAACCTTTGCCAGACCTTCACATCCAGGCAGCCGTTCTACCTATTCTGAAGATAATGGCAGATTTATATTTGTGTGCCTCTGGCTCATTCCAGTATATTGTTAGCGACTACTAAGGGATGTCACAGACAACTTTCTCAACTGTCCTCCGCCAAATTCTCAATGTTCTGCTCAGATGTATGAATGACTTATCCAATTTGTCACAGATAAAGCTAGACTGAACATAATAGGGGCTTGAAAAATCTAAAAATTCTCACTAGGCCTGCAGGTCTAGTAACTTCAAAAATCTACTCGACCTAACTGTAATGCACTTGCCCTCCGTGAGCAAATGTGACAAGTTAACAAGATTTAAAGGCATTTTTATTGCTCATTCACTTTGTGAGCAATAAAGATACCTTTATATCTGTAGGGCAGGGAAACATGGCGGCCAGCGTGTAGCCGGTCGCGGGAGAACTCCTGGAGCGTTCGTGTTCCTGCAATGTGAACGGGTAGGACCGTGTAAAATCTGCTTGGAAGTGATGAAGTATTTATGGAAGATGCACGTACCATGAGACTTGTTTGTGAGGTGTAGTGGTTTGGTTCTCCGGTCTTCAGCGGTCTTTGGCGCTGTGGCGGCTCCTGCTTCGGCACTTTGGCGCGGCTTGCCACGGCGCGCCGGTCTGTGGCGGCGGACGCTGCCGTCCACCATTTGGCGCATCGGCGCATTCGCTTGCCTTATTGGGAGGTTGCCGTTCCTGGTTGCAGCCCGGCGGGGGGGGGGTTTGATTTCGGCTTTTGGCACTGCTCATCGGTCTTCAGCAGCTGTGGCTCCCGCCCTTGAGTTTGGTGCAGGGAGCGACGTGTTTTTTTGGGGTTTTTTTTGATGTAGCAGAGGCTTTGGCACAGCGTGGTTGGAGGTGGAGGCGGAGAGAAGTGGCCAGCTCGGTGTGGAGAGCGCGGCCACTGGTGGTAACGGCAATACGGCGTCAGAGCAGGTGTGGTGCAGGGCGGCCCTGGAGCTTCGTAGAGGAAGAGGCGCAGCGGCCAGGATCCCCTTTCGAGGGGTAGGAGGCAGAGGAGGTGGCTGGAAGGACGGGGATACAGGTGACCTTCCACAGAGAGAGGAGCAATCTATCAAAACCGGACTATCTATAGGCAGAACTGTCGGCCTGCTGAAGGGTGAGGTAGAAGAGGAAGCAGTTCCTGATCAGGTTGATCCCATCAGCTCTGACTCCAACAGAGGCAGGGGGAAAGTGATACACGAGGGCACACCTGTAGAGGGGGTCCCTAGGTACGTGCTCCGTAGTTCCGCAAAGGTAGTGGAAAAAGGGGCCAGTCAGCAGGTATACGGACTATCGAACCAGAGAGAGACTTCTGTGAAGCGAGACAGGAGGCTGAAGGGGGAGAAGCGGGAAGGAGGAAAGAAGGTTGCTAAGGTGGATGGGGTGCAGACAGAAAAGAGGAGTGTGTGAGTTCTGAGACAACACATACCTCATTTAAGAATCCGTTTCTCTCTGACCCTAAGACAAAAAATAAAGTCTTCATTAAGGAAAGGGGTGCAGGCCCCCAAAATAAAAATAACCCCATCCCTAAAAACGTATTTTAAAGTTCTACCCAAATTTTTAATTTTGGGTGAAAATACGATGGCGGGTGTGAATATGGGTCAGGAGAAGGAAGCCATGAAACGGTCAGTAATCCCGGATAGCCACCTAGACGATCCCGATATGGCGGGCCAAGGAGATGGGGTAGCAAAATCTCAAATAACTACTGACTCCGATCTTGACACAGGTAGTCAGCCTTCTAGTAGAAATCCAGATAGCCTAGTTCCTACTTCTGAAGATCCTGCACAGGCCCATTACCATCTACAGAAGGACGACGCTTCTGTCGGAGCACTCTTAGTAGTACTATCAGCAGAAATCAAAAACGGGTTCGAAATATCAGAGTCGAATCAGTTGGAGATAAAGAAGGCCTGTGAAGTAATGGAAAGGAAGATAGATGACCTCAGCAGTAGAACTACCACATTAGAGGAGGAGGTCAAAGAGCTTAGGGAAAAGGTACAGGCAAACTGCGCTGAAATAGATAAACTAAGAACTGCAGAGAAAGAGAACTTGGACAGGGTTGAAAGGCTGGAAAACTTCCAGAGACGAAATAATTTGAAAGTACCTGAAGGTAGAGAGGGTGACGATATCAAAACATATGTAGTAAGACTGATTAAGAATAAACTCCAGATGGAGGAGTCAGAAGAGGAGATGGCAAAAGATATACAACGAGCCCATAGGGATCCTTTTAGACTTAATACAAACAGGTCCAAACCCAGGAAGATCTTAATTAACTTTTTAACATTCTCTCTAAAAGAGAAAATACTGTCAAAAGCCCTGGGGATGAAATTTATTGAGGTGGATGGTGCTAGATACGAAATCAGATCAGATGTTTCTGCCACCACCTCTAACAGGCAGTGGGAGATGGGACAAAGGATCGACAGGTTAAAGAGTTTAGGAGCCTCGGTACAGCTGAGGTTTCCTGCTTTTTTAAAAGTCATGCTAAATAATAAGATGCACATTTTTCATTCTGTAGAGAAGGTGGACGAATTTATTAAAAATTTACAACCAGGTGGCTAGACCTCTCTCCTGAATTGTATTACATCATCACTACACTTTTTCATAAGGACTATATCATTGTGATAGGGTGTAAAATTCTTATTTGAAGGGTATGAATTTTATAAACCTAACAATAAGACAGTGGCAAAGTTAAAATTTATTTAGAAATAATTTGTACCTGCTATTTCTACTTTTATTATCACGTACGCTCTGGGGGGGGGGGGACGCCCATATGACCCTGGGTCATGAGGAAATAGGGGAGGGTTTCCCATGGGGAGGGGGGTATGGGGGAGCACAGGGTGGGGAGCAGAGGGAAAAAAAATAAAAAAAAGATCCTCTATTGTCTCTATAAAGTTTTTAGTATTGACTGGCAGTTTGAAATTTTGGAGCTGGTTCTTTGACTTTCTAGAAGATGGGTGAGAAGGGAGGGAAAGCAATGAAAATTAAAATCTTGTCCTGGAATGTTAATGGTCTTAGAATACGAGGGCGGCGGGACAAAATTCTACAATATCTGAAAGATTATCCAGCCCAGATCATCATTTTGCAGGAAACCCACCTGTCGGAGGAGGAGGCTTTGGGTCTGTTTGGGGCCCAAATCTGGATCTCTCAGGCAGTGTGTACATCCCATACGGGGGTAACAAAGGGAGTGGCGATTTTAGTAAAAAAAAGGGGCACAGGTGGTTTTTGGGGCACCGATTTCTGATAAAGCTGGAAGGTGGTTAATTGTTAAAGCTAAGATCTCGGGGCAGGTCCTTTCTTTAGTGGGATATTACGGCCCGAACAGGGATGATGTCTCTCCTTTAGGAGATTTGCTAGCAGAATTCATAGAAGTCCCCGATCCTATTATTATGGCAGGGGACTTCAATGCTGTTTTAGATTACACCTTAGATAGAACTTCACGTAGCAGAGCATGCGTCAACCTAAAAATGTCCACATTTATCAAGCAAATTGCGGCTCAGTTGGGGCTTTGTGATATCTGGAGACAGAAGGCAGGGAAAATAAAAGGATTTACCTTTTATAATCAAAAATATAGGCACCAATCGCGGATTGATTACTTTCTTATAGATAGCGACCTGGTAGACTGTGTCCAGAAGGTTGAGCATGTGGGAGTTAATCTGTCGGATCACTCAGCGGTGGTCCTACATTTGAAGTCACAAGAGAGGATCATTCATTCCAGATGGACCCTAGACCGTACAATTCTGCAAGAAGAAGAAGTTATGGTAGCACTATCTAGAGAGACAGAAGAGTTTTTTCATCTTAATCAGGGGACAGCAGCACATGGAATAATTTGGGATGCCTATAAAGCCTTTTTGAGGGGTAGATTAGGGGCGCTGGCAGCTGAAAAAAGACAGTTACTTTAAAGAAGTGTCAACTGTTGAGGAACAGGTTCTGGCCCTCGAGAAAGATCTGACTGATCCCACGATAGACGAAGAAGCCCCGGAAAGCCTGTTTAAAAAAAGTACAGGAAGTTAAAGCTAAGCTGGCGGTAATTATACAAGAAAGGGTAAGAAAGAAATGGGAAGCCACTAGATTGGCTCATTTCGAATATAGTGAAGGCTGCAGCAAGCTGCTGGCCCGGAAGGTCAAAAAGGAGCAGGTGAGAAGCAGGATAGACCAGGTTAAATGTGAAAAAACTGGTAATTTCATTAGTGATAACAGGGAGATTGAGCGTGCTTTTCACAGCTATTACAGTGGGGTATACCATGAGGATCTAAAATGTATTCAAGACGAGGTGGAAGTTTGGTTGGGACAGGGCTTAAGCAGCACCCTTTCAGTAGAGAAGAGTAGGCAACTGAATCGGGAGATTGGAGAAGGGGAAGTAGAAACTGTATTAAGACAAGGTAAGAAAGGAAAAGCCCCTGGCCCCGACGGTCTACCTCTTGAGGTATACAAAGTTCTGGCTGGTGTATTAAAACCTATCCTTGTAGAATTCTTCAACAAGTTCTTTTTGAGGGGGGTTAATCTGCCAGCCTCATGGGACGAGGCTAACATCTCTCTAATTCTAAAGCCAGGTAAAAGCCAAAATTGTGATTCGTATCGGCCAATATCTTTGCTGAATTGTGATTATAAGATCTTTGCAAAGATATTGGCCGACACGTTAAATGGACCAATGGCTGAGTTGATCCATACGGATCAAAAAGGGTTTATTCGGGGTAGATCTTTGAAAGAGCTGACCTTCTCGTTGATAGGTTCGATTGACCTGGCATCCGCTTATGAGCTCCCACTTGCGGTAATAGCTTTAGATGCCACTAAAGTCTTTGACCGGGTGAATTGGGCCTTTTGCGGACTGTGGTAGAATCTGTAAATCTTGGCCAAAATTTTTGTAGCACATTGGAGGCTATCTACAGGACCCCAAGAGCTAGAGTGCTAGTTAATGGCTCCTTGACAGACCCGGTTCTTATTAGTAGGGGTACGAGACAGGGGCGTCCCTTATCGCCACTCTTATTTAATTTATACATTGAGCCCCTTGCTAGGAAAATAAGGGAGGATTTGGAGATTGTACCTTTTCAGTATGAGGGCTGGTGTAAGAAATTGGGCCTCTATGCGGACGATATTCTCATTTTTTTCGAATAACCTGCAAAACACCCTAAGTCGCATTACAACACTAACAGACTTTGGGAAAATCTCGGGTTATGAAATAAATGGGAATAAGACGGAGGTCATGACCTGGAATTTGGATGCAGGGGAAGCACCCATTAGGGAGGCAATGAGGTATCTGGGAGTCATGATTCCACAAGACATCTCCAGATTGACCAAAGTCAATCTGGAGAAGGTAAAGAAAGAGATTAGTGGGCTGTTAAAAATCTGGGCTCACCTCCAGCTTACTTTATTAGGCCGAGTAAACCTAGTAAAAATGATGATCCTCCCAAAATTAACTTTCTTGTTTGATACCATTCCCCTCCCGTTTGATAAGGAAGTGCTTAAAAAGCTGCAAGGTCAAATGGGTAGCTTTATTTGGTCAAGCAAGGGACCCAGAATAGCCTGGAAGAAATTGAGGTGGAGGGTGGAGAAAGGGGGCTTAGCACTACCAGATCTGCTATTTTATGCATGGGCCTTTTTATTAAAAAATGGGAAAACGTTGCTGAACATACCCACAACTTCAGAGATTGGGAGACTGCTGGGAGTAATGGCAAAGCAGGGGGCAGTGTCGGCTTTGTTTAAATACGCAGACCCTAAATTCTTTAAGAAAGTCAGGTTAAAGATTTTGAGAGGCCTGGCTGAGACCTGGTATAGGGTCAGAAAAGCTTTAAAAATACCATACTTCAGTCAAATGGCTCCTATATGGGACTCGCCTGACTCACCGGTCTGGACAAAAGATGCATTAGCTCGACCTTTGAGAGAGGCTGGCCTAATGAGATGGGTCCATATTACACAGGATGGTCTTTTAATAAGTTGGGATTCGTGTAACCATCTTTTGGAACAACAAATGTCCAGATTTAAATGTATGCAAATACATAGTTGGTTTCAAGATCCAGGTACAGTGATAGGAAGTTCAAATGAACTGGAGGACAGACTTCTGAATGAGACTGTACTTAAAAAGGAGCTTGCAACAATATACTGGCTGATGGTGGAACTGGAAGATGGGGGTCTTCACTTTGCCAACGGAATTGTGGGGAAGATGCTTGCCGGAGGCTTCGCCCGAAAATAAATGGCAAGTATCAATGGCTATGTTATTTAAAATAGTAAAACTAGCACACCTAAGAAGAAACCACCTTTTCTCCATTCATAGAGCCTATTGGACGCCCCAGAGGTTGTCAAAGTTCGGGAGCAGAGGAGATGTGGTCTGTCCTAGGTGCAGTAGTCCAAGAGAGGATGACGTACATATGTTCGTGTAATGTCCGGAGATTCAGCCTTTCTGGAATGTGAGTAGGGTTCTGTCCACTGTGCTGGATATGGACATTAAGGTAAGCGTCTTGTTGGTTATCTTTGGATGCATAGACTCCCCCGCAAGTATAACTGATAACAAAGCAAGGCTGCTTTTTTACTCTATTCTGTTGGCACGCAGAGAAATTTGCAAACAGTGGATAGCTGCATCCCCTCCAAAGCTCATTGATTGGCTAATCTCTATTAAATATGTCGCTAGCCTGGACATGAAGGCCTTCAAAAAGCATTATTTTTGGTCCCCCTTAATAGAGTGGTGTGAGCAATAAATGAATAACGTAGTCCGATGATTATGCCTTCCTTGGCTCGTCTGGCCATACGGTCCCCCCTTGCTTCCCATTTTACGTCTCGGCGTATGAGGGAGAGCAGGGGAGAGACAACAAGGGAACATAGGATGGAAGATGGTACTTCAAATAAACGAGGGCGCAAAGATTGAAGCCAGTATCCTCCCTTTCCTATCTGTCTCCCTGCTCCCAGCACAAAAGGGTATGATACTCTTTTCACAGGTGCAAATGGAATGGAGCACTTTCTAGAGGCAAATGAGGACAAAAAAAAAAAAAAAAAAGATACCTTTAAATCTTGCTATCTTGTCGCATTTGCTCTGCTTTCAGAGACAGAGGTCAAATGTCAGTCTTCCTTCCTACTCCCCAGAAAGGGCGAGTAGGACCGAAAAATAACCCGCCCTAATTAAATCTGGCTCGCAAATGCGAGCGGGCGAGTGGATTTTTCGAGCCCTGATGATCAAGGCTGAGTTGCCTGGCTTGGGAGAAATACCACATTTTGTAGTATCTAGATGGAATACCTTACATTGGTGACTCCTTATGCCCAGGACCAAGTGCACTGTAATCAAACATTTCCATCCCGTCAGTGTGCAGATGGTGTGCATCCCAGATCCCTGTGTGTGCAAGATTTCCTGGATCCAGCCATAACTCGCTATTGGTATGCAACAGCTCCATACCACAAAAGATGGCAGACATTGCACCAAAGAGGGTCTGGCTTGTTGGTAAGTGTTAATTTTAGACTTGTGTGAATTGTAATGTTCAGCAATGTAGTTGAAGACCTCATTTAAATGATGATTCCTTTTATCCAAATATTATCAAGAATCTTGGCTTATCCCAGTCGAACAGGGCTTTTAACCCCACTAAGGAACTCCGCACTCCCCGGGGAAGACGCCTTTAATGAGACCATGTGCAAACAAGTGGGACTGTGAAGCAGAACTTTTAGGCTCCTCAAGAAATGATTCTGTGACCTGTCAAGCCAAGAAGGGACCTCCTCTACTCTTCTGGGAAGGTCTGCAAGATGGCTGTGTCATGTTGTATGCTGCACAACATTGTCCTGCAGCAAACCATTCCCTTCATCTCTGACCAGGACTACAATTAGAACCATATTCTTATGTTGGTGAGATGCGTCAACAAGATGACAGTGATAAGGATGAAGGTGGTAACCTCGGGCATGAACTTATTGAAAACATCTTTACTTGTTGGTAAGTGGCATAAATGATTAACTTAATAATTGCCTCCTCATTTTCATCTCCTATTTGACACTGTATGTAACTAATCCATGATATTACATAATATATGATATTTATAATTGTTTATTTTCAAAAAATATTCGGGTATCGCTCTAGGAGCTCATTTTGAGTCCTCCAGATGCCATTCTGGGCAATATTGAGATGATTTTGGGCAGTAAGAACAATAATCTGGGCCAGCTGTTCCCCCTGCTGCGTAGCTGCATCCATCAGGTTTCTTGTCATGGTGGTAACTTTGATGGCTGCACCCTGAGCCTCCATCCATGTAGTAGGACGTTTTTCAGCCCTTTCAAAACCCCCCTGTGACCTAGCCAGGGTAACTACAGGGTTGGTATGTCCTCAGGGAGAGGTGTAGGGCACTGGCCACACAGACCTGATGGGCCAGGCTGTTTTTCTAGATGTTCATCATTAGCAGGAGTTCAACTCCCACTGAAGGTTTCAGGTCTTTTGCCCTGTCTGTCTGTGGATGGCTCCTGGGAAGGTCAGCTCCCTCAGGTTGTCTGATACTTTAGCTATGCTCTGTCCGATATTTCTGTCCTGTTATCTCCATTTAAGATAAAAGATCAATAAGGGTTGTATTCAGTTGACTTTTCCAACTGATTACAAGCGAGCATTTATTAGTGTCCTCTCTCTAGTATTACTTCCCTACTAATGTGAACAAATCTTCCCTATTACATCATAGGTGTTCTTTTCTAAATGCGAGTCCAACTAAAATCCCCAGTTTTTTTTTGACAAAACCAATAATTAAAATTAATGTAAAGCTATGGTTCATTGAACATTGGATAATTCCTCTCTTCCAATAGTTTTTTTTTCTTCTTTAAATTCTCTTAATTCACGAGTCCTTATTGCCTAGTGTTCTTTTATAGTTTCCAACATAAACAGACTAGTAGGAATATATCGGTTCAGTGCACTGACCTTTTTAGTTCTGAAGAAGCTGTGTCTTTCACAAGAGTAGAGTGTCTATGAATGAAGTCTCTCTCTTATTTTTCTTTTAGGCGCAATTTAATGCCAGGATGGCAGAAATACCAGAGTCTCAGGAGCTGGGCGTAGAGTCTGGAATATGTAGGTAAGTGGGAGCTCGGGGACGGGGGATTTTCCTCGACAAGAATCTTAAAGCCAAGCATGACTTTGAGTATTGGACACAGTATTTATAGTACTGCGCCCAAGATGTTACTTCGCCCAAGATGGCTGCCAAATCTTGAGGGTGCATGAAATCTCACAAGATTTTTGGTCCTAACGCAAATATGAATGTGAACTAGATAGAGGTGAAAGGTAGGAGGCCATAACAGCGAGGAAGGACAAGGGATGGTCTAGGGGGTCATTTTTATAACCTACTGTGCACACTGTTGGCTTGAGGCAGTTCCAGGAATGTGGCTGAGCTGTCGGGGAGCTGAGGGAAGGGCCCGGACTTCCTCATCAACTCTGTAGATGGCGATGGAGGAGAGGATCAAGAAGTCGACAACGAATCCCTTTAGGGCAGTGATACTCAAAGTACGGCCTGGGAGCAGCTTGCAGCCCTCTTGACCTTTACATGCGGCCCCCCTGTTGAACAGCACGAGCTACTGTTTACTTGCAGAGCACTAATATTGAGAAAAACTGTTAAATAAACGGGCAAGTTTTTATTTGCAGGTTAAATGAAGTAACTACAGTGGTGTCCGGCACCACTTGACTTTAGTTAACCTGCAAATAAATGCTCGCCTGTTTAACATTTTTTGAAACCTTACACAAGCCCTGATTCACCCATGCCCTCAACCACCACCTGCTGGCATCAACGGCCCTCTGTCATACCATAGGCCATACTTTGTGGCCCTTGAGCAAATGTTTGCGAGTACCCAATGCTCTAGGGGGTACTAAGGGTCAAGTGATTATCATCTACATCCTATCAGCCCACGTCCGTAAAGGGCACAGAGGGAACGCGAGGTGGAACGGTCATAATACAATGGAGGAGATGATGAGGATTATTCAGATCTGGCTGTTTGACGTGTGAAAAAAGAAATGATAATATTTGTTCTAAATTACTGTAAAGTGAATGTTAATTTATTTGTTAAGACAATCATGTGAATTCTGATTTCAGATTATGGAATTGTGTGTTCTATGTTCTCTCGCACATCTCGGCTTTTAACATTCTGCCGCCTAGACTAGAGTAATACACCTTAAGATCTGCCTGTCAAGTACAGTCACTAAAACTGTATGTCAAGCTTAATAATTAAGGCTTAACCTTGTCTTATGTAGTTTAATAGAGGAAATGCATTCATACCAATGATTCCTCAATGAATTGGTTTTATATTTAATATATGAAATTATTTGAAAACGGGTCACTTTGAAGACAAGGAGAAATAACATTATCCTATTTAGATTTTTTTTTTTTTTAAATCAAACATATCTAGGTGTAAGTGAAAGCTGTTACAGGAGTATGTTACTACAACAGCAGCATTTAATTTAAGTAGTTTTAATCCTTTTTTAAAAAAATTCTCTTTATTGGCATTTCAGATGGCAGTACAAACAAGGCCACAGCCTCAACAACTACAGCAGGCAAGTAACTGGGAAGGGGGGTGGGGGAGATGGGAGATAAAAAGGGAGGGAGGGGAGGAAAGAGCAAAGAGGTCTTGTACAGTTAACATTGTAGTTTTCCACTAAATTGCCTTTCCTGCTCTACAGTGTTACCACTGACATTCCACAATTCAAAGTGAAGACCTGGTAGGGCCATCTTTATAGGGACACCTAGATAAGCTTCATTGCTTTGGAGCTCTCATCAAAATAACGGGACCCACATTACTACCAGTTGCTGAACTCCTCATTTCGAGACCTCCCCTGGACTATATTTACTGAGTGCTATCCACCTGCCCATGTGGTGTGAGGGATCCCTCGTTCTTGGGTACGCCAGGAGTGGTTCCCATATATCTTCGGGTCTGGTCGTAGGTGGCAGCAATTCTCAATAGGCGACTATTCGTTCATGACAGTAGCCTGCGTCTTGCAGCCAAAGCACAGCCTAAGGTGCAGTCTTGCCCCCTCCCAGTGCTTAACAAGTTGACGCTTGATAACTAATAGGAGCATAGCGGTAAAACATCTATGCTCTGGTGGCACATCTGTAATGTACCCCAGAAGGCTCACTATCTGTGTCTGTGTTAAAGAGTGACCAGTGATCTGTTGGAGGGTATAGTGCACTGTATGCCAATAGTCCGCAATTTTGGGACATTCCCAAGTGAGATGTAGAAAAGTGGCCTTGGGCATAGAGCAACGCACACATTTCACATCCTTTCTCAAGCCCATGTAGTGTAATTGTATAGGTGTGCTGTATATTCTGTGTAAGCCGTAGTCTGTAGTTGGGTGATGGAGCTGAGGTTTGTTCGCAGCAATACGCCTATTGCACTGTCGGCGGGTTTGGATCTGTCATCCTTTGAGCATGGGCTCTGGGGATACATCATACAGGCGCGTAATCAACTTATAGTGTGAGGCATTGGTTCATAAATGCTCCAGGGCGTCTAATGTGGGTGGAGGCTCGGGGAATGTACTGTGTAGCACGTGACGTAGCTTGCAGCTGTTGGTATAAAAGGACATCCATTACCATTGTTTGGGGGGTATCAGGCTCTGCAGTTGGGGGGAGAAAGTGGCCTTCTTGGTACAAGTCCGCGAGTGATCAGCTTCCACTTTTGCTCTCTAGATTTTGCTCCCAAGTTAAACAGTGCTGGTTTCTTTGGATTGTTAGCTATAGGAATGGATGGGGCATATGTACAATAAAGCTTTGCGCGGCGTCTCAGTCCATCCCATGCCCATTTCACACAGTCAACTGTAGTAACCTCCGTGCATGCTTGTATGGGTGATATAATGCCGTAGGCAAAGGGGTGGGGTGAGTTAAGTCCTCCTTGACGGTCACATGTGGTTGGAATTTGGTAGGCTATAGCCAGAAATGAACATATTGGGCTTGGGCACACAATGCATATAGTGCTAAGTCTGGTGCATTGAGCCCACCCCGGGGCAGTGGGAGCATAAGAATCTTCCATGCAATTCCGGGTTGTTTACTGGCCCATGCAAGTGAAATTAATTGTGGTCCTAGGCGGTTAAAATAATGGGCGGGAAGTGGCAATGGGAGGTTTGCAAATAGCATTTTGGGCAAAACAACTATTTTAGGTATTGCTACTCTTCCCGATACTTCCCGTACTGGAAATCTGTCCTCCAGCCAGGCCAGTGTCCTACCGTAGTTAGCACTTCACAGTTCCTCCGGGTCTTGGCTGAGCCATATACTCGGGTACCTAACCTGCTATGTTGCCCAAGTCAAGGAGAACTCCGATTCAAACTGCGGTGTGTTGTTCATGGGGGGTGTTGTTCATTGGGGGAAGACTGGTTGGACTTAGTCCAATTCATTTTTCTACCTGACAGACCCCCCGAAATGAATAACCTCGTGTAAAACAATATCTAGATTGGCTTGGGGTTCCCGAATGTACAAAGCCACATCATCTGCGTACAAAGAGACTAATATTGTATGCATTCTGAAATTGAGCCCTCTATGTGCATGGTGTTGGCGCAATTGAGATGCCAGGGGCTCCTTCGCAATGGCGAAAAATACTGGGGATAAGGGATAGCCCTGATGGGTACCCCGTGTAATCTGGAACTGATTTGATATCATTCCATTTAAGCGCAGCCTTGCAGTCGGGGAGGTGTAGAACAGGTTTATGAGACAAATAAAATGAGAACTGAAACCTAGGCGCCGGAGGAGACAAAAGAGAAAGGAACAGTCTAATGAATCTAACACTTTAGTAGCATCTAAGAGCGGCAATTGCCGCCAGGCTCCACACTTTGCATGATCGCTAACAGCGTTCGGAGATTGTGCCGTCGATCGGTCCGGTACAAAGCCTGACTGGTCAGGGCGAACTATATCCGGCAAGAGGGGCCGAAGTCGGTTAGCAATGAGCTTAGCCAATATTTTATTGTCCATGTTTATCATTGAAAGGGTAAAACAAATATTCAATTAGGTTGTGAAAAGAACAGGGAAGGATACCAGGCTCAACTCCCAACTAAGTTGTACCTTACAGGGCACACAATAATACAGCTCATCAAAGAAACTCCCACATACTATTTGGATCATATGCTAAGTGACACTAAAATTATTACAAAAATCTTTTATTGTTAAAAACTAGTTACAATATAAAAATTCAATACACATCCTATATATCACAATTTTATGCAATACAATTAATAAAAACACTTCATAAAAATTCCAAATTACATATAATACAATCGGATTACACAATATACCATGACATGAAAAGAGAACAGGGATTAGACGGTATACTTTGTCTTTCAAAGGAACATATCCTATGGGACAATTTAAAACCTTGGCCTGGATACACTCTTTATTTTCGTATCTGCAGGTCCAAATTTTCCCTTGGATTATGTATAGTGATGCGTCGACGCGTTTCGATGGATTTGATTGTTATTCCATCTTTATCAAGACAATAGTTGATTCAATTCTCTCTATGTTCCTTATTGTATAACTTGGTGTACATGCCCTGTATAAAGCAAGTATATATAAAAAATGTTTAAATTACACCATAATGCTAATCACAATGGCAAACACAATCCACAAAAACCCTTATACTTTCTTATGTTTTGCTTTGTTATACACATCTTTAAAACCGATTTTAACACCATTTTAAAAAAAACAATGATTCTATGAGATTCTTGCATATAGGCAATAAAACAAATCCAATTTCACCCTTTCTAGATGCACTGTACCTGCATTTATAAACAATTCATTAAAAATCATGGATCATAGTTCTACAGTCATAGTCGAATGGATTGAACCTCATATTGTTACTCAATCAAACCTAAATCCTTACTAAATCATTATAGGGGTCAGACCAGAGACAAACATTACAACCACTTATCCCCTTACAGGAAGGTCAACTTGTTCCCCAATCTTAGAGCACTTAATTCATTACCTCTTGAGGCAAAGGTCTTATGGGTACGTTCCGTTCTTCTACTGCTTAAGTATGTCTTTTATTCTAATTTTCGTCAGTTAGTGCAGATACTCTGGAAGAATTTGATGTGGCACGAACTAAGTAAAGTAATTTTAATAATATTATAGCTGTTTGTTATTGGAGGATCATGGGGGCTATTTATTCCTGTCTCACCTGCTTAGTATAATCGGTGTACTTGTACGTTCTAACTTTCCTTATAGCCAACCAGAGGCGTCACTTGAATTTCCTGCCAGGTGGCTACTATATTTGAGTGCCTGGAAAGAAGTTTACTATTAACAATCAACTAAGAAAAGTCCCTACATTTCTGCTCATTACTGCGCCGTACCCTCAGCCCGTGGGATACCTTATTTACGTATTCACTTTGTTGTGCGCTCTCCCGTCTCCGTTCGTTCACGAGAGTAGAGGGGCTTTTGATTCTACACCTCCTCTCACTTGTTGCACTAGAGGGCAAAAAGAGGCCCATTGTAGAAATTTTGTTTACAACAATAAATACAGTCTTTTATACTGGTAGTAATTCCCTATTGGCCTGCCCCTATCTGCCTTCCCATGTGTGGACTTTTCCAGTTCTCACCTCTTTAACTGCAGGGAATCACAATAAGATTTCTCCTCTTCGTTGGCGGGTAAGGAAAACCCACGGGAACCTCGCAGGTTTAAATAGTGCTACGCATCTTCCGATTGGTTACCCCGTCTCATTGTTGCTTCACAACGTTTGCTTGTGCTGACTCTGCCTCTACAACAAGGGGTCTCTCTCTCCTTTTTACATATTATTGAAAGGGGCCTGTATGAATTACATGGGTGTGCCGGTTTACCTGGCTTTAGTATGGAAATGATTACCGCTTCTCAAAATATGTGGGCAGCTCGTGGGCCTCTAAAGACGCCTGGTACATAGATAGCAAGTGGGGAATCAATAGAGTAGCATATTCTTTATAAAAAGAAGTTGGCAATCAGTCAAGGCCGAGCGCCTTATTCGGGAGGCTGCGTATAACTTGGAGGATTTCCACTTCTGTGAAGGGCGAGTTCAGATATAGGCATTGTGCATCATCCAGCCATAGGAGCTGGATCGTGTTGAGATACTCAGTTAATCCTCTAGCATCTCACCATTAGTCTGGTTTAGACTGGAGTAGAAGGAGGTTATCGTATTGAGTATGGCTGTTGGGGAGGTGTGGCTTACCTACTGTTCATCCAGAAGCTCCACTATGTAATCGTGGGCCCTGGGAGTACGAAGCATATTAGCCAAGGTCCTACCGGCTCGATCTCCCTCACCATAGCACCCGCTGTGGATTCGCGGGACAGATAGTGGAGCTCGCAAGCTGCCTCCTCATTCTACTCCGTTAGTTTTTTGCGTATGAACGCTAAGGTGGCAGGCGATTGTGTATCGTAATATCGGAATTGGAGTGTACGCAAATCCTGTTTGAGCTGAGCAAGTCTCGACTGTATCGTTCTCAATACACCTGCCTGCTTCACAATGCAGGCCCTTCTTATCACAACCGTAAAGGCCTCCCATAGTTTATGGGGAGCTTATCAAGCCTTGGTTGTGAAATATTCTACAATGGCTGTGTGGATCTTGGCGCGAAAAACTTGGTCGCAAAGTGCACTTGGAGGCAAGCGCCACGTGAAGGTGCGCTCTATTGCCAATGGGAAAGCGACTTCCAGAAGCATTGGGACATGATCTGACAATGTGCGGGAATGTTTTGCCGCGCTAACTGTCCAAGTGAGTACATCCCGGGTAGTCAGCCAATAGTGTATACGTGACCAGGCTCCATGAGCCGATGTAACCCAAGTCCCCTCGCTGAGATCCCCGTGCATGTGTCTCCAGATGTCAACTAAGTTGAAATCTTGCATTAATGTGTGAATTTGTGCCGCTGTGCTGGGATGGGGGCGGTGGGAAGCGCCCGATCTTTCTAACCTGGGATCAAGCACAACTTTCAAATCCCTGCCCCAAATGATGACCGCAGGGCCTGAGTTTGCTATCTGATGCCATAACTCTGTAAAGAAGTCAGGACAGTCAGTATTTGGACCGTAGATGCAGGCCAAAATAATGGGGTGTTGGTGGAGGTGACCTGCCAGCAAGACATATCGCCCCTCCTAGTCACACTTGGCTTGCGTGAGTTTCCATGGAGTACCTTTTCGTATTAGTATAGCAGTGCCCCGAGCATAATTGGAATAAAGAAATGAGTGGTATTCTGTGCACCAGTGCACCTTTAGATGGGAGGAAGTGGAGGGAGTGAGGTGGAGCTCCTGAATGAAGCATATGTTTATGTGGTGTCTGGTAAGATAGTTGTGAATCAGGCAAGCTTTCCTTGGGCCATTAAGCCGCCGAATGTTCCAAGTCAGGAACCTAAGACTTGCCGTCATTTTGATTGCGCCAGAAATGTGTATCCCCTTGGGGGTGTGATGCCAGTGTAGCAGTACACACTACATGTAGTAGGGGCAGTGGGAATCTTGCCCAGGTGGAGCGTGGTGTACAGTGAGGTGCCAAGTGGGGATCAGATGTGTCAACTGCATGGCCGGAGCAGTTGGGATGTATGGGCATGACGGGGGCCTGCTCTAAAACGTATGGTATACTAAACCAATAAAACATAAAGGAATGATAGATCACGCCCCACCCACACAAATCCCCAAACGTGGTTGTGTATATTGTAACCCCCCCAAAACAATTATATCAAATGTGGGACTCATCCCGGAGGGCGGAGTAGAGCCACGCAAACTCCCCAGCCCGTCTCGGGATGGGTGGCTGAAATGGTGGATACCACCCTTGGAGTGAACCCATCTGCATTAAATTGAAAGTGAATGAGCAGTTAGCAAAGCCGTAAAAACCCCAGGTGGGAACCCGCAGCCGGAGCCATCTGTCACACAAAGAGCAGTTTACATGATGCAGAGAGTCTTTGTGTTCAGGTTTAGTCATTGTCATTTAGGTGAGCGGTCTCCTGCCTCCTCGGGGAGCCCTGGGGCGACTGTGTAGTTATTCCTTTAGCGAATTTAAGTGCAGCTTTGGCATCAGTGAAGTGATGTGCCCTGCAGTCATGCATGATTCTTAGTTTAGCAGGATAGAGGAGGGTGTATTTAATCTAGGCCTTTTGGAGGAGTTTTTTGGTGGACAAAAATTCCCGGCGGGCAGCCTGAACAGTGATGGTGAAGTCTGGGTAGAAGAAAGTCACGTTCCCTTGATATTTTAGTTCTCCTCGCTCTCTGCAAAGACTTAGCACTGTGTCTCTGTAATTTAAGACAAGCGCAATTCTAGGGAGAGCCAGTGTACCTGGGGGTGGCCTAGGCGCAAGCGAGCAGTGGGCGCCCTCAACTATGAACATAGGGGATAAGGCCTCCCTGAACAGCTCGGGAGCATCTTCGTTATGTAGTCCTCCATATCATCTATGGGCGTTACTCCGGGACCCCGATAATCCGCAGGCTTTTACGTCTCAAGCACGCTTCTAAGTCTTCGTTCTTGGCCCTAATTATGTCGGACTTTCTCCTTCTTGAGTAGTTGTTCATTGCTTTTTGCCTGTTCGTTGTCTATATCGGAGACTCTTGTCTCAAGCTCGTCTAGCCGATTATCATGCTTGTCCACCCTTTCTTTCATCCTGTCCAGGCAGGCTGGCCATGAGGTCCAGTTTGGCATCAATAGTACGTAGACTAGATTTGACGTCCACTAAGATTTCCTTAATGTCTGCATCTTGGGTGGCGCTACCCTAGGGGGCAGCATGGCGGGCTCCCTGTTGTGTTTCGGGCTGACTGGACGTTTTTTTGCTTTCAAAGGGGAGTCGAGATTGCCTGGTGTTGTGTTGGCCTATATTCGCAATATTGCCAACAGTGGTAGTCCAGGCACATGTATACAAAAAAAAAACTGGCATGCCAGCACGGAGTCTCATCTAAATTACGGCTGCTTAGTGGGGTGGGTGGGGGGGGGGGGACGTAGGCACAACAGAGGCATATGTTCAGGACTCCTCAGTTAACCACTGTGCCACTCAGCCTCCCCGGTCCCACAAGGGTTCACGTTGGTGCCACCTCAGCAGATGCTAGGGTCCTTATCTCCACTTTTGGCCCTGCTCCAGGCCCCCTCAGAATTCAAGGCTGGCCGCACCACTTTAAGGCCCAAGGTTTCAGGGGAGGGGCACCAGCCAGCCAGCCTCGCAGGTCTGCCTCTGAAGGCCTCCTCCCAATTGTTTGTGTCCTGCGGCTGGCGAGAAGCGGCCAGTTGCTCGGTCAGCTCATGCTCTGCAGGGTAACGGGTCTGGCTGCAGCTGTCGCCTCTCAGCCGGACTCGCCTCGGTTCTGGCCGCCGCCGCCCAGCAGGTCCTCACAGGGCCGAGTGGCCCGATCAAGCTGCAGCATGGGTTCGGTCCCTCGTGGCTAAGCCTGGGCCGCGGCCTCCGCAACCGGTTCCCTGCTCCGAACGACCCTCTGGTGAGCGCCACCTCCAAGTTAGAGTGCAGGTTGTGCAGCACCAAGTGGGGAATCGCGTATGCGTACTTTGATGGCGATGGGTGAGGATGATATCTGATTATTGCTTTCAGCCGGCAGAGCCTCTCTACCGAGTGCCCATCTTGCTGTGCGGCTTGGTTCCACCTCAAAGTAGTTCTAATCTTTATACACACAGTGGAGGTGAAGAAGTACACCTATTTTATGTTGTACTGTACACAGTTCTATGTTTTACTAATATAGTGAGTTGTGAGTGTGACTATCTGGTCATCACTCGTATAACCTTTTAGTGTTTTGTAAAGACTCATTAATGCAAAAATGAAAATAACACTTCTCTGTGGAGGATTCAATATATGTTAAATTTGTTAATCTAAATAGTTTGTCAGTTATAAAACTAATTAATCATGGTTTCGTATACTTATAATGTATCAAATAAAACAACGTTCGTACTTGTACCAAATGGATAAACATCTTTCAGATGTAACTTTTTTCTGTGGGATGTGAAAGATTATGGTGGTTAGCCTTACATTAGTATTAGTCAATTTTACATATAGAGGTTACATAGGGGAGTATGTGTATAGTGTAAAAATGTTAAATCTACACTTGTTTACCTATGTTTTTGCACGGAAGATGTTGATTATTTTCTGTCCTTGATATTCTGTACTATGATATTTTTGGTGTTGATATTCATTAGAGTGAGATGTATGGGCTTGGGAGAACCACCACTGATTGCCAGAGTGTGTTGGTGTGCCCTGGAATTGTGGGAACAGACTTCCATTGCAGGTCGTTCCACTGCTCACGGATGCCCTCCTGTGAGCGCCTGGTGTTGGAGACTTTATTCACCTTATCCACATTGCCTTTCTCTAGCTCATGGTTGTCTGTAACAGGGCTCTGAACAGATGTAAGCTAATTATCTCATTCACCATAATAGTTAACTAAATTTCTGCAAATCTGGGTTGTCTCCTTTGTAGCGAAAAACTGTGCTGAGGGTCCTTTTTGTGATACAAAAGGGGGTGATGGACGGAACGTTGGAGCCAATCAAACACTCACCCCCAGTCAACTGATCTGGGTTTAATCCATCATCATTCTTTAGCTCACTCCACCACCCCAGTTCAGACATGGCCATATGCAAATCAGTCTGACCCTGTGCCTCATGGGAACAGTCCAGCCCGAACTGCCAAGCCATGTCTTCCCTGGACCGGAAACAAGCATCCTAGGACCGGTTTCTGGCATTCCAGCCGTCATCAGCCAGGCTTGCTTGAATCCAGTGGCAAAGTGAGCAAGGGACCCACGTCTGGGCATACCCCGCCAACTTAGGGCGAACAAAGCGATACAAAAGGGGATGATGGACGGAACGTTTGAGCCAATCAAACACTCACCCCCAGTCAACTGATCTGGGTTTAATCCATCATCATTCTTTAGCTCACTCCACCACCCCAGTTCAGACATGGCCATATGCAAATCAGTCTGACCCTGTGCCTCATGGGAACAGTCCAGCCCGAACTGCCAAGCCATGTCTTCCCTGGACCGGAAACAAGCATCCTAGGACCGGTTTCTGGCATTCCAGCCGTCATCAGCCAGGCTTGCTTGAATCCAGTGGCAAAGTGAGCAAGGGACCCACTTCTGGGCATACCCCGCCAACTTAGGGCGAACAAAGCGATACAAAGGGTCCTTTTTGTAGCAAGGAGCTGTGCTTCTGCTGCTGCTTGTTGTGAGTGGTAAATGTTTTATGTGGTTTGAGGGGTGTCTTTTGTAGTGGGAGCTGCAGGTGTGGTTGCTGAGTTGATTTAGTGCATGTGTGTTAAAGGATTAATTCGCTGTCAAACTCCATTTGCCATTGCTATCCTCTGTTGTGAGGGTCCCTCCATATCACTCTGACTGGGGCAACTCTAAATATGGCAGACACATATCTGCCATACCAAAACTGATGGATTTGTATTAGTAGACAGTGGGACAGATAATGGGGCACTGAGAATCAACCAACAGGTGTACATTTATATAATCTGACCAGACTTGTGTACATAGCACAACTGATGTCAGATTTGCTATATCTGGGTAGGGTGTGTAACCGGCTAAGACTGGCCATGTTGCTCCCTCATTGCTGATGGGACCTGGTCTAATATCAGTTGGGCAGAATATGAAGGATAAGTTAATGCAAACAGGTAATTAAGTCTAGATATTCTATCTATATATCTGTGCAGTATATCTTCAAGGTATGTGTATGTGGAGTAAGGAAAAGTAAATCTATATTGTATATATGTCTTTAATGTATTTTGAGCCTTGATTATTTTCTGTCCTTGATATTCCGTACTATGATATTTTTGGTGTTGATATTCATTAGGACAACCAGTCTACAAACTGTCCTCCCATCATGATGGGAGGGTGGTCCCTCCGACCAAATTCTAAATGTGGCAGACCAAAATCCATCAGCCTAACTAACAAATCAGTCCCTCCAAGATGGAAGAACAACAGTCTGTCAAACGCGAAATCAGGCCCCAAGTTAAATCGAGTGTCTATGCTTTGTGGGAAGGGTGCAACTGGAATTGCCCAACGTGCATAGTGCTTGTTGGGCCCAGCCTGACGAGAACTCTGAGCCTACTCTGCCCCCTGACCCTCAGGCCTTCTCAGCCAACTCCATACTCGTCTGTGATAGGCCCTGCAATATGCAAAAGCTTGTCTTTGCAAGCCTGCCAGATCTATCTAGTCCCTATTTGTGGCCTTAATGAGCTTCCCAAGGATGGTTACCATCGTAGAATTAAGCTGTGGTGTAGCAGCGACTTTGCCCTCAATCTGAAGCCTTGGGCATTCTGCCTCAAGTCTGTTTTCGACTCCTTGCCCATGAGCCTACGAAGCCTCTGGTTCAAGTAGTATGCCACCCTGGGTGTTGGCTCTCAATCCAAGGTGTGAGTATGCCCAATGTCTTCAGTTTTAAAGAGGTCCCTATAATGATCCCAGTCTTTGAAGGAGTTTACTGGTTCACCCTTGAGCTTTTCTTAACCCTTGAGGGATGCCAATTCCTCAACCTTTCTGACTCTCAAAGACAGACATCCAATGTAGGGAGATCAGTCCCATCATAAGAGGTGTCTCTTCTCCCAGAACACAGGCCACTGGGACCTGCCACCTCATTAGTTTGCATTTCATAGGTCAAGCATAGGAGCTAACACAACTTCTCAAATGATTCCGACTGCTTTAAGGGTTCTTCTGACCTGGCTTCCTATTGGGCACCTACCTGCACCCATTGAGCATGTCTGTTTAGGAGCACGTTGTGAATCTTGGCGGGTCATGGTGGGAATGATCTTCAATTTTTGTAAGGCCTCGGACATGGTCTTCTCAACCGAATTAGAAGACCGCCAGATCAGTCATTAAGGCCATATCAGGAACCCTGCCATAAAGACACAGTCCTCTCTCATTTATCCATAATATTCAGCCATGCTCATGGAGGAAAGGTAGATACTATGATAAAACGTAACTGACTACTCCCCTCACCAATCCAAGAGATAATAAGATATCTTGACTACCAGGAGCAGCAAAGAAAAAAGCCTAGAGAAGTTCCTATATACAGAAAGAGTTGGACATTGATAACTGGTTATGGTCACATTTTGTGATTTCTAACTTTGGAATGCTGGGTTTTATTGGTTGCTGTGAAAGCAGTAAAGAAAATGTACGCTTAATCTGAACCTTTGGTCCTGATATACAATTAAAATTATATTGGAAAATAAAAACAGTAATTAAAACACTGGATAATTTAAGGTGTAATAGGTAGCGGCAAGGTCAGAGCATGTGATCAAGCTATCTATATTAGCCGAGCACAGGAATAGCTGAACATTACACTTACAATAGCAGGTTTAGTCTCCTGCATGTTGCTGGTTTTCTGTGCTTTCACAGTGTGACATACTTTATCGTGTACTCCACGTGCTCAGCAGCTCAATAGCTTTTCTCTTTAATGCTAACTGCAAACCGAATTCCCACAGATCTTTCTGAATGAACAGCGTCTGCTGTGGAGAAGCAAAATGGAGCGCGTGCTGATGAAACGTAGGTGGTGCTGTGCCGGAGTTTGCAATTTGCTGGTATCAGCCTCAGAATTGCCTAGCACTAATTGTTATTGTGCCTGTGAGCATTCAGCACAGCTATTAATTAGCGCTATTTTGGTGCATTCAGTGCAATGTCGACTTTCAGAAGGATAATTGAAAGTTACCCTTCAGACCCTGACAAGCACTCTTATACCCAATTCCATATTTTAAGTGAAAACAGCACAAATAAAGGGAATATATAATTACAAAGCCAGCCACAGCAGGAGACATCAAGGCATGCACAACTACAAAGCTCAAGTACGAACAAAAGAACTCTGATCAATGGTCTTCTCATCCTACATAAAACATAGTTTATTAAAAAAAAAAAAATCCCATCTTGATGGGGTTGTGCATCCTTCTAAATGACTTGGCTGTAAGACATGTAGAAAATAGAACGAGTAACTAACGTATGCATGCATTCACGGAGTCAGCAGAGACTAACCTTGCGGTTCTGTATCACATTGTGTCCCAAATATGGTTTACAAAATATCATCCCACTATGTGTAGATTGTCTATTATTAAATCCAGTGGGGCAATATTGTTGCAGATGAAATATGCTTTAAAAGGACTCTCACCCACCAAACTAGTATTTGGTGGCATGCTTCATCAGCGATGCTTGACTACATGGGATCACGGTTTAATCCAAGCAGATAAGTTAGGGATGTTGATCAAAAAAGTGAATTCAAATTTCTTTTGAAGTACCACAGTCCCAATTTATTCTGGGGTCAGGACAGCAAGGATAAACACAATTGAATATTCTTGGCATAACTATGGCTCCTAATATCCAGTGGTCAACATGTCAGCTGGAAAAGTATAACCAGCTTTCATCACGACCGGCCTAGCTCCTGCATCTCACAAAAAAAATGTTAAAAAATACTTATCCTTTGTATCAATCAAGGAGGAGTGTGGTAGGGAGAACTATAGAATTCAAGGAGTTCGCAAGGAAGCCAAAGTCATTTTCCCGAAGAATCAAAAATAGTCAGTCTGTCAGTGCTCAAGTTAGGGCCAAATGAGGATAAAGGCAAGCCTTTCCTATACAATGACTTGCACCCACCAAATTACTGTTTGGTGGCATACTTCATCATCATCGGAGTGCTCCCAATGTAAACATACTGGGGACGTGCTGCAACGCCAGACTACAAGGGAGTACAATTTCATCCAAGAAGAGAAGTGAGGAAGGGGATCAAAAAAGTGAATTAAAATTGCTTTTGAAGTACCACATTGCTAATTCCAGGGTTTTGATCAACAAGGTTAAAAAGTTGGGGGAGACAGGCAGCATAGAGCTTCAATCATTCCGCCATCCTGGCCTACATAATTCCACCATTCCCCCAAGCAGATCATAAGGACCTTGAGATCCCAATGGTACTCCCTATGGCACTTAGTTACCAAATTCTTTCAACCTAGCACACACTCATGCTCACACTCACTCCGCATATATAGAAAGTATTTCCTGCTGGGAGTGAATACTTTGTGCATGTTTGTGTTGAGTGCACATAGTCTGTCCCTGGCTGGAGCACTGACTGGGACATACTCTATTTTTGATTCTACTTAGCATTTGTATCATGCATTTACTGATATTCAAAAACAGCAGAACATAAATTATATGGTCTGTATAGTGTAAACTTCACACGGCACTCGTGTAGTCACTAGTGAAACACTGCACATCATGATAATGTAAAAAATACACTTATGTGTACTGTGATAGTTTTTGACTAGTTTTGCATAATTTTAAAACCGCTCTCACTGAATATCACTCATATTTTGAGTAAACATTACCTAAATACATTTGTTATAAAGCTCCGATCTGATACTAAAAAGGGGTTTATGTAACTTTTCAAATGAGGCTGAGCAGAATTTGATACCTTGATAATTGGACGAGAAAGTGCCTAACCTGCATGCAAGAGTTATAAAGGGTCCTCAGCCGTGGCATGCTTCATCATTGGACGCCTCACCCAGAAAGATCCTTCTTCTGGGTTGACTCAGCCATACACCTAGGAGCTCTAGATGTTGTAGGGAATGAACAATTAGAATTATCTAGGGCATAACCAAAATAAATAGATTTTTTTTTTCTTTTTTTTTTGATGGCCACCCTGATAATGTTAAAAACTCCTTCAATACATCAGATCTGAGCTTTTTAAAAGGTTTTTTTGCTCCTGTATCTAACCAAACTAAGGCTTCTCCTCTAAATGATTTTCTGGAGACTCCATACTCAAACAGCTCTTCTTCAACATTAATATCTCTTAATGCAGTGCAAATAATTCCATGTTACATGCTGCCAGATACTAGTAATGTTATGTGTTTAGGCTTAATGTTGCACATTTACTTTGATTTATCAACTGTCCTATTTTTTGGGGTGACACACAGGGCACTGTTTTTGCATCGACTCACCATTTATTACCTGAGAGTTCCTGAAAGAAAAATAAGTATCCCATCTCTTCTTGCATCATATGATTCCCTTGCTCTGATTACCATCCTATGGTAATTGCAAATGATCTCTCCTTTTTTGAAGACTCGTGTAGAGATGACTTTCTTCCCCTTTATGGCATCAATTGTGACATGGAGGCCTCCCTATGACTGAAATTCCACCAAAGATGCTATTTGTTGATAGCAGACGTCACATTTAGTGGTTGCTGTAGGAATCCAGCTCTCAGTGATGTCTTGTTCTCGCGCCACTCCATTTTCTTGTAGAAATGGCTGATTTGATGTTCTGTTGGCTGTCGTCTCGTAAAGTGCTCTGCAGAAAAAAAGGCATTACTTCAGTGTCCTTTACCATTCTATACTTTTACATCATATATACACCCTGCTTATAAAATTCTATTGAAAGTCAGACACTTACTCTGCACTTCTTCCTTTCTCAGTGTTTATTGCATGATTCTCCAACTGCGATAGCAGTACCATGCATGCTCCCCAGCTAGTGCAACACGTACCTTCTTTTTCGGTTGTTTCCCATTTAGCCACAGGAAAATCTTCCAGCATTCTTTTAAGAGCTGATGCATCATCAATTTTAGGGTAACAGTTCGCTGCTGCCAAAATTCTTAATTTTTGTTTTAAGTGACAATTTTCCCTGTAAAATACAGATATCCATGTAAGATACCCTTAAGGAAAAAATACACATTTTGGTGAAAGCACTTACACAAATTAATTATAATTTGGTACTATATATAAAGATACTGTTCTTGTGTTTCCATAACTTTGGCTTGGGCGATGCTGGTAACTCTGACAATTCCATCTATTTTATTTTAGTTCCAGTTAAAACAGTGTTCTGTGAAATATCTTGTCAAATTTAAATTATATTTTTAAACAAATTACATGCTTGCTCAAAGTTATAATGGGTCAGTTTTTCCAGTAACATGGATGCTAAGCACGAATTTAGCATTTCACAGCCCTTTTTGTATTGCCAATAAATTGTTTTATATACTACAGGACAATTATTTTCTCTTGGCCACATACATGTGTAACTGCAGCATCTTTGAAGATTTTTACATCTTCTTTTCTCTTCAGAGTTGGTAATTTGTATATGTAAGAAAACTAAAGATTTTTCAAATTGGTTCAGTTATTCAAAAGCTTAGCTTCAACAAACCTCGGTTATTATGTTGAACAGTCTAAAAAGCTACAAATAAGGGTGGACACAGTTAGTCCAAGAACATCAAGTTAAAGTGGTGTAAACAATGAAACGAAAATTCCCATAATCACCATTCATTATATTGTGAGCAAGAGATAATGACTGGACTGAATCTTGCTAAATATGTATTACATGAACACAATTCATAGTATAATTGAATAATATAATATTTGCTTAGAATGATTGTCACCATAGCATAGATTTACCTTTTAATTGACCAGTCAACATGGATTATAATTATTTTTTAAGTAACCGGTCAACATTCTCTGTAGAGTTGCAAACTTCCACTTCATCAGTGGAAACTAAAAAGTAATCTTGTGCTGAGCTGCTCTCTATCAGTGCCTTACTATTCTTCAGCATTCTGAGATGTAGCATTGTAAAATAACATGAAACCACAAAAAAATTGGAATATTCAATTATTATGCATTATTTTTTTTAAATATAATTGTTGACAATTACAATAATTTGTTTATGATACTGTGAATTCAGAGATGAAATGCAAAAATACATCAATGTATAGGATTTACCCTCTCATCCAAATAGAAGTTTAAACAGCCATCTTATTTTAGGGGTCTGTATTATAACAAAAGTACTTACATTTTCTTCAACTGCATTTAAAGCAAATATTGTTTCTCGCTTAGGGCCTGTCTTCTTTTCTATAAATGTTATGCAAATTTCATACCATCCTCCGTTTGATTGGTTTGTTCCAACCATTCTTCAACAAGTGAAAATAAGGTTTTATTTATCATGAACATCTATGAGCGTCTCCAGTAAATGCACTTTAAAATTGGAAATAAATGGGTAATGTGTATACTTGCAACAAAGTTTTTGACAAATATTGACACGGGTAGATATTTGAAGAGCATTATTGCTTCCAAATAATACACAACTTTTAAGTGCTCCTGACTATTTAATTCACTGTTGCTGGTCACTTTTTGGATAACACTTATGAAATCATTCTGTGCCACCTTCAAAATCCTGAGACATTCACCAGGCGTCTTCACTTCACATCTGTGTCTTTTGCAGCTATGGTAAATTAAGAAATAATTTGGTTAACTGAAACAAAAACCCGTTTTATAGAAGTCAAAACGTAACATTTTTTAAGTGCATTGCCTTGCATATTCTCTTGTCCTAGCTGCTGCTGCCAATCCGACCTGATAGGGCAGCGCAGAGGGAAAAAAAATACACTTCCTTTGCTCTGCTGGCCGCCGCGATCTTCTACTCCTCTGCTCCTGGCATTCTAATACCCAGGGGCACAGGCTCCCAGACTCCCTCTGTTCTCATGCTATTACTACCAGCACAAGAGCAGCGCTGGGATTGGGCAGAGCTGGCCGGTCTCCCGCTCCAGCAGGAACTGCAAGTCTGAGCTCTGGGGATATCTCCAAGGACCAGCTTGGAGCTATCCAAGTGCACATGTTGATTTGGATGGCTGGCCAAAGAGACATGTGAAATTTCAGTGCCTACCACCACTTCCCCCTTCTGCCTGCTGCGTTTCAGCTGTGGGGTGATGCTCCTCCGCCATAGCGGAGGAGCCGCCCCGGTCTCCTAGCTTTTCTTCCTCAGGTTCTGCTTCACTTGCTTGGAAAAATCTGAAAGTTTAGAAAAATTGAATTGAGGAACCGTGCAAGTTATATTACAATGTTTTCTTGTGACTGTTAGGAAATGGATGCATATCAAAGTTCAACAACATCTTAACAGTGTGATGTGATTTTGAGATTATGAGCATAGAACAATATATAACAGACAAAATAGCAAATCTTCAGAAAATGTATATTTTTCTTACAATTACATTGACTTTTCAGGCTTTCCAGCAATAAGGCATCCACTTGACTCGAGTAGAGTGGTTACGTTTCAAGAAAGAGGACCTGAAGATTCTCGTATTGGAACACCCTTCCATGATGAAGATGGGAAGCATCCAATTCCTTAGCTTCTTTCACAGCTGTCTCTATAACCTCTAAGGAGCAGCTCTTCATACATCTTCTCATCAAGTGAGCAGTTGGGAAGAATGTACTTTTCAAGCAAAACCTGCAAACAAGGGGGATACGCATGTTGTTTCAGGAAAACAAATGAAATTGTAAGAAGCATTGTTCGTGTTTTAGGTTAAAGGTGTTTAGCAATAATATGTGGCAATTTAAATACACAATAGAGTTCTTTCTGGAAAACAAATTAGATTGTATTAAGCATTGTCAGTGGTTTACGTTTAAAGCACTCGGATATGTTAGCTGGCAATTTAAATATTTTAAACACAGGCTATGCAGTCAATTGGATGACACCTCTGAAAGCATTTTTTTATGTTGTAGGGGAAACAAAGCATGTTTTAAATATATGAAATGGTATAGCGAAAAAAATATAAAGGTAATCTTAACGACCAAAAGGAAACACCTTGTACCTAAAACATGACCTGGAAATTGCTTGTTAAAATGGTTTCAACTGTTATCATTACAGCACAGCATAAAAGTACCCCGTAGAAGAATCCATGTTGAAGACCGGAAAGTGGAGATATGGAAGCACTTAACAGCAGTTCTAAACACCTGTGACCGTCTGTACTCAGCAGAGGTGTAGAAGTACTTATGTTTCGTGTAGAATAAGCCTGGTACTTATACAGGCATCCAAGTGGGAGGTGCACTGCTTCCAGTGATTCAATTGGCTATAGTAGATGCTTTGCTCCCATTTGCTCATCCTGAGCTGAGGGATAATAGGTTGAGGGAGGAGTTCAAACCAAATGCATGCCTCAGCAGAAAGACCACACAACCAAAGCAGTTTCAAATATTTAAGTTTTGTTTCTTAGATCAAATATTGTAGTTGAATATAGGCTTCTATTAATGCTGCTTACATCAAGTGGGAAAAACATTGTATATATTAAATCCAGATTAGGTTGATTACATTTCCCTTTCACTGCAAATGTTTCAAAGAACACAGTACCTATTACACAATATCTCAATAACCATACTAGCTAGAGACTTACTTTCAATTTCCATATCTTCACAGGGTCAGCCTGCCCTAGTGTGCCAATTTGCATACATTTGGAACATAGTTAAGAGGGTCAGATATATTTTTGAATATATAGTTTGTTTTGCTTTTTAACCGCGGAGATGGTGAGGTATTCTGTACCTTTTATATATCCTAACTCAAGAACCAAATTAGTTTGAGTCTTTAACTTTCCTTATCTTTACAGGATCAGTGTGCCAATTTTCATGCACTTATCACTTATGTTAGTGGGTCGAATGTATTTTTAAATATATAGTTAATTTTGCTTTTTAACAGCAATTTTTTTATAGTGACATGTCGGGAACTATAATAGACAATTTAAACTGCATTATATTGATGAGATCAGCCGCCCACACCCCCACCCCACCAAGCTAAATTGCATGCCTATGGCATTTAAATTAATGCTCTGAGTCATACATAAGTCAGGAACCACTAAAGCTAGAAATATCATTCAAACTCCATATAAGTGCAAGTATCATCCCATCCATCTGTGCCAATTCCCATGCCTTGTTTGGTTATTTTTACATATAGGTTTGAAACGAGCTGTTTATTTCTTTCATAATTTCTAAGGGTTTATACGTAGTCTGACTCTTAAGTATGTTAATAAATGGAGAGTTTGTGGATTTGGTCTCCTATAATACATTTTAATTCTCTTTGTTACTTATCCCTGCTACCAGTGTAGTTTCAAGTTAGCCTCCATTTTAGCATATTGAATGGTGAAGAGGCCTGGGACTGGGAAAGACGTTGCATATTCTAATTTCAAATTATCAATAAGCTTATTCCATGCGTTTTTTGCTGAAAAATCGACAAAGTACACTGTACCTTTTATATTCTAACTGAAGAACCATTGTAGCTAGAGACTTACTCTAACTTTCCTTATCTTCACAGGATTAGTTTGCCCTAGTGTGCCAATTGCCATACATATGACACGCAGCTAAGGGGGTTGGATTTGTTTTTGAAAAGAAAGATTGTTTTGACTTTTAATGGCAAAGACAGCAAATCACACTGTACCTTTTTATATCCCAACTCCAGATCCAAAGTAGCTAGAGACTTACTTTAACTTTCCTTCGCTTATTTAAGTGGGTGGAATTTGTGTGAATATATAGTTCAGTTTGCTTTTTAGTGATAAGTCAGGAACTAATAGAGAGACACATAATTTAAACTCTGCAAAATATTGGTTCGATCAGTTACACGCCCTCCCTCCCCCACCATGCTTTGGCATTAAATTGAATGCTCAAAGTCCTATTAGTAAACTAATTTTTTATGTCATTATTGTAAGTTTGCTATAATTGTTTAACTCTTTAAACATTATCAACTGCTATATTTCCTCTATTTCACTAACAAATGATTTTAACTGTTGGGAGGGTCTCTATTCTATCCATGCATATTGTTGCAACTTTGTGAGGAAACCTATGTTTTGTTATCTCTTATGTTTGTCCACTCAAGGTTTAAGACTCCAATATAACCCTTTCTTTTCAGGCTTTCCTGCGACATCAGTAGAAGAAATGGATACTGAACAGCAGTGAGAAGATGATAAAGGATCTGAATTATTTCAACTGTACATTTAAATGACCACATTCTGTTTGCATCACATGCATCTCGGTTAACTATTTTTGAACAGTTTGTTTTCTAAAACATTGCACCATCCAGTTCAACAGTCCAAGCGGAAAATCGTGGCAGACATGACTGACTGACTGACTGACTGAAATATTTGTAGAGCGCACTAATGCCGAGGCGTCTTGGCGCTGAGGTAATAGCCGTCCACCTGGTTGGCAGGCCTAGAACTTGGAGAAGAGCCATGTTTTAATCATCTTTCTAAAAAGAGTCCTGCTGGGCTGCAGTCTCATGTGGATTGGGAGGGAGTTCCACAATTTAGCCGCTTGGTAGGAGAACCCCCTTCCGCCCCATCTAGCTCTTCTTATCCTAGGGAGAAGGACCAGTCCAGTATTTGCCGACCTGAGGCAGCGTACAGGCAGATATCGGGGGAATAAGAGTTGAATGTCTGCCGACCCTCCTCCATAAAGGGCTTTATGGACTAGGCAAAGAGCCTTAAAATCTATTCTTCGGCGGACTGGGAGCCAATGGAGGAATCCTAGGCTTGCGGATGTTGGATGGTGTTTAGGTAGCTCTAACAGTACTCATGCGGCCGCGTTTTGCAGAGACTGTAATTTAGAGAGCTGTCTAACACCCGCGCCTAGGTATAACGCATTGCAGTAGTCTATTCGAGACAAGACCAGCGCACCGACTACCGTTTTCCTTAACGAGGGTGGAATGAATGGGAGAATCTTCCGCAATACTTTCAACGTGAAAAAACAAGCCGATGACACTTGATTTATCTGGAAAGCAAGCGTTAGGTCCTTATCGACCAGGAACCCTAGATTTCTGGCCTTCGGAACAGGGACAGGAAATGTTCCGGCTTCAGGCGGCCACCAGAGTTCGCTCCAGACCGTGGGTTTCTGCCCGAACTCTATGACCTCAGTTTTTTCCGTATTTAATTTCAGGAAGTTTGAGTTCATCCAGGCCATCAATGCCATTAGGCAGTTCCGGATACTTTCCGCCATCAGGGCCACATTTTGCGTAACTGACACCACTAATTGGGTGTCATCCGCATATGACACAAGAGAGAGACCGTGGCTTTTTATTAATCTAGCCATTGGGGCAACATACACATTGAACAGGGTGGGGGACAAGGCAGAACCCTGGGGCACTCCACACGGGAGACATCCATACATAAGCAGGTTAATGACGTCGGACTTTAAAGGAGGCATTCTTTGGATTGCAAACTTTTAGCTTGTTTCCGCAACTATCTGAAAGAGGATCTCCGTCTTCAGCTTCAAGCAAGAGGTAATGCAAAAAGTCTCTTACTACTATAGCTTTTCTTACTACTACTAATAATCATAATTTTCAGTAAAGTATATAATCACGGTTATCTGTATTTTGTTTTAATTGAAGCTGGAAAATGTAGTAAGATTCCTGTTCTTTCTTCTAAAATCCGGAAGCAGCAACAATGAATTCCTTAAAGGACATCCCGTGGACATGCAAGTTTTTCAGTCTCCTAAAATCAACAGGTTTGGCCCAGCAGACACTAAATGAGAAATCGCATTGTCCATTATCATATTGTTGATACCGATTTGAGAGAATGGGATTATGATCTATAAACAGCAGTTCAACATTTTTTCTGCATGAAGAAAGAAATGCAGAAAAAAATAAGTAGTGGCATTTCTAAAGAAGTGACGCATGGAAGGTAACAGTTTGATTTGTTACATACAGTAGCCATCGGATGAATGTAAACGATAACATTTCCTTTATTGCAGATTCCATATTTCTCTGTAGTATCTTGGTTATTATGCTTTACATGTCATCCACTGGTCCACCAGTGGAACACTCTTGAGATGATGTAACATAGAATGTTGGTGTATGAATTGCACAGTTGGAGAAGGGCTGAGCGCCTTGCTGGCTGCTCCATTGACACAGACAACCATCAGGCACTTCGGGTCAAGAGGAGAAGACGTCGAGGGTATTGTTCAATTTATTTATTTCCTCAGAAAATGGTTCCAGTTGTCTGTGTTTCGTGCACATTCAAGCACCTGTGCTGTGAGGTGTTTCTTCATTCTTCACGTCGGAACGTTTGCATTTTTGTGAGGCATCTACTTACTTTTCCTAGACATTGCCCTGGAGAGTTACATTCCAGTTTTCGTTTGCTGTTCGCTGCACTACTCACATTGTTTTTAGAGAGCTGATGAAGTTTGAACATTGCGTTTTCATCAAACTTGCTTCGTCATCTTATGTGTGATGACCCTTTAATCATCACTCAACATTTCGGGTGAGAGGTTCGCTCACCGGCGTGTTTACGTTGTTTTGTTGTTTTCCTCGTCTACAGAGGCCATTTCTTTATTGCTGTTATCGGTTACTGAACATTGATTTTAGTGTCATTTTTTACTTGTGTCTAAACTGTCGCATTATTTGGGAGTTGAAAGGTCCCTTACGGGAGGGATGTTCTGAGTAGATTCATTTTTCAATACCTCTACACGTAGATGTGGGAGAATAACCCATAAACTCTATTTAGTGACCTCATTCTGGGGATGATGATTGGGTTTTGTCTTTTCCCTTTCACACATGTTTGGTCTTTAAGTCCCACTTTACGCCATATTTACACTTGTACCCTTATGCGAGGGTGGTCTCTTTGACTTGTTACAGGGGTGGGTCCCTGCGTGCTTAAGACGCCTTCATTTTGGCGACGAGTTGGTGACGTACCTACGTGGAACAAGCGCATCTAAGGTACCTGGCGAACACAGGTGGACCTGGAGATGGCGCAATCTACAGAAACTACAGTGGCTACTACCACAATGTACAAAAGCGGAGGTATCCAAAGGAAACGTAAAGGTGCCAACATGAAACAAGCGTGTTCTACAATCAACAAGAATGACGACAACAAGTGAGATACAAGCATCAAAAAAGAAAAGAAAAGAAGACATCAACACAAGTAAGATGAAGCACTATGGCGTTCAGCCCCACCAGTGTCCTCACCACCGGACAGCCCTAGCCCAGGCATGGTGTGCTCATCTGCATTACGAATATGGGACTTTGATTAAACATCTTCTGCCTGTGCTTTCAAGCACATCATCTTTACAGGTAGAAAATTCATTACAGTCACGCTAGTGCATTCCCAGACTCACACTCTACGACCTGGTGGCAATACAGCTACAATGCGGCATGTCATGGAGTCATGTTGCTGCCTACGTGGTGTGATCTTGGACATTTCTACATGTGTGATGCTACTCGAGTGCTGTATGCCACAAGCTGTGCTGACGCCTATGTGTTTCCTCAAGATCAGGATTTGCTCGACTCCTTGTCAACCTGCTGTCTTTGATCGTGTCTGTCATTGAGGACAATTTGCTGACTGACCTTTTTTTCATGACAAAACACCAAGGTTTGTGGTGTTTACTTTGTGCCTATGTTTGAACTTGCATCGACTGGACCAGGGGACATTCACATTTATGGCATCGTGATTTTTCCAGTCTACATGGCGTTACACACTACAACAGTTTTTCCCACAAGTAGGTTTCCGTATTTTACATAGCCATCGGCATACGGAGGATGCTAATATATAAGTAACGTCCCTATCTGAGGTGAGTTTTCTCACAACTTTCATTCCTCACAGAATTCAACGTCCTTTCAGCATTTCGGCCGTTTATTCGTTTATTTTTCTGTTTGCCTTTAAGAGCGCGCCTTACCTCCCTTAGCAGAGCCGCGCGGATATCCTTCACGAGAGCCTTCTGTGACGTCACAGCTGCAATGGACAATGGACGTTGTTTGGTGCTCTACCGTGCCCTGAGCCAACCGGTACTGCGTGTCCTACGTACCGCCATATCACTCGGTGATGAGCCTCCGGCTCAAGTTATCTCTGCCTATCCAAAGGGAAGTATCGACGGTCAAGGCACTTTGGGCTCCTCTTCACATCTCATGTTCCGGTTTTATCTGATGACTACTTCTAAGGCTCCTTTTCCGTTTTCAACCTGAGCCTCTCATATTATTGTGTTCCCAAGATTTTCCATTCCCGCTTTTAGCAGACAGTTTTCTCCAGGTGAGAGCTGCTGGGAACTTTCAAAAAGTCGGTGCACGCCTGTTGTCCCCTCATGGCCCGTTTCCAGACATACCTTCCGTTTTATTCATTGCCGTACAAGGTATGGGTTCAGCTAAGCACAGTGGACAGTGTATGCCCGAATTGCGGGGTCATGCAAATCAAAACTTTGACTGCCAGTTTGTGTCATTATTCTTCCGTGTTTTTTTTGTAGTAAATTGTGTTCTCGCCTGTATTTACAGTGTAGCTAACATGATTTTTATTTACACAATATGAATGAAGGCATTTCCTTGCTATCTTTAATGCCTATGACATTTGGCAATAATTTCTATGAATTTTTTTTCATTTGCATGCTTTATGTTTCTCAATAATTTTGCATTACACTAGGGATAGGAATGTGTTCTATTTCCCCACTCTCACACCACATTTGCTTACTAGGGCTACATCTTATGTCTATGACTCTGGGTACACACCTTCATGCTCTCAGTGTTCATTTCACATACGTACGTTAAACGCTTTATTCCTTCCCTACACAGGGATGGCAATGGGTACTACCCCCATTTGCCCACTCACACATTTGCCTACATGGTTACTTACGGTTTTCACCCTTACACAGGGCACCGTTGCATGGGTCACAGTCCCATTTACATTTACACAGGTATCCTTACGCAGGGCACCGTCTCATGGGTCACAGTCCCATTCACATTTACACAGTCACCCTCACACAGGGCGTCTTATGGGTTACAGTCCCATCTCTACAGGGCAGTACTGTTTTCCTCTACCTGGGGGTTGACTTTACACGGCCTGCTACGTCATGGGCTTCTTGTCCCATTCACAGTGATCCTCACCCTCCTGCCTAGGAGTAGAGGACGACCATGGGTCTTAGTCCCATTGGCTGGTATTTCCTTTGTATTTTCTATGTTGTTACATTGCTGTTTCATATACGCATCATTTCACTCAATTCTTATTTGTATTATCCAGTTGGAAATGGGGAGGAGTATTGTGATACTGTTTGTGTCCATTCGCTTCCTCTCTGTTTTCTCTGGTTCAGATTTCCTATTGATGTTCACTTCCTCTTCATCTTTGGAATCTGTTCCATACGCATTTCGCTGTTATTCTTCTTGGGTCTTCAGTCTTTCCCTTTCTGAAGTGTTCTTCTCGTTCTTCCTTGTTCAGGAGGAATCTCTTCCTTCTCTTCTCCTTGTGCTTGGGTATGTCTTCTGTTCTGTTCCCTGGCCAGTGGGTGTGCGTAGGGGTTGCATTTGGTACGTCTCTCTCGCTATTTCTTATTTCCTCGCTTGCGTCTCACTGTCTCTTACTTTCTATTTCGCTGTTGTTGAGGATGGGTTTTTTCTATTTGCTTCTTACACTTTACCTTCTCCTCCTTGTCTTCTCCCATCTATCTCCTTGCTCTGCTTTGCTTGTTCTGTTCCTTGACTTTCTCTCTGTCACTCCGTTGTTCCTTCCTAACTCTCTGACCCTTGTTCTCACTCGTTATATTTTATCATATATTGCATTTGTTCTTCTGTTGGAAGGAAAAGGGATATGTAGTATCCTGCATATGTAGTGTAATGTATTTTCCACCCACCTGCTTAGCCAGTGCCTGTGATCTGATCACAATAGAATGTTGGAGTCTGATGAGCCTCGGAATGTTGGGACACAGAGAGGTGAAGTGACAGTTAGGCATGGGCTGAGCAGCATACAGGCTGCTCCTGGTGGGGCTCTCCTTTATAACTTTACTACTTGTTATACTACTTGTTACCTGCTTGAATAAATCACCTTAAGATAACCTACCTGCGTGGACCTTCGTTACTACACTCTCAAACACTTACTATATCTTTCCAAATATTTGTCAGGTACAAAGAGTTTACTGCAGAGAAAATTACCCCTGGGAGTTGCTTGCATATCTTGGTCAAAGGAAAACCTCCTTAAAGTCCTAGAAAAACTCTCCAGCAAGCAGGAATTCTCTTTACTGGATGCACTGCTGCTATTGTACTATATAGAGGGGATATTGCTCCTAAAGCATGTGCAGAGACATGGGGTTGTGAAGAATTTTCAAGTGTATAAACAAAAGAAAAATGATATGAATCCAGCATCAGTGCCTTCCTTCTTCCTCTGCATGACCATGCTCCATGTTTAATTTTTCTATCTATTAAAAGAGGGATTTTTAAGGAGTTTCAAACACTATGTAATTATTATAAATATCTCACAATTTTGCAGGTTAAAGAATAGGAAGAACGAAGGTCAGAACACGAGGAGGGAACCTACTTTGCAGTTGTTGCGGTCAAAGAGCTTAAGACTGCAGCTCAGCAGATTGCAATCATAATTCTTACAGGTACAATGTCTCTTCGATCATAGGTCAGCAAGCGAGACGTGTGTATGAGACGGCAACAAAAAGAATGTGATGCTGAAAAGGGCCTTGTTGCTGAATACATGGCACATTCCACACCCACTGCTGAAAAGCAGTACTGCATGATGAGAATCAACAATATCTGTGCTGCAGCAAAACTGCTAAATAAGCTTACCCAGGAAATACCACGGTGAGAAAACCATCATTGTTTTTGTTCTCTCTGACTTTTAGAAAACATAGTTCTCATACCCACAATTTTTATACTTAACGACAATTGTTATATTTAGACATTTATTTCAAACAATCACTAACCATTACTATTGTGTTCATTTTCAGAGACTTGAAACAATTGTCTACTGTGCTTTTTGCAACCCTTCCTAATGAGCAACATCAAAGGTATGCTATGTAATATGATCGCCTTTGTTTTTCAAATAGGATTCCCGATGTCTTAATTTTATTAACACTTTATAGATCATGTTTTACTTTTTTGTATTTGTTAATTTACACATGTATTCTGTAAGCTGTTTTCGGCTGCTAACATTTAAAGAGTTTTTGCATTTTGCAAATCTAAAATACCCATATGTGTGAATGATCTCTATCCAAATCATTCCCTTTTTATCATGCAGCACTATTGTTATCTGCTAGTGCCATAATTTCTATTTTATTTTTTATATTTAAAGGGCACATCCGAGTGAGCAGTCTAGTTCAAAAGGTTCTGCACAAAATGGGCATGATATGCTTGCGCACATTGAAAACAAATTCCCAGTAGCACTGAATGGGAATTCACCAAACAAATAACATCGAACTGCACTCGCTGGACTTAATGAACGGGAGGTGTATGATAAGTGGCACATTAGGCAGCAACTTATGAGAAAGGAGGAAACGAGTAAGTGAACATTTAGATATGCTGAAATGTATTGACAAGTGTACATTTTAGAAAGCAGTATTCAATTTATTTTGTTTCTTTAAATCACAGAACATTTTCCACAAACGCAACCACCAGAGAAGTTGGTGCTGAAGTTTTTCTCAAAAAATGACATGGATGAAGAAGGTCCCAGGAGTACAAAATTTCATTCACAGCTGAAAGCCAATGACAGAAGCCACATCACCAAGGGTTGATAAACACATTCAGTCCTGTGTGCATCGCCAAGGGTGGAGTGGAGTCTGTCATTGATGAAGGAACAATGAAGGTCATTACGAATCGCATATTTCAAAAAGAAGAGGCAGTGTGCAATTATCATGGCCAGATAATTTCTGTGGATGAAGGACTAAACAAGATAAAAGAACTCCATAAGAAAGAGATGAACTAAGTTTTTTTTGTTTTTACAAATGATAAGGATCCATACTGCATGGATACCACCATTAGTCCAAGTTTATGTCACTCTGCAATCGAAACGCCTGGTAGATAGCTGCACACTTCACAAAAGAAATGTAATATTAAGCTGGTGCTAGAGGCAGTTCTTGCAGGTGACACGTGTAGATGTGTTATTTTGTTTGTGGCGTTGGAATAAATTATGAATAAATGGGACTTTAAGTACATCTACTCTGTCAACCAAAGCACACAGAGGACAGGTGCCTCCCTGGAATGCTTAAACAAATTTTCACAGAAGACTCTTTTTCAGAGTTTGGAGGAATGTTCATTCTATTACAAATGTGACAGATATTTCAAGGTCCTTATGGCCTATGAGACTTAGGATACAGATGATGGGTAGGCAACCATGTTTTGATGTAGTGTCTTGTCTGCCAAACTCTAAATAAGACCCTTATCCATAGAACTCTGTGCACCTTAGTTATTAGACAGCTCTTATTGTAGAATTGTATATATTATGCTAATTTAACCCATACCAGGGAACAGCCACTGGCTCTAAGCAATGGTAAGTGTGGCAACGCCGCTTTTGTAGTAGGCGATATGAACAATAACACCTTGTTCTGCCCCCATTGTAACTATTCATTCTTAGCCAGCAATCTCCCTGCCACCACCCCAGCCTCTAGCTTTCCTGAGGAGGCTGTCTATCTAACGAACGTCCCCTTGGGAGTGAACAATTTGTTATGCCCTGCATAGTTTACTCATATGTTGTAGTTTACCAATCTTCCTGCTGCTCAGCCAGTGTGTATGTTTAGAGTAGAATGTTGGGAATACAGTGATGCATGGAATGTTGGGTGCCTGTATGAGTGAGGAATGACGGTTAGAAATGGGCTGAGCAGCAGGCAGGCTGCTCCTGGTGGGGTTGCTGTGGCATGGCACTAAGGTCTGACTACCAGGCTGACCTACATCACCATCACCTGTCTTTCTGGACTACCTATCTGATGTACCTGTATACCATCATGATGTACTTGGACCAGCTACTGAATAAAGTTACTTATGAACTCTACTCGGCTACCAGCTTCTACTTGTGTCACATGGGCACAACACAATTGCAGTACCCCTTCTGTTCCTTCATCATTTGTCTCTACAGGGGATGCTAATGTACCACAATTAAAGAGCGGATCACTAATCGCTATTCTGCTTAATGCGAGATCAGTTATCAAACATAGGTATGAGCTTGAATGCCTGTTGCAAACATCAGATCCTGACATGGTTTTTCTCACGGAAACATGGGCTACTGCCACGTACGAACCTGATTGGGTGACAGCGCTACCAGCCGGATATTAGTTAGCCAGTGTGCCCAGGTCAGGACAAATGGGTGGTGGGATTTCTATCACTTACAGGTCTGAGTTCAAGGTTATTTTTGAGCCCGTCCTGCTGCCAGGAGCCAAAGCCATGACTTTTAACACTAAAATAAGGAATGCTTTATCCTTCTCTGGTCTGCTCCTCTATAGGCAGCCTGGGCCTAAATCCATATTTATCCAAGGCCACTAGTCCTTTATGGAGTCCTGCTTGGACTCCCCTACTTTCACAATATTAGGGGATTAAAATTTTCATTTAGAACTCGTTAAAAATTCATGTGCCTCTGTTGGATAATCTGGAGGGTTTCGGACTGACCGTCTCGGAACCCACACATAAGGCACATCATACGTTGGATGGGATTTTTACTAACAACCCGTCTATTGGGATAAATAGAATATTGCCGCTTATATGGACTGACCATATGGCAATTTTCTTTAGTCTACAAGATAGGAACAGTCAAGCCCCCCCCCCCCCCGGTATCACACCCGCCTCCGACTAAAGTACGGTCCTGGCGGAAAAATCAGGTCTGATGTCCTAATCGACATGCGTGACAACAGCATGCCGACCTTAGCATCAGACTCCAACATGGCGGCTGAAAGCTATGACTATTGGATTAGGTCAGCCATGAATCAATTGGCTTCAGAAAGAATAGTCAAACAACGAAGGAATTAACCCTCTGCCCCATAGTACAATCCTGAGCTGAAAACCTTAAAATCCAGATGTAGACGCTTAGAACGTGCATGGAGGGTGGACTACAGTGTGGTGGGGAAAAATAAGTAGAACTATGCACTAACCAAATATAAAGCAGCCATCATTAGTTCGAAAAAGATCTTTTATACTAGTAAAATAGAGGGGGCAAAGCATTCCGCCAGAGAGCTCTTCAAGAACGTCACTGCCTTATCTAAGCTCCAACAGGGGAATCTATTTGCCCCTGATCAAGTTCTGTGACAAAATGGCTACTTTCTTTCAGTCAAAGGTTCAAATATATGATGAACTTGAGGGTCAGAGCTCCGGCCCTGCCACTTCACAGGCTCAACCAACAGAAGACGTTTCATCTATCACTAGCCACCTGACTAGTTTCGCGCCAATGACAGTGGACACAGTTAATGACTTGTTACTGGCCACTAAGTCAGGATCCCTGATCGATCCTTGCCCGCCAGACATCATTCCTGGTGTCTCGAATAAAGTTAGTGTCTTACTTGCCCCCCTCCTGAACAATGTTATCAGGACTGGTGACTTCCCGGTTTCCTGAAAGAAAGCCTGTATCGGACCAATCCTAAAGAAACCTTCCCTTGATCCATTCGAAGTAACAAATTATCGTCTGATCTCCTGCTTGCCCTTAGCAGCCAAGATTTTGGAAAAAGCCATTAACTGAGCTAACGGACTACCTGAATACCAACAATCTTCTAGATTCTAACCCAACATGGCTTTCGATCGGGCCACTCTACGGAGTCTGCACTAATCATGGCCACTGAGGACATCCGTTGGCAAATTGACGCGGGTGGCAGAGCTGTCCTTATCCTACTTGACCTATCAGCCGCGTTCGATAATGTCAATCATACAGTACTTACGCAACGGCTGTCGGCAATAGGAATTGGGAACACCGTGCTAACCCTTCTCACCTCTTTCCTGACAGCCAGAGAACAGAGGGTGTGCTGGGATAGAAGTTGTCAGATTCAAGGTTATCTCCCCGGTGGAGTTCCACAGGGGTCAGCACTCTCGCCAACGCTGTTCAATATTTGTGACACCATTGGCCAAACTAATCAGGGACCAAGGTTTCTCGCTAGTATCGTATGTCAACGATACTCAAATTATAACTTCCATCTTCTCAACGGCAGATACAGTGGTGGGCAGATTCCACAGTTGTCTTGGGCACATTATGGAATGGATGCACAAGAACCATCTAAAATTAAATACGGTTAAGATGTAGGTTATGGAATTTGGGACTGGTCCTCCTATCTAGAATCCAGCATGGTGGCCGGCAGTGGCAGGAGTCTGTCGGTCCCTGTAGACAAAATGAGCATTCTAGGCTTTCTATGTGATGTCCAGCTCAACTTCTCAGGGCAGATTAACCAGGTGACCTCGGCCTGCTACTTCCTTTTAAAAATACTGCGTAAAATCTTACCATTTCTTCCTCTGTAGCTGAGGAAAACGGTTGTGGTAGCCCTTATTCTTTCTCGTATAGACTACTGTAACGCCCTGTACTTAGCCGTTGACAAACTCCAACTATCAAAACTGCAATCTTTACAGAACGCTGCAGCTCGAACTTTGCTGAATATCCCGAAATGTAACCATATTTTTGGTGCTATTAGGAATCTCCACTGGCTTCCAGTTAAGCAGCGTACAGAGTTTAAGGCACTATGTCTGGTTCATAAAGCCCTGTATGGATTAGGGCCAATGGACTATCCTAAACTATTCCAATGGTACACCCCCCGCCGGATGCTAAGATTGGCTAATAAAACTCTGGTCCGCGTTCCTAAAGTTAACAAGGCAAGATGGGGAGGCAGATGTCTCTCATATCTAGCATCCAAGCTCTGGAATGAGCTACCACTCAACATTAGGCTTCAATCCTCCAGATCCCAGTTTAGGATTTCGGTTAAAACCTGGCTCTTCCCTTCCCAGGAGTGACCGAATATCTCCTGGTTTCGCTGCATTTCTCTGCATTCCCCAGTGCCAAGACGCCTCGGCATTTGTGCGCTTTACAAGCTCTTTACTTACTTTGTAAATAACAAATTTTCTCTATCAATATTAATCTTAATGGATTGTGAATTAGCTGTGCGTTCTAAACTTATAGATTCGCAAGGGGGGAGTGAGAGGTTATAGGGAAAAGCGAGTTTTGATTTTAACTACGCCTACTGCATCCCCAAAATAAAGTAGTATCAAGGACACCAGCTAAACTTTTTTAATTCACTATTTCCCTGCCACTACTTGCCCTATTTAGAGGCTTTTTACCAAAGTGGTGCTCCTGTGTATCCCACTGGTCATAGCATGACCCGTTCTGGCCGGAACGGGTACACGCACATGATGAAGCATGTCACCAGGGACTTGGCTTAGTGAGTGAGCGTTCCCTTGAAAAAATACCTGCTTTCTGCCTTGCCTCACTCACTTGTTAGCAGGTTGTGTTTTGTTGTTGCATTCTAAATGTAGGTCTTGTGTTCGCATAATAGATTTGTATATATAATGTATTTTCATACTAGATTTGTTTATGCAAATGAACAATTCAACTTTCTCTTAACCATTTTCAGCCTATTGATTTATTTGACAGATTTCAAAGCTGTGACCAGGGGGAACCAGAAACCTAATTCTTAGTTTTTGGAGAAAGCAAAGGGAGGCTTGCTCATGGTGATGGAAAAGCTATCCAACCACCAGAAACTCACTCCAGGATACATTCTGGTATTGTATGATTTGAAGGGATTATTGCGAGAGACGTGGGAGACATCATTTCTACTTGTGAGCATCCTGTGGTTATTTTATTCATAGCACAGTATATTTTTGTATTGTATTAAAACTATGATTTAATTGCTATCCTGTAGCTATTTTTAAATTCTTTGTGTATTGAGATCCCTGCGTATATTACTATCATACTCCTGGGTGGAGGTCACCAGAGTGAAGTCCACCTGAGTTGACTGCATGCAAGTCGATTTTTCTATTTTCGGCCATCTAGTCGTCCCATTAAAATGTATGGGACATACTACACAGTACGTAGTGCCCTATAATTCTTGGAGCGAATAATGTACAGACTTAATTTACATTCATAAACCATACATGAAGACAATGTAAACTGCAACTTTTTTTTTTTTTAGCATTCTATTTATCCATGTGAATTATCATGTATGTGGCCTATTGGGAAGTAGTCAAAATGTGAAGTTGACTATATGATTTTCAATTGCGCCTCGTGCTCGAAAAGGTATGCCTTCTCTTTTGTCGTGTAATTCTGAAACTTTTATAGTTGGAGCCATACCTTAAAGTGCAAAAGACACACAAATGATGGAAGAAATGTGGAACAAATAAAACATTCACCCCCAGTCAAGAAATCTGGGTTAAATCCATTGTTCTTTTGCTCACCATGCCACCCCAGTTTAGATCCAACCATATGCAAATCTGTCTTGACCCGGCTCCTCATGGGAACAGTCCAGCCTGAATTGCCTAGCCAGGTCCTCTCTGGACCGGACACAAGTCCAAAGCATTGCAGAATGTTGATAAGACATTTACACATTATTATACCAATTCTGATGTTTGTGGCATGTAGGGGTGTGGCACAAATTATGGGTTGACTCCAGGTATGTTTTGCTTTTTCGCTTTCTGGTAGGTTGAATAACACTTAACATTTTTGCCTATAATTCGTAATCCAGATATGATGGATACAGAATTTAAACCGCAACCTATTTGTAGCATTGGTACACTTATCCATGCGAATTATCATGTATGTGGCCTATTGGAAAGTAGTCAAAATGTGAAGTTGACTACATGATGATTTTCAATTATGTGCTGTGCTCAGAAAACCATAATAGTTGGAGTCATAATTGAAAGTGCTGCATAATTCTGACATCGATCCGTTGTTCTGGGCCAATTTGCATTCCAGTGGCATGTTTGGAATTGGTATGAATCTTTTACTGATTACATGCACGTTTTTTAAATTTTGCAAAATGTCATATATATTGTCATAATTCACGATCCATACTAGATGGAGGTTAATTTTAAACTGCAAAACATTCTATAGAACAGCCCACTTCAGTGTGCCAATTTATATGCCTCTGGCATGTAGAGAAATTACATCAAATTGAGCTTACCAGCCTCCACTCCACCTGGAAATCCCACAATGCCTTCGGTGTGGAATATGGACAACACCTTCTCTTCCAGGGCATGAGCTGTATGGGCTTGGGAGAACCACCATTGATTGCCAGTGTGTTGGTGTGCCCTGAAATTAATGGGAATAGACTCCCCCGCAGGTCGTTTCTCTGCTCGCGGATGTCCTCAATTCTGGCACACTTTTCCTTTCTCCAGCTTATGGTTGTTGTCTGTACCAGGGCTCTAAACAGGTGTAATCTAACTATCTCATTCGCCATAACAGTGAACTACTTTTCTGCAAATCTGGGTTGCCTCCTTTGTAGCAACAAACTGTGCAGTGAGTCCTTCTGTAGCAAGGAACTGTGCTCCTGCTGCTGCGTGTTGAGTAAATGTTTTAAGCCTCTGGTTCAAGTAGTATGCCACACTGGGTGTTGGCTCTCAATCCTAGGGGTCAGGATGCCCAATGTCTTCAGTTTTAAAGAGGTCTCTAAAATGATCCCAGTCTATGGAGGGGTTTGCTGGTTCACCCTTGAGCTTTTCTTAACCCCGGAGGGATGCTAGTTCCTCAACCTTTTAGACTCTCCAAGTCAGAGAGGATATGGCCTAACTGGCTAAGGCGGTCGATCTTAAATCTGGGGAACCAGGTTCGAGTCTCAGCAATGACTCTCAATATCCTGTGATTCTGGGCAAATCGCTTAATCTCCCTGTGCCTAACAAAAATTAATGTGTCCTTTTGTAACGTAACTGGTGCTCATGTAAAGCGCTCTGATACCTTCGGATCAAGTTTGCGCTATATAAACCTCAGGGGAAAAAAATGGAAGGAGATCAGTATCACCTTGGTCGTGGTTCAGGGTTGTTGGATGGGTTCAGGGTCCCATCATAAGAGGTGTCCCTTCTCCCATAACACAGGCCACTAGGACCTGCCACCTCATTAGGTTGCATTTCATAGGTCAAGCGTAGGCGCTAACACAATTTCTCAAATGATTCCGCCTCCTTTAGGGGGGTTTTCTGAACCTGGCTTCTCATTGGGGGGCCTACTTGCACCCATCGAGCACGTCTGTTTAGGAACACTTTGCAAATCTTGGCAGGTAGTGGTGAGAGTGCTGTACAATTTTTGTAAGGCCTTGGACATGGCCGTCTCAACCGAATCAGAAAACCGCCAGATCAGCCAATAAGACCATATCAGAAACCCTGCCATAAAGTTCAGAGACCTAGTCCTGTCTCATATATCCATAATATTTAGCCATGCTCATGGAGGAAATGTACGCATATTCTGAACCGTTGGTCCTGATATACAATTAAAATTATATTGGAACATAAAAACAATTATTAAAATGCTGGATAACTTAAGGTGTAATAGGTAGTGGCAAGGCCATAGCATGTGATCAAGCTAGCTATATGAGCCGAGCACAGGAGCGATAGCATGTTGTCTCCTGCATGTGGCTGGTTTTCTGTGCTTTCAGTGTGACATACTTTATGGTGTATTCCACATGCTCTGCAGCACAACAGCTTGGCTCTTTAATTCTAACTGCAAACTGAATTCCCACAGCTCTTTCTGAACGAACAGCGTCTGCTGTGTAGAAGCAAGATGGAGTGCGTGCTGATGAAACGTAGGTGGTGCTGTGCCGGAGTTTGCATTTTGCTGGTATCCGCCTCAGAATGGACTAACACTAAGGGGCCAATTCTGATCTCGGCCGGTAGGGCTCCGAATCGGATTTGGCTTAACCGGATCCGATTCGGAGCCCTATTTCCCGACCGATTCGTACGCGAGTCCGGGCGAGCAAGTACGATGCGAAATCGCCGACCGACTCGTCCGGGCGTCCCGACCGCTCCGACCGACTCGTTCCCGGGTCGAACCGCACCGACCGACTCGCTCGGACTCGACTCGCACCGCGCAATGGAGACGTTCCCCGGCCGGGTAAGTACGATGCGCGCCGCGAGCAGTCCGACCGAGCCGCGCAATCCGGCTCCAAAGAGCAGTACTTTGGGGGTCCGTGTCAGAACCCCCTGTACGCGTAGCCGCGCGAGTCGCACACAGGGGGGGGGGGGGACCCATGGGTCCCCCTACACGTGCATGTACGACGCGACCCGCATCGACGCGTACTCGCTGTAGGGGGGCGCCCTTGTTCGCGTCGTGCCCATTGAGTCAATGGGAGCCCGTGTACGCGTCGTACGACTGGCTCCCATTGACTTCAATGGGAGTCCGACCGAATCGAGTCCGATGGCATACGTGCGCATCGTACTCGTTCGGTCGGGCTGCTAGGGTCCGATTCGGTCGGAAATCTCTCTGAGTATGGCTCGGGCGGAGAGATTTCCGGCCCGAATCGGAATCGGCCCCAAAGTGTTGTGCCTGTGAGCATTCAGCACAGCTATTAATGATGGCTATTTTGGCACATTCAGTCCAATGTCGACTTTCAGAAGGATAATTGAAACTTACCCTTCAGACTGACCAGCACTCTTGTACCTCATTCCATATTTTAAGGTTATCCAGCAGAAATAAAGGGAATGTATAATTACAAAGCCTGCCACAGCAGGAGGCATCAAGGCATGGACTACCACAAAGCTCAAGTGCGTACTAAAGAACTCTGATCAAAGGTTTTTTCCTCCTCCATTAAACATACCTTATTTAAAAAATAAAATGGAAGATGGCCGGCGGCTAGGACTGTTCCTGCTTGCTCCGAGCCGCTGCCGATATCCGCACCCATCAGAGCCCGCCGGCTCCCTCTAGTCCGCCTTCAGTGTGTGCTGCAAGCTGCCGTCAGCACAGGGCACTGGCTGGAGCTGAGGGGACAGCATGCGGAGCATGGCGGATGTGTATGATCCCGGGAGTGGCCTTTGGCTTGGGCCATGTTCGGGGCTGGCTCCAGCTATGCACTGCGGACTGCAGGTGAGGTCGGCAGCAGCAGCGGGGGGCTCCTCTGTGCTACCGAGCGCTCGGACTTGGAGGTGTGCCCCCCATCTCCGTGGGCCCTCCAGAGCTGAGGCAACAGCGGCGCGTCGGCTGTGTGACTGGGCTGGGGGCGGAAGCGGAGGCCCTCCCCCCCCCCACGTAATAGCTGGCTTCGCCCTGGGTCCTGCTCTACACCTAGGTCCCCCTCCGGTGAAGGGGCTGCCTGCCGCCTGGTGCCTGCACCATTTGCGCTTCCCTCCTCTCCTCACTCCACGCTCTGAGCTCTCCTATGGGGGAATTGGGGCCTTTAGCGAAAGACTCTCTGGGCCTGGCACGGGCCGTTGCATGGACGGAGGCCCTGGTGGAGCCCCCACGCCTTGCTCTAGACTTCGGCCTTACGCTGCGGGCCCCACCGCGAACTCCAGCACCATATCGGGTGGCGGAGAGGGCATACAGTTGGGCCTGGCCCGACGTGCTTGTGGGCCTGTGACCTCTGCTCGTCCTGGCTCTGCGTGTCCAACCTCCGGGCTCTACCTGCATTGGGTGCCACCAGCAGCCTCGATCCCTGGAGGCAGCACGTTGTTGTTATGTTATGTTAAAAGCATTTCTAGAGCGCACGTACATCAAACGATTTCATGGCGCTGGGGGCAGAGAGGAGGGCAACTGGAAACTAGTTTAGGTCACCATACGCTTGAGTAAACAGCCGAGTCTTAAGCAATTTTCTGAACTGTGCATAGGAGGTCACCGACCTCATCTCCACAGGGAGGGAGTTCCAAAATTGTGGAGCCAAGACGGCGAATCTTGAGCCTCCATGCTTCTTGCGTTTGAAGGAGGGAGTCACTAACAGGTTCAGGTGGGAGGACCGCAGGTCTCGAGAGGGGATGTAGCGTTGGATCCTGGAAGAAATGAAGGTTGGACTATTGCCATGAAGGGCTTTGAAGATAATGCATCCCAGCTTAAATGCACACCTTTTGGCCACCGGAAGCCAATGTAGATTTTTCATAAGAGGTCTAATGTGCTGCCTCTTAGGTAAGTGGAAGATAAGTCTGGCGGCTTGATTTTGACACAACTGAAGACGTCTCAGTTGGTAGGCCAGGATGCCAACATAAAATGAATTGGCATAGTCCAATCTGGAGATAACCAGGGCTAAAATAACCAGGATCAGAGCTTCCCTGGACAAGAATCTGCTGATCTTCCTTATTCTCCGCAGTTGAAAAAAACAGGCGGAAACCACTGAGCCGATCTGAGCGTTCAATGACGAGCCGTTGGCGATCTTTATACCCAAACTTTTGGCAGAACTAACTGGCACCGGGGACTTGCCCAAAGAGGAAGGCCAAACGTTGGAATGCCACGGGTTGGCAGAGCCACCCGTAAGAAACTGCTCAGTTTTATCAGGATTCAACTTAAGTTGGTTGTTCATCCAATCACTTATAAAGATCATGGTGGCTTGAAAGTTGAATGCTGAGGATGTTGAAGAGTTGATATTGAACACCAATTGAAGATCATCAGCATAGTTGAACGTTCTTATCTTTCTTTCTCTCAAAGAACGGATAAGGGGGAGAAGGTACAAATTAAAAAGGAGCGGCGAAAGAGAAGAGCTATGGGGAACCCCACAAGTCAATTCCCTTTTGTTGGAGGAAAAGTTGGCAAGCCGCACCGCTTGCTGCCGGTTACTAAGAAAAGAAGAGAGCCACTTCAGCGCCAGACCCTGAATCCCTGCGTTTCCGACACAGTCGATCAGAATGTTATGATCGACCGTGTCAAATGCCGCTGACAGGTCCAGAAGGACCAGGGCCTGGGAAGCGCCATTGTCGGCTCCCTCTCTAAGTTCATCCAAGACAGTCAAAATGACAGATTCCGTAGAGTGAGCAGGTCTAAACCCTGCCTGATGGGAGTCTAAGACTTGAGAATGTTCAACAAAGGAACTGAAACAGTGTGCCACATGCGCCTCGAGAACTTTACCTAGATAGGGCAGCAGGGAAATGGGGCGATAATTACTAGGAACTGACGGATCCGCACCCGGTTTCTTCAAGATAGGAAGGATTTCCGCATTCTCAAATATATCTGGAACGATGCCAAGGTTAAGTGAATTGTTGAGGAATGAAAGGGGGGGAATCAGGACCGATGGTAAAAGCTTCTCGAAGTACGTAAGGAGGACAACAGTCAATAGGAGAACCAGAGCCAACCTTTTTCAGTAGATCAAGGAAGGTCTCCTTAGAGATTGGGGGGATTAAATCCATCCGGGCTAAATTCTGACAGGTATTTGAGTCGGGTGTGAGAAGAGTAGAGGAGGGGATGCTGGCTTTGATGGCAGCAATTTTCTTGGTGAAATATGAGTTAAGAGAGTCACATAAGGACTGTGAGGGGGCTGGCTTCAGCATGACCCTATCTGGTTTAGAGAGCTCATTTACTATAGAGAAGATCTCTCTGGATTTATTAGTCGAGTTAAGAATTTTATTAGAGAAGTATTCTTCCTTAGTATGGACGATCTCTTTTTTATAATCTTTCAAGAGGGTTAAGTATGTGGCCTTCTTGTCGGTAAGATAGTGACGTCTCCAGCTACGTTCTGCCTGTCTTAAAGCAAGTTTCTTGTTTTTTAAGTTGTCAGTAAACCATCGTTGCGCATCATGGGGTCTCAAAATCTTAATTTTCTTGAGAGGAGCGACACCGTCACTTGCCCGCTCAAGCCACAACTTGATGCTCTCTGCCTGGGTCTGAAAAGCCTCCTGTGCGGGGGGGTGGGGGGCCGTGTCAGTTAGAAGTGAGCAAAAAAGATCCAGATTCGCACGTCTCCAGTTTCTTGACATTAGATTCGCTTTAGGTTGGGGTTTGGAGGCAGGAGCACCGGAGAGGGATAAAGTTATAATATGATGGTCCGACCAAATACAGGGGGAAATCACAGGAATGGAGATCAGGTTAGCTGTCCATATTTGGTCTAGGATATGACCTTTTATATGTGTAGCAGCCCTCACATGCTGGATACAATTCATCCCTACTAAGAGGTCTGTCAATTCCACAGAGCTGGAGCTCTCCTTAGCATCGTTGGGCCAATAATTGAAATCACCAATTATCAAGATTCTAGCATGGTCGATAACAAGGTGGGATAACATTTCACCCAGAGCCTGAGGAAACATAGGCATGTGATGGGGGGGGGGGGGGGGGGGGTCTATAAAAGAGAGCGCAAATAAAAGATGACGGAGGGGATTCAAATTTCAGGACTAAACTGTCAACTGAAGGTAGACCAGTGACCCTCAGAGGTAAACTGATGATCATGATGGATAATGGCTGCAACCCCACCACCAGCCTTCCCTGAGGGGCGATTGGCCTGCAGAATGTAATAATTATCCGGTAATGCTGCTAGTATATCAGGAGCAGATTCCTCTGTAAGCCACGTTTCAGTGAGAAGAAGAATGTCTGGCTTTTCGGAATCTAGAAGCTGAACTATTTCTAGTTGGTGTCTCACCATAGAGCGGGTGTTTAAATAGCAAACTTTAAGACCATCTGACTCCTGAGTCTTAGAGTTAACAGAGATCCGGGAGGATGTAAAGCAGGTCCAAGGGGCTTTTATATCAATTTCGGGGAAAGTATGTCTTTGAGCTAAAATGCCCGTTTTCTGTAAAATATTGCGGGTAATCTCATTAATGCGGGGGTTACCCTGAAACGATTTTAGCTCTCTGGCCGAATAATGGAAAAAATGGGCATAATGTACGGCCCCCGGCCCCGTTTGGGCGCGGACGGGCGCAGACGGGCTTGCCTTAGGCGCGCCTTTGGAGCGCCAGCGGCGCCCCCGCTGCGCTTGTCCGCTGCGCATCCGGAAAGGCATCTTGTTTATATCCTGTCTGAGCTCCTGCCACCAGCCCGACAGCCAGCCGGAAGTGGGGGTGGTCTCAGTGTATGGGAGGAGTGTGGGAGGTGTGGCCTACAGCGTTTCTCCGTGCAAGTGGCACAAGAAGCTGTGATGGACCGGAAGCGCTTGAAATAACAAGTAAGGCTGAGAAGAGTGCAAATAAGCAAGTAAAAAGTAAAAAAAAATCAACACATCAATCACAATTTTAAAAGCAATGCTTTCCCAAAGATGTCCCCTGCCCGGCAAAGCAGACCTCAATCCGCACGTTGGCTTGTGCAGTCCTGGAGGCGTGCCCTAATTCTTCTCACCCCGACTACGAAAAGGAGGGAACCGCAGGGCCGGATCTGACCTAACCTTAGTGTAGGTCACCGCTTCGAAGGAGCAACAGGAAGGCACAACGCGTGTCCTGTGCTACTTGACTGTGCACCATGCTCGGGCATTCATTGGAGGGACCGGTGGAGTGCGCTAAGGGACCCCGGTCACGCCTGCGACTGACTGAGCGGGCTGCCGATAGCACAGCCATTTGAGTGCCCGGGTTAAGGTCAGTTACACCCCGGGCCCAGGCGCGTGTGCAGGGACTGATTCCTAGCTGCACTGTGGCCGCCTGGGGACCTTGAGGAGCGGGCTCCCCTGAGTCATTACACTGGGATCGCTGGGTCGGCGGGTGACGCCCGAGCGTAGGCCAGAGGCAGGTCCGCCATTAGCGCTGGCATGCACGAACACACAGCAGCATGGCGGTGAATAGAGCCAAGAAAGACCGCTCTCTCAAGGACATGTTCGGCAAGCAGGGAGGCGCCGCCATGGAGGACAAGCCCGCAGGCGCAGAGCCTAAACCGGACTCTGAAGACGGAGAGGGCCCGGTGACTAAGACCTTCCTGGAATCGCTGTTCACCTCCCTGCGAGCGGATTTACAGGTAATGAAAACTGAGCTGACGGCTGAGTTGTGAGAGGTACGTCGTGATGTGGATGAGGTTGGCGAAAGAGTGGCCGCACTAGAAGACAGGGAGTCCCATCAAGATGAGCTGGGATGGCTCCAACAAGAGGTCCCGAGACTCAGAGTAACATTTAGACCTTCAGGCACATAATGAAGACCTGGAGAACCGCACCCAGAGAAATAATATACGCGTCAGAGGCGTGCCATCAAAGGCTGAAGGGTCCAATCTACGAGACTACATCATTGAGCTCTTTCGTCATGTCTTGGGACCCAAGCGGTCAGGAAATGGCCCCCCGGCAGACATTTTGGTGTGCGTGCATGATTTCCAAACCAAAGAAAATATCCTTAAAAGAGCACGTGATGCACACCCAATCCAATTTAAGGGTCACACACCGGTCCTATACCAGGACCTCTCCCGCATCACACTTCAAAAAACGTAAGGTCTTTCGCCCAATCACAGATCACCTGCGGAAAGCCAGCATTCCTTATACATGGGGCCATCCCTTCCATATATTTTTCTGCTACGAGGGTACGCTCCGCCAGATCCGGACCCTAAAGGAAGCGTGTGCCCTGTTGCGTGTCGACCTACCTGAGGAGGGGGCCCCCACCTTCGGGTGCTACAGGGTCGCTGCAACAAGCTTGGCAAGCAGACGAGAGGGACCGACGGAGACCGAAACCGGATCAAGACACCATTAGCAAAGGGAGACAAGCAGTCCTGCGGGCCCTCTCGGCGTACTCTGCCCTCTCGGAGACTTCCCGAGTCTGGGGCGGACTAGCAGTGTGTGAAAATGGGAAGCTGAGTGGTGATGGCGACGGCAGCGGACGACGGGAAGATCGAGGATACAGAGGCTAGTCCCTTGTAAGGATTCCTTTTTGGTCCTTCCCAGTCCTCCATGGCCACAGACCGCCCCTACCTAACAGAACAGACGAACTTTGGTCTTCAGAAATTTTCATATGTTAATGTTTTGACTTGTCATGTTTTGATGGGGTTTTGTTCACTCTTTTGGGAAGCCCCTTCCTATGAACCACTCCAGATAAGTCTCTCATCCAAGGGCCCTAATGTCAGTCCTCCTCACCAACGGGGCTTTGTGAGCCCTACATACACAACTGTGGAGGTACTTGCCCAATCTTTCATAGCATGCTTTCCTCCCCTTACCCATGGCAACCAAGATCGTTCGTCTCAATGTGCGAGGTCTCAATAACCCTATCAAGAGGACGGCCGTTCTTTCCCTGTTGGAGAATGCTCAGGGTGACATATGCCTACATATTACAAATTACGGCATCAATGTTGGTCACCAGGGAGGGGGAAGACAGGGGGCATGGCCATTTTCCTTTCCAAACAAGGGTCGACTGCTAGCACTTCGAGTCAAATGGGTACATTTCACCTCACTGCAACTTCGATATACTCCCCAAACGAGCAGCAGGAGTCCTTTTTGATAGATGCTCTAGCCAGTGCTCTCCACACCCCAGATGCAGCGGTAGTGGTGGGTGGGGACTTGAACATTGTGATGGACGTGGAGAGGGACCGTTCAGGCCTTGGATCCGGTAACTCGGGGGCTCTCTCTCCTGGGGGACAGGAGGGGTTGGATGAGTGCAGGATGCGTGATGTATGGCGATCGCAACACCCAGACGTCCGAGACTATACCTTTTATTCTGCGGCCCACAAGACCTATGCCAGCTTAGACCATTTCCTAGCTTCCCATCGGCTTGGGAGCGCGTAATCGCTTCTACCATAGAGCCTCGCTTGCTATCGCACCATGTACACATAACGATGACCCTCCGCACTTCAGTCCCCTCCATGCAAATTCCTCCTTGGTGCCTCCGAGAGACACTTTTGCAGTCAAAGGCATCAGTCACTGCACTAAAAAAGACCATACAAGATTACCTAGCACTTAACGACACCGGCTCCACGGCAGTGTCCTCGCTTTGGGAGGCCTTTAAAACTGGTGGCCCGGGGGGCTCTCATTGCGAAGGCAGCATACGACAATAAGTTGAGGAAAACCAAGAGGGGTGAGCTGGAAAGGTCCATGCTCGAATCGATACACAAGCGCACCGTCCCCCTGGATTTGGAGGCAGCTGGAGAAAGAGCGTCTACAACTTAAACGCCTTGACCTAGATAGGGCAGAGCATGCAATGCTATGCCTCAAACATAAATTCTACTTGGGAAGCAATAAGGGAGGACGCATGCTGGCACACCGTCTCCGTAGCAAACAGTTTGCACAGTCTGTCAAATCGGTCCAGACAGGCTCGGGGGCTGTGGTGTCCGATGTACATAGCATTGCAGATGCCTTTCAGGATTATTACGCGGGGCTGTATATGCGCGAGTCTGCTGGCCTGGCAGACCCCCATCCATATTTAGCAGTGGCTGCGATCACCCCCTCTCCCCCGTCAGAGGCTGAAGATCTAGACAAACCCATACGAACTGAGGAGGTGATCTCGGCGATTTCTCCCTTAAAGCCCCTGAAGTCGCCTGGCCCTGACTGGTTTAGTGCGGCATTCTATAAGACCTTTTGCACGGAGCTCGCCCCTATACTCACTAGCTTATTCAACTCATTCGCTGATATGGGCACCCTTACTGAGTCAATGCTTCAAGCCTTAATTTCAGTCATCCTGAAACCTGGTAAGGACCCTAAGCAGTGCAAGTAATACCGCCCTATTTTGCTCCTGAACATCGACGCAAAGTTGTTTGCCAGTGTGCTAACCCACCGCCTTAATCTCCTGATGCCTGGCCTCATAGACCCTGACCAGGCAGGGTTTATTCCCGGTTGTCAATATGGGGACAACGCTAAACTCATTTGTCATCTGATTGACAAGGTGCAGCGGTCCCGGGAAGAAGCCCTATTGCTAGCAGTGGACGCTCAAAAAGCGTTTGATAGAGTGCCCTGGCCCTATCTCTTCACAACTCTCAAGCACTTTGGCTCGGGCTTGCGTTTTAGGAATTGGATCAAGAGCATTGATAACTCCCCCCAGGCGGCGGTCCGCGTGAATGGTGTGAGCTCTCACTGCTTTACTATTGAAAGGGGCAAGCGACAAGGCTACCCGCTCTCGCCACTTCTTTTTGCTCTGTACATGGAGCCTTTTGCGCAGAGACTTCGAGATAATCATGGGGCCGAAGGTATCCGATTTGGAGCTGATCGACACCTTATCAGCCTTTACGCGGACGACGTTATCTTCTTTCACTCAACCTCTGGTCTCTCTCCCGACTATTGTTGCGGAGCTCCGGGACGGTCTCGGGGTTCAGCGTAAACATGCAGAAGTCACACATCCTGAAACTAAGCGCCGCCCCTAACTCTGAATTGGCCCTACGTTCCCAGTTTGACTTTCAATGGGTCACGGATGACCTCCCGTATCGAGGATTGTCCATAAGCCGGAGCCTCCCCAAAACTGCTGAGACCAATTATTCAAATCTCCTCTCCCTGATCCGTAAAGATTTGACACAGTGGCACCGACTTCCACTCTCTTGGTTGTGCAGAATTGCTGCTGTAAAAATGAAGGTTCTTCACAGAGCGCTCTATATATTTCAAACCCTTCCCTTGGCCCCACCAATTGGCATGATCCACACCCTCCAAATGAGATTGAGCGCTTCATATGGGGGAAGATGAAACCTAGGTTGCAGAAACAACTTCTACAGCGTTCAAAACAAGAAGGTGGGCTTTCGGTGCCCAATCTGTCCCGCTACTACCAAGCCGTGCAACTGCGCTATTTGGTAGAATGGAATCGCCCCTTGACTGAGAAGCATTGGGTCTTCATGGACGAAACAGTTACAGGTTCACATATATGGAGGGAAGTCTGGCTGCCTCGGCCACATATAGTGTGGGGGCTTTATTCCTCCCCTGTGACACGCCAAGTCTGGAACAGGGCAGCAATTGCAGCGGGCCTCACCACATCCCCCTCGCCCATGACGCCTCTGTTTGCTAATCCGGACTTTCCGCCAGGCAAGTGTCCGCACACTGCTAAACGTTGGATTGCAGGCGGATGCAAGCGCATAGAAAGCCTCTTTGATCATAATGGCCCCATCCCTTTTGACCACTTAAAAACAGATTATGCCCTGCAGGAGTGGACCGATTAACTCTCATGCAAATGACGCACTGGTTGCGCGCCCCCGCCATATGGCCGAGAGTGGAGAGACTGATGACAGCTTTTGAGAAATGGCTGTTTCTCAAGTCCGATGACAAGACGCTTATCACAGAGATCTACCGACACATCTCAAAGACGGCGCACAAAGGCAAATCCCCGGGACAGATCTGCTGGGAAATGGAACTAGGCCGTACACTAGCAGATAAAGAGTGGGAAGACATTTGATATATAACACACCACATGGCTCACACCTCAGGGCACACTGAAGCGGCCTATAAAATCACTTCTTATTGGTATTCTACCCCCTCTCGCATACAGAAATGGAATGAACAGTGCGATGGTCTGTGCTGGCGGGGCTGTGGGAACCCAGGGGCGTTCATCCATCTTCTGTGGCTTTACCCGAGGCTACAGAGATTTTGGGACCAAGTCCTGAATGACAGTCTATTTGATACCACAATCCCCAGATTCCCCGCCTATACGCTGCTGGGGCTCTCCAACACACTTACATTTCCACTCCATTCCGTTAAAGGAAGGCAGATGGCCCTGGCATTAAATGCTGCCCATAGAGTGTTGCTTGCTAGCTGGGGCACAGATAAAGTTCCCGACCATCAACAGCGGCTTCATCAACTTTGGTCACTGCTGGGCATGGAGCAGCTGTCTGGCGACAGAAGTAGATCCCTCAGCATACACTAAAATCTTGGCCCCCTTTATCACTATCCTCTCCGTTGAGTTCAGGGAGCTGACTTCCTAATTATTTACGTAGCTTGTGTTTGATACCTGAGACTTCCGACGGTGGTTAGATGGTGGCAGGGTCGCAGAGTGGCCCGGACTTTTAACATATTTCCAACGCACGCATTTCGCCTGGTTTAGTAGATGGTTCATTAGGAAGGGGGTAGGGTGCGGGGGTCGTTTATTCCATTTTCACTTTTTGGATGTGTTTTGATGTTCCTTAGTTTTACACACACCTAAGCGACTGTACTTGCAGTATCTGGTAATTGCTAGCACTGTTCGAGGGAGAGCCCGATTGGGGCCGTCTCTGGACAGGACGAAACGCACATGCGGTATATGTCAATAGTATGCATCCTACCCTGTGACGCGGCCGGCCCATTGCAGGTTGTAGGCGGCATGCTGTGTAACTCCTATCCCCCGAAGTGTGCTGCTACCTTGATTTGTGCCGACACGGTAGGCCTCTTGTTGTAGATATTCCAGTATGAGGCCGCCTCACACATTATTCGCTGAGCAAAACATCTAGACGATGCACTATACTATTGCCTGATCATGATTCTCTGTGACAGACTTCGCGGCCGGCCCGACTGGGTTGTGTAGGCTGCATGCTGTGTAATTGTTTCTCTGCTTCTTCTTGATAATAAAAAAGGGATTTGATTCTAAAAAAATAAAATTAAAAAAAAAAGTCCCATCTTGATTGAGCTGTCATCTTTCTCCCAAATGACTTTGCAGTAAGATGTGGAAAATGTCACTTTTTCTAGAAAGGAAGACTAACAAACATATGCATGCGTTCACTGAGTCTTCTGTATCACATTGTGTCCTAAATATGGTTTATAAAAAATATCATTCTATTATATGTAGATTTTCTATTAAATCCAGTGGGGAAATATTATTGCAGATGATATTTAGGATTTAATATTTTGTCTGCCATTGACTTTCCAGTACCACACAAACTTTGTATGTGCTTCAGAAGGAAGCGAGTTTCCTTTAGTCCAGGCGGGTAACGCCCATTGGGCTAAAAGGGCTTCAGCCCCTTCCCCCCCCTGCTGTGTGACATAACCGGGGCTGCTGCAGGTTCAGAAGACGAGCATGCAGGTTTCTCCAGCTGCCGTGTGCTGGGCTTTTGCTGAGGCCTCACAGTGAGCTTGACTTTGGCTCCACCAGTGCAGCTGAAGTTGCACCAGTGTAGACATTGCACTAGTGGAGCACACACACATTCTTATTAAAGGGATTTAAAAAAATGTTGTGAGATGTACATTATGTTTAGCATGTTATTAATCCTCAGAAATGACCTTTATTCACTTTCCACCATTTTTGAGTGTTTTGGAGCACTTTTAAGCACTGGTGCAGTTTTGGGATTTTGATTATTTTGATCAGAGGTACTCCTAAAGTGTTGAAAATTCATTTGGGGATGTAATCAAGATACGACAATTGCACCTTTATAGTTTTTAAATGAATAAACATTATTACAATTTTTTACTTCCATAAGGGGGGGGAAAGGTTAAAATTTTACCCGATTCAGAGTTCCATTACCCCGGGTACAAAAAGATACCTTTTATCCCTGAATTTTGTTTTGATAAGGGATACTCCTAAAGTGTTAAATTAATTTTAGAGCTAATCAGGACACTGCTGTTGCTCCTATATAGGGGCCGATTCTGATGCGGGTTGGAAAAGCTTCCCGACCGAATCGGTTGGGAAATGGTGTCCGACCCACTCGGATCGGGAAAGTCCGACCGGCGGAGTAGGATGCATCCGGATGCTTCCAGATACGATTTGGTTGAACTCCCATTGACTTCAATGGGAACATTTGTTCCTAACCGCATCAGAATTGGGCCCCGGTCGGGAAGACACGTTCCCGATCCGATTTGGAAGGAGCAAATGCCGTTAGGAGGCCTTCCTAACCGCATCAGAATCAGGCCCTCGGTCGGGAAGCTTTTCCAACCCGCATCAGAATCGGGCCCATAGTTTTGAAAAGAATAACCAATAAAAAAATAACTTCTAGAAGACTGGTTCAGGCTGAAATTTTGCCCCAGTCAGAGTTCTATGACCTTGAGCACAAAAAGTGACTTTTCCCCCCCTTGAACTTAAAAATTGAATTTTCAATGTAAATGCCATACTTAGGGCCTGATTCTGATGCGGGTTGGAAAGCTTCCCGACCGAATCGGTTTGGAAATGGTTTCCGACCCACTCGGATCGGGAGAGTCCGACCGACTGAGTACGATGCATCCGGATGCTTCCAGATACGATTTGGTTGGACTCCTATTGACTTGAATGGGAGCATATGTTCCTAACCGCATCATAATTGGGCCCTGGGTCGGGAAGACACGTTCCCGATCCGATTTGGAAGGAGCAAATGCCATTAGGAGGCCTTCCTAACCGCATCAGAATCAGGCCTGATTGCATCCGGATGCATCGTACTCCGTTGGTCGGACTCTCCCGATCCGAGTGGGTCGGAAACCATTTCCAAACCGATTCGGTCGGGAAGCTTTTCCAACCCGCATCCGAATCGGGCTCTAAGTGTTTAGCATGTTATTAAGACTTGTAAAATGATTCTGTATTGATGTACACCCATTTTGTGGTATTTTGAGCACTTTCATATGCTGAAGTTGTTTAAGAATTTTAATATTTCTTTGATAAGGGACACTCCTAAAGGGTTAAAATATTCTAAGAGCTAATCGGGACACTGCCATTGCTCCTATATAGTTTTTAATTAATAAACCATAAACGAAATTGACTTCCATAGGAAGTTGGAAGGTTGAAATTTTTACCCAGTCATCAGAGTTCCATGACCTCTGACAGAAAAGTGACTTTGACCACTGAACTTGAAAATGAAATTTATTAGTAAAATAAGTAAACAGAGCCTCCTTTTAGGGCCTACGGACCTGTCCCAGAAAATATAATTTATATATACAAGTTTTAGGACAGTAAATCACACAGGAAGAATTCCATCCACATCTATTTGATGGAAAATCTAAAATCTTACCCGACTCAGAGTTCCATTGCCTTGGGTACAAAAAGTGACTTTGTCCCACTTGAACATAAACACCTCAAAAAGTCACAAATAAGAGTCAAACAGGTACCTGGAAGCTAGAAATGGGTCATAGACACCCCTATCATGTCATCTGAGTTATAATATGGGGGTGCTGGTGTCCACAGGAACCCACAAACAGTCATGAGGGTTGATACTGAAAATGAGCAAAACTTGATAGAAGTGAGGGCTTAGTCAAGGCCATTAACCAGTCAGTAGTATGACTCATACGAGTAGACTTTCCAACCATGCTCCCTAAGCTGTGCTCCCAAGTAGACTCTAAAAGGTCTCCTGAGAATACACCCTCTGGGGAATAGGGTTTTGGATGAGAGAGAGTGATGATATTTACGTGGCTTCTAGTGTCTCAACTCTCACAGGTATCAACTGGTGAATCTGGCTGTTCTTCATCTTCAGAAGACTTGGAGGATTCTGGTTTGGTTTTAACCACACTGGGATTCTACTGAGGCTCTGGTATTTGTTTCTTACTTCAGAAGGTTTCATACCATAGGACAACATAACATTAGATCAATCTTTTGAATAGCATCAAAACAATTCTCCATACAGAAGCATTCTACTTAAATTGACTTAAAATAATTCAACTCCATTAGCACACGATTTTTTGATTGAACCTCTAAACTCCTACATTTTCTTTGAACTTCTGCCTGATGTTCAAAACAAAAGGATATTAATTTGAGATCTGAAATTTAAAAAATGTTCTAGTAAACAATTAGTTCCCTAGTAAACTCCTTTACATGGCTAACACCCTTTGGTGAATTACAGTTTGCTAGATTTCTAGAAACCAGTCCTTTTTGAAGAAACGATAGGCCAAACTATCTCTAATCAAGAGTTCCAAAATTATTCCGTTTGTTAAATCCAAAGTCATGAGAGGTATAAGGTTTCCCACCAATGGGGTCTCTTGATTTCGTTAGGGTTCTAGGTCTTGATCAGTGTCTCGTTTTGTTTGCCTGTTAGTAAAATGAAAGTCTGAACTTATCTTCTTATGTTGTTTTCTTTCAGGTGTTTTCTTGGCGAGTTCCAGAAGAGACTCCTATGGTGAAGAGGATCAATGATGCTGCGGCGCCAGGAAGACCAAGGAGCACTGCACTGAAACCAGGAATCACCTTCTCTGCAGGTAAGTCATGTTGCAGGGCCAACCACTCTGCACAAGACTTGGGAAGCCAAGTGTTGCTTCCAGAAGGGGTAGGGTATTTATACCCAGCAAACAAGATGGCTGCCTGGTTGCCTAACCTCTAAAAATCTTGCGCGATCTCCAGAGGTTATGGAACCAAGGCCGGTGAAGCTGAGGGTGGACCAAAAACAGGATCTCAGGGAGGGGGCCAAACTACTGGGCATAAAACATTTTAAAAAAGGAAATAGGAGCAGGGAGGGGGTCAATCAACAAATGGGCACGGGACTGAATTGGAGGAAGGGGGTTATGGAACCATATTTAGTACAAATGGTTAATTATCCAACAAACAAGGGTCCATTAGGTAATCGGATTCTTAAGCAAGATGATTCTTTCAGGTAGCACAATGATACGATTGGCATATCATGACAGACTTTTGAGGATTTTTGCTAATTTTTCAAATAGCTTAGGAAGGATATCAGACACACTTTTAGAGTGCAAAAGACCCAAATACATTTGTTAGAAAGCTCAGATCTGATGCTCTCAAGGAGTTTATGTACCTTTGGGACTATATTAAGTGTTTTTTCACCTCCAGGTAAGGGAAAACCTGAAATCTTACCCTACTTTGGAACACAAGACAAGGAATCTGAATATATACAGACGGGTAAGGGGGGGGTGTATGTAGCTAGAGCTAGGACAAAGAAAGCAAGAATATGGTAAATATGCACACAACCATGACAAGTCTTTAAGTAGGTAGGGAGAACCCCAGAATTCAAGGAGTTCGCAAGGAAGCCAAAGTCATTCTCCCATATCACAAGAAGAATCAAATATAGAGTCTGTCTCTGTCAATGCTCAAGTGAGGGCATAATAAGGACAAAGACAAGCCTTTCCTTCAGAATGACTCAAACCCACCAAACAAATGTTTGGTGGCATGCTTCATCGTAGAGTCCCCCGATACAAACATATTGGGGACATGCTGCAACGCTTGACTACAAGGGAGCACAATTTCATCCAAAAAGGTAAATGAGGGAGGGGATTAAAAAAGTGAATTAAAATTGCTTTTGAAGTACCACATTGCTAATTTATTCTGGGGTTTTGATCAACAAGGTTAAAAAGTTTGGGGAGACAGATGACATAGAACTGCAATCATCCCGCTATCCTGGCCTACGTAATTCCACCAATCCCCCAAGGTGATCATAAGGACCTCAAGATCCCAATGGTTCTCTCTAAGGCACCTAGTTACTAATTCTTTCAGCCTTACATAAACACGTGCTCGCACTTACTACACATATATAGAAAGTATTACCTGCCGGGAGTGAATACATTGTGCATTCTTGTATTGAGTGTGAATAGTCTGTCCCTGACTGAACATTGACTGGGACATACTCTATTTTTGGTTCTACTTGGCATTTGTATCATGCATTTACCTATATTCAAAAACAGCAGAACATGAATTATATTGTCTGTATAGTGTAAAGTTCGCACTGCACATCATGATAATGTAAAAAGCACACTGTTATGTGTACTGATATAGTTTTGCATAATTTTAAAATAGCTCTCACTGGATATCAGATTCATATTTTGAGTACATGGTACCTAAATACACTTGCTGTAAAGATCAGATCTGATACTAAAAATGTACCTTTTCGACTATTTAAAATTACATTATTTTTTTTAGATGAGGTTGAGCAGAACTTGATACCTTGATAATTGGTCACACTGCCTAACCTGCATGCAAAAGTTATAAAGGGTCCTCAGCCGTAGCATGCGTCATCATTGGAACCCTCACCCAGAAAGATTATTCTCCTGGGTTAGCTCAGCCAGACACCTGCGAGCTCTTGATGCTGTAGGGAATAACAATTACAATTATCTAGGGTGTAACCAAAATGAATTGATTTAATGATGGCCACCCTGATAATGTTAAAAATCCCTTCAATGCATCAGATCTGAGATTTTTAAAACGTGTTGTGCTCATGTATCTAACCAAACTAAGTCTTCTCCCCTAAATGATTTACTTGATACTCCATAATCAAACGGCTCTTCTTCAATGTGAATATCTCTTAATGCAGTGAAAATAATTATGTTGCATACTGCTAAATACAGTAATGTTACGTGATTAGGCTTAATGTTGCACATTTTCCGTGAATGATTTATCAGCTGCCCCATTGTTTACTTTTTTGGGTGGCATACACAGGGCACTGTTTTTGTATTGACATGCCACTTCTTACCTGAGGGTTCCTGAAAGAAGAATAAGTATCCCATCTCTTCTTGCGACTCTTGCATCATATGATTCCCTTTCTCTGCTGTGATTACCATCCCATGTTAATCGCAAATGATCTCTCCTTTTTTGAAGACTCGTGTAGAGAGGACTTTCTTTCCCTTTATGGCATTAGTTGTGACATGGAGTGCTCTCCATGACTGGCTATACACCTAGGATGCTACTTATAGATTGCTGACGTCCCATTTTGTAGTTGCTGTAGGAATCCAGCTCTCACTGATGTCTTGTACTCGTGGCAGATTCTTGCTCCACTCCATTTTCTTGTAGAAACGGCTGATTTGATGTTCTGTTGGCTGTAGTCTCGTAAAGTGCTCTGCAGAAAAAAAGGCAGTACTTCAGTGTCATTTAACATTATATAATTTTACATCATATATACACCCTGTTCATAAAATTCTATCAAAAGTCAGACACTTACTCTGTACTTCTTCCTTTCTCAATGTTTATTGCAAGATTCTCGAAGTGCGATAGCAGTACTGTGCATGCTTTCCAGCCAGTGCAACACTGACCTTTTTTTTTTCGGCAGTTACCCATTCAGAGTGTTGGAGGAAATTCTTCCAGCATTCTTTTAAGAGCTGATGCATCATCAATTGTAGGGTAATAGTACACTGCTGCCGCAATTCTTGATTGTTGTTCTGAGTGACCATTTTCCCTGGAAAATACAAATATCCATTTAAGAAAGATACCCTTAAGGAAAAAATACATATTTTGGTAAAAGCTCTAGCACAAATTTGTTATAAATTATTTATATATATATATATATATTTATTATCTACTGGCGGTCGCCAGTAGATAGTTATAGTTACAACCTATTATCCATAGGAAATCCGCGACATTCTATTTGAAATAACTCTCTTGCCGGTTGACGTATCTTCGCAAAATTTTCAAACTTTGTGGGGCGCTCCGGTCCGCTCCTACCCTGAAAGTCTCGGGGGGATTCGTCAAGCGGGGGCCGAGAAAAAAGGGGGGTCCCAAAACGTGTTTTCCCCATGCAATTTTCCATAGGAAACTTTAGACACGGCTACAGCCCGAACTGCTGAACGGAATTACACCAAATTTGGCAAAGAGGTAGTTCTTGGTTCAGAAAGAACCCTTTTTGTTAAATGGTGTAAATCCGTTCAGTAGTTGCTGAGAAAATCAAAAGTAAAAAGATAGATATATCTATGGCCGCGTCGGATTCGCGCACCCTCCCGATCACGAGCTGCATGCTAATTGGCTGTCAACACTCCAAATCAGGAAGTGTTGGCAGCCATTTTGTCCCTCGGTAGAACCGAGGGACAAACAAGTGCGCAAAGCGCACAAAGGGGGCAGGGTAGAAACACCCTGACCCCCTAGGTCTGCTCAGGGGGTCCCACAAGGACCCCCTTGGCAAAAAAATATATATTTTTTTTTTTTAAAATCGGCAGGATGCGCTCAGGGTGCGCGAATCCTGCCGAAAAAAAAAAAAATCGAAGCGCGTTCTCCCGCGCTTCGATGTTAATTGGCCCCTGGGTGGGCCAAGTCCCAGGGCATGCTGGGGGGGTTAATTTTATGTGTGGGGGCCTCTAAGGGCCCCCAAGCCCCAGGGACCACCACCCCCGGGGCTTTATGTAGTAATGGTGCGGGAGGGCTCTGAGCCCTCCCGCAGCCCCGGGGACCGCCACCTCCCCGGGGCTTCTTTTTTATTTTTGAAAAACCTTTGTGGGGGCTCCAGCCCCTCACATGCCCCGGGGACCACCACCTCCCGGGGCACTAAGAAAATTACAATGGGGGTCCGTTTTGGACCTCCAAGCCCCGGGACCACCACCTCCCGGGGCTTTCAAAATGTAAGGAGGGGGCCGCGCGGCCCCCCTCCTGGAGCCAGTGGTGGCCCTGGGGACCGCCACCCCCCAGGGCCGGCTCCTGCAGTGTCCCGGGGTGCCTACCCCCGGGACACTGCTGTTTGCAATGACAGGACGGGAGCCTTGCGGCTCCCGTCCTGTCATTGCAAACTGCTTTGGATATTGGAAGAGAGAGCAGGAAACCTGCTCTCTCTTCCAATATCCAAAGCTGATTGCTTTTCCACATGGGGAGCAGCATGTTAGCTGCTCCCCATGTGTAAAGCAATGCCGGCTCCCGTAGGACACGGGGAGCCGGCGGGACTGTGGGGGTTTGGGGACCCCCCACAGTCCCCAACGAGAGGCCAGGCCCCGGGGGATGGGGTCCCCGGGGCCATAAGTGGCCACGGAGGGGGCCACAGAGCCCCCTCCCCAAAGGTAAAAAAGTAAAAAAAAAAAAAAAAGGTGCAAGGCCGGCCCCGGGGATGGGGTCCCCGGGGCCTTAAATGGCCTGAGGAGGGGGCCACGCAGCCCCCCACCAAATAAAAAAAAGAGGCCATGCCCCGGGGGATGGGGTCCCCGGGGCCAATACAGGCCCAGGGAAGGGGGCCACGCGGCCCCCTTCCCGTTTTTGTTTTTTTAATTTTAATTAAAAAGGGTAGGTAAGGCCCTGGGGGATGGGGTCCCCAGGGCCTAAAAATAGGAAAAGGAAGGGGGGCCACACAGCCCCCTTCAGGAAAAAAAAACGATCGGGCCCGCAGGCCCCGCCCCTTCCTTCACCACTCTGCAAACGCGCCCCTGGTGCGTTTGCAGAGGGGGAACGAATTCCCCTTGAATACTGGGGTCCTGGGGCCAACTAGCCCACCAGGAACCTCCAGTATGCGCCAGGGGCTGCCTTGCAGAGAGGTGTACAGAGGCCACGCCCCTTTTACACCTCTCTGCAACGCAGCTCTGTGGCGCTTTTGGAGGTATATGGTGGGCTAGTTGCACCCCAGGGACCCTCAGGATTCAAGGGAGTTAATCCCCGACTTAAAACGCGCCACGGGCGCGTTTGCACAGTGGTGAAGGGAGGGCGGGGCTTCAGGTGACATGTGTGCAAACAGGCCCCGTGGCGCGTTTTAAGATGGGGAATTAAATCCCTTCAATCCTGAGGGTCCCTGGGGCCAACTAGCCCAACAGGTACGTCCAGAAAGCGCCACAGAGCTGCGTTGCAGAGAGGTGTAAAAGGGGTGTGGCCTCTGTACATGTCTCTGCAACGCAGCCCCTGGCGCATACTGGAGGTTCCTGGTGGGCTAGTTGGCCCGTAGGGACCCTCATGATTCAAGGGGACTTAATCCCCCAACTTAAAACGCGCCACGGGGCGCGTTTGCACAGATGTCACCTCAGGCCCCGCCCCTCCCTTCACCATTGTGCAAATATTCCTCTAAAATCAGCCGAAATACGAATTCTGATTTACTCACCTGTTATCAGGAGAGACCTCAGTGCTGCATCTTTCAGCCCAGTACTAATCCTGAAAAGTAATTTTAACCGTACTTACCAGTAACTTGAATTTCCTTCCATAGGCTAACATAGAAGAATTTCCAAGTGAAACCAGTCAAAGTGTGGAGTTTTGGAACTCTAAAATATTCCTCTAAAATCAGCCGAAATACGAATTCCGATTTACTGACCTGTTATCAGGAGAGACCTCAGTGCTGTATCTTTCAGCCCAGTACTGGTCCTGAAAAGTAATTTTAACCGTACTTACCAGTAACTTGAATTTCCTTCCATAGGATATAATTGCCTGCTTTTTGCTGAAAAAGTTTCTAAGTGTTGATTTTTGAAACATACAAATATTCCTCTAAAATCAGCCGAAATACAAATTCCGATTTACTCACCTGTTATAAGGAGAGACCTCAGTGCTGTATCTTTCAGCCCAGTACTGGTCCTGAAAAGTAATTTTAACCGTACTTACCAGTAACTTATATTTTCTTCCATAGGAATCCATTGTCTGGTTTTCAGCAGAAAAGTTTCAAAGTGTCGATTTTCACAAACTACAAATATTCCTTAAAAATCGCCTGTATGACTTAAACGCATTCTTTCAACTGTTTACAGGAGATGCACCAGTGCTGGATCCAGGATCCAACACTGAGTAAGAAAAAGTAACGATAACAGTTTTTACCTGCTAAGTGAATTTCCTTTCATTTGAGATGTCATCAGTGATGTCATCAGTGATGTCACTGACCATGTCATGAGTGATGTAATATGTGACGTCATCAGCAGTGCATTGCGGGGGCGCGAGTTATAGTTAGCTGAACTAACTATAACGGGGGAATTTCACGGGTTTTGTACGAGTGCAATGTCCAACTAACTATAACTGTCCCTAAAACCTATGGTTTTTTCAGTGAATTTCAAAGGTTTTTTAAATGCTAATTTCTAACTATAACTTATCTGAAACCTATGGTTTTTTCAGTGAATTTCAAAGGTTTTTTAAATGCTAATTCCTAACTATAACATGTCTGAAACCTACGGTTTTTTCAGTGAATATATATATATATATATATACCAATCGAAACTGCTCCCAGTAGAAGACACCACACGCAACGTTCAGTTTACCCTTTTATTCGGAAGGAGCAGCAGGCTGAAACAGGTCCTCGCAACTTCAGTGTACGCCGTATCTGCCATACGCGTTTCGGAAATCTCTTCCTTTCTCACTGGCTGGCGTTAGAGGGGAAAGGAGCAGCTTACACGTTCTCAGGTGATGTTCAATATTTAGTCCCGCCCCACTGGGCGTGTGCTCGCTGTGCACTCTGGATAATGCAGTCCTTTAGCAAAATTAATGCCCATAATGAGCCGCTGATCCCTGCCCTCCACAATTATAATCCCGTTGGGTCGTTGTTGGAACCAGTCCCGCCTGCCGCTTAGTAACGCCCAACCAAACAGGTACGTTGCTCAGTTCTCTGCGCCAACATCCTCAGCACACGGACCTGCTTTACATACAGTGGGGTCGTCTTCGTGGTCAGAGCGGACCACAATATATGCCAATCGAAACTGCTCCCAGTAGAAGACACCACACGCAACGTTCAGTTTACCCTTTTTATTCGGAAGGCGGCAGCAGGCTGAAACAGGTCCTCGCAACTTCAGTGTACGCCGCATCTGCCATACGCGTTTCGGAAATCTCTTCCTTTCTCACTGGCTGGCGTTAGAGGGGGAAAGGAGCAGCTTACACGTTCTCAGGTGATGTTCAATATTTAGTCCCGCCCCACTGGGCGTGTGCTCGCTATGCACTCTGGATTGCGAGGACCTGTTTCAGCCTGCTGCTGCCTTCCGAATAAAAAGGGTAAACTGAACGTTGCGTGTGATGTCTTCTACTGGGAGCAGTTTCGATTGGCATATATTGTGGTCCGCTCTGACCACGAAGACGACCCCACTGTATGTAAAGCAGGTCCGTGTGCTGAGGATGTTGGCGCAGAGAACGGAGCAACGTACCTGTTTGGTTGGACGTTACTAAGCGGCAAGCGGGACTGGTTCCAACAACGACCCAACGGGATTATAATTGTGGAGGGCAGGGATCAGCGGCTCATTATGGGCATTAATTTTGCTAAAGGACTGCATTATCCAGAGTGCACAGCGAGCACACGCCCAGTGGGGCGGGACTAAATATTGAACATCACCTGAGAACGTATAGCTGCTCCTTTCCCCTCTAATGCCAGCCAGTGAGAAAGGAAGAGATTTCCAAACGCGTATGGCAGATACGGCGTACACTGAAGTTGCGAGGACCTGTTTCAGCCTGCTGCTGCCTTCCGAATAAAAAGGGTAAACTGAACGTTGCGTGTGGTGTCTTCTACTGGGAGCAGTTTCAATTGGTATATATGTATATATATATATATATATATATATATGTTTAGTCAGCATCCGCGCAGTTTAATCAACAGCATCCCCTATGGTGAACTACTGAGACTTAAACGTAACTGCTCCCATTCTGAAGATTATCTTAAGGCTGAGAGGGTGTCTCAACAGATTCAGGGAAAGAGGATATCAAAAGAAAGTACTGCAGGGTGCCGCAGAAAAGGTCTACTTGAGAGACCGGCAGGAGCTACTAACCCGTAAACCGGTAAGTGGCATGGACGATGACACACCGACCGTCAGGCTGATACTCAGCTTCTCGGCTGAATCCCAAAGGATCAGGGACCTGGTCCAAAAGTATTGAGGCGTGTTTCAGACAGATGGTGTGATTGGGCGGCTATTGCCTAATAGACCCGACATAACCTACAGAAAAAGTGCATCATTGAAGGATATTCTAATACATAGTCACTTTTTAGACGAACCCTCTACCAGAAGAACAGCAATCACAGGATTCTTTCCTTGCACTACCTGCAAGGCGTGCAAGAACAGTACTAAGGTCAAAGATTATCATGTCCCAGGGAAGAAGGCAAGACGTTGCATCAACAAACTACTAAACTGTAATTCAAACTTTGTAGTGTACTGCTTGGTGTGTCCGTGCGGTCTCCAATATATTGGAAGTCCAATACACCCAGCGGAGAAACGGATATTGGAACACGCATGGGCGGTCACCAACCGTGATAATTCATACACGGTGGCCAGACATTTTGCCGAAACCCATAATGCCAGGAGTGACAAACTGTTACTTCTGCCTGGATCAGGTCCCACCGAAAGAGAGGGGGGGTGATTGAGTCAGGCTCCTTAGACAGCTGGAGGCAAAATACATAGTTGAGCTGAGAACTCGTACTCCCTGGGGTCTGAAGAGCGAGGAAGAACTTTAGTCCTACATTGGCTGAGAGAGTAGTCCGTTAGTTATCTTATCATGTAGGGTGGACACTCTAGTTGACTAGGGGCCCATTCAGGGCGCAATTTGTTTGTAGGCTCCCCAAATGTGAAGCTTAGACTTTGACATGCAAATCTTAACATTGATATTTCTGCATATTGAGCTTTAATCAATTATTGTATTGTATTTTTGTTTTGTTTTTATTATTGTTGTGGCTAACATGAGTTTGACTTGTCACTGTGACATTTAGAGATGGCTGACAATTGCAATATATTTTTGCCACTTTGATTAAGCCCATTCAGGGCAAGCTAAAATGGATGAATTGAGGAATCATGTGATATGTGGTTTAATAGCGCTTGAATTTGACCCACAATGGATTTCTCTTGTATTTTATTTGGTTCCAAGTTTTGACCAAATGGATTTAGGCAATGTGTATATTTGTAATGGTCACAGCGACGTTCCGAGATGGCCGACAATGTTATTCAATTCACCACCCGTTTGTTTTGGTCCTTTTATTGTTTTTATTAAGCCGCTATCCAATGAATTTGTGCAATGTTCTAAGGTTCAATTTCATGAGCAGTAAACTGACATTGACGAAGACCAGGTGGCTGAAACGCGTTTGTCATTTTGTTTTCGAGTGGCTTGAATAAATATTGAATTACCAGCCTGAGTGCGCAGCTTTGTCTTCGTACCATTGGTGTGATTTACTTCACGAGACCGCCTTTGTGAGCTGCGGCACCCGCTGTGTTGAGAGGGGTAATTTCAAGGCGGTAAACGTGTTGGGAGATGTGTGTGTATATATATATATATATATATATATATGTATGTATATATATATATATATGTATATATACTGTTCTTCTGTTTACATATCTTTGGCTTGGGTGATGCTGGTTACTCTGTTCTCACTGGAACTAAAATAAAATAGAAATGTGTCAGTGTTCTGTGAAATAGCTTGTCAAATTTAAATTATATCTTTAAACAAGTTACATACTTAAGGTTGTAATTGGTCAGTTTTTCCAGTAACCTGGAAGAATTTGGCATTTCACAGCTTCTTTTTGTATTGCCCCTGGATTGTTTTATATCCTACAGGACATTTACTTTCTCTTGGCCACATAAATGTGTAACTGCAGCATCTTTGAAGATTTTTATGACTTCTTTTCTCTTCAGTGTTGGTAATTTGTATCTGTAAGAAAAATAAAGATTTTTCAAATTGGCTCAGTTATTCAAAAGCTTAGGCTTCAAGGAGCCTCTGTTATTATGGCACATATGCCTAACTTCTTCATTCAGTAATTAATAGTCTAAAAAGCTAAAGCTACAAATGAGGGTAGACACAGTTATTCCACGAACATCAAGTTAAAAGTGTTGTAAAGAATTAAACAATAATTACTATAATCCCCCTTCAACACTATGGGCCCGATTCTGATTCGGGTTGGAAAAGCTTCCCGACCGAATCGGTTGGGAAATGGTTTCCGACCCACTCGGATCGGGAAAGTCCAACCGGCAGAGTAGGATGCATCCGGATGTTTCCAGATACGATTTGGTTGAACTCCCATTGACTTCAATGGGAACATTTGTTCCTAACAGCATCAGAATTGGGAACTCGGTCGGGAAGACACGTTCCCGATCCGATTTGGAAGGAGCAAATGCCGTTAGGAGGCCTTCCTAACCGCATCAGAATCAGGCCATCGGTCGGGAAGCTTTTCCAACCCGCATCAGAATCGGGCCCTATATTGTGAGCAAGACATAACGACTGGACTGAATCTCGTTAAATGTACATTACATGAACATAATTCATAGTATAATTGAATAATATATGCTCGGTGACAATCATTCTAAGCAAATACTATATTTACCTTTTAATTAACCTGTTGACATTCTCTGTAGCGTTGCTGGAAACAAAAAAGTAAATCTTTTGCAGAGCTGCTCCATCAGTGCCTTACTATTCTTCTGCATTCTGGGACATAGCATTGTGAAATATACATGAAACCACTAAAAAGAAATTGAATATTCAATTACTATGCATTAAAAAAATTAAAATATAATGTGTTCATGATACTGTGAATTCAGAGATGAAATAAAAATATATCCATGTAAAGGATTTACCCTGTCATCCAAGTAGAAGTTTAAACAGCCATCTTATTTTAATGGTCTGTATTATAGCAAAAGTACTAACCTATTATTCAACCGCATTTAAAGTAAATTTATTTTCTCGCTTAGGGCCTGTCTTTTCTGTAAATGGTATTATGGCAAATTTCATACCATCCTCAGTCTGATGGGTCCGTTCAACCTGTGAAAATAAGGTTTTGTTTATCATGAACATGTATGAGCATCTCCAATAAATGCAATTTTAAATTGGAAATAAACGGGTAATGTGTATACTTACAATAAAGTTTTGACAAATATTTCCCAAGTAGATATTTTGAAGAGCAATATTGCTTCCAAATAAAACACAACCTCGAAGTGCTCCTGACTAGTTCATTCACTGTTGCTGGTCACTTTTTTGGATAACGCTGATGAAATCCTTCTTTGCCACCTTCAAAATCGTGAGATTTGCCGGCATCTTCACTTCACATCTGTGTCTTTTGCAGCTATGGTAAATTGAGAATTAATTTGGTTAACTGTTTGAAACAAAAACCCATTGTATAAAAGTCAAAACAGCAGTGTTACAACTACATTCCTTGAAGTGCACCACATTGCATATTCTCTTCTCCGAACTGTTGTTCTTCTTCAGGTTCTGCTTCACTTGCTTGGAAAATTCTACAAGTCAGAAAACTTGAATTGAGGAACTGTGCAAGTTATATTACAATGTTTCCTTGTGACTGTAAGGAAGTGGATGCATATCAAAGTCCAACAACATGTTAAAAGTGTGGTGTGACTTTGAGATTATGAGCATAAAACAATATATAACAGACAAAATAGCAAATATTCGAAAAATGTATTTTTTCCTTGCAATGAAATTGACTTTTCAGGCTCTCCAGCAATAAAGCATCCACTTGACTCGAGTAGAGTGATTACGTTTCTCCTGTTTGTTTCATCACAGAGAACCTGAACATTCTCGTATTGGAACACCCTTCCATGCTGAAGATGGGAAACATCAAATTCCTTAGCTTCTTTCACAGCTGTCTCTGTAGCCTCTAAGGAGCAGCTCTTCATACATCTTCTCATCAAGTGAGCAGCTAGGTAGAATGTACGTTTTAAGCAAATCCTGCAACTAAGGGGGATACGCATGTTTCTGGAAAACAAATGTGATTGTATTAAGCATTGTCCATGTTTTAGGTTTAAAAGCATTCAGATATAATAGCTGCCAATTTAAATATTTCAAACACAGGCTATGCAGTCTTTTGAATGACGCCTCTAAAAGCAATTTTTTGTGCTGTAGGTGAAATAAAGCATGTTTTAAATATATGAAATATGTTACAGCGAAAAAATAAATACGAAGGTAATCTTAACGACAAGAAGGGAACACCTTGGCTCTAAACCCCTGTGACCGTCTGTACTTGGCAGAGCTGTAGAAGTACTGAATTTTAGTGTAGAATAAGCCTGGTACTTATACAGGCATCCAGGAGGTGCACTGCTTCCAGTGATTCAATTGGCTCTTGATAATGGCTTGAAGGAGGATTTCACACCAGATACATGCCTCAGCAGAAAGACCACACAGCCAAAGCAGTTTCAAATATTTAAGTTATGTTTTCTAAAGTAAACCTTCAACTACAATATAGGCTTCTGTTAATACTACTTACATCGAAGTGTAACTGGGAAAGATGTATATTTTAAATCCAGATTATGTTCATTACATTTACATTTTCCTGCAGAATTTCCAAAGAACACAGTACTTTTTACATACTAACTCAATAACCATACTTGCTAGAGAACTTACTTTCAATTTCCTTATCTTCACAGGATCAGTCTACCCTGGTGTAGCAATTTTCATACATTTGCAATATAGTTAAGGGGTCGGATATATTTTTGAATATATAGTTCGTATTGTACCTTTTATATCCTAACTCAAGAACCAAAGTAGCTAGAGACTTGCTTTAACTTTCCTTATCTTCGCAGGGTCAGTCAACCCTAGTGTGCCTCTCTTCATACATTTGGCACATAGCTAAGCGGTTAGATTTATTTTTTAATATATAGTTTGTTTTGCTTTTTAAATGCAAAGACAGCGAAGGACACTGTACCTTTTTATATCCTAACTCCAGAACCAAGTAAGCTAGAGACTTAGTTTAATTTCCTTATATTCACAGGATCAGTTTGCCCTAGTGTGCAAATTGTTATACATTTGGCGTTTCCCTAAGTGGGACGAAGTTGTGTGAATATAAAGTTGATTTTACTTTTTAACAGCAGTCACTTCATAATGATCAGTCAGGAACTATGATAGACACATAATTTAAACTGCATTATATGGGTGAGATCAGCCTCCCCACCCCCATAATGAGGTTATTTTCATGCCTTTGGCATTAAAATGTATGCTCAAATTCATAAGTCTGGAACTACAAAAGATCATTCAAACTCCATATACATGCCAAGATCAGTCCACCCATCTGTGTCCGTTTCAATGCCTATGGCATATTTTCTGGACTTGATACAACTTTTAGCTGTTTAATACAATATTTGTTTTAAATGTTCAAGGGGTGTGTTTGCAGGTGGCTGTTTGACCTGAATGGGCCTACCTTTCCTTCTGCCAGTTGGGACCTGCCTGTCATGTCAGGTCCTGAGCAGAAGGATTAGGAAAAGGTCACACTTGATGCTTACAGAGCACAACCAAAGTTAAACCTGACTGTCAACAAGTAAATGTATTACAGACATATAAATAATGCTGTCTATATCTTTTATTATTTCTATGTGTTTATACATAGTGTTTAGAACATTTTAGGACAAAATGTCATTCAATCTATTGCTATTAAATGTCAATCTAAATGTGCAACTTCATTTTCTTTCTTCCTAGCAAAGTCAATCGCATTCCTCTTGTTTGCATTAAATGTTTCAAAAACTGTGCAGTTGCCACTTCACTTGTCCAGGGCCTGCATGAAGGGAAGCACTCCTGTAAGAAATTGGAACAGTAGTCAAAGAAGCTAGATCATCCATGATTGATCATCTTGCGAAGGGAAGAATCTACAATTATGAGAATCTCAAGCTTCTTTTCAATGAAGAGGCCCTGAAAACTAAAACTGCTATCAAAATGTTGGAAACAAATGGTTGTTTAATTATTGGAAAGCCTGTTAACCCCTTCGATGCGCGTGACGAGCTCAGCTCGTCATGCTGCGCGGTAGCGCTGTGCGCATGACGAGCTGAGCTCGTCACGACCACACCCGCGATCGGAATGTCCAGCACACGAGAGGAATTCCGATCGCGGTCAAGGGGTTAATCCAGTTGCTGTGTGAGTAAACAATTTTTTGTCATTATTGTTAATTTGCTATAATCATTTAACTCTTTAAACATTATCAATTGTTATATTTCCTCTGTTTCACTAACAAACAATTTAACTCTTGGGAGGGTCTCTATTCTATCCATGCATTTTGTTGTAACCTTGTGAGGAAACCTATGTTTTGTTATCTCTTGTATTTGTCCACTCAAGGCTTAAGACTCCAATATAACCCTTCCTTTTCAGACTTCCTGTGCCATCAGAAGAAATGGATACCTAACATCAGAGAGAAGAGGAAGAAGAATGATGATGATAAAGGATCTGAATATCAACCGTAATTTTAAACGACCACATTCTGTTTGCATCACATGCATCTCTGTTAACTATTTATTTTTGGACAGGTTATCTAAAACATTTCACCATTCAATTCAACAGTCCAAGCAGAAAATCGTGACAGACATCCATACGCAAGAAGGTTAATGATGTAGGACTTAACAGGAAGCATTCTTTGGATTGCAGACTTTTAGTTGGTTTTTGCAACTATCTGAAAAAGGATCTCTGTCTTCAGCTTCAAGCAAGCAGTAATGCAAAGAAGTTCTTACTACTGTAGCTATTCTTACTACTACTAATCATGATTTTCAGTAAAGTATATAGTAATTGTTCTGTTTGTTTTAATTGAAGCTGGAAAATGTAGCAAGATTCCTATTCTTCTACAATCCTGAAGCACCAATGATGAATTTCATATAGGACATCCTGCGGACATGCAAGTTTTTCAATCTCCTAAAATCAACAGGTTTGGCCTAGCAAACAGTTGTAAACTATATGAAAAATCTAAAGCCTTTTGTCCATTATCATATCTTTGCTACAGATTTGTGAGAATGGGATAATGATCTTGTTTGCCTTGGCCCTTTTTGCAGGGTCATCCCTAAACTTTTTGCCTTTCTCCTAGCCTTTTTTCTGACATGGTGTTGGTGGTTTTAGGACTCTGGGCACTTTAGCACTGCTGTCCAGTGTAAAGTGTGTGTGCTCTCTGTGATAAATGTGGTAAGATTGGTCTACACCTGTTTGGCCTATTTAATTTACCTGTCAGTCCCTTGTAAAGTGGTATCTCATATACCCAGGGCTGGTAGGTTAAATGCTACTGGTGGGCTTGCAGCGCTGATTGCCCCACCCACCAAAATAGCCTTTCAAACCTATCTCAGGCCTCTGCCATTGCAGGGCCTGTGCGCGCAGTGTTACTGCCGCTGTGACGTGGCACCTAAAGTGTGTGCCATGTCCGTGACCCCCTTTTACTACATGTCAGTCACCCCTAAGGTAGGCCCTAGCTAGCCCTATGGGCAGGGTGCATTGTAGGTAAAAGATAGGACATGTACCTTAAGTGTGTGACATGTCCTGGTAGTGACAAACAGCCATTTTGGTTTCTCACTACTGTGGGGCTGCACTCCCATAGGAATGCATTGGGGATTCCCTGATAAGTGTTTCAGTGGTAATTCCTGATATGAGAGGCGCAGCGTGGTCAAGTTTGGTATATTTGGAATAGTGATCATAAATGCTGCGCAATGGTGTGCGCAGATTTATTATAACTATTTTAGAAATGCCACTTTTAGAAGTTGGCATTTCTGTGTGCTATGTGTCTGCCTGCCTGATGTGAATTGCATGTCTGGCTTGTGAGTGACAGGGGCTGGGAGGTGTGTGTGGCTCCAGGAGGGGCAGGGTGAGTCGGCGCTAGGCTGAATGGGACATCTGCATGTGGAGTAGTGGGAGGAGAAGTCCCTGGTCCCTGAATAGGGCTGTGCCTAGCCTGTACAATGCTGGCTCCACCCCCTGTGGTGTCTGATCACCTAGCCCCCACCTGACAAAGGAGAAGAGGAGCTTGGAAAACAAAGTGCTCCAAATCCCCCCTGAACCAGTTGCATCTGGTTCCCCCATGCCCTGTCCTGCAGACAAAGAGATTTGGTGTATAAAGGTAGGGGCTGTGACCCCATGAAATGGTTCTGTTCTATGCTGGGGGCTTGCTGCTGCTGGGGCCCAGGAGGAACCGCCATGGGGCTTACCTCCCTGCTGGAGGGCCCTGTGTGCTGGCATCCCTGGGCCCAGCTATGCCCCATGGACCTGGAGGAACTTTGGCTGGGATCCTTTTAAATTCAGGACTTGTTACTGCCTCTTGTGCCCTGTGAGCGCTCATTGGGATCAATTTCCCTAGAAAAGGAGCGTGGGCTGCGCAGCGCTGAGCTGCAGCCCCTCTTAGAGGGAATCCCGGTGTGAGGGATTCCCCCGTGATGCCATAAGCGAGGCGGGAGCCCACCCCGCGTTGGGAATTGTTTGCGGGTGCCCACCCCGCGTCTTGAGTTATTTGGCGGGTGCCCACCCGCTTACAAGTGGTTCGCGGGTGCCCACCCCGCTGTATGATTATTTTAAATGACGGGAGCCTACCCCGTATTGCCGCCGCAGAGGAGATGCCGCCGAAAGGAATCGCCGGGCCACTGCTAAATGCGACCCGGAAGTCAGGCAGGACGAGCCTGACTAAGGGCGGGCCTGCCGTGCAGGGCCAGAAGTGAGGATGAGGCCTGCCGGCCCGAGCGGGGCTCCCGTGAGCTGTTGGGAGCCCCGGTGCCGAGGGAAGGAGAGGAAGGCGGGCGGGAGCTCACCCCGCCTACCTAGAGGCCTCGTCTTGAAGGAAGGGAGGCGGGTTTGCCGTCCAGAGCCTCGCAGCTCCACGTGAAGTCCCGGTCCCAGGAAGGGGGACCGGGCACAGAGAGAAGACGAGAGGAGTCCCCGAGGAGTGGGGGCTCCCCTGTTGCCTGCCAGCTGAGCAAGGAGGAGTCCTGCGGCGGAGGGGGCCTGAGGCACATTGTCGGTGCCTGCCCCCACCGCGCTGGTGGAGAGGAGAAGGCTCCGGTGAGGTTGGAGGAGAGGTCTCAGCAGCGGGACCTGTCGGGGCACATTTCCGGTGCCCAGAGCCTGCGGAGTCACCCACAGAGAGCCCGGTGAGTGGGGCTCAGTCGTACATTGGTTGGGGGGTGTGTCGGGGCACATTGCCGGTGCCCACCCCCTGTGGTAGTACTTAGGGTACCGTGAGTGCCCGTGCTGAATTCCCAGCTGCCCCGCCTGAGCGTGGGCAGCTGCAACGTTGGGGCATTTGTTGCTTAGGAGCCCCAGTGGGGGTTCAGGAGGCACAGTAGTGCCAGCCCCATTCTTTTCCCTGGGTGCATTTCGTTTAGAGTCCCAGAGGGGCCTAAGGGGCGCAGTGTGCCAGGCCTCATTTCCACGGCTGCCCTGCCTGACAGAGGGCAGCTGCGACACTTGGGGGCATTTTTGTCAATGAGAAAAGGGGTGAGAAGCACCCCAGGCTCCAGCGCAGTGCGCACGTTGTGTTGGCTGCTGAGGCAGCCAGGGGGCCCTTTGCGAGGTCCCCCTCAGAGCCCTGACTTTGCTGGACATAGGGCATTGGAGCCCTAGTAAAGGCCAGTTGGCCTGGGGGTCAGTTGAGAGGGTTGGTAGGGCGCCAGGCCCTAACGTAATGACCAAGGCATAAATGTTCAGGGCTACAGTGAGTGCATACCTTGTTTATGCTTAGGAGATTTATGCCTAATGTGATGCCTACAATGATTATTGCCAAATGTGATTCCTGCACCATGAGTGTTGCATAATGTGTTTATGCTAATGCCTAATGTCATGCTATGATGTTTTGGGGTAGTACCTATTGTATAATGTGTTTATGCTGGTGAGGCCCATTGCGTAATGTGTTTATGCTGATGAGGTTTGGGCCTAATGTGGGTTTATGCGAATATGATAATGCTTAGGTCATTATGGTACCAGTAGTTACTGGTTGTGTTTTGCATGTACTTACCTGTTCTGATGGTTCTGACCAGGACCCGATTGGCCTGGTCCTGTATATAATTCCCCTGTGAATATTGCCCGTGCCTGTTGGCACAGTGTAAATGTGGGATTCTGTTTCTAATGTGTTTATGACAATACAAAGGCTATTTTTTATATAACCTTGTGTGGAGTTCCTTTTGTGGTGTGCCTAGTGTGTTGCTGCTGTGTGTGTGTGTTGCGCAAACGCTTTACACATTGCCTCTGGGATAAGCCTGACTGCTCGTGCCAAGCTACCAAGGGGGTGAGCAGGGGTTATCTTCAGCATGTAACTCCCTTTCCCTGACTAGAGTGGTGGTTTCTGCCTGGCTTTGGCGCAAGCCTTAGCCAACCAGAAATCCCCTTTCTAACATTGGTTGTCAGCGGTGAGGATAGGACTTGCATTTGCTCAGTACCACAGCGACAACTGGTTGCACTAAAACTCTGCATTTAGAGAATCACGTTTGGGGATTATTTTTTACTGATTTTGTTTTCTCCTCGAGTGTCATTTTTAAATGGTGTTTTCTGCGCTTTTATTTTGGTGGCAGAAGAGAGAAAATGACAGGGCGGGGACGCCAGTAGGTGGGGAGGATCCCATAGATTGGGAGTCCCTTGCTGGGTCCAGTGCCGGGGGCAGTGCCCCATCCCTTTCCCTGTCCCCAGAGGTGTGGGTGGATAGGAGGGAAGAAAGGGAGTGTGGAGGAGAAAAAGCTAGCTCTGGAGGGTAGGTTATCCCCTGAGTGTAATTTGAGTTGTCTGGATTCACCAGTAAGGGTGGGATCCAGTGGTGGCAGCAATATGGAGCCCAGTGCAGGAAGTCCCATTCCCAGTTCCCAGAGTATGGTACCTGGTTCCCAGTTAGAGGGGTACAGGTTGAGATTCAGGGGCAGTAAGGAACTGGCTCACCAGTCTTGGGGGGAGTTTGTGGATGAATGTTATGTTGCACTGGACGATTGGGTGATGGTTAGCACGGCAAATGATTTTGAAGGGCTGTTCAATCTGGTTGTCAGAGAGCACATGTTCAGTAATTGTTTTCCGGGGTTGCTCCAACACCTGTTGGGGTGTAAGTTCTCTGATCCCAGGGAGCTTGCACAGGAGGCAGACCTCTGGCTGTGTGCTAGAGGGTCTGTAGAGGCATTGGGGAGTGATTCCAAAAGTAGTGGCTTGGGTATCTTCCGGTCCTGTGTGGTGGAAGAGGTTCAGTGTAGCCCAGCTAGGTCCCAGTGTAGTGGGAGGGGTGTAGGGGCTCACGTCCGGTCTCAGTGGAGAAGGAGTGAGTGTGGGACTGTGTCCCCCAAGGTGCCCGAAACCCAGTCTCAGGGCCTGGAGGGTTCCCTAAGGGTGCGCCAGGTCGGGGGCCTAGGCTGTACTTGTAGGCCATTTGAGGAGGATCTCCTAGTGTCAGGAGAACGTGGAGTATCTGTAAGCAGAGCTCCAGCGGGTCTGGTGTCTGGCGGTGCCGCTCCAGTTGGGAGGCTGCAGAAGTCCAGAGTGAGAGGGGGATGTAATACCCAGTGGGAGAGCCAGTGGGTCAGGGACCAGCCAGAAGGGCTGAGTCTCCTAGAAGTGACCATGGCGACACCACTTCTGTCCTGGGGGATCTTTGCGCACTGTCAGATGGACAGGGGTTGGGAGATCTGCGTCAGGCAGACTGTCACACAACACATTAGTCATGTGTTACCCTCAGGGGGATACTGTGTGCATCCCCAGAAGTCCTGGCGTGCCAGGCAATTGCTCAACTGCGGGGTTCAGCCCCAAGGTTGGGAGGCCAGGTTCAGCCTGACCTGGAGGGAAGGACATCTGTAATCAGTGTCCTGACCGGTTTTGGCTTCCAGGGGTACCGCTCCAAGGTGGGAGGGTCCAGAACTCTGGAAGGGGGTGCAGAGGGAGGGAGCCATCGCCTCTGACCCCCGGTGCAACCTGAGGGTTTAGACCCTAGGTTGGGAGACTTGGAAACTTCGTGATCGAGGGGGAATCCCTGCCAAAGAGAACAGCTGAATAGACTTAGGAAAAGTGCCACCATTGCTGTATGTCTGGGGGCTGACCTACAGTTTGCTGTTTCTGCTGAGGAAGAGGACTAAGGGACTTTGCTGTGTGCTGTGTCCCCCCAGCTTGAAGAGGAACTGTGCTGTGTGCTTTGTTTTTCTGAAGACAAGAGTCTCCGAGTGTCTGAGTGAGCTGGCCTCCTGTTAGGGAGTTTTAGCTGGTTGGAGAGTTGTGTTCCGAGGGTGCCTCTCCAAGGAGGAGGGTACGGAACCCCAGAAGGGAGGTAGGGTGAGGAGACGCTTCGCCCGTGACCTCTGGTCAGCCGGAGGGTGCGGACCCTAGGTTGGAGGATCAGTGGCAGTTTGGAACTGCACTGATGAGGGATAGAGTGGAGAATGGTCACTATGTGCCAGGGGTTACTGCCCCCCACTCTGTGGATTGGCAAGGACCAGTGATATCTGGGTGGCCTAGGGCCTGGTCCTGGCCGTGGACAGCTAGGGAGTACCAGTGGGGTAGCCTAGTTGGTCCTGAGCGCTTTTGACCGAGGGAACCACGTGGGTTCAGAGTGGCGTAGAACTGGAGGGTGTCCCTGCAGTTGCGGGCCCGCGTCAGTGTTCTATCGCCCAAGGCAGGGAAGCCCATCAAGGTGGTGATTGGTCTACCCTGCGTTTTGGCTGGAAGGGGGTTGTGTTGGACTTGGCCCTTTTTGCAGGGTCATCCCTAAACTTTTGCCTTTCTCCTAGCCTTTTTTCTGACATGGTGTTGGTGGTTTTAGGACTCTGGGCACTTTAGCACTGCTGTCCAGTGTAAAGTGTGTGTGCTCTCTGTGATAAATGTGGTAAGATTGGTCTACACCTGTTTGGCCTATTTAATTTACCTGTCAGTCCCTTGTTAAGTGGTATCTCGTATACCCAGGCCTGGTAGATTAAATGCTACTAATGGGCTTGCAGCGCTGATTGCGCCACCCACCAAAGTAGCCTTTCAAACCTATCTCAGGCCTCTGCCATTGCAGGGCCTGTGCGCGCAGTGTTACTGCCGCTGTGATGTGGTACCTAAAGTGTGTGCCATGTCCGTGACCCCCCTTTTACTACATGTCTGTCACCCCTAAGGTAGGCCCTAGCTAGCCCTATGGGCAGGGTGCATTGTAGGTAAAAGATAGGACATGTACCTTAAGAGTGTCACATGTCCTGGTAGTGACAAACAACCATTTTTGGTTTCTCACTACTGTGGGGCTGCCCTCCCATAGGAATGCATTGGGGATTCCCTGATAAGTGTTTCAGTGGTAATTCCTGATCTGAGAGGCGCAGCGTGGTCAAGTTTGGTATATTTGGAATAGTGATAATAAATGCTGCGCAATGGTGTGCGCAGATTTATTATAACTATTTTAGAAATGTCACTTTTAGAAGTTGGCATTTCTGTGTGCTATGTGTCTGCCTGCCTGATGTGAATTGCATGTCTGGCTTGTGAGTGACAGGGGCTGGGAGGTGTGTGTGGCTCCAGGAGGGGCAGGGTGAGTCAGCGCTAGGCTGAATGGGACATCTGCATGTGGAGTAGTGGGAGGAGAAGTCCCTGGTCCCTGAATAGGGCTGTGCCTAGCCTGTACAATGCTGGCTCCACCCCCTGTGGTGTGTCTGATCACCTAGCCCCCACCTGACAAAGGGGAAGAGGAGCTTGGAAAACAAAGTGCTCCAAATCCCCCCCTGAACCAGTTGCATCTGGTTCCCCCATGCCCTGTCCTGCAGACAAAGATTTGGTGTATAAAGGTAGGGGCTGTGACCCCATGAAATGGTTCTGTTCTATGCTGGGGACTTGCTGCTGCTGGGGCCCAGGAGGAACCGCAATGGGGGCTTACCTCCCTGCTGGAGGGCCCTGTGTGCTGGCCTCCCTGGGCCCAGCTATGCCCCATGGACCTGGAGGAACTTTGGCTGGGATCCTTTTAAATTCAGGACTTGTTACTGCCTCTTGCGCCCTGTGAGCGCTCATTGGGATCAATTTCCCCAGAAAAGGAGCGTGGGCTGCGCAGCGCTAAGCTGCAGCCTCTCTTAGAGGGAATCCCGGAGTGAGGGATTCCCCCGTGATGCCCTAAGCGAGGCGGGAGCCCACCCCGCGTTGGGAATTGTTTGCGGGTGCCCACCCCGCTTACGAGTGGTTTGCGGGTGCCCACCCCGCTGTTTGTTTATTTTAAATGACGGGAGCCTACCCCGTATTGCCGCCGCAGAGGAGACGCCGCCGAAAGGAATTGCCGGGCTGCTGCTAAATGCGACCCGGAAGTAACGCAGGACGAGCCTGACTGAGGGTGGGCCTGCTGCGCAGGGCCGGAAGTGAGGAGGAGGCCTGCCGGCCCAAGCGGGGCTCCCGTGAGCTGTTGGGAGCCCCGGTGCCGAGGGAAGGAGAGGAAGGCTGGCGGGAGCCCACCCCGCCTACCTAGAGGCCGCGGAATGTGGCCTGAGCAGGAGAGCAGGGAGCCTTGCAGGGTCTCTATTTCTGCCCCCTCCTCGTCTTGAAGAAAGGGAGGCGGGTTCGCCGTCCAGAGCCTCGCAGCTCCACGTGAAGTCCCGGTCCCAGGAAGGGGGACCGGGCACAGAGAGAAGACGAGAGGAGTCCCCGAGGAGTGGAGGCTTCCCTGTTGCCTGCCAGCTGAGCAAGGAGGAGTCCTGCGGCGGAGGGGGCCCGAGGCACATTGTCGGTGCCTGCCCCCACCGCGCTGGTGGAGAGGAGAAGGCTCCGGTGAGGTTGGAGAGGTCCCAGCTGCGGGACCTGTCGGGGCACATTTCCGGTGCCCAGAGCCTGCGGAGTCACCCACAGAGAGCCCAGTGAGTGGGGCTCAGTCGTACATTGGTTGGGGGGGGTGTCGGGGCACATTGCCGGTGCCCACCCCCTGTGGTAGTACTTAGGGTACCGTGAGTGCCCGTGCTGAATTCCCAGCTGCCCCGCCTGAGCGTGGGCAGCTGCAACGTTGGGGCATTTGTTGCTTAGGAGCCCCAGTGGGGGTTCAGGAGGCACAGTAGTGCCAGCCCCATTCTTTTCCCTGGGGGCATTTCGTTTAGAGTCCCAGAGGGGCCTAAGGGGCGCAGTGTGCCAAGCCTCATTTCCACGGCTGCCGCGCCGCCTGACAGAGGGCAGCTGCGACGCTTGGGGGCATTTTTGTCAATGAGAAAAGGGGTGAGAAGCACCCCAGGCTCCAGCGCAGTGTGCACGTTGTGTTTGCGGCTGAGGCAGCCAGGGGGCCCTTTGCGAGGTCCCCCTCAGAGCCCTGACTTTGCTGGACATAGGGCATTGGAGCCCTAGTAAAGGCCAGTTGGCGTGGGTTGGTTGGGCGCCAGGCCCTAACGTAATGACCAAGGCATAAATGTTCAGGCCTACAGTGAGTGCATACCTTGTTTATGCTTAGGAGATTTATGCCTAATGTGATGCCTACAATGATTATTGCCAAATGTGATTCCTGCACCATGAGTGTTGCATAATGTGTTTATGCTAATGCCTAATGTCCTGCTATGATGTTTTGGGGTAGTACCTATTGCATAATGTGTTTATGCTGGTGAGGCCCATTGCGTAATGTGTTTATGCTGATGAGGTTTGGGCCTAATGTGGGTTTATGCTAATATGAAAATGCTTAGGTCATTATGGTACCAGTAGTTACTGGTTGTGTTTTGCATGTACTTACCTGTTCTGATGGTTCTGACCAGGACCCGATTGGCTTGGTCCTGTATATAATTCCCCTGTGAATATTGCCCGTGCCAGTTGGCACAGTGTAAATGTGGGATTCTGTTTCTAATGTGTTTGACAATACAAAGGCTATTTTTTTATATAACCTTGTGTGGAGTTCCTTTTGTGGTGTGCCTAGTGTGTTGCTGCTGTGTGTGTGTGTGTGTGTGTGTGTGTTGCGCAAACGCTTTACACATTGCCTCTGGTATAAGCCTGACTGCTCGTGCCAAGCTACTAAGGGGGTGAGCAGGGGTTATCTTCAGCGTGTAACTCCCTTGTCCTGACTAGAGTGGTGGTTTCTGCCTGGCTTTGGCGCAAGCCTTAGCCAACCAGAAATCCCATTTCTAACAGATCTATATACAGCAGCTCAACATTTTCTCTCCATGAATAAGGAAATGTAGCAATAAGTAGAGGCATTTCTAAAGACGTGACGCACAGAAGGTAACAGTTTGATTTGTTAAGTACTATAGCCATCAGATGAAATGTAAACAATAACATTTCCTTTAACTGCAGATTCCCAATTCCTCTCTGATACATAACTACATCTTTCCAAATATTTCTTAGATACAAGGAGTTTACTGCAGAGACAATTACCCCTGGGAACTGCTTACACATCTTGGTCAAAGCAAAGAAAGTCTTCCTTCATGTCATAGAAAAACTCTCCAACAAGCAGGAATTCTCTTTACTGGATACACTGCTGCTATTGTACTATTTGCTCTTAAAGCATGCGCAGAGAGCTGGGGTTGTGAACAATTTTCAGGTATGTAAATAAAAATGATAGGAATCAGTCTATCCAGCAGCAGGGCTTTCCTTCTTCCTCTGCATGACCATGCTCCATGTTTAATTATTCTACCTCTTAAAAGAAGAAAGAATTACAAACACTATGTCATTATTATAAATAGCTCACAATTTTGCAGGTTAAAGAATAGGAAGAACGAAGGTCCTACCACGATGAGGAGGGAACCTACTTTGCAATTGTTGCTGTCAAAGAGCACAAGACTGCATAATTTTGTTTGTCATGAAGAAAAACAGGTATTCAGTGAAGAGGGAACAGGATAGTTACTTACCTGGCACTACTACTTTAGATATAATCTTCACATATCTATACTTGCTTTTAAATCTGCTTATTTGAGTGTCATTCCTTTAGTGTATAGACAGTCTAATTTGTACTGGCAATTAAAACATACAGAATGTGAATACTTCAGTCACAGATGCATTTTCCGTGTGAATTCATATTAGTTCCCCCCCCTTTTCTTGCAGTGGTTTGAGCAAAATTTCTTCATGATCTTGCCTGAGATTTTAAGAAAAAGGAAGACTGCGTCACCAAATGATCCATTTTTTTTATATCCTCAACTGGGGAAGCAGTATGTAATCTGTCTAATGATCTCCCCTGATTTTATGAAAGGCATTATTGCAGTGGTGGCTGGGCCATTTTGAGTTCACATATTCCTAATAGCTGATGTTTGTCTACACGTTTACAATGGATGGGGGTTTATTTGGCAAATGGATTACTTTAGTATTACTTCTGTTGAGAATGGTATCCGCTCATGATCCATATAAAACCTTCAAATATTCATAGTATGTCAAGCAGGTTTCACATGTAAATAATTCTTACAGGTACTATGTCCTTTCAATCACAAGTCAGCAAGCGAGACGTGTGTATTAGACCGCAGCAAAAAGAGACTGAAAAGAGTCTTGCTGCTGATTATGTGGCATATTCCACACCCACTGCTGAAAAGCATTACTGCATGATGAGAATGGACAATACCTGTGCTGCAGCAAAACTGCTGAATAAGCTTACCCAGGAAATACCACGGTGAGAAAACAATCATTGTTTTTGCTCTTTCTGACTTTTAGAAAACCTAGTTACCATACCCATAATCTTTATACTTTAAAGACAAATTATGTTTAGATATTTATTACTAACCATTAATATGGTTTGTGCTCATTTACATTTACAGAGACTTGAAAGTCTACTGTGCATTTTGCAGCCTTCTCTAATGAACAACATCAAAGGTATGCTATGTAATGTGTTCTCCTTTATTTTTCAGATATGATTCCCTATGTCATACATGTATGAACATTTTGTAGATCCTTTTACTTCTTGTGTATTTTTTAATTTACATATGCATCCTGTAAGCTATGGTTTCAGAATTCGGCTGCTAACATTGAAAGCGTTTTGTGCATTTTGCAAATCTAAAATACCAAACTTGTGAATGATCTCTATTCAAATCATTCCCTTTTTATCACACAGCACTATTGTAATCTGCTAATGACATAATTTCAATTATTTTTTTTTGTTATTTTTAAAGCGCACATCAGAGTGAGCAGTCTATTTCAAAAGGTTCTGCAGAAAATGGGCATGATCTACTCACGCACATTGAAAACCGATTCCCAGTAACATTCAATGGGAACCCACCAAACAAAAAATATCGAACTGCACTCGCTGGAATTAATGAACGGAAGGTGTATGATAAGAGGCATAATAAGCAGCCACTTATGAGAAAGGTGGAAACTGTGAGTAAGTGAACATTTAGATTTGCTGAAATGTATTGACAAGTATACATTTTAGAAAGCATTATTCAATTTATTTTGTTTCTTTAAATCACAGAACATTTTCCATGAAGGCGACCAACAGAGAAGCTGATGCTGAAGTTTTCTCAAAAATGACATGGATGAAGAATGTCCCAGAAGTACAAGATATCATTCACAGCTGGAAGCCAATGACAGAAGCCACATCACCAATGTTTGATAAACCCATTCAGTCATGTGTGCACCGACAACGGTGGAGTGGAGTGTGTCATTGATTAAGAAAGAACAATGAAGGTCATTACAAATCACATATTTCAAAAAGGAGAGGTGGTGTGCGATTTTCATGGCCAGATAATTTCTGTGGATGAAGGACTAAACAGGATAAAAGAGCTCCATAAGAAAGAGATGAACCACTTATTTGTTTCAAATGATAAGCATCCATAATGCATGGATGCCACCATTAATCCATGTTTATGCCACCGTGGAATTAAAACTCCTGGTAGATTGCTACTCACTTCAAAAAAGAAAATGTAATGTTAAGCCAGTGCTAGAGACGGTTCTTGCAGGTGACACGTATAGATATGTTATTTTGTTTGCAGCATTGGAAACAATAATGAACAAATGTGAACTTAAGAATGACTACTCTGTCAATCAAAGCATACAGAGGACAGGTGCCACCCTGGATTTCTTAAACACATTCTCACTGAAGACTTGTGCCTTTTTCAGAGCTTGGAGGAATGCTTACACCATCAAAAATGTGATGGATGTTCTGTCCTCTTAATTACAAGGTCCTTATGGTCTATGGGCCTTAGGATACAGATGATGGGTAGGCAACCATGTTTTGATGTAGTGTCTTGTCTGCCAAATTCTAAATAAGACTCTTCACCATAGAACTTTGTGTACCTTGGTTATTGGATAGGGGTTCTTATTGTAGAATTGTATATATTATTCTTTGTAAATAATTACTTTTCTTTATCCATATTAATCTTAATTGATTGTAATTGACACATGAATTAGCTGTGCATTATAAATGTAGAGATTCACTAGGGGGGAGTGAGAGGTTCTAGGGAAAAGTGGATTTTGTTTTTAACCATGCCATCTGGGTCCCCCTATTAAAGAAGTATCCAGGGCACCAGCTAGATGTTTTTAATTCATTACTTCCCTACCTCTCCTTGCTCCATCTAAAGGCTTTTTACCAAAAGGGTCCTAACAGTGAGTCTCATTCAGCGTTTCTTTTCCATATTTCTATAATCATTTAAAAGTTGAAGAGGCTTTGTATCTCTTTAACTTTCTAGGCCCCCGCAGTCCCAGATTTCACATGCCAATCAGCCCACTTGCAAGGTAGTAGAGGAGGGCGAGCCAACTAATTAACAGTGAGAGCCCTGCTAAGAGTCTGGCTTGGCTGTCAAAGCCTGTGCACGAGCCAAGCCCTGAAAATATTTGGTATGTTAATTATGCAACAAATATGTTCAAACATGATAAAGTGTCTTTAAAATTCAAAAAAGTGCATTTCTTTAACTTGCCGAAGCGATTCACCTTAGTATATCAGAGTTACTAAAAGTGATATCTTTTTAACACGAACTTGGAAGCATTCATGCCCCAGCTCCCCTTCTTGACAATGCCACTGGTGAATTAAGAGGCTAGTCCGTTGTCAAGTGTTCCCTTGATTCCTAGAGTCGTCCCTGTTGCTTATTAAATCAAACATGAGAGCTTTTTATTCAGCACATATCCTAAACTCACTCGTATATAAATATTTGCCTAGGACGGTACAATTTGGTGAATTCCACGTCTTCTGGTTTCATGCAGCCACTAGATGGCTCTCTCTCCATTTGTATTTTTGTTTTTTAACATTTAAAGGTCACTGATATGTCTTTAATTCTTTGTGCATGAGGTTAGAGTATGAGTGCAGGCAGAAGCCACCTGAAAGCTAGTCTAGTTTTGGTCTCAAAGGTACAAGAGAACCTTAAGTTTCAGTGGCTCACCCACCTCTACAATGTTGTAATCATTACTACTTAGAAGTGTCTGTTGAAACAGCAGCCGGGATGAAATCCCCTCTTGGCGCTTCCCCATCATACACAGATATGCAGTAGGGGTCCCTTGTCAAACTCTACAACAAGAGCCAGAGAATGCACGATTGCATTCGAATCTAATTGAGAAACGGAGAGTTAGCAGACACGACATGAGAGTAATGTCCTCTCCCAAAGAAAAAGTGTGAAATTACAACCTAATGTTAATACTGGTTTGACTTTCTTAATCCTTTTAAAGCTAATCATGCACTATTTAAATCGAAACTGGATGTAAGAAATATTGAATTCTGACATCCAGTTTAATTGATGGGCCCTCCCAGCATGCTCGCTTCCCTATCCCAGGAAATTGTTTGCTCATTTAGGATGTTTTGTGGTTGCTATGGGCCCTGTTTTACTGTGCAATGTATCTGTTTTTTTTCCTTCTCACAGATGAACTCGCTGGACTTGTAGCTGCCTGCATTGCAGAGTTTTAATTGATTGTGCCTGTCTCCATTGTTACACCGACCATTGTACTATAGAATTTATATAGAGTCCCATATGCGGGGCGCCGAATCAGATTTTCTGACAGATAGCACACTACACTGTGGGACAGCGTGTGGTTGATTTTGTGTTGCATTTTCTATGATCCTCCATGGGAAGCATTTTGGTGTTGCGAATCCGCGACAAGAGATGTGCTCTTATCTTGACTTTGGGCATAGTGCCTAGCTCTGTAATGCAGGAGGAGTTGTTAGAGATAGGCGTGAGGTGCTAAGGGTACAAGCTTTCTGGTAGTGGGGTATGTTTCCAAGGTTAAGGGTACAAGACCAATAATACAGGCTACAAGATACAAGCATTAGGATAAAGTTTATGGGCGCAGGGTTAAAGGTACAAGGTTATGGGTATAGGGCTATAGATACAGGGTTCTGGGTGTATGGATATGAGATACATTGATAAGCGTACAGGGTTATGGGTGCAGGGTTAGGTTACAAGGTACATGGATAAAGGTGCAGGTCATGGTTATGGCTGTATGGTGCATGTTTCTGGCTACAGAGATCAGGATAATGTGGTTGTGGTTACAGGTCTCTTGGGGGTGGGTACAGGAATAAGGATGCAAGGTCATTGGTAAAGGGCTAAAGGTACGAGGTTAATGGTTATGGGTACACAAACAAGATGGAGAATGAAGCCTTAAGGGTGCAGAGGTTTAGGTATAGGATTATGGGCACAGGATTATGGGTGCCCGGTTATGATTAGAGGATGCATGGGTATGGCTACAGGTGTAATGGTGCATATCTGACAGTACAGGGTTATGAGCACAGGGTTAAGAGTGCAGGGCTATGGGTACAGGGTTATGGACAAAGAAGTATGGGTAAAGGTCTATTGTAGCCTTCATATTATGCTTCATACCCATATCTGGGGCACCAGGGACCTTTTTAATATGGGTAGCACTGTACATGTGAAAGTGTGTGGTTGGCAGAGTGTTGTATTTGTTGTGATCCTATGTGGGAAGTGTTTGGGTATTTTGCACAAGTGACCACAGAGGTGCTTTTCTTATTTTGTCGTGGTAGTGCAGCACCTAGCAGTGTGATTGAGGAGATAGGTACTCAGATTATAATTTTAGTTAGGACTGCAACATTTAGGCAGCTACCCAGCAGCTTCCTGCCCAGAGGGGCATTTTGTTCATATAAATCAAAAACTGGATAACCAGAGAAACCTCAGTAAACCATATTGCAACATGATTATGTCAGAAATTGTGTGCAATCACTAAATCAATTCCAAATGGGGAAGAATGGGAGTTCGAGACAATAAGTACGCATGCACCTTTTTTAAATGCAGTGGTACTACCTACTGCTGTACAAATTCATCTCGTGATCAAGGAAGAATTCAAAGACCAATCAAAGTTGGCAATCTGTGAAGAAACTGCACAGTTTTTAAAAGGCCTAGATTCCATCTACTCCTACAAGGCCAAAAAGAGCCAAAATATTGAGTCTGGAGTCACTTCCAAAGCCACTCCTATGCTCCCAAAGGTGAGCAAGCACCAGATGGGTGGACCGTAGTCGTAGCTAGACATGGGAGTGTGAGAGATGAAGTGCTCTGAAGGTTGCTGCCCTGAAATCTCCAGACTAAATCGGCCTGTCCAGTGTTACCCTTATGTCTTTTCATCTCCATGCGAGGCCTGTAATTTTTCCTTAATTTTCAGAGATCCTTACTCTATTTAGTTTACAATAGGAGGCTGCCTCCTGCACGTCTGGAATTTTCTCCCAGCCAACTTCCACTTTCTTAGTAGTGAATGAAATTTCAGGTTTAAAATAAAGCGTTTAAAATAGACTTTCCTTGCTTGCACTGTTGCTGCTAGGATAGTAACATTGCTCAGGTTTGGTAGCCCTCATTTTGTTCGGTATTTGTCCAGCTTTTCTCTGACCTGTTAGATTTATGTCCTTTCGGCACATTGTCATATCTGCCTTGCAAAAGGAAAGATTCTTGTTACTGCACTGACACAGCATATTATCTCCCCTGATCCCAGTTGATTGGGCCCTGCCCCTGAAATTGTGCACTTAAGCAATGTGTAGAGCACCCTTACCTCTTGGGGTATTCACCCAAAATATCCGGCTAAAGGGCATGAGTTTCCAGATCAAAAGTAGAGCAGTTCTGGACGTCTTACCTCCTAGTGTAAGGTTAGGGCTGGATCCCTTGTCCTGTTCCTCCTTATCACATCCTTCCTTGAACCAAACCTCTTGCATCCCCCTCTCTCTTGTGCGGTAAAATAAGTGCAATCCTTCTACAGATTCACTCCTTTGACTCTCTCTTTTCGGTTTCCGTAATGCCATCCACACTATTTGTTGTGCTAACCACTTGTGTTGGACTTCACTGCCCATTTAGTATGGGTGCTGTAAAATACTTATTCCTTTGGTTTGGTCCCTGCTTAACTAGCAGACATACTATATGCTCCACTGACACATCCACATGCCCAAAGCATATAGTATAGATCATTGCTCTGGGCTGCTACTTAGTTGATTTCAGGGTATGTAGCATAGCTGGTTGTAAAATAGCTACTCTGTCATGCCTGGACAAACTCCAAAGTTGACCTAAGTGTGCATCTCCCAAGGGTACCAACTTTAATTTCTGGGTACCTAGTTCTATGTGGTTCGAACTGTAAATGCAGACCACTACTACTCAAAGTTGGTAGGTATTAACATAAGCAAATGTATCTAACCTCACACTTTCTTCTACACCATATGTAGGTGCAGCTACACAATAGATTATGATACGGTTTCTGCCATACATACACATATCTACACTATGCTCACACACTTGTATCAATCCACACAGTGGTATTTAATGTCTATGAAGCCTCACACTTTTTCGTTTCAAATTTACATATTGACACAAACAAAACATAATAGAAGCTAGATCTTGGTATATACGCATAACAGCAACACACTGCCCATGTCAGCCTAATGACAAACACATGCTCTTCCATTCATAACACTTCCATGCTGTACCATCCTACCTACCCACAAACGTGGTTAAGGAGTTTGATGATCTATATAAATACAACATCTGAAAGAGACACGTTAGTGACAGATTCCTTACCTTAGAATATCCCCAGGCGTCAGGCTGGATCCGGAAAGTTTTTGCGTAGCAGTACCCTTGCGCGTCGGTAGGCAGCGTCGTGCGGCTCCGCGTCCATCGTTGGCGTCGGGACCACCGGGATGACGTCGCGGGCAGTACTTAGACGCCGCCCCTGCGCGCTGACGTCAGTTCTTTCTTTTTCCGCGCCAGTAAGCGCAGATCTGGGAAGAGCAGTGCCCTAGTCATTTTTTGACTAACTTTTTGGTGAATTTTTCACTGTTTTTCTTGAAGTCTCTCGACTCCGACGGTGTCAGTAGGGATGCCCGGCTTCAAGCCATGCAACGCCTGTGGTCGAATGATGTCGATCACAGACCCGCATCTAGAGTGTCTTTACTGCCTCGGACGCGACCACGACACGAAGTCGTGTCCCGACTGCCGGGCCTTGCACCCGAAGGCTTTGCGAGAGCGGTCTCGAAAGCTCCTCGAGGTCCGGTAGTCGACTTCACGCCAAGCCCCAGTCACGTGAGAGGTCGAGGGGCCGGTCGCGGAGTCCTCATCGGTCGTCGGGATCCAAGTCTTCGCACTCCTCCGGTAAGTCGAAGTCTAAGAAGCGTCATCGCTCGACGACTTCACCTCGCCAGTCTCGCGACTCGGCTGAGGGTCCTGTCGGCACCGTCCCCGCGGCGCCGGGAGTGCCTATGGAGCCGCCCCCGCATTACCCGTCCTTCCCGGGTTCGGGGGCGACTCCGGCCGAGATACAGGAGTTCCTGTCGGCCATGGCCCGCCTCTTCGGGCCTCAAGGTCCCCCCGGTGCGCCTTCGGGCCCCGCGGGCCCTAGTGGGGTTCCTACGGCGCCGCCGGCGACTCCGGTCCCGGCGCCGCCAGCAACACCGGCCCCGGTGCTGCCACAACCCCGATCGACGCCGGTTGACCTGACAACACCTCCACCGGTCTCTCCGGTGCCGTTCACGACGCCCCCCGGGGCTCCGGGCGACGTCGTTCCCCGGTTCTCTCCAGATCCGGACATGTCGCCGGACCGGCGTCGCTCGACTCCGACGGGACCTTGGGTCCTGCATGTCCCTCCTCCATATTTTGAACCTGAATTGGAGGACGTAGAGGACTGGGAGGGGTCTGATGACCCTCTCACACAGCAGTGTGAGTTTGATCAGGACTGGGCTGAGGAGCTTGAGGATGCCAGTGGTTTGGACACCTCCCCTGACCCTGGCATGCTGTCTCCTCCTTCCGTGGCAACGGAGGAGGGAGCTAACTTTGCAACGGTGTTGCATAGAGCAGCTGGGGCCTAGGATAGGGAATCCAAACGCCTGGATCAATTTGGGAAGAAGGTCTTTTCTTCCTCCAGTGCTGGCTTGCGGTCCGTCAATACCACTTGCCTCTTGGGCCGATATTCCCACTCCTTGTGGGACTCGGTGGCGCAAGTTCTGCCCCAGTGTTCTGTGGAGGTCCAGACACTGCTTACCCGCATCATTACTGAGGGTAGAGATGCGGCAAAGTACACCATTAGATGTGGCCTTGATACCGCCGACTCGCTGGGCAGATCGCTTGCGACGACAGTGGCGCTGCGCTGTCACGCCTGGCTGAGAACCACTGGTTTCTCGGGTGATGTCCAAAACTCTCTTATGGACATGCCCTTTGATGGAGTCGGTCTTTTTGGAACAAAGGCAGACCATGCGCTGGAGCGCTTTAAGGACTCGCGGGCTACAGCCAAGTCCCTGGGCCTTTCTGCTGTGCGCCCTCAGCAACAGTCTGCTTTTCGCCCCTTTCGTGGCCACGGAAGGGGCGCCCAGTCACGTCCGCTGCCCAGCCACTGGCCTGCGCAGCAAGCGTCTTCGCGTGGCCGAGGACGTGGCTCCCGCCATGGCGGGTCAGGCCACCAACCCCGCCCCGTCCGCGGCCTTCAAGCCCTCCTAGTCCTTCCTTTCATGTGCACAGCATGCCAGTAGGGGGCAGGGTCTGCCATCACCTTCACCACTGGCGTGCCATCACCTCGGACAGGTGGGTCTTGGACATTGTCCGAAGGGGCTACTCCCTCCCCTTCGTGACCATCCCCCCCAGCCATGCCACCTCAATTCCACCGCATGTCAGGGGATCACTTGGTGCTTCTTCAAAAGGAAGTTGCGGCCCTCTTGGCCAAGAGGGCCATCGAGCGTGTTCCGACCCCAGAAGTAGGACGTGGTTGCTACTCCCACTACTTTCTGGTGCCCAAAAGGACAAGGAGGACATGCGTCCTATCTTGGACCTCCGGAACGTCAATCGCTTCCTCCGGAAGGAGAAGTTCAAGATGCTCACCCTAGCTCAGGTCTTGACTGCTCTCGACCCTGGAGACTGGATGGTAGCGTTGGACTTGCAGGACGCTTATTTCCACATCCCCGTCCTGCCGGCCCACCGGCGTTACCTGCGGTTCACGGTAGGCCTCGAGCATTTTCAGTTCACTGTGCTCCCTTTGGCCTTACCAGCGCCCCTCGGGTGTTCACGAAAGTGATGGTGGTGGTCGCAGCCCATCTGCGCCGGGCAGGGGTTCCAGTCTTCCCCTACCTCGACGACTGGCTGCTGAAGGCGGGCTCGTCCCAGGCAGTCGTCTCCCACCTCCAGACAACGGCCGAACTCCTGCACTCGCTGGGGTTCTCCATCAACGTGCCGAAGTCGCACCTGATTCCTTCTCCACAGCTCCTTTTCATCGGAGCAGTTCTGGACACGACACAATTTCGGGTTTATCCTCCCGAACGGCGAGTCTGGGATATTCAGGCTATGATTCTGATCTTTCGGCCTTTATCCTGGGTTTCGGTACGGATGACCCTGAGGCTGCTGGTCGATCATGCCCTCCTGCTGGTCGATCATGCCCTCCTGCTGGTCGATCATGCCCTCCTGCTGGTCGATCATGCCCTCCTGCTGGTCGATCATGCCCTCCTGCTGGTCGATCATGCCCTCCTGCTGGTCGATCATGCCCTCCTGCTGGTCGATCATGCCAGATGGCATATGCGGGCTCTGCAGTGGGACCTGAAGTTCCAGTGGGCGCAGCACCAGGGCAACCTGTCCGATCACGTCCAGATCTCGGAGGGGACTGCAAAACAGTTGCAGTGGTCGCTCTCGAACCGGCAATGGGTCATGGGCAGATCCCTCTCCCTTCCCCAGCCAGAGCACAGAGTTGTGACGGACGCGTCCCTTCTGGGATGGGGCGGTCACATGGGAGAGGCGGAGATCAGAGGCCTCTGGTCTCCGGCGGAGTCCCGGCTCCATATCAACCTTCTGGAGCTCCGGGCGATCCGACTTGCACTCAAGGCATTCCTTCCCTCTGTCAAAGGGAAGGTAGTGCAGGTGTTCACAGACAACACCACCGCCATGTGGTATTGCAACAAACAGGGCGGGGTGGGGTCGTGGACCCTATGTCAGGAGGCTCTGCGCCTCTGGACATGGCTGGAACATCAGGGCATATTCCTGATGGTTCAACACCTGGCAGGTTCCCTGAACGCCAGGGCGGACGAACTCAGCCGCAGGTGCATGATGGATCACGAATGGCGTCTTCACTCGGAGGTGGCGCAAGGTCTCTTTCAGCAGTGGGGAGAGCCTTGGTTAGATCTGTTTGCCACCGAAGAGAACGCGCAATGTCAGTAGTTCTGCGCGTTGGAATTTCCAAGGCGGCACTCGCTCGGCGACGCTTTTCGTTGCGAGTGGAGTTGCGGTCTGTTGTACGCCTTTCCGCCTATACCACTTCTACCCAGAGTGTTGAAGAAGATTTGGCACGACCGGGCCGAAGTCATTCTTGTGGCTCCGGACTGGGCTCGAAGAGTTTGGTATCCCGAGCTACTCAGTATGAGCGTAGATCCCCCGATCCGTCTGCCTCTTCGGGAGGATCTTCTGTCGCAGCAGCAGGGGACGGTCCTCCACCCGAACCTGTCCAGTCTACACCTGCTTGCGTGGAGATTGAGCGGCGGCAGTTGATTCCTTTCGACTTGCCTCCCGAAGTTTGTGATGTGATTCTGGCAGCCAGGCGTCCCTCCACTAAGGTGGAATACGCCTGCAGGTGGAACAAGTTTGTGGCATGGTGCACAGCAAAGGCTGTGAATCCCCTTTCTGAGGTTCTTCTGTTCCTTCTTTCTCTGGCCCAACAGGGTTCTGCCCTGGGTACCATCAAGGGCTATCTTTGTGCGATATCAGCTTTCCTCAGGCTTCCTGATCAGCCCTCCCTTTTCAAGTCCCCTGTGGTTAACTGGTTTCTTAAAGGCATTACACACCTCTTTCCTCCTGTTCCGTTTGTAATGCCTCAGTGGGACTTGAACTTGGTTCTTACCTTCTTAATGTGCGCTCCCTTTGAGACTCTACATAATTGTCCTCTTCGTCTTCTTACTCTGAAGACAGCATTCCTGGTGGCCATCACCTCTGCTCGGCGGGTGAGTGAGCTCCAGGCTCTTTCATGCAAACCTCCCTTTCTGTCTGTTCATCCGGACAAGGTTGTTCTTAGGACGCGTCCGTCCTTCTTGCCAAAGGTGGTTACTGCCTTCCATATTGGGCAGACCATCACTTTCCCACCTTCTTTCCGCCTCCGCATCCTTCCAGAGAGGAAGAGAGGCTCCACCGTCTGGACCCAAAACGTGCGCTTTCTTTTTACATCAACTGCACACACCAGTTCCGGGTGGATGACCAGCTCTTTGTTGGCTACGTGGGCGCCAAAAAAGGTCGGGCGGGACACAAAAGGACCATCTCCCGCTGGGTCACTATGTGTATCAAAGCCTGCTATTCTTTGGCTAAGAAGGAGCCTCCTGTTGGGCTGCGTGCCCATTCCACCAGGGCAACGGCGGTTACCACGGCTTTAGGCCGCGAGGTTCCGTTACAGGATATATGTCAGGCAGCTACGTGGGCCTCGCTGCACACGTTTACCAAACATTACTGCCTTGACAGCCAAGTCTGGAGAGACGGCTTCTTTGGCCGTTCTGTTCTCCGGGACTTCCTCGTCTGATCTTTGTTCGCAGACCCACCACCGGGGTTGGTATTGCTGGGGTATCTATTCTAAGGTAAGGAATCTGTCACTAACGTGTCTCTTTCAGATGCACAAGTTACTAACTTGTGTAACGATATATCTGTAAGAGACAGTAGTTAGTGACAGATTCCTTACCGCCCCACCCATCCTCCCCGTTCTGCGAACTGATTTCTAGGGTTAAGGACATCCCTTTCAGGGCCCTAGTATTTTTCAGACACCTATGTCAGCTTCTTGCATGGCTCTGCGTTCCTGGCGGGGAAAGTCGTGTACAGAACTGACGTCAGCGCGCAGGGGCGGCGTCTAAGTACTGCCCGCGACGTCATCCCGGCGGTGCCGACGACGGACGCGGAGCCGCACGACGCCGCCTACCGACGCGCAAGGGTACTGCTACGGAAAAACTTTCCGGATCCAGCCTGACGCCTGGGGATATTCTAAGGTAAGGAATCTGTCACTAACTACTGCCTCTTACAGATATATCGTTACACAAGTTAGTAACTTGTGCTACTATACAATACACCTGAACCTGACCGCATTATCAGACCATACTAATGGTACAACGGCACTACACTAATGTTTGGAACATACAGTCGTTGACAGTGGAACCCTGTAAAAACTAGCACCTAAACTGCTATCCCCAAATTTATATAAATAATGGGAAATACCCCAGATATGCGTGCACACAATGTAAGCACTCACTGTCACGGTGCAGTCCACAACTGGACTTAACAAAGATTAACAAAACAAAGCAATCGGTGCACCACCTCATGAACAATGTCACACAATTATAAGATCTGCGTCCAAGGTTGTTCTTTACATCATCCTTTTTATTTAATGACAATTTAATTAAACATATCAAGAGAAATGTGTTGAGTAGACCAGCCAACGCGTTTCGTCCCCAAAAATTGTCTTTTAAAGGTTTTTTAAAGGTTTTTATTGTACTGATATGTGTATATATTTGTTATTCTACAGCCCTGAAGAAGTCCAATTTTTTGGGATTAATTAAATTGTCATTAAATAATGCCTTAACCACTTCCCTATCTCCGCCGATGGGCAGCCAGTCGCATCACTCTATCGGGGATAGTGGGGAATATAATCTAGTACTAGCTTGTCTCTTCACCAGGTCGTGCCACGCATGAACCGTGGCATTGATAGAGTCCAGGATACCAGTTCGGTGATCGGGAGCATGAAATAATCGGGAGGGGAGTGTGGCGGGGGCAGCAGCTATCGTCTCTATATGTAGGTGAGGGGGATCCAACTGCTGATGTATCCAATGGTAGGCGTGCAAACTTTGTGCTACTCTATAATAAAGTTCCAAGTCTGGGGCCCCTAATCCTCCCAGAGCGTAGGGAAGGGTGAGAATGCCCCATTGGACACGTGGTTGCTTTCCCGCCCATGCCAATTTCGTCAGTGTTGATCTTATGGATTTAAAGAAGTGTGACGGAAGGACTATAGGTATATTTAAAAACAAGAACAGGAACCTGGGGAGTACCACCATTTTCATCAGTGATATGCGGCCAAGTAGAGACAGAGGAAGGAGGGCCCAGTGTTCCAGATCCTCCTCAAGTTTGGTGACTGCCCTGCCATAGTTCTCTCTGATAATCGTTTCCGGGTCTGTATGGATCTGAATACCCAAATACCGCACCGGACCGTTTGACCAAGTCAGAGGGAAGTCCAATTCAAAGGGAGCAGTGAACTCAGTCAATGGGAATATTATGGACTTGGTCCAATTAATTTTTAATCCGGAGAATTCTCCAAAGTGGACAACCTCTCTAAATACGGGAGATAAATTAGTCTTGGGGTTTCTAATATATAGAAGCATGTCATCTCCGTATGATGATATTATTAAATTATAATTTGGGAACCAAATTCCTCTCTGCCCGTGGTATTCCCTGAGTGCGCAGGCCAGGGGTTCCACCACAATTGCACACAGAAGTGGGGATAGCGGGCAACCTTGTCTAGTGCCTCTGGATATTTTGATGGGAGCAGTGACCATATCTCCAATTCTTATCCTTGCAGAAGGGGAGGTATACAGGATGGCCACCAGTTTAATAAATAGTTCGCCGACACCCATCCTTCGAAATACCATGTTCATGAATGTTCATTCCACGGAGTCGAAGGCTTTCTCTGCGTCTAAGAAAACTGCGGCAGCCTTGACTTCAGGATTAGTGTGTTGTATTGCTCCAAAGAAGGTACGCAAGTTGTATGTCAAATTGCGCCCTGGGACGAATCCCGCCTGTTCCGTGCTGGCTAACTTTGGCACCAGCGGGGCGAGACGGTTGGCAAGGACCTTGGCATATATTTTGGTATCAACATTTAACAGCGACAATGGCCAGAATGAGGAGCACTCATTAGGTGGCTTACCAGGTTTCAGTATCGTAACTATCAGAGCTTCTCTCATGAAGGGGGCATCCCACCAGATTCGCTAATTTCTTCGAATAGTGTCACCAAGTGAGGGACTAGAAGATCTCTAAATTCCTTGTAGAAGGCAACTGTAAGACCGTCCTGCCCAGGGGCTCCTCCCAAACGCATGCCTGTATCTCCCAGGATTCCCGAGGTCTCATTAGATATTCACTGTGTTCATTGGTTAGCCAAGGTAACATAATGTGTTTGAGGTAGTCTAAAATATTGCTCTCATCTGTTGACGTCCGAGTGCGATAAAGTTCGGAGTAATACTGGCCAAATTGATTTGCAGTACTTTCAGGGTCAGTCAATAACTCCCCCGACTGTGCGAATTGCAGTGACTGCAGAGGCCTCTCTCCTATTACACAGCAGCGCTGCCAGTGTTTCCCCCAGGCGCTCCCCCTCCCCATACACCCTAGCCACTGCATATTTACCCATATGTTTGATCTCGCTGTCAGCCGCTTCGTGATATTCTTCTAAAGTCTTTTTTAGCTCTTCAGTAGTGCTATCTTCCTCCCTGCGCAGCAAGGCCAGTTCTAGGTCAGATAGGCGCTTCTCTAGGCTATCTAAGCGGCTTCTGATAGAGCGTAGCACACCCGAGTGCTTGGAGATTGCAATGCCCCTGATGTAAACTTTTAAGGTTTCCCAGACTGTGGAAAAACTAGTAACTGAACAAATATTATTCATAAAAAAATCGAAGACTGAAGGCGCCTCCGCCAAGGAGTCAAATCCGGGCATCTTTCTCAGTGCGGCAGCAGGCCTCGAGCACAGGCAGGGGGGACTCCTCCTCTCGAAACGTTTTATGGCGCCTCCGAGCAATCGTCCAGGGCTGAAGAGGTACGTGTCGGCTCAGCAGCATTCCCTCAACTAGAGCAGCCCAGTTAGAGGCTAAAAAGGCAGCAAGATGCTCGTGTAATTGTCGGATAGGAACGATGGCTTACAGGAGCTCCGTTACTGTGTGGCCATCTTTTGAGCCAGCAAGCTCCGCCCCCCACGGCAATAGTTCCAGACATACAGGGTCATATACAACATCAGTTTACAATTGAGTTGTATGCATGGGAACATGACACTGGTATACATCACTCCGCCTCGCGGTCAGGGCACTACAAATGCAGTAGGTAAACAGTGAAGAATACAACCACAAAAACTACAACCTGTGCTTGCTCGTAAGCAATTTGTATGTGTCGCCCATTACTCCAATTATCTGTTTACCCCAGGCTTTAGGACTATGTCTAATTTTGTGGGGTGGTACAGGGAAGGGTGTTTGTGGTGAGGGCTGGGGAACTGGATGGTCAGTCCACATGAGCCCCAGTACTTTCCCTATGTGCGTCAGTTGGAGGTTAGCCACAGCTGCTACTCTTCTCGAGTCCCACATCTTCCCTTAAGAATTCCGCCAGAACTTCCTGCCAGAGGTCTTCTATAGGCTTTTTGCAGATTCCCTTTTGCTCTTCCTTACCACTTCTCTGAATATTAACTGCAGAAATGTTTAGTCCGACCAATTAAAACTGAACAGGTTTTCATTGGGATTGTGATCTGTGTTGCCGTAGTTGAATATTTGCCCATATTAGTATAACATAGAAGAATTAATAAAGTCCACTGACCCTTTGATCGTATATAGCAACTATAGTATTGCTTCAAAACCATGAAACTATATATTTTCTCTTACTATTTATGCCACAAAAATGTACTGAGGGGTGGCAAACCTTCCTTCTAAATTATATTTCTTTTCAGTTTTTCATGAAACTGTAAACATGGTAGCATCACTCTTGTGGGTTCCTCACATATAGACAAATCAGTGGAGGTGTTCATTCCATATATTGATTTATTTACACCATGGCATCAGATGCATTATCACACTAAGTTCAGTTTATGGATAGATGCCAAAATATGTGTGGCCTTGTTAGAAATTGGGTTACTAGTTGTCTGGGGTGTGAGCCATGGTTGAGCAACAACCACAATCCTAGTTAGGGTAAGGCACAAGCAACCCCCAATTAACCTCTGCTCGCCCCGTAGTAGCTTGGCATGGAGTAGGCTTAACTTAGAAGCAACGTGTAAAGTATTTGTGCAACACTTCAGACAGTAAAACAGCGAAAACACCACACAAAAAGATTTGACATCAGATTAGAAAATAGAGCAAGATTTAATAAATAAAACCAGACAAAAATGGCAACAATCCAATCTGTAGAACCGGTGTTATGAATTGAAAAAATAAATTGCAATATAGCACCTAAAAGCATAAAGTGCCAGCCATGGCTATCTGGTTGTGCTGGACCGGGTCAAAGTCAAAAGTTCAGGGAGACTACAATAGAGCGCGGATCGGATACAGTCTCAGATTAGTTCAGCTGAAGTTTTACCTTTTCTAGTTTTGTCAAGAGTCCAGTTCGTGTTGGAGAGGTGGGTGTAGTTCGAAGAGCAGGCCGGGTGTCGTGGTGCGGGCAGGATGGAGCTTCACGTTGGCGGTCCCCTGCAGGCTTTCAATTCTGCTGTGCGAAGACGGGCTATTGGCGGCTCGCACTGATTTTCGTTGCCAGCGGCGCAGTTCCAGTGCAAACAGGCCCATTTGTGAAGAGCCCAAAAGCTTGTATTAAGAGCCTGCTGAACTACACCAAGGGTCTAGGACTTGAGGGGCACAACTTGGGGGTCAGGGACTCACTGAAGACAAGTGCTGGAGCTTTTTATGTTCCTGAGGCTCCGATCAGGAGGCCAGCAGGCTAGCCCTTTGATTCACTCTGGGATCAAGATTTGTTGCAGGTCCAGTTCTTCTCCAGGCAAGAGGTCAGCAGAGCTGGGCTGCAGTTCCGTCAGGGCAGCAGAGTGACAGTCCGTGTAGCAACACACCAGTCCTTCCTGGCAGGGTATCCACAGGTCCAGAAGTGTACTGGAGAGGTAGTGTCTGGGGTTTGTGTTGTGCCGTTGAAGTGTGGAGAAGCTTCTAGAGGCACGCCTTTGAAATGTACTGATGCCCTGCCTTACCTTCCCTGGCTCTAGACTAACTACAGGGGGTATGCAGCTCTTTGTGTGGAGACAAGATGCAACCTCGCTTCATCCTGCTAGACATGGACTATCCAGTCACACTTAAGCGCCCATTGTGTGTGGATGTGTAGGAGGAATAAAGCCCAACTGCCCACTACACCCAGTCATGTGACCCACAGACAGGCTGCAGACACCAAAAGGCTAAGGTAAGAAAATGCCAACTTTCTAAAAGTGCCATTTTCAGAATTGTAATTTAAAATTCGACTTCACCATAAGTTAGGATTTTAAATTAGGATTCCAGAGACACCAAACATGACCCAGTTATCTTTTACCATTTGGACATTACACTTATGAAATGTAATATGGCAACTCCAATTTTGTCCTATGAGCGAGATAGGCATTGCAGTAGTGAAAAACAAATTTAAGAGTTTTTCACTACCTGGACTATCAAAAGTACTTGGCCTACTTTTTAAGTACACTGCACCCTACTCTTGACGTTGTCCAGTGCCTACCTCGGGTGTGACTTATATGTATTAGGAAGGTTTGGGCCTGGCAAAAGGCTTATTTTGTCAGGTCGAAATGGCAGTGTAAACTGCACGCAATGGCAGGCCTGAGACATGTTTAAAGGGCATGTGGGTGGCACAATGTTACCATGTTTTGAGCAGAGAGCATAAGCACTGGTAAAGTGTGCAGAGTCCTAAGGCAGCAAAAAAGAAGTCTGCAAAAACGGGAAGTCTAAACCAAAAGGTTAGGGGGAAACCACGCCAAGAATGCCAGTTCTAACAAGTCTCAACCATGCATATGTTGCAGTGTCTCATTGGGCATACCAAAAACCTATCTTTAGTCAGCAATGGAGAAGGAGTGGCTTTTTGGGAATTGCAATGATAAATATTTCAAAAGCACATTGTACTACCACAGAAGGAATTGTGGGCAAATTGGCAAAAATATATTTTTGGTTACAATTTGATATGTATTGGGATCTGTAGATACTGCATTTTAGCTATGGTTGCACTCAGTGCCCTTTCCAAAGATCACTGTTGCCTATAAAATATCTAATCCACAAAAACGCTTGATCTAATCATATTGGGTCTGTCCAATATGTATAAAATGCAGTTTGATATGGCCTCTCGTACAGGCTCTGTGGATAGCTCTGCCCTCACTACTTTAAGTGTGGTAGTTCTTAGAGTGATAGCCCCCACCTGCCTCACAAAGCTCAAATCTAGTAATGCCTCTGCTTTAACCCATTGGGATCAGAGTTGAAATCACTTTTTTTATTGGATGACTGCAGTCTCCACAGTGAGTGGAATGCAGCCTTGTTACGAGAGAAGACATATCTTTGGTATAAATGCAGCAACACTGTTAAACATTCAACTGGTAGGCTAAGGGGTGCTCCTGTGGAGGGGATTTGGGCCCTTTTTCTCCCCTCCAGCTATGATCTTTTTAGGGAGCTTGAGGAATGAAGGTGTTAGGTTCAATTCAAATTCGCAAAGACGGTGTAACCCATTTGATTACACAGTAAAGTCGGGTTATACATAGATTTATTACAATTCCAAAACCAACATAATATAAATCAGTCTCAGAAACATTGCATAACAATACAGAATTAACAAACGACTTCCAACTCTACGAAGAAAATTAATTCTCAATAGTAAATATCCAATGAGAACCTCGTTAGCGATGGTACAAAGCAAAAGAAACACAGCAGAATGAGAAGATTGGAAAGTCCGATCCTCCTGTCTATAATGCATGAATATTTCTAATTCCTCAATTAAAATACTCTAAAAATGATAAACTAGGTTCAATCAGATCCATAAAATAAAGAGGTGTCAGTGTGGAAACTTCCATAGACGTTTCTAAAGCAAAGCATTGCATAGCATAAAGCCACACAACGAGAATCGAGCATAAATGCAAGGCACACCGGTCTAAAACTTTCCTAACCTAAAGAAGTCTCAGCGTAAGTGTGAGTACAAAGCCACAGAACATTGCCTAGTTATTCCTTCAAAGACCCTCCTAAATTACTGTCATGGACCTAATTAAAGGCCACCTTCAAACAATACTCATTAGCAAAACGCACTCATAATTCTGCTTTCTTTCATGTACATTTCGAAAACACACTCTTAACTCTTTCTTCTTTGAACCACATATTATGAGACGACTTTGAATTTATGCCTTCATTCCACACTGACTGCAGGCCATCCCTCTAGCCATAATGTCTTCCGCCCTTGACTCCCTTCTCGCTTCCTTATCTGTTTCACACAAAGAGCCTTTCTCCATCAATTAGGTCATCGTTACAGGCACCTGGAGAGGGAAGAAAAACACTCCATCTGAGAAAACATTCACATCAGAAGTTAGATCTTGCGAAACCCAAATACTTGAGGCTTTTGGTCAAGTTAACAAATTCAAGACTTCAATGCGCGTTAAAACTAAAATGCTAATACATGAACAGTCACGTTATAAAAGTAAATGCATTTCTCTTGCATACATAGTTTATTATATAATGAAAAAATAATCTTCGTATAAATGCATAAAACTGCAATTCATCATGAATGGAAACAAAACAGTGAACACACATATAAATATTGTGATTACATAGAATGTGCACTCCGTATAGGGCTTTAAGTGTACTTTCTCTAGTGAGTTACATTACATCCCACAAATACTTAAGGCCTCAATATAAATTTGTGGCCCTATCAATATTGAGGATAAAGCCAATTTTATGCTGCTCCAGGGGAAAGATTGACCACAAAGGGACGTGGCTAATTTTAAGTTCCAATACAGCCTGGCCCGGAGGAGCCTCACAAAGGCAAACCAAAGATTTCTCAAACGCACCCCTATATTGCCTTTTAGTGTGTGGGGTAGTTTGAAGTCTTATTTTTACGGTTAAAATTGTGTTAAGAAAAGGCCACACGCACACACTATAAATTGTCTAAGAAGAGCCTGAAATATTCCTTATTACACAATTATCCAGCCACTTCCCTTAATACACCAGAGAAATACACCACACCATTTAATCTAGATGACCACGATGAATCAAGAAAAAAACTCTTTGTACTAAAACAAGTAACAGCAACGAAAATACCAGGCACAGCAATTATCTTACCTTGCCATTTTATATATTCAAATCTATATGTCTTCAAGTAGTATAGATGTGTTCCTTTCAAAGTACACCACTTTTGTAAGCCACCAGCTTTTTTAATTTATTCAATCATTGATATAAGCTTGGTTTTAATTCTCTTCACTATTTCATGACGATTTTCTTTGCTACCTTAAGTTGGTATAAGCTATCTCATATTCAGGTACGGTCAGTTTAGAACGTTGGCTACTGTGGACACAGTAGGATGCAATGACGTGCAGGTCACAAGTTTAGATCCATTTAGGGCCTACTCGGCCTTCAATCCTTCTAAGATTGGTAAATTGAGTGCCATGAAATTGGGTAATAAAGTATTTACAGTACTTAGAAATGTCAGAATTGCAATATAACAAGCTATTGCTGCTGTTCTTACTCAAGCTTAGATTTGTAAATTTATTCAGGGTCAATTCTATTCTATATTTCTGCAAAAAGTGGGTTTTTTCACATTCAGTTAACTTGCCTCATTTCTCTTGCTTTTTCACACAAGTTCAGCACCCACACTTGATTTTCTTAAACTGTGTTCAATATTTGCAAAACATTACACTCTATTGTACTAGTTATAATGGCATGGCTAACTTTCTGTCCAAAGGCTGACCAGCTCCTTGTTCCACATACAGGATACAGGGGTAGTTATGTTGCTTCTTCCTTTTCAACTGCTGTCAGTTTCTGATATTTAGATAGCATTTACTACTTATCTTTTCTGGATGCCAACCAAAAAGGTAACATTTATTCCGCAAAATATTTTGCTTAGGCTGGATATATTTAACAGCACCTGCAGAATTTCAGTACTAATCACATTCTCGTGGGATACAACAGATATGGAGTTCACTAAAAGTAGATACCTTTTGCTTTTCCCAAACATGGCTCAGCTATGCACAGATTATTTACTTCTTCCAAAATATGTTTCTCCCATGCCACAAAGTTTTCTGACTCGCAGAACATTTTTCTACAAGGAAGGAGTAACGCCTAGGCCTGGCTTGAGACCCAGTTAGTCACAGAAAAAAAAATGTGAAACAGACTTCAAGAGTTTTACTAATGGCAAAAAATACTAGGAAGATATAATAAAAACCCCTGGTAAGTCAGTCCACACTGCTTCCTTGGAGGCCCTTTCACCATTCAATGCCAATGCTAAAGTGGGTCTCAGAACTCCTTTCAGAGGGTCACAGGGTATGCAGGGGCTAGTGGGCCCAACCGTGGTGGTTGAGGCCTTTTATTCCTGATGTCCCGGGCCCGACCTACTATAGATCCTGAGCAACTGGGCCAAGTCCCCCTTTTGCACTTAACTCTCAGTGGTAGCTGTTGATGAGCAGGCAAAGGCTCCCTCAAGGGCGAAGTGTAGATACAGATGGTTGAATGAACACGGCTAATAACTCAAATCACATACACTGCTTTCAATAAATCAATGTCCAGTCAAATACTTACTTTTTTATGTGGGAAAATGAAGTATTTTGTTTTTAACTCTACACTTTCAAAGGTATAATGTCTTTCATAGGCAATAACACAATCCCTGTGAGGTCAGGGCTCTAGTGTTTGTTATGCAAAATCTCTGTCCCACTCCCTCCTGTTGAGTTAAGGCACAGGAAACAGCTGATTAATTTGAAGATGTTTATTAGGTTCTTCTTAGTACAGAAACCCCAACCGCAGAGCCGTCAGGGAAAGTCTCCAACCACCTATCCAGCTAGACCACAATGCCACAGCAACCCTTGGTTACAGAACCTTGACATGTTTGGTATCTTTGGTTACAGAACCTGATTACTAAGATACCACACCTCCCTTGTAACATGGTTGGGGTTAGTCCCTATTCACTGGTGGCTGCATCCAAGGAATGCTCACTAGTAGTTTATACTCAATAGTTCCCTTTTCACTCTTTAGGAATTAGTCAAAAGTATCTATGGTGCCACAGCACCTTCAGCAGCAAGTACCCTGAGGCCCAACAGGCCCAGTTCAAGTCTAACTCGCTACTTCAGTTTGGAAGTGTACAGCAGTGCAGCGAGTACCCTCTGTGGGTTCTCAGACGTCTTGATCCGGTTTGGAGAAGTCGAGCTGTTAAGGGTACATGTGGCAGTACCCAGCAGGTGCAGGCTCTCTCCCTCAAGCGACATTTCCCAGCGATCGTAGCTTCCCCCAAACTACAAAGATGAGGTAAGTCACTCTTCCCCACATGGCAGGGGGGTAAGGGGTAATTCGATCCTCCAGCTCCTGTCCGAAGCTGGAGTGAGGGTGCAACATCTCCTGTGGCGTCCTTCACAGTCCTCGGGCGGATCAGTCAGAGTTCTTTGTGTGTGGGCTCCACCCGCTGGTCACAGCTGCAATCTTCTTTCTGGGCAACGACCTAAACTTCTGACAGTGTTATTACCGGCAAGCCCTTCTGGCATATGGGGTTGCTGCGGCACTTTCCGACCTGTGCTCAAACTCCTCTGGTGCAGTCGCCCACACCTCAGCGGTCCCTCCTGGCATGTGGGGCTGATCAAAGCAAACACTTGAATGGATGCTTTGCAAACAAAAAAGTCAGCGGTGACCTCCCTCTAGCGCACGAGGCCACTGCAATGACACGTTGCGGGCCTGGCACTTGTGGTGTGGTGCTGACTACATGGCTCAGGTCACGGCAGCCTTCTTCTGGCATTTGGAAGGTCACTGAATTGCTCCTGTACATGGGCAAAGACCCAATCCGTGCACTGCCGTTTCCTCGCAACTCACTTCCCGAGTCCTCTCAATAGGGCTCCCAACTGGACCTCGCTCCCTCCAATACTCTCCTCTTCCTCACAGGGCACATTGGTCTTGGTAAGCAGGCAGGTGCTGGGGCTTCAGGGCAGGTTATTTTGGTTTCCCTGATTGAGGTCCCCCTCAACCAGCAGGGAGACTAGCAGGCTTTAGCACGCAGTTCTGATCACAGGCAGAAATCTTGCACAGCTTCTCCTTCTCACACTTGCTGCTTGGCAGTTGACAATTTTTGGGGTCTCAACCTCCCCGCCTTAAAGTCCATTTCCAGACACCAAATGTGATTTGGGGTTTGAGTCTTTGAAGTTTTATGTTTTGGGTTCTGCTTCTTTTCAAGTATACCCTTTTTGTTCTTTTCTTTCCTCTTGAAAGGCTGTCTGTCACAGCAGAAAAGACTCTGAAGCTGGTTGTCCCACAACACAGGGCATGAGAGTGACTAGAGTTCACACCTGGATGCCATTCACAGTGATATATACATCAAAAGGTTAATCCCGGGCTCCCAGCAATGCTCTTCATAATTCCTTTATCAGACCCATCTCCTGCCTGAGATGTGTTCAGGCTCCTTCCTTGGGATCTGTAAGTGAATCAAAGAACAGCCTTTTGAAGTGTAGATGGGGAATCTTTCTCCTTTCCTTCAGTGGATTCCAGTACCCTGCATGTCTTCACTAGGCTGGCCTGGGCTTCCCAAAATGGAACTCAAGGTCCTCAATGTAATGTACTGTTGCAGGCACACTTGCATTCAGTGTACTAAAACAGCACACATGCCAATATGGCCGCCATTTAAGAAACTCATGGTGTCCCTTTGAACAGGGTTCGATACTGACCCAACCTATTTTTGACAAAATACCGGGCGTCCTCTTATTCTAGTACGAGGTACTCTTGCACTCAAATTATTAATTTAGACTTTCTAAAATCACAACCCCTTTTTCATAAAATTAGCGGTTCGAACGAGAATATACCATCGGGCCATTTCACTAGATAAATTAACCCCAATATCTGAGAATAAATAAATAATAAAAAACCCCGTCTGGCATGTTTCTTAACGGCATTTTATGAAAATCTAAATCAAGAACAAAGGCAATGAAATCCTCTACCTCGTTTTTGATAAAATTGAAGGCAGTATGACAAAACATCCCTAGCCTTTTTCCTTTTCTTTTTATGTTTATTGTTTTTTGACCATTCCAATATGGCCGCTATTTAAGAAACTCACGGTGTCCCTGTGACCAGGGTTCGATACTGACCCCAACCTATTTTGACAAAATACCGGGCGTCCTTCTTTTTCGTATAAGGTACTCCTGCACTCTAATTAGTAATTTAGACTTTCAAAAATCACACCCCCATTTCATAAAATACCAACAACATGGTGGACCGTTTACACCACAATACGAGACTACGCTTTACACGCTCTAGTCTCTAACAGCACGAGGGAATGACTCTGCTGTTTTTCAGACTACTTATACCGGCACTAAGGCAAAGACACGCTAAGATGCGGTCTGCCTTGGGACTGAATAGGTCGTATTGACGGAGGGTTGCTGAGCACAGTAAGACTTTTTCTCCCTACAGGACATCATCAATTTTTTCTCCCTACAGGAATTTACATAACTTTACTTGCCTTTTTCACTAAATTCCATTTGCTCTTTCTAAACCAGTCATAGGAAGGCACAAGCAATGAGTGGCTTATAACAAATCCTCATTATCTCATTCCTTTGTCTAATATTATAATATAGGGTTTCTACAGGCCCCTCCACCCAGACAGACCATGAGGCGCACTTTTGCCAAAAAATAAGTATGTTTCAAAAAGAAATTGATTTTATGTTACATGTTGTGTGTGTCCTGTTTTTGTCCTTGACAACAAGTGTTTTTAAATTATATCTTTTCAACCTTGCCTGCTCACAATTAAGGTATCATGTGTAGTATTACCCACACAAGATCTGAGCACTAACTAAGTTTGCTTTCAAGGGCACTTACACCATAGTATGAAGTACCTTCTTTTACGCGCAGCGTAACGCCTTTACCTGCCCACAAGAACGGTGGGCAGGCAGTATGTATTAATTTGCATTTTGCTTTTTCTTCCCAATGACAGTTACTACGTGTTCAGAAGCAACCGTATGTATATATTTTTCCCAATGTTCACACAATAGGTGTGCATTAATAATTTTTCACTTCACTTTATTATAGGTCCGGCACGTGATGGTACACAAAGGGCTGGTCCCTTTGTTGTCCTGAAGAAAAGGTTTAGGGGATACCTTGAAACATGTTGACATAATACAAGGGATTATAATTACATAACAGTTACATTTCCCTTTTATTAACCCCTTTTTATCCCTACCAACTAGGAGCAGGAATAAAACAATAGCTCACTAGTTAGGTAATTTTTAAAACATCACTTACACCACTCCTCCCTACACTGCACGACACATAGCCTCACAAGGTAAGTGCTCCTACGTAAATCCGCAAGTCGCAGCACGCCCCAATCAGTAGATGTTTGGGATGGCCCCAATGATGAAGCATGTCACCTAGGGGCAACCCTGGGTGAGTGAGGGGACACAAGAAAATAAATTTTTCTTTTCTACCAGTAGAGGTGGCCTTCACCCCAATTGGTGAACCCGCCCTTGTTTCTTGGCTAGGTTCTTTTGATCCGTCACCTACGGATTCTTTTTGATGTATTCTGAATACAGAGATCTACATGTAGAGTGGTGGGAGGAGTTGCACCTGGGACCTGAATAGGGCTGTGCCTTCCCTCCACAATGCTGGCTCCACCTTCTGTGGTGCTTCTGATGTCCCTGGCCTACACTGTGAAAGGAAAGAAGGAGTCTTGTCAACAAAGTGCTCCAGGACTGACCAGAACTGGTTTGGACTAGGCAAAGGCCTCTCTGCCTTCAGAGAACAAAGGGAAAATGAGTATAAAAGAGGGGACCCAGACCCCAGAACTTTAGATCACTTCTGGAACAACAAGACACACCTCTGCCAAGGAGAAGAACCAAAGGAAGCTGTAGGAGTTGGACTGCCCCCCCTGCCAGTGTGCTCTGTTGGCCTACAGTGGTGTCTTCAGTGCCAAGGAGAGGAGTAGGAACTTTTAAAGAACTTTCATCATCTTGCAGAATATTACTGCAAGGGCTTGAACTTGTGCTTGCCTCCTGCTGAAGTCTCAGGGACAAAAGACTTCACCACCAGCTCCCCTCTGAATTTCCTTGCTGGGAATTCTGTCTGCAGAAGCCTGCGTTTCGATGGGAGCTGGAAGCGCGACTCAACGAGAAGAAGCGTGTCGCAGTTGCAGCTGTTGCCGTCGCATCGCAGGAGAAGCGTGTCGCCGCCGCATCACCAGAGAAGCGAGTCTTCGTCAAAGCTGTTACCCGACGCATCACCGGAGAAGCGTGTCGCAGGGCCTGTCGTGGCTCCAAAGTTAGTCTCGCCGCACGGCCGCCGGGCGTGCACGCATCGTCTTCACATCGTCGCATCAAGGGCGCCATCTTATCGCATCGCACCGGATCATCGCATTGCGGCGCCATCTTGTCGCATCCCAACCGGAACGCAGTATGAGAATCTACGCATCACCTCCTCTCCGGTAAGGATCAAGACGCATCCCTACTCTGCGCAAGCATTGAGGCGCGACGCATCGTCTCCCCCGAAGCAAGGAACCAACGCATCTCCATCCCTGCGAACCTTTTGTTTGTTTTGCGTTACGCATCCAGGTACTTTTGTGAGAACTTTGTCGCACTTACCATCAACTTGAACTAAGTTACTTCTACCATCTTTAAGTCAATTTTGAGTACAGTATTGTGGATTTTTGTAGTTTGTGGTCTTGTGTTAAGTCTATATAAAGAATACTTATTTTTATAAAACCTGTGTGGTGTCCATCTGTTGTGTTTTCACTGTATTACTGTATGTGTTCACAAATGCTTAACAAACTGCCTCTGAGATAAGCCTGTCTGCTCGTGCCAAGCTACCAAGGGGGTGAGCAGGGGTTATCCAGTAGTGTAATCCCCTTTCCCTGACTTAGAAGCAAGGGTCCCTATTTGGTCAAAGGTACCTACCTCTGCCAACTAGAGACCCCCAGTTCTAACATTGGTGGTCAGCGGTGAGGATTCTGGACTTGCATTTGTGACTCATATACAGTGATTGTGTACACTACTAGTGAGTGCAGACCAAACGCAACCACATATATTTTTTGGGTAGAATTTATTTTTCTCCTTGGACTGTTATTTTTCTGAGAACTGCCAATTCTTATTGCCATGAGTCCACCAGCATCTATTGCCTCTATGGATCCAGAGTTTGAGGAAGAGAGGTTGGATACCTATAATGCCAAACAGCTGAAAGCCTTCTGTAGAGAATGTAAAGTTGCTATTCCAGGCCTCACTAAAAAGGATGAGTTCCACAAGGCGCTGAGGGCCTGGGTGGAAGCAAGAAATGCATCTGAAAATGTAGAGCACCCTGTGGAGGAGGCAGAAGGGCAGCTAGATGGGCCCCTGGGTCTAGGGGGGGAGAAAGTACCTACCCCACCAGGCAGCAGTGTTTCTTCCAAAGACCTGTCCCCCAGAGAGTTGGAAGACGGGGAGAGAAATAGGGCATACAAGCTGGAGATGGCTAGGCTCAAAATGGAGGGTCAAAAGGACCTAGAGAATAAGAAGCTGGAGTTTGAAATTAACAAGTTAGCCTTGGAGAGAGAGAGAATGAGATTAGAGCATGAGAGAATGTTGAGGGAGTTAGAGATCAAAGCGCAGGGCTTAGAAATCAATCCCTCTGGTGGCAGCGCACTATCTGTGCCTTCAGAAGGCAGGGTATATATTCCCAAGGATGTCATCAAAGATTTCCATAAACATGAAGATATTGGGCAGTGGTTTGCAGCCTATGAGATAGCAATGTTGGTCCACCGGGTCCCTGAGAAGGATTGGGGAGCTGGGTTGTGGGGCCGCTTTGTGAGTGAGGGGAGGGATACTTTGTTAGACCTACCCAGTGAGAATAGGATGTCTTATGCCCATATGAAGGAAGCCCTGATGACAAGGTATGGTTTGACCCCGGGACTCTATAGACAGAGGTTTAGGAGTTGCAAGAAGCTGGAGGGAACCACTTGGGTAGAATATGTATCTTTCTTTTGCAGAGCCATGGATGGTTGGGTGAAGGGTAGCAAAGTGGATACTTTTGAAGCGCTCTATGATTTGTTTGCATGGGAGCACTTGTCTGCTAATTGTTTTCCAGAGCTACGCCAGCACCTTATTGATAGCAAGCTAACTAACCCTAGGAAGCTTGCTGAGGAGGCGGACCGCTGGGTCAGTACCAGGGTCCACAAGGGTCATGTGAGAGATTCCGCCAAAGGTGGGCAGGGTCCCCAGCAGAAGAGTGGGGGGGACAAGGGTAAACAGAGGGAGTTCCAGAAAGGGCCCCAAAGTAATCCCCAAGGGAAGGGTTCCCAGCCTCCCCCAGAGAAGAAGCCAGAGGCCCCGACAGGTAGACCTGTTCAGAGGGGCCCCTACAAGTGCTTTACGTGTGGTCAAGTGGGCCACCGTTGGTATGATGCACAGTGTCCCATGAAGGACTCCAAGGCACCACCGCGTGCACCACCACGACAGATGGCAAGTGTAGCCCTGGGAGGGGAGGAGATGGGTGCCCAAGGTGGGTGGTGTCCCGCAGAAATGTCCCTTGTCTCGCTAGGAGACTTTGAGATGGTCTCTGAGACCCAGCTGCCTGATAACACTAAGAAGTACAGGCAGTGGGTGGCCATAGGGTGGAAGCTCTCAGAGACACTGGGGCTAGTGTGACAGCTGTCAATTGCCGGCTGGTGTCCAGAGAGCAGGTTATCCCCCATGCATTCTTCCCTGTAGTTGCCGCGGACAACTCACAGAGCCAGTGTGAGGTGGCTCAAGTTCCCTTTGAGTGGGGGGGGGGGTCTCGGGTACTCTCCAAGTAGCTGTGAGGCCAGCCATGCCTGTTGATTGTCTGTTGGGAAATGATTTGGAGAGCTCCCCTTGGGCTAAGGTGGAGAGGAAGTCTCATTTGGAGATGTTGGGTCTGCCTGAGTGGGCGTGTGTCACCACTCGGTCTATGGCAGCCAGTAAGGGTGTTCAAGAGATCCTGGAGCCTGAAAGTATGGCCCAGGGACCTGCCTTAAAGAGAAGAGGTGGGGGGCGCGGGAAACCAGCCCCCATTGTTCCCACGGTCCAGGAGGAGGCAGACCTTGAGGGAGATGCCCTGGAACCTACAGGGGAACAAGTTGCTGAACTGGGGGACCTGCCTGAGCTGACCCATTGGCAGCAGAAAGGAGGCCCCTCCAGGGAGGAATTTTGTGAGGAGCAGAGGAAGTGCCCTTCTCTTGAGGGTGTGTGGCAACAGGCCACCGCCCAGGCAGCAGGTGATCAGTTTGGATCACATTGGATCTACTGGGAGAACGACCTCCTGTATAGCGAGCCTAAGGTTGCTGAGCCTGGGTCAGCCCGTGTTCTGGTGGTACCCCAGCGCTTCAGAGCCTTCCTACTGGGTTTAGCTCATGATGTGCCTTTAGCTGGACATCTGGGGCAGGACAAGACCTTTGAAAGGCTTGTCACCCACTTTCATTGGCCCCAGATGCGGAAGAGTTCAGACACTCATTGTAGGACATGTCAAACTTGCCAGGCGAGTGGGAAAAGTGGAAGGAAGCAAAAGGCTCCTCTCCAACCTTTCCCTGTAGTCAGTACCCCCTTTGAACGGGTGGGTATTGACATTGTGGGGCCACTGGACCCCAAGACAGCCATGGGCAACAGGTTTATCCTGGTCTTGGTGGACCATGCTACCCGGTACCCGGAAGCCATCCCGCTTCCGAACAGTGACGGCCCCCGTGGTGGGACGTGCACTGATGGGGGATTTTCTCCCGTGTGGGGTTCCCCAGAGAGGTGGTGTCAGACCGTGGTACAAACTTCATATCCAACTATATGAAGTCCCTGTGGCAGAAGTGCGGTGTTACTTATAAGTTCACCACTCCTTACCACCCCCAAGGTAATGGGCTGGTATTCAACCGGACCCTCAAAGGCATGATAATGGGTCTTGAGGAACCTATGAGGAGTAAGTGGGATGTCCTCTTGCCATGCCTCCTGTTTGCTTACCGTGAGGTGCCACAGAAGTCCTTAGGGTTCAGTCCCGTTGAACTGCTCTATGGTCACCCGGTAAGAGGACCTTTGAGTCTGGTCAAGGAAGGCTGGGAGCAATCTCCCAGGAAACCTCCCCAGGATGTATACAGTTACATGCTGGCCTTCAGGAACCAGACCAGGCGATTCAGGCAACTCGCTGAGGTGAATCTGGAAGCCAGCCAGGAAGAGATGAAGCGGTGGTACGATCAGAATGCCACTCTGATTGAGCTTCAACCTGAACAGAAAGTTTGGGTCATGGCCCCTGTAGAGCCCTGTGTGCTCCAGGACAGGTGGACCGGACCATTTGAGGTGGTGGAGCGCAAGAGTGATGTCACCTACCTGGTGAACTTGCGGTCTCCAAGGAACCCTTTGCGGGTCCTGCATGTTAACCGCCTGAAGCCCCACTTAGAAAGGTCCGAAGTGGGCATGCTCCTAGCGACGGATGATGGAATGGAGGAGGAGACTGAGCCTCTTCCCGACCTCCTGTCTGCAACAGAGCAAGATGGGTCAGTGGATGGTGTCAGCCGCTCTGCCACACTGACCCCTGATCAGCAGCAAGATTGTCACCAACTGTTGGGGCAATTTCCTGATTTGTTCTCCCTGGTTCCTGGTGTCACTGAGTGGTGCGTCCATGACGGTGATACTGGGGACAGTCCTCCTGTGAAGCACAAGGCTTACAGAGTGACTGACTGGGTCAGAGCTCACATCAAGGAGGAGGTCTCCAAGATGTTTGTCTTAGGGGTGATTGAGTCCTCTCACAGCCCATGGGCCAGCCCAGTGGTCTTGGTCCCAAAAGCTGCCGCGCCTGGTGCCACACCCGAACTCCGGTTCTGTGTGGACTACCGAGGACTCAATTCAGTCACCAGGACTGACGCGCACCGCATCCCCAGAGCTGATGAGCTCATTGATCGGTTGGGGGCTGCCCGGTACCTCAGCACGTTTGATTTAATGTCTGGGTACTGGCAGATCGCCTTAACTGATGGGGCCAAAGAGAGGTCAGCATTCTCCACACCAGATGGGCACTACCAATTCCGGGTTATGCCCTTTGGGATGAAGAATGCCCCTGCCACCTTTCAGAGGGTGGTCAACCAGGTGTTGGCTGGACTGGAAGATGTCAGTGCCGCCTACCTGGATGACATTGCAGTGTTCAGCGCCAGTTGGGAAGAACATCTGCGCCACCTCTGGGAAGTGTTGATGGCACTGCGAAAGGCAGGCCTCACGATCAAGGCGAGTAAGTGCCAGATCGGGCAGGGTTCCGTGGTGTACTTGGGGCACCAAGTGGGGAGCAGCCAGGTGGCGCCCCTACAACCCAAGATTGATACCATCCTGGCATGGGAACCCCCAAAGACTCAGACACAGGTGAGAGCCTTTTTAGGACTCACGGGGTACTACAGGAGGTTTGTCAAGGGGTATGGCAACATTGTTGCACCCTTGACTGAGCTGACTTCCAGGAAGCAGCCCAAGAAAGTGAACTGGACTGACACCTGTCAGAAGGCTTTTGACGCCCTGAAGACTGCCATGTGCACTGCACCCGTGCTTCAGGCGCCCAACTTCTCAAAGGAATTCATTGTTCAAACAGACGCTTCAGAGCATGGTGTGGGTGCTGTTCTATCACAGATTAATGAGGAGGGCCTAGACCAACCTGTAGCCTTCATCAGTAGGAGGTTACTTCCACGGGAACAGAGGTGGAGTGCAATTGAGCGTGAGGCATTTGCTGTGGTCTGGGCACTGAAGAAGTTGAGACCCTACCTGTTTGGGACTCACTTCCGGGTTCAGACAGACTACAGGCCCCTCAGATGGCTGATGCAGATGAGGGGTGAGAACCCAAAGTTGTTGAGGTGGTCCATTTCCCTACAGGGGATGGACTTTACAGTGGCACACCGCCCTGGTACAGAACACGCCAATGCTTATGGTCTGTCCAGATTTTTCCGCCTTAGTGAAGAGAACTCCCAAGGGGTTGGGTCGTTCTCCCCACATTTCAGCTGGAGGGGACACGTGTTAGACCTGGTACCATTGGCGTGAGTCTCCCTTCCACTTTTTTCTGATTGCCTCCTCTGTTTTTGATCTGTTTGCTGGTTTTAGATGCTTTGGGCACTGTGCCACTGCTATTCAGTGCCACAGTGCAAGTGCTCCCTATGTTAAATTGATGTATTGATTAGTGACTCCATGATTGGGTTATTTGATTTACTTGTCAGACCCTAGTACAGTGCACCGTGTGTGCCCAGGGCTTGTAAACCAAATGCTGCTGGTGGGCCTGCAGCACTGGTTGTGCCACCCACAGAAGCAGCTTGTAAAGTGTGTCTCAGGCCTGCCATTTCAGAGCCTGTGTGCAGTCTGTGACTGCCATGTCGACTTGGCAAGTGCACCCACTTGCCAGTCCCTAAACCTTCCCTTATCTTCATATCGGACACCCCTAGGGTAGGCCCAAGGGCAGGGTGCATTGTAAGTATAAGGTTGGACATGCCCTGGTGTGTGTGGCATGTCCTAATAGTGAATTACAGCCATTTTCGTTTTTCACTATTGCAAGGCTACCTGTTCCCCATAGGCCAGAATGGGCAGTTTGATTATAACATTTTATAATCCTAACTGACCCAGGGAACATGGTAGAAAAACGAATCTAGTATGCCTGAACTCAGAATGATAAAATACATCTTTTAGTGAAGTTGGTTTTAACATTCTGTGTTTGAAAATACCACTTTTAGAACGTAGGTATTTTCTTGCCTAACTATCCAAGCCTGCCTCTGCTAGGTTGTGTATTCCATGTCTGGCTTGTGAGTGACAGGGGCTGGGGGATTCCAGGAGACAGGGTGAGTCAGCACAGGACTGAATACAGAGATCTACATGTAGAGTGGTGGGAGGAGTTGCACCTGGGACCTGAATAGGGCTGTGCCTTCCCTCCACAATGCTGGCTCCACCTCCTGTGGTGCGTCTGATGTCCCTGGCCTACACTGTGAAAGGAAAGAAGGAGTCTTGCCAACAAAGTGCTCCAGGACTGACCAGAGCTGGTTTGGACTAGGCAAAGGCCTCTCTGCCTTCAGAGAACAAAGAGAAAATGAGTATAAAAGAGGGGACCCAGACCCCAGAACTTTAGATCACTTCTGGAACAACAAGACGAACCTCTGCCAAGGAGAAGAACCAAAGGAAGCTGTAGGAGTTGGACTGCCCTCTTGCCAATGTGCTGTGTTGCTGGGTTGGCCTACAGTGGTGTCTTCAGTGCCAAGGAGAGGAGAAGGAACTTTTAAAGAACTTTCATCATCTTGCAGAATATTACTCCAAGGGCTTGAACTTGTGCTTGCCTCCTGCTGAAGTCTCAGGGACAAAAGACTTCACCACCAGCTCCCCTCTGAATTTCCTTGCTGGGAATTCTGTCTGCAGAAGCCTGCGTGTCGCTGAGAGCTGGAAGCGCGACTCAACGAGAAGAAGCGTGTCGCAGTCGCAGCTGTTGCCGTCGCATCGCAGGAGAAGCGTGTCGCCGCCACAGAGGTCAATGCTGCATCACCAGAGAAGCGAGTCTTCGTCAAAGCTGTTACCCGACGCATCACCGGAGAAGCGTGTCGCCACCGCAAGGGTCGCCGTCGCATCACCGGAGAAGCGTGTCGCAGGGCCTGTCGCAGCTCCAAAGTTAGAGTCGCCGCATGGCTGCCGGGCGTGCACGCATCGTCTTCATGTCGTCGCATCAAGGGCGCCATCTTATCGCATCGCACCGGATCATCGCATCGCATCGAGGCGCCATCTTGTCGCATCGCAACCGGAACGCAGTACGAGAATCTACGCATCACCTCCTCTCCGGTAAGGATCAAGACGCATCCCTACTCTGCGCAAGCATTGAGGTGCGACGCATCGTCTCCCCCGAAGCAAGGAACCAACGCATCTCCATCCCTGCGAACCTTTTGTTTGTTTTGCATTACGCATCCAGGTACTTTTGTGAGAACTTTGTCGCACTTACCATCAACTTGAACTAAGTTACTTCTACCATCTTTAAGTCAATTTTGAGTACAATATTGTGGATTTTTGTCGTTTGTGGTCTTGTGTTAAGTCTATATAAAGAATACTTATTTTTATAAAACCTGTGTGGTGTCCATCTGTAGTGTTTTCACTGTATTACTGTATGTGTTCACAAATGCTTAACACACTGCCTCTGAGATAAGCCTGTCTGCTCGTGCCAAGCTACCAAGGGGGTGAGCAGGGGTTATCCAGTAGTGTAATCCCTTTCCCTGATTTAGAAGCAAGGGTCCCTATTTGGTCAAAGGTACCTACCTCTGCCAACTAGAGACCCCCAGTTCTAACACAGGGTAAAAAGGACATACTAATCACTACTGGTATGCTGCCACCACCGTGTTTGTACGGCTTAACTCTTGGTGAAGGCGATACTCTTCCACCACTGTCCCTCCTGGTCCAACAAGACTACAATCCGTGAGACAGGCCCATCTCATGGTGCAGATACTTGATCAGTGTTTGCCTATGACAAATGACAACATTAGGGATCCAGACAACAGTACAGTTGGGCTTTCAGGGCAGGGGTGTATGTCGCTCACCATGCAGAAGAATTTTCTGTCCCAACAGGGTTTCACCTTTGCTTGACCTACATCTATTACGCAATCTGATGTTTGTACGTTATATTCTATATTTTACAATATATGAACAAGTATAGTATATTTGCCTTTTGCTCACACAGTCTTTAGTCACTTTACACAATAATTACCATATCACACTTCCTAACCTAAATATCAGTGCCCTGGTGAGAATTTTATAATCTATTTTTAAAAGAGATATTGGTATTTTGAGCATCTTTAGTCGTTCATTCCCTATATGGTAAGAAACGTCATGAGCATGTCTCTCTAGTAAAATACTTGAGTATTTTGGTTATCAAGTGCTTAAAAATCAAACACAATGTCCCACACCTAACATATAATGGGATTAATAAACCATACAAACCCTTCATATTGAAAGATATATGTCACCGAAATAGCCTGTACATCGACCTCTTTATGCTGTTACTGCAAACATTGCTGGCACCTGAAAGTTTTTGTGTGAATATTCAATACACATAGCTAATTTACACAAGGAGAAAAGAAAATGCCTTGCCTTGGTATACTTACAATTGAGTCCTAATTCTTACACCTATTTGCTACATTTTTGCAGTGTTATTCATAGCTGTGTTATCCGCTTCGCCGACATTCAATCACTTAAGTGTATCAACTTTCAAACACCTTTCTATTTTCTGGGGCAGCTTGTAGAACAATTTGAATTATTACGCAATGTTCAAGTGTAGGTTTCCTGGGCACATCCGAACTGCCTATTTTAGGACTGACCTTTGCGACAACTTTAGCTTTCTGGCCAGTTGAATGTCTCTGTAAAAGAAAACGAGCATTGGCAAAGCCCATAGGTCTTGCCTTTGTGAGAACTTATTTTTTTTTGCCTTGCTTTGCAGTAGTGTGGATGAATAGTAAGTGTAGATTGTATGTATTACGGAAATCGAAAATACATTAATATAGCATAGAAATAAGATTGTCAGCGCCACTGAGAAGAATTTGTGATGAAAAAGTCTGCGCTTAGGTCTGTATAATAACACTTTTAAAACAAAAAATTCACATGCTGTGCACTAAAAGACAAAAAACAACTACTGAACAGAAATGCCCTGTGTTTAGAGTGCATCTCACAATTCTGGGTTGTTTTTAAAGTACATTTTTGTGGATGGGATTGCAAAACAGTTGCATTTGCGTTCTATGCAGAAGTCCATGATGAAATTTTTTTTTTTTCCACAACAAATTTTTATTGTTGACGAACAATAGGAGCCCAAGAGCGGCCAGGGCAATACATCGCATACATGGAATGGCATTGATAAAGATGTCAACATTTTACAATAAGTTCAGAGAAGAATAAAAGATACATGTATGCGAATCAAACAAAAGAAAACATCATAAAACATGAACACAGCGTACATTCATGTAATTTGTAATAGTGACTCCGATTGCGACGTATCAATGTATGAGCAAGGAATCAAAATGCGCATACCCGGTTGCTAATCATTACGGCAAACCTTCTGCACAGGGGGCTGGAGGGAGAGGTTCAAGATATATACCTTGATAGTCCGCCCATCGCTTCCATATTTTGGGATGTTTCTGGGGACATCCCCAGGCTTTGAAAATCGGAAGTTCCAGCCCCATGGAGAAATCAAGGCCTCTCTTCCATGCCCCGACAGAGGGTTGTAGAGCCGCCTTCCAAGCCCTTGCAATATCACGTTTCGCTAAGGTGAGCCCCAGAAACAGCAGATGCCTTTTGTACCTATTACCTCCGATCCCAACGGTAATATGAAGCATGGTTAGGCGCGGACACCGTGGAACATCCCACCTCAAGACCTCAGAGAGACAAGTCAATACCCCCCGCCAGAACCGCGATAGGGTGGTGCAGTCCCATATAGTGTGAAGGAAAGTACCTTCCGCCTGCCCACAGCGCAGGCACATGGGGGAGTCAATCATGCCTGCCCGCCAAAGTCTGGAATGTGTAAAGTAGACCCTGTGGAGGTATTTAAATTGTATAAAGCAGAGGCGCGCCGCGATGGCCGCACCCCGCGGGGATTCAAGAGCCTCCGTCCAGTCATCTTCATCGAGCGGACCCAGGTCCTCCTGCCAGGCCTCTCTAGTCTTGTGTAGTGTGTTGTGGCTATTAGTGACCAGGGTGCGGTATAGTGCTGTGATTTTGTGTATGCCCATCGCACCCATAAACACTTTGGCCTCAATGGGGTTGAAATCGGGGATGGTGTCTTGTCGCGCAAGATAAGGAGATAGCGCGTGGTGAAATTGGAGATACTTATAAAATTGGGATCGTTGCATTTGGAAGTCGGATTGTAGTTGTTAAAAGGATTTAAGAGTCTGACCTTGGAGAATAGCCCCAATCGTTGAGATGCTGATGGCATCCAAGCCCGCAAACCCGGAAAGGTCAAGCAATTGCTGTAAGAGGCCATTGCGCCAAAGTGGGGTCTCCTTTGTAAGTTTGCCCCACCACCCGATCCAGCGAAGGGTCTGCCGCCAAGTCACAAAGATGGTCCGGGTCGCAGGTGGCAGCGACTTGAGTCGTGCTGGCATGCAGAATCATGTGTAGCGATTTAGAGCCCATCAGCCAATGTTCAAGCATAGGCAGGGTCACGGTGATCCCCATACCACCAATCGTTAAGGATAAGATGATGTGGTGATGCGTGATACGACTGAATATCTGGGGTCGTACATGATGAAATTTTAAAGCAGTCGCTGCAGCGTTGCCTGGCATGCTTTGCAGCCAAATAGGAAAACAAAACAGCAGGAACACAAACAAGCATCATGCAAAATCAAGATTGGAGTGTGTAATGGGATGCATTTTAATTGTGCGTTCCAAAGAAGTGCCAGCCATCTTATATGCTGCAACAAAATAGTCTTCACATGGGGTTGTGAAATATCACATTTAAAAACAAGAAATATGCATGCAGTGCACAAAAAGACAAAAACAACTACTGAACAGAAATACCCTTTGTTTAGAGTGCATCTCACAATTACGGGTTTTCAAAGATCGTTTTTGGGTGCAGGAACTGCAAAGCAGTTGTATATGCTCTCTGTGCTGAAGTTGATGACGAAATATTAAAGCAGTTGCTGCAACATTGCCTGGCATGCTTTGCAGCCAAATAGGAACACACCATGGCCTGCTCGCATGTGTGCCCAAGTGTTAGACCTGGCACCATTGGCGTGGGTCTCCCTTCCATTTTCTTTCACTGTTGCCTCCTATGTTTTTGCTATGTTTTGCTGGTCTAGGTGCTTTGGGGCACGTTGCCACTGCTGTTCAGTGCCAAAGTGCAAGTGCTCCGTATTGTAAATTGTTGTAATGGATTAGTGACTCCCTGATTGGTTTATTTGATTTACTTGTCAGACCCTAGTACAGTGCACCATGAGTGCCCAGGGCCTATAAATCAAATGCTGCTGGTGGGCTTGCAGCACTGATTGTGCCACCCACAGAAGCAGCTTGTAAAATATGGCTCAGGCCTGCCATTGCAGAGCCTGTGTGCAGTCTGGGACTGCCATGTCGACTTGGCAAGTGCACCCACTTGCCAGTCCCTAAACCTTCCCTTTTCTGCATGTTAGTCACCCCTAAGGTAGGCCCAAGGTAACCTTATGGGCAGGGTGCATTGTATGTGAAAGGTAGGACATGCCCTGGTGTGTGTGGCATGTCCTGATAGTGAAATACTGCCAATTTCGTTTTTTACTATTGCAAGGCTATCTGTTCCCATAGGCCAGAATGGGCAGTTTGATTATAACATCTTATAAGCTTAACTGACCCAAGGAACAAGATAGGAAAATAAAGTTTAGTATGCCTGAACTCAGAATGTTAAAGTGCATCTTTTAGTGTGGGTGATTTTAACATTCCGTGTTTGAAAATACCACTTTTAGAAAGGAGGTATTTTCTTGCCTAACCATCCAGTATGCCTCTGCTAGGTTTGTGTATTACATGTCTGGTTTGTGAGTGACAGGGGCTGGAGGGGTTTGGCTCCAGCAGTCTGATGAGTCAGGGCTGGGCTGAATAGGACCTGGGTTTAATAGAGAGTAGGGGAGGAGATTTCCTTTCACTTGCCTGAGCCTACATTGAATAGAGAGTAGGGGAGGAGATTTCTTTTCAGCTACCTAGGCGAGGTCTGCTTTCAACAATGCTGTCTCCACCTCCTGCCAGGAAGCTGCACCAGGGAGGACAGAACTGGTTTGGGCTGGGTACAGACACTCTCTGCCTTCAGAGAACAAAGAAATTGTGTGTATAAAAAGAGGGGCCCAAACCCCAGAACTTTAGATCACTTCTGGGAATCAAGACGAACCTTTGCCAAGGAGAGAAATTAAGGAAGCTGAAGGAGGAGACTGCCCCTGCGCTGGTTACTGTTTGGGGTTGGCCTGCAGTGGTTACCTATTGCCAAGGAAAGGAGAAAAAGGAACTTTGTGTGTACTTTATCATCTTGAGGAAGATCTCCAAGGGCTTGAAGCTGAGCTTGCCTCAGGGACACAAAGACTTCACCACCAGCTTCCCCTGAATTTCCTTGCTGGGAATTCTACCTGCAGAGAGGTGCCTGCTGTTGTTTTAGGACCTCGAGAGACTGCGTGTCGCTGGGAGCTGGAAGCGCGACGCAACGAGGAAGAAGCATGTCGCCGCAGCTGCTGCCGTCGCATTGCCGAAGAAGCGTGCCACCGCCGCAGATGTTTGCCGTCACATTGCCGAAGAAGCGTGCCGCCGCCGCATCACCGAAGAAGCGTGCCGCCGCCGCAGCTGTTTGCCGTCGCATTGCCGAAGAAGCGTGTCGCATCGCCGGAGAAGTGTGCCGTCGCCGCAGAGGTTGCCGTCGCATCACCGGAGAAGCGCGTCGCAGGGCCTGTCGCGGCTCAAGAAACCACCGATTTCGCTGCACGGCCGTCTGGCATGCACGCATCGTATCCAAGTTGTCGCATCGCATCAAAGACGCCATTTTGTCGCATCGCACCGGATCGTCGCATCGAGGCGCCATCTTGTCGCATCGTAACCGGAACGCAGTAAGAAACTGACGCATCACCTTCCCTGCGGCCCTTTTGTTTATATTGCGTTACGCATCCAAGGTACTTTGAGAGTAAAGTGTCGCATTTACCATCTACATTGAACTAAACTATTTTTACCATTTGAAAGTCATATTTTTGAATACTTGTAAGAAAGTGGCTCAGTATATACTGCACCAAAGTAAGGTTCAGTGTGCACAGAGTCCACAGTCCCCCAGAGGTTTGGCAGAGGCTAAAGTTAGATATAACCTTACTCTCTAAAGTGGTAGCTTGGTCGAGCAGTAAGGCAGTATCAGAGGACAGTGTAAAGCATTTGTTGTACACACTCCGTCAGCAAATGGTCTCACACACTCAAGAACTGAACTCTAGGCCAATGGTTTTGTATCAAATATATAGTTGTTTTATTTTAGAACCAACAATAGGTATCAAAATATACTTTCTCAGACTGAGTTACTTTAGTTAAATACTTTTCAAATAGGCAATAGACTTTTGAATACAATAGTTACAGTTGTTGCAATAGGCAACACAATTTCAAACACAATAATACATTGAGCTCAATGGGAATTTCTAGTTAAATGCAATAGATTACTTTTTGGATTTTTTTTCTTACCACAGGACTGGATCCTAGATTCAGTCCTGGGACATCTCCTGTAAGCAGTTGAGTAAAAACGTTTTGGTTACAGTTGTGATTTTTAAGGAATATTATTGTATTTTAAAAGTTGACACTTAGAAACTTTTTCACATAGAATCACCAATGTTATCCTATGGGAGGAAATTCACTTAGCAGGTAAGTGGGGTTATAGTTACTTTTTCTAACTCAGTGTTGGATCCTGGATCCAGCACTGGTGCATCTCCTGTAAACAGTTGAAAGAATGTGTTTTTGTTATACAGGCGATTTTTAACGAATATTTGTAAGTTTGCAAAATCGACACTTAGAAACTTTTTCAGCAAAAACCAGGCAATGTTATCCTATGGAAGGAAATTCAAGTTACCGGTAAGTACAGTTATGATTACTTTTCAGGGTCAGTGCTGGGCACCAAGATCCAGCACTGGGATCTCTCCTGATAACAGGTGAGTAAATTCGTTTTCGTAATTCGGCTGATTTTTAGTGAATATTTCAAGATTTCAAAAGTTGACACTTAGAAACTTTTTCGAACAGTCCGTTGAAATGCATTGACTTTTACTGTATTTTGCAGGTAGGTAATTATCGCGTTACTTTTCTAACCTCCGGACTGGGTCCTAGATTCAGTCCTGGGACATTTCCTGCAAACAGGTGAGTAAAGTCGTTTTGGTCAAACACACAATTTTTAAGCAATATTTTTAGTTTTTGAAACTCCACACAGTCGTTTTTTCAGAGAAAAATACCCAATGTTATTCTATGGAGGGAAAACAAGTTATCGGTTTGCAGGTAAGTTTTTGACTGTGGGAGTCCAGGTTCCGGGGTTAGACTCAGGGGTCCCCCAGGGTCAGTGATGCACTCTTGTTGCACCCACAGCGGCACTAGGGCGGCCGAGTGCAGAGTGTTGAGGCCCCAATGTTATCCTATGTGGGATAGGGGGCCTTCGGTTGGTGGCTGCTGGCTAGGAGGCCACTGGGTTGTGGGAGCAAAGCTCCTGGCTGTAGACTTGGCACAAAGGGGGAAGCAAGTGAGCACCAAAAGCGCACCCACAGCGGCACTCGGGCGGCTGGGTGCAGAGTGCTATTATGGCGTTGGGTTCCCTGTTGAAGTCTATGGAGATTCTCCGGACTGGACAACCACTGCAGGCTTGGTAGATCCCAGGAGACTCTTGTTTCCAACACTTCGAGGGGTAAGTTGAGATGTCTTGGCTTAGGTAGGCACCCTGGGTTTGGGCACACAAGGCCGTGGGGCGTCGGGTGCAGGGGTGCCTTTTAGTGTCGGATTTTTCTTACCTGCTCTGGTCGCGGTAGGGGGGACCCTCTGGACTGAGGCTGCAGGCTTCGTCTGGAGGCTTGAGGCAGGTCAGGAGTCGCCGGATTCCAGGTCAGGATTGCCGGGGAGACCTCCTCTTGGTGTTTTTTTACTCGAGCTTGGGCCGGCTTCGGCGGGTGCAGAGTGGGCTGGATTCGCGATCCCGGGCTGGTGCCAGGGGTGCTGGTTTTGAACAAATCCGGTGTTCTCGGGAGAATCAGGCGGTTCAAGTGAAGGCAGGCAGGTCCTCCGGGGTTTGTGAGGTTGCTGCCTGCAGGACACACTGGGATTTCGCAGAAAGCAGGTTCGAGGGGAGACAGGCCGGTAGGGCTGGGGCCGAGTCAGTTGTTGTCTTCCTCTTGTTAGCAGGCTGCACGGCTGTTTGGTCCTTGTTCTTCTTTTCTTGTTGTCGTTGCTAGATCTAAGGAAGGAAGGTTCAGGGTGCTCCTAAATACTAGATTTAGGGGCGTTACAGCTAGGTAAAGGGCAGGGACCAATGGGTCCCTTCCCTGGGGTGGGTACACCCCCTATCCTGCCACTCTCCAGTGGGAGGGGGGCAGGAGCCTAGTCCTGATTGGGTAGGGCTCCCCATCTTCAAGATGGCGAGAGCCCGGAGATGTGCTTCACCTCGCCTCCCCCACCTGAGGGGTGGGGTTGGCAGAGGCTGGCACACCCCCTTTCCTTAAACACAATACTTCTCGGGTCTATTATAAAGTGAAAAAGTGTCTCTCAACAAAGCTCCAATGGGGAGCAATCCCTTTCAGGACGAATGCCCTCACCCACCATAGGTGGCATGCTTCATCATATGGGCTTCTCCTCCCAGTGAGAAAACCTAGTCTCACTGAGGGCTACAACTCCCTCAATGTGAGGTAGGAGCTCTGGGATGTTTTCATAAGGGTACTAAAAGCCCCATCTGTGAATGCTAGGCGTTGTGAGGGTGCAGCGCTGAGTGTAATTGTGCAGCTCGTGTACCACAACGGGGTACCGACGGAGAGAGCGGGGCCCCCTTCCCTGAGTTGTCTCAGTGAGACTAGGTTTTCTCACTGGGAGGAGAAGCCCATATGATGAAGCATGCCACCTATGGTGGGTGAGGGCATTCGTCCTGAAAGGGATTGCTCCCCATTGGAGCTTTGTTGAGAGACACTTTTTCACTTTATAATAGACCCGAGAAGTATTGTGTTTAAGATTATTATTCTAAGGGGAATCACTTCTTGCAGGTCTTTAAAACTTTTTCCCTTGGACCCTCTCTCTACTTTCTTTGTGTTTCACACCCCCTTTCCTCCCTTGGTGTTTCCCGCCAGTCTTCCCGCCAGAGTGGGGGCTAGAACCAGTGGGGATCAGTTGCTGAGTACAGCAAGTGGTCTGGGGAAGCTCACAAAGGCGGAATGCCTTTGAAGCTTCCCCCTGCCCATCCTGGGGGAGGAGGCCTAGCACCTCGCCCAGGACGTGCATTGTTGCAGGCCCGGGAGAGTGGATGGCTCTCTACCCAGGGGTCCAGCAACATGTCTGCTGTGTGGCAGCCTAGGCAGCCCCTCAGACAAGACGTGGATTGTAGATTAGGTTCAGGGGCCAACTCTAAGTTGCCCTCTGTCGTGCATTTTACAGTAAATCCCACACTGGCATCAGTGTGGGTTTACTGTGCTGAGGAGTTTGATACCAAACTTCTCAGTCTTCAGTGCAGCCATCATGGTGCTGTGGAGTTCGTGCCGACGACCTCCCAGCACCATATTCTCTTAATGGCATCACTGCACTTACAGTGCCCAGGAATGGCCCTGGGTACTGTAGGGGCACAGGGCTCATGCACCTGTGCCCACACCACTGGCATAGTGTACCCAGCTAGAGGGGTGACTGAGGTATGCCAGGGCAGTGTGTTTGTGGGCATGGCACACAGGGATGTGTGCCATGTCGACTCTCTGTTTAGTTCTGCACCAAGACACTCAGCCTGCAAAGGCAGGGTGTGTGTGTCAGGGTACAGGGCCTCTAAGGGTGGCACATTAAGTGCTGCAGCCCTTAGGGGCCTTCTCTGGTCACAGTGCCCTGGGTACCTAGGGTACCATTTACCAGGGGCTTACCTGTGGCCAGAGAGGCCAATTGGGTTTAGGCTTTAGTACAGTTTTTAGGGAAGGAACACAGGCCCTGGGTACCTGATTGGCAGGGACCCAGGGCACACCAAGGAAAAGTGGATCAGTTACCAGGCAAAAAGTGGGGGGGTTACTGCAACAGAAACCCACTTTCCTACAATACTGTATTGTGGATTTTTGTCGTTTGGTCTTGTATTAAATCTAGATAAAGATTACTTATTTTTCTAAACTGGTGTGGTGTCCATTTGTAGTGTTTTCACTGTATTACTGTATGTGTTCACAAATGCTTTACACACTGCCTCTGAGATAAGCCTACCTGCTCGTGCCAAGCTACCAAGGGGGTGAGCAGGGGTTATTTTAGGAGTGTAGCCCCCTTACCCTGACTAGAAGCAAGGGCCCCTACTTGGTTAAAGGCACCTACCTCTGCCAACTAGAGACCCCCATTTCTAACACCAAGAAACTGGAGAGCTCTGGGGTAAGGCCGTGAGAGTTTGGCCCCTTGGGAGGCAAGCACTTCAAAGGCTGGTGGCCTTCTAACCGCGGTGTACCCTCAATGCTAGGTGGATATAGGTTCCTTTTAGAGAAGTGGAGTGCTAGATGGAAGCAGGGTGGCTCCATACGGCTTTGATTCGAAGTGAGTGCTGTGGGGGGATGAGGGGGTGCGTTAGTGGCTTGATGGTGACAAAAAAGCAACAAAAAAAAGAAATTCAGCACTTTACGAAGAAACTGGAACCTTCCAAAAACACATGCTGGGCTCAAAGGAACAAAAAAAGTGTGCCTACACAAACAGAAATAGCCAAAAATGCAAGGACACAAGTAATAGGCTACTCGTCCATGTGAGGAAGCAAAACACCAAAAAGAAGGCCAAAAAAACACACATTACCCATATACAAGCAGGCTGTTGGAAAGGACACGCGAACAAATGAATTAAAAGCGATGGGCTGGCTGTAAGCCTACAGAGTAGATACAGCATGTCTCCAAGAGAAAGCGCATGAGCTGCCTAGGCGAGACCTAAAAAGTGATAAATAAAATACCTGTGTGGGAAGTGACGTATGGCTATACACGTGAGCGATAAGTATGTTTATCTAAAGTGATCGCTATGTTTAATTATCCCTGACATGTTATAGTGCAAAGTGATATAGCATGTTGTCATTATAGGAAAATCATACTTTTTGCCCTGCCCCCCCCCCCCCCAATTTTTGGACTGATGTGTGTGATTACTGACTCTGAAAGTTCACTGGGCTCTCCTAACCAGGTCCAGGGCCAGTCCAGTATCCTCGAAAACTAAATGCTGTTTGGTATACTTCTGATTGGTAAGAACAACCTAATTGTAAGTTCCTAGTAAATGGTAAGGCATGTAGGTTTAGAGATCCAAGTGGCCTTAATGACCTAAGTGTGCACTGCTGTAGTGCCTGATGTCATTTTAAAGCCAGGTCTGCCTTGCAGGCTGGTTTTGAAATAAAACAATGCAAATTCGACTTTGGAATTGAAAGCGCTTCATATTACTTATAAGTCACACTCTAATCTCTGCAATTAAAATCCACCCAATTTTCATCGTTTTAGAAAAAAACAATGCATAGAAATGCATGATTTGCCCCACAGTCCCAAATGTTCATTGAGAAAAAATTATAAAGTATTCTAGACCAATGGTTCTAATACAATTTTCATTATAAAAAAGCACAGTTTCTAACAATTGTTCCAAAAATTCTTTAGGGTAGAAGCATCCAACCTCCTGTGGAATTGTTTATGCCTCATCAATGTCATTTGTCTAAATTAGTTTAAAAAGCATAATTTGCACAGATTCCTAAGAGAATAAACCCCCTTCTAGCCCCCCCAACCTCCTGAAATGCTACCTAGCTTTTCCAATATTGCTGGCCTATTGTGTTTTAAAATGCATATTTTATCTTTTCAGCCTGCATAGCACTGCTGCAAGCCTGACGCATGCGGAAGGGGTTGGTGGACACACGAGGCAGACCCATTGTGCAGTCCCTTCTGGGGAATGGGAAGACTGATCTGGTGGCATAGATTGAGCCATCTGGAAAAAGAACCTTTCTTGTACATGTACCTACCCTTTAGGATGTCCTTACTTTATTGTAATTTCTTGTTACTTCCAAGCCAATAAACACTTTTTCGCTTGTCTTCCTGGCAGCATACCTTTTGCTCTTTGATCGGTTGCATACCTAATTTCAACTTTATCCACCAGATGTATATCACAATGTACTATTATTTACTCCAGATACACGTTTTTTTAAATATAATTTTTATTATTGGTTTTTCAAAACATAAACAGCATACAACAATCTCGAGCCACATGTAATATCACTTCTGGTTAGTATCTCCCTCTCCAATTTCGGCTCTTCCGCCCCACCCTCATGTCCCGTCTCCCCCCCCCCCCCCTCTGACTTGGGTCTTAGTGTACTCAATTCTGTTGCTACATAACAGCTTTATGAAGAAGACAGTCTGTGTGAGCTACCTCAGGACAGGGCTACCCCTGTTCCCCATCAGGGGCTGTTAGTATTGTACTTTATAATCTCTCTAATCGCACCACAGTCTTACTCTACATACATATTGTGGAGGTACATAGTTGTGGAGTTAACTATACTAAATCTTTATTTACTGTCACAATATTTTGGTAGTCAGTATTTGGGATACAATAGTTTTGCAGATAGGTATTTTAGTTGTCAATTTTCTGGTAGTATACACTCACCACTTGCCAATTACGAAGTAAGTTACTTTAGAACATGGGCTCCAACTTCTAAGGATGGAGGGTTTTGTCATCCCTCTTTAATTCCACAAAGGCATCTGCATTTAAAGATTTTAGAATTAATCCTTTGAATAAAGGGTATGTACGATCCATCTACCTTTCTTGTATTATACCCTTCACCAAAGGTCTAAGATGGCAGAAATGTGCAGTGTTTTAAACACTTATCTCCTACTGGTGGTTGCCAGTAAGTAGTTATAGTTTGAACCTAGTCTCCATATGAAAATAATTTTTTGTTTTGGAAATAACTTTGGAGCTGTTTGAAGAATCATCACGAAATTTATAGAACTAGTTTGCCACTCACTTCAGCTGCTATCTTGAAAGGGTCAGGTTGACATGTCAAGCGGGGACTCAGAAAAAGGGGGAGGTCCTAAAATGTGTTTTCACCATGTTAATTCTCATAGGAACTTTAGGTAGAGCTACAGCCTGAACTGTTTAACGGAATTACACCAAATGTGGCAGAAAGTTAGATGTTGGTCCGAGGAAGTGCCTTTTTAGGTCTCGCCTGAGCCAGCGCACATGCGCTGCTCTGCGAGGCATTTAGTAAGGGCTTTTGAACTCTGAACACACGCTCGTGCATGTGTTCAGAGTCCAAAACACCAGAGAACACCCGCAATTGGCCTGTGCATGCGTCTTTCTTAAAAAGACAGCACACAATTGGTCTAAGGCGGGTTATTGTCCCGCCTTCTTTGTTCCCTGGCCTAGGGTGCTCGGGAGCGAGCATTAGCGCCATCTGTTTCCAATTATCGCGCCCGCTCTCGCGTTCGCGTTAATTGGAAACAGATGGTGGTTGCGCTGGCCCTGGTGATCGCGGCGCTTTCACTTTCGCCACCGACCTTGTTGCTAATGATGTCGGTGTTCCTCGAACCCTGGCTGTCGACCCTGGATGCGCGCGCACATCTCATTCTCCCTTTGATTAACGGAGCCGCAGACTTGACAAACGGGCATGGTGCGGCCAGAAAGCCGCTTGCCGCTTCACTCCGGTTTTAAACACGGTCTGCACTTGGGCAGACTAGTCCAGCTCCTCTCGCGCAGCACTTCTTAAGTGTTAACCCTCGTGCCAGACAAGACAATTTAACAGCCCCTCTCACAATCTGTTAATAGGCTGCCATATTTCCCCCCCCGGAACAGTTCCTGCCTCTCCGGCGTTTCCGATGCCCTCGCTAGAACTGCGTCTTTTCCATTTCTCGCAGGCTAACTGTACGCAAAAATCCATGTTTGTCAAGTGCGTGCGTGGTAGATGCAGAACGTGAAAAAGGAGGCATTTAATAAAGCAGGCTATTTAGTCTAAGGGCAGAAGAGAAACCAAGGATTTGATGCGCTGCAAAAGTTAACGCGCCACCCAATTTGCCGCCTCCATATGCACACCTCATTGTTTAGAAAGACGTCCCCCCAATTAATCACGGCGCCCTTGCACCAGCCGAAGCCTCGCTATAGCAAGCTTCTGTTTACTTGCTGGACGCGCTCGGATGCAGTTCTCCAAGAAAATGGTGACAAAAAACAGTCAAGAGTCGCTCGCTTTGGCTGCAATATAAGATGCTTTGTAGCTACAAATAGTGTATTCTGTAGACACGGATTTGTACAAGGAAGTCCCATGGTTGAATGCCATTTTCTTAAGAGAATACTACTCAGAAGAGTTGTCCAAGTAACTGTTAAAACTCCTCGACAACTGCATCATTATATCAGGGTCATCCTTTGGAGTCATTATCTCACCTCCAACTTCTTCAGAATCTATCATAATTTTGTGCAAACCTTGGAGCTCAGTAAAAGAACGATCAAAGTGTCAAGCCATATGCTTTGCTCACAGAGGACCCCATAATCAAGGCCCACTGATATTTACGGTTGAAAATCTAGCTTTTGTGTAAGCGGTTTTCTTCCATTCCAGCGCCAGGACACATCCTTCTACGATATTGCAGCTATATAAATACATTTAAAAAAGCAGTGTCCTCTGATTGGTTGAAGGCCGTGCTTTATTTCCACATCTCTTAAAGCTGCGAGCCCTTAAGAACAGATTAATTTCCTGTAGTGATTCCTGTATAGAAATTGGTTGTTTGAATACCAGAGGGAAGCCGGGTCGGTCCACTCCTGTCAAGGAATTGCTGTCTAACTTAGCTGCAGAGCTTAACAGTTCCTTCGTGTGAGTCTCACACCAGCTCTGATGGATTCAAGGGAGTTGTGATGGGCACTGAGAACTCCCCTTCACCCATGCATTTAAAAGCCCACTGTGTACAGAGAAGTTCCCTGGGACCCGAATTGAGCTCTCTGAACGTAGTGCTCCGAGTCAGGCAGCGCTTGGTGTCAGCTCAACCTCTTAAAGGGATGTGCATGGGTGCTTGTGTGGAATACCAAAGACACTTCAGACTGGTAATGGTGTTTGCTGAAAGAGGGTCCAAGGTGAACCTGGACGCCTAACGGTTTAAGTGAGCTGACAGAGTCGTTCTTTTCACAGAGAGGATTTTAGGCTTGTAGAAGAGAGTTAAACATTTACACCCCGCAGACTGAACACAAACTGCAAACAAATGAATGTATTGGTGAGCAATGTAACCACTCAGTGCGACATAGTTACACGCCACATAATTACACTATACTCAATGCAACATAAATACACTCCACATACCACTCAGTACCACATAATTACACGCCACATAACTACACTATACTGAATGCAACATACACTCCGCATAATACCACTTAGTGCCACATAATTACATGCCACGTAATTACACTCTACTCAATGCAACATAAATACACTCCACATAATACCACTCAGTGCCACGTAATAACGCACCACATAACTACACTCTACTCAATGCAATATAAATACACTCAACATAATACCACTCAGTACCACATAATTACACACCACGTAATTACACTCTACTCAATGCAACATAATTACACTCCACATAATACCACTCAGTACCACATAATTACACGTCACATAATTACACTCTACTCAATGCAACATAAATACACTCCACATAATACCACTCAGTGCCACATATTAACACACCACATAATTGCACTCTACTCAATGCAACATAAATATACGCCACATACCACCAATCAACATAAATGCACTCCACACCATGACATAATTTCACTCAACACCACAGTTCCAGGCCACACAATTCAACTCCACACATTTCCAATACACACCACATAATTACACACCAAACAACATATTTCAACTCCACAATCCACAACGTACCTCCATTCCACACCATATAGTGGCACCACCTGAGCACCAAACATCACTCATCACCACCATTTTGCATCAACGCACTACCTAAGCATCACCTAAACATCACGTCAGTCTACCCTCAGAATCTGGCATCTGTTGATTCTCCCCTAGGGTCCGTCCGCTGCTCGTGTTCTAATTAAATTACTGTTTTCCAACCTCCACTCACCCGTTATTTATGTCCCGCTCCCCCATAACAATTTTTTTTTATAACAAACAAGCATGAGAACAGGCAGGAAGAAGTTGCCAGCAGTGCAAGTACAAAAAAACTAGAAGACATTTTTTATGTTAACTTTTTTTTAATCAGGTTGTTCAGTTGTATATAATGTCGTCTTGGTTTGTATAAAGGTAACAAAAATGCTTAACACTTTTTATTATAACTTTTCAACATGATGCACAGCAGCCACAATGCTCTACAACATAGCCAAAAGTTCTGGCTATACACATAAGGTCCCAAAGGCGAGACCTATTGGCTATGCCAATGCTTGTTGTGATTTGGTGTAAATCTGTTCAGTAGTTGTGGAATTATTAACCGAAATCCAAATTTGTATACATAGACAGGCGGATCTTCCGAGGATCCAACAGTCCCCGTGCTCAAATGTGATTGGCTGCCAACACTTCAAACCAGTAAGTGTTGACAGCCATCTTGGGACTCCGCTTGAAAAAACGTAAAAAAAAGAAAAGGTGGCAGGGTACAAATACACTGAACCCCGAGGCATATTGTGGGGGGCACAACCCCTCTCCTGGAGCCATAAATGGCCCTGGGGACCGCCAGCCCCCAGGACTGGCTCCTGGACATAGCTGTTTGCTTTGGCTTGTCAGGAGCTTTAACGCTCCCACCAGGCACCAGCAAATGCTCCTCTTCCAGCAAGTGAGAGCATTAAAAATAATCTTGCTTGCTAGAAGCTGAGCAGAATTGCTTTTAGACAGAGGGGGCTGCATGTTTAGCAGCGCCCTGTGTCTAAAAGCAATGTCGACTCCCGCAGGAGGCGGGGAGCTGGCAGAGACCGCAGGGGCTTTCAGGCTCCCCCGCGGTCCCCAACGAAATTCACTGGGTGCCCTGGGTGGGACCAGGGCACTCAGAATAGAGGCCGGGACTCAGGGAATGGGGTCCCCGGGGCTAAACTAGGCCTGGGAGGGGGCCACACAGCCCTCCTCCCCAAATTAAAAAAAAAAATAGAAAGGCTGGGGTTATATACTTGAGATCAAAAAAAGAAAATTCTTTCCAAATTCAGAGGGTTGAGAGGGCTCTTCGCAATTGCGGGGGTATGAGGGGATATGCCCTCCCTAGTGTATCTACATTAAACAAACGAGTATCCCACCTAAGACCACAGAGGATAAAGAGGTGGCTCACCCCAAGTGGGTATACTAGCTCCGCGCAACTTGTGCGGGGAAGGAAAAAATTCTTTTTTTTAAAATATATCACACTCTAGTAGTGTCATGCTTCATCATTGGGTTCACCCCGACTCCTAAAGGTCAGGCTTTGCTCGACCGTATTCCAAGGAGCACTTACAAGAAGGGTGACCTGGGGGCTTAACGAGAGATTAGGTCACTCCGACATGGATGTGAAATGGACAGTAATAGAGAAAATCGACATTGTTAGGGCTCTAACGCACAACTTACTGACCAAAGAACAGCACTCGATATACAAATTAGAAACATAAATCTGGATTGAACTACGAAATACCATGATGGCAACTGTTGAATTAACAACACAGGAATTCCAACTTGTATTTCTATAATGTGCTCTATATAATAAGACCACAAGAAAATATATATTAGAGCACCTGCCTGAATAACCCCCCAGGGACAAAATACCGGCTAGAAAGCTATGACTAATAACTAACTATAGCCATATTGCCCTTCGATGATACCACCTAAGAATTAACAGATTGGGGAGTATCACTACGCACACTACCATATCATATCTGTGATGTGTTCCCCGCTGGTTTACCAAAGAAATGTATAGGAGGAATACTACCCCCACCCACATCTACACACATGGCAATCTAATATTACATGTACTAGACCCTCATGGGGTAATTCCCTCATTGAGAGAAAAACACTAGCAGGACTGGACAAATGATGACATTGCCTTTCCTTAGACCACCTGCTCCGGGAACTACGTTTCCCATGACTCCCCGTGTTTGGTGTAGTCCACCACACAGGCAACACAGGGTACGTTACATGTTGCTCATGTGACGTGGACGAGCACGGCAGGTGCAGACCCGCGTGATGGATTTAAACTGGCGTCTCCCGGCCCTTCTCCACCAGAAGCCGGGAGACGCAGAGCAAAACTAGGCTAATAGCCAGGGAAGGATCCTTGATGAAAAGTGGCTCCGCCTTAGGAGCTGGAATCAGTAATAAGGTTCTCATGGTTCACGAAGGTAGGATGACCGACGACCATTTTAATTTGCTTCTCCCTCTTTGTTTTCCTGTATGGCACCTTCAGAGTGTGGCTACAGGCCGCCCGCTCCCCCCCCCCCCGAGATACACAACACCCAATGATTGTGGGTGAGTGTTTCCAGGTGCTTCAATTTAATTTGCTCTATCTGCTTTGACCTTTGCCACACAAAGGATGAATGATTAAAAAGATTGATATTTGTTGTTTGAATGGGGATATAAGGACCTTTTCACATCAGTGAAATACGCACAAGAGAGAGATATATATAATATAATTTTTTCTCACAAATAACTAATGCGTGATTCCAAAAGCAAAACATGCGATTTACTCACATGCACAATGAATGTGGATGATTGGTGAACATGAAGAAAGGCACCTCGTAATAGACGTCCCTATCATATGTACCTAAGGGAATGCGCATAGAGGCAGAGAGTGAATTAGATGCATCTTGTTTTATCACGATATAATAACACTCTGATAATACAGAGGTGGCAGTGAGTACTAGTAGTCTCACTTAAACACAATACGATATGCATGCAGTGGGAGATGCATGCTGATGTCGATACCTTTTGCCTAAACACTATGTTGGTTCTGCACATTTTTTGCACAAAATGAGCATGCGAAATGTATGTACACTAAAACATGGATAACTATATGCTCTCGTTTTAGGTGAAACTTCACCAAGACCACGTGCGGGCAAGTATTATCACTGCCCCATCTCACCTTATTTGGCACAAATTAGCCACTTATTAAGGTTACCCCTAACCCAGGGAGGTACCATTACATTACCCTGATGAAAGCCCCGGACCTTTTTGGGCCTTAGAGTAGAACTGAAACATGTCGGTATAATACGGGGTCATAGGACCATAATAGTCTATATTACCCACAAGATATTGTTTTTACTTTCCCCATCTTCTACGCTAATAAAGGGATACCTTGGAGAAGATGACGGATTTTTAATCTCTAGTTAAGCCCCCTGGTCACCCTTCTTGTAAGTGATCCCTGGAATACGGTCGAGCCCACCCTGACCTTTAGGAGTCGGGGTGCACTCAGTGATGAAGCATGACACGACTAGAGTGTGTGAGGGTTATATATATATATAAAAAGGAATTTTTTCCTTCCCCGCACTAGTTGCACGGAGCTACTGTACCCAGTTGGGGTGACCCACCCCTTTACCCTCTGCCCCTCTGTTTTTCTAAGCAACACACCTGCGGTCTTAGGTGGGATACTCGCTTGTTTAATGGGGGATGGGGTCCCCGAGGCCAAAATTGACCCGGGAGGGGGGCTGCATGGCCCTCCTCCCCAAATTAAAAAAAAAAGGCCTTGGGATAGGGTCCCCGGAGCTGAAATCAGCCCAGAGAAGAGGAGGTCCACGCGCCCCCCTTCCATAATAAAACACATTTTTTTATTTATTTAAAAGTGGCCCTCCCTCTTTCACCACCATTCTGCAAACGCACCTCCTGCCACACTACTGGTTGGGGGATGAAGTCCCCTTGCATGCTGAGGGTCTTTTGGGGCCAACAAGCCCTCCTGTTGCCTCCAGTAAGTCCCACACAGCAGGATTGCTGAGAAGTCATCGGAAACCCCGCCCCCTTTCACCACCACTCTGCAAACTCCTCCTGGTGCACTACTGGTTGGGGGATCAAGTCCAAACAAGGATAGAGGCACTGGGGCTTTTTAAGGTCCAGCACACGGGCCCCTACAGTTATGAGAACAAAATGTTGGTATCTAGGTGTGGAAGGTGGTTAGCGGAGGGGAGTGCTCCTTTTAGGAGCAAGGGCCCTCACACACCCGAGGGGTGTCATGCTTCATAATCAGGCAGCTCCTCGTTGGGTCGGCGCTGCAATGCCCAACAGGCCCCTCAAGGGGGCTCTTTGTCGGCAGGGCCTTCAGTAGGTCGGCAGCCGCACCACGCTCCGATACAGTAAGCTACCCCTAAATTTTCCTGCCTGGACTTTTTTCATACCCCGATGGCCTCCCACCACCAGATATTTTCTGCGGCCACCTTCTGAGCTGAGTACGCACCGCGGACAATACGCTGTGGCACCCCCATCGAGTGGTGTCTATTGTATGGCCCTCACCTCTCTCCTTTAGTTATCCTTTGCATTTGCAGCATTAACGGTACGCTTATCAGCTTATGCCTTGTCCGGTACGATTGGGGCCGTTCCTTCCCGAATTCCCGGGTAAGTTCCTTCCGTGAGTTTCACCCGGCTGAACTTCCCTCCCTGAGGGGCCGCACGCACCAATGTGTTATGTCTTGTTCACCGGCTACTACTATGCCACTCCATGTTCCTGATGGGGTACACTCAGTAAGAGGAGGTTTACTTCACCTAGGACCTTTAGGCTGGTTTACTGGAAACTGCAATTCTTAGAATAATTATGCAGCTGGTGAAATGTGTAATTGATTACACCCAACATCCAGCTCATCTGTCTACCTGTGATGAGCATACATTGACACGCATCACTAGTTCATCTGAAGTTGTATGTCTTAAACTAATTATGCAGCTAGTGACCCGTGTGATTGATTACACCCAGCTTATATGCTTATATTAGCATGCATCGATACACACTACGAATTCTTGTCATCACAACACTGGTGGTTCTCCCTAACAACTGTATTTGTATATGATCATGAATACTTGGTTTCAATTTTTTAATGCCTTTTCTGTACTCTCTTGTTTCTCCCCAATCTAGGTCTAACCCCAGGAGCTGTTCTGAATGTCTTTGTAAAGTATGCTGGGCATATTCTGAAAGTCTATGTTAAATACACAGGGCATGGTGTATACACTCTTTATTTACCCATCCCTGTGAAGAGTAGAATAAAGTCTTCTTGGTCCTAACGAAATGCCATGATCCGCTAGGGACTGTAACAGGCATAAAACATGTTGACCTTTTTGAATCACACTCATTGCAGCTAAATAGACCGTTATTTCTATTCTATGCTCAAACCACGTTTTTATCCTTGACAAAGAGACCCTAGTATTAAAACGTATTTCTTGTTTGGATCCCTTTAGCCATTTTAACACACTTCACCCTCACCCATTCTACTCACATTTTATCACTCACTCATGCAATACACATTGGCAAAAAAAGAGAAGATCTCCGGCAAAGAGCCCCCTCGAGGGGCCCGTTGGGCATTGCAGTGCTGGCCCAACAAGGAGCTGCCCAATGATGAAGCATGACACCCCTTGGGGTGTGTGAGGGCCCTTGCTCCTCCCCTCTGCTGACCACCTTCCAGACCTAAATACCCACTTGGGGGATGAAGTCACCTTGGCTGCTGAAGGTCCTTGGGGGGGGCAAGAACCCCTCCTGTTACTTCCAGTAAGTTCCACACAGCATGATTCCTGAGAGCTTGTTGGAGGCCCCTCCCCCCTTTTTCCACCACTCTTCAAATGCATCTCCTGGCACACTACTGGTTCGGGGATGAAGTCTTCTTGGATACTGAGGGTCCTTAAGAAGCCCTCCTGTTACCTCCAGTAAGTCCCACACAGCAGGATTCCTGAGAGCTGGTCGGAGGCCCCTCCTCCTTTCTCCACCCCTCTACAAACGCGAATGCTAGTTAAAAAAACCCATGAAAATTCACTTAAATAAAAACAAAGGTTTCAGGTACATTATAGTTAGGAAATAAAATTTGAAAAACCTTAGAAATTCACTTAAAAAAACAAAGGTTACATGGACGTTATAGTTAGGAAACCGAATTAAATCAAGCATTGGTAAATGCATTAGGTTTCGCCTATGTGAGTAAAATAATTTTTTGTTGTTGTAAGATTTAGCTTGGTGGGCAGTTGTGCAACATAACTTACTGAAACGCCATAAAAGTTATGACTTTTTTTTTTTATTGAGAAAGCTAATATATTGTGCAGTAACTGGTGGTAATATAATGTGGGGAGATTAGGTAAATGGCGAAGGACAAAGAAAAGTAAAGCAAATGCAGCACCCAAGCATGTTTGATATGCATGCCATACTCGAGCAAGCTCATGAACTAAACTGGCAAAGCGCTGTGAAATGCTCTCACCCCACTTCAACAAGAGAACTGGAAAAAAGAGTAAATAATATAAGACATACAATATTCCATTCAATGAACTGGGTCACCTGCAAGTGTCTGAAAGGTCCGTTCCTAGCAACTACACTTGACAATGTGACTGGCGAAATGCAGTTGTTCCCTGACAAATGTTTGCCATAGCCAAAAAAAAGGGGATGGGGGGAAGGAAAGACTTTTCATCCAAAATCATTTTCCATTTTAGAGACTCCACATAAGCTGGGTTAGCAAAACTGTAGTGTGCCAGACATGAGAGGAAATAGAATATATTCACGCGTAATTGGGAAGCTCATAGGGCCCATTTCAGAAGGCTATTTGTGCACGTAATGAAAAATTTCCTAGCTAATGTAAAGGAAAGTTTCAATTCTATTAAGGACACGGAGGCGAGGATTAGGCTTATCAATTCAATTCAATTTAGTCTTTATTCGATAATTTACAATCATAAAAGACACAATACAAACATAAAAGTGTCATTAAATGTCATATAAACAGTAACACCCTAAGAAATGCATCCTTGGGAAATAAAAATCAGCTATATCGAATTTCCTATCATCATTGACTAAAATAGTAAATATGTTAATACATCCATAAAACCATTTCCTACACAATTTGTCCAAAAGGCCCATTAACATAGTCAAGTAGTATGTGCAATTACCAGAACAGCCTCCAAATTTTTCCTTCTCAGAGCCCAGAACCAACTAAGAAATTTCGCCATCGCGATCACAATATCTGGACTTGTGTTCGATACCAAGATACGCAAAGCTGTCATACACGATCTGGTACCTAGATTGGAACACAGTGGCTTAAGCCACCTTCGACGGTGGCCATTATAGGCCGGGCACACAAATAATACATGGGTTATCGACTCAACCTGGGATGGACACGAAGGGCAGTTGGTATCAGGAGCCTTGTTCCATTTTGCAGTGAAAGATCTTAAAGGGAGAGTGCCCACTCTGAATTGGTGATATAGTTTCCTATCACCAGGTTTTGTAATCAGATTCCAGTAGGCTTCTGCTTCCATTGCAGGCTTGTGCTCCAGAAAGATACCTGTGAGCGAGCTACTGCTCACCCCTGACAATGTCGTTTTAGTAATCATAACCCAGTAAAGTTCTTTGTACTCATTTTTATTGGGAAATAAGTTCCCTATAGGATCTTCCCACAAATGACGAAGCCCCATGTCAGACAAATTACCCTTAATCTTCTGGAGCCATTTAATTTTAGAGGACAGATCGGCATTCCTAATATACATTAGTGCATTGGCGTAAGACGTCAATTCAGGGGTAGTCCAAAGCCTCCTCCAGTAAGCTAGGGGTCTAAATCCAGCAGCCTCATCAAAGGAGGTACATCCCAAGTCAAACATCAGGGGCTTGATGGGGGTTGATTGGGGGAGGGCGGTCAGTGTTCTCAAAAACTTATTTTGAGCAAGAACTAGGGGTGATAAATTTTCAAACCCGCAGAGTTCAGCACCATATATTAAGGAGGCTCTAATCTTCCCATTATAAATCGATAGAGCGGGCCCCACCGGTTTGGTATTTGAGAGTCGATGTTCTTTAAGTAGGGCTCCTACTAACTGGTTGTGCCTAAGAACTAAAACGTCTAACTGGGGTGTCCAGTTCATCTTCCTACCCATAGTCACTCCTAGATATGTGAAGGTATCAGTTTGTTCCAAAGGTGCTTGATTCATTTCAACTCTCCCTTTAATGAGTTTGTGTTTATGCAGCACCATGAACTTGGTTTTGTCAACGTTTACTACAAGTTCTTGGTCGTTGCAGAACTCTATAAATCTATCAAGGGCACGTTGCAGACCACATTGGGTTTTAGATAAAATTAAAGTATCGTCTGCAAACATTAAAAGCGGAACCCTTGAGCCGGCAAGAGTTGGAGCATCTGTTGTAAAATTGGTATAATACGAGATAACCTTGTTTATAAACAAGGAGAATAGGGTAGGAGCAAGGACACACCCTTGCCGCACTCCCTTGTTAACTGGGAAACGATCTGTTAATTCGCCCTGCTGCTCCCACCTAACCTGAGCATAATTTGCCTCATGCAGTTTGATGATAAAGCTTAGGATTTCTAGGGGCATCCCGGCCTCCTTTAGTGTGTCCCACAGCTTATGGCGGGGGACTAAGTCAAATGCTGATTTTAAGTCAACAAATGCTGCATATAGAGTTCCCCCCGCTAAGATCACTGTGCTCCAATATGTCATCATAAACCTAAAAACTTGGTCGATGGTACTGACATGGGGTAGAAAACCCGCTTGATAGGTAGATAATACATTCTGGTCTAATATTCATTCATTTACTCTACCTAGCACAAGTCTGGCAACTATTTTCTGTAAAGTGTCAATTAGGCTTATCGGCCTGTAGTTGCCAGGTCTGGCACGGTCACCCTTTTTATATATGGGAATGATTTCGGCCCGCGCCAAGTATCTGGAATCGGCGCGCCTCTAGCAATAGCATTTATGATGATAAAAATATATTCGGTCCAGTTCTTTCTATCTTTTTTATAGATATCGGCCGGGATGCAATCCGGGCCAGGTGCCCTCCTTGCTGGAACCCCATCCAAGACCCTTTCTATCTCCCCTTTGTCAAATATTAAAACAGCATCAGTATTAGCCACAGGGTAGTCAATAACCATACTCGGCGAGGAAGCAAATTGGGCTTGATAGTATTCCACCCAGAGTTCGGGAGGTACATTGTTCACTGGTGTGGGCCCTATCACACCACTACCCCATTTGACTAATTGCCAAAATTTTGACCAATTCTTCCTATTACTGGCATTAGTTAAGCTAACCCATCTGTCCTCGTCAAAATCCTTCTTTGCCTTTATTTGTACTTTTTTATAATTTACCCTTGCTAATTTGACCTCTTGGGGAACCCCTTTCTTGATTGCTTTTGAAAGATGCTTAAATGCAACTCCGCAAGCCTCATTATACCAGTTGGCCGATTTTTTTATATAGTGCCTAATTGGTTTCTTATTTTTGTGAACAGAGTCTTCAGTTTTGCAAATAGATCCTCATGAACCTTCCTATAATCTAATGAGGATTTATCAGGAGAGTCTAATGAGCCAAGCGTTAGTAAGGTTTCTTCCACCGTTGCCTTAATCTGCGTCAAGGTACCCTCATCTTCTGAGACTACGGACCATTTCAGCCGTCGGCAATCTTGTGACATAGTTACTTCTCCTATTGCAGTTTTCATGTCAGCCAATGTGGGATCCAACCCCGTCCTAGCTAAGGTTAGTACTAATGGATCGTGGTCACTCTCCAGTCTATGGTGTACCATCATATCCACCAGTCTAGGCCAGAGCTCTAGACTAATAAGAATATAGTCTATTCTGCTTCTTCTAGTCCCAGTAGAGAACGTATTAGAACCATCTATATCTGAGGGGGATCTCCCGTTAGCAGCCCTTAGCCCCCTCCCTCATCTCTCTTCATTTTATTACAATTAGGTTACTCCAGCAGCCATTTTACAGTACGTAAAATTCATCAAAAACTACATCTCCCATGAAAACTAGGGAATGACATCAACATAGTTCAACCAATCACATAACAGTCCATTGTATAACGTCCCACGTCGTCCTTCTAGATCCCTCTTTCTTCCTGCGACGGCTGTCAATCGCCACTCTTATTGCTCTGGTTTGTTAGAATCTGCCCCTGTAATAAAGGGATATCCATTACTTGCTACGGTAAAGAAACATTCAAGTATCATAACACGACATGATTCAAGATTATGACCACAAATCCATAAGACAAATGCAAATCTTTAAGCCATAGATCATTTCGTAACAACATCAACCTGTTTTCAATAATGGGAAAGGGAGAATTTTCAAGAATTCTTAGGGCGGGCTAATCCTCGCCTCCGTGTCCTTAATAGAATTGCAACTTTCCTTTACGTTAGGTAGGAAATTTTTCATTCTATGTCAGTACCCGGAGGCGAGGATTAGGCTAGTTCAAAGCTTATCAACCACCACGCTTGCCAGGAAGGGAACTGATCTAAAATAAAAGGTCTTGAAGGTGGAGTCGTTTGACCAGTCTGCCGCGTTGAGGATATCCTCAAGTCGAGCTCCTAGACAGAATGCTTTTGAGGCCATGGCCCCTCTGACTGAGTGGGCTCCAAAACGGGACGTATCAATCCCTGCTTCTTGCATGACCCACCTGACCCATCTGGCAATCGTAGGGGACGAAACCGCTTTGTGAGTGCAATTAGCAGTTGTTTCTCCCCATGAGGGCGGAGTTCTTCAGTCACAATTTCATAAGCCTTGATAGTGCGAACTACACACAATTTAGGATTTCCTCGTAAAGCTTGGTAAGAAACAGTTGTAGAATTACACTTTGTCCTGCGAGAAATATGAAATAAGACCCCTTCCGGGTTAAACACTCTACCTGTTATATCCAGGGCCCGGACATCTGAAACTCTGCGACAGGATAACAGACTTGGAAGCATTGCCAGCTTCGCTGACAGTTGTTTTCTGTACAGATATTTATTATGAGGCCAAGAAATAAGGATAGGACCTTGATAACATCCGGGAATGATTTATACTTGGGCTCGGGAGGAATTGACAGTCTACTACCCCTTAACAGTTTCCTGATCAATGGATGTTCTCCAATTGGGTGACCATCCACAGGCAGGTGACCTTCCGAAATCGCTGATCTATAGGTATTGATAGATCGATATGTGAAACCCTGGGAAGTCAGGCTCGCTAGGAAGTTTACCACGTGGATAACGTCTGCCCCCAAGGGATCAATTTGGTGTTGATGACACCAACATAACCATCGCGACCAGGCGGAATTGCATCGTCTGTTGGTATTGTCTGCCCAGGCCTTGGCGAGCAAGGAGGAAGCTTCTGTCAAAAGGCCTGGGACTTGCCAACGTTGCCTGTAACCCTCCAGGCCATAAGGCGAAGAGATCTGGCCAGGACCAGTGGGTGAGGATTGCCTTGGGGATCCCGGAGGAGATCTGGAAACAGGGGTATAGGGATTGGAATATCCCAAGAAAGTTCCATCATCACTGGAAACCAAACTTGAGCTCTCCACATAGGGGTTATCACCACTACTTCCGCCTTCTGTCTGCGTACCTGTGCCGTCAACCTGGTTATCATGGCGAAGGGGGGAAAGGCATAAGGTTGCTCCTTGCTCCAATCCTGGAGGAAGGCGTCCAAGGCTGTCACCTGTGGGTCTGGCCTCCAGCTGCAATACCTGTCGAGTTGGAAGTCCAGTCGGGACTCGAATAGGTCCATGGAGAAGGGACCCCACCTGGTCTGGATTTGTCGAAAGATCTGTGGGTTCACCTTCCACAGGCTGACATCTCTCCAATGACGGGAATGCCAGTCGGCTACTTGATTGGAGCTCCCAGGAAGGTGCTCCTCTGACAAGGAAATTTGATTGGCCAGGCAATACTCCCAAAGAGTTCGGGCTAGGTCCGACAATGTCTTTGACCTTGTCCCTCCTAGATGATTGACGTAGCGTACTGCTGCCACATTGTCCATTTGGAGAAGGACGGAACATTTCACTTTCTGTTTGGTCCAACAGAGGATCGCGAAGGATCCTGCCATCAACTCCAAGCAGTTGATGTGTAGAGAGCGTTTGATGGAGGACCATTTTCTGCCTGTGGAGAAAGCCCCACACTGCGCGCCCCATCCGGAACCACTGGCGTCTGACTCGATTATGAGATCGGATTGAGAGCCGAAAATCGCTCTGCCATTCCAGGCTTCCATGTGGTTTAACCACCAACCCATCTCTTCTTTCGCCTCGGATGAGAGAGGAATCATCTGTGAGTAAGACAGACCCTTCCGAAGGTGTTCTATTTTCAGACGTTGCAGGGTCCTGTAGTGGAGAGGGCCTGTAAAAATCGCTTGGATAGAGGACGACAGAAGTCCCACTATCCTCGCCAATTGCCGAAGTGACACGTGGGACTTGGACATCGTCCTTCGCAACTCGTGTCTAATTTTGGATAGCTTCCTCGTTGGTAGACTGAGAGTTGCTTCGGTTGCGTTCACCACGAAGCCCAGAAACTCCATCGATTGGGATGGGATCAGAGCTGATTTGCCCTCGTTTATTACGAAGCCTAAAGATTCCAGCAAGACTATTGCCGTCTGCAAATGTTTGGAAAGTCGATTCGGGCATTGGTCCATAAGAAGAATATCGTCGAGATAGACAATAAGTCTCATCCCTTGAGCCTGTAGATATTCGACAACCGGTTTCATCAGCTTGGTGAAGCACCAAGGAGCAGAGGAGAGGCCGAACGGAAGGGCGGTAAATTCGAAAACCTGGTTCTCCCAACAAAATTGTAGGAATCATCTGTGCAGGGGAAAATTGGGTATCGCCAAATAGGCGTCCTTCAGATCTAGGCGGACCATCCAATCGGAAATTTGGAGAAGGTCCCGCAGGAGGTGTATACCCTCCATTTTGAAATGATGGTAGAGTAGCCAAGAGTTGAATTCCTTGAGGTTGATAACCGTATGCTGCCCTCCGTCTCTCTTTTCCACTTGGAAAATGTTGCTGACGAAACCGTGAGGGTGAATTACCGAAGGAGCTATTGCCCCTTTCTGCAAAAGATCGTCCACTCCCTGGCTCACCAGTGCTCTCTGTTCGGGAGGAAAAACCAGAGGATTGGGCGGGCGGGGCTGGGACGGGGTCCCATAAAACTCGATGTGGAAACCCCCCACCGTCTGTATCACCCATGCATCTGAGGATAACTTCCTCCAGTTCGATTGAAAATGGGCCAACCGCCCCCGATAGAAATCCCAATGGGATGCTGAATTCTCACCTTGTGTATTATTGAAGTTGCCTCTTTGGCCGCCTCTGCCTCCCCGACGACGGGGATAGGATTTTGTCACCTTGTGTATTATTGAAGTTGCCTCTTTGGCCGCCTCTGCCTCCCCAACGACGGGGAAAGGATTTTGTTTGGTAGAAGTTCCCAAACTTCCCGGGGTCTTGCCATTGGCCACGTCTGGAGTCGCCGCCTTTGGAGGCCGCTTGGAATGGGCGGCCGGACGAGCGCCCCCTACCTCGTCCGGCTGAGGCAAAAACACGGGGTGTGAAGATTCTTTTAATTGAGGATTGCGCCTTGTCTTGGGAATTGAAAGTGTTAACAAATTTGCCCAGTTCCTTTATAAATGGATCCCCGAACAAATTCCCCTGGGCTATTGTCCCCGCCTTCGAAGTGGAGAGTTCCCCCAGTTTGGGGTCAATCTTAATAAGGAGTGACCTGCGCCTCTCCGTGGAGATCGCGCAGTTTGCGTTTCCCAGAAATATTATCGCCCGTTGGGCCCAGTTGGACAGGACCTCTGGGGATATGAGGGAGCCGGAGGCCTTGGCGTCCTCCGCCATACCCATTATTTTAGCCAGGGGGCCGGCGACGTCCAGAAGTTTATACTGTCATGAGCGCCAGGAGTGATCAATCCCTTTTTTGGGATCGCGTGTAAATTTTGTGAGAAAGGTGGCCATTTTGGGGTCTATCTCTGGTGTTGTGGCCACATTCCCCTCCAGGGCGGGGACATTCCGCTTTAAGGCAGCCCCTCACTTCTTTATCTAAAGGCTTCCTTAGCCGACTGGCCATGTAGGCCGCCACTTTGGGAGCCGGACACCATTCTGCTGACCTAGGATGCAGGAAGTCATCTGGATTCAACAAATCTTTGTGGGTGGTTAAGTTGGTGGCCGCAGGGAGGTCTGACCCTCCCAGGGAACTAGGCGCCGGGCGCCATGGTCTAGAACCATCCCCCTCCTCATCGGAGTTGTTGGGTGAATCATCCCCGTCCCTTAAGTCCGTCTGTGGCGGTGAACGTGGGGACACCCCCAAGGGGCCTGGTGACTGGGTGTCCTGGATGGGCTGGGCGTCAAGAAAGGCCTTTTTAAGGCGTGCAAAAGCGTCCAAATCAACCCCAGGGTCGTCTGTGTGTTTGCGCTTTTCCACACTCTGGGGAGGGATGCAAGGTGGGTTAGCCGCCTGTCCTGGAGGTAGGGGGCCAGGGGCCCATGAGGATCTTCCCTCGTTTTAAGGGGTTGCTGACACTGCGCCTGGAGTGCCGCCAGTCTCTTTTCCAGGGGAGCCACCACCTGCGTCACTGCCCTCAGGATGGATGCGTCCATGACCTCACAAAACTGGTCATCAATAGGAAGGTAAGTAACCTCTTCCTCTTCTATATAATCTCCAGCTTCCTCGTATTCCATGACGGTAATGTTATTAAGGGAAAGGGGTCCCACTTAATTGAGGAATTTAGAGTCTCAAAGACAATTATTTTTGTGCAAGTTTTAAAATAATTGCAGGGACTGCCCCCTTATTTCTCAGTGGGGTAAAGTGCCTGGGGTGTCCCTTTTCACAATGGGGAAAATATGTCCTACCCCGCAGGGTGTTAATCCCTTCAGGCACCGGCTAGTTTCTGTATAGGAAACACCAAGCGAGTTCACGACAGAAACTAATGTCAGTTGCAGCCCGCACAGTCAATTTCAGTTCCCAGACGCGCGCGCTCCTCTCACATCCTCCGCGATGTCAGTTACCGCTGGAACAATGCGTCAGCTTCAAAGACAGAAGCTGACGTGTTCCAACCGCCGGGGCGAAAAAAGAAAGGACGCGCTGCGCGCGGGGACAATAACGCGGGCCCCCTGCCGGTCGGAAGACCGCACTGCGCACGAGCCTGACAGGATCAGCTGGGTAGGAGCGATGGCTCCCGCGGCGTCTAACTACACCAACTGCACAAGGTTAACAACAATTAGGAGCAGCCGCGGAGTGTGAAGCCATGCAGCGCTCACATTATCGATTAAATAAAGGAGAAGAAATAAAGAAGAATAGAGCACTTATCTGATTGCTGCTGGAGCAGCGAAGAAAGAGGGATCTAGAAGGGTGATTTGGGACGTTATACAATGGACTGTTATGTGATTGGTTGAACTATGTTGATGTCATTCCCTAGTTTTCATGGGAGATGTAGTTTTTAATGAATTTTACATATTTTAAAATGGCTGCTGGAGTAACCTAATTGTAATAAAGTGAAGAGAGATGAGCCTAATCCTCGCCTCCGGGTCCTGACATAGAATTTTGACTCAACATGCACAAATAGCTTATCGTATGATTACAAAATTACCATTGCAATTCACAAAAGTCACTTTTGTAAAAGATTCAATTCACAGGGAGTGGATGTTGCAGGGTGGGAATGCTCTGGAGGTCTGAGGACAACCAACAGCTTACACATTTATGGATATTCACAAACTCACCCTACCAGCCCCTTCCATTCTAGAAACAGTTAGAGATTGATTCCTGAAAAGGGCAAGAGTAATTCCCTTCATAGTTCGGGGAGGGAAAGAAAAACGCCCCACACATTGGTGGGAGTATAGGAGAAGGGGTGTCTTCACGGCTGATGAAAAAAATGTTTCCTGTGGAGATTTAAAAAAGGTAAAAAGTTAGCAAGCACTTTTACACTTCTCCTTTTGTCCACTGTGAAAATATGAACAAGTATAGATGAAAGTGCATAAGCATGCATATTTTCGTTTGATAAAATGGAACTCTCAAAACGGTTCCACGCTTAAACCTGGACAGCTGCGAATGCCGCCGGTTTCAATGAGTAAGCTGGAGGAAAAAAAAAGAGAACTCCAAAGGGATGCAAATCTGCACAAGTGCAACATAGTAAATGTGGGCGCAGATTTTAGGACTTTTTCCAGAATGTTAGACTCATAAAGAACTTATAGCATACGACTGGGCAACGTACAACTTTCTTTTTTTACACATAGCAATATGCATGTATTTTATTTTTTCCAAGGTACTTTTGATGCATGGACCTAGCGTTCATATGCGCGACCAATCACCGTGCAGATAATAGGGTAAACCATATTGTTGAAGCAGTCTCTTTGGTTACTTCAGCTATACAGGGTGCAGGGAGGGTCATTGGTGCGCACAGCAAGCAAAAGCTAAATGAAATAAAACTTGAGTGGCGCGCGAGCTACTGTAGAGGAAGCCTCAATCATCCATTCTTTTCTCTGTTTTCAGTGTGTGCCAGCAATTGCATTGTGGCTTTAGCCCAGAGGTCTTCAAACTTTTTTTCTCTGAGGACCCTCAAAGCAAAATATTTTAAAGTTGGGCCCACCCTTTAAAACTCTATTCCAAGAACTGGGGAGTGGAGGGGAGGGCTCAGCTCAGGGGGGTGGGGCTTATGAGATCATTTTGTGAATACTTTTTCAGTAGCTCATAATCCACAATAAATCTGAAACCTACAAAGAGCAAATTCATCAAACTAAAACAGAAATTGACCAACAAATTCTACTCCCCATAATCGGTGTGTGATGTGGAGGGATAATTCCTGAAGGGACCATCTTCCTCCTGTGGAGATATCTCCGCAGCGTGTCCCCCAGCACCAACGGCTGGCGTCTGATTCTATAATGATTTCCGGTTGAGAGCCGAAGATAGCTCTGCCGTTCCATGCTTCTACGTGGCCCAACCACCATTGCATCTCTTCCCTTACTTCCTGTGTCAGAAGGACCAGATCCGTATAAGATAGACCCTTTCGAAGGTGTTGGATTTTTAGTCTCTGAAGGGCCCGGTAATGAAGAGGGCCCGGGAAGATAGCCTGTATTGAGGATGCCAGCAACCCCACTATTCTGGCAATTGTCCTGAGGGAGACCGTCTGTTTGGCTAACACTGATGTGAGCTCTTTCTTTAGATCTCGTAATTTTGACCGGGGGAGACTCAGCTGAGCTGTCTGGGAGTCTATGACAAAACCTAAAAACTCCATCGTCTGAGAGGGGAATAGGGCCGACTTGGGTTCGTTGATTACAAATCCGAAATTATGTAGAAGGGACATTGTCATCTGTAAGTGAAGGTTTGCTAGGGACTGAGTCTGAGCCATGATAAGTACACCTTGTGCCAATGCACACCTTGTGCCAATGTAACTACACCTGCTGCACTAGTGAAAGATAGCAGCGGCCCTGAATAGAAGGATATCTCCTCAGTCTCCTTCACCAGTCTCCCACCAATGCCTGATAATCACTACAGTCTTGAAACAGGCTCTGTACCTTTTGTTTTTTGGGAAATCTATTCAGCACAAACTCGGCCCAAAGGTATGGAGCGCTTGTTTACTTGAGCACCAGTTACATTACACATGGTCAGATTTGTTTTTTGTTTTTAGGCACATGGAGATTAAGTGATTTGCCCACGGGATGTTGAGTCAACATCGGGAGCCAGTAAAGGCTTGAACTAATGGAGCCAGTTGTAGCTCCACAAAGGTTTTTTATTGAGAGGTAATGTGAGCTGAGTTCTTGAGTGCATCCTTTTAATGAACACTCAACAAAATGTTTCTAGGTGTAGTCTGATTACTGATTACTAAAATATATAGAGAAAAATGATGACTTACATATTCACAATGTTTTCTGTCACAGGCTTGGACTTTTTAGCACTATATATACACATGCCACTATTCCCCACTGACCCACTAGCATTCAGTTTAGTGATTTTCTGGCAGGACCACTGAAATTATGTGATTCTGCTGCATCTTACACATAATTATGGATTTTGCTGCATTTGCCCCTTAATCAGTCACCTGCTGCATAATATTCGAATTTTAACAAAAAAAATGTTTTTAGCTCAGACAGATTAAAACGTATTAATAATGTAGCGACGTGTTGCCATGCATAAAAGTTGATTAGTCACCTTTCAGTTGCTCGTTGGTGTATTTCAGTGGGAAGCTGGTACTAATGAATTTTCTTTGCTCAGACAGTATTCACATGTGTACAAATGGAAACATAATGAGATACTATCATAAAATGTGCCACATTGTCATATTATTTGCATTTTCTTGCAACATAATTTATTTAACCCTGCTGTATAACTTTGGTCCTTTCCTGCTGCATAATTCTAGTGGTGCTGCTTTCTGACCACAAACAGACATCTGCCTTGATTGCATTAGGTAATTGAGGTTTGGTAGTAAAATTGATTAGTTTAACTTGCATTTATTTTCCATTTAACATGTTTTAACACACTTTTTTTTGTACGCAGGTAGCTGAAGGTTAGGAAAATAACAAACCTGTTATAGAATATATTGCTCTTTTTAGCCACATCCTTGACCCTGCCACCCCACTCACTTACCCCCACCTCAGGGCATCCAGGATCCCAGTTCATACTCTGTTAAAGCCCTTCAGCTGCTATATGTAAATCAAGATTGCCTGTAAACACGCCAAATGAATAAAGTCCCACTTCCATGCCTTCCTCACTTGCAAGTACTTCAAGAGCCATGTGCGCCCCCCTGGGAATGCAGCCACAGCCCCCCAGGGGGGCACGCCCCACAGTCTGAAGAACTCTGCTTTAGCGGCTGATTAAACAAAGCTTTCGTTAAATTATGCTATTGTTAAGAGTGAGGGCCTACCTAAACGATTCTGTCACACTGGCAAACATTTGAGAACACCGTTCCAAGTGTATTACAGGGAACAACCATGAGGCCTCCTTAATCCCTCACTCCGGTGCAGGGAGTAATGGCATTTTTTCGGGGGGTGTCGGGGAGTAGAAGCATCATAGTATACAGAAAGGGGATGTTCTTCAATGAGGAAGGGCTGCCAAGTAGAAGTTTGATATGGTGACAGATCAGCAGTGCTACTCTGGGGCATAGTAGCATTTATGCAGCAGGGGAAGTGGCACCGGGGTCCAGGAGTGGGAGGTTCCCACTGCACCCTAAACATTGCTCTCTTTTACCACCACATTGACTAACATGGGGGCCCGAAGAACCATTGCTCCGCCACTGCTGCGACGTGACTTCAACAGCTAGAAAATTCCTTGCCTATAGAGCAGTGACTCACAATTGTGCCCAAGATCAAACAGACAATGGCAGCCCCACGCCCAAGAGAGGGGGGTGAACTCTCACGATGACATGTGATAATCAACAGGCGGAGGGATTGTGAGGCAGACACGAAGATGTAGACAGGACGCAACGTTGAATCAGAAGTTCACCTCTCTGATCACTAAAGGGCTTTGCAGTCACTGCAGTGAGCTGAGAAGTGTCTAGCTGCGTAATAAACACCCTCATGCACCAAATGATGGACATTAACCAGCGTAAAACACGAATTACCCGCCAGGAGGTAATGAAATTCGTTTTCACAGAAGGGATACCCAAAGGCATGTTTAAGTGTTGGACAGAAGTTTGCAGAACACACTTTTGCCCTAATTAGATTCCGTTTTCTTATTTAAAAATAAGCCTTTCGACTGTTATATTAATTTCAAGGAAGTACGGCTGAAGGCATACTTTAACAAGCATTGAAAATGTAATAGGCCTCGCCTTTGATTAAGTTAAAGCCATTTGCTTTGCTAATGGTATTGTATAGCAAAGCAAATGGCTTTAACTTAATGAAAGGCGAGACTTATTGCATTTTTAATGCTTGTTTTGAATAATATTTTCCCCGCGCGCGCGGCCCCCTCCTCCCATCCTGGTAGATGCCAGCTGCCACTGCTACCGAGTCATGATGACCCTTCTACGATGCTGCAATGGTCAGATAATGTACCCTTCTGTCTCCTAAGAGCGATTAAAAAGGGTGTCATATAGTGCCAAGAGACTTTCACCAGGCTAGTGTGTGCTTTATAGCTGCAGTCAAGCAGTTGGTGTCAAAGCATTTTACACTGGGCTCCGTGACTTACAAAAATTGTGAAGAGCCCTAATGAAGTCTGGGAATTGGAGACTGCGAAAACAAAACATGCGTCTGGGTTGGACTGCGGGACGATTTTTCTTGAGGTACACATCTTTCCGAGTTGAGCTTCATTATGAGTGAAAAACGAGCCACCTACCAAATCTCTACAATGCTGATGTCCTATCTGAACCAATGAAAGCAGGGCAAGAATCTGTTTGCAACATCGCTGCTTGCCCTTTGTGTTTCTTTTTAACACTGAGGTGGCATTCTATACAAAATGAAGGTGGAAAGTATGGAAGGAACAGTTAAAAGGGCAGGAGTATGCCACTTCATGTAATCTAGGAGTATATTGAGATCTGGGCTTTTAGAAGGTTGCAATGGCTCTGCTCAGGATACCAACTTTGATTGGTCTTTTAATTGTTATCTTGGTATTGGAGGGGTGGGGGTGGGGAGTAGCTCAGCAGTAGACACTATCCCCGCCTTTAATGGGTCGCACAGCCCCTGTTTTTGTCATCTGATATAAGTATATTTATCAGAATCCCTGCCTTGTGCATGCTCCCAACTAAATTAGTGGATTGACCCCATTTTCGGTCTAGAAACGTGCACACAGGGCAATTCGACATCCAGCGAAAATCAACACATCTCTAGCTACTCCATCTAACAAGAAACATTAGCCAGAATAGTTCTAATGCATCTAACATAGAGCACCAACAAAACGTCCCCTTTAAGCAACCCCACCACAAATATTCAACACAACACTTAACCAGCACTTTGAACTGCCACCCAAGACAGCACAGATATTCCACATGGGCTTGGATTATTAATGAGCTCACAACAGAATTCTTGGTAATAAACAAAGCAGGTTGAATGGGGTTGCACACAAGCACGGCAGAGGGGAGAAAGAGCTGGTGGTCGCTTTGCACACATCTTCCGTCAGCACACAAGCAGTCCATACATATACACTCACAACTTGTCAGAGGCGCCATAAGAGTTGGGCGTTACCAAGCGCACAACACCCATGAGCTTCACAAACATTGTGCCACTCCATAACACAACATTAATCCAAAACCCTGGTTAAAGAGTTACTATGGGCAAGAAACCAAACTCCCAATTGCCGGAGGTACATATTTCAAGCTGGATAATGCACATTCCAATTTTCCTAAATGTATTCAAATTAGTAAAGACGTGAGACAACATACACCAGACACTACTAACAGTAGCACAATACCAAATATACACATTAAATCTCACATGTTGACAACACCCACACTACTGATATCTAACTCCATTAGAAATCTGACTCTAGTCTGTGACTGAATCCTCAAGACCAAGGCATGAAGATATCTCTAAAACATAACGTGCACTGTCACTCCCATCAACTGACTCCCAACAATCCTCCAAGTCATTGGTGAAGAAGGCATCTTTGAAAACAGAAAGCATAGCTCAGTGATGGGCTCATCCAATAAAAGTATCATACTGCCACTATGTGCTATTAAAGGCTATTTGCCAAGTGTGCTCTAGCAAGAGTCGTCCAAGAATAGGTCTATGAAAGAAGTCAAGGAACTAGTCACCTGGTAAACATCCCAGCGAAGGACGCAGGGATGAGGGTGGGAGAAGGGCAACCAAGGCGTCGCAGGAGCCTCCGAGGACCAAAAGCACACAACCTGAAGGGCGTAACACTTAATGTAATTTCTTTAAAGCGGCTTCTTTCTCAATGCCATCAACTAACAGCTCTCCGCACAGCTAACACTAATGAAATTTTACTATAAATCAGGCGGGACAGCATCATTCTGCCACGTCCCCGTAATACACAGGTTCTAAGGTGCTTGCCGAGGTTTTTTTTGTGCATCTCTAAACTCGGAACTGTGCAGGATTTATTTAAAAAAACAACAACAAAAAACAAGACTTTCCATTCTCAAGTGCCATTTCTTTATTTTAGAAGGGAGTTCTTTCATGAGGCATGGAAAATCTATCCTACCTGATGGTAGTTTTCCAACTCCATAGCTACTCTATGTTACAAAGACACTAAGTCAGAACACAAGACAGCAGTGAAGGACCGCATGCCATTGCCAGAAGTTTAAAACCTTGTCAAAAGCAGGCCTGTATCATAGGCACCTGCAGCTAAGGGCATAACAAAAGTGGGAGAAAGTTTTTACTCGTCCCCTCATCTCTGAATTTTATGTCACATCAAATTCCTGGACATACTCCGAAAAGGGCATACTTGAGGGAATTCAAAGTATTGCTTTGAAAAACATCTTCTTAGAGCAACATTTATCCAACAGATCCCACCTGCCTCCACACCACCAAGGAGGGTGCGGATTTGATGAAGTACTCCAAGCACACACACATTACCTGAAATACTTTATCTGTTACATTATGGACATCCGATATAGGAACAGCATTATCAGTCCACAAGCACGGTCAGCTTCAGGGATTGCGATATCTGCACAGAGGGGCCAATGTCCAAAAACACACAACTTAGCCATGCAACATGCTCACAGGAACATGACTTGGCATCTATCAACCCAGGGTTCTTAAAGTACTGGGTCAAAAGGAATGGGGGGTGGACATCACACAAGGGTGAAGGTTGGTGGCGTATCAGCAGTGAAGGCAAAAGTCATTTACAATGATTAGGGAAAAACATGACCAGCCCTAACACAGCTTTATGTGGACAATAAACACAGAAAGGGTAAAAACAATCATGCTGCAGGGACACTAGATCTGTAAGATATGCTCTGCCACATACAAAGGAGGAGACACTTCAAGCACACCCAACGGGGCTCAATCTGTGGCAATATTCATACACACCAGCACAAAAGCGGTTGCTATTTTTTCCCGAAGCTGTTTCTATATGTTGACGTTACAGCACATTTTAAAAACAAGACCCGAGAACGGGAAGAAACTGCAAAATTAAACTGTAGTCTTCCATAAAGTATTAGGTGATAGGGATAAAGAAAGAAAATGCAGCCTATGAACAAAGTAAATCCTTCATAAAGTTATAGGGCACAGGAGTGACGGTCTCCTCAATGAGGCTGCTGAGGGACATGGAAGATGGAGACAGTGGTAAGATGGAGACAGAGTGGCACAGAGACAGATTATGTCCTGAAACGGGGGGGGGGGTGCGGGGGGGGGAGAGAGTACTGCAGCACATGGAGAAACTCAGCCTTACAGAGGTTGGAAGAAGGTCGCAAAACAAACATTAGCAAAGCCAATACGTCTGGCCTTTGATACCTATTGGCCTCGCCAATGTTTTTTTTAGCAATAGTATACAGCATAGCCGATGCTGTGCAGCATGGCAAAAGGGAAAAAAATGCAGTGACAGTCATGTACATGCATCACCATGCTTGTGCCTGCGTACAAAATGATACAGGTGCCTTTTTTTTATTTACCAATATGAGATGGATTGATGAAAAAATAACAGGAGCGTAAAATCAAACCTTTTTTACGTCAAAATCTTTCAAAAGAGGAGCCGGTCGGTTAGAGGATGGGGGATGCAACACAAGAGAACACAAGGCAAAGGGAGAAGCACATAGGTGAGAGATGCACACAGACAAGAAAGGAATACAGAGAGTGGGGCAGAAATGTACATGGGCAAGAAAGAGGAACACGGAGAGCTGTGGCAGAGAATCACAAGCGCAGGTGGTGTTTGAAAAGCACATGGTCAAGAGAAGCATACAGACGAGAGAGCAACACTAGCACAGGAGTGGGAAGAGAAACACACAGGCAAGAGAAAAAAAACACACAGAGCAGGTGGCAGAGAAGCATATGGGTGAGAGACGAATACGGAGAGCTGGGTCCAAAAAGCACACAAGATCTGTGGGTGGTTGAGAAGCTTACGGGTGAGAGAGCAACACAAGCACTGGTGAGGGAAAAGAGGAACACAGACGAGAGATAGTAACACAGATAGCAGGGTTGGTAGAAATGCACATGGTCGAGAAGAACAGAGTTAGGGGGCAGAATATCGCAAGGGCGAGAGTGCACATCAAAGCAGAAGAGCACAGAGGCAAGTAAGAGTGACAAGTGCGGGTGGGGGAAAAGCACACAGACGAGAGAGAAATGTGGAGCATGCAGGGTAGCACACGGGCGAGAGAGGATTACGGAACACAGAGGGGAGAGAAGCACGCTATCAAGACAACTGACACACCTGTAAGAAAACATTGTCACTGTTTGCATTAAATTGCTTTAAATCCACTGACCCTTCTTAATTTCCCATTCATAGACTCCATCACTTGTGTCCAAAATCACTTCTTCCTCCCCTTCCCAGTGCGTCAGGCTTCAACCCGCCGCAGTCTCGCCCCAAAAAAACTTTCATCGCTCCCTACACATTACGTTCCAATGGCTCTAGATTAGTCGCGTCAAATCGCCAGAATATTGGGTCGGCACTGTTCTGGGCTTTAAATAATTCCCTGTTGGCACTGACCTATTAAATGTAATCACGTAAATGGAATCAAGGTAGCTAGCATTCTGCGACAACCCACTTAGTCTTCGTGAACCTACAAACGCTTTACTCCCTTGACAGCTTCTGCCACAACCCCCTTTAGTTCGCAAGACAGTACTGCTCCCTCACCGTCACTGCTGCCAACTCCTGCTGATCCACCGCCTGAGCCCAGGAGTCCGACATTCTTAGTTTGCAAGCGGCAAAAAGCCGGCAATCTTCCGCCGAGCCTGGTATCAGTGCAGTCACTCGGGCTAGGCAGGATAAAAGAGCGGCCAGCTCCGGAAGTACTTTGTGGTAGAAATTAGAACATGGAGCTAACCGGAAGTTACTCTCAGAAAGAGAGGACTGGGAGGGAGCGCAACCGGAAGTAAAAAAGAGTGAGAAAACGTAGGGGAGAGCGGCGCCGTCATAGACTCTTGCTAACCACTGTGGGTTGTAACCGAATTGTGACGTGTGTTTACCAGAGACTGCGAGTTAGGCTTAGCGATGCCTTCCACGAGGAGGCACAGTAGAAAGGGAACGGTGCTCAGGCTGAAAGCATTTACATTTTTTAATTAGTAAATTGTTAATATTAGGTGCACATGACAAAACACAAGATTAAGGGAAAAGGAACGTTCTTTACGGAAACGCTTGAACATCATGTGACATCGTCAACATGCACACTCTTTAGTTATTTGCAGTATTTCGATGTGCGTATGCATTCTAGATAAGGGCGCAGCAAGACCCTAGCCTCGGAGCTAACAGGCCAAACGATGGAGGCGGAGCTATGCTTAGAGTCATTACAAGACAAGCGCTCGCCATTCCCGCTGTTTATTTTTGCATCGCGCTTTCACTTTAAGTGAAAGCGCGATGCATAACGCTGCAGCGCCTGTCTCCTTTTGGGACGGCCCATCCGGACTGGATCGCACGGCTTGTTTATACAACACGCCTCCTTGCGATAAGAAACTGCTTCACGACAGCCGTGAAGCAGGCGATCCAGCCCGGATGGGATGGACCAAAAGGCCAAAGGGAGGCAACGCCAACAGCTCATTTCCAATGGCAGGCCACCGTTTAGCATAAACGGTGACGCCAGCCAATGGAAATGAGGGGCGGGGCTTAAAACCCTTTTCTGAAACTCCTCAGTCACAATAAATCTCGCCGAGGCGAGCAGCACTTTGCGCTGCAACGCCACGCGAGACCTAAAAACGCTTCTGCAGTTCAGAGAGGGGAAAGAAGCAAATAAAGAAAGAGGGCATCAAGGAAAGGGGAAACAGCTAGGAAGCAGTCAACGGGTTAAGGGCTATCTTTGCTTTAAATGCGTGTGGTTCGGGCAACAAACAAAGAAAATGCTGTTTAAAAGAAGTCATACAGCTCTGAAAAACATTGACAATGTGTGCTGAGAGCGTGTAGGTTATCCTTTACTGATTAACTACACTGTAGACACCATTTTGACGTTACAACTTATGCCCAAAAATAATGGAACTATCAGCAACATGTAACGCAATGAACGCTGCTGGGTAGTAGAGCACCTCAGGGTACAGGGACCTCGGCTACAGTAGCTATTTCTTTGCTGTATTGCCTTTTTACTCCAGAGTGTACTAGTAGCTACACTGGTAGTAGACATAAGGAGCCCACCCCGCGTGAAGGTTCTTATGTCAGACCGCAGGCATACATGTATGGAACTTGCAAGTGTGCTGCTGCAGAATGGGATATCAGTAGGCAAAAATGTGGTGCATTGGCCTGCAGGAGCAGGTTACTGTCGGTGCATACGGAGTCACACAAGAACTGTTACTGTCGCAGAGGAATAAAAAAAATTGCTAGCATTCGCGCCAAGAATTTTCAATTCTATTAAGGACACGGAGGCGAGGACTATTGCTTCTCTTTCTTTACTGTTAAAATCACAGCAGCCATTGAAAACAATTTACACAAAAAATAAACTACATTACCCATGATGCTCTTGCAACCAATCATGTCCCATCAGACCCTATAAGAGTCACCATCTCCTTTCCATGAGCCTTTTTCTTTGCTCGAGTCTTTTAGTCCAAGTGCGAACATTAATTCGAAAATCCAATAGTGTTATCCTCCAACGTGGAAGAACCTTAACCAAGAACTGGGACGTCGTCCAATCTCTTCAACCAGAAGAACGATTATTCAGCTTTCTTTTCTGAACCTGGAATAAATGAAACAGAAAGAAACCCGTAATCTCTTTTGAAAAGAATACATATCACATACGGGTGGGTACTTTATTGCAAGAATCATTGAAATATAACAGGGTGGGATAATCCTCGCCTCCGTGTCCCTAATAGAATTGAAAATTCTTGGCACGAATGCTAGCAAATTTTCATTCTATTGCAGGACTGGAGGCTTCGGATTATTGCTTGTTTAACGCTTATCAAATACCACAGTAATTATATCACCCACCGGTTTATAATAAAATTGCTTAAACGTAGACACTGATGACCAATCCGCAGATTTCATAATGTCCTGAATATTTGAACCCAACATAAAAGTTTTGGATGTCATGGCACTGTGTACAGAATGTGCCCCAAATATCTGGGTATCAATACCAACTTCTTTCATGACTGACTTTAACCATCTGGCTATCGTAGCTGCTGATACTGGCTTGAACGGTTTTTGCAAAGCAGTCAATAGTTGTGTTGAACACTCTGGTCGCAGGGACCGTGTGCATTCTTCATAGGCTTTAAGGCATTGCACTACACACAACTTAGCATTACTGGGGAAAGCATTATATTATATACTACGTGAAAATGTTTTCGTCCTGCCAATAATGTTAAAGGAAAAACCTTCCGGGGTGAATACTCTACCTGTAATGTCCAGAGCCCTCACATCTGAAGACCTTCTACAGGCCGATAAGCACAAAAGCATTGCTAGTTTAGCTGATAGCTGCTTCCTGGATAACAAAACATTATTCAGCCATTTGTCAAATAGGACCAGTGATACATCCCACAAACATGAATATTTCGGTTTAGGAGGATTAGCCACTCTAATTCCTTTAAGTAACTTGCAACCACTGGGTGCATACCTACCGGTTTATTGTCCACCTGTGTATGTCCTGCAGATATGGCTGATCTGAAATTATTTACTGACCGATATGCCAAACCTTCTGAAGCTTTATCGGACAGGAAATTCACAATATGGGATAACCCTCCCCCCACACAGGATCCACGTGCCGTTCCAAGCCCCAATGTACCCAGCATTTCCAAGCTGATGAATATCTCTTCCGTGTGGAAGGGGCCCAGGCTTGCTTAATGAATTCGGAAGCTTTGTCCGAAATGCCTGGCATTTCCCATTGTTGCCGGAAAGCCTCCATGCCATCAGGGACAACTGTCCCGATGTCACCATCGGGTGCAGTTCTCCATGAGGGCCCTGGAGCATCTTCTGAGACCAAGGGAGCATCCTGGGGAAGTCGCAACTCATCTCCAACAGTATCGGGAACCAGGGCTGCGACTTCCACAGGGGGGGGTCACCAAAATCACTTCTGCCTACTGTCGGGCTATGTGGGTCGTCACTCTGGGAATCAGACTGAAGGGAGGAAAAGCATAATTCAGGTTCATTGACCAATTCTGGGAGAAGGCGTCCGTCGCTTTCGCTAATGGGTCTGGCCTCCAGCTGAAGAACTTCTGCAGTTGTTGGTTCAATCTGGATGCAAATAGGTCTATCTTGCAAGGGCCCCACACTGTCTGTAACCATTGGAACAGTTGGGGTTGAAGTTGCCAATCGCTGTAGTCCTTTAGATACCTGGAATTCCAAACCCCGACAGTGTTTGACTGTCCCGGAATGTATTCCGCTATCACCGATATCTGGTGACTCAGGCAATAGTGCCAAAACTCCTTTGCTATCTCCACTAGCAGGGATGACCTCGTACCTCCCAACTTGTTGATATATATCTCACTGCTGAGATATTATCCATCCTGAGAATGATGCAACAAGAGACTTGCTTGGGGGAAAGCATCCGTATCGCAAATGACCCTGCCAACAACTCCAGACAATTGATGTGGAGGGATAATTCCTGAAGGGACTATCTTCCTCCTGTGGAGATATCTCAGCAGCGTGCCCCCCAGCCCCAACGGCTGGCGTCTGATTCTATAATGATTTCCGGTTGAGAGACAAAGATAGCTCTGCCGTTCCACGCTTCTACGTGCCCCAACCACCATTGCATTTCTCCCTTACTTCCTGTGTCAGAGGGACCAGATCCGTATAAGACAGACCCTTTCAAAGGTATTGGATTTTTAGTCTCTGAAGGGCCCGGTAATGAAGAGGGCTCGGGAAGATAGCCTGTATTGAGGATGCCAGCAACCCCACTATTCGGGCAATTGTCCTGAGGGAGACCATCTGTTTGGCTAACACTGATGTGAGCTCTTTCTTGAGATCTTGTAATTTTGACCGGGGAAGACTCAGCTGAGCTGTCTGGGAGTCTATGACAAAACCTAAAAAGTCCCATCGTCTGAGAGGGGCATAGGGCTGACTTGGGTTCGTTGATTACAAATCCCAAGTTCTGTAGAAGGGACATTGTCATCTATAAGTGAAGGTTGGCTAGGGACTGAGTCTGAGCCATGATAAGTATATCGTCTAGATACACTATGATGCGAACGCCCTGTTCTCGTAGGTGGGCTATCACCGGCTTCATTACTTTCGTGAAACACCATGGAGCCGAGGAGAGACTTAAAGGAAGGGCCAAGTATTCCAACCACCGTTTCCTCCATTGAAACTGCAGGAAATGCCGATGGGGAGGAAAGATAGGAATCGTCAGGTAAGCATCCTTTAGGTCCAGCCGAACCATCCAATCTCCCTTTTTGAGTAGATCTGCTAATCCATCTTGAAGTGTTTGTAGACCATGAAGTGGTTGAACTCTCTCAGATTTAACACCAACCTGTGGCCACCACCCTTCTTCTGCACCAAGAAGACATTGCTGCAGAATCCGCGAGCCCCGCTGTCGCAATAAGCAATCGCGCGCTTCTGCAGCAATTCCTCTATCTCTGCGTCTATAAAAGCACATTCTTGTTGGGAAAAACTGAGCTGTCTCGGGTAGCTGTCTTGGAGTGGAGTTTGATAGAATTCTAGATGAAAACCTTGAATGGTCTATATAATCCATGCATCTTGTGACAATACTCTCCAATTGTGTATGAAAAACTGAGTACGACCCCCCAAGTGTAACAGAGGTAATTCGGTAACTCTCACCTGTGGAATTTTGGGTCTGAAATCCTACTCTGTGTCCACCTCTGTTGAAGCGACGCTTAATGAACCTTTGTCATGTGGGATAAAAGGTTCCGCCTCTGGTAGAGTCCCAGTCACCTCTACCGCGTCCGTAGTCTCCTCTGGGAGGACCTTGGTAATAGTGATGGCCTGGCGAGCGTCCCCTGCCTCGCCAGGCCCTGTTAAAAAGGCCAGCCTGAAACACTCTCTTTATCCCTGATTGAGCCTTGTCCAAAGACATAAAAGTACCCACGTACTTCGAGACATCTTTAACAAATCTCTCACCAAAGAGATTGCCCTCTGCAAGGGGACCTGGTTCGGTCGAGGCTAATTCTGTCAGATTCGAGCCCATCCTCATTAACAGTGACTTGCGTCTCTCGGTAGAGATGGCGCAATTTGCGTTCCCTAGGAGGCATATTGCTCTCTGTGTTCAGCTCGCTAAAATGTCTGGATCCATTGGACTGGCTGATTCCTTTGCCACAAGGGCCATCTCCAGGATCTTGGCCAGGGGTCCTGCCACATCCAGAAGTTTGTCCTGGCAGCCCTGCCAGGTGTGGTCAATACCCTTTTTGGGGTCCTTCGCGAACTTCTTTGGGAAGGTCAAGAGGCTAGCATCGATATCAGGTGTCTCTGCCACCGTGTCCGGGATATCTGGCCGAGGACACTCCAAGCGCAACCTGTTGTGCACTTCTTTATCAAAGCCTTGTCTAAGGTTGTCATGTAAGTAGTCTGCCACTTCAGGGGCCGGAGCCCAATCGGATGACCGGGGATGAACGATGTCCGCATTGTTAAAGGTGAAGGGGTGTTGGGATTTTGAGGCGTCATATCAGGCACTATAAAGACTGTCTTCCTAGACTTCTTCTTAGGGGGAGCCTCCTCGTCAGTGGTGTCTCTGCCAGTAGTGTCGGTGTCTATGTACACTTTTTGTTTGTGTTTCACTTTTCCACCTTCAGTAGTAGATGGTGTGGAATAACCATGTTCCTCTGCATTCGCCTGTGGCAAGTTAGCTAATGCGCCTGCATGGGGCCATGGCCCCGACTTCGACTTACTTTTGCCTGCGGGGGTGTCATTTTGGGGGTCAAGAGGTTTTTGGAACCTGTGGCACTTTGCAAAGCTTTCCAGCTGCTTGGTAATAGTTTCAACGCTGCTGCCAAGGCTTGCTGCACAGTGTTAGGGACCGTACTTTCAATTGCCCTGTTGACAGACTGCTGGACTGATGCATCCAGAGCGTCAACAATATTATCTTCTAATACAGTCTCCTGCTGTCCATCATAGTAGGGTTCATCCTTCTCATCATATCTAACCCACTCTTCCATTACAATCAATGTATGTAAGGAGTTAAGGTAAGGCAAGTATTGGAGGAGTAAAAGGGGAGCCAACCCACGTGCACACAGTATAAGAAACAGAGTACCTAGCTCCTCAGCAAAGCCGTATTAATTTATTATTCCAGCCCCAGTCTCAGGGCGTAAAGAGCCAAATTTCAGTTGTTCTGGAGCGTGTGCGCACTCCCTGGACCGACTGATGTTACAGCCGGTCAGGCGCCTTCTACACGTGTTGCTCATTGCAAAAACAGGGCTTTCTGAGCCTCGGAACGAGCGAGGGGAAGCGCATGATGTGTGTAGCCCAAATCCACCCAAAAGTAGCCCAATTGGGCTACGCACATCGGGCGATGGTAGGCTCAGTATTGTACGTCGGGCCCGATGAGGGGAGGCCTCCGACGGAGAGCGCGAGGGGCGCGCAGCCGATAGGCATTAAACAACACCGCTTGCCTCGGTGCGGTACTCACGCTCCCAAACGGGAGCCACGATAGCCTAACCTGCCCCATCCGGACCTAAACACACTCGCGCCAGCAAGCGCGTATTCTTAACGCAAGCAACGCGGTACCAGGGAAAACAACAGATGCAATATGAAAACACAGGCAATATTACATTTAAATACAGTATAAATCATGCACATACAGTCAGCTCATTCCGACAAGCGCGCGCGCGCCTATGGGAAACAGCTGACTGTTCTCATTGCAGTCAATACAACCATATAATAAGATCGAAAATTGCACTTATCTCTGCCGTGAGCAGCAAAGAAAGAGGCTCATGGGAAGGAGATGATGACTCTTATAGGGTCTGATGGGACATGATTGGTTGCAAGAGCATCATGGGAAATGTAGTCTATTTTTTGTGTAAAACGGTTTCATTGGCTGCTGTGATTTTAACAGTAAAGAAAGAGAAGCAATAATCCGAAGCCTCGGTCCTGTAATAGAATCGGGGTTCTGCATGCAGAAATCGGGTGGCGGGAGACTAGCCTTGAAATAAGTCGTCTTCCGCCTGAATCAGGAGGGTTGGCATGTATGCTGCTGTGGTACTCAGTGGCAGCATTGTGTTGTCTGTGGCAGTTAGAGGGTGACAGTACACTGCTGCTCGTTGCTGCTGCTCTTCATCCAGGAGCAGAGCTGAGGGGAACCCACCACGATGTGCCATGTGGTGCTGGTTTTGTCTCTGTTGAGTCACAGTTTAGCGCGACCGGACACAGTTGTTGCCAGACAGTGCCCCACCTGGCCCCAACACTTGTAGGCTGGTGAGGTGGTGCTTTCATCCGGCTGGGGCCCAGCTGCCCAGGCTGCAGCGATGTCTACAGTACCTGAGGGGCAGCTGATGTGAGGGGAGGGGTCGGGGGTAGCACAGGGCTTGGAAAAACATTGTGCCTGCCAGCGAGTGCAACCTTCTCTGAGGTCACGCATGAACCAAATGTGCCACTCTGGCTGCAGCGTGCTGCTAAGCAATGAAAGACAAATCTGCCACCCGAGCTGCGTGGTCACAGTGCGGCAAGAAAACAACAACAGGCAAGGCGCTGCCTCCGTGGATCCATGTGAGGAAACTGCCAGTCTGTCCAAATTGTTAATAATGTTTATCATGACTAGGTTGCGCACTTACCCGGAACTTCTCTGGATGTGTTCTGGAGGAGAACACGGCCTCTGCACACTACTCCCCTGCACTTTTGCCCACGCCTGCCCTGGCGCAGATAGAAACTTGGCACTGAATCATGCAGCCGAAACAGACATAGGACAACCGACAGACAGACTCTTACAGATCCCTGTCAGAGAACCACCAGATACTGGAGCAGGACCATAAACACAGGGAGTGAGGGGGCACAGAAACCCCCTCCCAAGCTGGGAACGAGCAGCCTGCGCACCAGTCAGAGCGGTGTTTGTGAAGAAGCGCATGCCGTCCCGCAGCAGGGAAGGAGAGAGTACGCATGCATGACTCACTAGCAATCCAAAGCTGTGGCTGTGATAGGAGACTTAACACAATGCTAACCAGTGGGGGCTGCAACTAATACCAGAGCACGGAACATGCAACCAACAGCACTCTAATCTTTTATGGTGCACAGCTGCAACGCAAACAGGCGCCGGCTTCTGGAACAAAAGAGAGCACTAGAGTGAGTGCCTGCTTTAGCCCCATGGGGGACTTTTGAGTGTCAGTTACCCCATGGGGACTGGTGAGTGCCATGCCAGAACTGAATTTACCAGGTTTCCACTGAGACCAGCACAGCATGCTGAGCCCACAGGGCAGCGCTGTAACTAACTTTAAAGCAGGGGTGTAGTGCTCCTTTTTATTTATTTTTAGATTGTTGCTTCCGACGCTGCTCAAAAGAAGTTCCATGAAAATGGATAAACACAGTACTTTGCTGATGGGAAACTAATAAGAAAAAAACATGGAAGAAAAGGAAATAGAGTAGCTACAACCAATAGAAACCGGGAAAATTAAAGTGACATGCGCAAGGACCAATAAGAAGTGAAGAAAAGTGAAGGCAGAATGTAAATCCCTTTTAAGATATATTAAATGCAATAGTTTTCACAAGCACAACGCAAGCGCTTTGCAGGCAAAACCTAAAAACCTTAGAAGTTCACTGAAAAAACCAAATGTTTTAGGGACGTTATACTTCGGCTCAGATTTCACTCGTACAAAACCAGTGAAGTTCAGCAGTTATAGTTACCTGAGCTAACTATAACTTACGCCAACGCAATGCACTGCTTATGACCTCACATATTACATCATCCATGACATGGTCTGTGACATCACTGATGACATCATCCACAGAACCACTCACACACCAATACAACCTCTTGTATGCCCACTCACATACTTATTCACAGACCCATACCAGTACTCACACCCACTCATTCCTCCATAGAGCCACACACACACACTCACTCACTCGTACAACCACTTACACAACCATTCACTCACCCATACAGCCATTCATACAACCAGTCACTCACCTGTACAGCCAGTCACATAGCCACACACTCACCCCTACAGCTACTCACACTACCACTTATTTACCTACAGTCACTCATGCAGCTACTCACTCACCCATACAGCCACTCACTCACCCATACAAGCACTCACACACCCACACAAACACTTACATACCCATTCACGCATCCATGCAGGCAGTCATATCTGCTTACTTACTCATATAGTCATTCACATAGACACTTACTCTCCAATACAACCATTCACACACCAACACACTTAACCAAACACTCACTAAAACAGCCACTTACTCACCCATACAGCCATTTTTACAACCAGTCAGTCACTCATACAGTCATTCAAACACCCACTCACTCACCCATACAGCCACTGACCCACCCACTCACTCAGCAACATAGTCACTCATGCACACACCCACTCACCCACACAGCTACTCTCATGCCTACTTTTACACCCATACAGCCACTCATACGCCCACTCATACACCCATACAACCTCTCACACTGCCACAAAACCACTCAGATACCCACTCACACACCCATACAACCACTGACACATCCACTCACTCGGCTGCAGACCTAATCAGAAATCCACTCACACACCCATACAGTCACACACAAGCATGCACTCACACACCCATACAGCCACTCACACAGATACAGTCACACACCCACTCAGATCACTTGTGTTAGAGATAGTATCACTCTGTAGTACAACTAGTATACTAATCTAACTTTTGCAGTATGTCAGCATATATGTTTAGCAACCACACACTCTTAAAAACACACTCACTTGATGATTTGTCATCAGTGATGTCATTTGAGGTGTCATCTGTGATGTCACTGACCATGTCATGAGTGATGAAATATGTGAGGTCATAAGCAGTGCATTGCTGGGGCGTAAGTTATAGTTAGCTCAGGTGACTATAACTGCTGAATTTCACTGGTTTTGTACAAGTAAAATCTGAGCCTAACTATAACGTCCCTGTAACCTTTTTCAGTGAATACATATATATATTTTATATATATATATATATATATATTTATATATATATATATATATATATCAGGTGCGCAACGCCCATTGGGCTCAAAGGGCTTCAGCACCCCCATCACCTCCCGTCGTGTGTGTCAGCCCGGGCTGAGACAGCTTCCCGGGCGCACACAGACAGTTTTTGAGCTGTTGTGGTCTGGCGTCAGTCTTACTGCAGCCGCTCTCGAGTACTTCACAGGTCTTTAAAAGACCATTTACTTGTTAACGAGGCTTTGTTGTTCTTTCACCCCTTCTTAGAGCCCCTGCATCTTCACTCTGCCGATTGCTGGAAGAATTAGCCCCCCCCCGAAATTTTTATTAGCCCCCCGAAATTTGACTCTAGTTGCGCCTCTGATATATATATATATATTTAGTTGGTGCATTTATGCCGTGGTACTAGTTTGAGGACATTAGATTTCTGTTGCGTTCTGTACGTTTTCCAGGTGCTTCCAGTATTCTAGTTTTAAACAGAAAAATAAAATATTTTGCGGCTGGCATCCTCTTTTTGCTCACCTTTATTATAAATATATATATATATATATATATATATATATATATATATGTATATATATATATATATATATATATATATATATATATCTGTCTTTTGAATACATTTATCAGCCGATGGCATCCCTATTTTCAGCTTCCAATTCGCCAAGTCTCATTTCCAGGAAACGCACATTCATATGCTCTCAGTTATTTCTTTTAAAAAAAGATTGTTTGGAATGAGCTGTCCCCTCTCCTGTTATCAATTAATTGTTTGTGTTCGGTATGATGTCATATGCAGAAAGAGTAACTTGATTTATTCATTTTAATTTAGAAGTAACTCAGGGTGAGAAACCAATTTGGAACAGGAAGCTGTTCAGACATCAAGTTGTCTGTAACCCATAAACCAGGCAGTCATACGAATTTCAAGCATAAAAGACTACAAGCCTGAGGCAACATTCACTATCCAGACACCTTTATGTAAGAGCTAGCATCAAGGGAAAATAATAATAGCTTCCAAACATATAGTGAAGAGTATCATCCACGAATTGTTCAGTGAAGTTCATTATTTCAGGCACCAGAGTGCCACATAATTAACAGAGATGAACAATTATTGCAAGTGCTGTGTTTGTGCAGCTGCAGAGTGTTGGCCGTGAAAGTGACTGCATCCATCAGAGAGTTGTCGCTGAACCGAAAGTCATTTTAATACTTGAACTGTAGTGGCAGAGTTCTCGACACAAACTTTGTTGAACATCTGCCATGGCATGGTGTGAGGGGATGTTGAATACGCAAGTGTTGGAAATTTTGAGATAGGTTTTTCAGTGAGCACAAAGGGGTATATTTGCTACAACCAAAGTTGCTGTGCTACAAGGGAGCGAGCAGAAAAGCGCTATATCTACAGAGATATGGCATTGTCCTGCTCTCTCCCCATCACTGGCCCTCGATTAGGCTGCGTAGCGCCATGCACACACCTTTACACCTTATTGTAAGGGTGTGTGTGTGATATCTAGTACAGGTTTTGTACAGGAAGAGTAGCCTTCCAGTACAAAATTCTCTGCTTAGACTAACTTTTAAAATGTTCCTACTTTGCACGTGTGCTGTAGAGTACGGCACACATGCAAAGCTGGAAAAGATTGGAGAAATAAAAACATTTCTCCTCAAGAACACCACTGTCAAAAACAGCATTATATTCCCATTCAAAACGGTCTACTTTTTTGGGGGGTAAATAGGGTTTGGTGTCAAAAACCACACGTGGTTGCCTGTGAACGCCCATGTACCAGCCATGGAACGCCACCTTGACTTAAGATATTGCAATATAACACACACTATGGTGTATCCTGTCAAATACAAGAGGCTGGGGTAACCAGTATCAAACTCAACAAAGAGCCTCTCTAACATTAGATATATTTGTAATTTAAACACTCAACTATTACAAAAGGTCTAATTTCATACGGAGATGCAGAATCTACAATTACTTGTTTTAATTTACATGTAGAAAAAATACTATTAACAAAGAATATTGTTAACATAAAGATACCCTATACATATCTTCCCAGGGTAAAGCAAAAGAACCCCATTACAACTTCCTTCTAAAAAACATAAATACAAGATCTCTAGACAATTTTTTTTTTAAATGAACATCAAAGGAATTGAGCCAACGGGCCAAAGAGATAAACTCTGAGGGAAGTGGAACCCTCCTAGTATTTCAAAATAGAGCTCTAATATCTTTCAACAGTGGCGGCTGGTAATTTTGGCAGGGAGGGAGCGGGCCATACACTCACACCCATATATTCACAAACGCACAACAAATTCATACATTTATACACACACCCACCCAACATTCAAGAATATAAAACTTACCTGCCCTGCAGCTTCCGGTAAGGAAAGCTGCATGGAGGTCCCAGCAGGGTTGGAACTGCTGCCTTCTCTCTTAGGTCAGCTAATGAGGGGGAGGCAGCAGTTCCTCACTGGTCACAGAGTGGAATAGGGTCAGTGAGGCTTGCTGACCCCACCCCACTCTGTGATGTAGTTTCACTGATTGACAATCTGTCCTGGGCACTTTAGGGCTTAAAAGTTAAGCGCCCAGGTCCATGGCAATCAGTGATGCTCCCCCTCGTCATGAGGAGAGGGCCTCAAGGCACAGGGCTGTGAAATCCTCAGCCTGGCAAAGTTCAGCTCAGGCAGCCAAGAGCCTGTTCATTTAGCGCATGTCTAGCTCCTGGCTGCCTGACCTGAACTAGACGAGTGTCGGTCAGGCTGACCTTTGCTATACACTCTTCTCTGGAAAAAGGTGAAGTTGCATGGCCCCTTCGCCTGTTTGGACGGGACACCGCTGTCTTCCTTCATCCCTGCTCAGTGATGGCCAATGAAGCTCCTATTTTGACCAGTGGCGGCTGGTGACATTTTAAAGTGATGTGGCATAAAAGTTCAGAATGTTTGGACTGGTTTGCATCAACACCCAAACATGTAAAAATTACATACAACATGCCACATAAACTGCCTTTACTCACAAAACAATCTGCATAATGTGCCTTTTTCTAGCCACAGAATTTAGTCAACCATGCCACAGAATTTCCTCCTGTAAAGCTGCTTATTTCCAGTACTTTGGTTACAAAGTTGGATGAGTAGTTCTTGGGTCAGAGAAATCTGACTTTGACATAACATACTACAGATATAGGACATACAAGCTGAGAACATGTCAGTGGGAGATCCTCTAAGATTAACATGTAGAGGAAGGGGTCAGTGTCTGGTTTATTTGTTTGTCTAGCTAGTTTGCGTTCAGCTCTTTGACGGCAGTCCATAGCTCACTGTGCTAGTTTCTGATTGTAATGCAAATGGCGATGCAGCGCGCGCAATGTAATTCGTTTTATTTATTTATTTAGTTACTTAAATCTGTTCGGCCGTACGACGTAGTTTACTACCCCCCCCACCCTGCCCCTCCGCCGCCCCGCCCCACAGCACTCCCTCCAGGAACCGCGACGGTGCATTCTTACAGTCTGTAGAAAGTACGGCCATCCAGAGGGTCTGTGGCAGTCATGCCGACCCTTGTTTTATCTTTTACTGTTTCATGTTAACATGCTTTTGCAAAGGCTGAAAACTGTTAGGTACAAGGAACTCTTCAGTGCTTGTAAAACGCACTGCTACAAAACCGCCCCACCAACCCTTCCAGCCCCGATGGAAGTGCCTGATGCACGGTATAGGCAGCCTGCCCTTGATGCAGGGACTAATACAGTGAGCATTATGATTCCAGGCCTGGCACAAATCATGCAAAACGGAGTGACCCGTAACTGACAATTACATATTTATTTACGACTCTAAACAAAATAGGCCCTCTGCCTGCGCACACCTCCGTTCTGTGCCGTCCTGTCCCGTTACTTTTAATGTATAGCCTGCAGGGGCGGTGCCTCCATTAGGGCGTTGGGGTGTTGCCCTGCTTACATTTTGCCTCCCTTGCCCCCATATTAATTGTGAGTGGACTGATAATCTGCCGCGGCTGGCCGAAGCTGGTTGCAGGATCCCTGAGGGTGGGTCCCGACTTCTCTGGGAATCCAGTGCGAGACTTAGGGGGTGGGACTTACAATATTAGTGGTACTGACAGAGTTGGGAGCCAAGTGTGCATGTCGGGTTGGACGGCTGCCTCTCTCCGGCCAGCCCGACATGCTCACAACAGACGGCTCTGAGTCTCTCCACCTGCACAATACTGGAGCCAGGGGTGACTCATAGCCACAGCCCCCGGGCTCCCTATGAGTAGCGAGATTGTCTGCCCCAGCCAATCCAGGCGCTGCTGTAACAGGAGGCGCAGCGTTTGGATTGGCTTAAAGTCTCGGTACAGTACTGGGTGGGAGGAGGCTGTTTTTCCATTTCCAGCGGCACAAAGAGAGACAGTCGTTTCTGTCCCCTTTTAGTCGTTTTTGGGGACCATCCTCCGATATTGATGGCGGTCCAGGAGTTAGAGGGTACTTTTCACCTGTGAGATCATATGTTCTAAACAGCAAATCACAGTAAGAGCTTTTCCCAATTCACTATTCTCGTCCGAAACCACACTGGGAAAATACAACAGGATCAGACGCCTCATGCTCTATGTTGCCACACGCTTTTAAACTTTTAAAAAGGAGAAATCAAAATTCCTTCCATTATCAAAACATTTTTCTCCAATTACAGAGCGACCACTCAAATTTGTATCCTCCTGTGGCTGGTCAGAGATGTGTTTGATATTTTAAGTAATGCAAAGCAGTGCTTGGTGTTACTTTTGGGTTATTTTCCATTGCAAAACAAGTTTTGCACTATTTTATAAGCACAACTCAGAAACAAAAAGACCGGGAGAAATAATGGATTAAATGGATTTGCTTTGCACGCTGTGAATAACTTGACATGGCAATACAACATTCCAGTGGAACCCTTTATGTGGACAATTACAAGGTCTGAAATATCAACAGTTGCGAAAATGATAAGTGAAGTGGTAGGTGGTTAAAAGGGCTTTCAAATTGTGACCCACGAGCTGTTGGTTTCACAGTCATGGCTGGAATTGGAAACAAACGTGTTGGTGTCCCTTGTCAGGCCCGAGATGAAGAACTGGTACTGGAAGTTAGTTATGCTTTGACTCGCCTAATCGTGTTTGGGGCACTCACAGCTGACATAGTTGTTATTCAGTTCCAGGGAATACTGAATGTCGACGTAAAGAATATAGACATGCAAGAAGGTTGAGGACAGAATATTGAGGGGGAAAATATTGAAAGGGAAGTGCACATATGGAAGTTCAGATCTAAAACTTGATATATGTACAGCATAGGTACATATATATGGAGTTAGGTGTAGAAAGTCCAGACTTACCTGCAATATTTTTTTTTGATATGCTGACCTTGATATTTAGTACCATCAATATTCCAACTTCCATACTTAATCTGCACATCCGTCCTTGCACTTAAAACCAGACTGGTACAGGCAGGGACATATTAAGGATTTTGGGGGCCCTGGGCCAAAAGTATTTTGGGGGCTCTTCTTCGAAAAAGGTTTAAATTTATGATCCAATTTCAGCTCTTTCATGCCCTTTTGGCAACCTCACTGACAGTGCACATGCAGACTCGTCTAAATATGTTTACATCTAATATTCAGGTAGAGTGAAGATATTGTAACACAGCAGCAGCTCACTAACATTACTCTGTGGCAACCTCCCCTTTCTCATATGAGAGGTCCTGTTATCATTCAAAAGAAACTTTTTGATGGATGTTGCCTCAAAAATATACACATTTCTCTGCAAAATGTCTGTAATAGACTCGCAGGCATCACCCACATTAAAAATAAATTAAAGGAAAACGGTATTTAAAACAATCTGTTTAAGAATTATTCAAGGTCACCAGAACAGGACTCCCTGCAGAGCCCCCCCCCACCCCCCCCCCACATCCCCCTTCCCAGTGCAAAATGTCTGTAATAGACTCGCAGGCATCCCCCCATGCCTTAAAACGACTCTGGGTTCAGGCAGCCCACGGACGGACAGCGGACAGGACCTGCACACAATGTTCCTGAAGGAGTAAGCAGACCTGAAGCAGCATTGCCTTGCATACAAGTTGGCACAGTCGAAGCAAAAGAATAAACTTTCATATCATGCACTTGGGTCCTGTAAAGGCAGCGGGAAGGCAAGTTTCCTTCACGCGCCACGGACTCGGATCACTTGCACCGTGGGCTGCAGACAGTCAAGGTTCTTTTACACACAGAACCTATTCAGCGCTGGCAGCCACAAACTGCAGTGCAGGCTGGCCTCAGAAAATACTAAATACAACAGAGAGGGTATCAGGGACCTCCTCCCCCCACACACAGACACACAGGACAGGTACAGAGTGGGCGGCAGCACTGCTGGTCTGTGCGAGGGCCAGCCAGAAAGACATAAACATCAAGTAAACCGGACACACTCGGTCAGGCTGATGTTGCTGCAGGATCTCCAGCCAGGAGCAGTGAGACCGCGCAAGGGGCATAAATCACGGAGGACTGCAGCCCTCGTAAGATGGACTGTGAAGGGGGAAAGCGGAGCTCAGACCCACGATTAATGAGGAACAGACCTCCAGGGCATGATTGACAGTACTAGCCAGAGCTGGTGGAGAAGCACCTTAAACTGACAACATTGTCACATGACATTTCATGAGAAAACGTTAACAGCACTTACTAACGGGGAACAAATTCTGAAGTTGCACAAATGTCAGGGAGGAAAGAAAACGAAATACTAAGCTGTAAATGATGGGAGGAAAAATAAATCCTATCTGTTCGTTTTCTCTTTCCCACTGTGCTGACTTTCAACCAAAGGCTGAGAGCACCCGGTGCAATACACGGAGCAGTTTCTGTATTCCTTACATTGTTACCGTCATCGGGTCCAGGCAATTGCTGACTGATTCCGTCTTCGCTTGAAACACGCATAGGCTTTGTAAGTAAGGGTGCGTGGTGAGCTGCAGCACCCCAAAATAACCATGCCGGAGTTCAGAAGGAGAATGAGCAATACAGATGTATTCAAATTTGGTTTTTATCTTGTAACATTTGCTGTGTTTCCCAATACAGAGGTCCAATGTCCAGTGGTGGTTGGTGACATTTCAAAGTGGTGAGGCGTAAACGTTGGGGATGAATATTAAGTTGTGAGTAAGCCCAACCCAGTGATTGTGGGGGTGGTGGTGTTCTCCACTCGAGAAAATAAGTTGCAAATGGTACATTTTAAAGCAAATTTGAGAAACCAAAAGGGTTTTAAAGCAATTAGGAATGTGTACTCTTGAAACATTCAAACACATTAAAAACTGGATACAGCGTGGAATGCGGTGAATGCTCCAGGACTGGAATTGCCATCTTTAAACAGCAGAGAAAGGGGCTGAGGTATCCATCTGTGAGGTGAGTGTGCATGGCTGGACTGGGACACATCCCAGCCTTTCCTCTGATGCACATGCCACTCTTCCACTCTGGCCCTGGGGGTGCTGATGGAAAGTGCACTGAGTCTATCCATCTGGACTGTCATGGACTTGCAGTGTACAGGAATAAAACATCTACTGCTCAAAGTCTCTGTTCTATGTAAGCAGAGTTCTTGAGCAGTGCTTTAGTGTTACGATAAACTATGTTCGCCCCAAGTTACGTCCGTACATCGGTTTAGCACCACATGTCCGACCAGCAAAACAGAGATACTACATTACGCAAGTTCTGCTCGTCAGCATTTCAAAACTTGTCGAGAGGCACTATCTAAATTGAGGATTTATGTTGCTCATACTTGAAAATAAAACGAAAATGCATTTATTATAATAAGCTCACACACATTTATGTAGCCTGTGCACAGTACTAAAAGTAGCTCATGGCGTGGACATCCAGCTAAGCAAAGCAGCTCAAGGTCTGCTAGCTTTCATTACATGTATGCTTCTTCAGCTAGTTATGTGACATGAAAAGTCGTATGTATGCTTTGCTGCTGTATGACAACATAAATATAGCTGAAGTCCTTGAAGCTCGCTTCCAAGCAAAGCTCATCTGAAATGGTCAAGTGTGAGCTGTACCTGCACAACTGGTGGCCAACCTTTTGGAAACGGGTTTGAAGCCCACAATAGAGGAAAACAGAGACAGTTAAGCAGGAGTCGTTAATTAAGCTGCTCGTTAATGAACAATGCGGGTGTAAGTTGCAAACAAAAAATGAAAATACTTCCCAATTAAAAATTAAGCAGCATGCTAAAACAGCGCGCGCCTGCAGTCCAGTATTAATTGCTCTGTGGTTCGGCTGGATGCGATTCAGAGCATCATGGGTCATAAGAAAAAGGGTGTGTGTGCAGAGCACAAAAATTACAAGTGCCTAAACTTGAAAGAACAAAGTTGAAGGAGCCCTGAAATTATTCAACTTCATGATAGGTCTTGGAGAATTGCTTTGTCCTTTTAATTGCAGCAGGAACACAAGCACATAAAATTAAACGAAAACGCAGGACAGATTTATTCATGGCTCAAGTGTCACAAAGTAAGCGCTCCGTTGTTTGAATTTTCATGTACTTCACATAAGACATGGCAGTTCATCATCTATAAGTCACGCATAAATGAATTCGAATATTGGCGGCACCGCAAGGGGCTATCTTTTGTTCCTAGTACACAATGTGATCGCTTTAAATTGAATAGAGACATTTTTTCCTTTTTTCGTAAAATCAGATTGAAGAAGTTTATGACACAAACTGATTTGGCAGAACAGGAGATCAATTATTCAGGGTGCAAACCACCTTCTAAATTTACGCCATCTTTGGAAATGGTTGGCCCTGAGGTCGCCATTTTTGAAAAGTCAGTTATGCAAGAACTTCAAAAGGTCACAAAGTTTGTCCCTAAGGCGAAATCAAACCTCACTAGAGATGAAATAAAAGCTCTAACAACATTACGTGACAACCCACACATCACTATAAAACCTTGTGATAAAGCTGGTGGGATTGTTGTAATGGACACAGAACAGTATTCCAACAAGATAGACTCAATGTTAGGAGTCCCTGAGCACTATCAGAGAATTAATAGATCAGTTCTCACCAATCTTAGCTCACGGATAGAAATCCTTACAGCCAAAGCACTCTCAGATGGGTACATATGCCCCAAGGAATTTGATTATCTTAACAACTTGAATGCAGTAACTCCGGTTATTTACGGAGTGCCCAAAAGCATAAAAATGCAATGGACCCACCCCTGAGACCCATTGTTTCATCCATTAATTCACAAACAGAACCTCTTTCTAAGTATGTGGACGTTTTTTTGTGCCCTCTTACTACACTATACCCATCTTATGTTAAAGACACTGCCCATATGATAGCCACTATAGAAAATAAACCTTTTAATCATGAAACACAGATACTGGTCACTTTGGATGTAGAATCCTTATATACCAACATTCCCCAGGACCTGGCCATTGAGTCTGTGGCAGCTCTTTTGACCAGAGAACCTGGAGAAAGACCAGACGGGTTCATTTTAGAATGCCTGGATATAGTACTACATCATAATTACTTTGAATATCAAGGGCAGCTCTACCATCAGACCAAAGGGACCAGCATGGGGGCTTCTTGTGCCCTAAGTGTGGCGAACATTTTCATGGGCGAATGGGAACGAAAACATATTTTTAATGAAATAGCTCCTTTCTATGAGAATGTTGTAAATTGGCAGAGGTTCATAGATGATATCTTTTTTATCTGGTCAGGAGAAGAGTCAGGTCTTGTGAGCTTTATAGAATGGCTTAATCATAGTGATAAAAATCTACACTTTACAGCTAAGTACTCAACTAATAGAGTAGAATTTCTGGATATATGGATCATAGGAAGAAATGGTGGTATTGAAGTTAGCCTATATAGGAAACCAACAGCTAAGAATACCATCTTAGATCATAACAGCTACCATCCGGCATGTCAAAAAGATTCGATCCCCTTTGGGGAATTCCTCAGGATAAGACGCAACTGTACTAACATGAAAGAATATGGAGAGCATGCTGAGCAACTCCAAGCGCGCCTCATCCTTAGAGGTTATCCTAGACGTTTAGTGCGTCAATCTATGAAACGCGCTAAATATTATAACAGAGATGCCTTAACCTCTGGTACACACAAACAACAAATAGAGAAACTGGTATGTGTAGTAAATCACTCCAGTTTGAACTATAAGATCAAACGTATTTTGGAAAAGAACTGGAGGATCCTCAATATTAATGAGAATGAGAACCAGCTAGAAAAACCGTTAGTTGCATACAGACGGAATCCTAATCTTAAAGACAAACTTGTCCACAGCAGACCTAGAGTCAAAGACACAGATGGACAAAAAACATTGACAGGCCTACCTCCAATTCTAGGCAACCACAGATGTGGGAACTGCCATGCCTGCGATTCAGCTATCACCACACAATCCTGGAAGTATGGCAATAAGGCTGGCAATCTAAGAAACTTTACAAACTGTAGAAGTAGTAATGTGATATACCTTATCCTGTGCCCCTGTGGCCTGGGATACATAGGGGAGACAGGTAGAGAATTCCGAATACGTTTCTCTGAACATAAATCAGCTATAAGAACACAGAAGATACATGCACCTATTGTTAGACATTGCCTGGATAGCAACCATAAAGATACTGAGTTGCAATGGCTGATTCTTGAACGAGTATTTATCAAACAGGGCTGTGATAGGGATAAAACCAGAAAGAAAGAGAAACTTTTTGGATCTTTACTTTGGACACAGTCCGTCATGGGCTCAATGAAGATATTGTCTGGATTGTGACCTGACAGACCTAATCATAGTCAAGAAGTGAGGGCTCTCATGTTCTGGCTTTCCTTTCATTTTCCACATATATATATATATATATATATATATATATATATATATATATATATATATATATATATATATCTTTCTTTTCTCTGACAGATGTGTAGAATACTTATCAGCAGTATCCACATATGGAATCAGTATGATATTTATGTCAACACTATCTTTATTATCACACCAGTGAAACATCTTATACATGCATATACATGTTTGTATAGCTGTATATTGAGTATGTGTGATGTCTGTATGACCCTGCTAGTAGTCGTCCATATCTATACTAAGACCCTCCTAATAGTATAGGTTATATCTTCCTTCTATATACACATATACCATAGCCGCAATTGGGGCGTCCTCATAGGTAGGCTTTGGATATATGAGTTTTACTAACTCTTCCTGTATATTGGTCAATAGTAGTATACGCCTCCCTTTTCTCTTTTTGGGTTCCTCCTAAACAGCTTAGAACCGAATATGGATATATTAGAATTGGCCACGTTGTTTGCGTGCACTATCTCCACTAATGGAATAATCTTTTCAGTCGCGAATTTGTCGCATGTGGTGTATTCTGTATTTAGAATACATTTAAAAACAGCGGTATAGTTATTTATAAAATTGTTTCTTGTGATATACATTACAGCTTCATAGGGACATCGAGATATCTAGAACCACATATTACAAATTATTTCTCCACAGGTAAGGATATCTAGGCAAAATCTGAGCAGCTTAATTACACTAACATGGCGCCCACCTCTAGAGTATCCTGGCTATAAGGAATAAGATACTGCGATATTTCGCGAGTGTGCCCCTTTGTTTGCTCTCCATATTTCGTTTGGACTTGGAAACAGCGGCAATACTCACCCAAATAACCTCTTTAGTGATACATGTCACAACCTCTTTGCAATATCGTGAATATTGTGACTACATATATAAAACCACTCTTCACACGGAAAAATACTTAGGTTATCTTTGGGCAGTTTAACCATTCCAATATGGCGCCCATTAACAGAACAATTTTACCGTAAGGAATATCATATCGCGATACTTCGTAACCGATCTCCCGCGCACCTTGGTATAAATGGAGTAGCTAGTAGTATTATACAGTTCCACAGAATTTATCGGTGGCGGAATAGGCCGCTCTTACGAACTGGTACAAAGGAGGATTGAAGGTAAGGACTCGAAGGCAGCGCACGTAGCACCATGAGTTGGTACTTAATAGGGTGGAATGATAAGAGGTGGATCTGGAGGTGGTGTATGGAAACCCATGTGGAGTGCAGTATAGATATTAGTATGACCTGTTTAGATCTTCCCCATAATATGTAGAGACCTAATACTAGAAGAGTCCCGGCATTGGGGCGCCGATATATACCACTCCTATGTAGCGTAGAAATAAAGATACTATCTGTCGAGCTATTGGGCACAGTATTAAGACCATAGATCCTCGCTATTTATCTAGTATGGCATATATTATATAATACATTTTACAGTAAGGCTCTCCCGGTTTTTGAGAAATCATTGGACATCTTTATAGGTTCACGATGTTCCAATATTCACGGGATAGCCCACTAAGTTCAGCCCAGGTAGATATAGTAGCCTGTTACAGGATATTTTAGTAGGAAAAGCAGCCACATTAGACAAGCTATGTTTTTATCTTAAGGGCTGTCTTTTATTATTCATAGCTGGAGTAAATATATGTCCATTATATGAAGAGTACTATCTTCATGCAACACTCTCTGTTTTCAGGCTATTCTTACCATGGTAAGAAGACCATCACAAAGGATCAACATTTTAAATATTTGTGCAGAGACTCTGAGTTTCTGACTGGACTTAAAAAGCTGGATCAAAGATTTAGGGTAAGATCCAACACATGCCCCATATAATCTTTTTCCTTACCACAAAGTACCTTTGCAGAATATATTCAGCTAGATAGATTCAATTCCCTCTTTTTCTCATTAGATACGTAATTGTTCGACGACATGGAATTTGGATGTCTTCACGCCATTATGCTCTTCTGACTTTTGTCTGTGTATCTGCCTTTATTGGTAAGAGTTATTCTAGCCTCAGATATCCTATTTGAGGTCTTCGAACATACATATGTAGATAATTTCTTCTTTCTTCTTAGCAATCTGAAGTAGAGGTGACACAAAGATTATAATGAGTTCCTATTTTAATTCTTTTTTACTCTTTTTCTTCTTTGCCTTTGTCAACCATTTGGTTTTTATAATTGATTGGCACTACACGTTTGGGTGAGCTTATCTTTCTGTGCACGTTTCTATTGGTGATAGTGAGATTTTATCTGTTACCAGGATGTTGGTAGATTTAACTATGATGCATTCAAATGCAACCAGCCGTAGAAGCAATATATAAACTGATATTTGATATTATTGCCTTGTAGATACCCCCGTTCATCCCATATGAGATGCTTTTTTGAATGACTTTTTGGTCCTGAGGAAGGTGGTGTCATTTCGAATCCCACCGAAACGCGCGTAGACCATTATTGTTTACCTGGAGAGTTCCTTCAGAGACGGATACAACTACTAACTTGAATGTGGAACTGTTCGTCTGTTTCTGTCCTCTTTAAGTTCTCTGGGATCTCCACGAAGAAAGGATTTTGTGTTTGTGTATGAGTGTTAGGTTGCTTGGGTTCATGTGAGGAGTGACTGTAAGAGTGAAGTGTAAGCGTGGGGTGTCTCTTAAGCACACAATTTTTGTTTGTAAATATTTGCTGTTTTTTAGATTCTCTGCTGTTGTCCCATTTCAGGCTACATAGCCACAGATAAAGACCTTATTGTAATGTAATATATTGTTTTTTAATCTGACTTAATATTTTGCACTGATTGTCTAAAATGTGGTCATTCTATTCTTAAAGTGGTAGACATCTAAGTATATGAATGTAATTTTGGGACAACCTCATATGAGATGTATTTTTATGAATTATTTATGCTTTAAGATCAAAAATTAATAAAGATGTATGCATTTTTTGCACAGAAATGACTTAGTCAATAATTTCTCTGAAGCTGGTTGCATAGTTTGAACCGACATAGGTCGTACAGTAAAGCAATATAGGTCAGTTCAGAGGTTTTCTTCTTCTTTTTGATTGGCGCCGCATGCATAGACCATGTTCCATCGAAGTGTGCTATACAACATTAAGCACAGTTGTGAAGTTAAAACACAAACATGTCAGGTAGTCGTGGCACTGAGACATTCAGGCTCACAAAGAAGAAAACAAGGGATTGGGAATCCGGCGGAGACTTTGTGTCATTATGCTAATATTCACACTTCTCCCAATAACAGTGCATGGCGATTGACAGCATTCGTTCAGAAGAAATGCAATACAAAAAAATATATATCCTGTTTCCTTAAGAGAGGGCAGGATTCTTACCTGAATATTCTCTCAGAACCCTGAGCTGCCTCAGTGCTTTGTTGTGCAGCTCGGCCCTTCCGGCCCCGCTTCCTCATGTGTGAATGACTAGAGAGGCTTAGGTGCATCTCTTGAGCCAATCCCGACGCTGCTCCCTTGCTGTTTATGTTAGTAAGCAGTATGAGAACAGCACAAGGATTGGTTCGGTCAGGCAAACCCAGCACTCTGTAGGAGACCTGGGGGTTATGGCTAAAATCCCCCGGCTCCTAACATTAAGCAGGTAGGAAAGTGTTCAAGTGCACATGTCGGGCTGGCCACAGCAAGGCACTTGTCGAACCTGACATGCGCACTTCACCCCAAGGCCCAGCTAAACCTTTCAATTATGCCCCATCCACCCACATCCGCGCTCACTAATTCAGAAAGCCAGCTAACAGCATTGTAGAAATAAAAGCACTGCGGCTAGGAAAAAACCCATTTAATCATACATTTAATATATGGCCCGTGGGCAACAAAAAAGGGGGAGGTTGCAACGCCCCCACGCTCCAATAGAGAAACTACCCCAGCGAATGTCAGGTTATGTCTTCTGTCAAATTGTTGCTTCTTCTTTTGACACAGAGATTGGTGTTTACTTTTCTTTCTCTGACCGCAAAGTGAGAAGAATTTGTAACATGAACTCTTTGACAGTCTTGCAGGGGCACAGGTAGTGTGAAAGGAAAGATTGTAGGATGTCACTTTTTTCTAACACAATAAAATGTAAATATCTGTATTTGTACTGAACAAATGTTTCAGAATATTTAATTCAGCAGTTCGGAAAGCACAAATGAATCACAATTATGTTGCAAATCTGAAGTGTGATTGAAACAAGAATTTTAATAGGACCAAAACAAATCAAGATATACTTATTTCCTGAACCCCGATTTTCACACATTATCGTTTGTGCACTTTTTATCAGTAAAACTGTATGGCTGAGCAAATGTAGTGGTCATTTCAATGGCAAATAATCTATCCGTAAATGACAGTGCACTACCATACTATGCTTTAGTAATATATTTGCAAAAGTGTTTCCTCTGAAAGCAGCGCCAGCCAGTGCTTAATTTGAGCTGGTGGTTTCCAGTGCTCGGCAACAGCACTTAATTGTCAACACCAGCGCTTATTACAGTCTGCCACTGATGATGCTGTTTAGGTAATTTAGGGATGAGCTCATTAACAGTTGTTTATTAATTGAATATACAATAAAATGACAAATACCTGCTGCCCAAGCCATCCATATAGCTTTGGGGGCCTGGAATAGTTTGAGCTGTTATACATATAGGAGTGTGATGGTTAGTAGTTGCGTTGGTTTTATCATTGGCAACAGCAATGGGTGGTGCAAGCTGCAGGGGCCTCCTGACGAGGGCCCTGTCACTTATGTTTTTTTTTTACAAATTAAGCACTGTGCCAGCTACGCGAAGTACTATACCCTTACCCCTCTCCTGCTGAATACATTTGCTACAATTGTTCTTTGTGATCTTGGATTTTTCACAATCCCTAGGAATTCAGTGATTGAACATTGATAGCAGCAACCTCACTCGGAAAGTTGTTCCAGCACCACTGCACACAGCACACTAAGCAGAAGCAAGTGTGCGCTAACTTTAAACCCACTTTTTCTCAACTCGTCACAGGGTCAAGTGGGATCCGTGATGATCATGGATACCACATTTACACCACACCACCTTGTGCAGAAATGGGACAGGTTGGGGTATGAAGGACACCACCCTACCATGTGAAGAGACTGGAGAGACAACATTGGGCCAAAAATAGGGCAGAGCCTGATACCTGCATAAACGACCCAACCCTGCTTCTGTGCTTAGAACCCCTGTTTGTCAAATGGGAGCAGGGGCCATATCATAGCAGGCCTGCTAGGTCACACAGTGCCACTGTGTGTCGCATGATATCAGAACACTTCCCACATGCACCTAATGAAAAGCTGATATCTCACTGTGAGCACAAGATAAGCTAGAGATAGTGTTGATCTGACTTTTTGGGCAGTCTGGTGCTGCCAGATGGACCAGCTGAAGGGGCCATTATTTTTTTCTTTCTTATCACAGCCCATAAGACCAAATAACAGCAGCCAGCACACTGGCCCTTTCAAGTGGGGCCATCTGGCATAGGCTCATGTTTGGAGGCTCTACACGCCTGAGATCCATGACCACTTTTGCAACCTCCAAAGAGCATGGAAGGCTTGGGCAGAACTGGACACAAAGCCACCACCGCCCTTTCCGTGTCCCTTCCTTCTCAAAGACTTCTATGGGTTCTCAAGTAGTGACAAGCTCAAACACTCAACTTTCCACCTCTAGCTCCAAGGCCTTTACATGGCTTCTCTGACAGTGACACACTAAAAAAAGACACACCCACTCCCCAGCCCCTGGTCCCAGCCCCTTTTCTCTCTCTCACAGTGGAAACCTTTTTTTTTTTAAAACATATTTTTATTGAACATAAACAAGCCTCAGTGCATTAATAAGGTAACTCGCCATTCTTGACGAGACATATGGTACAGATTATACATTATAAAGCATACGTTTCCACATGGACACCCACTTCTAGCTGTCTTTGAACTGTAGCGTAGTGCATGACATCAGTTCTCTCCCGCTTTTACCCCCCGTTCCCACGGCCCTCAGCTGTGTCCTCTATACTTGGCCTATGCGGCCCAAATTTTCTCGCATTTCCGTGGGCATCCCCGGCTCTGGTAGATCACCTGTTCTGCCCCATAGCACCAGTCTAGATCTTTCTTCCATGCTGCTAGCGTGGGAGGTGCCTCTGCTCCCCACGCTCGGGCAATATTCCTCTTTGCCACTCCTCCCGCCAGGGCCAACCAGGTCTTGGCCCATTGTGGCCACGTTATGTCGCTCGTCACTCTCAGAATATGCCACCTTGGCTCAAGCGGGACATCCTCACCCACCACAGTTGTCATCACCCGGGCTACACCTTCCCAATATGTGTGAATCCTAGGGCATGCCCACAATATATGAAAGAAGGACCCCTTCTCGCCACAGCCCCATACGCAACTGTCAGTCTCGCACTTGCCCATCTGGACGTGTGCCGTCCAGGAGGCATAGGACCTATGGAGGATCCGGAGTTGGATCAGTCGGAACCTGGCCCGTATGGCTATCTCCCGGGGAGTTTGCAATGCCTCCACCCAGTCATCGTCCTCCAGTAAACCCACATCCGACTCCCAGGCCGCCCGCAACGGGCCTAGACAATCTGGGGTGTTGTTGATCAATTTCCGGTAGGTCAAGGAGATGGCCTTATCAATCATGGGATCGAGGAGTAACCGGTCCTCAAGAGGCAAGTATTCGGGCAATTGGGTTCCCTTTTGCAAGTGGCAATGGAGCGCATGGCGCATCTGTCTGTATCGTAGGTACTCCCCCCTCCCCATTTGGAAATGAGTCTGCAGTGTGTCGAAGTCCAGCATTTCCCCAGCCTTCCAGACGTCCCCCAGTCGGTCGATTCCTATTAGGCTCCATTTCTGGAAGCCCGTTAGTCTCGTCAGTTCTCCCAGCTGGCCACCTTCCCAGAGAGGAGTCTGTTCTGTGAGCTTGTTTGTCCACCCGGTCATCCTAGTTGCCCTTTGCCATATCTCCGACACCGTTCTAGTATGCGCCGGGAGTGGCAATTTGCTCTTCCCTTTCCGATAGAGCTCCGTCAGGTAGCTAGTATTCCCAAATGGCAATCGGTCCACCCTATACGCTGGTTCCTCTAGCGGCGAGAAAGCCCACCCGTTAATATTGATGAGCTGAGATGCCCAATAATATTTCCGTATGTCAGGGACGGCCAGACCCCCATCATATATACCTCGCCAGAGTTTTTTAAGTGCGATCCTCGGGCTGCCGCTCCCCCAGAGTAGCTGGCGCTGCTCAAATTCAATGGCTCGGAAAAAGGCCTCCGGGATCAGGTACGGGGTGTTCTGGACTACGTACAATAGACGCGGGAGGGCCATCATCTTAAAAATGACCGCTCTACCCATCAAAGAGATGGGAAGGCATTTCCAATGTGCGATATCATCCCGCAGACGGACCAGCTGGGCCTGCACATTAAGTCGCATGAACTCGCTTTCATCTTTGGTAATCCAGAGCCCCAAATATTTAAACGTTTCCCTGGGAACCAGCTCCGAACATGCCGACGATAAGGGTGGTAGCTCCCCTGCCAATGAGAACACCAGGGATTTGTCCCAATTGACGCAGTACCCTGAATAAGTACCGAAGGATTGGATAATGTGTATAAGGCGATGGAACGTCTCCCTTGGGTGGTAGGCGTACAGCAAAATGTCGTCTGCGTATAAGGATATATGCTCTTCCCAGCCGCCCCCCAAATCTATGCCTCTCACTATGGGGTCCCCCCTGATCCACACGGCCAGTGGTTCAAGGGCCAGCGCGAATAGCATCGGTGATAGCGGGCACCCCTGACGGGTGCCCCGGTGAAGCGTGAAGGCTCTTGAGATGTTACCATTGACACTAACACGGGCCATCGGGCCAGTGTACAGGAGGCGTATCCATTGCTGTATGTTAGGGCCGAACCCAATTTTGTCCAGGACCGCGAACAGATACGTCCATTCAATACTGTCAAACGCCATCTTTGCGTCGAGGGACAATAGCGCTGCCGGAATATCCGGACGCTTCTGGGTCAGCTGCATCACACCATACAGACGGCGCAAATTGAGTCTAGTACTCCGGTGTGGCATGAACCCGGATTGGTCCGGGTGTATGAGAGATTGGATGACCGGGCCAATACGGTTGGCTATGACTTTGGCCAATACTTTGGCTTCGAAGTTCACCAGTGAGATAGGTCTGTATGAGCTGCACCGGTCGTGGGGTTTCCCTTTTTTATGGATAACCACAATGGTGGCCATACGTAGGTCCTCCGGTAACATCCCCGCGTCTCCGGCTCCAAGGAACATATTAAGCATGTGTGGGACGAGTTTGCTGGCGACACATTTGAACATCTCCGTCGGGAACCCGTTAGGGCCCGGCGCCTTACCGGATTGCAGGTCCCGTATAGCATTTTCGACTTCCTCTACCCTTATGGCGGAGTCTAACAGTGTTCTGTCCTCTTCCGCCAGTGTCCCCATGTGTAGGTCTGTTAGGAACTCCGCAGACTCACCCTCCCCCCGCCGAGTCCGCGATTGATATACCTGCTCGTAGTAGTCTGCGAACATCTCTGCCAATTCGGCCCCGGTGCTGCCCCGCTCGCCCTCCTTGGTTCGTATTTCTGATACCCAGTTGCGGCTCCTATCCCGCCGTTCGAGCCATGCGATGAGCTTATTAGCCTTATCCCCAAGGTCATAGATCTTCCTCTGTACCGCCAGTGCATGTGCAAGGGCCGCATTTTCTTCCAAATCCCGCAGCTCCTTCTGTTTAAGTTTAAGGGTATGTCTGCGTTCAGCCTCGATCGCAGGGTCCGATTCCGGCGTCGCATCCAGAGTAAGAATTGCTAACTCCAGGGCGTCGCATTTCTCACGTTTTTCTTTGCGCCTAGCGCCACTGGTCACCTGTACGAAGTCCCTAGCCACCGTTTTATATGCCTCCCAGAGTATGCAGTCGGATTGCACTGATCCTACATTTTCCTCGAAATATCGGATCGTGCGCTCCTCAAATTGATCCCTAAAGTCCTGGTCCCGGAACAGGGTGGGGTCCAGGCGAGGTGGGAGCGATCGCTCCCGCCATGGCCCCCGCATCTGGACTTCGACGGGCGAGTGGTCCGAAATACCTCGTGCCCCATGGCTTCCACCCCTGAAAAGTCCCGCCGAGGAAGCCTGCGTGAAGATGTAATCTATTCGCGAGCTACTTCCGTGTGCTGCGGATACATGCGTATACTGTCGTAGATCCAGGTTATGACTCCTCCAAAGGTCAGTCAACCCCATTACATTCGCAAATGTCGAGAGCGTCCGCGGGTCCCTGGTCCCAGGCGAACTGGTCTCCCTGTCCACTTCCGGAAACATAGTGCCATTCATGTCCCCCCCAAGGATCAGAGTTCCCTGTGGTAAGTCTAGTAGCAGACGACTGAGGTCGGGCAGTGCAGTGTCATGGAGTCGTGGTGGTATATAAACCGAGCAAACATTCATGGCCTGCCCCTCACAGTGGAAACATTTAGCGTCAAGGGTGTCACTTTTTTGATGCAGCCTGGATGCAAAATGTTTTTCAACATTTACTAATCCATGCAAGCCTGATTTGTGTGGCCAAGTTGAAAAAAAAAAGTAACGTGATGCATAACGCTGCCATGTGTTACTTGGAGTCAGAGAGGCATTTTATCAATCAATCAATCAATCAATCAATCAATCATGTCACTTATAAAGCGCACTACATACCCGCGAGGGTCTCAAGGCGCTGGGGGAAGAGGGGGGTGGTGCTGCTACTGATCGAAGAGCCAGGTCTTGAGGAGTCTTCTGAAGGCCAGTAGGTCTTGGGTCTGTCGGAGGTTGGTGGGGAGGGTGTTCCAGGTCTTGGCGGCGAGGTGGGAGAAGGATCTGCCGCCGGCGGTCGTTTTCCGGATGCGGGGGACTGTGGCGAGGCGAGGCTGGTCGAGCGGAGCTGGCGGGTGGGGGTGTAGAAGCTGAGTCGTCTGTTGAGGTAGGCTGGTCCGGAGTTGTGGAGTGCTTTGTGTGCGTGGGTGAGGAGCTTGAAGGTTATCCTCTTGTTGACAGGGAGCCAGTGCAGGTCTCTCAGGTGGGGTGTGATGTGGCTGCGTCGGGGGATGTCGAGGATAAGACGTGCAGAGGCGTTCTGGATGCGTTGCAGCCGTCTCAGGAGCTTAGCCGTCGTTCCTGCGTAGAGGGCGTTTCCGTAGTCCAGCCTGCTGGTGACGAGGGCCTGGGTGACTGTTTTTCTTGTTTCGGTGGGGATCCACTTGAAGATCCTGCGGAGCATTCGGAGGATGTTGAAGCAGGATGAGGAAACGGCGTTGACCTGCTTAGTCATGGAGAGGGTGGGGTCGAGGATGACCCCTAGGTGCGTACGTGGTCGGTGGGTGGCGGGGCTGTTCCCAGTGATGTTGGCCACCAAGAGTCGTCCCAGGCTGAAGGGTTGGAACCAAGGATGAGGACCTCCGTCTTGTCCGAGTTCAGCTTCAGGCGGCTGGTCCTCATCCATTCGGCGACGGCCTTCATTCCTTCGTGGAGGTGGGCTTTGGCGGTGTGAGGGTCTTTGGTGAGGGAGAGGATCAGCTGGGTGTCGTCGGCGTAGGAGATGATGTTGAGGTTGTGCTGTCGGGCGACGTGGGCGAGGGGTGCCATGTAGATGTTGAACAGCGTTGGGCTGAGGGAGGAGCCTTGGGGTACGCCGCAGATGATCTTGGTGGCCTTGGATCGGAAGGGGGCGAGGCGGACGCTTTGTGTTCTGCCGGAAAGGAAGGATGTGGTCCAGTCCAGGGCCTTCTCTTGGATCCCGGCATCGTGAAGGCGTGTTCGTAGTGTGTGGTGGCAGACCGTGTCGAAGGCGGCTGATAGGTCCAGGAGGATGAGGGCTGCTGTTTCTCCGTTGTCTAGCAGGGTCCTGATGTCATCGGTGGCGGCGATGAGGGCGGTTTCGGTGCTGTGGTTGCTGCGGAAGCCGGACTGGGAAGGGTCCAGGATGTTGTTCTCCTCGAGGTAGCGGGTCAGTTGTTTGTTGACGATTTTCTCGGTGACCTTCGCGGGGAACGGGAGCAGAGAGATGGGTCGGAAGTTCTTGAGGTGCTTGGGGTCTGCCTTGGGTTTCTTGAGTAAGGCGGTGATCTCGGCGTGCTTCCAGCTTTCCGGGAAGGTTGCTGTCTCGAAGGAGATGTTGATTATTTTCCGGAGATGGGGCGCGATGGCTGTACTGGCTTTGTTGAAGATGTGGTGAGGGCACGGGTCTAGCGGTGAACCGGAGTGGATGGTGTTCATGATCTCGCTGGTGTCCTCGTCGTTGATGTTGGTCCAGGAGAGCAGGCGGTTGGTGGTTGTGGGGGCAGTGGTCTCGGTGGTTGCCGGGGCGGTCGTGGTGTTGAAGCTGTCGTGGATGTCGGCGATTTTGCGGTGGAAGAAGGTGGCCAGTGAGTCGCACAGGTCTCGCGACGGCTGGATGTCGTTGGTGTTGGAGCTGGGGTTGGAGAGTTCCTTCACGATGTTGAAGAGCTCTTTGCTGTTGTGTGCGTTGTTGTCTAGGCGGTCTTTGAGTGAGGCCCTTTTGGCGGATCTGATGAGGTGATGGTGACTGCGGGTGGCGCTCTTGTGGGCGGCGTAGCTGTCCGCTGTCCGTTCGTGGAGCCAGATCTTCTCCAGTTTTCGGCATGTTCGTTTGGAGGCCTGGAGGTCTTTGGTGAACCAGGTGGCTTTCTTGCTGGTGTGGCTGTTGGGCGGATTCTTGAGCGGGGCGAGGTGTTGGCGCAGTCGTCGATCCACTGTCTGAGGTTGCGGGCGGCGGTGTCGGGTCGGAGGGTTCGGCGGGTGGGCTCAGGGCGAGGGTTGTGGTTAGCTGGTCTTCCGTGACTCTGCTCCAGCAGCAGCGAGGCATTTGTTCGGTGCGGTGGTGCGTGGTGGGCTTCCTGTAGGTGTAGTGGATGCAGTGGTGGTCAGTCCAGTGGGGTTCGGAGGTGTGGTTGAAGGAGACGTGTGGGCTTGCGGAAAAGATGGAGTCTAGCATGTGGCCGGTGGCGTGGGTGGGTGTAGTCACGAGCTGTCTGAGTCCGAGGGTGGCGAGGTTGTCGATCAGGGTGGTGGAGTTGGTGTCCTTGTTGTTCTCGAGGTGGAAGTTCAGGTCCCTGAGGAGGATGTAGTCCGTGGAGGCGATGGCGTGTGTGCTGACGAAGTCAGCGATGGAATCGCTGAACTGTGGTCGGGGTCCGGGGGTCTGTAGATGAGGGTTCCTCTGAGGGTGGTGTTGGGATCGGTGTGGATCTGGAAGTGCATGTGTTCGGCGGTGCTGAGGGTGTCGTCGGTGTTGGTTGAGCCTCTGAGGGTGTTCCTGTGGACGATGGCGATGCCTCCTCCGACTCCGTTGGTGCGGTACCTGCGGGTGATCTTGTATCCGTCCGGGATGGCAATGGCGATGTCGGGGGCTGAAGCGGGATTCAGCCAGGTCTCCGTCAGGAATGCGACGTCTGGGGAGGTTGAGTCGAGAAGGTCCCAGAGTTCGATGGCGTGTTTGCGGGCGGAGCGGGTGTTGAGGAGGATGCATCTGAGGTAGTTGGGTTCTTTCCTGGGCGGTGGTTTGGCGGGGCGGGTGCTGGCGAAGCTGCAGTTCCGGCAGGTGAAGGGCCCTTGGGTGCGCTTCGGGGTGGCCTGGTAGCAGGCGTGATCTTTTCCGGGGGTTGAGTGCGTGGAGGGTGCTGGCGTCGTATCGGCATCTGTTGATGTGGCGGGCGCGGGGGATGCCCGGACCAGGGGTCTGGCGCTGGGCGGGGTCACAGCGCGGACGGGCGCAGACGGGCTTGCCTTAGTGGAGCCTTCGGCGCGCCAGCGGCGCGCCCGCTGCGCACGTCCGAGGCCGCACAGCGGCCGCCATAAATGGGGAGGTGGGAGGGAGGAGCAGGGAATGGGGCAGCGAATGGGCAGTGAGGGGGCGGGGCCGCAGGGGCGCAGCGGCGGGAAACAGGCACAGAAGGGAAAACGAGCACAATCAGGGCATCAAGGGGGCACAGAAAGGAAAAAAAGCGAGCACAATCAGGGGCAGCAAGGGGGCACAGAAAGGAAAAAGCGAGCACAATCAGGGGCAGCAAGGGGGCACAGAAAGGAAAAACGAGCACAATCAGGGGCAGCAAGGGGGCACAGAAAGGAAAAAACAAGCACAATCAGGGGCAGCAAGGGGGGCACAGAAAGGAAAAACGAGCACAATCAGGGGCAGCCAGGGGGGGCACAGAAAGGAAAAGCGAGCACAATCAGGGGCAGCAAGGGGGCACAGAAAGGAAAAGCGAGCACAATCAGGGGCAGCAAGGGGGCACAGAAAGGAAAAACGAGCACAATCAGGGGCAGCAAGGGGGCACAGAAAGGAAAAGCGAGCACAATCAGGGGCAGCAGCAGGGCACACAGACGGAGCTGTGTGGTGGGGGAGCGACCTACCAGTCAAGGTCAGGGGTCGCTCTCTTCACCACGCAGCGGCCGCCATAAATGGGGAGGTGGGAGGGAGGAGCAGGGAATGGGGCAGCGAATGGGCAGTGAGGGGCGGGGCCGCAGGGCGCAGCGGCGGGAAACAGGCACAGAAGGGAAAACGAGCACAATCAGGTCATCAAGGGGGCACAGAAAGGAAAAAAAACGAGCACAATCAGGGGCAGCAAGGGGGCACAGAAAGGAAAAAGCGAGCACAATCAGGGGCAGCAAGGGGGCACAGAAAGGAAAAACGAGCACAATCAGGGGCAGCAAGGGGGGCACAGAAAGGAAAAAGCGAGCACAATCAGGGGCAGCAAGGGGGGCACAGAAAGGAAAAACGAGCACAATCAGGGGCAGCAAGGGGGGCACAGAAAGGAAAAGCAGAGCACAATCAGGGGCAGCAAGGGGGCACAGAAAGGAAAAACGAGCACAATCAGGGGCAGCAAGGGGGCACAGAAAGGAAAAACGAGCACAATCAGGGGCAGCAAGGGGGGCACAGAAAGGAAAAACGAGCACAATCAGGGGCAGCAGCAGGGCACACAGACGGAGCTGTGTGGTGGGGAGCGACCTACCAGTCAAGGTCAGGGGTCGCTCCCCACCACACAGCTCCGTCTGTGTGCCCTGCTGCTGCCCCTGATTGTGCTCGTTTTTCCTTTCTGTGCCCCCCTTGCTGGATGCAACATGGTCGTTCCTATGTATCTCCCATGGATTTTGATGCAAAGACAATTTTACTAAAACCTGTATACCTGGTTTTGCTCCAAAATGCTGCACCTACCTGACCTTGGTATATCAAGGAGAAATATCTTTATTTCTCCTCATTACTACTTCTTTCCATGCGTGCTGCATTCTGCAGCACACATACAAAAAGGAATAAGCCTCTAAGAATTGATTCTGTGCAGGAATGTTACCTTCCTGCATAAAAACAATCCTGACCACCACTCAGGCACCCTTGCACCTTGGTCCAAGAGTGCGTGCATTGGCACTAGGCAGCCACAAGTGCGCCAACGCAGGGCGAGAGCTGAAAAAGTGCCGTATCTTTGCAAATATGGCATTGTTCAGCTCTCTCCCCTTCACACAACACAGCACAGCAGCTAGCCTTGCTGCGTTCCGTTGCCTGAAACATTAGTAAATCTGCTCTTTAATGACTATGCTTCAGGCAATATGATTAAATTTAGAAACAGATAGACAGCTCTATTCTGCGACTGAACACACGTTTGTGATTTCGTTCCATTTATTCCTTGGTGCTGAGCCATGAAACTGGCATCTGGAGGAGGGTCTGACTGTGCACTAGACACCTTTTTAGGGGTGCCCTCTCTCTCCAGCACCCTTAATGATCTGCTTCTCAGTGTGGGACCGCATAGATGTGGCTTTACAGGTAGAGGGGACGACCTTGAAGCTGGGGAACCAGGTTCGAGTATGGCAGTAGGCTAAAAAAATCATGTGATCCTGAGCAAATCACTTAATCTCCCCGTGCCTAGAAAAACAAAAAAGTGAATGTGTCCGTCCGTAATGCAAACCGGTGCTCATGTAAAGCGCTCTGATACCTTCGGGTCGAGTTCGCGCTATATGAAACTGCAAAAAAATAAAAATAGGGATGCAGTCGGAGTCTGCAGTCTGACGCTCTTAGAGAAACTCCCAAAAACGTACTGAGAAGTTCCTGCACTCTTACGCAAAGCACTGTGTAACCGTGCATTATGTAAAGGTTCAGTTAACTACTGCTGGCGCACGTGGAATGACTCAGTCAATGCAGCATTTTCAAACGAGAGTCCACAAAAACGGAAAGCAAGTAACGAAAAAGTCAGGCGCGAGCGCAAAGACCGAGGACCACAGAGAGTGAAAACCCAGCAATGGATTAAGATGTTTGAGGTGTTTTTCAAGCAGCATATTTACCTCTGCACAGAACACGTTGCTCTCTAAGACCCACGATGCTATTCAAATGAAATATGTAGCACATCGCAGTGCCAGAAGTTCTACACTTGCAACTGGAGGGAATATTTTGAAATGTGGAGCTCTAAATGAAAGGACAGGTACAGAAGTAGATTACATCGCCAGTGATAGAGAGAGCATTTTATACTCATTTATTTTTTGTTCTGAATTATATCCTGCACTGAAGGTAGCGTCAATACATTTTCAAAGAAATAGTAAACTAAAATAAAACCGCTACTCATTTAATGCAGCTCATAAATTCAGCAGTAGAATGTTTCATGGCTGCTCGCGCTGCTGTTGATTTCAGGCTATAGATCCTTTTAAATAGTAAAGTCAGACTTCCCAAGGCTTAACTAACCTGCATTGAGTGGGGTAGCCTGCGTTTGACCCAGTGAATAATGTTTTGATTACTGTTGGAAATAGCCCTTTTTGCAGGGTTATCCCTAAACTTTTTGCTTCTTGCTCCTATTGTTTCCTGACCTGTGTTTGTTGGCTATAGGACTCTGGGCACTTTACCAATGCTGATCAGTGCTAAAGTGCATATTCGCTCTGTGTAAATTGGTATTGTGATTGGTTATCCAAGATTGATTGGCATATTTGTTTTACCAGTAGGTCCCTAGTAAAGTGCACTGAGTGTGCCAGGGCTGGTAAATTAAATGCTACTAGTGGGCCTGCAGCACTGATTGTGCCACCCACATGAGTAGCCCTGAAAAGATGTCTCATGCCTGCCCCCGCGGTGCCTGTGCGCGGTTTGTTAACTGCCATGTCGACTTGGCAAGTGCAACCACTTGCCAGGCCCTACCCTTCCCTTTTCTTACACATAGGACACCCCTATGGTAGGCCCAAGGTACCCCCCTGGGCAGGGTGCAGTGTATGTGAAAGGTAGGACATGTACTGGTGTGTGTAACATGTCCTGATAGTGAAATACTGCCAATTTCGTTTTGCACTATTGAAAGGCTATCTTGCCCCATAGGACAGAATGGGGAATGCTTTGTAACATTTTATAAGCATATCTTCCCATAGGGATAAGATAGAAAAATCGAGTTTGGTATCCCTGAAATCAGGATTTAATAACACATCTTTTAGTAAAGATGGTTTTTAAATTATGTGTTTGAAAATAGAACTTTTAGAAAGTGGCTATTTTCTTGTTCAACCATCCTGTGTGCCTCTGCCTGTTTGTGGATTGACTGTCTGGTTTCAGTGTGACAGAGACAGAGGATGTGCATTCCCTGTAGACAGCCTCTAGAGGGGGTGAGGTGTGCCTGTCCCTTCCTGGATGACTCAGCCCTGAGCTGAATAGACCCTGGCTGCATATAGAGTGGTGGGAGGAGATTTACCTTGCACCTGAATGGAGCTTGTCTGCCTTGCACAATGCTGTCTCCACCTCCTGTGGTCATGCTGCACCAGTGAAGACAGAACTGGTTTGAACTGGGCTCAGAGCCCCCTGCTCAAAGAGAACAAAGACATTTTGGGGTATAAGTATTAGACCTAAAACCCCTGAACTTTAGACTACTTCTGGAATCAAGAGGAACCTTTGCCAAGGAGAAGAGCTGGAGAAATTGAGGAGAAGTACTGCCCTTGCTGTGTGTCTGGGGTTGGCCTTCAGTTGCTGTTTCTGCCAAGGAAAGGAGAAGGACTTTGCTGTGTGCTGTGTCCCCTGCTTGAGGAAAGTCTCCAAGGGCTTGAGTAGATCTTGCCTCCTGTTTTGAAGTCTCAGGGACAAAAAGACTTCACCCCCAGCTCCCCTGAACTTCCTTGCTGGGAGTTCTGACCTGCCAAGAGGTGCCTGTAACTGTGTTGGGCCTCTGGAGGTTGTTCCTGCTGTTGGGAGCTGGAAGAAACCTAAGAGAAGTAAGAAAACCCGCTTCCGATGCCGCTGTGACGCCGCGACCTGCACCGAGGCCCGGGGCACCGCTCGTGAAGTGAACGACACACCGCCTGGCCTGCTCCGCAGCTCCGACGCCCTTCGATGCCCGCCGACGCCTGCAGTTATCGGCCGTGCCCGACGCCAGCGCTCGCACCGACTCCGTCATTGCCAGCATCCTGTTATTGCGGCGCCGATAACTGCAGAGGGTGACTCCACGAACTCGCCGACTTCGCATCGTTACCGTAACCGACGCCTCACCATCTACGCAACCGCCTTCCCCTGTCCTGAACACGACACGTTGCCTCCTCACGGACACGACGCCTCGCCTCCCCCATGGCAGCCAGGGAGCCGGCCTTGACATCGGCACCGACGCCTCACTTCCTCGACACCATGCATCGTCACATATTTTGTTTCCAAGGTACTGTTTGTTTGAGGGTCTGTGTGACTCCGTACCCGACGCCGCGATCCTCGCGGTCGGCACTGTACTTTGGATTTATTGCTGTAACGACGTCGCAATAGCCCCAGTTGGTGCTATTTGGTTTCTACAAGCTTATTTTTGCAATATCCTTTTGAAAGTCATTTTTCTGAATACTTGTATGTTGAATTTTTGTCGTTTTGGTCTTGTTTAGTTTAGATAAAGATACTTTATTTTTCTAAACTGGTGTGGTGTCCTTTTGTGGTGTTTTCACTGTGTTACTGTGAGTGTTGGTACAAATACTTTACACATTGCCTTTGGGATAAGCCTGTCTGCTCATGCCAAGCTACCAAGGGGGTGAGCAGGGGTTATCTAAAGTGTGTATCCCCCTTACCCTGACTAGAAGCAAGGTTCCCTATTTGGACAAAGGTACCGACCTCTGCCAACTAGAGACCCCCATTTCTAGCATTGGTGGTCAGCGGTGAGGATTTTAACCTGTATTTGTACTTGACCCACAGTGATTGGTGTACATCACTAGTTTAGTGCAGACCACTACGCAACCACATACTGGGGCATATTTACAAGCCCCTTGCGCCACTTTTGCATCACTTTTAACATGGGAAAAGTAACGCAAAAGTGGCGCAAGGGGCTTGTAAATCTGCCCCACTGTGTTTTGTTTTTGGTTCTATTTTTGAGTGACCCTTAAAGTATCCACACATCATGTCTCAGAAGAGTAAACCAGCAAGCGAGGTAGCAGAATTGGAGTTTGATATTGAAGTATTGCATACCTACAGAGTAGATTAGCTCAAGCAATTTTGCAAAGGTTTAGGATGTCCCATGAAGAGCAGCTCCAGGAAGGAGGAGCTACAGAAGGCCTTAAGGGCCTGGTGGGAGGCCAAAGAGGCTGGGGAGACAGATGATGCAGAGGTGGAGGAGGATGCACAAGGGGATGGTTTCAGATCACAGGATCTGCCTGTGGGAAGAGCAGCCTCCAGGGCTGGCAGCAACCATTCCGCTAGAAGTTTTTCCCCAGAGGAGTTGGAGGAAAACCAAAAGGTTAGAGATCATGAGTTAGAAATCATGAGGCTTGAGATGAAAATATTGGAAATGGTGAACCAAAAAGCTACCATAGAGAGTGAAAAGATGGCAGAGGAGAACAAGAAGATTTAAGCCTTGGAAGAAATTAAATTGAGCTTGGCTCATGAATTAATAATAATAATAATAATAATAATAATAAAGACATTTGTACTGCGCACAGCTACCTCGGCTGAGGTGTCCCAGCGCTGAAGCGGAACAACAGAGCAGAGAAGATGACGTGCTAGTCCCTGTGCCTGAACATCCAGGTCTTCAAGGCCTTTCTGAAGTCCAGTTCAGAGTGCAGTACACGTAGTTGAAGAGGCAAGTCATTCCAACACTTGGAAGCTCCCACTTCAAAAGTTCTGCCCCCCACCCTTGCTTTGACAAAACGGGGAACGGTGAGGTAACGTTTATGGTTGGACCTCAGGGATCTGCCCTGCTGGTAAGGGCGCTGTCTCTTCCTCAGATAGCTAGGTCCTCTGCCCTGGTAGGCCCGAAATGCGAACGTAAGGGCCTTGAATTGAATTTTTGGCAACAGGGAGCCAATGGAGTTGTCTGAGGTAGGGAGAGATATGCTGGCGGAGTAGTACCTTACAGACCATCCGTGCGGCCGCGTTCTGTACTATTTGCAGCCTTCGAATCAGGCCGCTAGGTAGGCTTAGGTACAGCCCGTTGGCGTAGTCAAGGTGCGAGGTGACTAAGGCATGCACCACAGTTTTACGGGTTTCCTCTGGCAAGAAGTTGATACATTTTCTGATAGTTTTAATCTTACCAAAGCAGGCCGCAGACACACGCTGGATCTGGGCTGAGAGGGACAAGTCTTTGTCCCACTGGACCCAGAGATTCTTCACTTAGTCCTTAGGCACAGGAGGAGACCCCAGTTCAGGAGGCAACCACAGAGCAGCCGGGGGTGGCGCCGCTTGGTTGAAAAATAGGACCTTCGTTTTATCGGCATTAAGCTTTAAGAAATTATTGCTCATCCAAACTGCAATGTTTTTGAGACAGTCTCTGAAAGAGACAAAGACTGATGACGACACATCTCTGAAGGAGAACATCAGTTGGGTGTCATCCGCGTAGGATATCACCTTGACCCCCATTTTCGCAGTGAGCTCCGCCAATGGTGTCAGGTAGATGTTAAAAAGTAGAGGGCTTAGGGCAGAGCCATGAGGCACCCCCCATCTCAGTGGTTTTGCATCAGAGGTAAAAGGGTGGAGAAAAACTTGTTAAGATGAGGGAGCTTGATGTGGAGCTCGAGGGGCTTGAGGCCATGAGTGTCTTAGCTAAAAAGGAAATGTGTGCAGCTCATGAAGTGAGCTTGGCTGGGTTGGAGGTGGAGTCCAGCTCAGATGGTGGCAGCAAAAATGTAGTGTCTAGTGCTGAGGGAGAAGTACACACACCCAAAGATGTGGCGCCTGACTTGAAGGAGGGGGTTGACATACACCAAGGGGTTCAGGGTTATGAGGTAGCTCCAGTGGTGTGCAGTGTCCCTGAGGTGGATTGGGGAACTGACACAGGGGATCATATTCCTGGTGGTGGGAGGGACACTCTACTGACTCTAGATGAGAGGTGCAGGGAGAGGGGTTCCCCCATGGTAGAAGTCCTGGTTTGTGAGTGTGGAGACCGCCCAGAAGAGTGTGGGTTGAGTGACAGAGACAGTCAGACACTGTCTTGCCAATCTCAGGAGAGTGGTGTGGGGTACTTGTGTGAGGCACTGGGTGGTGAGGCAAAGGGAAGCTTGGTTAACAACTGTGGGGGGCTGTGTGATGCAATTGTTGGAGAGCATATTTTAAGTCTCTGTTTTCCAGAGCTATGCCAACACCTGGTGGAGTGCGAGTTCTCTGATTCCAGGGAGCTTGTGCTGGAGGCAGAGGGTGGATTCCAGAGGGTCTGAATAAGCTTTTGGGAGTGATCCTGAAGAGGGTGGCTCAGGTTTTCCCCAACCAAGTGAGGTAGGGGAGGTTTGTGGTAACCCAGATAGGTCCCTGTGTGGTGGGAGGGGTTGTAGGGTCCCACGTCCTGTCTCAGAGGAGAAGTAGTGGGAGTGGGCTGTGTCCCAAGGTGCCCGAAACCCAGGACCTCGTTGGTTCCATAAGGGAACACCAGGAGGGGGGCCTAGTTTGTACCGGGAGGCCATTTCCTGAGGGGGATCCCAAAGTGTCAGGTGGACTAGGGGGGGCTGTCGTAACAAGCATCCCACCAGTTCTGGTGTCTGGCAGCACCTCTCCAGTGGGGAGGGTGCATGAGTCCAGAGAAAAGGGTGAGGGGGGACGCAGTCCCCAGTGGAAGGACCAGTGGGTCAGGGGTTGCCAGCTCTGAGGTCAGATCACCCCAGGACTGACCCTGGTGAGGCCACTTCTGGCCTGGGGGGTCTTCATGCTCTGTCAAGTGGACAGGAGGCTGGAGACCTGCGCCAGGCAGACGCTCGTACCACTCATGAGGAGTGTGTTTCCCTTGGGGGGGTTGTTGTACTCCCGCGGAAGTCCTGGGTTGCCAAGCACAGGTCCAGCCTAAGGATACAGACCCTGGGTTGGAGGACCAGGTTCAGGGTGTCCCCCCTGACCTCTAAGAAGGTGCGACTGCTAACAGTACCCCTACCAAGTTATCTTCTGGGGGTACCGCTCCAGGTGGGAGGGTGCAGAGTCCCAGGGAGGAAGACAGGGTGTGGGAGAGCCCACCCCAGTCTCTTGTCCAGCCTCAGGGTACAGACCCTGGGCTGATGGGCCAGTGTCAGGATGCCATACCTGACTTGGCAGGAGGGAAAGTGGAGAAAAGGTGCCAGGCACCTGGGGCTACTGCCCCCCACTTTCTGACACCACAGAGGTTAGAGAGGCCTGAAAGGCATGAGGCCTGGCTCTCGTCACTGACAGCTGTCAGTGGCCACTGTGGCTGGCTGTCCTGGTGGACAGAGTTGCCCCTGGGAGGGGGGCAGGAGTCACACCCCGGGGGTGGACTGGGCCACACCACTGTGTTGGCCATGTGGGTACTGTCTACCTGTTGGGACACCTCAGTGAGCAAAGCAAGTTTAGACGCTGCACAGATGGGGTCCCCAGGTGAGGAGAAGGGTCCCCCATGGGTTAGCCCAGTGGGCCCTGAGAGAATGGATAGAGGGATCCAACTAGAGGGATCCTGCTGTTCGGGCCAGGTTCCATGTTCTGTCACCCCAAGCCGGGAAACCCATCGAGGTATTGATTGGTTTACCCTGGCTTTAGGCTAGAAGGGGGTTGTGTTGGAAATGGCCCTTTTTTGCAGGGTTATCCCCAAACGTTTTGCTTCTTCCTTGAAATTTTTTCCTGACCTGTGTTTGTTGGCTATAGGACTCTGGGCACTTTACCACTGCTGATCAGTGCTAAAGTGCATATGCTCTCTGTGTAAATTGTTATTGTGATTGGTTATCCATGATTGGCATATTTGTTTTACCAGTAGGTCCCTAGTAAAGTGCACCGAGTGTGCCAGGGCTGGTAAATCAAATGCTACTAGTGGGCCTGCAGCACTGATTGTGCCACCCACATGAGTAGCCCTGAAAAGATTTCTCAGGCCTGCCACCGCGGTGCCTGTGCACAGTTTGTTAACTGCCATGTCGACTTGGCAAGTGCAACCACTTGCCAGGCCCTACCCTTCCCTTTTCTTACACATAGGACACCCCTATGGTAGCCCCAAGGTACCCCCCTGGGCAGGGTGCAGTGTATGTGAAAGGTAGGACATGTACTGGTGTGTGTAACATGTCCTGATAGTGAAATACTGCCAATTTCGTTTTGCACTATTGAAAGGCTATCTTGCGCCATAGGACAGAATGGGGAATGCTTTGTAACATTTTATAAGCATGTCTTCCCATAGGGATAAGATAGAAAAAATGGAGTTTGGTATCCCTGAAATCAGGAATTAATAACACATCTTTTAGTAAAGATGGTTTTTAAATTATGTGTTTGAAAATAGAGCCTTTAGAAAGTGGCTATTTTCTTGTTCAACCATCCTGTGTGCCTCTGCCTTTTTGTGGATTGACTGTCTGGTTTCAGTCTGACAGAGACAGAGGATGTGCATTCCCTGTAGACAGCCTCTGGAGGGGTGAGGTGTGCCTGACCTTTCCTGGATGACTCAGCCCTGAGCTGAATAGACCCTGGCTACATATTGAGTGGTAGGAGGAGATTTACCTTGCACCTGAATGGAGCCTGTCTCCCTTGCACAATGCTGTCTCCACCTCCTGTGGTCATGCTGCCCCATTGAAGGCAGAACTGGTTTGAACTGGGCTCAGAGCCCCCTGCACAAAGAGAACAAAGACATTTTGGGGTATAAGTATTAGACCTAAAACCCCTGAACTTTAGACTACTTCTGGAATCAAGAGGAACCTTTGCCAAGGAGAAGAGCTGGAGAAACTGAGGAGAAGTATTGCCCTTGCTGTGTGTCTGGGGTTGGCCTGCAGTTGCTGTTTCTGCCAAGGAAAGGAGAAGGACTTTGCTGTGTGCTGTGTCCCCTGCTTGAGGAAAGTCTCCAAGGGCTTGACTAGAGCTTGCCTCCTGTTTTGAAGTCTCAGGGACAAAAAGACTTCACTCCCAGCTCCCCTGAACTTCTTTGCTGGGAGTTCTGACCTGCCAAGAGGTGCCTGCAACTGTGTTGGGCCTCTGGAGGTTGTTCCTGCTGTTGGGAGCTGGAAGAAACCTAAGAGAAGTAAGAAAACCTGTTTCCGACGCCGTCAGCGATGCCGCTGTGACGCCGCGACCTGCACCGAGGCCCGTGGCACCGCTCGTGAAGTGAACGACACACCGCCCGGCCTGCTCCGTAGTTCCGACACCCACCGATGCCTGCAGTTATCGGCCGTGCCCGACACCAACGCTCGCACCGACTCCGTCATCGCCAGCGCCTGCATCCTGTTATCGCGGCGCTGATAACCGCCGAGGGTGACTCTACGAACTCGCCGACTTCGCATCGTCACCGGAACCGATGCCTCACCGCCTACGCAACCGCCTTCCCTTGTCCTGGACACGACAAATCACCTCCTTACGGACACAATGCCTCGCCTCCCCCGTGGCAGCCAGGGAGCCGGCCTCGACATCGGCACCGACGCCTCAGTTCCTCAACGCCGTGCATCGTCATCGTCACAGACTTCGTTTCCAAGGTGCTGTTTGTTTGGGGGTCTGTGTGACTCCATGCCCAACGCCGCGATCCTCGCGGTCGGCGCAGTATTTTGGATTTATTGCTGTCACGACGTCGCAATAGCCCCAGTTGGTGCTATTTGGTTTCTACAAGCTTATTTTTGCAATATCTTTTGAGAAGTCATTTTTAGGTCTCGCGCCTAGCGTTGCAGTGTGCAGCACTGCTCGCGCAGCGAGACCTCTTGTATGGGCTTCAGAAAGCTAACCACACGCTCGTGCGTGTGTTTAGCTTTCTGAAGCCTGGCATTGGCTGTAGCGTGCGTTTTTTTAAAAAAAACGGCACGCAATTGGGCAAAGGCGGGCGTATGTCCCGCCTTTGCACCGCCCATTCCCGTCCGTGTCTAGGACGCGCATCAGCGCGCGGCACAGACGACAGGCTCCCTCGCCCCCCGCTCCTCTGTGGTGCGCGCGCACCACTGGTACTGACACGCTCCGTCTCTTCTTTCATCCTACTCGGCTTCCGACGCATTGAACACTTCCCAAAGTATTTCATTAGCAATGTCCATATATTTTAAGTTTGGACAAGAAAAGTTTGTCAGCATTTTTGGACGCTTGTTGCTGCTGAATATACAGAGTTAGCGACTACATTTGGGACAAGAAGATTGGACAAATATAAATCCGTATTTCCTGTCCATCTCTTCGCACACAACCACCTTATCCAAAAGAGGACGGCAGACCCATGCAAAGAGCTCAGTTTTGCTATGGTTGACCTGGGGTATCATGGTCTCTATGAGCTGAAAATATTAGGGTTATATCCTTTTTTCAACTAATTGATGTAACACAGGCCTCGCTCCACGAGAGTTTTGCCAGGAGCATATCATGTTAGGAACGTCACTAACAGGAAGTGCTGCACTTAAGGCCAGTGTGGTCCAGCTGAGATGGGACTGCAGAAGGAAGGCAAAGAGGGAGCGCGGAACTGGGACAGTGCGAGAGAACACAACCTGCCCTTTTTGTGCATTTACATTGCAGCCATTTACAGTTCAGAGTCTCAGAGGTAAGTCATGCGCCCAGAATCGCGTGTTTTCTATCAAATCTCTTCTGGTGTCTCCAGGGCGCCAGTCTTCTGTTATTTCTATTTATCTGCCAATGCAGAGGTCACGACCCCACAAAGGAGAAAGTAAGGGGGATTGATTAGCAGATTAAATGTGGGTTTAAAAGATCAGTATCAGAGTGCTGTGATAGCTGCCAGAGTTTTGTCTACAGGCAAAGAAGGTAGGTGTGAGTACGGCGAATGTGTGTTTAGTATGTCATTACTGTGCATGTGATGTGCTCTGTGCTGTTGTTATTGGGGAGTGCAGTATTTGATGTGTGTGCGGTGTCTCTGAGTATATGTGTTGCGTTGTGTCATGTGTATACATTGTGTGTTTGTGTGGCGTGTTCTAGTGTGTATATGGTGCGTGGATTGTGTGTATTACTGTGGGTGTGCAGTGTGTCTTTCGTTCAGCGTCCTCCCTCTAGAGTTGTCTGTTGCATTAAAAATAATGGAATGCGCTCGGACATCCCTGCAACGGAAGTGCCCGCCCAACGTCATCCGGAGCAACAACTGTCATCAAAGACCAAGTCCTCGAGCCCATAACGGTAAAAGTGGACGCTCGCCGTCCCTCCGGTCCCTGAGCGTCTGCGCACTGCGTCAGCACTCTGTGTCTCTGTCTGTGGCCTTGGGACACAGCGCCATGCCTACAGGTGCAACAGAGGCGATCCGAGGTCTAAATGAGCGTGAAGAGGGCAAAGGTCACAGGAATTCACAGGGCGTGAAAGTGAGAGGGTGAATGACCTTTTTCTGAACTCCCACCCTCTTTCCAGAAGGTAAAGTCTTGAAATTCTCGAAGTGTTAATCATGGGATATTTATGGCCCGGTCCTGCCGAGCTCCTCAGGTGCAGATCGTCTATGAGAAAACCTTTGCCCGAAATTCATTTTTATAGAAACTATACATCTGGAAATCATTTGTTCCTAATATGTGGGTATTGGTTGAGGGGCTGTTAAGACGGTTGCCACTCATCAGTGTTTTCGATTTCTTTTCGTTACTTTCTGCCCTTTTCTAAGTTTCCTACTTATGCTGCTTTGGCCCTCTACGGGTTTCTCTTTAGGGCTTTCATGTGTCTGTCTTTGCAAGTTTTAATTGAAATGCTATTGCCTCCAGGCAGTTAGCATTTTGTGTTATTGAATGTTTGTTGCATGTGCATGGCAATTCGAAAATATTTTGAAATTACTGTTTCTAGCACTTTGCATATCAACAAAATGGCTTTCTGACCAATTGCAATGCTTCATCCATGGCCTTTCTGAGCTCCATTCATGAGGCCTCAGAAGCTCCCCACACAACCTTGCTTATTGCTTCACGCAGCCTTGCTGGGTACCTTGTGGGGCCCTATTCGGGAAGGAGGCGTGGCCTAGTGGGTAGAGGTGGTGACTTGGTGTGGGGAACCATGTTCCAATCCCATCCCCGGCTCAACGTTCTGTGATCTCTGCAATCACTTAATCTCCCTGTGCCTAAGAAGGAAAAAGTGTGTAAAGTAGCCTGATTCTGCTTTAAAGTGCTCTAATGCCATTGTGCCAGATTTATGCTCTCAAAAATACTGCCTATAGCAATACTCGCATGAAACTGCTGTGGTCCTCCCGTTGTAAAGTGCTCTAATGCTATTGCACCAGGTTTTCGCTATTAAAAATACTGCCAATGGCAATACTCGCATGGAACTGCGGTGGTACTCTTTTTGCTCCACTGAGCTTCAAACATGTCTATTAGGATCTTCCCACCACTTTGCCCAGCTCGTTGCAGCGCCTACTAACATCCGCAAACTACCCTACTGAGCTCAGCACACAGTTCTAATGAACATCTAACATTCCTTCCATGTCTCCCGGCATGGCCCTGCTGGCCTGCACCCCGATCTCGTACCACAGCGCTGTTATCCCACTCAAATGGACTCAATGAGTTCTGCGCATGGACATATTTTGTCCGGATTTTCTGAGCTACTCACACAGCCTGACTGAGCATCTTGAACAGCATACCTGAACTCAACACACCTTCCTATGACCTCTATGGATAGCCCTAACAATATCCTCTCACATAGCTCTGCTGCGCTTCTTGAATGCCTCTGCCCAGGTCCTCACACAGCTATGAGGGGTTGCTCTTTGTACAACTTTGCTGAGCACCCTACAGGCCTCTCGAAGGGCTCGTCTGAAACCCCGCTGACCTCCTTGCTTAACCTCACATAGTCTTGATGAACAATTTGCACTTCCCTACTGAATTCTTTGTAGTACAAACTCCTTGCATTACCCTGTTACATTCCTTGCTATTCCTGCTCAATTCCTTGCACTTCCTTGCTTAACCCTTTACATATTTATTATGAGCTCCTTTCACGGCTCAGCTTCGTTCCTCGCAGAGCCCGCTGAGGCTCTTCCATGGCTCACTGCTACCAGGTATAATATCAAAAACCCGAGGTGATGGCAATGGAGCTGCCAATCACAGACTGAAGGAGCTATATTCAGCGTATGACATGGAACATCATCCCGTACTGTATCTCAGGTTCTCTAAAATGGGCATGCAGGATTAGGTCTGGGGCTGCATTTCCTCATTTCTTCACAGCTCAGCCCAAATCACTTCCTTTCGTTTCTTCTCCTTGCCACGTTGCTTTGAGGGTGCATCTGGGTTCATCTACCATGGGATTATTCTTTAATGTCTGTCTCTGTCCCCTTCCCATCTCAGGACAATTATTTGGACTGTTGTGCCAAAAGCACACTGATGACATCTAGATCATTGTAAAACTGTATAAGTTTGCCAAAATCAGACACAAGTGAACGATGGCCTTGTTTTCTCACAATCAATATTTGGAAGCCCACATGAAACAAAATCCATTGCAAGACTAAACTCCTGATATGTGGCATGAAATCCCATTTACAATTGGCTTTTCACTGGTCAACTAAACTGACCCTCCACTTGCTTCGGCTTGCTATGTGAGGAACCCTGCAGGCACATCTGATGCTGTCCTAACCTTGGCACTGCTTGCTAACTCAGTCCTTAATGGATGCTATGTGGATTTAATCTGTGGACTCTGCCTGTAGCAGCCCACCTATTATCATCTGAGCATGCTTTAAAGGGTTCAGAACCCAGTGTCAGCACTGCTCATTCACCTTCATCCATGGAATCACACATCTCTTCAGGGGCGTAGATTCAGGGGGAGAGGGTGTTGGTGTATTACACCTCCTTAAAAAACGATTCTGTGGTAAATAGTTGGGTACAAGTGCTCTCAGTTGGGTATGGTGAAGTGTCTGTCGCATTTCACCTGGGATTTTTACATGCCCACACTGACAAACACACACACACACACTCTCTGGTCTCTGTTTTGAAGGACTTAAAAATATGTTGGTTAGTCTGAAAGATATGCATCCTGTTTTATCGATAACAATGCTGTAAAAAGTTTTCCTCTGGGAAACTCACAATGCTTTCCCTTGTAGCTCATAAATTCTATTCCCAATGAGCTGGCGTCAGACCAACTGCCACAACAACCGCTGGCAAAGCCAACAGGTCTCGCCTGTGTGAGTGCTTCTTTTAGCCATGTTGTTAAGCAATGCAATAGGTCTCGCATTTGCGAGAGTTTTAGCTATTGGCATTGTAAATGACAATAACTTTTATTTATGTGTTTTGAAAACCTAAAAGCGGTGCGTAAATCAGCACTTTGTACTTGTAGTCCTTGCTTATGACAAGCAAGTCTGGCAGTAAACGAGGCGCAGTTACTGCCAGCCTTGGTTCTCGCAAGCAACGACTATAAGTAGAAAAGTGCGTGTTTACTGACCGCTTGCAAGTTTTTAAAACACATACATAAAAGCATTGTCATTTTCAATGCCAATAGCTCAAACTCTCACAAATGCGAGACCTATTGCATTGCAAATGCTTGTTCTGAATACTTGTAAGTTGGATTTTTGTCGTTTTGATCTTGTTTAGTTTAGATAAAGATACTTTATTTTTCTAAACTGGTGTGGTGTCCTTTTGTGGTGTTTTCACTGTGTTACTGTGAGTGTTGGTACAAATACTTTACACATTGCCTGTGGGATAAGCCTATCTGCTCATGCCAAGCTACCAAGGGGGTGAGCAGGAGTTATCTAAAGTGTGTATCTCCCTTACCCTGACTAGAAGCAAGGGTCCCTATTTGGACAAAGGTACCTATCTCTGCCAACTAGAGACCCCCATTTCTAACAAATATTTACCTTTAATCTCCGCTGCATGGATTATTCTTCCTAGTATGGGTGCTTACCCAGTGTTTGATTAGTAAGAGGATGAGTGTTGGTGCCCAAAGGAGGGATGTGATCATTATACAACCTGTCATCGACAAGCACCAGGATTTATGGTCACAAGAATGGGAGGGCAGTAGGGTTGTAAGTTCTGGGACGAGGAAGGATAATTGGAAGAATAACATGCATTTGCAATGCAATATGTCGTGCATTTGCGAGAGTTTGAGCTATTGGCATTGTAAATGACAATGCCTATTATTTATGTGTTTTGAAAACCTGCGAGCGGTGCATAAACACACACTTTGTACTTATAATCGTTGCTTACGAGAAGCAAGGCTGGCAGTAACTGCGCCTCTTTTACTGCCAGCCTTGCTTCTCGTAAGCAAGGACTATAAGTACAAAGTGTGTCTTTACGCAACGCTTGCACGTTTTCAAAACACATAAATAAAAGGCATTTTCATTTACAATGTGAGACCTATTGCATTACAAATGCTTATTCTTTATTTGTAGCCATGTGCTCCATCAGCAACTCTCGCTTCACTCTGGTACTTCTCTCCTGCCCTTCTTCCTGTTGCTGTGACCTCCCCCCCCAACCCCCTCAAGAGTACAGTCAAGAGGGGATGGGGAAGCACAGAGGCAACAGAGTTTGCAGCAAGCACACAGACAACGAAGGGTGTGTTGGTGAGAGGGGCTAGGGCAAGCACATGGATAACGGAGGGTGGGCTGTGGAATGAAATGAATGTTTCCTTGTGTAACGTAACTGGTGCTCATGTAAAGCACTCCAGTACCTTCCGGTCGAGTTCACGCTATAAAAAACTTCAAATTAAAAAAAGAAGCACATAGACAATGGAGGATGGTCAGGAGAGGTTGGGACAAGCACACAGACAACAAAGCTTAGGCAGGTGGGACTTGGGGAAGCACATCAAAAACAGAGGGTGGTTAGGAGAGGTGGTGGAAGCACAAAGACAATAGAGGAGTTGACGGGAGGGGCAGGAAAACACACAGACAATGGATGGTGGGTATGAGGGACTGGGGAACCACGCGGACAATGGAAAATGGGTGGGAAGTGAATGGGGAGGACCACTGAGGGGGAGAAGTACACAAGGGAGACAGCTGGAAAACACACACACTCTTGTAGAGTGTTTGAATAAAAAGGAAAAAGTAGCACTTTAAAAAGCCAGCAGTGGAAGGTCACAGAAATGCGTCCATGTTCCAGGGGAGGAACAAATACCATAAGCTGATGAATTAGAAGCAAGCAAATGAGAGCAATGATGAAGCCAAGCAATGGTAAGTAGTGGGCGGGCTCTAAGCACACTGTAAGGTAACAAAATGTCTCACATCAGGCAGCACATGCCCTGTCAAGGAGGAGACCTAAAAAGGTAGCTAAATCAGAAAAGATAATAGCCCACCAACTCCCATCACCAAAGCGGAATTGAAATACAGCTGTGCATTAACCTGTTTTACATCTAAATTCTGAATTTCATGCTCTAAATGTTCACGCATCATGCGTTCCACGGTTTAGGGGGAAAAAACCCAAAATGATTATACTTCTGAAATCAGCTGTATGCATGGCTGAAACTATACAATAATGCTTGTGGAGATGTGGGATAATAGCAGAACTGAAGAAGTTGCAAGCATAAGCACATTCAAAACCAGAAACAGTACCTGGTGCTAAATTGGGAACACTAGCCCTGGTCAGTTTCATCTCCAGTGTAGGTGGCTTTGTGAAAGTCACCTGGTATTCAGAAGACGCATCCGTGTAGCAGTGCAGTTAGGATCTGAATTGTATATAAAGTACAGCTTTTTGCTGACCCTTTAGGGCACCAGGGGAGCAGCTTTTAATGAATGTAAGAATACTACAAGTCAGCATGTACTGCTTAATATTAGAAAACCAGGGCCCACTCCATGCACGGAAATTACATCCCGCTACACAGGCTCGCACTATGATTCAGAAACTTCTAAGAACACTACATCAGCCATTGAAAAGCCCATTTCAACTTCATGGCCTCTGACCGAACACTAACCCACCAGTCCGCCACTTCTCTTACTATTGTACACAAGTTACAAATTTCCTGCCACCCTTTACGCCCCCTCCAAAGTCCACGCCTTGCTAAGTGTAAGGCTTGGTTCCGCCCAGGTTTAATTCGACCTTTAATAAAAAACTAAAACAATAAATGCATGCAACCAAAAGTAGTAATACCATATTTCCCCCATGTTAGCATTCGAAGCTTTTCTACCTGATGTGCAGAGCATTTTTCTGAAGCAGAGGTGCACCCAAGAATGTAGAGAGAATCACAGCGCAAGTGAGCCCAGTAATAACATGTTATCCAGAAAGCGTTTTGTCCCAATTCCTCTGCACCGGGCTAAGAGCTGATACGAGTGAAGGCGAGGCTGTGTGTCTAAAATCGCAGGGCTGTCAGGCCAATACACTTTAGGAGGAGTAAACAGCTGAGTGGTTGCTGGACCTGGAGAAAGCTCTGTGTTATTGTAGCCAAAAACACAGAAAACAACTTCGCCGGGCCCAGGCCGGTTTCCATAGCAACTGGTCACCTCTCTGTGACCTGAGCCCAGCTCATGCTTCGCTGTAAAGGCCCTCTCGTAGGAGGCAATTAGGAAGCAAATTAGTAAGAATACAATTTGATAACAGTTTATTATTTGCCGACTTGTAAATTACTTATTACAAATATAATAATTACTAATTGAGGAATCAAATTGTTTTATTGGTGCACTCACCTGACGCTGTGCTTGGAACGTATCTGGTGGCAGACAGCTGCGTCAGAACAGACAGACATAGGACTCAGCCATGTGACTGCAAGTAAGTGGCAGCATCATGGACAAACATATCTTGCTGTGCTGTGCCCTCTGGAGTCCAGGACATCTCTGTCCCACATGGACCTGGGCCGAGTCTCCCAAGCAGGATGCAAGAGGCCTCAGCTGGGAAGCAGGCCGCCATCAAGCCTTAACAGCGGGCCAAACTGCACCAGATGCAATGCAGTGAAGGAGGCATATCAAGAAGCGGCTGCAAGTAGATAGCAGAGCCACCGGCCTCTGCAGCCCTGTGGCTGATTACCAGTGAGTCATAAGCGGCGGTGGAGGAAGAGAGGCAAGCCGGGTGCACACTCATCGGAGATCCCGTGGGGCCGGTGGCAGGGGTCGATGCCAGTGGCAGCTGAAATGACCACGTGCTAAAGCGCTATTAAAATTTCTAAAGAAAAGTTTAATTAGAAGCAGAGTGAGAGATATCTCACTCCAGCCACTGATCCACTTACTTTACAAACACCGGCCGCACGGGCACTTTTCAGACTCTCAGGCTTAGCAGCAGCTGTACAGTGGTGTGCTCTGGGCTAAGCGCCCCCCGCGGTCCATGGGGTTGGGGGCCCGTCGCGGGACTCGTTCTCATTCTTTTAGGCAAATTTTATTGAGCTGCGAGCAGTGGTGGCATTGTCACTGGTGGCAGCTTCCCACAACTTAAATTCATGAACTGCAGCCACCCTAGACCTTAATGCACCACACAGATCACAAGGAAGCTGCCTCGTACCTCTCCAACCTGTTGGTGTCACACCAGAAGTCTAGACGCCAAATTTTGGCCACCTTAAACAGACATCCACCGGACAAGATGCAAACGGTTTGTGGGCAGAAAGCTATGCGTACCAAGCCACGCACTCTTGAACATGCTTCCCCTGCTCCTGCACTTCAAAGCAAACTGTGAGAATTAGGAAAAACATGTAAATGCATCTGTAGGCGGCTGGCTTAGTGAATGGTGCTGCACTAATCCAGACAACCCTTATGGCCAGAGGATGAAGGCTCACGGTGCATAGGATGCGGTGCAGGTCAAGATCTTGGCTGCAGGAGATGCTTGAGGCTGGAGCTTCTTGGAGCCGGAAGATCTCTGGAGGAGAGAGTCAACAAGCCTTGGCAATGGCAAGTTGACGCGATGCACAAAGGTACTGCTCCAGCGGTACCGACGAGGGATACTGGCCTCCAACTTGCTAGGAAGACAGTACAGGCCTCGGAGTTGCAGAACCACCACCTGTGTTGCTGAACCTTTCGGAGTCTGTAGGAGCTCAGGAACAGCGGACCGGTCAGCTTCATTGCGGTGCCTGCAGATGCAGGGAAGTGACTCCTTCATTCCAAGAGAGATTCCTTCGGTGTCTTGGATGTCCACAGGCCTTGTGAAGAACCTGTATGGAGCAGAGTCACAGACGTTCCAGCAGACTTGCAGGACGACGAGACCAGCAGGAGTCTTCCCAGTTGCAGCCTTGGTTCCCAAAGCGAAGTCCAGCAATGTCCAGAGTGCCCAGACGGTCAAGTTGAAGTGGTATTGGATCTGAATCTTGTCCTACGACGAATCTAGGGACCCACCCACAGGTAAGCCCTTAAGTACCCTAAGAAAAGGGTTGGAACGATTCAGGGGTCCCTCCCAGAGGAGGGGCTGACAGTGCGGAGGATACTCCCATGTCCTTTGTCCAGTTGCGCACAAGAGCGGGAGCCAACGGCTCCCTGAACTGGTTTGAACTGGAGTATGCAAGGAGGGCACCAAATGTGCCCTTCAAGCAGTCTTAGTGGTGCTGGCAAGCACCCCCACCCTGTCCCAATACACTAAGTCCTGTCTGGGAGGTGGTCACACCTCTCTGTGACAGGAAACCTATTGTGCTGACATCCCCTGCTCGAGCTTGACTCAGCAGCAGGAGTGTAGAATTGTGTCTTTGATCGGCAGCAGCCGTAGTTTGCTGCCCAGGTCTAGAAGACTAATACCGGGAGCACTGAGGGCTTCCCGGAGGATCTTTACAGTGCATGGAATCATACCTCCCACACTGTTTATGGTGTGAGGGTATGATTCCAACATGTTTGATACCAAACACGACAGGGTTTGTTACAGCCAGTCTAGAGATAGCCATCGCGTAATGGCGCATGGCCACTCTGTTACATAATGGCTGATGCACTTACAACCCGGGAGAATGGACTCAGAGGGTCGTAGGGGTGTGCTTCTCATGCAGGGGCTCCCTCACACTTAGAACCGAGCACCCTGCCTTCAGGATTGAAAGGCCTGCCTTAGGGGTGACTTATAGGCTTTAAGTGCATTGACCTCAGATATAAGGAAACTTATATCTGTCGTAAGTGGTGCTAGCATCAGCTTACACAGGCTGCAATGGCAGGCATGTAGTCACAATTTGAGTGGTCTCTCCTGGGTGGCATAATACATGCTTCAGCCCATGGGAGACCCCTGGTGTACCTATGCCCTGGGTACCTAAGTACCATATACTAGGAACTTACAAGGGTACACCAGTAGCCAATATGGAGTATACCTTAGTACTCACCATGTCCAATTTAGGGGAGAAGCCCAGAGACTGGGGTCCTGATTAGCAGGATCCCGGTCAGACTAGTCAGTAAAACATAATGACACCAGCAAAAAGTGGGGGAGACCATGAAAGCAGATCCTACTTTCCTACAGCATCCACATAAACTTTCAATATGCAGTAAGTTGTTCTTGAATATAGGTCACATCTCGTAGCCAACTATTAAGTAAGGAGTGGGGGGGCGGCGGTATCAGTGCATCGCAACTCTGCAAAGTAGTAGCATTGCAGTTAGGCAGCTGACTCCGCTGGGAATGTTCTTGACATAGCCAAAAGGGCTATTAGTGGTGTCTTTTGGGGGCGATGGTCAGTAACTGTGGTAATGGCATCATAGACACTGGTCCAGGAACAGGCCACCGCAGGAGACTCCCATGCTCGGTGAAGAAATAAGGCGTTTTCTGCTTCACATATGCAACATCCTTGAGGAAACCTATGCCCTGCATCTGGGCAGGGGTGCGGTACATTGTGTGGAGGAATTTAATGTGTAGCATGCTCAGCCTGTAGTTGGGGCAGAGTGTCTTGGTCAGCCAGCAGCATTACCACCATTGTTCTATGGTAAGAAAAGGAGTACACTCGGCTTCCCAGCTGAGATAAACTCTGGGAATATATATGGGTGATTTCTCCTGCATGATTGCCTATAATTGTGTGATTGGTTTGTGAGGGATGGAGTAGTTAGGAACAGTGGCGTAGCTAGAGCTTTTGCAGCCCGTGGCAATCCCTAAGTTTGCTGCCCAGTGACGGCTGGAGCAGGTAAGTGCGGGGAAGGGGGGTGCTGGCTGAGAATAAAAACCAAGCATTTGCAATGCAAAAAGTCTCACATTTGCAAGAGTTGGAGCTATTGGTGTTGTAAATGTAAATGTTTTGTACTTATGTTTTGGAGTGGAGTGGATGTGTGTGGTGTGTAGTGGAATTATGTGGTATGGTGTGCAGTGAAATTATGTGGAAAGTAATTATGTGGTGTCTAGTGCATAGGAATTGTATGTAGAAGGATTGTGTGTTATGGAGAGTAATTATGTGGTATGGTATTTTGTGTTGTGGAGTGTTATGTAGTGGAGTTTATTTTTGTGGTGTGATGTTGAATTATGTGGTGTGGACTGTGTGTATGTGATGTGTTATGTAATTGTGTTGTGGATTTGTATTATGTGTTTTCTTGTTGAATTATGTGGTGTGTAAGGGAAATGTGTAGAGTTGATTTGTGTGGCGTGGAACTGTGTGGCTCTGAGTGAAATTATGCTGATTTGGATTATGTGGCATGGTGTGGAGTGTATTTATGTGTATTGTTGCTATGTGGTATAGATTGGATTATGTAGGTTGTATTTATGTGGTAGTGGGAAGAGTGTTATTATGTGGAGTTGAATTAAATTGTTCTGAGTGGTATTATGTGTAGTGTAATTATGCTGGGTGGTTTTGAATTGTTTGCTGGTGAATTGTGTTTTATGGAATTGTGTCAATTCATAGAGGCACAAGGCGTGATCAGGAAAGATTTACCATGCCCACCATATAGGAAGAACAGTTAAATAAGCAATGTGGCTGATAAAGAATAACCCCATGAACTGTGCTTGATAAAGAATAACCCCACGAACAATGTATTCGTGTAATGCTTGACGACTCTAAAAATGGGCAACAGTAGTGCTGATGACAATATTTTGAGTCTACTAGTATAAACATAGGAGGCACATAGGAAGATAATGTGGGATCTGTTTATTTTGTAAATGCCTGAAGAATACAGCAGCTGATGGGTACAAAGTTCAGAACTCCAGTAACTATATTAGAAATGTGAAGGGCTCAGGTCGCATTAGACTCGGTGAGCTGAGAGAGTGAGAATCTCGAGTTCCTTTTATTGCATGCCAGCGCCTTGAAACCATGCAAAATGGGGGAAAGCGCAGCGCTCCTCTTTGTAGTCCCAGATGGCATCCCTAGAACAAAAGTGATGGAGGGTAGGGTGATGGGTGCAGCAGCAACACAATCACTCTACATATTGCAAACAAGGGTAAGATGGGCACAGCAGTCGCGGCCAGCAAGACTCGCGGGTGTGGTCGTGGAGGGTCGGAAGGGGAGGAGGGTCGCAAGGGGAGGGGGGTCGTGCAGGGGGAAGTTAATTTAATAACAATTAAAAAAATGAAACTTACCTTACCGCCGGCCGGGTCCCGCGTCGTCTCTGCTTCTGCTCCTGCTCTCCTGCCTCCGGCAGAAACAGGAAGCAGGGAGCCAGGCTCCCACCCCGAAGCCAATCACAACGCAAGCAGCATTGTGATTGGTCGGGACGCCGCCCAGCCAGAGGCTAATGGCCCGGCCATGTTCTCCATGTAGGCTGCATTGCAGCCTGCATGGAGAAGGGCAGAGTGCACACTCAGGAGTGGGCACACCACTCCTCCCCTGCCCAGACCTGCTCGCAGAGCAGCCCTGCCCACCTGCCCGCAACCAAACCCTTCTGCTTTCTCGCAGTGCGAGAAGCAGAAACATAAAATGGTAGTTATTACCATTTTATGTTTCTGCTTCTCGCACTGCGAGAAAGCAGTGGGGTGACGCTCCTCCGCCCTAGTGGAGGAGCCGCCCCTGGGGCACAGACAGTGAGCAGACACAGAGTAAGAAGCGAGGGGTGGCAGCGGGCAGGCCGGAAAAGGAGGGGCAGAGGATCAAAGCAGTGATACCAGGTACATTTTGCTTTTTAACTTTGCACAAGTCCAGTGGGTGGTCAGCTGTTTCTGTTTTTGGACCCTGCCCTGACAGGTTAAATAATTCTTCAGCCTGTTTGCACAAATGATCGCATCAATATCTCTTTGATAGCCATCCCTTGCTGCCTGGCACACCAGTGCACGCTACCATCGCTTTTTTATCTCACACCACCTCGATAGTTGGGAGAGAAGTTAAAATAGACAGTTTATTATTTTTATATTAAAAAATATAGAGCTTAAAGTGAAACTAACAAATGCTGCCTGTGCACTTTGATCATCTGTCACTTCTGGTGTCTTTAAAAAAGATTGACGTTTGGAATTCCTTGCCATGGATGCAGTGAAATTATCAACCACTATTAAGTGCTGCATTTGTACCGCTGATTACCGCATTGTGGGAAACGCTTACCTGAGATTTACAGCTCAAAATGACATCCGACCTCTAAGAATTTCAAAAATAAAACGTAATGATGGTCGCCAAATGCAAGTCTCCAAAGAAGGTATATACAGAAAATGTAAATTGCTGCCAAAGAAGAGGGCTGAAGAGCGTCCCGTTCACACGAATATTTCCTGCATGAAGTAGTGAGAAAGCCCCCTCCAACCACCCTTAATCCCCCAGGCGTGTACATTTACAGACCACTGTTATTCTGTAGCATGCAGGGAGAGGCAGACACTCAGGTACCAGAAAACATAACATCAAAAACTGGTCAGGCGCATGAACTCATGGAGCAGTGGTGCATTGTTTGGATTTCACACGCAATCATACTTTACTTTGCAAATGTTCCTTCTGTAAAGACTTTACCTTTTACATTTACGTGCGCAGGTCACTGAATGAAATTGATGGGATTTGTAAAGTAAAAACCGACACCATGCTAATACATTAAGCGCGGTGCTCAGGGATGAGGAGTTGTGAGCCACAGGCGCCATTGTTGATTGTGTGCACCCGTGATGTTGAAGTAAAAGCAGGCGCCGTGCTGAAACACTAAGGGGCATATCAACAACAAAAGGCGATAATAATCGCTGAACGCGTTTATCGCATTTGTCATTATCGCCGTCTATCGCGGGTTCACATCGCCGTGTTAGCGGCGTATTTACAACGCTTGCTAACAGGCGATGTGAAATCCGGCGAGTGACTGTGGTAGCAAGAGGAAGGTTATTATCAATTAGTTTGGTGATTAAGGATTATTAATATCACCATCAACTATTTGACTAATGGTCCATTGACCTTAGGAGGAGAGTTGATCTGTGAAAATTAGTTCTAGAAAATAATTGCCCAAGTTAGATAAATGTCCAAGTCCTGATTCCTGACTCCAATGCTCAGAACCTGAAGACTGGCAAAGCAGTACTGGAAGGTGATGCAAGAAGGCGATTGCTGGAGTGGTGTGAGTATCAATAGGGTTGTGAAATGTTGTTAATGTGCTAGGATGTATTTTCGAAGTGTTGAAAATAGTAAGGGTTTTGACTGTTGGTGAAATTTTGCTCATTTTGAATTGATGGTTTTATTGAATATATTGGTAATTTCATAGGACAGGATTTATTGGTTATTGATTACATGTTTTAACTCTTCATGTTAAGTAAGTTAGTGTCTTGTTCTATGTTGTCTGGAAAAACAGGTATGTACACCTGTGGAAATCACGGGAAGGAATAGCGGGTGGTAACTGGAAGCCACACTGCAGGAGGTTACTTGTCTGTTGGAAGTAATACTGAGAAGCTACGTCGGGCTGGCAGTGTTACAACAGGGACCATATATCGTATAAAAGTGAGTGTGAATGGTAGCATAAGGATTTTACCTGCGAAGTCACTGGCTCTACTTCCCAAAAGGGGTATCCAAGTAACAGGTCTTATCTGGAGCTTGAGAGAAGGGCAGGGTAATGGAATTTGTTACACTTGTCGACACGAAAGAAAACTCTTGAAAAGGTGAAAACTATCCTTTATTTAGTGGAACAGACAGAGTAGCGAATGTTTTTATGTTGTTATTAACAGAATTTTGATTAATAAAACTCAGAAAAATATTGCCGTAAGATTTTGTAAAGGAGGAGTCAGTAGTAGGAGTTAAACTGACTGAAATTGAAACTGACAGCATTGGAGAAAAGAAATTGCATTGACCTATTGCAGAAATGGAATTGTTTAAAGGTTTAAAGAAGCTGTTAGGAGGTAAAGTGAAAAATTTGTTTTTAATTGGTGATGCTCCTGAAGGAACACCCGTGCATTTTATGTCTACCAATTTGGGACAAAATTAATGTATGTGGGTTCACCAATGGTGCAAGATTACTGAAAAAGAAGGTCCTTTGAGGTTTCCAAAAGATGGTACTTTTGAATTGCAAATTATTGACAAATTAAGGGAAGTGTTATGTGAAATAAAGACACCATCTAGAGCTGCACAATTTGAGGCCTTAAGCATGTGGGAAGAGACAGCAAGAGACAAAGCAAGTGAGGATAAAAAGGTAAACCACCAGATACAGGAGAAGGGAATTAATGATGATAAAAAGCTTCAAATAAATAATGATTCAGGGGATGAAATAATGGATGCATTGTTAACTGAGTGTCCGCCACTTTATGTGGTTCCCATTAAAAATACTGAAAATAGTGTACCAGTAAGTACTACAGTGGCTACTGTTTCTGTTAAACAGAGAGAAACACAGATTGAGAGAACAGTGCAGACATTTCAGATTGACCCACTACCTGTTGATTCAGCACTGACAGTGATACCTCCAGGTGTTACTGCTTTAAATGTGACTGATTTCAGTCCAGATATCACAAACTACAGATGCACAGGCAATGCTTAGAAAAATTGTGACTGTCCCAATTAATATGGCCCCTACTCAAAAGGTTCAAAGAGCTGCAGAAGGAGTGATTATGGCAGGGTTTATTTCAGAAACTCAGAATTCACAGATTATTGAACAGAAATTACCCCAGACAGTCCAAGCACTGAAAGGTGGGGGAGAAATAGTCTTTATAACACCAATAGCCCAGGAAAAAATGAATATATTTGAAGATGGGATTTTTCAAACCTGCTGTGAGGAAGCAGCAGTGCTTAAAAAGATAGAGAGCATGGGGGACCAAATTAACCCAGACCATGGAAAAGAGAAACAGCTTTGGGGCTGATTCCGATTCGGGCCGGAAATCTCTCCGACCGAGCCGGACCCGGAGAGATTTCCGACCGAATCGGACCCTAGCAGTCCGACCGAACGAGTACGATGCGCACGTATGCCATCGGACTCGAGTCGGTCGGACTCCCATTGAAGTCAATGGGAGCCGGTCGTACAACGCGTACGCGGGCTCCCATTGACTCAATGGGTGCGAGGCGGACAAGGGCGCCCCCTACAGCGTGTACGCGGCGAAGCGACTCGCGCCGTACACGCACAGGTAGGGGGGACCCATGGGTCCCCCCTGTGTGCGACTTGCGTGGCTACGCGTACAGGGGGGTCCGACACAGACCCCCAAAGTATGGCTCCGACTGCTCTTTCGAGCCGGACGGCGCATGTCGGTCGGACTGCTCGCGGCGCGCATCGTACTTACCCAGCCGGGGAACGTCTCCATTGCGCGGTGCGAGTCGAGTCCGAGCGAGTCGGTCGGTGCGGTTAGACCCGGGAACGAGTCGGTCGGAGCGGTCGGGACGCCCGGACGAGTCGGTCGGCGATTTCGCATCGTACTCGCTCGCCCGGACGCGCATTCGAATCGGTCGGGCAATAGGGCTCCGAATCGGATCCGGTTAAGCCGAATCCGATTCGGAGCCCTACCGGCCGAGATCGGAATCGGCCCCTTAGTGTTTTCAATTCAACATTTGAACATGAAGAAATTAACAGTCCCTGCTGTTCAAATCATGAAAATGTGAACCAGTGTCAGGAAAAAGAATTAATTTCCCTGAGTAAGGAAACAAATACATGTGCAGTAACTACACATGGTAGACTGACCGATTTGGCTCAAAAATATGAAATTAATGTTTCAGGAAGTTTTCCATTTCAGAAAAGCTTCAGGGTACATATGAATGATGAGGCAAATGAGACAATGTGTTCTTCAGGAATGCAATTGCACATTGCAGAAATGAAATATATTTTTAAATGCAATGGGTTTGAGAAATTAGGAGACAAATGGGCAAGAAAACATGAGAAGAAAAAGAAACCACCAGACCTAGCAAGGAAACTGGATAAGAAAAAGAAACCACCAGATCTAGTTGAGGAAAATAATAAGCAGAATGAGGGAGAAGCTTTTGCTTACTCATTGAGAGAAAATGTGGGAGAAGTGCATGTTCGTATGCCACGGAACAAAAGTGAACTTGCAGCATTTCTGAACACATTCCCACAATTGAGAGACAAACTTATGCTGTGGTACCCACAAGTTGATGGATTTGTTGAAATTTTAAAAGAGTTGTGCATTAATTTGGAAATGTTCTTTGACATTGCCATGCAAACTGAATTGTGGTTTGAATCTAAAGTTGTTGTGCAAAGGCCAGGTGAGGAGACAATGAAAAGGGTTTGCATGAATGCACCATCATTTTCTGTTGTTATTGAGAAAAACGGAGCAGTGATTACTTTCCTGAAGGGCAGAGTGCCAGCAAAGGATGTTGATTGGGTACAGATTAAAAGAACACAGGATGGAAGTAAAGGTGTTTTGGTCTGTGCACATTCAGGTATGGATGTTGTACTGCTGGAAAGGGTGTCCTTTTGCCATCTTTATAACAGATTTGAGCATTGGAAGAAGAAATGTAAATTTAAACATGATGTACAAACACAGAGAGAAATGCAGGTGCAAGATGTGTCAGCCAAACAAATGCAAATGTCAGTTCAAAACAGGTACCAATGGCAGGAGTTTTTCAAGCCCAAATGGTCCCACAAAATATGGAAAATGCTAAAATTAATTTAGATAAGTTGTCCAGAGCAAATGTGAATTATTTTCAGAAACAAAATCAGAACTCAGTTCAACAGGTTGCTATATTTGAAAATGAGAGTTTTAACCCTAACAATTCTGAATTTACCAAGTCCATTGTGAAAGCAGTGGAAGATCCAGACTTAGGGGCCGATTCCGATCTCGGCCGGAAGCGCACCGAATACGATTCGTCAGGAAAAAATACGAGCCGAACGCAGTTTACCAGACCGATTCGTACAGTCGTCCGAGCGAGCAAGTACGATGCGATTGAACGCGAAATCGCCGACCGACTCGTTTCCGGGTCCGAACCGCTCCGTCCGACTCGTTCGCACTCGATTCGTACCGCGCAATGGAGACGTTTTACGACCGAGCCAGTACGATGCACGATCCGGAGAGCCGGATCGAGTCGGAGCCTCCGACACGAAAAAGCTCTCGGAAGCGGACTTCGGGGGTCCGTGCCGGACCCCCCTTCACCCGTAGCCATACGAGTCGGACACAGGGGGGACCCATGGGTCCCCCCTATACATGCATGTACAGTGCGGATGGCACCAACGCGTACCCACTACAGGGAGCCCCCTTGTGCGCAACATACCCATTGAGTCAATGGGAGCCCATGTACACGTCGTACGACCGGCTCCCATTGACTTCAATGGGAGTCCGACCGAACCGAGTCCGGCAGCATACGGCTGCATCGTACTCGCTCGGTCGGACTGCAGGGGTCCGGCTCGTTCGGAAAACAATCCGGATCCGGATCGGTCGGAGAGCTTTCCGACCCAGATCGGAATCGGCCCCTTAGTTGTAGGACTTTTAAAAGGAGAAATTACAAACCCAGTTTTAGAAGAATTTGCACCAAAAATAGGCCCATTTGAGGAAAATTACCAATTTGTTGTTTGTGATACAGGCTTGGCAGGAAAACAATTATTTTACAAATTAAACAGCACAGATTACTGTACACCAGATAATGTTAATTTTCAGATTCCTGATGAGGATGTACATTTTAAAATGGCCCAACAAGAGACAGCTGTAGCATTGTTTTCAGAAAAGACAGTTGAAAAATACCTTCTGATTTGAAAGAAATAATAAACACAGAAATAAGAGAGTTCACAGAGAAGGATGTCAGATTAATAAAATGTGCAGACCATGTCTTATTCAAATTAGAACCAGATGACATGTATTCAAGAACACCATCAGTTGCAGAAATTTTACCCATAATTGGAGATAAAGTGAGTAAAGTATTTTTGATGGAATTGATTGAAAGTTTATGTAACTTTCTGATCACAGGTTCACAGAAACTAAATGAAAAGAACTGATCAGTGCAGGAGATTAATAGCATAACTTTTCCATGTTGTCCTATGGTACCGAATCCAGCCAATATATTTTTTCACATTCCATGTGCTGAAGAATGGCTTACTGTTATTGATTTTTGTCAAGTTCATGTCACAGTGCCATTGCATGGGAATAGTCAGGAGTACTGTCAAAAAGAAAATGAATGTCTGGGACACATAATTGGAAAGGGAGCTAGAAAGGTGTCACCAGAGAGAGTGGAAATAATTCACCAGATGAATCCACCTCAAATTCAGAAAGAAGTCAAGATGTTTTTGGGAATGCTTAGCTGCTGTAGAGAGTGGTTACCAAACCTTTCCCTAGTGGCTAAGACTTTACTGAGGCTGACAGACAAGGATGTGTCTGATCCGCTTCAATTGGACAACAATTGCACCAAAGCATTCCTAGAGTTGAAAGAGAAAAAGTGTCGCGCCCCAGCACTAGGAATGAAAGTTTATTTAAAAGAAAATACACCAATTTGCAGTGAGAGGGAGGGCTGCGCTCTCTCAGTGCCTGTTCAAAAACATGAATGTGTTCAAGGGTCTGTGATGTATTTCCCAATGACCGTTGACCCCAACGTCACAGAAATGCCCAGCTGCCTTAATTTAGTAGCTGTGGTAGATGTCAGTCATAAAAAGAGTGAGTTTATAATAATGGAATTTCCAATTATTGAAATGGTTGCTTCCTTTGTGGAGTTGTTTTGGGAAAATACTGTGACCAAGAAATGTCTAAATTCAAATGTATTTAGCTTACTGCCAGCAAATGAAATTGTTTGTGATCAAACTGAACCTAAATGTTTAAATGTCATGAATTTTTGCCTGAAACCAATATCAGGCTTTAAGGATGAACGTCTGATTCAGCCCAACAATGTCCATTTTGTAGATGGCCCATATTTGAAAGGTAACAATGACACATTAAGAGCAGCACATGCTGTGCTCCTTATACATTCAACTGCGAGATTCCACATTACCGTGCGAAAACCAGCGACATTCAATCCACCTCCCATTGAACAGATAGACAAGTCTGAAATTTATCAGACGTTAGATACCGGCGATAACCGCGGTTTGCGCAGCTTTTAATAACGCTATGGGTGTCAGGGCACAGCTTGTAAATACCGCGATGTGCGGTTACCGACTTTTTCCCTGTTGTTTTCTTTGGGAACGCCGTCTTTACATCTCATTAGAGATGCGAGGCTAGGCGTGTGGAGAACGGCTGCTAACATGCGCTAATGCATGTTAGCACCGCATTGTTGAGAGGGTGATGACATTTTCGCCGCTTTTCTGGCTTTTAAAGCCAGAAAAGCGGCGATATGGCCCTTGTTAATATGCCCCTAAGTTCGGTGCCCGGTAGTGAACGCAAGGTCGCCGCCACAGCAACGCCCCACTACTCAGGCCTCCTCTTTATTTATTGTGTGGGCAACAAGAAAACGCAAAAACACATGAACACAGTTGAGGGAGCGGAAAAAGAGAAATACTCACGTAGCCCACCGCCGTCCTCAGTAACACTTTCACTTTGACAAAGAAACAGCAATGGCGTCTCTCCCCGTGCCAGGAGCCAGCCAACCATCATCCATTTTGACGTCACCTGAACGTTACACGGACTACACCCACAACATTAAAGCCATTGCCAATAGACTAAACTAACAAAGTAGCGGCCATAAGCGTGCGCTGCGCTGTTTAGAAAGTCATTAATATCAATGAACTTAGTTCCTTGTGATTTATCAACTTTGTATATGTCAGTCTAACAAGGAAGAGGTTTGGTCGTTTTTAAAACAAGCATTTGCAATGCAAACGATCTTGGCTTTGGGACGTTATATGTATTGAGCTATGCAGTTATGCACTGCCTGCCCCCAATTGTGCTTTTGAAAGTTAAGTATATGATAAAAAGGAAACGTCAGACCGACAAAAGCGTCCATTAACCCCATTAGACAAAGCTCTTAAGGACAAGTAATATCTTAATGCTGATTAAATATAAGAGAGATAAATTGAGAGGGCTGACCAGAAAGTGACTCCCTAGATAAGCAGAGGACAGACAGGTCCGTCCTCGAGTTTCATTTAGAGTTTAAAAAAAAAGCTTGTAACTTAAACAGGCGCACTCTGGTAATTACAGAGCCTGGCAATTTGGGGACTGGCTGCAGGCTGCCGAGGAGAAAGGCAAGCTGGCAGCTCGAGGGAGCCAGCCAGCGACTGGTAATGAGGCGCAGGAAACAGGGCTCCATTATCTTACGTTACATACAGGTGCATCAAATTCCATGCATTGAAAAACTATTAAGACGAAACGGTGTGCGGCAACGTTTTGATAGCATCACATAAAACCCATTGGAACACGCACTATACTATTTAAAGGCAGGGACTGATTGATGCTTCATGCTGAGAGGCGACTGTCCACGTTATTAAATTAGAAACGTGATTGAACATACTCTGGTAATTACAGAGCCTGGCAATTTGGGGACTGGCTGCAGGCTGCCTAGGGGAAAGGCAAGCTGGCAGCTCAAGGGAGCCAGCCAGCGACTGGTAATGAGGCGCAGGAAACAGGGCTCCATTATCTTACGTTACACCCCGTGTAAGACCCCGTGACCTCCAGTCCAACAGCACACACACTGACCCGTTGTGCCCACCATATGGGCTGAATCGCCCTCCTAACCGCCAGTGCCCGCTAGCAGCTCCCTAACCACACCCATCCCATTCACACCCTTCTCTGGTGCACACACGGTGTTTGTGCACGGTTTACGATGTGTCCCGGGGTGGCACCCTGCACCCACGTGTGCAACAGCGGGGACGCCGGGTCACATAGAAAAGGTCACTGAAGCGGTCTATTTTGATACAGTGGAGTTTAGGGTAGGGAAGTAAGTTCGGTCTTTCAAGAGGGTAGGTTATTCCACCCTCGCCCAGCTCCCCCAGACTGCCATTTTGACAGCTGCCACTACCCAGCCATGCCGCTCCCTTACCTTGTCCAGCACCTCCCGGCACACGGCGCTGTACCTCTGCTCGCAGAGCACCTGCTTCTTGGTGGAGCATCGGAAGCAGACGGCGTGATTGCAGTGGCCCAGCGCCAGCACCTCCATCTCCTGGCAGCACAGTACGCAGCTCCGCTCGGGAGCCAGGTCCGGAGGGGTGGATGGGGATAGAGGCCCGCCAGCCGGGGACAGTGAGGTGGGAGCCGGGGAAACTTCCGGGATCCGGGGTGAGACTCAGGGCCCATGCGCGCTCTGCGGGGCGGTCCGGGGCCCGCCGACATCTTGGCCCTTGATGCCGTTTTGCTTGTTTAGCCCGTCCGACGTGGAGCCGTGGCCGCTGGTGCTGCAGGCTGGCAGGGCTGGCCACGGCCGAGGGAGAGCTGGGATGGAGCGGCTGTGGCTGAGGGGCGGGTGCAGGCGCTGCGGGCAACGCCACTGTTTTGTCCGCATGCATACGATGTAAGGCATTGCGCGCATGCGAGACAAAAGAGTGCGAATCCATCGACCAATTACACGATAAACAAGCATTGAAAATGCAATAGGACTCGTATTTACGCGAGACCTATTGCATTTTCAACAGGAGTGCGTGCGTGAAAGAAGGCATGGACGGGAGGGGGTGGTGTGGGTGGTGATGGTCCAAGAAGTTACGGACTATGGGAGGGAACGGGGAGAGGCAGGGCAACAAAACTGTTTTGGAAGTAAAGGGGCCGATAGCCTCGGAAGGAGGAAAATGACGACATGGCCGTCAAGAGGCGGGATTAAGTTCCCAAAAACCAATCAAAATGCAGCATTTAGAATTGCGGCCAATCAAAATGATAGGCGGAAAGTGGGCGGAGCTTCCCCCACTATACTGTATACAGCATCTCTCGACGAGACAGCGCATGCGCTGCCTAGCCGAGACCTAAAAACAGTTTCTACAAATGGAAAGCGCAGTGGACGTAAAGCATATGTGGCACTGAGGCAGGGAAACACAAGAAAAAGAAAAGTAGTGCCCAAGGGAAGACATAAACATGTACAGGGTAACAATATAGTAGTTGGTCGGTGCTGCATGGAGAAAACCAGAAACGAGAAGGAGGGACCAAGACAGACGATTGCCCATTGGCAAGCAAGCATTTGTAAAGGATGCTAACCAAGACAAATAAAAAGCAATCGGCAAGCAATGTGTGGAATTCAACTCCTAAAGCATTCACAAGAGGTCGCTAAGCGACAGAGCAAGCGCTGTACGCTCGACCTAAAAAAAGAGAAAACTTACTTTGCGCTCGCTGGCGCCCCTAGAAAAAGAGTGCCAACTGCCCTCCCTCCCCCCTCGCTACGCCAATGGTTAGAAACCTGTCTAGTGCATGAAATGTGAGGAGGAGGTTGTGGGGAATGTATCATGTAAAGTGCGGAGGGTTGCTCGGAATCTAAAGTATGTGAAGATATCAAGCTGGGCATACTACAGAAGGGCAAGAATACGTTGTACTGAAAGGAATTGATCCTCCGGGCACATATGCATAGTCTGTCCCACGCCCAGGTTGTGCAGGTTGCAGTATCAATTTCAGCGCAAGGTTGTCGGACATGCAAATAGATGGCGTATGCAGCAGGCTGGGGCCGTGTTATCTGACTCAATAGCTAAGTGTGGCTGGAATGCATTTGGGTATATCCAAGAGTGTGCAAATTGTACTTGTGCAATTAGTAAAAGAGTTCCATATCTGTGACTCACAAGGCACCCTGCTTAAAGAGGAGAGTCAGTGTATCCCAGGCGATTCTCTGTTGCCTACCAGCACAAGCCAGAGTGATAAGGTGTGTGTGGAATCGCCTAAAAACATGTATTGGGAGGGGCATGGGTATATTAATGAATAGATATAGGAATTTGGATCTTGGCGAGAGCAATTCTCCCTGCCATGGAGAGCGGCAGGCAGGTCCAGACCGGCACACGACCCTCGAGCTGTCATCAATGGCACACTAATTAGCTCTTCAGAGTTTTTCAATATCTCTACTGATCCAAATACCCAAGTAGCAGACCGTCTTTTCCACCCACAGTAGTGGGTAGTTAGTGGGGAGGCGGTCAGTCACAGTGGTAAGGGGGAAATGCACTGATTTGGATCAATTTACATTGTAAACCAAATCTTATGACTGTGGATCCATTATGTTATGTTAGTTTGAGGATTTTTCAAACATAAGGTGACGTCATCCAGATACATTGAAACTAGGATACTTCTAGCATTAAAGGCAAGTCCCCTTCGTGAGTGGTGTTGCCGGAATTGGACCACCAAGCGGTCCATTGTGATGGCAAAAAGGATGAGTGATAGGGGACACCCTGTCTGGTTCCACTTGACACGGGAAAGGGGGCCATAATTTCTCCATTTATGCGCAGTCTAGCACACGGCAATGTACATAGGAACCTGATCAGGCTAATAAAGTGGGGGCTAAGGCCCAGGTGTTGCAGCAATTGAAATAGGAATGCTCACTCCAAGGAGTCAAACGTCTTAGTGGCGTTGAGAAGGATTGCTGCCTTAAGCTATGGTTGATGGAGTGCATGAGCAGAAACATTGTGCACAAGTTGTGGAACCTGTTGTGCCAGGTACAAATCCAGATTGATCTGGGCAAACAATGTCTAGCAGCAACGGTGCCAGTCGAGTCGCAATCTATTTAGTTAGGATTTTATTATCCACATTAATTATTGACAAAGGACGGTAGGAATCACACTGATTGGGCAGTTTCCCAGGTTTCAAGATGGCAACAATCACTGCTTTGTGCAGTGTAGGTTGCAGGCTTCCTGCATGAAGAGCTTCTTCATAGACAGCTAGTACGTAGGGGGCAAGGATCTGTGCCTACTCTTTATAGAAGGACTTGGCCATCCAACCCCGGTGCCTTGTTGCACCGCAAGCTCTGTATCACTTAAATAATGTCCTTGACTGAAAATAGACATCAAGATATTGCTGATGGGAGTTCTTGAGCCGGAGGAGTTGGATAGAGTCAAGTTACTCGCCTAATTGTTCGGGGTCATGTCATAAGCCATTGTTGAGCTGTAAAGGTATGCATAGAAGGTTGTCATAGTACGTTTGATGTCCTCTGGGTCAGTATGTGGGATTTGCTAGTCATCCACTAATTCTGTGATATAAACGCTATCCCAGGGTCAGTGAAGTAGGCTAGCAAGTGTTTGGCCAGTCCTGTCTCTCTCACCATAGCGCCAAGCCATTGCTTCTTTGCTGAGGTAGTGTGTCTCTCGAACTCCCTCCTCATCGTACTCACTGAGTTTTTGTCTGATTGGGGCAAGCGTGCCTGCATCTCCTGAGATGAAAAAAACCTAGTTCAAGAGTATAGATGTCTGATTGGAGTCAAGCAAGTTGCGGTCCTATCGCCTTTAGTACCCCAGCTTGCTTGGTGATGCATGTACCTCATAACAACCTTAACTGCCTCCTTTAGAATGGAGGCTGAGGTCATGGATTAGGCGTTATGAGCGAAGCGATGCTTGATTGAATTTTATCGTGGAATATCAGGTCGCGGAGGACATTTTCAGGAAGCCTCCAGGAGTGTGCTTGGTCACATGTGGTGGGGAGAGCAAGCTCTAAGAGGACAGGAGCATGATCAGAAAGCGTTCTAGGGAAGTGCTAAGTCGCTGCGGTCCAGAGGACTATGTCCATCATAACCAGCCATTAGTCATTCCTGGACAAGGTATTATGTGTAGTACCTATGGAATTGCCCTCCCTATCTTGGGGATTTTTAAGTCTCCTTATATCCTCGAGCCCATGGCCTCTCATGGTGAGGTGTATTTGAGGTGCCGTCCCATGCTGGATTGATTAAGGTGGTGGTCTAGCACAACATTAAAGTCACCGCCCCATATGACAGTTGCGGGCCCTACACTGCGGATCTGGTACCATATTTCAATAAAAAGATCGGTGCAGTCAACATTAGGTCCTTCTACAGAGGCCAGGGTGAGTGGTCGGCCCTGGAGTGCGCCATGAAGGATGACCTATCCGCTCTGTTTGTTGCATATGGCTATGCGGGTATTCCACTGGAGGCCTTTACGAATAAGAATAGACACATCGCATGCATGGTTAGAGTATACCGCTGCATGTATTTTGGCAAGCCAACCAGTCTGGAGTGGAGGGTGTGTAGCGATAGTTATATAGAGTTCCTACTGGCAGCAAATATCGATGCAGTGTCACGTAGATAAACAAATACAAGGTGGGCCTTACGTTGGGCACTTAGTCTGTGGATGTTCCAGGTGAGAAATCTAAGGGTAGCCATTGCAGTGCGAAATATTTTGGAGTTAAGCTGTAGAGTTCATAGTCGCTGAGCGGGGAAATTGGGGGGGCTGTGGATGAGTTGTAAGGTGTGTGTGTGCTCTGCAATAACAACAATAAAGTCTCCCTTGCCGCCACCCACTTGAACCAACAGATTGAAACATCCATACCCGCACCCCTCCCTTCCCAATGTGTAAACAATCAATAGGGATAGAGGGATACGTCCCCTGGGTCGTCAGTAGGCCTGACAAACAGCCCAGCTGTAACAGGCTGGGTGGCCAAGTGTAAGAGTAAGTAACATCAGAGGGCAACATGACCAGTAGTTGCTCTGTGTTAGAAATGGGGGTCTCTAGTTGGCAGAGGTGGGTACCTTTGTCCAAATAGGGAACCTTGCTTATAGTCAGGGTAAGGGGAACACACTTCTAAAATAACCCCTGCTCACCCCCTTGGTAGCTTGGCACGAGCAGACAGGCTTCTCTCAGACGCAGTGTGTAAAGCATTTGTGAACACATACAGTAACACAGTGAAAACACTACAAATGGACACCACACCAGTTTAGAAAAATAAGTAATCTTTATCTAAACCAAAACAAGATCAAACGACAAAAATCCACAATACAGTATCAAAAATATCCTTAAAGATAGGTTATTCACTCAAATCAAGTTTCTAGCAACAAATAACTCCACTTGGAGTCATTACCACGTCGTGACAGATGAAAATCCCAAAGAACGGCGCCGACCGCAAGGTGCGCAGCGTCGGGCCCAGAATCAAGCAGACCCACAAAGAACAGTACCTTGGAATTGATAAAAGCAACGGCGGTGCACGGCGTCGGGTAGGTGATGCTTCGTTGGCGCCTGCGGCATCGGTTCCTTACGACCCCAGGGGAGGTGATGCGTCTGTTCCTTACTGCAGCGCAGGGGAGGTGAGACGTCAGTTCCTTACTGTGTCTGGGAGGTGACGTCATGGATGGCTTCGAGGCGTCGGTTCCTTACGACGGTGCGATGTCGATGGATTCGGTAGTCACCCACGTCGAGGATCGGCTCCGCGATGAAGAAGCACTGGTGTCGGTGAAGTCGGGGCTGCGGAGTCGATGTGGCACGGCATTGGGAGGCTTCGTGCCTACGGTGCAAGTTGGGGCGGTGAGTCGTGCTCTTCACGAGCGGTGCCCACAGCTTCGGTGCAGGTTACGGCATCGCTCGCCGGCGTCCGTGTTGCAATTTCCTTCTGTAGCAGCTGAAACAGCAGTTCCAGGTGCAAGGAGACAGAAGGGGTCAAGTCTTTGTGTCCCTGAGACTTCAGAACAGGAGGCAAGCTCAGTTTCAAGCTCTTGGAGATCTTTTCTTCAAGCAGGTGACAAAGCAAACAGCAAAGTCCTTTTTCTCCTTTCCTTGGCAGCAAGCAGCCACTGCAGGCCAACCCCAGACAGCAAACAGCACAGGGGCAGTATTCCTCCTCAGCTTATCCGGCTCTTCTCCTTGGCAAAGGTTCCTCTTGATTTCCCAGAAGTGATCTAAAAGTCTTGGATCTGGGCCCCTCTTTTTATACCCAAAAATCCTTTGTTCTCTGAAGGCAGAGAATGTCTGTACCCAGCCAAAACCAGTTCTGTCCTCACTGGTGCAGCTTCCTGGCAGGAGGTGGAGACAGCATTGTTGAAGGCAGACCAGGCCCATGCAGGTGAAAGGAAATTTCCTCCCCCTACTCTAAATGCAGCCCAGGTCTATTCAGCCCAGCCCTGACTCATGAGACTTCTGGAGCCACTGCCCCTCTCCAGCCCCTGTCATCCAAAAGCCAGACATGCAATACACAAACCTAGCAGAGGCACACTGGATGGTTAGGCAAGAAAATACCTACTTTCTAAAAGTGGTATTTTCAAACACAGAATGTAAAAATCACCCTCACTAAAAGATACACTTTAACATTCTGAGTTCAGGCATAATAAACTTTATTTTTCTACCTTGTTCCCATGGTCAGTTATGTTTATAAGATGTTATAAACAAACTCCCCATTCTGTCCTATGGGAACAGATAGCCTTGCAAAAATGAAAAACGAAATTGGCACTATTTCACTATCAGGACATGCCACACACATCAGGGCATGTCCTACCTTTCACATACAATGCACCCTGCCCACAGGGATACCTTGGGCCTACCTTAGGGGTGACTGATATGTAGAAAAGGGAAGGTTTAGGGACTGGCAAGTGTGTGCACTTGCAAAGTTGACATAGCAGTCCCAGACTGCCCACAGGCTCTGAAATGGCAGGCCTGAGTCACATTGCACAGGCTGCTTTGGTGGGTGGCACAACCAGTGCTGAAAGCCCACCAGCAGCATTTGATTTACAGGCCCTGGGCACACACAGTGCACTATACTAGGGTCTGACAAGTAAATCAAATAGCCAATCATGGAAACACTAATCCATAACAAAATTTACAAAAGGGAGCACTTGTACTTTGGCACTGAACAGCAGTGGCTAAGTGCCCAAAGCATCTAGACCAGGAAAAAAAATGGAGTCCAACACACAGCAAAACACAGGAGGTAAAGGCAAAAAATGGAAGGGAGACCCACGCCAGTGGTGCCAGGTCTAACACGTGTCCCCTCCAGCTGAAATGTGGGGAGAACTACCCACCCTCTTGGGAGTTCTCTTCACTAAGGCGGAAAAATCTGGACAGACCATCAGCATTGGCGTGTTCTGTACCAGGGCGGTGTTCCACCGTAAAGTCCATCCCCTGTTGGGAAATGGACCACCTTAACAGCTTTGGATTCTCACCCCTCATTTGCATCAACCATCAGAGGGGCCTGTGGTCTGTCTGAACCTGGAAGTGAGTCCCAAACAAGTATGGTCTCAGCTTCTTCAGCGCCCAGACCACAGCAAATGCCTCACGCTCAATCGCCCTCCACCTCTGTTCCCGTGGAAGTAACCTCCTACTAATGAAGGCTACAGGTTGGTCTAGGCCCTCTTCATTCAGCTGTGAGAGCACAGCCCCCACACCGTGCTCTGAAGCATCTGTCTGCACAATGAATTCTTCTTAGAAGTTGGGTGCCTTAAGCACGGGTGCTGTGCACATGGCACATTTCAGGCCATCAAAAGCCTTCTGGCAGGCGTCAGTCCAATTCACTTTCTTGGGCTGCTTCCTGGAAGTCAGCTCTGTCAAGGGGGCAACAATGGTGCCATACCCCTTGACAAATCTCCTGTAAAACCCTGTGAGTCCTAAAAAGGCTCTCACCTCTGTCTGAGTCTTGGGGGGGTTCCCAAGCCAGAATGGTATCAATCTTGGGTTGTAGGGGCGCCACCTGGCCGCTCCCTACCTGGTGTCCCAAGTACACCACAGAACCCTGCCCGATCTGGCACTTGCTTGCCTTGATCGTGAGGCCTGCCCTCCGCAGCGCCTGCAACACTTCCCAGAGGTGGTGCAGATGTTCCTCCCAAGTGGCACTGAACACTGCAATGTCGTCCAGGTAGGCAGCACTAAAATCCTCCAGCCCAACCAACACCTGGTTGACCAACCTCTGAAAGGTGGCAGGGGCATTCTTCATCCCAAAGGTCATCACCCGGAATTGGTAGTGCCCATCTGGTGTGGAGAACGCTGACCTCTCCCTTGCCCCATCAGTTAAGGCGATCTGCCAGTACCCAGACGTTAAGTCAAGCGTACTGAGGTACAGAGCAGCCCCCAACCGATCGATGAGCTCATCAGCTCTGGGGATGGGGTGCGCGTCAATCCTGGTGACTGAATTGAGCCCTCGGTAATCCACACAGAACCGGAGTTCTGGCGTGGCACTGGGTGCAGCAGCCTTCAGGACCAAGACCACTGGGCTGGCCCAAGGCTGTGTGAGGGCTCAATCACCCCTAGCGCTAACATCTTGGAGACCTCCTCCTTGATGCAAGCTCTGACCCTGTCAGTCACTCTGTAAATCTTATGCTTTATGGGAGGACTGTCCCCAGTATCCACATCATGGACACACCACTGAGTGACACCGGGGGTCAGGGAGAACAGATCAGAAAACTGTTCCAACAGTTGGCGACAGTCACTCTACTGTTCAGGAGTCAGGGCGGGGGAGAGTGATACATCATCCACTGACCCATCGTGCTCCTTTGCAGACAGGAGGTCAGGAAGAGGCTAAGTCTTCTCCTCCTCCTTGCTAGGAGCATGCCCACTTCGGACCTCTCCAAGTGGGGCTACAGGCGGTTCACATGCAGGACCCGCAAAGTGTTCCTAGGAGACTGCAAGTCCACCAAGTAGGTGACGTTACTCTTGCGCTCCACCACCTCAAATGGTCCGGTCCACTTATCCTGGAGCGCACAAGGCTCCACTGGGGCCATGACCCAAACTTTTTGTCCAGACTGAAACTCTATCAGAGTGGCATTCTGATCATACCAACATTTCATTTCCTCCTGGCTGGCTTCCAGATTTGCCTGAGCAAGTTTTCTGAAGCGCTTAGTCTGGTTTCTGAAGGCCAGCATGTAGCTATATACATGCTGGGGAGGTTTTCTGGGAGCTTTGTTCCAGCCTTCTTTCACCAGACTTAGAGGTCCTCTTACAGGATGCCCATACAGGAGCTCAAAGGGACTGAACCCTAAGGACTTCTGCGATACCTCTCTGTAAGCAAACAGCAGGCATGGTAAGAGGACGCCCCACTTACGCCTCATGGGTTCACCAAGACCCATAATCATGCCCTTTAGGGTCCGGTTGAAACTCTCAACCAGCCCATTACCTTGGGGGTGGTAAGGAGTGGTGAACTTATAGGTTACACGGCACTCCTGCCACAGGGACTTCATATACTTAGATATGAAGTTGGTACCCCGGTCGGACACCACCTCTCCGGGGAACCCCACACGGGAGAAAATCCCCATCAACGCATGACCCACCACGGGGGCCGTCACAGTCTGGAGAGGGATGGCTTCCGGGTAGCGGGTGGCATGGTCCACCAAGACCAGGATGAACCTGTTGCCCATGGCTGTCTTGGGATCCAGAGGCCCCACAATGTCAATAACTACCCTCTCAAAGTGGGTGCTGACCACAGGGAAAGGTTAGAGAGGAGCCTTGCACTTCCTCCCACGCTTGCCACTTGCCTGGCAAGTCTGACAAGACCTACAATGAGTATCCGAGTGCTTGCGCATCTGGGGCCAGTAAAAGTGGGTGACAAGCCTTTCTAAGGTCTTGTCTTGCCCTAAATGCCCTGCCAAAGGCACATCATGAGCCAGACCCAGTAGGAAGGCTCTGAAGCGCTGGGGTACCGCCAGCACACGGGCTGACCCAGGCTCAGCAACCTTAGGCTCGCTATACAGGAGACCATTCTCCCAGTATATCCAATGTGATCCAGACTGATCACCTGCTGCCTAGTTTGCAGCCTGTTGCCGCAAACCAACAAGAGAAAGGTACTTCTGCTGCCCCTGGCAGAATTAATCCCTGGTGGGGACTCCTTTCTGCTGCCAATGGGTCAGCTCAGGCAGGTCCCCCAGTTCAGCCACTTGTTCCCCTGTAGCCTCCAGGGCATCCCCCTCAGGGTCTACCTCCTCCTGGACCATGGGAACTTCGGGGCCGGTTTCCCGTGCCCACTGCCTCGTCTCTTCCCGGCAGGCACCTGGGCCACTCTTTCAGGCTCCAGGTCCTCTTGAATGCCCTTACCGGCTGCCATGGACCGAGTGGTCACACATGCCTACTCAGGCAGACCCAACATCTCCAAATGAGACCTCCGCTCCACCTTTGCCCAAGGGGAGCTCTCCAAATCATTGCCTAGCAGACAGTCAACAGGCATGGCTGGCCTCACAGCTACTCTCAAGGTACATGAGTCCCCCCCCCACTCAAAGGGAACCTGTGCCACTTTGCAGAGGCACTCTGAATTGTCAGCGGCAACTACTTGGTAGAATGTGTTGGGGACCACCTGCTCTTCAGACACCAGCCGACAACTGACAGCTGTCACACTGGCTCCGGTGTCTCTCAGAGCCTCCACACTATGGCCATTGATGGTCACCCACTGCCTGTACTTTTTAGTGTTATCAGGCAGATGAGTCCTTGGGACCATCTCACTGTCTCCTAAAGAGACCAGGGACATCTCTGCGGGACCCCACCCACCTTGGGCACCCAACTCCTCCCCCAAGGCAACACTAGCCAGTTCCCGGGGTGGTGCACCAGTGGCAGCGGTGGTAACCGGTTTGGGACACTTAGGATCCCCCGGAAGTGGCCCACCTGACCACAACTAAAACAGGTCTCGGGACCCCTCTGAACAGGCTTACCTGTCGGGACCCATGGTTTCTTCTCAGTGGGAGGCTGGGAACCCTTACCTTGGTTCCCTTGGGGATTACTTTGGGGCCCTTTTTGGAACTCCTTTTGTTTACCCTTGTCCTCCCCACTCTTCTGCTGGGGACCCTGCCTACCCTTGGCAGAGTCTCCCACAAGACCTTTGTGGACCCTGGTACTGACCCAGCGGTCTGCCTCCACAGCAAGCTTCCTGGGGTCAGTCAGCTTACTATCAATCAGGTGCTGGCGTAGCTCTGGAAAACCACTACTGGACAAGTGCTCCCATGCAACCAAATCATAAAGCCCCTGTAAATTAGTTTCCTTGCTACCCTTCACCCATCCATCCAGTGCTCTGCAAAAATAAGATACATACTCCACCCAAGTACTTGACTCCAGCTTCTTGCAGTTCCTAAATTTCTGCCTATGAAGCTCTGGGGTCAACACATACCTGGCTATCAAGGCTTCCTTCATGGGGGCATAGGACATCTGATCCTCAGTGGGCAAAGCTAGTAAGGTCTCTCTCCCTTCACCGATGAAGCAGCCCCACAACCCCGCCCCCCAATCTCTCTCAGGGACCCGGTGGGACTTCATTGCTATTTCATAGGCCTAAACCACTGCCCAATGTCCTCATGCTTCATGAAATCTTTCATAACATTTTTGGGAATGTATACTTTTCCTTCCCCAGGCACTGATGGTGTGCTGCCACCAGAGGGAGTGATCTCTAGACTCTTTGCTTTCAGCTCCAACTCCCTCAACCCTCTCTCATGCTCTAAAAGCATCTTCTTTACCTCCATGGCCAATTTATTGCTCTCCAACTCCAATCTTTTATTCTCTAAGTCACCCTGGCTCCGCAGCTTGAGTCTAGCCATCTCCAACTCATGCACTCTGCTTTTCTCCCTGTCCTCCAACTCTTCTGGAGACAGACCCCTTGAAGATACACTGCTGCCTTCCCTGGGAGGCACCCCCCCCCCTCCAGTTAGGCCCACTAGCCCATCCTGCTGCCCTTCTAAATTCTCCCACTCCACCATAGGCTCCTTGGTCTGCCCACTGGCATTCCTTGCTTCCAACCAGGCCCTCAGCGCCTTTTGGAACTCCTCCTTTCTGGTGAGGCCTCTCACGGAGATTTTACATTTTTTGCAGATGGCTTTAAGTTGCAGCACAGTGTAGGTATCAACCCTATCCTCTTCAAATTCAATATCTACAGATGCAAGTGATGCTGCTTTGCTCATGGTGAAAATTGGCAGTTCTCAAGATGCAAAAAATTCCCTGGAAAAAAAACTCTACCAAATGTACGTGGTTGCGTAATGGTCTGCACTATACTAGTAGTGTACACCAATCACTGTATGTAAGTCACAAATGCAAGTCCAGATCCTCACCGCTGACCACCAATATTAGAAATGGGGGTCTCTAGTTGGCAGAGGTGGGTACCTTTGTCCAAATAGGGACCCTTGCTTCTAGTCAGGGTAAGGGGGATACATTTCTAAAATAACCCCTGCTCACCCCCTTGGTAGCTTTGCACGAGCAGACAGGCTTATCTCAGAGGCAGTGTGTAAAGCATTTGTGAACACATACAGTAACACAGTGAAAACACTGCAAATGGACACCACACCAGTTTAGAAAAATAAGTAATCTTTATCTAAACCAAAACAAGACCAAACGACAAAAATCCACAATACTGTATCAAAAATATCCTTAAAAATAGGTTTTTCACTCAAATCAAGCTTCTAGTAACAAATAACTCCACCTGGAGTCATTACGACGTCATGACAGATGAAAATCCCAAAGAACGACGCCAACCGCGAGGTGCGCGGCGTCGGGCCCGGAGTCAAGCAGACCCACAAAGAACAGTACCTTGGAATTGATGAAAGCAACGGCGGTGCACGGCGTCGGGGAGGTGATGCTTCGTTGGCGCCTGCGTCGTCGGTTCCTTACGACCCCAGGGGAGGTGATGCCTCTGTTCCTTACTGCAGCGCAGGGGACATGAGACGTCGGTTCCTTACTGTGTTGGGGAGGTGACGTCACGGATGGCGGCGAGGTGTCGGTTCCTTACGACGGTTCAATGTCAATGGATTTGGGAGTCACCCACGTCGAGGATCGGCTCCGCGATGATGAAGCACCGGCGTCGGTGAAGTCGGGGCTGAGGCGTCGATGTGGCACTGCGTTGGCAGGCTTCGGGCCTACGGTGCGTAGTGCTCTTCACGAGCGGTGCCCACGGCTTCGGTGCAGGTTACGGCATCACTCGTCAGCGCCAGTGTTGCAATTTCCTTCTGTAGCAGCTGAAACAGCAGTTCCAGGTGCAGGGAGACAGAAGGGGTGACGTCTTTGAGTCCCTGAGACTTCAGAACAGGAGGCAAGCTCAGTTTCAAGCCCTTGGAGATCTTTTCTTAAAGCAGGTGACAAAGTAAACAGCAAAGTCCTTTTTCTCCTTTCCTTGGCAGCAAGCAGCCACTGCAGGCCAACCCCAGACAGCAAACAGCACCGGGGCAGTATTCCTCCTCAGTTTATCCGGCTCTTCTCCTTGGCAAAGGTTCCTCTTGACTTCCCAGAAGTGATCTAAAAGTCTGGGGTCTGGGCCCCTCTTTTTATACACAAAAATCCTTTGCTCTCTGAAGGCAGAGAGTGTCTGTACCCAGCCAAAGCCAGTTCTGTCCTCACTGGTGCAGCTTCCTGGCAGGAGGTGGAGACAGCATTGTTGAAGGCAGACCAGGCCCATTCAGGTGAAAGGAAATCTCCTCCCCCTACTCTAAATTCAGCCCAGGTCTATTCAGCCAAGCCCTGACTCATCAGACTTCTGGAGCCACTGCCCCTCTCCATCCCCTGTCATCCAAAAGCCAGACATGCAATACACAAACTTAGCAGAGGCACACTGGATGGTTAGGCAAGAAAATACCTACTTTCTAAAAGTGGTATTTTCAAACACAGAATGTAAAAATCACCCTCACTAAAAGATGCACTTTAACATTCTGAGTTCAGGCATACTAAACCTTATTTTTCTACCTTGTTCCCAGGGTCAGTTATATTTATAAGATGTTATAAACAAACACCCCATTCTGTCCTATGGGAACAGATAGCCTTGCAATAGTGAAAAATGAAATTCGCAGTATTTCACTATCAGGACATGCCACACACATCAGGGCATGTCCTACCTTTCACATACAATGCACCCTGCCCAAAGGGATACCTTGGGCCTACCTTAGGGGTGACTGATATGTAGAAAAGGGAAGGTTTAGGGACTGGCAAGTGTGTGCACTTGCAAAGTTGACATAGCAGTCTCAGACTGCCCACAGGCTCTGCAATGGCAGGCCTGAGTCACATTTTACAGGCTGCTTTGGTGGGTGGCACAACCAGTGCTGCAAGCCCACCAGCAGCATTTGATTTACAGGCCCTGGGCACACACAGTGCACTATACTAGTGTCTGACAAGTAAATCAAATAGCCAATCATGGAAACACTAATCCATAACACAATTTACAAAAGGGAGCACTTGCACCTTGGCACTGAACAGCAGTGGCAAAGTGCCCAAAGCATCTAGACCAGCAAAGAAAATGGAGTCCAACACACAGCAAAACACAGGAGGTAAAGGCAAAAAATGTAAGGGAGACCCACGCCAATGGTCCCAGGTAGCCGAACTTCAAATCAAGGCTGGGCGAGGCACATCTGTCAAGGACCGATTTGCCTTGGTCCACTTAAGAGCACTACAGGCTCAGTAGCGGACTCACAAACCAGCAGTTCACAGTTTTACGGCGGGTCCCAATAGAAGCAAGGGAGGATTGCAGTCAATCATTGTCACTGAGGTTACCACTCGGCGTAATCTCTGATGCATTTGGGCAGGCCCCCAGGAAAGTCACAAGTTTGCGTTAAAATTTCAGAGCTGCTGTAAGGTCAGTAACGAGCTGAATTTTACCATTCAGAGAGACTCATAGCTTGGCTGGGTAAATTGACGAGTATGCAACCTCAGATTTCTGGAGTAGTTGCTTAGATGGTAGGAATTCATTGCAAGCTGTCTGCATGACGTTGGTATAGAAGGAGACAGCATTTCTTTGTTACTGAACTTCATTCTGTTTCCTTACAATTTTTAGGATGGTTTCTCTGTCCTAATAGTTAAGGAGATGGGTCATTATTTTTTGTGCCGGAGCTCAGCGAGCGATGGGTGCTCCTCCGCGAACATTGAGGACGAGGTTTTACCAAACAGGGTATCGGAACATGTTCTCGACATAAGTGTCCATGGCAGTGATCTCTGGTATTCCCAATGTGCGAATATTGTTCCGCCTGGATCTGGCTTCCAAATCAGTATTCTTATTTTTAATTGTCTACAAGACTTTCTCCATCCACAGGAGATGTTCATTTGTGACTGTGTGGGCGTCTTCTATCTCCAATACTTGTGGCTCAAGCTGATCAGTTCGTCCACCATGCTTGTCCAGGTGCTTCTTCATATGATCCAGCCTGGTAGTGAGGTTGTCAAGAGTTTTTGCATCTCTAGCCTGGAGACTGTGCTTTAAATCAAGGAAAGTGCCCTTAATGTCCTGATCAAGGAGGGACGGGGTCTGTCCAGAGGGGTCTCGCTGCAGGGCTTTAGGGGTCACCTCCGCAGCGCCCGCACCCAGTTTAGCTGGAAAAGAGAGTTTTGGAAGTGGGTAGGTCAGAGAGCCTGTTGCTGATTCAGCAAACTTCATAGGGAAATACCTTGTGTGATACCTGCCGGGTATTGATGAAGTAAAATGAGAAACCCGACTGGGGTTGGTCATGTTCTATCAGGTACTACACATAGTATGTGTTAGGCTGGTTTAAAGAGGTAGATTACACCATATAACCACCCATGTGTAGATAGATTTGATTTTAGAAGGTCCTGACGAATCGCCACCAGATTGATTGACTACCAGGTGAGAAACATGTTGACCACACAATAGAGCGCCCTACCTGAGACATAACCTCAGACATGCGCCTTTGTTTCTTTTAATCAGGTTGGAAGACCTATTGATTAAAATTGTTTTTGTTGGTACTTCCAAACCTGTTTTAAACTTCCTTCACGTTACACACCTCCACTCACTCATCTACACTGGTTAGGCCCCTCACCCATACAGCACCAAACGGCAATTTGGAATAAAAGATCTCCGCCAAAAAGCCCCTCATAGGGAGCCCGTCAGGTATTGCAGCGGCGACCTGACGAGGAGCAGCCCTATGGTGAAGCATGACACCCAGCCGGGTGTGTGAGGGTCCCAAATTCCAAGAGGAGGAATCCCAGTCCTCCTACTTCTCATGACCACGCAAAACCGGTTCCCCTAGTTTTTCCTTGTCTCGTAAGTAGGAACAGCATACTTTCTGTATCTTTACTAAGTTTGGGCACGTATGCTGGACCTGTCCAAAAAGCCCAGAGTCCCTCCTTTGTGATTGGTTAGGGTCATGCTTGCCCATCTTGACTAGGAGGCTAGGGGTTTATCAGGTAAAGGGCTCGAGTTGCGGGATTAGCTTGTTGGTCTGTTGGTATGCGGGCCGGGTCCCGCCTAACCCCTGGTGTGAGGGGGCACAAGCAGACCAGAGGCCCTGCTAATTCACCCGAGCACCATTTCCTCTGTCTCTAGGCGTCTCCCCGAAGATCGTGTCATTCTGTTGTGTTGGCCTGGGCCCAGTCTCAGTCTCCCCAGGTCTGCAGTGTAGCCAGCAGCACTCGACACTTGTACAGGCCATCTCGTGCCACTTGAACAGCACTGGCAGTGCCAGAGGGCCCCAGCCTTCAAGACCAGCCCACTATTTACTGGCTCAGATGTGGTGTGGGCCCCTGTTTAGCCTGGTTGCTGATAATGACAGAGCAAGGATGTCCTGAGTAGCCCGCCTCTGCTGAGGCCAGATTGCTGCACAGGTCTTCTCCCCCCTTGATTGCAAGCATCTCCCAACAGGCGGCCACAAGTTGTTCCCCCATTGAGCATGGCAGTCTAGGTCAGGTCTGCTCTCTGGCATGGAGCCACAAGGCTAAGCGCAGGGCCTGACACGGGAGCGCACCCCATTAGATCTCCGCCGGGCCCAGGTAGGCAGAGGAACCATCCTTGGCTCGTCACTGATGTGGCACCCCAGCAAATTTTCGTGGGTCCAGCAGGGTAGGGGAACTCCCCCCCCACTTAGGCAACCAGTGTGATGGGGGTCACAAGCTCTCCAGCAAAGCGATCCAGTCGGATTACACTCTCGCCTGGCAGAGCACGTTAGGCATCGGCCATCTTGCTCTCCAGCTCTCTGGCCCCACCATCCCGTTTTGTGTAGATTATTTTTATTGGAAAGGGAATGAACAAACAATCTTCGGGGTTAGGGTGGATCAGAACCCCTGCATTATGGAGAAGAGGCAATAACAGAGCCAATTCCATGATAAATATTCTTGGGAGGATCTCATTGAAGGATAGCACTAAAAAATCCCAATGGTATCATAGCATTTAGGAACATAGGAATCTTTGGTGGTTTTCAAACATGGGGCTATTGACTGGACAGCCTTTAGGGTGGTCTTTCTCCCAACTTTTAGCTTTGTCTACTTCTGTTTGCTGAAATTAGTTTTTGTTGGCCTTACGAATTTTGCTCTTAACCATTGCTAACCAGCAGTAAAGTGCTCGTGCACAAACATGGTAAAATTGGTTTAAACCCAATTAGTGCATTTAATTTACTAAAAAGTCCCTAGTAAAGTGGTACAGTATGTACTCATGGCCTGTAAATTAAATGCTTCTTGTGAGGAAGCAGGCTTTTTGCAGGTTCACCCCCACTTTTGCCCCCATTTTTGACTACTAGGTACTGGTGTAATGTCTCTGAAATGCCCTGCCAACCAGGACTCAGTGCATGTGCTCTGACCCGTGTAAAAGTGTTATGGTAAATTGACCATATCTAATTGTCTTACCATAACTTACTTATAAGTCGGGGTGTGGCCTGGGAAGATGGCCATCAGGACGTAGCCTCCAGAGCTCCTGTCCTGGCCCGTGAAAATCCTCAGGAATCCACATGCAGATGCCACCCATACCGCTATCACGTGACTGCTGCCCTCACTGTGCTTAAGGTGGGCCAGATTGGGGACATGAAGATGCACTGGGGGCAGCCATCACACCTCCGAAAAGGGGTCAGTGGTAGGCTGATGATGTTTGGGGCCTGTGCCACGCCTGGCCCTTTCTGAGCTGGTTGACTGCTCTGGCATCGAGCAGCGAGCTGTGCTACATGCCTCTGTCTGCTCAGTGCGGGAATTGAGGGGACCCCCGAGGGGCTGACCTGCGGACTACGAAGCTGCAGATCGGTGGCTGTTGTGGAGGATGCCGTTCGGCCCCCAGTTTGGGAGGCGCAGCCTTGTGACTCTGCCGAGTGTGGCGTGGACTGTTAGAGAGGGTTGCAGTTCCCTGGAGGCTGTCCAGGCATGCTGCATTTTTGACACTGCTGGCCATGGCGGTGATGTAAAGGGCCAACATTGGAAGACGGAGAACTCTCGGACCGTGAGACGAGAGGTCCGGTGGGACAGGCCACAGCGGTGGAAGCATCAAGAGCAGCCGGCAGCTGAGGGGAGTGCGCTGGGGAACAGTAGCCTCAGACCGTTGGGGACTGCAACACATTGCCCCCTACGCACCACAGAGAGGGAACAGCACTGTCTGGCAGCATTGGACATAGGTGAGTCAGCATGAACGCCTGTACTCTGCTTCTCCTCCCCACCTGCGCTGGCAGACAACACGGTGGGCTCCCGGCTCAGAGTCTGGCTGCCTCTGCACCTTTCTCTTGAACAATTGGGGTGGCTCTAATAGTGGCTGCAGATGCGCGGTCTCCACATCGGGAGGCGGACTGCCCCACACAAGGAGGATCTGACGGAAAAGCACTCTGCCACAACGAGGGCCGTGAAGGAGTGTGATCCCGGTCCTCAAGTGCTAGGCTAAAAATATATCGCATAGGATGTGCTACTGCCAAGAGTGAGTGGTATTGGGAAGTGCAGTGATCTGTTACAAGAAACGAGGGAGCGCGGTATACCTACTTGCTGGACAATTCGTTGGCAGAGAGTGGAGTTGGAGAGTGGGGGAGAGACCACAGATACTGCAGAGAAAGATGGAATGGAGCTGGGGCCCCAAGTGAATGCCGGATGGAGACTCCAGAGCCAGGGCGGCTGTCGCAAAATTTGATTCCAGCTGAAAGAAGCATCTGTTGAGGGACAACAGCGACACTGAGACTAGATGTAAATCCGTGAGACTACCCAGATATTGGAAGCAAAGTTGTGAAACGAGTGAGGGGAACGGATCTGACCCCTTGGACTAGGGCTGACCAGTTGCCCTTGATTTTCATCACATAGAAGACCTACCCCTCAGAGTGACACACGCACCTCTATACACCTGAAGGTTCATTCGTGATTCCTACTGGGAGCCAAATTTGGCACAGTGGTGCTGGGTTGGTTCGGGTGTACCGATACTTGGACACTTCCCTCAGAGGGTTTCCCTGGAGACCATTGTCAGCGGTGCCTGGCTACAGGCAGTTGGACATTGTGTGGAGCACCTTGACTCTGTGGGTTGCGCTTTGCCCCTGCGGAACAGAGACCTGTTGCTTAAAGTTGTAGAACCATGTCGATAACTAAGAGAGATTTGTCAAGCTGCTCACACTGGGGAGAGCCCTTCATGGGAAAGGACAGACCACAGAGTGGAGCCCAACAGACCAAGATGGACCAGTTTACGCCCCCAGGATCAAGCACAGTGACGAACTGCCCACCACAAGAGCATGTGGATAACCTGCAGGAGCCACAGTGGCCCACAGGGGCACAGATTATTTACTGTTATTGAGGCCTTGAGTGCAATGGGTTATGCAAAAATTGAGGCTGTCTACCAGGATGTTGGTCTTGTGAGGGTGGACGTTCATAAGGTGGCGAATGCTTCTTGGCCACAGAGCAGGAAGTCTCTAAACTCCAGGGGGAAGTTGCAGCCTTGAAGGGTGAGCTGAGTGCTTGAGGACAATTATGCTAAAGACTAGAGTTGAGGATACGGAGGGCCGTTCTCGCCACTGCAATCTTCTCTTCGTTGGGTTCCTCGAGGGAGCGGAGGGACAGAATCTGAAGCTGCTTGATGGTGGTGATCCCCTCGGCCCAGCTGTTCCCCTTCCTTGTGATAGAGAGATCTCATCATGCCTTGGTGCCGAGGCCACCTGCGGGGGCACCACCTCGCACTGTGATAGCAAAAGTACTCAACTATGGGGACAGGGATGCCATCCTGAGCACAATCTGACAGACTGGGGACCCCAAATTTGAGAACCATGTAATCAGAATCTTCCCATTTATAGCAGGCATGTGCAACAGCTATGTCAAACATTTGGGGAGGGGGGGGTTAAGCAAAAGTTGAGAGCTATGGGACTTCGGTACATGCTCCTTTACCCAGCGAAGCTAAGGTGATCCAGAATGACAGATCACATTTCTTTCCCCTCCCCCGAAGCAGTATAGGATTGGCTGGAGGTCCATGGTGACGGACAAATCCCGACGCCGTCTCCCAGCAGCTCTGGCAGCTGGACTGGGAGCTCCAACTGCTCACAGAAGGCAGGAAAATGGAGGGCAAGGAGGTGGCGGGGCCTCTAGATCCTCCTCACAAGTGGTGGTCAGACAGGATAGCACGTTGGACTTAGAGCAGCAGCGGTCGGAAAGGGAGGCAACAATAGTGCTGGTGGAGGAGGTGACAGCCTCCGACTCAGACAGAAGCACCGGAGATATAGTGGACAAGACCCCGGAACAGTGTGAAAACTGAATTAGTGTTTGACTCCACCATCACAGTTGATCCTATGTACTTCTATACTCTACGGTGATCTTATTGCAAGGGGTGCCTGCAATTAACTACTTTGATGGAGGACCACCTGGAGACAGATGGATGGGGTGAACGGCAGGATTGAGAGCAAATGAGTGGATGTGGGCGAATGGGTGGCATTTACTGCATCAAAAGGGAAATGCTGCTTCTTGCCCCCAGTAGTTAGGAGCAGTTATTGGACTTTATGTTGTTTGAGGAGAGTGTTTTGTTGACATAGGGGTATCTGGTGTGATTGATGGCATGAGTTGACTGTGTGGGAAAGTGATTGATGTGACAAGGGTGAGTGTGTAGGGCTAGGCAGTGCTTGGGAGCGGTGACTGCGGTTGCGGTACCTGGATACAGAGCCCCCTCGATACTACTGACGTTGTGAGTTAACTGTGGATTGGGGGCACTCTGAGGGCGTGCGATCTTTCTGAGAAGTAAATAATTTAGTAAGGAAGAGCGCATGGGGAATGTGATGCTTGGGGAGACACGTGTTGTTCAGTTGTGTTTACCTGGTTGGTGGGGCGGGATGTTTCTTGTTTGGTATATTTTGTGTTGCAGCAGTGCGACATGTGCTGGGAGCGGGTCGGGTGGGGGGATGGATGGAGGGTGTTGTGGTACACAAGAACCTATGGCAGTCCATCTTAAGGTGGTGACATGGACTTTGCGTGGGCTCAACTCCTATGTTAAGTTGTACATAATACACACTTATCTCCGGCAACAGAGCATACAGATCAAGAGACACACCTGGTGGAGAGGGAGGCCCAGAGGGTGCAGAAGAAGTGTAGGGGGCAATTCTACTCTGCTACATATTCTTATTATGCCCATGGAGTTTCCATATGAGTCGCGCCTCAGGTCCATTTCTGGGTTTGAAGCTTCAAGGCGAATGTTGCAGGTGGATACTTACTGCTGTGTGGCCTGCTGAATGGAAGATAGATGTACCTGTTGAATGTGTACGCGTCCAATACGGATGATGTGGCCTTTTATATAGACATGTAGCTTGAGCTCCTTCCTTATGTTGGGACCCCCCTGGTATGGGCTAGGAATTCCAATTGTGTGCTGGATGGTAGTTTGGATTGTCACCCTCCGAAACCCGGCACAAAGTATGGTAGCCGCGCTGAGAGGTTTGATTAACCCCATGGGCTGTTTAGATGTTTGCCGTACAACACACCCTGAAGTCAGAAGTCAGAGATGCCCCGTTTCTAACATATAGCTGCCTCAATAGATTCTTAGTGATGGAGGACATTGCCACTGAAGTAGTAGATGTTAAGGTGCTGGGTAGGTTTCTCTCTTACCATGCGCCGCTGCTACTGGAATGGAGTGTGTGCAGAGATAGGCCCAGAGTACCGATGTGGTGACTCTGCCCGAAGTGCTTGGTGAACCTCAGTTCTGTGAGGAGCTGAGGACGTAGGCTAACTGGTCCTCTGCAGCGAGTAGGGGGGTAGAGTGGGATGCTGTGAATGATGTGACCCGGGAGGAGTGCCTGTCACATTTTAGCGGCACTAGGCATGGCCTGGAGACACTGTTACTTGAGGAGGAGCGGTGGTTGGCTGCCCTCCAATGAGACACTCCTACATCTGGAAACCAATAGGAAGAATTATTGGTGGCCCAGAGGAAAGTGTACGAGACCTGGGACAAGCTGGACCGATTGGTTGCCCAGCTGCTTCATCAAGTGGGAGACAGATCGGGATGCCTTCTAGCATGGTTGCTTAAAAAGGAAGCCCACCCCCAATGACCCTTTCCTTGAAGCTCTAGGATGGCAACATTGCTAGGTCCCAGTCTGCAATCAACCTTCTCCTATGGGATCACCTTGCAAATGTTTATGGTAGTGCGAGGGATAGCAGATAAGTGGAGGTCTGCAGTTTCTTAGATCAATTGACACTCCCCCGGCTCACGGCAGAGCAGGCTGGGGATCTGGAGAGAGAGTATCTAGCAGAGGAACTAAGGGAGAAGGTCAAGGATATGGCACACGGAAAGGCACCGGGACCTGATGGTCTCCAGTGGAATACTACCAATCATACTCAGAGGTACTCATTCCCTGATTGCTGGAAACACTCCAAGAGGCTCCCGGGTGTGGGATACTACTGCAGACCAAGTGCGAAGCCCAGATTAATCATGCTTCCCAAGCCAGGTTAAGAGCTTTTAGACCAGGGGTCTCCAACCTTTTCTATACTGATAGCTACTTATGTTCAATGAAATGCATTGAGAGCTACTAATATTATTAGTGTTGTATAATTTCAATTTTGTTATATGTATATTAATTCAACCAAGCAAAAGCTTTCTAATTTAATAAGCTGGGCTGCACACAGAGGTAGCTGGAGAGCTACAGTAGCTCACAAGCTACTGGTTGGAGATCCCTGTATTTAGACCCCGGCTCCTGTAGGCCCCTCTGTATGTTGGGGGTTGATGCTAAAATACTTGCAAAAACCCTTGCACCTAGATTGCGTGGTGTGGTTTTCCACCTAGTTCATGAAGATCAGAGCTGTTTTCTACCAGGTAGGGGGACCCAGATGAACTTAAGGAGATTATCCCATGTGAATCATTCATTTGTGAATGGGGAACTGGAAGCAACGCTGATCACTTTAGACATCGAAAAAGCATTCAATACCTTTAACTGGGAATATCTTTGGGAAGTTCTTTGGAGAATGGGTCTGGGACCAGTGTTTCTGTCCTGGGTAAAACTGCTCTTTACAGAACCAATCGCACGTTTCTATACTGGACGAGTGGTGTCGGAGTGCTTCCATATTGAGAGGGGTACGAGTCAGGGAGGCACCCTGTTGCCGATCCTCTTTGCTCTGGCGATGGAGCCGCTGGCGATTCGGCTTCACCGTGACATGGCCGAGTGGGGTAGTGAGGTGGGAGGCGTCACCCACATTGTCTCACTTTATGCAGAGGATGCTCTTGTTTACATCACCTGCCCTGAGCAGCCGGTTGGGTTGTTACTGCGGACCATCTCTGAATTCAGTGCGGTGTCTGTCCTCCAGGTTAACAAGCAAAAAACAGTGATGTTCCTCACAGCCACAATGGCAAGGGCACGATTAGCTGAGCTTCCACTCACTGAGCTGCAATAGGAGGGGAACCACTTCGGTTATCTAGGGTTTCAGGTAGCGAACACTTTGGTGGCCCGGTATCGTCTCAATGTGGGCAGAGTCCTTGAGGCCCTGGAGGAGTTGATACAATCCTGAGTGCGCATACCCCTGTCGGTAATGGGCAGAGTTGTGCTGAGCATAATTGTAGTCTTCTGGTGTCCCCTGTGTGGGCTGGTAAGTGCAGCAGATTTGAATTGGATATCCTAAAATTAGATGCTGAAATGAGGGGACAGGGATTGCTAGACCTACAATTATACTATTTTGTGAACCTTTTGCAGTACATGGCGCACTGGTGCATGGATGGCCCAAATGTGGAGAGGAACGTTCTGGGAATGGGGGGCTGATGCAGATCTTCCACAGTGCCTCAAGCTGGGGGGGCGGGTGTTCTGGGTGACCGCTTCTTCACTGTCTGACAGTGGCAGTGGCCTGGGAGCACGCTGTGGTTGGGTGTTGCATTGGGTGCCATATGCTAGACTATTGCCCCTCCATTGGCTGAAACCCATTTGTGCTATCCAGTCCGTGATGAATATGTCACAATGGTTTGAAAGCGGTTGCAATACCGCAGGCGATTTATACCTAAATTGCAAGTTCCTTACCATGGCCAAGGCACAAGATACATTTGATATTCACCAGGGAGAGTTTTTGCAATATGCCAGCAGTGGCGGCTCGCTGAGGGAGTGCTGCAGGGTGGTGTGGCGGGGCGGGGTTTGGGGCAGGGTGGGGGGGTAGTGGAGTCCGATATACGATGGACAGGAGTAAGGTAAGTAATAAAATAAATAAAACAATTTACCTTGCGTGCGCTGCATCACCAACTCGGCGATGCAGCGCGCGCAAGGTAAATTGTTTTATTTATTTCATTACTTACCATACTCCTGTCCGTCGTATGTCGGACTCCACTACACCCCCACCCTGCCCCTCCCCCGCCTCACTGCCCCGCAGCACTCCCTCGGTGAGCTGCCACTGTATGCCAGGGTGTTCCGTACATTTTGGGAGATTGGGATAGACTTCCCTGCTGAGCCTGCGGAATGCCAGACATTATTTCTCGCATCTACAAGGCCTTTAGAGGGAATCCTCACATTGACACGGCAGGGGTCTGAAGCAGATTGGCTGTAGATCTGTCAGAGCAGTTATCCGAGAGTGCCTGCAAACGAGCATTTGCCCGTAACGCGAGATTTAAGCTCACACAGTTTTATTACTTTACCCAGCATAAATGACCCCACAACATTTGCACAGAATCAGTGGAGCTCGATCAGATGCTTGCTCTAAGTGCGGATCTGCCCCGGCGTCCTTTCTTCACATGACGTGGGACTGTAACAAATTACAAGGGTATTGGGGAGATCCTATGTATTCTACGCAGCGTCACGTGAGTAGCTGTGGAAAACTCCATTAATCATTGTTTACTTGGAGTACTCCCAGCACCTGGGCATGGAGCCAAGATGAACCATTGGTTCGCGCTCCTAGGATTAGTGTGCTGGCTAAGCAACAGGTAGCCATCCATTGGATGCAACCCACTGCACCAAAGATTGGGAAATGGAAGGCAGAAATACATGAATGGGGCATGGCAGAGGAGAGGCGGTTGCGGGCTGTGTGCACAGATGAGCATGCTGACCGCGATTTGGAAATATGGGGAGGCATATTAGATGTTTGGATGGAAATAGATCTGCCAGTGGATGAATCCTCTGCAGCCCCCAGAACCCGGATCCGGAGGCCTCCCAGGGGGAGGGGTGGAGTGCAGGGTTGTAAACTAGATGTGGCTGAGTCTTTATATCTGCATGGAACCCAGCATGGCGGAGACAACATGTGGGGGTCTGCTCTGTCTGTTACATCGCTGCCCCACCCTTCGTCCCCCCAGCTGCCCACCCGCAGCCCTTTCATTTTGTGGCCACCCCAAGCCTCCATTAGGGATGGGTGGAAGTACGAATTTCTGCCCCTGGTGGGGTGCTGTACTGAAACACACAAAAGGGCCCTCGGGTCCAGAGTCGCGCAAAGGCGTGAATGCGTGTGGAGACAGCTATGACAAGAGAAGGAGGGGAGATCCCTTTTCAGGACAGTTTCCCTCACACACCAGAGGTGTCATGCTTCATCATAGGGATACCTCCTCGCGTCACGAGCCTAGGCAGTGCTAGATAAACAAAGGTTAAAACTAGCTACGAGGTTAGCCTAGCACAATTTATTGATGCTACCTGGTGCTAGGATTAAAAACAATATGGTGAGTAGTGCAACTGCCGACATTAGAGACAGTTGTACTAGAACGTGATCGGCATGTTTCAGCCTATTGACCTGAAACAGTGTAATGGCTTTCATCAGGATCATGTGTGTAGCTACTGCAACGTTAATGAAGAAAAGATAAAATTGTGTTCAATGATCTGTGAGTATATGAAAATACTTGAACCAGTGATCCGGCACTTCTCCAGATTCACCGGTGAAACCTGTGAACAACATAAAAGACATACTGCGCTGTTATATCAGCATATGCACAGAATAGCATAGCTGAGTGACACACATATAAGTCCAAGTTTGACCAATATCTGCAAGTATATGGGAAATGTCATAGTACTTGCAATAGTGCTGGTGTCGCAACTTGCTTACTAATTCCTAACTAATTAGTCACTCACCTGCAATAGTCAGGTTTCTTACCACCTCTGTCCCTGGCGGATAGCCAATGGGATCAAACGCCCGTCCAACCTAGTGATTGAAGGGTGGGGCGTTAGTGAACAACATGATGGTGCCCAATTAATACAAAACAATAAAAGCATTCAGGGTCCAAACATAAAGAATGAGAATACAGCAGACTACTGTGTGTTTGTCTGCAGAAGAACAATAGTGGGAACGTATCATAGAATCAGTGTTACCACAGAGTAAGGTCAGGTCGTGTTTCATTAATACGTGACTGATAAGAGGGTTGTCACATACGTATATGCGGGGAGGCTCTCACAAGAATGCATGCGTGGGGTCTCTCAAAAGAGGAAGGGAGCGCAAGATCCACCAGGAGGACTGTGACGGGAGACATCTGCCAGTCCTCATGCAGTCAGAGTGGTACTGTTAACAAGTAAACAGTAAAACAAAACAAAACAAAACAAAAAAAGGTGAACACGGGGAGGCCTGCATGGGGCCATGCAGGGGCTGGGAGTGACCGGAGGGAGCCTGAGGGAGCGAGGCTGCCGAAGGTAATCCAGGACCAGCCTACGATGTTCAAACGGATGCCTAAGTGGGGGTGACCCTGCCTTCAGTGGAGGAAAGGCCATGGTGACAACTAACAGAGAAGGGAGGGAGCTGACTCGGGTTAACCAGGAGTGGAACCCAGCCCTCGACAAGCTGGAGGTGACCGGCCGAGTGGCCGTGGGGGTCTGCGGAGGGGAGCTGGCAGCAGGTACTGCCGGCAGCAGACCGGGCAGGGCGTGGTAGCTCGGCGCCTGACCTAAAGAAGTGAAGGGTCTGCCCAGGAGAGTAACAGGAGGGTAGGGTCGCAAACCCGGGCTGTTGTGAACAAGCCGGGTTGCTGGGTGACGGGGGTGATGAGCCGAGTGGCTAGGAGTGGAAAAGTGCGGCAGGAGGTAGTGGGCCGTGTGGCAGTGAGGACGGGCGAGCGGCCAGAGGCAGGAAGCACTTACCGCTCAGTGGGAGTGTGGTTGCTGCAGCGTCCGTCCCGGAGGCAGGTGCGGATTCAACGGTAGGATCCGGTAAAAATAGGGAAGTGACAGGTCATGCATGCATCACTTCCGGGGGATGACCGAGGCGTGATGGGAAATGTAGTATGTAGTAGCGGGCAGCCAAGGTGGCTGTGCTGAGCGAAATCCTGGAGCGGAACGCCCGTGCCCTGGCTGGAGGGTCACGGCAAGGGGAGTGAAAGTGATGGTTGGTGCGGGGTAGAAGATGCAGCCGGTGTCAAGGAGGGGAGCTGCAAGCGATCACTATCGTGATTGCTGGGGGTCAGAGCAAAGGAGCTCGAGATAGCCTGAGACCGGGATAGCTCGCTCAGTGCGAGGAACACTGATCTGAATAAACCCGGCACGGAGGTGCGGGTGACACAAGGGGTGTGAGACCAGCTGATCCGGGGAGTGGGTAGGTGCGTGTGTCTACCTGAAGGCAAGAACACCTGTGGGTGCAAAACCTGCTAGCGGGAACTGGGGTAAAGAGGGGTAAAGATGTACGAAGTCACGGTGCTCCTGGTAGAAACGTACTCATTTTTGCGAAGCCAGGAACTGTACTGGCCATTTGCTGCTGTTTCTATTTATGTATGTATAAGTTTATTCTTTTCTGTCTTTGTTGTTATGCATTACGATACTAATATTTATGTAATGGGACAAACATTACTGTTGTCACTATGCGTGTAAATGGGACCAGATTCAGTTCTGTTTTTTACCAATACAATCTGTAATGCCTTATTATGACCAATTGCTAATAAAAACATGTTTTAAACAAACTTTTAAGTCACTCGTGTATGGTACCAAGGGCACCCAGGGCCAGTAAGTTAAAGTCCCCCTCCCCTCCTCCCCCCCCAGGGCATGCAGCACTTTGTGTGCCACCCTGAGTGGGACAAGGTAAAATGTGCTTCCTAGCCTGCCACTGAAGATTGGTAGAGCAGTTTAAACCTTCTAATTCGACTTTACCATTTAAAACCCTGGCAAAGCCCAAACCTCCCTTTTTAATATATATAAGTAACCCTTACAGCAGACCTGTCGAGTCCTAAGGCATATTCTAACAGTAAAAACTTGCAATGTCATTTTTACTGGGAGAGTGGCTAGTAGCTCCATTGGCGAGTACAGGGTAACATGCTGATAACTCAGCTGTGCTAACTTCTGAATTGGACTACTTAAGTTGGTACTTCAAGGAATCAGTCAACTCATTAAGCCAAACTTGATGCCCAAGTTGAAATTATTCTAACTTGTTGCTACATGCAACTTTTAGAAAGTTGCCACTCTGTTGCCCAAGTTTTCCAGTGGCCATTTGCAGATCCTGGACATGAGGTAGCCCTCTGCCGTCTTGGGAGACGTTTAAATGGTTCCTGGGCTAGGTAATAATAAAGCCTGCCTCTGGAGGAGGTGTTACCTCCTCCCGGAAGGTAGCCACATGGGGAGTTAGCCCAAAAGCTGAGCTTCAAATGGGAACCAGCCTTTGAAGGGCTAATAGTGAACACACTTGGGAGGGACTGCTCTTTTGTCTGGGTAGACAGGTTGGCGTTTGGGACAGAGATGTGGAAACACTGGCTGAACCGTTTTTTCCATGGATCTTGTAGCCCCCAGGTAGCCACACCCGCTCAGATAGGCTACCAAGCTCCCTTCACCAAGAGAAGGTTTTAATAACATATGTGTCTTGTCTACTCACCTTTTTTGATTAGCGACATATGTTTTTTCGAACCACTTCTCTGTGTGTGAAAAGAGAAAGACTCAGCCATATTGGGAGTGGGCATAATAGAGCATGCTGGGATAGCTAGATGTCACACTTCACAGGAATTTGGCATCAGAGGGGAGGGAACCAAGTAGCCCATTGGCTAGTGACTGCAACCTAGCCAAATGGCACTTTCTGGGCATAAAAGAGGCACCACTGGCCCCAGAACTTAGATATCGCTTGGACTGGAGAAGAGGCCTGAAGAAGGACTGCCCTATGGAGAAGAGGCCTGAAGAAGGACTGCCCTTCTGACCTTGAGCCTGGCAAAGAGAGGCTGCACCAAAGTTGTACTGCACCTGCTGCTCCATGGACTAGCGAAGGAAAGGACTGTGCCAGCTGTGTCCTGTTTGAGGAGAAGACTTCCCCGGGTCCCAGCCAGAAGGAGCTCTCCAAGAGTCAGTTGGCTGACTTCCTGTTCACAGCAAAGGGCCACAAAAGCTGAAGAAGCCTGCCTGGCAAGTATGTAGTTGAAATCCTTGGCTCATCGCTCCTCGCCCCCGTGCAGCCTGGAAGACCTAGTGCTCAAAAGTTGTATCCGAATTTGCTGGACCCAGAAGTGCAGTTTGGTCACCCATAAGTTGAGTTATCTCCAAGAGGAGGAAACCACTGACTTCTTTGTACTGGGCGACCAGTAGTCCAGTGGTGACTGGACGTTTGCTGTACCTGAGAGGACTTTGAGGGACATCAACTCCTGTTGCCAAAGTTGCATCACCAGGACTGTGAAGCAAGGAGTAGTGCCAGGAAGACCCCCGTCGACTGCATAGTATCTTCAACATCCTTGAGCATCTTCAGCATCCTGTATCCCTTGCATATCAGAGGGTCCAGAATGTCTCCGCCAGAACTCTTCTTGCCATGCCCAGCCACTGTTCCACCTCTAGCACCATTCGACGGCTACATTGGCTGCCAATGGAGAGGCGGCTGGTGTTCAAGTCTCTCTGCTTTGCTTTTAAGATCTTGAAATCTTCCACCTCTAGTATAATATCCGGCCTGCTTTCGATCTACACTCCCTCGCGTCATTTGCGCTCTACTGGCAAACATTTTGTTTCTGTACCACGGGTTAAGAGGGCCCGTGCTGGTGGTCGCTCGTTCCGTGTTCTGGCTGCCAAGCTCTGGAACGATCTTCCATCTCACATCCGGAGTATGGACAACTACTTATCCTTCCGTAAAGCACTAAAGACCCATCTGTTCCCTCACTAGGTTTCCCCCTCTTTTGTCCTACTTGTCTTTCCTGGCCCTTCTTATCTCCTCTCCCCTGGATACTCGCAGTTTGAGCCTTTCTTTTGCTATAGCGCCGGGACGCCCCGTTGCTGGGGCAGCTGTGCGCTCTACAAGTTATCTTAACATAACATCTTAACATAACACTCTGTAGAAGTTAATAGCAACTGGCCACTAATGATGGAACTGGACTGGAAACTGCGGGGCATATTTACAAAAACATGTCGGAGCACGGTGCTATGCCAAATTTGGAAACGCTGCGCTCCGATATTTTTTAAATGCAGGGAGGCACCATATTCACAAGAGTAGGGGGCACCCCTGTGTTTCCCCTAGTGCAAAAAAAATTGCCTAGCGCCAGTGCAGGCTCCCTGCCGTCATGTTGCAATGATGCCTGTGCTGCCGGGGCGATTGTTTATGTGCAGGAAGGGACACCTTTCTGCACATAAACAATCAATAATGGTGATTTTCTCTTTCTATGTGTGGTGCAGAATGCAGCACACATAGAAAGAGCAAAAAACGAGGAGAAATTAATAATTTCTCCCCGTATCGCCATGCTAAGACCAGATATTCCCTGCCTTTAGTTTTTGACGCTGCCTCAACCTTGTAAATCTGGGGTAGCGTCAAAAACTAGTGGGTGTTGCGGTGGAACGCCCACTACAACACCCATTGCACGCCCCTTTGCTGCAGAGGACTGCGGTGGAAAGGGGCATATATACATGGTAGCGTTAAGCTACGCCACCAGAGCGTCAAAAAAAGTGACTCTGCAGTGGTGAATGGGCCTTGTAAATATGCCCCTGCTTTTCTTGCGAATGTAACTGTTCCTTTGGACCTTGTTGGTCCCCTTGACTGGCTCCCTGCTAGAGTTGGTCACCCAAAGTACTTCTAAGTAACTGCATTCATCCTTGTTGTAATGTTTTGCTGAGTATCAAAATCATTGAATTTGCCTATGCCTGTTTGCCATTGAGTGAACAGTCTTGATTTATTGTTCCTTTAAAAAACTGTATCTCTTGAACCCTTCAGTGGATCTTTTTTGTTTTGGTGCCCATTAATTCATAAAAATACAAACTGTTTTTATAAGTTAGTGCTGGATTTCTTGAGTGTTAGACCTGGCATCCTTAGGGTGGTCTTCTCCCAAACATTTTGCTATTTGCCTCCACGTTTTGCTGAATCTTTTTGTTAGCCTTAGGACTCTGAGCACTTTACCACTGCTGACCAGTGCTAACATGCACGTGCTTCTCCCCTAAACATGTGTGTAATTGGTGTATATCTGATTGGCATACTTAAGTTACCTGTATGTCCCTTGTAAAATGCTATGCAATATACCCAGGGCTGTAAGTTAAATGCTACTAGTGGGCCTGCAGCACTTATTATGCCTCCCACACAAGTAAACCTTCAAACCTGGCATTGCAGGGCCTGTGTGTACAGTTTACTGCCACTTCGACTTGGCATTTAAAACTACTTAATGACACAAAAAGGCCACCCTGGGTCAGGACAAAAAAAGGGGAAAGAATGAAAGGAGTGTATGGGGGATTCCCTTTTATAGGATGAATTCCCTCACCCACCCATGGGTGGCATGCTTCATCATCGGGAACCTCCTCGCACTGCGAACCTGGTCGCAGTGCGGGCTACAACCCCCTCTCTGAGAGGGAGGAGCTCAGGGATGTTTTAATTGTATGTAACAAGAGGTATACTAAAACCTTATGATGAGCCGGGTGTGGAGGGAGAGTGTGAGAAAGAAAGTGCTAGTGAAGTTAAAACTGACTACCTGGTATGTAGAGAAACAATTTTACTGGGACACCCAGGGGTCAGGGTTAAAAAACAGTTGCAATCCCATGCCCGGAGAATTCAACCTAGCATGGATGTTGGTGATCATAGGGTCGACATGTTTCAGCCATAGTGCCCTCCGTAGAGGTGCTTGGCTTTCTTCAGGACCTAATGAGAAAATGTGTGTAGAGGAAACACCAAACCAACTTAGGTAGGTGTTTAAACAGTGCATCGACTGGCGGGTTGGGCGTCAGTCGTGATAAATTCGTGTTAAGTGGTGTTCCTATAAATAAAAAGTTGTATTTACTGACAAGCATGACAAGCAATACAGTTACACTCCTCAATAAATGTGCCAAATCAATACAATCAGTGATCGGAACATGCTGGCTACGTATACACAGTTATGAAAGTCATTGAGAAATGAGGGCTTACCCGTCACTTGAGGGGAGCTAGTGGCAACTCGTCCTTGGCGCACTCGAGGAGGGTTCCACAGAACCTAAAAAAGGTTGAGGAGGGGGCAATTGTGGCTGTAAGTCACAGTCAAAAGCGCATAGAAGCTAAAAGAACAGTTGACTCAAAGCTATAGTAAAGAAAGTACGTGTAGTTATTAAAAGTAGTTGGCACCACTCCATATGGTTTGCCAAAACAACATGTGGGGGCAAGATGAACGCTGGAAAAGAACACCATAGAGCCCCGCCGCAAAAAGCAGAGCAACAGGCCAGCAAACACTTATAGTGTAGGTGTTACTGAGCAGGTAGAACAGGAGTGTCGCAAAATGCGACAATGCTCACGCATCAGTGGGATGCTTGAGAGCTGGAGGGGAAGAGGGTGTGCCTGAGAGCATGGAGCAATCGTTAGTGACTGCGTGGACGCTGTGAAGAGTAAAAGAAAAAAGCTCCAGGATCATAAGCCCCAAAAGGCAAGGAGCGGGTGATAAGCCTAGGAGTCTGCGATAATGGAGGAGCCTGCAAATTGCAGCTCCGGAGTGCGGAGCAAGCAGGATGTGTACTGCACAAACGCTCGCTCAAAAGGGGGGGGGGAAAAGGGGCGGATGGGTCATCAGGGAAGCATGCCCAGAAAGACCAAGAAAAACCCCGATAGACGGAGCCTATGTGAGACAAGATGGGAGCTGCTCGAAGTAGCAGAGTCATCAATGGTCATGGGGCTCCGAGTTACGGAGCGCGTAGAAGAACTCAAAGCAGGAAGAGGTGAACTCCTGCCCGACCGAAGGCTGAGAGCGAACTCCACAGCTAGAACGCCGGGGCGGCGCCGGAGCCGGGAGAGAGAACTAATGCGGTGAGGCGGGTTCAGGGCGGGGGCATGGGCCTAACGCTGGACATAATGAGGAGAACCTTACATCTGCTCGGTGGATTGCCACTTGCAATGTGCGTCCTTGGAGAGCTGGTGCAAAGACTGGACGGTGGGTCCAAGTGAAATACACCCGGTGGGCGGGAACTCCGCCCCCAAGGGGACAGGTGTAGAAGAAGGACTCGGAGGGAAAGGAGCTCCGAGGGAAAACCGGCGGCCATCTTAGAACGATGGACAGTAGTGCTGGAATGAACAGCCTACGACGGGGAGAAAGTGGAGGCAGCCATTATCCCAAAGGGAGATCCCAAAATAATGGGTCCACGAGAGAGGACTCAGACGTCCAAGGGCTGTGTGGCCTGGAATGGCCAGTGTAGTAGATGAAGGGAGGGTTCTGAAGGAAAACAGCGGCCATCTTGGAAGGGTAAACCAAGGTGGATGCCCTATGATGGTGAGACCAAGGGAAAAGGCGCAAAAGTGGCCAAAATGTTTGAAAAGGGGGGAAAGGCCCCCCAAAAAATGGGTCAGAACTAACCCGTGGGACTAGGAAGTGAGGCTGAACCAGGGAATTTCATCATTGAGCCCGTGGGTGTCGGTATGTAACCTAAACACCCAGCGTTGTTCTCTCCTAAAGAGGAATTGTGTCATGTTAGTAGTGGAGCAGGAAGGGGTGGGTTTGTCAAGGACTACCCATTTGAAATCGGTAGCAGAATGGACCATTTCGAGGAAGTGTGTGGTCAGCCTGTTGATCTGCTTTCCGCATCTGATGGTGCTCTTGTGTTCCAACATGCGCGTCTTTACCTTCCTCGTAGTCATACCAACGTACCTGAGACCACAGGGGCAAGTGATCAGGTATATTAGTCCCTCGGAATTGCAGTTGGTGTGGTGTCTCAACTCCCAAACCCGGTCTGTACCTATGTCAATGGTTGCTATTTGTGTTGTCTGGTCACACATACTACAATTCCCACAGGGATAGTGCCCCTTGACCGGAGGGAGATTCTAGAGTGTGTTCTGTGGGGATGGGTGTTTGGTGCGTGGTCTTGTATGTACCAACTGGTCCCTAAGGTTGGTGCTGCGTTTGAATGCAAACACAGGCTTAGTCAGGTTGCCACTACCTTTATTCAGGATGTGCCAGTTCTTGTTGATACATTTTTGTAGGAGACCAGATCTGTTGCTGAAAGTGCTAACTCATATCAGTCTATCAGAACTCTCTTTAGTCGGTTGTCGCTCCAGGAGGGCTTCCTGATGGTTATTACGCGCCCTCTTTAGTGATTTTTGGATCAAGGGACTGGGATATTGGCGGTCCAGGAGGTTGCCAGCCAAAGTGGATGCATGTTTTTTGTACTTGGTCACATCAGAACAGTTACGTCGGATTCTTAAAAATTGGCCGAAGGGTAAGTTGTCCTGGAGGGATTTCGGTTGGAAGCTGGCATAGGAAAGCAGCGAGTTCTTTGCCATTGGTTTGGTGTACAGTTCCGTTCCCAGACCGTCCTCTGTACTGTAAATGAGGAGGTCAAGGAAGGGGAGTTGGTCTTTGTTAAATACACAGGTAAATTTCAAGAACTCATTGCAGGAGTTGAGCCAAAGATGGAAGTTTTCAATGTCCTCACTGTTTCCACGCCATACCACAAGGACATCGTCGATGTAGCGTTTCCAGTGACGAATTTTGGGTTTAAAGGGGTTGTTGTGTGTCAAGATGATATTCTGTTCAATTGAATGAACATACAGATTCGCCAAACTCGGGGCGAAGGTACTGCCCATTAAAGTGCCCGAGATCTGTAGAAATAGGGTGTCTTCATATTGGAATTCTTTTTCTTGCATGGCCACGGTGGCACAGGTCATGATGAAAGGAACCGGAGTGATGGTATCCAAGACGGTGTCGTTGAGTAGTGACTCTATTGTTCGTAGAGTTTGATCCTCTGGTATGCAAGTATACAAAGACTCAACGTCAAAAGAGACAAGGTAGTCAGTATTTCTGTCAAATTCAAAACCTTCTAGTGTGCGCAACACGTCGTTGGTGTCTTGAAGGAACTTTGGCATGCTCTTAACAATTGGCCTGAGGAAAAAGTCCATAAATTGGGAGAGTGGCTCCAGTAGTGAGCCTATCCCTGAGATGATGGGTCTCCCGGGGGAGGCCTAGTGAGCCTATGTATCTTCGGGAGGACGTAGAAATAGGGGGTCACCGGATTGGTATTGACCAAGAAGTCTGCCTCCTTATTGGTGATCCACCCTTCTTCCTTAGCCTCATTCACCTGATCACGTATGATGTTCATTAGCCTCTTGGTTGGGTCCATTCTGAGAGGTTTGTACGTCTTGGAATCCGCCAGTTGTCTGAGGCATTCATCACGATAGGTGGAGGTGTCCATCACCACTATGCCGCCACCCTTGTCCGCTGGCTTAATGATGATAGACTCATCTGTAGTGAGTTTGTTTAGTGACTCTTGTTCTAATCTTGAGAGGTTTTTAAAGGCTGGGTGTCTGTTGGCAAGGCCCTTGTTCAGTTCTTGGCGAATAGCCTTCTCAAAAGTAATAACTTCAGGGGGGACCATATGTGGTGGTGGCATAAAGGTTGATTTGCTGCTGAGGTTTGTATTGCGCTCAACTTCATCGGCGGCTGTGTCGATATCAGTTGAGAAGAAGAACTTGAGTCTAACTTTTCTGAAGAACTGTGCCATTTCCTGATTGATGAGGAAGGGATCTCCTTCGTAGGTTGGAACATAACCAAGGCCTTTGTTGAGTAGTTTGGTCTCTATGGGATCCGAAGGTCGCTGGCTCAGATTAACAATCAGGTTAGATGTCCGTTCATCTGGAGTATCAGGGGGCTCCTGACACATATCGGTGTTCGTGGTGGGAGACGGGTTAGATTCGGTTTCCTGTTCTATGTTGTCAGTGGTGATGTGGATAGTGTGGGGAGAGGTCATGTTGTTGTTTCTCTGCTCATCCCTGGTTGAGTTGTCATCTTGTTCGTACTCCGGGTGGTCCGAGATGAAGGCGATTCTTCCCAATGCACTTGTGCCTGAGGTCTTCTTCTGCCCCTTGGGCGTCCACGGCCCTGTTCTAAAAAAGGTTGGTGAAATTTTTTTTGCGGTGGCGGGGCATACTGTGCATTTGGGTGTTGGTTGGGTGGCATGGGGTATGACCACGGTCCTGGAGGCCACCATTGTGGCTGTTGGTTGGGATTGGGGGACATCTGTCTCCTACCTCTTCCTCTCCTCCTGGTAGGGTTCTGTCTACCAGATTCAGAGTCACTAGAGCCTGAATCCTGGTCGGTTGATGACTGTCCTGATCCTGATGATGAATACCCGGATCCGAACTCTCGCCCCCGTTGATTGAATTCGGGTGGTTTAAAGTCATCTGCTGAGTAGGGGTAGACCTTCTCCATGGAAAAACGGGCCAAGTCCTTTTGAAATTTCTTAATCTTGGAAGCCAAAAGACTCTCCTTCAGTTCCTTGTTTGTCTTGTTGGTCTCATCAAGATTCTTTTTGTACAGGTTTAGGGAGATGGTGGTCTTGATCTGGCCTTCAAGATTTGTATCTCAATGAGTATGCGTCAGCAGTCCTTTTCGCAGTGCTGATGATGAGGATTAACCAGTCCCTAGTGCAGCGCCAAACTATTAGGGACCAGTCCTTCCTGAAAGGTTTATCCTCCAAGAATAGTCTTGGGACATTTGTGACTATCAAACCATTAGGAGCACAGTTTCCTCTGAGGTACTCGGTCATAATGGCACCGTGTGTCAAGGTCCGAGTGTGTGTCTTTTTAAGGTTCAAAAGTTTGTTCCAGTCATCTGACTGAGTAATGGTTTGTGAGATCGGAGTCTCTAGTAGGCTAGGGGCATTCAAGATGTCTTGTACCATGGAATCATCAAAAGCTAGACCAGTGAAGTCTGCCATGGTGGAGAAAATAGCCAGAAAGTGATGGAGAAAAAGAAAAGTGAAGAGTCAACTGGTTGAAGCTATGCGCGAGCCCACCTGGATAAATTGTCCAAAAGAGCGAGAAGGCCTACAGACTAGGCTGTACAAAATATGTAACCACACAAGAGGCCAGAGGAGATTTAACGACCGGCAGGGGGCGGCTCCCCTACAAAGAACCAATGACACAAAAAGGCCACCCTGGGCCAGGACAAAAAAAGGTGAAAGAATGAAAGGAGTGTTTTGGGGATTCCCTTTTATTGGATGAATTACCTCACCCACCCATGGGTGGCATTCTTCATCATTGGGAACCTCCTCGCACTGCGAACCTGGTCGCAGTGCGGGCTACAACCCTCTCTCTGAGAGGGAGGAGCTCAGGGATGTTTTAATTGTATGTAACAAGAGGTATACTAAAACCTCATGATGAGCCGGGTGTGGAGGGAGAGTGTGAGAAAGAAAGTGCTAGTGAAGTTAAAACTGACTACCTGGTATGCAGAGAAACAATTTTACTGGGACACCCAGGGGCCAGGGTTAAAAAACAGTTGTAATCCCATGCCCGGAGAATTCAACCTAGCATGGATGTTGGTGATCATAGGGTCGACATGTTTCAGCCATAGTGCCCTCCTTAGAGGTGCTTGGCTTTCTTCAGGACCTAATGAGAAAATGTGTGTAGAGGAAACACCAAACCAACTTAGGTAGGTGTTTAAACAGTGCATCGACTGGCGGGTTGGGCGTCAGTCGTGATAAACTCATGTTCAGCGGTGTTCCTATAAATAAAAAGTTGTATTTACTGACAAACATGACAAGCAATACAGTTACACTCCTTAATAAACGTGCCAAATCAATACAATCAGTGATCAGAACGTGCTGGCTACGTAGACACAGTTATGAAAGTCATAGAGAAATGAGGGTTTACCCATCACTTGAGGGGAGCTAGTGGCAACTCGTCCTCGGCGCACTCGAGGAGGGTTCCACAGAACCTAAAAAAGGTTGAGGAGGGGGCAATTGTGGCTGTAAGTCACAGTCATAAGCGCATAGAAGCTAAAAGAACAGTTGACTCAAAGACATAGTAAAGAAAGTACGTGTAGTTATTAAAAGTAGTTGGCACCACTCCATATGGTTTGCCAAAACAATATGTGGAGGCAAGATGCACGCTGGAAAAGAACACCATAGTGCCCCGCCGCAAAAAGCAGAGCAACAGGCCAGCAAACACTTATAGTGTAGGTGTTACTGAGCAGGCAGAACAGGAGTGTCGCAAAATGCGACAATGCTCACGCATCAGTGGGATGCTTGAGAGCTGGAGGGGAAGAGGGTGTGCCTGAGAGCGTGGAGCAAACGTTAGTGACTGCGTGGACGCTGTGAAGAGTAAAAGAAAAAAGCTCCAGGATAATAAGCCCCAAAAGGCAAGGAGCGGGGATAAGCCTAGGAGTCTGCGTTAATGGAGGAGCCTACAAATTGCAGCTCCGGAGTGCGGAGGAAGGAGGATGTGTACTGCACAAACGCTCGCTCAGAAGGGAGGGGAAAACAAAGGGGAGGATGGGTCGTCAGGGAAGCATGCCCAGAACGACCAAGAAAAGCCCCGATAGGCGGAGCCTATGTGGGACAAGATGGGAGCTGCTCGAAGTAGCAGAGTCATCAATGGTCATGGGGCTCCGAGTTACGGAGCGCGTGGAAGACCTCAAAGCAGGAAGAGGTGAACTCCTGCCCGACCGAAGGCTGAGACTGAACGCCACAGTGAGAACGCCGGGGGTGGCACCCGGGCCGGGAGAGAGAACTATCGCGGTGAGGCGGGTTCAGGGCAGGGGCATGGGCCTAATGCCAGACATAATGAGGAGAACCTTACCTCTGCTCGGTGGATTGTCACTTGCAATGTGCATTCGTGGAGAGCTGGTGCAAAGACTGGACAGTGGGTCCAGGTGAAATACACCCGGTGGGCGGGAACTCCGCCCCCAAGGGGACAGATGTAGAAGAAGGACTCGGAGGGAAAGGAGCTCCGAGGGAAAACCGGCGGCCATCTTAGAACGATGGACAGTAGTGCTGGAATGAACAGCCTACGACGGGGAGAAAGTGGAGGCTGCCATTATCCCAAAGGGAGATCCCAAAATAATGGGTCCACGAGAGAGGACTCAGACGTCCAAGGGCTGTGTGGCCTGGAATGGCCAGTGTAGTAGAGGAAGGGAGGGTTCTGAAGGAAAACGGCGGCCATCTTGAAAGGGTAAACCAAGGTGGATGCCCTATGATGGTGAGACCACCGGGAAAAGGCGCAAAAGTGGCCAAAATGTTTGAAAAGGGGGGAAAGGCCCCCCAAAAAGCAGGTCACAACTAACCCGTGGGGCTAGAAAGTGAGGCTGAACCAGGGAATTTCATCATTGAGCCCGTGGGTGTCGGTATGTAACCTAAACACCCAGTGTTGTTCTCTCCTAAAGAGGAATTGTGTCATGTTAGTAGTGGAGCAGGTAGGGGTGGGTTTGTCAAGGACTACCCATTTGAAATCAGTAGCAGAATGGCCCATTTCGAGGAAGTGTGTGGTCAGCCTGCTGATCTGCTTTCCGCATCTGATGGTGCTCTTGTGTTTCAACATGCGCGTCTTGACCTTCCTCATAGTCATACCAACGTACCTGAGACCACAGGGGCAAGTGATCAGGTATATTAGTCCCTCGGAATTGCAGTTGGTGTGGTGTCTCAACTCCCAAGCCCGGTCTGTACCTATGTCAATGGTTACTGTTTGTGCTGTCTGGTCACACATGCTACAATTCCCACAGGGATAGTGCCCCTTGACCGGAGGGAGATTCCAGAGTGTGTTCTGTGGGGATGGGTGTTTGGTGCGTGGTCTTGTATGTACCAACTGGTCCCTAAGGTTGGCGCTGCGTTTGAATGCAAACATAGGCTTAGTCAGGTTGTCACTACCTTTATTCAGGATGTGCCAGTTCTTGTTGATACATTCTTGTAGGAGACCAGATCTGTTGCTGAAAGTGCTAACGCATATCAGTCTATCAGAACTCTCTTTAGTCGGTTGTCGCTCCAGGGGGGCTTCCCGGTGGTTATTATGCGCCCTCTTTAGTGATTTTTGGATCAAGGGACTGGGATATTGGCAGTCCAGGAGGTTGCCAGCCAAAGTGGATGCATGTTTTTTGTACTTGGTCACATCAGAACAGTTACGTCGGATTCTTAAAAATTGGCCGAAGGGTAAGTTGTCCCGGAGGGATTTCGGATGGAAGCTGGCATAGGAAAGCAGCGAGTTCTTTGCCATTGGTTTGGTGTACAGTTCCGTTCCCAGACCGTCCTCTGTGCTGTAAATGAGGAGGTCAAGGAAGGGGAGTTGGTCTTTGCTAAATACACAGGTAAATTTCAAGAACTCATTGCAGGAGTTGAGCCAAAGATGGAAGTTTTCAATGTCCTCACTGTTTCCACGCCATACCACAAGGACATCTTCGATGTAGCGTTTCCAGAGACGAATTTTGGGTTTAAAGGGGCCGTGTTAGTTCTCTCTCCCTGCCCCGGCGCCGCCCCCGGCTTTCTCGCTGTGGCGTTCGCTCTCAGCCTTCGGTCGGGCAGGAGTTCACCTCTTCCTGCTTTGAGGTCTTCCACGCGCTCCGTAACTTGGAGCCCCATGACCATTGATGACTCTGCTACTTCGAGCAGCTCCCATCTTGTCCCACATAGGCTCCGTCTATCGGGACTTTTCTTGGTCGTTCTGGGCATGCTTCCCTGACGACCCATCCGCCCCTTTCTTTCCCCCCTTCTGAGCGAGCGTTTGTGCAGTACACATCCTGCTTGCTCCGCACTCCGGACCTGCAATTTGCAGGCTCCACCATTATCGCAGACTCCTAGGCTTATCCCCGCTCCTTGCCTTTTGGGGCTTATGATCCTGGAGCTTTTTTCTTTTACTCTTCACAGCGTCCACGCAGTCACTAACGTTTGCTCCACGCTCTCAGGCACACCCTCTTCCCCTCCAACTCTCAAGCATCCCACTGATGCGTGAGCATTGTCGCATTTTGCGACACTCCTGTTCTACCTGCTCAGTAACACCTACACTATAAGTGTTTGCTGGCCTGTTGCTCTGCTTTTTGCGGCGGGGCTCTATGGTGTTCTTTTCCAGCGTTCATCTTGCCCCCACATGTTGTTTTGGCAAACCATATGGAGTGGTGCCAACTACTTTTAATAACTACACGTACTTTCTTTACTATGTCTTTGAGTCAACTGTTCTTTTAGCTTCTATGCGCTTATGACTGTGACTTACAGCCACAATTGCCCCCTCCTCAACCTTTTTTAGGTTCTGTGGAACCCTCCTCGAGTGCGCCGAGGACGAGTTGCCACTAGCTCCCCTCAAGTGACGGGTAAGCCCTCATTTCTCTATGACTTTTATAACTGTGTCTACGTAGCCAGCATGTTCCGATCACTGATTGTATTGATTTGGCACGTTTATTAAGGAGTGTAACTGTATTGCTTGTCATGCTTGTCAGTAAATACAACTTTTTATTGATAGGAACACCGCTGAACATGAGTTTATCACGACTGACGCCCAACCCGCCAGTCGATGCACTGTTTAAACACCTACCTAAGTTGGTTTGGTGTTTCCTCTACACACATTTTCTCATTAGGTCTCGAAGAAAGCCAAGCACCTCTACGGAGGGCACTATGGCTGAAAGATGTATACCCTATGATCACCAACATCCATGCTAGGATGAATTCTCCGGGCATGGGATTAAAACTGTTTTTTAACCCTGACCCCTGGGTGTCCCAGTAAAATTGTTTCTCTACATACCAGGTAGTCAGTTTTAACTTCACTAGCACTTTCTTTCACACACTCTCCCTCCACACCTGGCTCATCATAAGGTTTTAGTATACCTCTTGTTACATACAATTAAAACATCCCTGAGTTCCTCCCTCTCAGAGAGGGGGTTGTAGCCCGCACTGTGACCTGGTTCGCGGTTAGAGGAGGTTCCCAATGATGAAGCATGCCACCCATGGGTGGGTGAGGGAATTCGTCCTATAAAAGGGAATCCCCCATACACTCCTTTCATTCTTTCCCCTTTTTTTGTCCTGACCCTGGGTGGCCTTTTTGTGTCATTGGTTGTTTGTAGGGGAGCCGCCCCCTGCCGGTCGTTAAATCTCATCTGGCCTCTTGTGTGGTTACACATTTAAAACAACTTGCCAACTCTTAAACTCCCCTTTTGCAACATATGTCACTCCTAAGGTAGGCCCTAGGTAGCCCCAAGGGCAGCGTGCTATGTAAGTAAAAGGTAGAACATGTACTTTTATGTTTTGCATGTCCTGGTAGTGAGTAGCAGCTAAAATGGTTTTTCACTACTGTGCGGCCTACTCCTCTCATAGGTTCACCTTGGGAATTCCCTTATACACTTTTAAGTGGTAATTCCTAATCAGAAGGAAGTAGCGACTTCATGTTTTATATCTCTGGAATGGTAATGATAAATCATCCTTACTTGTGAAGTTGAATTTAACATTACTGTTTTAGAAATGCCACTTTTGGAAAGTGGACATTTGTCTGCACTTACTGCTCTGTGTGCCTTACAGCCTGTCTCCAATATACGTCTGGGGTGGGTGACAGCTACACTTTGAGCATTCCCTCTAGACAGACACAAACACAGGAAGGCTAGGTGTGTCTCAGTACCCATCCACATATATCTGCATTTTGATATCCCTTCCTGGGCAGGATGGAAGGGAGGGGCTAACACTTCACTGAATCAGTAGAGTCCTGTCCCCACACAAAGGGATTATTTACCCCCATTGATAGCCCTGCAGGCAGGGCTGGATTTAAAGGAGGACCTATCCACTTCAAGGAGCCCCCACATCACCCCCACATCAAAGGCACTTTTGGATATAAGTACTGGGTCTCTGACCCCCTAAATCAAGACACTTCTGGACTTGTTATTGAAGCTCTGCCAGAAGAACTGCTGTGCTGCTTAAAGGACTCAGCTGCGCTGCTGATCTGGAAGGCATGCTTTTCTGCTTGTTGCCCTGCTGCCTGCTGCCTGCTGCCTGCTGCTCTCTGACTTTACTGAAGGAGAGCAGGAGTTTGCCTTCACTCCAAGTATGCTCCAAGGGAATGCTGACTTGCCTCCTGTTGTTTGAGACTCAGGGATATCAAAGCTGGAAGTAGCCCAGATACTTGCAACACTGACTTCGACGCATTCCCTGTCTGTGTGTGGCACAACTGGCACATCAACCCAGTTGCAGGAGCAAAATTGGCGCATTGCATCGTTACCAGCGCTTTGCCTCCTGACATCGACGCATCGCACAGCGTATCACCGACGCTGCACCTTGTAGATATCGACACATCCCCTCAACTGTGTGGAGAAACCCAGCGCATCACTCGACGCCTCTCGACTCCGGCACCTATCTACGGAAATGACGCATTGCCGTCAGCGTGTGGAGAAAGTCGATGCATTCCTCAACTTGCGGGGCCTGCATCAACGCATCTCATGACACATCTCCCTGTTGCAACCAGGAAAGGTACTTTGTTCATGGGGCCTGCATGGGTACTGTAGCCAGCTAGCGCTCCTTCACTGTCAGCCGTAACTTTGACTTTGCCCCGGTTCAACAAACCCCTAAAGCGCTATTTGCTTCTAAGTGCTATTTTTTGCATATTCTTTTGAAATTCAATACCTCAACTTCTATACATTGGATTTTTGTCGTTTTGGTCTTGTTTTGTTCAGAATATAATGACCTATTTTTCTAAACCTGTGTGGAGTCTTTTTGTGGTGTAGTCATTGTGTTACTGCCTGTGTGTGTTGCACAAATACTTTATACATTGCCTCTTTAGATAAGCCTGGCTGCTCTATGCAAAGCTACTAGAGGATGAGCACAGGCTATCTTTTAGTGTGTACTTAGCTTACCCGGACTAGAGTGATGATTCCTGCCTGGCGTGGGTGCATACCTCAGCCAACCAGGAAATCCCAATTCTAACATTGAGATTCGTGTTTCTTCTTCAAATGGTTTGGTGCTGTTTAAATCCTTTATACTTGTTCCTTTGTAGAAGCCTGATTGTTCAATTGACAACTTCCCAGGGTTCAGATAAGGTTAGACAAACAAAGCCTGACTGGTCTCTAAAGGGGTTGGAAGGGTATTACATGGTGAGGTCTCACAACTACACCATATAATACATCCGATTTGCTCACACTACTAGTTGGTGTGCAGCACTTATTGTGCTACCCACTTAAGTAGCCCTTTAAACATGTCTCAGGTCTGTCATTGAAGCCTCTGTGTGCATTTCAACCTGGCAAGATAAACTTGTTGGCAGGCCTAACCCTCCCTTTTTAATACATATAACTTTAAAAAGTTATATGCCCATACGGCAGGGTATATTATATTTAAAACGTTGGACATGTACTTTCAAGTTTTACATGTCCTGGTAGTGAGAAACGACTAAATTCTTTTTTCACTATGGCAAGGGCCTACCTCTCCTATAGGATAACATTTGCGTATCTTATTACATTTAATATGTAATAATGTTTTGTTTGGGTACAGGTAGAAATGTCATGTTTGGTCTCAAAAGAATTGTAATTTAAAATCCTCTTTCATGGTAACGTCTGATTTCAATTCTTAAATCTGAAAATGCCACTTTTAGAAAGTTGGCATTTTCTTGTCCTAACCATTTGGTGCCTACACCCTGTGTCCCGGTGCACATGACTGATTAGCATGGCAGTTGGCCTTAGTTTATTCCTCTCAGACAATGAGACAAAGGAGGAATAGGTGTTAGTAGGATGGGCCACCCTGCCAGGATGTGTGGGGAAAAGCTGTTCCCTGCCCCACTTACATTTCAAGGCAGCTACCTCAGCACACTGACAAAAACTTCCCAGTAGCCTTTTGTCACCCCAGGCCCTTAGGAGCCTGTGAAGGGATGAAGTAAATTCCAGAACCATCTGTGGGGGGGAAATTAAAGAAGTTTCTCCCACTTCAAAGCTGGTACCAGGTGTAAAAATAGGACCCTGAGACCCACTCTTCAGTTCACTCCTGGACCTGCAGAGGACCCCCAGAAGGACTGCTCTGCCACTTGAGGCCTGATTTGTACTTCAGAGGACTGTGCTGCTACTTGAAGTCTGCCTTGTTCCCTCAGAGGACTGCCTTGCTCCTTGAGACCTGCCTTGTTACTTAACCCCTGCCTTGCTACTTGACCCTAGGACTACCGGAGTGACTCCAAGGGCTAGTTGGCTGGACTCCTCTTCTGAGCTACAGGAGCATAATGTGCGTCCTGCCCTCCAAGTGTTGCCTACCCAGTCTTCGACCCTTAGAAGTGGTATTAAAGGTGCCCACACAGCCCAAAACGAAAACTTGGGACTTAAAAAAACATTTCACCAAAAAGTGCTCTTAGATCTGACCTGAGACCGGAACCTACCGGCTTGCTGATCCACCCAAGGTGCATAGCCGTTCGGATAATCTTGTGGCAGCTTCTGCTACATTCTTTTATGCAGCAGAAAATCCTGTTCAGCGGCTCCTCTTCCGAAGGGGGTCTAGCCTTCTAGAGTTCTTGTTTGCTACAGCTTGCAGCTTTGTACCACTGGAGATTTTCAACTTCCAAAAGAAAAACCCTAAGTCCGAACATAGAAATCTTCACCACAACTTCGTTTCGTGGCTCCCCGATGGTGACTCCTCCTCCTTGGACACAACCGGCTGCCTTGCCCCACTGAACTTTGCCTTCTCAGACATTGTTCTTTAAAAATTCCGAAGTTAAGCAGAGACCAGGCTCAATCTACCTTGTACATTACCACGCTCCATCGCATTCAGCCATAACTTTAAACTTTGCCCTTGTCTTGCACGACTAGATGTCCGTGGTTGGTGCTTTGAACTTTTAGGTGCTAGTTTTTACTAAAAGCTTTAAAAATTCACAGCTCCGGTTCTACTGACTGGATTTTTGTTGTTCTAGTTTTAAATAATTTATTATATTTTTCTCTATTTTTCTAAATTGGTGTGGGATTGTGTTTTCACTTTATTACTGTTTGAGTGCTGCATAAATACTTAACACATTGCCTTTAACTTTAACCTTAATGCTTTTGTGCCAAGCTCCCCAGAGTGTGAGGCACAGGATAATTTAGTGACTTTTGTGGTTCACCCTGACATGGATTGTGGTCTCTGCTTGCGAAGGGTTCACACTCACCTCAACCAAAAACGCAATTTCCTACATTTGTGCTCGGTGGTGGGATTTACTATTTGTTTATGCAACAACATTCAGTGATTTGTGTAAAACTAAAAACCCAAAATAATCTGACATCAAATTCAACTTTATTAAATTCTCCTTTATTGGCCTCTTTTTGTTTTTTCCAATATTCACTCCCATTCAACCTGTCTGTGCATGTATCTCTGCCTGTAAGTATGAAGTTTGAGCTCAACTAACTGGAGAACTACACTGTGGATGAGCTTAAAGGATTCTGCATGGAGAGGGGGCCTCCAACATCCAAGAGTTCCAAAAAGCAGGAGCTCCAGGAGGCCCTTAGGGCCTGGCTGGAGGCCCACTAGTTACAAGCCACAGCACAGGAGCAAGAGGATGAGGATATAGAGCAGCAGGAGGAAGAGATAGAAGGGGAGGATGGCCCCCCTTTTCATGGCTCCAGAGGAGAAAGGTGGACTCCCAGGAGTGAGATCCCCTGCCAGATTCAGAGCCAGCAGCCGCCTCTTTACCCACAATCTGACCCCAGAGGAGATGGAGAACAAGAGAGCAGAAAGAGGATTCAGGCTGCAGCTGGTTAGCCTCAAGATGGAAGGAGCCAAGGAGGAAGCTGCTGCAAAGAGAGCCATGGAGGAGGCTGCCGCAAAGAGGGCAGCAGAGGAGGCTGCTGCCCAGAGAGCCCTGGCGGAGAGGAGAGTGGAGGTTGAAATCACCCTAGCCAAGGAGAAAGCTGAGGCTGAGGCCTTAACTGAAAGGAAATTGATCTTGACTCACAAGACGGGCCTGAAGGAGCTGGACCTTAAAGCTAAACAAGAAGCAGAGTACAGCTGCAATGGTGGCAGCAATCCAGTATCTAGTGGAGAGGTGAGGATCTGCATACCCCAAGATCTGGTGCCTAAATATGTGGTCGGGGGATCCTATAGATAAATGGTTTTCTGCCTATGAAATAGCTCTGAGGATGCACATGATCCCAGAGGAGGCTTGGGGCAAATCTGTGGAAACCCATGCCCACAGTGATGAAGGACACCCTTCTTACACTAGAGGTGAGGAATCACATGAGGTATCCTCCCATGAAGGCCATTTTGTTCACTAAGTTTGGGTTTACTTTAGAGAAATGCCGCAAAAGATTCAGGAATTGTCAGAAGTTGCTAAACAAGTGTTGGGTGGATTTTTTTAGACTACTCCAGCAAGGCAGTACGTTTTTGGGTGAGGGGCGGTAAAGTGAGTGATTTTAATGGGCTGTACAATCTAATTTTGAGGTAGTACATACTCAATACTTTGAGGGAGCACAAACTCAGCTTACTGACCCCAGGGTGCCCGCAAAGGAAGCAGACCTCTGGGTCCGTACCAGAGTGCCCAAGAAAGCATCCGGGGGATACTCAAAAGGGTGGTCAGGGTTCCCAAGAGAAGAAGGAGGGGGATACAAAAATAAAAGTAAAGAGTTCTCACAAGGTGTTCAAAACCGCTCACAGGGGAAGGGTACCCAGCCGCAATCTGACCAAAATATAATGGGTTTGTGGACAGAAGACAGGAAAATTTGTTCCCAATTGCTATGAGTGCTACAGATATGGGCATGTGAAGGGGGATGCTGAGTGTTCCAAGAGGGCACAGTCTCCCACTGATGGGCAGACCCAAGTGTTGGCCAGTGCAGTGCTTGGGGAAGAGATTGCCACAGTTAGTGTGGGGGAGAGAACAGATGTTACCTTAGTGACCTTGGGTTACAAAGAGATTCGGGACAAAGCCCACATGTCTGCCAGCTGCGGGTTCTTCATTTGAGCATGGGGGTGTTGTCTCACCACCCCTGTTGCCCCCACATTCATTGCCAATTGAAGTGCCAAATCAAATTGCCATATTATTATTTGCTCCGGCCGCTGGATGTTTTACAAGTATGTCTGCCCGTGTCTGGGTAGTGCAGGGCATGGCCAATCCTGCTGAGATTGGCAGTAAGCATCTAAAGCCTGGTGCGCATGTTGGGTTGGACAGGTCTGTTACTGCGGCCAACCAGATATACGTACAGCTGCCCACAGTCTCCTTTGGAGTGTTGTGTTCCCCTGCTCACACAAATCCTTGCTTTTCTCTCATTCTGTTTGCTAGTAAAAACAGCATGAAAGCAAGGCACAGATTGGTTGTTTTTAAAGCAGCAAGTTCAGGCTGTGGTGACGTGACAATGGATTTATTGGTGTCTAGGGTGCTGGTGAAGATGGAGTCGGCAGATAGCAGCAAGAGTGGATCTCTCTTGTTGAGGCCTATCTTGAGGTTCTGTCACCACAGGGTGAAGTAACCATCAGGTCATAAATATAGCGGGTTGCATGCTCCCACAACTCATGCCACCTGAGAATCAAACGCAGAAAAGAGTATGCATGGTCTTTAATACCTCAAAAGCTCAATTAAAGAACAATGTAATCGCAACACCCCTAACGATAAGAGCCATGCAAAATACAGACTCCTCTGACATGGCTATCACCAAAGATTACCTCGGAGCCATGGACTGAAAAATGTTGAGGACGTGCTGCAGCTGATGGGTAAGCAAACGTTTCATTATTATAATAAAGCATTAAAGTTATCATGCATGCCATGTCATTGATTTAGTTACTGCATAAGTTGCATTCCTGGCTGTTAGTTATTTCGAGCATGTTTTCCCATGTAGGATGTTTGAAGCAGGTTTGATTCTCGGCGCCACTTAACATCCTGTGATTCTGGGTAAATTACTTCATCTCCCCGGTGCACATAAAAAATGAAGGTAAACCTGTGTAATGTAACTGGTGCTTATGTAAAGCACTCCAATACCTTCAGGTTGAGTTCACGCGAAAGACTGATTTTATAGTGCATACTTTGAACTCTGTGTTTTCATTTTGGACTGATGCACTGTGAGAAACTGGCACTGCCTTCAGGGTCAAATCTAGAGCTTTGAGTCGTGGTCTGTTATAAACAAAACACTTAGCAAGTCATGATTGGGAGCTTTGACGTTGAGCCTAAAGGCACTGCTAGATTCTTACAGTGCCTGCCAAAATGTTCACTTTGCTCGCTCCACCATTTGTGTATGTCACCAACTGACACTGATGCCTGCTAATACTTCCAAGTATAGGCAGTGGGTCACCATCAATGGGCAGAGGGTGGAGTCTCTGAGGGACTCAGGAGCCAATATGACTTCTGTAAGGTGTCATCTAGAGTCCTCAGAGAAGGGAATTCCCAAAACACTCCACCAGGTTGTGGGAGCAGACAACCTTGAGAGTCACTACCCAGTGGCTATAGTTCACCTTGAGTGGGGTAAAGTCTCAGATTCTCTTAAAGCAGCTGTGGGTTCTGCCATGCCTGTTGATTGCCTGCTAGGGAATGACGTGGAGCACACTGTCTGGAAGGAAGTGGAGCTCCGGTCCCATCTGGAGATGTAAGGGTGCCTGAGTGGGTGTGCCTGACCACAAGGTTCATCAAAGTATACAAAAAAGTGATGGATGGAATGCTTGACTTAATGTCAGCCACTAGTAATTACATGAGGCCGCATCCCTATCTATCATTATTTCGCACGAATCACTGACAGAATATCGAAGTCAAAAATTTCGACGTCAAAAATATCGGAGCCGAAATATCGATGTCAAGAATATCGAAGTCCTATCAATGTAAATACTCTAGGGCTACTTCAGACCATAAACCCTCACACCATAGAAAGGCTGAGAAATAACTATAGTGACACTAAAAATTAGAAATGTATAAAAAAGTTTATTTATAAATTATCTTAATCCTATTGGTAGGTAACTATAAAAACACATAATAAACATAAAGATATTCATACAGAGACTAACAATTATACAACATTCTGACCACATTCATTCACAATCAGAGACATACTACATACATATAATCAAATTGATATACATGATTATTCCGTCCCACATGATTGGGTTTATACAGACTATAACGAACAAACAACAACAACACTATCGAAGTCCTATCTACATTATGGTAAGTACAAAAATATCGCGAAAAAAAATATCGTTGTCAAAAATATCGTTGTTAAAAATATCGTTTTTTTAATGTTAAAAAATAATATAAAATAAAGTAAATGATACATATATTTAAAATAAACATAGTTAAAAATATGTTTAAAATTATAAGTAATACATATAATGTAAAAAAAAATTTAACATATACATGTAAAATATAATATATATACTTACTTAATAATATTTACAATTAATTATTGTAATAACTTATAAATTGTTAAAAACATTTTATAAATTATAAATACATACATACACATACAACAATAATATAAATAAAAATATAAAAAATATATATAACAAATTTAAAAAAAATGTTGTTAAATAAATTATACACTACATTAACTAAAACAGTAAATATTGGATAGCGTAGGGGTAAAAATTACTATTCCCACTCCAGAGAGTGCAAAAATAGGGAAAGTGTTGGATAGCGTAGGGATAAAAATTACTATTCCAACTCCAGAGAGTGCAACAGTAGGGAAAGTGTTGGATAGCGTAGAGGTTAAAATTACTATTCCAACTCCAGAGAGTGCAACAGTATGTTTATGTTTAGAAATTTGTAGAGCGCGTGGCTGCCCGAGGGCTTCCCAGCGCTAAAGGGGAAAGTGTTGGATAGCGTAGGGGTTAAAATTACTATTCCAACTCCAGAGAGTGCAACAATAGGGAAAGTGTTGGATAGCGTAGGGGCAAAAATTACTATTCCAACTCTAGAGAGTGCAACAGTAGGGAAAGTGTTGCATAGCGTAGAGGTAAAAATTACTATTCCAACTCCAGAGAGTGCAACAGGAGGGAAAGTGTTGGATAGCGTAGAGGTTAAAATTACTATTCCAACTCCACAGAGTGCAACAGTAGGGAAAGTGTTGGATAGCGTAGGGATTAACATTACTATTCCAATTCCAGAGAGTGCAACAGTAGGGAAAGTGTTGGATAGCGTAGAGGTTAAAATTACTATTCCAACTCCAGAGAGTGCAACAGTAGGGAAAGTGTTGGATAGCGTAGGGGTTAAAATTACTATTCCAACTCCAGAGAGTGCAACAGTAGGGAAAGTGTTGGATAGTGTAGGGGTAAAAATTACTATTCCAACTCCAGACAGTGCAACAGTAGGGAAAGTGTTGGATAGCGTAGGGAGTAAAAATTACTATTCCAACTCCAGAGAGTGCAACAGGAGGGAAAGTGTTGGATAGCGTAGAGGTTAAAATTACTATTCCAACTACAGAGAGTGCAACAGTAGGGAAAGTGTTGGATAGCGTAGGGATTAAAATTACTATTCCAACTCCAGAGAGTGCAACAATAGGGAAAGTGTTGGATAGCGTAGGGGCAAAAATTACTATTCCAACTCTAGAGAGTGCAACAGTAGGGAAAGTGTTGCATAGCGTAGAGGTAAAAATTACTATTCCAACTCCAGAGAGTGCAACAGGAGGGAAAGTGTTGGATAGCGTAGAGGTTAAAATTACTATTCCAACTCCACAGAGTGCAACAGTAGGGAAAGTGTTGGATAGCGTAGGGATTAACATTACTATTCCAATTCCAGGGAGTGCAACAGTAGGGAAAGTGTTGGATAGCGTAGAGGTTAAAATTACTATTCCAACTCCAGAGAGTGCAACAGTAGGGAAAGTGTTGGATAGCGTAGGGGTTAAAATTACTATTCCAACTCCAGAGAGTGCAACAGTAGGGAAAGTGTTGGATAGTGTAGGGGTAAAAATTACTATTCCAACTCCAGACAGTGCAACAGTAGGGAAAGTGTTGGATAGCGTAGGGGTAAAAATTACTATTCCAACTCCAGAGAGTGCAACAGGAGGGAAAGTGTTGGATAGCGTAGAGGTTAAAATTACTATTCCAACTCCAGAGAGTGCAACAGTAGGGAAAGTGTTGGATAGCGTAGGGATTAAAATTACTATTCCAACTCCAGAGAGTGCAACAGTAGGGAAAGTGTTGGATAGCGTAGGGGTAAAAATAACTTATTAATAATTAAAATAATTTTAAAAAAACGAATAATAATTTAATTATTAAATAACAATAAATTAATTAACAATACCAATAAATAAGTACTTAAAAATAATTACCAATTAATTAACAATTAAATAGATAAGTACAATTAAATAATAATTATTAACAATTAATTACCAAATATTAATAAAATAAAAAATAATTAATTTTCAATACCAAACAACAATAATTATTAAAAAACTTTTAGCAATTAATAATTAATTAACAATAAATTATTGATAACTACCAATAAATAATAATTAATAACAATTAATTACCAATTATTAATTAATGAACAAATTAATTTCCAAAACATAAAAATATCTATTAAAAAGTTATTACCAATTAATAATTAATTAACAATAAATTAATTATCAATACTCAACAATAAAATAATCACTTAGGGGCCCATTACGATGGCGGGCGGAAGCACAACCGCCGTGCTGGCGGATGCAAAAACCACCAGTTACCGCCGGCACGCAGCAGTCCACACGCCCGCCCAATTACGAAGCGAAAAGCAGGCCAAACACCGCCGGCAAGCCAGCAACACCGTCCGCCATCAAAGTGCGCCCGCACACGTAGCGGCGCAGCCCAACTGACACACACCGTCCGACGAAACACGTCCCGCCCGGCGCATAAATTACGATGCCGCAAACAAACGGCTCCCACGGCCAAGAGACACCGCACGTGAAAGAGAGGCGGAAACACGGACGCAGAGCACGGACAACGAAGAAGCGGCACCCCGGGCATGAATCCAGCACTGCAGGCCCTTCCCATGCTTCTGCTGATGCACCACCAAGGACGCAACGTACCGCGGAGATGCAGGTAGGCACACACACAACAAGTGCACGCAAACAGCGCACACAGTGCAAGGGCGGAAAAAGCGGACAACCCCCACCAGCGCGTGCACACTACACATCCACCATTGCATCCACATATGACACACAGGCCAAATCCTAACATCGCAGAACACATGTGTACACACCACCTGGGACTAGGAACCAACCACCCCGTCACGGCCCCAAAGCGCCGATGACGCCGCCACACATGCGCACAACGCAGAGGCCAACCGCAGCGCCATGCATGCGTCGCACACAGACACAGGGACACAACCAAGCAGCACACACACCAGCCCCACCCCGAACGCACATGACACGTGACAGGCCGGCCACAGACATGTCCCCAACGCCCAATTCACGGACAACACCCAACGCCACACAACCGACGCACACATGTCAGTGAAGTCACGCAACAGCAGGACACACCCCAGTGTAACAAACATGGCGAAGCACACAGCGGCGGCAACACCAACTAGGAGAAGCAGGGCCCCTTCGGGAAGAGGAACGCCAGTACCACACTGAAAAACCCATACCACCCTGCACATATGAACAAGACACATGAAACGGAACACCAAAGAGCCCGGTGACCGACAACAGGTGGCCCAAGAATTACATCCACACACAAGGCCCAACGCAGAGCGGAAAGGCAGCCTGCCGCCCACACAAGGGAGAGCAGACAGCACTGAATGACCTTCCATTCCAACACCGAAACCACAGCCCTACGACAGAAGCCGGTGAATACAGCCATTGTCCAAGAATAGACCAACACAGGCATGCCGAGGAGACCGACCACAGGGCAGATAGCGCATATCACAGAAGCACACAACGGACGGGGAAGAAAGAAGAAAACACTCCCCCATGTCGGCCACATGCAAGTTAATTGGAAGGAGTCACACAGCACCGACCTTGAACTGTCTGAGAAGCATGTGGGAAGAGGGCCCGTGTCCTCCAAACAAGCCAACAGAACACAAGTCCTGTCTCCCCACGACTACACAGAGCTCACAGCAACCCCGGAGCGTGCACATTGCAGACTGCACACACAGCCGGAGCACGCCACCTCTACGAACCGCTGCGAAATGGCAACCGCAACACACCTACCCAACTACGCCGAAGAGCTTAAGCTGTACCAAACCAACACGATACATACATTGGGATGCGATCTCCTGTCCCTGCTGAACGTAAGTTACCGACTGACTTACAGCATCACATTGTTCAGCTGCGTCATGCCCGTCTTCTACTGTCGGAGGTGTCCCTACCAGCATCCCGTCGAGATATGCCTCTCCAACCCGGCATGTCTGAAGGCGGACCTGCTACCACTACTCCTCCCTCTGGACGCACACGACAGGGCCTGCTCTGCCTATGGGGGCATGGCGTATGTGGCCAACATCGCACGCGCACTGAAATGGAACCACTGTGCCTCCACACGACGGATCATCGAGAACAGCTACATCGAATGTCACCCAGCATGCCCCATCATGGTCCTCCAAGGGACAACCTACGAACAACACCTTGACAGCCACCATCCGCTTCATTGGCTGGCAAACATGTACACCACCAATGACATGGAAGCCCTGCTGGGCGGCATCGCATACCTGACAACCTGTAAATACGTCGGACCACAACGCAGGTTCCCCGAGTGACCTATGAAGTCCAACCCCGCACCCATGCTCAGCTTCCGCACGGACTGGCCAGTCACCACCACAACAGCCATACCAAACGACCGGCAACTGTAACCACACCATCAACGACATCGCCATGACATCGGATATGACCGGGACATGCACACTGTTCCCCATCACATCCAGGAACACCGCATGCATCGTGGGAGGCAGTGGCATGGGCTCTGTGCATCGCACCCACATGGACGGAACTGCACGAACAACCAGGACACGACATGGATCCAGCGCACATGGACACACACACCGCTCAGTGGACATGAATAGGTCGCCTGGAGTCTGTGGGTGCTGCACCCCTCCCACCCCCGCCCCGGGAATCCCATACCAGGACCTTTGCATGGACGACAAGTGCATACAACAACAACACGACCCCAGTGACTGTGACATGTCCAGTAACCACCACAGTGCAACAACAAGTGGCACGCCGCTGCATGCACGCAAGCACATGCCCTGATGTCATCTCACATGCACGCGTGCATGAGGAACAACCGCAGCAAACCTGTCACATGGAACTGAGATGGACTGTGCCCATGATGCCGAGCGGTCTGGTAGGCTACATGTATACCGTCTGTGTCAAAGTCCGCAGCTCCGCAGCTATACGTAAATGTACATTAGCACAGCCTTGGCCAAGCAGATGTAACCCCACACCCTATCCCATTTGTAATCATGCTCAGTATATCCTCAACATGTATTCCGCTGCCAGTAGTGTCCACTATACTGCATCACAGAGGACAGAAGACTCAATATAATGTCTGAAACCAAAACTGTCTCCGCTGACTCATTTCACAAGTACGAATGAGAGAGGATGAGAGTATGTGAAGTACACGGCAGTCGTGACATGACCATGTAGTCCACTGGTATTGGATGTCAACGCAAATGAGTAGCACTACTGTGGAAGACACACATGTGTCGTGTGAAGTCGTATGGACGCAGTGCTCAGGTGGGTGGGTGCGACGGGTAGATGCGCACATGCCAAGTTGGAGCACGCCGTGTTGGGAGGGGTCATGAACAGTACACCACCGCTTCCCTGGGCATTGTGAGAGGACACCTGTTGGGGGGAGTGAACACGTGTGTGCACAGCAGCCGGGCACACGTACAAAGCGGTACCAGGCGCACCTCAGCCCACCCTCTGTGGACAAGCTGGATCCTGTTGTGCGCCCGCCATGCCCCTTGACAAGGCACACACAGCCCCAGTCGACCAGGTGTAACCCCAACATAGTCAATCCGCACAGGCGATACAGGGCACGGGATGGCAGTGGAGCATGGTGTGTGAGAGGTCTCCTCGCGCTCCTCCTGGTCATATCACGCAGGCAATAGAACCTCAACGTCTAGCATGGCACAAGTCAAATGGAAGTGTAGGGGGACGCACCACAGCACGAGCAGCACTGACGTCACGGGAGGTGGCTCGCACCATCCCATCCATTGCCCATCATACCAACCACGCCACATGCCATTGCGACTAAGTGCAAGCGCGTGCGCCACCACCCCCGAGCCCTCCCCAGAGAGGCCAAAGAGTGAATGTGTGGGCCATCAGCCACAGACGGACGCGGCCTGGCCGCAAGGGCAGCCACAGCCACTGGGTGTCGCAGGTGGCGGATCCGGAAGGCGAAGACTGTGATGCATAGTCCATGCAGGCCGGGTCTCCATTTGGGGCACCACGCAGGTGGACGGCGTCCCGCCACACATCATACCCTGAGACAGCCCACTCGTGCAACTGGACCCACACATACACTCCTTGCCCTCTCTGGTGCGAGCTTGGGGCTGCCTGTGCAAGCGCTAGCCTCGCAGGTGAGCATGCATATTGGGGGGCGAGGGGAGGACATGAGGGCTGGGGCGAAGATGACTGTATCACTGTCAGTTAGTACAAGGGATGACCCAGATGTGGAAAGGAAGAGACGTGTCCCGTGTGTACTGCAACTAGTCGCCAATTCAACTACCCCCATGTCCGGAATGTAAGCCCGCACCTAGGCCCGCCCATCCGCCACATCGAACATACCACCAGCACGACAACCTTCCCATTCGAAACACTGACTGGGGGTGGCGACCAGTGAACAATCATGTGTAGCCTACCCACGCGTACATGTGGGCCCTCCATGATCCATGTCACCTGCGGCAAAGACATGACATGCGCAATGAGGGAAGTGAGGAGAGCTGTCCGCCCCACGCGCAGAAGGTGCATCAGCTCCACAGACCCAGCAGCGAGTCCAGCAGGGGTCACATGTGCAGGGGCAGCTGTGCCTGGTGTGAAGGCACATGCATATAGACAGCACATCGACCAATGTGTAGTCTGCCCACATCCACAGTCCATCATCATGCGGACATAGGAATTGAACACAGGGCAACACATCTTAGTTGGTGCACCCACCGTGACCAACAATGCGCAATCATCGACGTACCCGCCCTGTGCATGGCCCCCCACCCAACGGAGGCACATCCAGTGCCACCATCCCACACACACAAGCCTTCCACGGAACATGCTGTGTCCAATGGTCAGTACAGAGTCAGCACCCATCTGGTGGATCCTGAACAGGAGACACATGCACACACATGCCAGCTCCTACTATGTACGTCTGCCACCTGGCACGTGCAATGTAACCTCTCACCTGTGACGTGTGACTGCAAGCACACAGCCGTCTTGGCATGGGGCTGTCAATGTGGACACCAGTCAATGTTTCGGGAGCTGTGATCCGTACAGTGCTGTACATAGGGTGCAGTGCTGACACCTACTACTGTCTCATATCCCCTCGTGCCACAGGTCCCACTTGTATTGGCCGCTCAGCCCGTGCCCACATCGTCGTCGTCGTGTGCCATACTCATCCAGCCTCGGAAGCAGTTCCATGCTCAGCAGACACTCATGTTGCTGTGGCGTTGCCGCTTGACGAATATGCAGTCAGTCCCCATCAGCACGCCCCGCAAGTCATTGGGGCCTAGATCCCCATGTGCATGCACATGGCAGTGGTATGTCTCACTTGCCATTGCCATTGTTGGGAGACCTGTGTAAGTGTATTGTGGCCGTGCCGTCCCAGCTTGACAGCTGGGCTGTGGCTCATGTGCTTGCTCAGTCATGTCAGTGATGTGTATGCGAAATTGCTATGTGCCGTGTTGCTTTGACATGTGTCCTCTGCCATTTAACCCAGGCGGAGACCGAACATTGACCGCCCATACCAATTGCTGGCGGACATGGACGATACAGAGGTAATCAGGAAGTTTCGGCTGGACAGGCCAACTCTGCATCGACTGTGTGCCATGTTAGAGCCCCATCTCCGTCCCCGCAGGGTGTATCCGACTGCTGTCACCCCCACGGCTAAGGTGATGGCCGCCATGCATTTCTTCGCCACTGGGTCATTCCAGCACACAGTGGGCAGTGGAGGAGGGATGTCCCAGCCCATGTTCAGCAAGGTGCTGAGGGATGTACTGGCAGCCATGATGCTGTACCGGAACAGGTACATCAGATTCCCCAGGGCTCGTGAATTGGCGGCAGTGAAGGGTGCATTCTATGCCCTTGGCAGAATCCCACACGTCGTGGGAGCCATTGACTGCACTCATGTTGGCCTTGTTCCACCACAGGCCACTGAGCACCTGTACCGCAACAGGAAGCACACGCACTCCCTGAATGTGCAAGTGGTGTGCCTTGCGGACATGGTGATCACCCACGTGTGTGCCAAGTTTCCAGGCTCGGCCCATGACGCACACATAATGCGCAACAGCATCTTGCCACGACTGATGGCCAATCTGCAACAGGATCGTGGCTGTATTGTCGGTGAGTATGTGGAGTGGTGTAGCGTGCTGGTTGTGCGATGCTGTCCCCTGTCTAGTTGGAATAGCAACGGTTCTCTGTGTCCCTCACACCCAGGTGACTCTGCGTATCCGAATGGGGCATGGCTGCTCAGTCCATTGAGGAATCCTCGCACCCCAGCAGACGATCGATACAATGAGGCACATGGGAGGACCAGACGTGTGGTCGAGCGTACCTTTGGCCTCCTCAAGTCCAGGTTCAGGTGCCTGGACCGCACCGGGAGTGCACTGGCGTACTCCCCACAGAAGGTGTGCCAGATAGTGGTGGCGTGCTGCATGCTGCACAATCTGGCCATTCGGAAGCAGATCCCCCTCATTGTGGATGACGGAGATCAACCAGGGCCCCAGCCCGCAGACCAGGACAGCTCGAGTGAGGTGGACAGCGGAGAGGAGGAAGCTGGGAATGTGCGCCAGCAGCTCATCGCCCGCTACTTCACTTGACGGTGAGTGTCCATGTACGATGGATGATGTGTCTGTATCTATGCAGGTGTGTGTGTGCTGTGTCAGGGTGGCCGTATGTTCACTGCGTGCAGTGTGTCAACGCTCCATGGCCAGGGTAGTATGCCACTGTTGGTGACTGTGGCATTGTGCCCTATTGCTCTGTGCGATGTGTGTACATTGCTTGTAGTTGTTGACATGTACTGTGTGATGGGTGTGTGACACACTCATTGAATGTGCTCCTGTTCTGTCTCCCACCCCTAGGTCCCTACAGGCCCTCCGGATTCCATTGCCATGCCACGCATCAGGTGCCCTTCCGCGCAAGGTGGCCGTTGTATTCCATACAAATAAAACACAGGGCACAAACAGCAGTTAGTGAAAAAGGTGCATTTATTACGAACTGTGACATGTGATTGTGTGTAAGGTGATGACAAAAGTGGTGCGTGCAGTGACAATGAGCTGTCGGTCATGGCTGCGTGATGATCAGGGTGTACCCACTGGTTCTATGTCCATAGTCCAACACACACATGCCATCCAGCTGGCTGTGTGGAGTGGGATCGTAGAGCAAGTCAATGCAGTGGCTGGTCAAGGAAGGCTGGCGGAAGGCTGGCTGGCTGCCTCACTTGCGACTGGAGCGTGCGAAGTCCTCCCGGGAGATCTGTTTCCTCTTCGGACGGCCCCTTCCACGTTTGGGAGGGGGTGTGTGGTGGCGACCTGCTGGTGGTGGGTGAGGTGTGCTCACTGGCTGTGGACGCAGGGGAAGTGGACACTGCTGGCCGACCCTGCGCCCTAGCAGGTGGTGGCGGAGGTGGTGTTGCTGGCCTTGCCTGTGACCCCACCGCCACCACCAGCTGGCCCATGAGGTCCACGAGTTGGTCCATACGGGACACGAATTGGCCCATATGGGCGTCCATGGACCTCAGCACCCCCAGCACCTCCCGCGTGTCAGTAGCAGACCTGGCCCATTGTCCTTGGGCCTCTTCATAGGCCCCAAGGACTCTGGCCATTTGAGGCAGGGCATGGCTCCCAGGGGAGGCTGGCGTTTCCCTGACCCTGCTCCTCCTACCAGTCCTGCTGCCACCGGCCTGCCCACTAGCCACATTGCTCACCACGGTCCTCGCTGTGGCTCCCAGGGTGGATCCAGTCGGCCGGGCCACCACCTGCGCTGGGGCTGGTGCCAGCGAAGACATGGTGGTGGTGGAGGCGGTGGTGGTCGGTGCGGCGATGGTGGCGGTTGCGGCAGTGGTAGTGGCCGCAATGACCGTGGGTGTGGCCGCAACGACAGTGGCAGCAGGGGACTGGGACTGTTCAGCATCCCTGGATGATGGGTTGGTGGGTAGGAGGGGTCCTGGGGAGCGGCTGGGCCCTGCCACGCCAGATGGGCCAGCTTGGTGGTCCGTGTCCGAAGAGGTGGACAGATCCTCCAGATCCGTGTGTCCTCGTTGGGGGCTTGTAGGCTGGCTGTGCTGGCTGCTGTCTCCATCCCCAGCGTCCAGCAGTTCGTCACCTGTGGAGAGAATGAGATTTGTTATTGTGTTGCACCTGGCGAAGTATGTATTAGTCGTCTGACATTGGCAGTTCGTGCAATCTCGTACATGGGTTTCCCGGAGGCGAGTGTGTGGCTGTGGCATCTGTAGTTGTGTGTGCTAGGCAATGGGACTGTGTGCTGTGCACATGTGGCATGGGACGGATTGGCCATGCCGATGGGTGTGTTGCTTTGCCCCTACTCATTGTGACTCTGGTGTATGCGGGCTCCTGGCCCATCCTGGGTCTGGTTTGTACTTTGCTTTTGGGGTTCAAATGGAACGCTTAGGAACGCATATGGCAACATGGGGGCCATGCCCCAGATTCGCATTTGGGATGGAATATGCTTTTGGGGTTCAAATGGAACGCTTAGGAACGCATATGGCAACATGGGGGCCATGCCCCAGATTCGCATTTGGGATGGAATATGCTTTTGGGGTTCAAATGGAACGCTTAGGAACGCATATGGCAACATGGGGGCCATGCCCCAGATTCGCATTTGGGAGGGGATATGCTTTTGGGGTTCAAATGGAACGCTTAGGAACGCATATGGCAACATGGGGGCCATGCCCCAGATTCGCGTTTGGGAGGGGATATGCTTTTGGGGTACATGCTGTGAGCCATGGGTGCCGAACGTGACATGTGTTGTGGCAGCATGACAGTGCATGGTCTGAGGTGTGTGCATGCCTGACATGCCCTGCATATTTGCTGTCTGTTGTGGTTACTGGACATGGCATTGGACGCATCGTTATGAGTGAGTGATAGTTGTGTGCCAGCCAACGTATTGCAGTTGTCCCATCTCCTTGGTGTGCGTGCTGCCCTGTGCCATGTGCATCACTGCAGTGCTCGGGGGGGTGTGGCCCATGTTGTGTGTTGTTGCTCACAGTGTGTCGTGCGCTTAATTGACTTCTGGCACATGGTTGGTCATGGGCATGTGTCTTAGCGTGACTGCTGTATGTGTGGCAGCTGTGCGGATGACATGCCTTTCATGTGACTGGGGCTGACGGATGGGATGGATGGTATGTTGTATGTGCATGGTGTGTCTGTGAGTTTGATGGGTTCAGTGGTGTTCGTGTGCATTTCTGTTGTTCCGCTCTGTTGCGTCTAGTGTTGTTTGTCTTACATAGGCGTAGTTGTGGGGTGTGGGGTTGACAGGCAGTGGGGGCTACATGGACAGGACTTCAATGGTGTTTCGGTTGTGTGTGATGAGTTGCACAGTGGCTGCCGTGTGGGACTATATTCAGTGTGGCTTGTGCATGCAGACGTGGCTCCTTGGGTGTTGCTATGTCTGTGATGGGTCATGTGGGGTGTGAGTCTGCTGTTCATGTCCGTGTGCACATTGTTCACTTGTTCGTGACGGTGGGCGGTGCTGCGTGTCCGTGTGCTACGTGACATGTCCCATGTGTTGGTGGTGTTATGGTCCTCATGCCTCCAGTAATCCAGCCCTGTCCAGTTTCCCACCTGCAAGTTGTTCGTGCGTGCACTGTACTGGATGCCACATGGCTCTGAGCGGGGGTGCTCCATGTTGCAGGTCTGTGGGGGTGGGGGGGTGTAGTGGGTCGTGGGGGTGGCTGTACACCCACTGACACCGATTGCTGTGGACCGTGATGTCTGCCTTTCGGCTGTCGTTGTGCACTGCGGTGGCTGACACGTGGCTGTGGGGTGTGGGGGATGCTCCTCCTTGCTGTGCTGTGGGACTGGGGCCTGGTGTGTGTTGTACTTGGGCTGTCCACCGTCCCACCCACTGCACTTTGTGTTCCTGCCACTTACCTGTTACTTGTCGGTTAGTGCAGCTGTGGCGGACACATGGGTGTGGTGGGTGCTCGTTGTGGCGCTTCTGGCATATTTGGGGACCTGTTGGTGGTTACGTGGCTGGCTTAGTGTACACATGTCCCCACGCATCTTACAGTTGTTCGGTTTGGGCTGTGTGTGGTAGTGTCTGTTGCATGTGTGTGTGATGTGTTGTGTATTGTGTGCTGGACATGGGGGTGTTTGTCCCTGGGAGCTGTGGCATGGTAGTTGCGCATGTGAGTACATAGCGGTGTGCTGGTATACATTAGTTTGTACTTACCAGCCTCCACTCCCCCTGCTAATCCGGCGAGGATCTCCGGATGTATTACGACTCGCACCTTCTCCTCCCACGCTTTGAAGGTCTTAAAGAGCGAGGGATTCCCTCCGCCAGTGACGGCAGCCAGCTCTCTGTTTTTGCCCTCCTTCTTCTTGACCAGGCTCTTTACGTCATTCCAACGTTTGTTTATCTCGGTTCTGTTCCTGGGCAGGGTCCCGACTGCATTGACCTGGTCTACGATCCGGGTCCACATTCTGTTTCTGGTGGCTAGTGGTGTGTGCTGGACCATGTTCCCATAGATTTGTGGGTACACCTTGATGATCTCGTCGACCATGACCGTCAGCTCCATGGGCGTGAACTTGGGCATCCTTTGTGGTGCCATGGTGTTTGTGGTGCTGGTGCGGTGTGTGTTGTGTAATGTGCAGGGGTTTGTGGTGCCGGTGTTTGGTGGTGGTGGTGGTGGTTGTGATGTGTGCGTTTCTGTGGTGTGCTGCTGTCCTTGCTGTGTCACTGTGTCCTCTCCTCTCCTCTCTGGTTTGCAATGTAGCAAGGGGTTGTGGTCTGTGGGAGTGCTGCTTTTGTACTCACCTATGTGGGTGTGTCCTCATGGTCTGTTGTTTTCAGGTGTGTTGTGTCTGGGGTTCTGGCCTTTGTATTTTTTGTTTGTCCGGGGGTGTTTTCGGGATGTGTACTGTGCTTGTGTATTTGTGTGTGCCTTGCTGTGTGGACTTGTTGGCCATGTTGTGTGCTATTGGTTTTGTGTGCGGATGGTTTCTGTGCAGGTACGTGGGCGCCATGGCTTCTGCCGTGTCGATTCTCATCGGCGTTGTTTGCGCTGGCGGGCGGTATATTTGTTGTTTTCCGCGCTCATGGTGGTGCGATCGTAATTTCACGTGCGGTGTGTCGGCCGTGAGGGCGGGCGGTTTTGTGTTGTCGTGCGTGTTTCCGTCCGTGGCGGGCGGTTTGACTCCGACTCGGACGATGGCGGGCGGTATTTTGTGTGATTTTTCCGCCGATGGCGGTTTTCGGTTTGTGTACTCATAATGGCGTGGTCGGTGTTCAGGCGGTGTGTGCGGGCGGATTTTTGCCGCTTCCATGCCTGGCGGATTTTTTTACGCCGGGTATCGTAATGAGCCCCTTAATTACAATTAAATTACTTCCCACCCTATTGCTCTATAAACTCACAACACACTTCAATAATAAATTAATACACTTAATATAATTACCAAATAATCAATTAATAAAAATTAATTACCAATCAATAAAAATTAATTACCAATTAATAATTATTTAACATAAAATTAATTATCAATACCAATAAATAAAAATAAATAATTACTTAATTACAATTAAATGACTTCCCACCCTATTGCCCTATAAACTCACAACACACTTCAATAATACATTAATACACTTAATATAATTACCAATTAATCAATTAATAAAAATGAATTACCAATTAATAAAAATTAATTACCAATGAATAATTAATTAACATAAAATTATTTATCAATACCAATAAATAAAAATAAGTAATTACTTAATTACAATTAAATTACTTCCCACCCTATTCCCCTATAAACCCACAACCCGCTACAGTACTAAAACGCAAATTTTATACATATATTCTAAAACTAGTACAATAATTAACAAAAAATATAAAGACAAACATATAAAATACATAATAAAATACATAACACTAATATAAATATTGATATTAGTAACATCGATATTTTTGCTATCGATATTACTAACTTCGATATTAACAAAAACGATATTTCTTACCTTCAGGTCGATATTCTGGTCGTCGATATTCTTGACTTCGATATTGTGTCCCCACGATATTTCAAACTCGATATTATTGTAGGTCGAAATTAAAAACTCGATATTTAGACTGTTTACCATTTCGCACACAATGCCATTTCAGTTTGGTATGACCAGAAGTGGGTTCCGGGCTCCCTATGCACTGGAACCAAGCTTTACCTGGCTGAAGAGCTATAACCAAGGTGAAACCAGTCCTAGGTTGCTTGTGTTCTGGTTCAGGGAGGACCTGGCCTGGCAGTTCAGGCTGGACTGTTCCCATGAGGGACAGGGTCAAGACTGCTTTGCATATGACTGGGCCCAAACTGAGGTGGAATGGTGGGAAAAAAACGATGGATTGGGATGTGGCCCAAGCATTCCATCCATCACCTTGTTGTTTTTTGCATTTGCTACAAGGTTCATGGCAGCCCTAGAGGGGAGTCAAGAAGGAGAAGAGCCTGGAAAAATGGCCCAGGCAGCTGCCAAAAAGAGGAAGGGCAAGGGGCATTGGAAACTAGCCCCTGAAAATCCTACGGTCCAGGAGAAGGCTGTTCCTGAGAGTGTCCCCCTGGGGAGGACTTTAAAGCCCTGGAAAACCTGCCTGAGCTTGCTGGATGGCGAGTTGAGGATGAGACCACTAGTGAGGGGTTCTGTAGAGCTCAGAAAGAGCAGCCAACTCTAGTGGGCGTGAGGCATCAAGCTGAGGCCCAACAGATGGTGATACCCCTGGAGGTCACCTTATTTATTGGGAGAATTGCCTCTTATATAGTGAGACTAAGTTTTCTGAGCCTGGGGCAACTTGTGTGTGGGTGGTGCCCCAGTGCTACAGAGCCTTCCTACTGGATCTGGCTCATGATATACCCCTGGCAGGGCATCTGGAACAGGACAAGACTTTTGCCAGGCTTGTCATCCACTTTTATTGGTCCCAGATGAAGACCGCCTCTGATGTAGATCATGTCCCACCGGCCAGGCTAGTGGGAAGTTGTGGAAAAAGCTAAAGGCTCCTCTGGTTCCCTTACCTGTCACTGGCACCCTGTTTGAAAGGGTGGGCATTATTATTGTTGGGCTCTTGGACCCCAAACCCACCTTATGCAGTAGGTTTAGCCTGGGTTTTGGGGGATCATGCCACTAGGTCCCAAGAGGCCATCTTTGAGGACTGTGACTACACCTGCAGTGGCTCAGGCCTTGATAGGAATTTTTGCCCGAGTGAGGTTTCTCAAAGAAATAGTCTCTGATAGGGGCACAAACTTAATGTCTGCATACATGAAGTCAATGTGGGATGAATGAGGGGTAACTAATTAGTTCTCCACACCCTATCACTCTTACATCAATGGGCTGATCGAGAGTATCAACAAGACCTTGAAAGACATGATTATTATCCTGCCTGAGCCCATGAGGCAGAAGTAGGAAGCCCTCTTCCCATTCCTGCTTTTTGCCTACAGGGAGGCACCAGGTAAGAGAGTTTGGATTTAGCCCATTCAAGCTCCTCTATGATCACCCTGTTAGGGGACCTCTAGTCTGGTGAAGGAGAGGTGGAAGCAAGCTCCCAAGAAGCCCCCCCACTGGGGTGTAGTTAGCTACATTCTGGCTCTCAGAAACCAGATGCAACGATTCTTGAAGAAGGTTTCTGAGAACCTAGAAGCCAGCCCGAAGGTGATGACATGCTGGCATGACCAGGAGGCCACTATGTCGAGTTTTAGTCTGTTGGTGCCAGTAAAGCCAAGGGCCCTACAAGACCTCTGGTCAGGGCCTTATAAGGTGAAGGAGAGAAAGAGGGAGGGCATTTACTTGGTGGACCTCAAGCCCATCATGAGCCTCTTAAGGGTACTCCATGTCAATCACCTTAAACCCTGTTTTGAGATGTCTGAAGTCATGCTCCTGGTAAGAAGATGGCGTGGAAGAGGAGAGTGAACCTCTCCCTGACCTCTTATCTGCCAAGGAATAGGATGGGTCAGTGGAAAGTGTCAACCTCTCTTCTACCCTTACTCAGAGCAGCAGACCGACTGTTGCCAGTTGTTGGGGCAAATTGCCTCTTTGTTCCCCCTCACCCCTGGCTTACACAGTTGTGCACTCATGATCTTGACACAGGAGACAGTATGCCTGCGCCCTGATAAAAACAGAATTTACAGGCTATCTGATTAGGTGAGGGTTAGCATTACGGAGGAGGTCTCCAAAATGCTTGAAATTGGGGTGATTAAGCAATTAAACAGTCCCTGGTCCAGCAGAGTGGTGCTGGTACCCAAAGCCGTCCACTCATGCGCCACCCCAGAACTTGAGTTATAAGCGGACTATAGGGTCTCAACCCAGTCACCAAGACTGTTGCTCATCCCACCCCCTGAGCTGATGATCTCATTGATCATTTAGGAGCTCCCAAGTTCTTTAGCACTTTTGATCTGACTTCTCGGTGCTGGCAGATTGCCCTGACTGAGGGAGCTAAAGAGAGGTCTACATTCTCCACACCAGAGGGCCATTTCCAATTTTGGGTGATGCCCTTTGGATTGAAGAATGCCCCAGCCAACATCCAGAGATTGGTAAACAGAGACCTGGCTGGGATGGAGGCCTTCAGTGCGGTCGACCTTGATGACATATCTGTCTTCAGCTCCAGCTGGGAGAACCACCTGTTTCACCTTCAGGAGGTGTTTCAGGCTTTACAAGAGGCTTGCCTGACAATCAAGGCCAGCAAGTGCCAGATATGACAGAGTTCTGTGGTGTATCTGGGATGCTTGGTGGGTGGGGGCAAGGTGCGGCCCCTCCAGGCCAAGATTAAGACTGTCCTGGCCTGGGAACCCCCAAAACTCAAACTAAAGTAAGGGCCTTCCTAGTCGTCCCTGGCTATTATAAGAGGTTTCTTAAGGGCTATGACACCATTTTCCCCCTTAACTGTGCTGATTTCTAGAGTAATGAGACAGAATATCGAGGTGAAAAAATTCAAACTACATTAATATCGAGTTAGAAATATCGTGGAGTGGAAATATCGAGTGCAAGAATATCGTTGTCAAGAATATCGATTTGAAGGTAAGTAATATCGATTTAAAAAATATAGAAGTCATTAATATCGTTTAAAAAAAATAGATGTTTAAAATATCGATTTTTTAATTAGTGTTATGTATTTTAGTATATATTTTAAATGTATGTCATGTAATTTCTTTGTATAAGTATTGTTTATGTTTTTTAATATATGTGTTAAATTTCTAGTAGTTATTACATTTAATTTAATAAACTTTTGTGTCTTTTAGTTGCGTAGCGGGTTGTGGGTTTATAGGGGAATAGGGTGGGAAGTAATTTAATTATAATAAATTAATGATTATTTTTTATTTAATTATATTTATTTTATTGATTTTTTAAGAGTGTTAATTGTGCTTTTAATTTTTTGGGGGTAAAGTTTATGAGTGGGTTGTGGGGTTTATAAGGGTAAAAGGTGGGAAGTCATTTATTTTTAATTAATTAATAATTAGTTGTTAACTAATATTAATTAATCAATTGATAATTAATTATGGTAGTTGTGTAATTTTTTAGATGCAGGTTGTGGGACTAATAGAGGTAAAGGGTGGGAAGTAATGTATTTTTAATTAATCAATAATTAGTTGTTAATTAATATTAATTGATTTATTGCTAATTTATTATGGTAATTGTGTAACAAATTTTTAGGTGCTGGTTGTGGAGATAATAGGGGCAAAGGGTGGGAAGTAATTTATTTTTATTAATTAATAATTAGTTGATAATTAATATTAATTAATTGATAATTATGTTAATTGTTTAATGACTTTTTTAGTGTGGGTTTTGGGTTTATAGGGGTAAAGGATGGGGAGTAAATTAATTTTACTTAATTTATAATTAGTTGTTAAAAGCTATTATTTATTTAATTGAAAATTAATTTTAATTGTGTAATTAATGTTTTTAAAGTTCAACTTTAGGTGCGGGTTGTAGGGATTATAGGGGTAAAGGGTGGGAAGATAAATAATTTTAATGAAATATAGTTTGTTTTTAAATAATAATATTTGTTTAATTGATAATTAATTATGTTAATTGTGCAAATATTATTATTATTTTTTTACATTTTAGATGTGGGTTCTGGGTTTTGTAGGGGCATGGGGTGGCAAGTAAATCAATTTTAAGCAATAATAATTTTATTAAAATTAATATATAAATATTAATTTAATAATTAATTGTGTTGTGTGTTTTGTATGGGTATATTGTGGGAAGTACATTGATTATATTGAATTAATAATGTATATTTAATTAATGAAAATTAATTTGTTGCTGAATATTTATATTAATAGTGTAAATAATGTTTTAGGTGCAGGTTGTGAGTTTTGTGGTGTTATGGGGTGGGAAGTAACTAAACTAAATTTATGTAATAATGAATGTTTTTGTTAATAAATAATTTATAAATAAAAATATTTATTTGTATGAAAATCATGTTTGTATTTTATTTATAATAATATTTGTAGGTATTTGTGATATGTATTTAACATTCTAATATGTTTTTACTTTTAAAATTGTTATATATATATATAGTTTTTAACATATTTATAATTTTTTTATTTACTTAGGGGCTCATTATTATAACGGGCGGATCGCGTGGTCACATGATGCCTGGGGTGGTGTTCACCTCGCATTTGCTAGGGCGGGTGCGAGGGAAGGGCTAAGGAGGTAATGCTGACCAGCTGAAGTAAAACTAGACAAAGTCAACTGTAACCCATATCGTTTAGCACACTTTAGACATTAGGTCCATGCTGGAAGGGATGTATTATCTCACGAGCAGCGAACACAGATCACAGATAGTTGGCTTAACATGCATGGAGCAGCCCAGCTACATCATGTCAGACAAAGTTTCGTAACCAATCGAAGACAGTTTTATGTGTCAAGAAATGTGGAATATTTTTAACACACCTTCAAGCTCCTCACCCACGCACACAAAGCACTCCACAACTCCGGACCAGCCTACCTCAACAGACGACTCAGCTTCTACACCCCCACCCGCCAGCTCCGCTCGACCAGCCTCGCCCTCGCCACAGTCCCCCGCATCCGGAAAACGACCGCCGGCGGCAGATCCTTCTCCCACCTCGCCGCCAAGACCTGGAACACCCTCCCCACCAACCTCCGACAGACCCAAGACCTACTGGCCTTCAGAAGACTCCTCAAGACCTGGCTCTTCGATCAGTAGCAGCACCACCCCCCTCTTCCCCCAGTGCCTTGAGACCCTCGCGGGTATGTAGTGCGCTTTATAAGTGACATGATTGATTGATTGAACACATTGAACTAAACACGTAGGTCATCTCTCTGAACATAAACAAGTATTAAAACCCTATTCTGAACTTAGCTGCACTTTATGCCTCAATACAACATTCCGCCAATTACATGTTGTGTGGAGTTCTGCCACACCTTTCTTTGTTTAATCCAATATTCATCAACACAGTCTTGGAAATGGGTTCTTAAGTGAATTGAGTTCGATTGGAAAAGCAATCTTTATCAGTCATTTTAAGTAATTTAGAAAGAGTAAGGAATTCTGAAAAGCGGAAATGTTTTCTCCTTAGCCGAAACAGCATATTAACACACATATTAAAAAAACGGGATGACATTTCCAAGCATGACAGAAACTGGAAGGAACCAAGAAGCACAAGCGAAATTTCCAAGCATATAGTCACACTACTGTGTCCTTTTTCACTGGGTAGTGCAGTTCACTGATGTGTTTTGCAGTCATGCGCATTCTTCCCCAGCGATTGCAGGATCAGCCACTGACCAATATACTAAATCGCGCAATAAATACACTCCACGCTGTTACTTGAAGCGTAAAAGGCCATTTTATTAGGACAAGGTTGCCATCACTTAGACTTTATTAACAGTACATAAATGCAATCAATATACTTATTCCATCCCATACCGACTCATTCTCCCTTCAGCCTTCTCAAAACCATCTCACCTGTTTGCCTCTTCCCCATTCACTCGGTGACCTCCTTCCTCTCCCCATTCTCACCTTCACTTGCCCTCCAAGCATCCTCTGTTGAATTTCCTTCATTGCTCATTGCCTCCCACGCCCCGCTATCAGTCACCTGTGTACCTTTCTCCCCCCCGAGGGGTGGATCCGCCCGTATGTGACTCACCACCCCTCCAAAGTACCGTAACCATGCTACTCTGCAACCTGCCCTAAACTGGCATGCTAAGACCAATCCAACCCCCAGTCTCCTGCCTACAACTTGTAGGGTGGGTGGGTGGCCTAACCTTTCTGCCTACCCTCCCGGTGGTGCTAAGGTGTCAGGAAGAGGCCGGATACTCCTCTCCTGACACCTTTATACCCTCCCAAATCCCACCCCTTCCTTTAACCTTTTAATCCCTCCCCACCTTGTCCTTCCGGCCATTGCGCGAATAGCCCTGGGGAAGACTGGTCTGCGACCTTCACTTCCCCCGGGGGCCGTCATCGCGCAATAACTACACTCCACGCTGTTACTTGAAGCCTAAAAGTCCATTTTATTAGGACAAGGTTGCCATCACTTAGACTTTATTAACAGTACATAAATGCAATCAATATACTTTTTCCATCCCATACCGACTCATTCTCCCTTCAGCCTTCTCAAAACCATCCCACCTGTTTGCCTCTTCCCCATTCACTCGGTGACCTCCTTCCTCTCCCCATTCTCACCATCACTTGCCCTCCAAGCATCCTCTGTTGAATTTCCTTCGTTGCTCATTGCCTCCCATGCCCCGCTATCAGTCACCTGTGTACCTTTCTCCCCCCCGAGGGGTGGATCCGCCCGTATGTGACTCACCACCCCTCCAAAGTACCGCCAACCAGGAAACCCCCGTAGGGCGGTTACCTGCACCACCCGTAGATCCTGAGCACCTTTCACCTCCCTTCAGCCGACCCTGTGGCACCATGTGAATTTCCTTCCACCACCCAATACTGCGTCCGCAGTCCAATCATATTTCTGTGACCTTCCCGGCCGCGAAAGGTGCACACCGTCGTTGAAACAAGACCATTTGTTCCGCCATAAAGCTATCCCGCTTCCTGCGGGCCTATTCCCTTTGATGCATGCTTGACCGTCTCCCGTTCCCTTTTCTGCGAGGCACAATTCATTCAACTTTAACCAATTATCGGTCAGTTCCTTGTTTATCGAACCACAAATCCCATTGCATGTAATTTTGAGTAATGTCAGACCTGACATACTCCCGAAAACCTTCCTCCCCAACACGGAACTCCATATCCGGGCAACTTCCTGTTGACCCCCGTTCCACCCATAATGGCAACAATGCCCCCGTTGCAGTCCACATTTACCCCTTCCTGGTGGCTGTCTCCCCAGCCAGGGTACGGCCATACACCAGCAAATCCACGTCTGTTGCTGTCCCAATGCACGAGCATGGCTACCTAACCCGGTAACCGTCCTGGTTCCGGTCTATCCCCACATCCTGCAGTAGAAAAAGAATAGTTAGTCCTGTATGAAATCCTTCCCCATTTCATAGCCCAATTGCCCATTTGTTCCCCACCCAACCTTGGAAACCCCTTTCAGCACTTAGGGCTCCACATCCTAATTGACCCACTCTCGTCTCCCCCAACGTCAACTTCCCACCCCCCACCATGTTCCATCCTGACCCCCTCGCGGCTACAGCCCCATTGCGCCAGGATTGTATCTCCTCATATGCTGCCCCGCCTGTGCTCCATGGCCTTTGCAAAAGCCCCATAATGGCCGGAAAGCCCTCACACCCCTTTCCCTTTGGGAAACAGATCCCCCCATTCGTAGGCCTTCCCTATCCTGACACCACGCCATTCGTATCAGCCCTTTACTGTCTTCCCCTTCTCTTAAGAAACACGCTCCACTTTCCCCAGCCAGTGCCTCCCCCTTAAACTCCTCCATCCCCCCTTTGTCCTCGCCCCCGGCACACCTCCCCATTCGTACCTACGCCTCAAAAAGAGCCAACACCGCTCCGTCAAAACACCCCTTTCTTGCCGCCACACACTCGCTATGCTCACTCGAAAATCCCTTTCGTATCCGCCAGACCCACTCTGCCTGTTCCCCATAGTGAACCAAAACGTCCTGTTCCAAATTTTGTGCATTCCCAGGCATCCCGTTCCACCAACCCTACGTAATTTGCCATATGTTCTCTGGGTCGACCAATACCGAATGGCCTATTCTTCATACATGCGCAAACTTCCCCACACCTCCTTATTCCACACATTCCTGTCGCTTCCACCGCTTCCACCTGCCAAAACACGTCCCCCTTTCGCAACATCTTACGACATCCCTGCGTCCATCTCACTATTCCCGCGCACCAAAACCGTTCCCCTTTGCGAAATCCTTACCCCTTTTTTCATCTCACAACCGCACTCCCCTTTGGAAAGATTCCACGTCACATATTCACACAACTGCATGGAGCTCAACCGCACCTTTCGGCACCAAAGCCTCTAGCACCCCACTGCTCCGTATGTCACAAAACCCCCACTGAATCTGCTGCCATGTGCCGGACCAGGCGCCCCAAACCTGCCCGACCCCCAGGCAAGTCTTTACCTATATATATGCCCCCATGTTGCACACTGTTGGCTCCTATGGAATGCGACAAACCCCCGGGACCCACTGCCCCTGTGACCACCAAAAAAAACCCCACCCAGTGAGCTAACTTGCTAGCCTAGGAACTCCCATACTTGCCCGACCCCCAGGCGCGTCCAAGCCCATCACTATGTGCCCACACCAATTGCGTACCAGACGAGACCCCGTGCACGTCCCATTATTGTTGAAAGAAATCCCCACTCGACGTATACAACACCATTACATCCCCGCTTCCCAGCTTTTTCCCCCTTTCGACAGATGTCCCCATCCATTGAGGCACACCGCACCCTGAGGATTTCCCCTGCTCTCACTCATCGCTGCTCCGTTTCCTACCCAGATGAGTTGCGCATCCCATGAGATCCCCCGACCCCATTCATTGGTGCCGTCCTTGCGGCGAGTTTCGCCCAGTCCTCCCTTAAAGGGGGGCTGTCCATACCGGGCCAGCAACTCCGCTCTCCTGAACTTCTATCAATCAATCAATCAATCAATCAATCAATCAATCATTTGTATAGCGCGCTACTCACCCGGAGGGTCTCAAGGCGCTTGGGGGAGGGGGGTCCGCTACTGTTTGAACAGCCAGGTCTTGAGTTGCTTCCTGAAGGAGAGGTGGTCTTGGGTAAGGCGGAGGTGGATGGGTAGGGAGTTCCACGTCTTGGCAGCCAGGTAGGAGAAGGATCTTCCTCCCGTTGTGGCTCTTCGGATGCGGGGGATGGCGGCGAGGGCGTGGTTGGTCGATCGTAGCTGGCGGGTGGGAGTGTAGAAGGTCAGACGGTCGTTGAGGTATCTGGGGCCTTGGTTGTGGAGGGCTTTGTGTGCGTGGGTGAGGAGTCGGAACGTGATTCTCTTGCTGACGGGGAGCCAGTGCAGGTCTCTCAGGTGTCTGGCGATGTGGCTGTGTCGGGGGATGTCCAGGATGAGTCGAGCTGCAGCGTTCTGGATGCGTTGGAGTCTTTTATGAAGTTTGGCTGTGGTTCCGGCGTAGAGGGAGTTGCCGTAGTCCAGTCGGCTGGTGACGAGGGCCTGGGTGACCGTCTTCCTGGTTTCGGTGGGGATCCACCGGAAGATCTTGCGCAGCATGCGTAGGATGTTGAAGCAAGACGAGGAGACGGCGTTGACTTGTCGGGTCATTGAGAGGGAGGAGTCCAGGATGAAGCCCAGGTTGCGTGCGTGGTCCGTTGGTTTGGGTGCGTTGCCCAGGGCAGGGGGCCACCAGGAGTCATCCCAGGCGGAGGGTGATGATCCTAGGATGAGGACTTCCGTCTTATCTGAGTTCAGTTTCAGGCGGCTGTTCCTCATCCACTCGGCCACGTCCTTCATCCCTTCATGTAGGTTGGTTCTGGCGGTTGTGGGGTCGTTGGTGAGGGAGAGGATCAGCTGGGTGTCGTCGGCGTAGGAGATGATGTTGAGGTTGTGTTGGCGTGCGATGGCTGCGAGGGGGCTCATGTAGACGTTGAAGAGGGTGGGGCTGAGTGATGATCCTTGTGGTACGCCGCAGATGACTTCGGTGGCCTCGGAACTGAACGGGGGGAGGCGGACTCTCTGGGTTCTTCCGGCGAGGAAGGAGATGATCCACTCCAGTGCCTTCTCTTGGATTCCGACGTTGTTCAGGCGTTGCACTAGGGTGCGGTGGCAGACTGTGTCGAACGCTGCGGAGAGGTCCAGGAGGATGAGGGCCGCTGTTTCCCCGTTGTCGAGCAGGGCTCGGATGTCGTCGGTGGCTGCGATGAGGGCGGTCTCGGTGCTGTGGTTGGCCCGGAAGCCGGACTGCGAGTGGTCGAGGGATCCATTCGTCTCGAGGAAGGCGGCCAGTTGTCTGTTGACGGTCTTCTCGATGACTTTGGCAGGAAAAGGAAGGAGCGAGATGGGGCGGTAGTTTTTGAGGTCGGTGGGGTCCGCTGACGGTTTCTTCAGTAGGGCGCTGAGTTCGGCGTGCTTCCAGCTCTCTGGGAAGGTGGCGGTGTCGAAGGAGGTGTTGATGATGTCCCGGAGGTGGGGTGCGATGACGGCGTCGGCCTTGTTGAAGACGTGGTGAGGGCAGGGGTCGGTAGGTGATCCGGAGTGGATGGAGTTCATCGTGCGGATAGTGTCTTCGGTGTTGATCGGGGTCCAGGCTCGGAGGGTGGAGGTGGGGGACGTTGGAACGGTCGTAGGGTACGTAGGCTGTGTGCTGAAACTGTTGTGTATGTCTGCGATCTTGCTGTGGAAGAACGAGGCGAGCGAGTTGCAGAGGTCTTGCGAGGGAGTGATGTCGTTGTTTCCGGCGCTGGGGTTCGAGAGCTCTTTGACGATGATGAAGAGTTCCTTGCTGTTGTGGGCGTTGTTGTCCAGTCGTTCCTTGAATGCGGTTTTCTTGGTGGAGTGGATCAGCTGGTGGTGTTTTCGGGTGGCGTGCTTGAGGGTGGTCATGTTGTCTGCAGTCGGGTCTCTGCGCCATGCTTTCTCGAGGGCCCGGCAGTTCTTCTTGGATTTCTTGAGTTCGTCGGTGAACCAGGATGCTTTCTTGTTGCCGTGTCTGACTGGGGGGGTCTTCAATGTGGCGAGGACGTCTGCGCAGTTGGTGATCCATCTTGTGAGGTTGCTGACGGCTTGGTTGGGGTTCGTTGAGCTGGCGGGAGGGTTCTGGCTCAGGGATGTGGTGAGTTGGTCGGTGGTGATCTTGTTCCAGCTTCTGCGCGGAAACTGTTGCGTGTGGTGGTGCGTGGTGGTCCTGCTGAAGCTGAAGTGGACGCAGCTGTGGTCTGTCCAGTGGAGTCCGGTGGTGTGGCTGAAGGAGATGTCCTTACTGGAGGAGAAGACGGGGTCAAGCGTGTGGCCGGCGTGGTGTGTGGGGTGGTCACCAGTTGCTTGAGTCCGAGGTTGGCGAGGTTGTCCAGCAGGGTGGTGGTGTTGCGATCGTTGTTGTTCTCTAGGTGGAAGTTGAGGTCCCCAAGGAGGATGTAGTCAGCCGAGGGGAGGGCGTGCGGGCTGATGAGGTCGGCGATGTCTTCGCTGAATTGTGTGCGTGGTCCTGGGGGTCTGTAGATGAGGGTGCCTCTGAGGGTCGTCTTGGGGTCGGTGTGTATCTGGAAGTGCAGGTGTTCGCCGGCTGTGAAGGTGTCGTCGGAGTTGGTCGTGATGCGGATGGTGTTCTTGTGGACGATGGCGATGCCTCCTCCGGTCTGGTTGGCGCGGTCCCTTCTGGTGATCTTGTATCCGTCCGGGATGGCGATGGCGATGTCGGGCGCTGAGGAGGCGTTCATCCATGTTTCCGTGAGGAAAGCGACGTCTGGTGATGTGGAGTCGAGCAGGTTCCAGAGTTCCACGGCGTGTCTGTGGATGGAGCGGGTGTTGAGCAGGATGCACTTCAGGTGGTTGCTGCTGGTGCTTGGCTTGGCGGGTGCGGTGCAGGTCCGGAGGCAGGAGAACTTGCAGGATTGGCAGGCGAAGGGTCCGTGGGTGCGACCTGGGGTGGCACGGTGGCAGCCGGGGATACGGCCGGTGTTGAGTGCGTTGAGGGTGGCGGTGTCGTAAGTCCGGTGGGTGGGTTGGCTGCTGCGGGGGCCAGGGGGTTTGGCGCTGGGCGCGGTCCAGGCGCGGACGGGCGCAGACGGGCTTGCCTCAGGCGCGCCTTGGCGCGCCAGCGGCGCGGCGCGCAGCGGCCGCCATTTATGGGGAGGTGGGAGGGAGGAGCAGCTGGGAGGCGGGAGGCAGGGGCAGCGAATGGGCAGTCAGGGGGCGGGGCCGCAGGACGCAGCGGCGGGAATGGCGAGAGGCAGCGGGGGCACAAAAGGAAAATGGGGAGAGAAAACAGACAAAAATACAGGCACAACGCAAATGGGGCAGCGAGGGGCACAGAAAGGAAAATGGGGAGAAAACAGACAAAAATACAGGCACAACGCAAATGGGGCAGCGAGGGGCACAGAAAGGAAAATGGGGGAGAAAACAGACAAAAATACAGGCACAACGCAAATGGGGCAGCGAGGGGCACAGAAAGGAAAATGGGGGGAGAAAACAGACAAAAATACAGGCACAACGCAAATGGGGCAGCGAGGGGCACAGAAAGGAAAATGGGGGAGAAAACAGACAAAAATACAGGCACAACGCAAATGGGGCAGCGAGGGGCACAGAAAGGAAAATGGGGAGAGAAAACAGACAAAAATACAGGCACAACGCAAATGGGGCAGCGAGGGGCACAGAAAGGAAAATGGGGGAGAAAACAGACAAAAATACAGGCACAACGCAAATGGGGCAGCGAGGGGCACAGAAAGGAAAATGGGGGAGAAAACAGACAAAAATACAGGCACAACGCAAATGGGGCAGCGAGGGGCACAGAAAGGAAAATGGGGGAGAAAACAGACAAAAATACAGGCACAACGCAAAATGGGGCAGCGAGGGGCACAGAAAGGAAAATGGGGGAGAAAACAGACAAAAATACAGGCACAACGCAAATGGGGCAGCGAGGGGCACAGAAAGGAAAATGGGGAGAGAAAACAGACAAAAATACAGGCACAACGCAAATGGGGCAGCGAGGGGCACAGAAAGGAAAATGGGGGAGAAAACAGACAAAAATACAGGCACAACGCAAATGGGGCAGCGAGGGGCACAGAAAGGAAAATGGGGGAGAAAACAGACAAAAATACAGGCACAACGCAAATGGGGCAGCGAGGGGCACAGAAAGGAAAATGGGGGAGAAAACACACAAAAATACAGGCACAACGCAAATGGGGCAGCGAGGGGCACAGAAAGGAAAATGGGGGAGAAAACAGACAAAAATACAGGCACAACGCAAAATGGGCAGCGAGGGGCACAGAAAGGAAAATGGGGGAGAAAACAGACAAAAATACAGGCACAACGCAAATGGGGCAGCGAGGGGCACAGAAAGGAAAATGGGGAGAGAAAACAGACAAAAATACAGGCACAACGCAAATGGGGCAGCGAGGGGCACAGAAAGGAAAATGGGGGAGAAAACAGACAAAAATACAGGCACAACGCAAATGGGGCAGCGAGGGGCACAGAAAGGAAAATGGGGAGACAAGCAAAGAAATACGGGCACCGAGGCCACAGGCGGAAGGGCGATCTTACCAGCAGCAGCAGCGGGCGGACAACACAGGCGGAGCTGTGTGGTGGGGGAGCGACCTACCTGGCAACTATCCCCCATAGTCTGCCAATCTTTGCGGTAAGTGGTCTACTTCAGGTCGTCTACCTTTCTAAACCCCGTGGACTTGCTGCCATACCCGACCCCCGCCCGGTAACAACCCCTTTGTTTCGAACCGTAGCCCAGCTTCCTGTCGGTATATATCGGGCGCCATGGGGCCCTGGCCTCCAATAACCGGGTAAGGGTCTCCTATCCCGGACTCCCCCCCACCTCCCTTAGTGGCCTCCCTCTTTTCCTTCCAGGAGGCTAAACGTGACCCCGCCGAGTAGAGTGTCTTTCTTGGGCCCTCAGGCTTATCTTACTAGGGTATCTGTCGCAGGGACCAACGCAGGCCTCCCCCGCCCCCGTGGTGACACCTGATCTGTCTTCCCGATGCTTCAAAGGAGACCTCAACCACACACCCCCAATTCAGCCTTTCCCCTCCATGTTAAGTGGTCCCCCGTAAAGGCCGATAAATCACTCGCCCGTCCCAGCTTTTAATTTGAGGGGAGGCTGGGTGCTGCCTCGATGGCCTCCAGTGCGTATCACGGCCCCACTCCAGTTCCCCTGTGGTTTAGCCACGGTGGGCTTGGCCCTGACCCTTCTCCCACGTTGTCCCCAGCAAGGCGAAAACATCCCCCATCCGCCGTGCCAATCAGCTATTTTTCCATAAATGTCTGCCAGGCAATTGCCCTGCCCCCCACATCTCCCCCCATGCTGCTGGCACAAATTTCAACACCCCGATGTCCTTCTTCAATGTAACGGGCACCCTCGGCCCCCTTGTCACTCCCCTCCAGCATGGCAATGTGTGATGCTTGCCCCAGTTGTTTTGTCTTCATTTCAGGCATTTCCCACATTGTTTGTCTGGACACCATCCCAACCGAGCCTGTCGGCTCCACCTTTCCTTTCGCTCCTCAAACAGGCGCCGCAACTGCACCTGGTGCTCCACCAAATCTCACACCCACCCCCTACCACAACAACTGCCGACCGGCAGGAATTCCTTATTTTCTTTTGACCCTCCTCCCCTGATATCTAGTGTATTCCATTACCTGAGAGTCCGTCTGGGACCTGCTTGTCTTGGCCTGGAGCCGCTGTTCCCCTATGGTCCTCATCCTGTGCTCCGTCTTATAACGCGCCTGCTTCCTGAAAGACACCAATCCTTCTGGTTGCCTGAAATTCCCCCCCTCCCGAAAAAACACCCCGTCAATAAAATTCACCTCACACCACTACTGCATGCAACACCAGAACTCCCAACCCTTCACCAGTGTAGTAGGCATCAGAGCCCTACCACTACACCCCCGAGACACCGTGCACTGCGCCTTTCATGCAACATCCCCCCATCGCACACCATCACACTCCCCCTCTTCATCCGCTCACCATCCCTGCCATCATTCTCAATTGTATACACCACATGGTAGGATTCACTGCGCGATCCCTTGTTGGAGGGTAGGCCGCCACGGCTCCCCCTACTACTTCTGGCCCGCGACCTGGGGCCGTTGTGCGCCCCGCTCGCTACCGGCCTCCCCAGCCAGTTCTGGCCCCCCCCACAGGCTGCTGTGACCTTGAGGGGGTGGGGAGCGGGTTTACGTGCACCACCGGGCCATACCGCTGTGCTGGCAGTCCCTTTCCTTTTCCCAGAGGCCCGCTGACTGAACCCAGACCACCCGCAGTCCCTCCCCACTTATCTGAGACACCCAAATGCCTACTGCACTAAGGGGGCCCCCTCCAGGGCGCCGGCGCCTCATGCTCCCAGGTCACGCCCCCTGGCCCCCCTGTCCCCAGCTCCTAGAATTACCCATCCCAGATCCCTTAGGGCGCGCCTCACACTCCAATGGCACCCCCACTAATGCATGGGGAGGTCCCCCCACCCATCATTAATAAGGCCTTCTGGGCCCGGCCCCCCTTCCGCTCTCCGGCAAGGGGGACCAGAGCACCCTTCCATCCTTGGGCCCCAGCCCTTCTGGGCTGCTGTAGCGCAGGGCCCAAGCTGTCCTAATGCCTCAGGCCCTAAACTGGGGAAAGCCTCCGAGGAGGGCCGGAGGCCCGCTCTCCTCAGGGGGTTCACTAGCCAAGTGGGGACCCACCGGTACCGTATTCTGCGGCGCCGGCTCATTTGTGGCGCCGGCTCATTCCCAGAGGCACCCGGCCCCCCCACTCACCTTCCTGGCGGCTAATTGGAGCAGCGCAGGCAGGCTCCTTCTCCCCCCACTGTGCGTTGTTGCATACGCGTCCTATAGAGAAGCCGGTCCTCGGCCTCCCGACACCCATTCTCAGTGTGTGGTGGCCCGTTCCACATGCCGCCACCGCTTCGCCCACAAAATACTTCAAATGCACTGAGTGTGCCGAAACCCACCAGCCCCCCACCCCGCCTACATACCCGGCCTCGAGAGATCCGCCCGGCCTGCCAGCCGTGACACGAGCGGCGCGGCCCCCCAGGCCCATTGCTCTATGTATGCTGCCCCCACAAGCGAACGCCGGCACCGAGAGGTAAGCTCCCATGCAGCTGCTATGATGCTAACCCCTCGCTAACCTGCCTACGAGGCCCACAGCCAAAGAAAAACCCCTAACTTTTCTGCCTACCCTCCCGGTGGTGCTAGGGTGTCAGGAAGAGGCCGGATCCTCCTCTCCTGACACCTTTATACCCTCCCAAATCCCACCCCTTCCTTTAACCCTTTAATCCCTCCCCACCTTGTCCTTCCGGCCATTGTGCGAATAGCCCCGGGGGAAGACTGGTCTGCGACCTTCACTTCCCCCGGGGGCCGTCAATTCCAACCATAAGGAAAGTATGATAAGGATCTCCAGTCTGTTCTTGTCCATTCTCTGTTACAGTAAGAATCCCAAAAGCTATTTTGCTCTAGAATATGCAAAGGTATAATACGACGACTCCAGTACCTTCCCCTGAAAATAATGGTAAGAGATCTAAAGATGGTGCACTCTGCTGACTTTCATACAAAATGGATAGACCAATGTCATTTTTAGGTTCTTGGTCACCATAATATCACAAGCATTTGCAACGCAATAGGTCTCGCATTTGTTAAAGTTAGAGCTATTGGCGATGTTTTTTACTTATGTTTTTTTCTGCAGTGGAGTGGTTGTGGATATGCATGAGCTATTTGATATTTACAATCAGGAGGTTATTAAACATCCAAACAGAAAGCAAGCTAATAAAGCGGATGGATCAGGAGACAGAAAGTGAAATCAAAAAATGTAGATTTTTCACAGCCTGGTGGGCAGAAAATCTGGATTTTATTAAGGACACGGAGGCCAAGATTATGCAAATCTCCTTTATTGCCACAGCTCAGCAGTAACAATGAAGAGAATATAGAACTTCAAACAACATTCCAATACACAATATATTCCATGAACATGCAGCCATCTTTCTTCTTTGTCAAGTGCTGCAAACAAGAAGTAAACTTGTAAAAAACAAGGCTTGAAACTTGATGTGGAACGAATAACTGCTTCCCTTAACAATCCCTAGACGTCTTAATCTGGAAGAAAAAAGACACAATAGGTCAAAAGGTAAAAAAATAAAAAATCCCTAGGGAGGGTTTGTAAGAGGAGGGATAATCTTGGCCTCCGTGTCCTTAATAAAATCCAGATTTTCTGCCCACCAGGCTGTGAAAAATCTAAATTTTATGGCATGACACTGAGGCCAACATTATGCAAGTTTAAAGTGAACCAAGTACATTATCAATCATATTATTGATTGGTCTGAAATAACATTTCTTAAACATTCTCTCATTTGACCAGTCAGCGGCTCTAAGGATATCCTGGAGTCCTCCACCTAACATAAAAGCTTTAGAAGCAGATGCGCCTCTGAGAGAGTGTGCACCAAAAATAGAAACATCAACACCACTCTCACTCATCACTTCTTTTACCCATCTAGCAAGCGTGGGAGAAGAAACTGCATTATGAGGGGATCTGTGAGAAATCAACAGTTGAGTTCCAACTCCTCTTAGACTTACCGTCCTTCTTTCATACTCTTTAAGACATTTAACAACACATGGACTTTCATTAAGAGGAAAGAAAGGATAGAAAATAGAGGAAGACATAGTTTTGGTTCTTTTCTTAAGGTAAAAACAAACTCCCTCAGGCTGGTAAGCCCTGTTAGTAACATCTAATGCCTCAACATCTGAGGTTCCCCCTGAAAGAGATCAAGCAAAGTTACACAGTAAGTTTATAGGAAATACGCTTGAGAGAGAGGTTAACGTTATCTCCCCAGGAAGAAATAAGTTGTAAAATGTTTCTTACGTCCCATAAGGCTGAATATTTTGCAGTTGGAGGATTAAGAACTTGCATGCTTCTCATAATCTTTTTTGTTAAAAGGTTTTGTCCAACTGAGACACCATCAACTAAAGAATGTCCTGCAGCTATTGCTGACCTATAAACATTAACAGTTCTATAACTTAGGCCAGAAGCGAAGAGTTCCGATAGGAAGTTTACTACGTGTACTAAATCAGTTGAAACGGGATCGTAGTGTTGTTGAAGACACCAGCGAACCCATTTATTCCAAGCCAGTCGATATGCCTTCCTTGTTCCGGATGCCCAAGACTCAGATATGAGTTGGAAAGCATCTGGCGAAAGGCCAGGGATTTGCCATTGTCGCCTGAAATCTTCCAGGACATCAGAACTAATAGACCTTGGTCTATGAGAGGATGTGATTTGCCCTGAGGACCCAGGAGTAGTTGCCCGAAAGGAGGTATTAGAATTGGGAAGTCCACGGCCATCTCCAAGATGACAGGAAACCATGCCTGAGACCTCCAAAGGGAGGTTATCACCACCATGCTCTGAAGGTACCGGCGAGCGTGTAAAAGAAGACATGGAAGCATGACAAACGGCGGGAAGGCATATGGCTTTAAGCCTTGCCAGTCCTGGAGGAAGGCATCCACCCCTGCTGCTTGAGGGTCCGGCTTCCCGCTGAAGAAATTCATCATCTGAGTGTTCATTCTGTCTGCGAAAAGATCTGTCCCGAAGGGACCCCATTTGTCTTGGATTGTCATGAATATCCCTCTGTTTAATTTCCAGTTGCTGGAATCCCTGCAATTTCTGGAGAACCAGTCCGCTACCCCATTGTTCAAACCGGGGATGTGTTCCGCTGTGACGGACAGTCCCCTGTTCAAACAATAGCCCCAGAAAGCTTTTGCTATTTCGGTAAGACCCTTTGAATGTGGTCCCCCCATCTTGTTGACATATTTCACTGCAGAGACATTGTCCATGCGCAGCATTATACAGCACTTCATTGAATTCTGGGTGAAACTCCGAACCGCAAAGGAGCCTGCTAGAAGCTCCAGGCAGTTGATATGTAGTTCCTTCTCTTTGCATGTCCATAGACCTCCTGTCGAAGAGTCGCCACAAGTGGCACCCCAACCTTCTAGACTTGCATCTGATTCTATAATCAATTCTGGGGTTTCCCCAAAGATGGCTCTGCCATTCCAAGCTTCTGCATTATTTAGCCACCAAGTTAGTTCTTTCCTCGAATCTTCGTCTAAGCAAGTCATCTGAGTGTAAGAGAGAGTCGACTTCAGAGCTTTCGCTTTGAGTCTCTGGAGGGCCCTGTAGTGTAAGGGGCCCGGAAAGATCGCCTGGATGGTTGAGGAGAGGAGACCCAAGATCCTGGCTAAGAGTCTCAAGGGAAAGACCTCCAAAGATAGGATCTTCCTGAGTTCTTTGCAGAGTTTCTTTATCTTTTCCCTTGGTAGTTTTAGTTCTGCAAACACTGTATTCACTAAGAAGCCCAGAAATTGAGTTTCTTGGGTTGGTGTAGTGCATGATTTTTTGGCATTTATGACAAAGCCTAAATGTTCCAGTAGGCAGATAGTAAGATCTGTATGGTGAGATACTGTTGTCTTGGACTGACCCATGATAAGGATATCGCCAAGATATATTATTAGCCTCACACCCCTTTCCCTTAGCCATGCTACTACCGGACGTAACACCTTGGTGAAGCACCAAGGGGCTGATGACAGACCGAAGGGGAGAGTGCAAAATTCCCAAAGTTTTCCTTCCCAAGTGAACTGGAGGAATTTTCTATGAGGGGGCCAAATTGGGATGGTTAAGTAGGCGTCCTTTAGGTCTAGATGTGTTAACCAGTCTCCCTTTCTCAATACGTCCCTTAGGAGGTGAATTCCCTCCATCTTGAAGTGGTGGTAAGATACCCACCCTTTTAGGTTTTTTTAAGTTTATGTCTTTCTTTTCTACCAAGAATATATTGCTGATGAAACCTGTTTCTGAGCTCTCTACTATAGCCCCTTTTGCTAGCAAGTCCCTTACTTCTTGAGATACTAGCTTTCTCTGTTCTTGAGAGAAGGTTATCTCGCGAGGTCTCTTTGATTGAAAGGGGGTATCTGTAAATTCTATTTTGTAACCCTTGACAGTTTCCAGAACCCACGGGTCTTGAGTCACCAATGTCCAGTTCCCAGAGAAAAGGGCTAGTCTCCCTCCCACCTTTATAGGGGTATCTAAATGGTCTTTCAATATTCCTACTTGCGGAGAATCCTCTGCTGTTTCTTCTCTCGCCTCGAAATGGTCTTCCCCTGTTTCTTTGTCTTTGAGGGAAGAACGGCTGGTTTGCAAAGAAGGATGATTGCTGGTATCTTGATCCTCGTCCCAGAAAGGGTCTTGAGGTAGACTGGCCACGGCCGGGGAACCGACCCCGCATTCTCCCGGCCCTTCCAAAAATTTTGTCTTGGAAGACTTTCTTAATGTCACGCTGCGACTTTTGGATCGAACTAAAGGCACCGACATATTTGGCCATATCGCGAATGAAATCCTCTCCAATGAGGAGTCCTTGTGAGGTGGCTCCTCCCTCCTTGTTTGCCAATTCAATAAGTTTAGGGTCAATCTTGAGGCGTACGGCCTTTCTGCATTCATTAGAAATGGCAGTGTTTGCATTACCAAGGAGGCAGATGGTGCGTTGGACCCACTCACGCAGTTCCTTGGGGTCAATAGGTGTTCTATCAATATAGGCGCTTTCAGCTAAGTCAAATATTTTGGTTAGAGGTCCAATGGTGTCGAGGAGGCGGTCTTGACAAGACCTTAGGCTCTTGTCTATCCCTTTTCTAGGGTCTTTGCCACCCTTTGCTATGAATGCGACGACTTTAGGGTCAAGTTCAGGGGTCAATGCAATTTTGTCTGGAAGAGATGGGCGGGGGCATTCGGACCTCAGTCTGGATCTCACTTCTTTGGGAATCTCCCTTCTCATCCAAAAACTAATGTAATCTGCTACATGTTGGGAGGGTAGCCATTCAGGAGAAAGGGGATGTTTGATTAAAAGGGGATCAAACATATCGTCCCCGAAGGGGTCAGTAATGCCCATTTTTGAGCCTGAAGCCTTGCTTGCCTCTTCAGTGTTTCCCAAGGTTCCATCTCCCATCTCTTCACTGTCCATGTCAAAACCTGATGAGCATGAGAGATCTATCTCTGCTTCATCTGGTTCATCACTGTCAATATGTATAGGGAGCTCAGGGCCTGTTTGTTGCCCTTGTGTGATGCCCAGGGCATCGTTCTGGTCACCGCCTGAGAAGCGTGAGTGAGCTGCCTTTCCTGTTTTCTTTGTCTTTTTAGCACTCTTAACAGGTTGTTCTGGTGCAGCTCTTTTCTTTGGGGCTTTATCTGCCCCTTCTTTTGCGCCAAAGGTATGTTCGGTGCTAGTAAAGGGCCATGCCCTTGATAGAGCTTCACATGTTTTAGTAATGGTCTCATTAAGTGAGTCCACAACTTTATCCATGGCCTTAGTGACCAAAGACTCAATCTTACCTTCCAGATTGAGCTCAGGATTAAGAGAAATTATGGGAAAAGGGTAATAAATAAATCAAAAATAATATTCAAATTATATTAGAAATTATATTGCCCTTAACTCTCTTGCAGATTGTTAAATATTTAGTATAGAACGTCTCTTTCCTTTATATCGCCCTTTTATTTTTTTTTGGGATGTTCCAAGTATTAATTTTGATGGAAAAGGAGGTTTAACCTTAAGGGGTTAAATAGGCGTACAAGCGTCGGTAGAAATTTGTCAAAGTCTCTTGCGGAGGGTGTGTCGGGGCTCAATTATAGAGCGCGAAGGAAAGTGAACGGCGAAACAGCTGCAACTGTCAAAATGTTGCTAGCTGTAACTTGGCAACCACGCACGTCAAGAGCGTGCGTGGTGGCGCCTAATGACCTTTCATCTAACTCCTTCTCCCTTCCGCGGTACGCATATGAGGTGTACCGTGGTGGGAGAGGAGCGATCGTCGTGGGAATGGGGGTTGAGGAAGACCTCAGAAGGTATTTAAAACCCGCGCAGGAGTCAGTAGGCTCCAAAAAGAAAACGGAGAAGTACGCAGTCGCATTCCCGTATGCCTCCTTCGCGCTGAGAGCGCTGATAGGCAACGGGAATGCGAGTCACGATTTAAACAATGCGAGGGGGAAAACGAGGATTAAATTAACTTGCAGGGTGATCGGAGGCACGTTTTAGTAGCGCAGTGCGCTTAGTCTTAAGAAACATGGTATCAAAGAGAATAAGGTTCATGCTAAAGCGATAAGAAGTAAAAATGTTAAAGGCAGAATAGTTTAGAGAAAAAAAGAATTCTCAATAAGAAATAAACGCATGGTAGGGTCAATAGGACCCAGTCATGCGAGAAATAGATAAATATAAAGGTCAATCATACAAATAATTACAAATGGTCAAACATACATGGAATAGTATGCACGAAGGAAATGAGGGTACTTATCTTTGTGAGCAGCAGCAACAAAGAAGGAAGATGGCTGCATGCTCATGGAATATATAGTGTATTGGAATGTTGTTTGAAGTTCTATATTATCTTCATTGTTACTGCTGAGCTGTGGCAATAAAGGAGATTTGCATAATGTTGGCCTCCGTGTCATGCCATAAAACCCAGATTAATCACAGTTTTTGAGTTTAAGTAAATTGTGTGATATGAGGCAAATATTTTGTTTTACTGATAACATGCAAAACTGGCTGCATCAGCAGCTAGACAGGTGAGATTTGTAGAGCGGGGGAGGTGGTTACTCCTTAAATTAAAGACAGACTGCAAACAATCGCATCCCTCAAAATGAGAGCTAGTTCGTGAATAATAAAGACACCGCTTTGGTCAAGGGGGTGGGGAAGAAACAGACACAAAGAGGATGTGGCGTAACGCCAGAGCTGCGGACTCGGGACCTGGAGAATCAGGTTCGAGTCTCGGCATTGGCTCAACATCCTGTGATTCTGGGCAATCACTTAATCTCCCCGAGCCTCTACCAAAAATTAATGTTACTGTGTAACTCCGAGATGGGTGTGGGAGGTATCATCACCAGTAAGCAACAGGGCTCACTGAACAAGGAAGGGCAGCCATGTGCTTCGTGGTTACTGCGGTGGCCATCTTGGAAGAGAAACGTCAGCTGTTCTTGTATCGTATGTGATTTAAAATAAAGGTTGTGAGAAACATTCAAATTTGTACATACTGTAGATGTAACCTAAATTCTATCATGGAAAAGTTCAAAAACTGTAATATTTTTCAAACCACTTGGAGTTCTGTACATTTTTTAATGTAGGGTGTTGGCGGAGTCTAAGCCATGCCGAACTTGAAAAACAGCAAAGGCAAGAAGAACAAATGCGCCAACAGCAGCGGCGACAAGCAAGACAATAGGGCCCTGACAGCTGCAGCTCTAGGTGGCTTGGGGCCCCAGGCTGCAGCGGGGGCCACAGCCAGAGCTGCAGCTTCCATAGCTGGAGCAACAGTGGCTGCCGCAGCAATTGTGACTCCCCCCACAGCAGTGGGTCCGTGCTGCTCACCAGTGACCCCCGCACTAGTGAGCCTAATTCTGGGGAATTGTGAGTGGGGCGGGCTCCATGTTTAAAGGTGGGTTGTGCTAGTTGCAGATCAGAAAGAGTCCTTGCATTGCAGGCAAATTTAGGAAGTGCAGCAATTGGCTGCTTTTCCGAGGAACAAAAAAGGTGCGCGGCTGCTATAGTAAAAGTGTGCCGTGTTTGAAAAAAAAATAATGTGATAAAAAGGAGCTAGTTCCGAGGAAAATAAAGGGGCGCGGCCACTATAGTAAAAGCCTGCCATGCTGCCAAAAAAAATGAACGCAAGGGGCACGGCTGCTATAGTAGAAGCGTGCCACGCTTGCAAAATAAATAAATAATGCTGATGAAAAGGAGCAAGTTGCGAGGAAAATAAAGGCGCGTGGCAGCTATAGTTAAAGTTTTCTTCGCTGCCATTTAAAAAAAAAAAAATACCGTAGATGAAAAGCCACCTTGCAGGAAAGCATGTAATGTCTGCAGTAGGAGAAAATCATTAAAGAAAATACTTCTCACAGACTGTAAATAAAATATACCATGTAACAACACAAGTAAAAGGGCCAGTCCTCATGGGATGTTACAAATGTAGAAAAGGCGGTACTAAGGAGGGACTAACAAGCCTATTAACAAATCGGAAGCCAGCATTTACAACTGACAGTGATACAAGCCATTGAAAAATATGGGCGGAGAGTGGGTGGAGCTTCAAGTCCATACCTGAATACAGCATGTCTCGAAGAGACAGCACAAGCGCTGCCTAGGCGAGACCTAAAAAAAGGGTTAGATGTCACATTTGAAGTCCAGAAACAAAAATAATCCTTGATGAACCCCATCAAGGATTATTTTTTGCTGGTAACTTGACCAAAGTCCAGGTGTTGATGGAGCAAGGTAAATAAAATAAATTTGTAACACCCCATAATAGTGATAATAATTTAACGATATTAATTGATTACGAAATTAACCAACAATCTGCATTTTTATAAACATTTTTACATAAGTGGGTTGTAACTGCTATCTATGTGCAAAATTAACTTATTTACAATTGTAAAGTAAATTAAGTGTTAACATAGTGGTTTGCGTACTAATTAGAGCAAAAACGCATGATTTGTGCTATGTAGTAAAATTGTATTGTGGCAAAGAATGCGGATGGTAAGTAAACCTGGCTTTAAATGTCGCTTCTGCTAGGTAACACCTAACTTGGGTACTTAGAATAACGGGTGGGAAACAGAAAGGCTTATTTTCTTTATTTTAATTATGATTGTGTTTGTTCTTATGATAGTTCGTTCGGGCCTGCTAGGCCATGCTGCAAAATGGCTGCCGAGGCAGATGAGGTCATGCGCAGAACCAAAGATGGCCTTAAAGCGGAAGAAAACCATAGAGCTAAAGTCACGTGGTTACCGATTGAGCCCAGAGTGAGAAGAGTCAAGGTCAGCATGACCTGACACGAGGAGAAAGCCAAGAAAGACTCAGCATGCATCCGTGAGAACCTAGGATGAGCCCTGATGAATTAACAATGGACTGTTTAACAAAAGTGAAACATTTAGCGAACTGTCAATTGGACTGCTATTACCCAAAGATTGTGGGAAGTCATAATCCTTAAACAATTTTAGAACCGGATTGAACAAGGAGGGCAATGAGGTGATTCTTGCCTCCCCTCCAATGGACCAATTAGCGTGATTCTCGCCCCCAATGTTTGCAACTTTTTGTTTAGTAAGCTAGTAGTAGGGTATAAGAGGACCTGCTCTTAAGTAGGAGGAGCGCTATTCCTGCATAATTTTTGGACACTGAGCATGATACTGATGAAACTGCTGCCATTTTCTATAGGCCGTTTTTCTTTGAAGAACTCTTTCTGAACTATAAATCTGACTAGGAAAAGGAACGAGACCGATGCGGGAAACCTGTAAGGGAGGTCCGTCGAGGAGGCTGTTAGCGGGACAGTCAGTCAGTTTTGGGAGTTCGATGCTGTGATCTGCTTTTGGTGTATTTTTCAAACCACAACAAATGGGTATGCATTATTATCTTTTATAAGGTTTATCTCTCATATGCTATTGAAATGTATTAAAGCGATTAATAAACTAAGAATCTCACTCATGCAAAAGAATTTAGATAAAAACTATTCCTAATTAATTCCGAGTCTGTGGTTCATTAATTTGTTTAATGAATATAATATGTGTTAAGGTTTTGAAGATTAAGCTGGTCTTAATCGCCATCAACTTATTCTACTAGTTGGTCCATCGACCAAAAAGTGGAATACCTTGATGTTTAGAACCGACAGGATCAAAAACTGAATAAACATGAGTGTTTAAGGTAATATTCTGTTAACTTTAAATAAGGTAATCCGTTCTTCCAGCAAATCGTTCTTCTCCCTAGAGAAAGTGGATGTGATCCAGGGAATAACTGAGCGAGTGTATGATATGCGGTGTTATGGGCCCCACCGTCATATGGTATAGTTGTTGTGAATGATCTTTACCTGGATGTCATGTCCAAAGGAGAAGAATTTATATTAGCCACGCTGGATCAGATTTCTTGGTAGCAGAGTTATGGTTACTATAGATTAGTTTGGTGATTATTGGTTATTGATTATTGATTATTTCATGTCCAACACTTCATGTCGAATTGTATCATGTTATATGTAAGTCGGAAATTTTGAAGCTTCCGGGAAGTAGGAAGTGGACACGTGTGGCAAGAGAAGTCACATGGAATAGTGCATTGTCTGATTTTCAAATTGGTGATAACACGGGTTGTGTTATGATAGGGACATTTCATGCGTAAAACGTGTATGAGTGAAATAGCAATCGGTTTTCTTGTGAAACTCTGGCCTTAATTCTCAGGAGCAGTGTAGTCACCATATGTGTTTTATCCCCAGAGAAACGGGTTTACCCCTTGCTTGAAAGAAGGGTAAGGTAGAGGGAAGTGCTACACTTATCGAACGAAACAGTATTCTTGCAAGATAGAATAAACTATCTCTTTTGTTTAGCGAAAACAGGCAATGGAAATGTGTTTTACGTTGTAACTAATAAGATTTAGTCAAGAAAAAGAACTGCCGATAATTTTTGTAAAGGAGGGGTCAGGAATAGAACTGACGTTGACAAAAGACCGCGCTGGGATTGGCCAGTGCTGGGAAACACGAAGAACGTCCGGATTGGTGCGTTAGTGTGAGACGCGCTGGGATAGGTCCGTAGAAAGGTGACGTACAGTCTCTAGATTGGTGCGTTAGTGGGAAACGCGCTGGGAAAGGTCTGAATAGCGTATAGTAAATAAAATCGAGTTGTGAGTTTGTCGGAAAGGAAGAATCGTGAAATATGGCTTATTATGAGTATTGTAGAGAAAAACCGTCATGGATGGCGAAAATTAAGAACTTTTTCAAGAAAGACAAGAAGGTAGTGACCAGAGAAGGGCAAGTAATTCCTCCGCCGAAAACACCAGCTTCTCATATGATGCTGAAATATGGTTATCATACTTGCATTTGGTTAGAGAATTGGACAAAATATACTCAGAATGATGGAGTATTGGCCTTTCCAGAAAATGGTTCATTTAGCACGGCTGTACTTCGGAATTTGAGAGAGAAAATGATGAAACTTGAGCCAAGACCTAGACCGACACAGTTTGAAGCGTTAGGTGAATGGGAAGACGAGATGTATGAAAGAGAAAGACACAGAGGTGCAAAGAATTATAGTTTAGTTCATGGAAGAGTATGGGGAGTGAATCATGAAGACAGGATGAGACTTTGGAGGTATGCTAATATGACAGATGGTTTGTTTCCAGCTCTAACAGATGAAGAGGTTGCAGGAAAGAAGTGTACAGAGAAAAAGAAACATACAGTTACAGAGAGATACGGAGGTAGTGAAACAGAGGATGAATTGCTGGAAGATATTTTAAATAGAAAACCACCTCCATATCAACAGAATTCTGCGGTGGTGACACCTAATGCACCGCCAATGGAAACTGGGAGGAATAAAAGTCCAGAACGAAGATACGATATAAATAGGTCAAATGAACAGTTAGAAACGCCACAAAATGAGAAATCTGACAGTGGCAATGCAGCTGAGTTAGTAAAAACCACAAGAGAATTGACTGAGAAAATAAGAGAATTAACAATGAACATGGAAGCTGTGACTGTACCAGTGACAATAGGACTGGTAATACCAGTTTTCGAAAACCAGAGAATAGATGAGCATTCCTTAACCATTACAATGAACTCGAATATGCAAAGAATGAGAGAAGGGATAATTGTAGAAAGTAGGGAGACAAAGGATTTGGTCAGTTCATACAGACCGAGTCCGCCTACTAATTTGACAATAAATGAAAGTGAGATAAAAAGGATTCCTATGGGAACCGAGTCAGCATCCGAAACACCAGAGAGAAACAAAAATTGGATAGAAATAAATAGTACCCCTATAGGTCCAACTCCAGAAGAATTAAGTGAATGGATGAGAAATTTGCAGAAGAAAGATGCAGAACCACAACCATTAGATGTAATTAGGCTAAAAATAGACATGGAAGAGTTGATTTTAGGGACTATTGGTACAGAAAAATTGAAAACATATCAGGACGAAGAGGTCATGTTCCTGTGCAAAAGTATTACCTGGAGAGCTAGAAATTTACATGAAAAATTGGAAGAGACAGCGAATGAATTAGGAGTAGAATTTGTAAAGGTCAGGAGTTTGCAGAAACCATGTAGGGTAGATTTTTGTGAAAAAGATATAGAAAATCTGAGCACATCAGGACGATTAACCCAGATAAAAGAACTGATCATTTTGTTGAGAAAATGGGGAGATGTGGACAGATGGAGGAGCAGGTGGAGCAAAAGAAATGAGAAAACAACCTACAAAGCGTCTTTGGCTTTTGCGGTGACAGACAAGGAACCAATCGTACGGGAGTATCCAATGAGAGAAACTCCAGGAGGTAGTTATGTACATGTTCCATGGTCCAGACAAGATATACTGTCATTTACAAATGATTTTCCGAAATTGAGAGAAAAGCCTGTAGAATGGTACAGACAAGTGGAAAGGTTTGTTAAAGTTTTGAAAGTTTTGTGGGTAGATTTAGATGGATTGTTTGACATTGTAGTACCAGCAGATTTATGGACAGAATGTAAGATTACCATTGACTGGCCAACAGAAGAATATCCTAGAGATGCAAAAACTGGAGCGCCAGGTCCAGAAGTAATGAGGAAGTATGATCAGGTTATTACATTTTTGAAAAACAAAATTCCACCCAAAGAAACTGATTGGGTAAAGAGTGACAGAACAACACAGGAGAGTAAGGAATCTGTACATGCCTATTATGAAAGGCTACTTTTGGTTTTCAAACAATACAGCGGTTATGAGACTTTGAGTGAAAAGGACATGAGTCATTTTGTATATAGATTTGTTTATGGATTGAAACCAGAGATAAGTGAAATGATTAAGCAACACATGTTATGCTGGCAAAACAGTACAGTGGATGAAGTGTTGAGATATGCTAAATATTGTAGTGATGACATTGAATGTAGGCAGCGTAAATTAAAAGAAAAAGCGATGTGGGCCCAAGTAAAAGTTGCAGAAAAACAAGAAGCTCAAATGAATAATCAGACTAGTGAGACAGGACAGACTAAATCCAAGCCGAATATAGGTAAAGGGAAAGGTCAAATGAGTATAGAAGAGGCTAAAAAGAAATGGCCTTGCCACAACTGCGGAAAATTAGGGCATTGGAGAAACGAGTGTAAATTTCCTCCAAAAGCTAATACGGAGAATCAATCATTAAATCCACAGGTGCAGAGTGAGGTGAGTTACCAACAGCTGCAACAACCACAGGTAGTTGCTCAACAGAGTCAGGTGCCACAACCACCTCTTCCCAAGAGTGTAAACCCCCAGAGATACAGTGCAGAGACAGGATTCTACGGAGGAGAGCAGGTAATAAAATTGCCGCGCGCAGCTGCAATATCGCAGTACTGGTTGCGACAGGATGGAAATGAGTCGGATGAAAGTTTATGACGGTGCCTAGGAGAGGAAGAAGAGTGCGTACTTGGCGCAACTCTAGAGGTAGATCAGACAGGTCCATTTGTGGATGGGGAAGTGAATGGTGCAAATGTTACATTCCTTGTGGACACTGGAGCTACCCGTTCTACTGTCAGGTCAGTAGAAATTCCAAACCTTCCTCTCTCAGGTGAATATATCCAAGTCGTAGGTGTATCAAATCAACAGATTAAAGTGCCTCTTACTAGACCAGTAGAGGTGAAAGTCGTACCCTTCAGAGAAATGCACAGATTTGTGGTGTGTGATTGCAGTCTCGTAAACTTGTTAGGACGCGATCTGCTTTGTAAAATGAACTGCACCGTTTATTGTACCCCGGATGGTATTGCATTTCAGACACCAGATGAAGATGTTTTATATAAAATGACAATGGCAGAACTAGAACCAGGAGTAAATGACATGTTTCCTGTGTTTGATGTAGAGAAAATCCCATAATGAGTTAAAAGAAACAGTCAGATCTGATGTATGGGATTTTACAGGCGAAGACATTGGCTTAATGAGAGAAGTAGACCCTGTAAAAATATCTGTAAGAGAAGGAACAAATTACCCAAATACTCCACATTATAAACTGACGCCAGAAATTATTGAAGGAATAACACCCGTAATCAATAAAATGATTGAACAGGGAATCTTGAAAGAAATAATGAGCAGTCCATGTAATTCACCTATAATGGGACTGAAAAAGCCAAATGGAACATATAGAATAGTCCAAGACCTGAGAAAGATAAATAAAATTGGAATCCCTTGTTGTCCAATTGTGCCAAACCCCGCTGTAATACTGTATCAGATTCCGCATGATGCAGAATGGTACACAGTTATTGATTTGTGCCATGCATTTTTCTCTATCCCATTACATCCAGATAGCCAGCCATTATTTGCGTTCCGGTTCGGAGAGCGTATTTTGGCATGGTGCCGAATTCCTCAAGGGTATACAGAAAGCCCCTCAATCTTTAATCAGATCCTAAAGGAATGATTAGAAGATTTAAGAATGCCTGAAAAATCTGTGATGGTTCAATACATTGATGACCTGTTAGTGGCATCAAAGACCAAGGAAGCATGTGTTACCGACACCATTGCTTTACTGAACCATTTAGCTGAAGGAGGACACAAAGTGTCTCCGTCTAAATTACAATTTTGTCAGCAGGAAGTTCAATATTTAGGTCACAAGATTGAGAAAGGGATGCGAAAAGTAACAACAGAGAGAATGAAGATTATCTGAGGAATGAGAGCTCCAATGACACAGAGAGAGGTGAGAATGTTCCTAGGAATGGTTGGGTATTGTTGACAGTGGATAAGTGAATTTTCATTGATTGCAAAACCTTTACAGCGATTGACCAAAAAGGATGATAAAGATCCATTTGAACTGTTTGACGAAGAAATGAAAGCTTTCAAAGAACTAAAAACAAGACTGTGTGAAGCACCGGCACTGGGAATGCCTGATTATGAAAAAGAATTTGAACTGTATTGTAGTGAGAGAGATGGATGTGCACTTTCAGTTTTAGTGCAAAGACATGGAAAAATGAAAAGACCTATTGCATATTTTTCAGTTGTTTTAGACCCGGTAGCAAAGGCGTTGCCTGGATGTCTGAAAGCAGTAGCTGCTACTTGCGTAAGTCTGGAACAGAGCGAAGGCATTGTGATGGGTTATCCAATGAGAGTATATGTTCCACATTCTGTGGAAATTCTTTTGACAAGAACCAAAACCCAATTCATGACACATAGGGGCCGATTCCGATCTCGGCCGGTAGGGCTCCGAATCGGATTCGGCTTTACCGGATCCGATTCGGAGCCCTGTTTCCCGACCGAACCGTACGCGGGTCCGGCCGAGCGAGTACGATGCGAATTCGCCGACCGACTCGTCCGGGCGTCCCGACCGCTCCGACCGACTCGTTCCCGGCTCGAACCGCACCGACCGACTCGCTCGGACTCGACTCACACTGCGCAATGGAGACGTTCCCCGGCCGGGTAAGTACGATGCGCGCCGCGAGCAGTCCGACCGAGCCGCGCATTCCGGCTCGAAAGAGCTGTCGGAGCCGTACTTTGGGGGTCCATGTCGGACCCCCCTGTGCTCGTAGCCGCGCGAGTCGCACACAGGGGGGACCCATGGGTCCCCCCTACCTGTGCGTGTACGGCGCGAATCGCTTTGCCGTGTACCCGCTGTAGGGGGCGCACTTGTCCGACTCGCACCCATTGAGTCAATGGGAGCCCGCGTACGCGTTGTACGACCGGCTCCCATTGACTTCAATGGGAGTCCGACCGACTCGAGTCCGATAACATACGGACGCATCGTACTCGTTCGGTCGGACTGCACGGGTCCGATTCGGTCGGAAATCTCTCCGGGTCTGGCTCGGTCGGTGAAATTTCCGGCCCGAATCGGAATCGACCCCAATGTTGGCTGACTAGGTATGAAAAGGTGATTTTGAGTGCAGACAATGTAACCATTGACAGATGCACAAGTGTGAATCCTTCAACATCATTGCCAGATGAAGGGAGTGTAGGAGACAAAGATGAAGTCGATCACAAATGCTTGGATGTACTTGAATTTTGTACGAAACCTAGGCCAGACATAAAGGATGAGCCTTTAAAAGAATCAGATTATGTGATGTTTGTGGACGGTTCGTGTCTGAGGACGAATGAAGGAATTTTGAGTGCGGCGTAAGCTGTGTGTACAGTAGCTACAGTAATGGAAGCATCTTGTCTGAGAGGGATACGTTCAGCCCAAGTGGCTGAGCTGATTGCTCTGATTCAGGCGTGTAAACTGGGAAAGAATGTCCGAATTACGGTGATCACTGATAGCCAGTATGGCTTCAGAGTGGTCCACGATTTTGGACAGATCTGGTCCCAGAGAGATTTCTTGACGTCTGCAGGGACTCCAATTAGAAATGGTGAGTTTGTGAAGAAATTGCTTGAGGCGATACAGTTGCCTAAACAGATTGCAGTGGTGAAGTGTGCTGCGCACAAAAATGAGGCGGACTACATTACCGTGGGTAACAGGTACGCTGACGAAATAGCCCAATATTGTGCTAAAAATATGGTTTCGTTAAACCGAAGGAGAGAAAGAGAAAATGTTTCATGTCGCTTGCTGTTTACTAACATTGTTGAAATATGGGATGAAGTAAGACAATTACAGGAAGAAGCAAACGATGAGGAGAAAGATGGTTGGATAAAAGCAGGATGCAGAAAAAGGGAGGAAGATGACGTTTGGGTTTATAGAGATGAAAGACCAGTTATGGTTGATAGCATGATCTCTAACATGGCACGGATGTACCATGGACAAGCTCATATTAGAAGGGATGCCATGATCCGACTTTTTAGACAAACCTGGTATAATCCAAAGTTCAGAGCTATAGCTGAGAGTCTTTGTCAAAGATGTCTTATCTGCCAACAGATAAATCTAGGAAGAAAAACAGTAGTGAGTCTAGGAACAATAGGGCGAGAAGGGGGTCCTTTTACTAGAATGTAACTAGACTTTATAGAAATGCCCCCAAGCAATAGACTGAAGTATGTTCTTGTGGTTGTTTGTTTGTTTTCTCGTTGGGTGGAAGCCTATCCGACAAGAAGGAATGATGGAGTTACTGTAGCTAAACTCCTACTGAGAGAATTCATTCCAAGATATGGTTTTCCAGTAACGATTGAAACAGATAGAGGAACACATTTCCAAAATGAACTAATTCAACTGATATGTGAAGCTCTTGACATTCAACAGAAATTACACTGTGCTTACAGACCAGAGGCTTCTGGAGTGGTAGAACAAGTGAATGGAACAATAAAGAATAGGTTAGGGAAAATGTGTCAAGCCACAGGACTCAAATGGCCTGATGCCCTACCATTGGTGCTAATGACTATCAGAAGCATACCTGACAGAAAAACAGGTCTAAGTCCCCACGAAATAATCATGGGACGAGCAATGAGACAAGCACAAGTACCTGTCAACAAACTGCTGACTATAACTGATGATCTCGTATTGGATTATTGCAAAGAATTGGCTGATGTGGTACATTCTGTGTTTCATCAGGTTGGACCGGATGCGACCACTCTTGAAAGAAAACCAGTTCATGATTTGAGTCCAGGAGACTGGGTCCGCATAAAAGTCCACAGAAGAAGAAACTGTTTGGTTCCTCGCTGGGATAAGCCACGTCAAGTGATCCTGGTGACAACAACTGCTGTCAAATGTGCTGGAGTGAAAAACTGGGTGCATGCCAGCCACACTATCAGAGTCCCAGATCCTGAAGCTCGACCTGTAAGTCGACATTTGGAGATATCTGATACCAGTTCAGCATCCGATGCAGAAGTTGAAACAAGCAGAGTTCCAGAACTTGAAGATCGACCTGAAAGTCGACATCTGGAAGACCCAGGTACAAGCTTGATAACAGGAGAAGAACTTGAAATAGCAAAAGTTCCAGAACTTGAAGATCGACCAGAAAGTCGACATCTGGAAATATCAGATACCAGTTCGGCATCTGAAACAGATCAGTCAGATTGTGATGAAAAGCAAAAGAATAAAGAGAAAATTGACATTATAGAAAAAGAAAGTGAACCAAAAAGGCCAAGAAAAGGAGGTCATTGGCCCCATGAAGTCAAAAGATTAAGATACAAGATAATAAACTTAAACAGGAATAATGCAGAACAAGTAAATGAGATAACAAGTCAAAAGGAACAAGGAAAACAAAGTGGAAAACAATTTCAGAAAACGAAAAGAGTGAAGGAACCTAACCAGAAATATAAGTCACCTGAGTGGCTATACATCGCATTGACTGACATTAAAGAAGAAGATAACACTCACGAGAGCCCAGAAGAAAGCTGTAAACCAATGGGTGAAAGTGAAGTGCAACAAGTCTGAAAAGATAAAGAGAAACCCGGACTGGACATCAAAACCTGGACGAGACAAGGAAGAGTTCTGAAAAGAACTGAAGAAAGTACCAAACGAGACAAAATAAAAGGGTAGAGTGGCCGATACGTCATTCTGAGGTGTGGTGACACATTTTCTGTATATATATATATATATATATATATATATATATATATATATATATATATATATATATATATCACAACATAATATATATAAAACTAGGTAATAGATTAGAATGGCAGACACAGAGAATAGGAAACCTAGATGTGAGTTTTTACGTAGATGGTGTAGAATGTGTTTTTATTGTACAGGTTTCTTAATGTTTATTTGGCTTATTTTAGCAATCACAATTCCAATTTGGTTAGCTGTAGAAGAAACATCCATATTAGGGAACAAAACGAAAAAGGATAAAGAAGCTAACACAGAACACAGCAACATTAATAGATAGTACTGAATTGCTTAAGGATAGATCCATAACTGATTTTTCTAAGAATGCTTTCACAAAATTGTTGTATGAGTATGTAGAAACAATGGATGTAAGGGATTGTTATGTTTGTATGCAATTACCTGCGTCTGTCACAGAAGGTGTGACCTATCATCACCTTCCTTTGACGTATGGGATAACATGTAGTGTTCTAGCTAGTTTATTTGATAAAACAGGTAGATTAGAATATTATTATACTGACATAAATGAGGTTTTTGCGAAAGTTCCTATAATCCCTGAACTGAACAAGGTGAAAGAAGCAAGAATATTTGGTGAATGTTTCCTAGAAAATAAAGATTTAACATTAGAGTATGTAGTTAGGCACAATCTTACCTGTGAATTAAAGAAAGAGGAAAAGGTATTTTTAGAGATGGTAGAAAACAGAAGAGTTAAGTTTCAAAGGAAAGTAATAGAAGAAGAGACAAAAACACCCCTTTGGGCGTTTGAAGAGAAAAATAAAGATAAGAAAGAGACAAATGCAGCTATGACTTTGGATTGGCCCCAACAGGGAAAGTTGTGTATTAGTAGAAATAGAACTAGATATAACTATTTCATGGGTTCCAGTGAATGCCGAGACACTTACAAAATTCTAGGAGGATGGGGACTCAAAGGGGGAAAAGATCCAATATTTCCAGGGATCTATTATATTTGCGGAAATAGGGCATATTACAAATTGCCGGACCATTGGTATGGTTCGTGTTATTTAGGCCTGGTCTTTCCAAAAATCTTTCATGTGGAAAGAGGAGAAAAAGGAATACATGAAATGGGTGAAACATTAACACGAAGGAAAAGGGAAAGTTTTTCTGGAATAGTTGGTGACATTTTTGGAGCATTGATACCAGCAGTGGGTATATCTTTGAATGCATTTAAGATTCGGAAATTGTCCACAGTAGTAGATCATTTATCAACGAATACTGCGGGAGGGTTCTTGATGGTAAATACCGAGATGGTTGCCATGAGAGCTATGGTGATGCAAAATCGACTTGCCCTTGACATTCTTTTGGCAAAAGAGGGTGGAGTCTGTGGAATGCTGAAAGTCCAACATTGTTGCACTTACATTCCAGATAAAAGTGAAAATATACAGAAGTATATAAAGAATATTACTGATTTGCACAAAGAGATTGCCCCACTGGAGGTTGAAGGTGCCTGGGAGAAGCTTGGTAAGAGTTTTTCCTCAATGCAGAAATGGTTCACTGAAATAGGTGGTTCTATTATAAGGAAAGTTTTGATATCAGCAACAGTAGTAATCATTATGGTGTTAGTAGTGAAATTAGTTTATGTATGCCTTAAAAGGAGAAAAAGAGAAAATAAGATAAAAAGAGAAAATAAGATAAATAAAGAAAGAGAACGAGAAATGGGAGAAATAGAACTGGAAGAATTAAAAGAAAACATGTATAAAAGAACAAAAAGACAAGATGAGGAGGACACTGATGTGTAAACTAACAAACTAAGTGGACAAGAAACATTTTATCTGAATAAATTGTGTAACATGGGTTTTTGTGGTGATATTAAAAATCACCAAAGGGGGAATTGATGGAGCAAGGTAAATAAAATAAATTTGTAACACCCCATAATAGTGATAATAATTTAACGATATTAATTGATTGCGAAATTAACCAACAATCTGCATTTTTATAAACATTTTTACATAAGTGGGTGGTAACTGCTATCTATGTGCAAAATTAACTTATTTACAATTGTAAAGTAAATTAAGTGTTAACATAGTGGTTTGCGTACTAATTAGAGCAAAAACGCATGATTTGTGCTATGTAGTAAAATTGTATTGTGGCAAAGAATGCGGATGGTAAGTAAACCTGGCTTTAAATGTCGCTTCTGCTAGGTAACACCTAACTTGGGTACTTAGAATAACGGGTGGGAAACAGAAAGGCTTATTTTCTTTATTTTAATTATGATTGTGTTTGTTCTTATGGTAGTTCGTTCGGGCCTGCTAGGCCATGCTGCAAAATGGCTGCCGAGGCAGATGAGGTCATGCGCAGAACCAAAGATGGCCTCAAAGCGGAAGAAAACCATAGAGCTAAAGTCACGTGGTTACCGATTGAGCCCAGAGTGAGAAGAGTCAAGGTCAGCGTGACCTGACACGAGGAGAAAGCCAAGAAAGACTCAGCATGCATCCGTGAGAACCTAGGATGAGCCCCGATGAATTAACAATGGACTGTTTAACAAAAGTGAAACATTTAGCGAACTGTCAATTGGACTGCTATTCCCAAAGGTTGTGGGAAGTCATAATCCTTAACCAATTTTGGAACCGGATTGAACAAGGAGGGCAATGAGGTGATTCTTGCCTCCCCTCCAATGGACCAATTAGCGTGATTCTCGCCCCCAATGTTTGCTAGTAGTAGGGTATAAGAGGACCTGCTCTTAAGTAGGAGGAGCGCTATTCCTGCATAATTTTTGGACACTGAGCGTGATACTGATGAAACTGCTGCCATTTTCTATAGGCCGCTTTTCTTTGAAGAACTCTTTCTGAACTATAAATCTGACTGGGAAAAGGAACGAGACCGATGCGGGAAACCTGTAAGGGAGGTCCGTCGAGGAGGCTGTTAGCGGGACAGTCAGTCAGTTTTGGGAGTTCGATGCTGTGATCTGCTTTTGGTGTATTTTTCAAACCACAACAAATGGGTATGCATTATTATCTTTTATAAGGTTTATCTCTCATATGCTATTGAAATGTATTAAAGCGATTAATAAACTAAGAATCTCACTCATGCAAAATATTTTAGATAAAAAACTATTCCTAATTAATTCCGAGTCTGTGCTTCATTAATTTGTTTAATGAATATAATACGTGTTAAGGTTTTAAAGATTAAGCTGGTCTTAATCGCCATCAACTTATTCTACTAGTTGGTCCATCGACCAAAAAGCGGAATACCTTGATGTTTAGAACCGACTGGATCAAAAACTGAATAAACATGAGTGTTTAAGGTAATATTCTGTTAACTTTAAATAAGGTATTCCGTTCTTCCAGCAAATCGTTCTTCTCCCTAGAGAAAGTGGATGTGATCCAGGGAATAACTGAGCGAGTGTATGATATGCGGTGTTATGGGCCCCACCGTCATATGGTATAGTTGTTGTGAATGATCTTTACCTGGATGTCATGTCCAAAGGAGAAGAATTTATATTAGCCGCGCTGGATCAGTGTAAATAAAGACAAACATCCAATAATGCATGAGCTATCTCTGTGCCTAAAACGACGGTCAGTTCATTGGTTAGGACATACACTGTTTTGATGACACTGAACTTTTTGATGAAAAAGTGAAATTTTGAGATTAATTGTAGACATAGGTCATGTATGAAGGTAACATGCTGCACACAATCTTGATGTGGTAAGTTACCTAATTAATTTATGCATAGATCCTGAGTACACAAATCACTGAGTAACTCACATCCATTGTTTATTACTCCTAAGTTTGATAAACCATGCAAGATATTTTAGGGCCAGCCCTCCATCATCACCTGTTCATCACCTGATATTTTCTGCACTGAAGAATCTGTCTCAAGGGCTTCCTTTTCCATCTTGTTGGCTTTTGGTCGGAAATTGTCCTTCAGTGACAACTACTTTCTCTTCAAGGCCTAGTGGCAAACTCTGCTTTGCTGTTGCCATTCTGTGCCCTACAAGAGGTCCCCAAGCTGAGCTGCATAGCTTCTTGGGATAAAGGTTGAAAGTTTCATTCAAGTTGTGCCTTTCACCACTCTCTACCTCACCGCCTCTTTCTTAGTAATCTACAGAGGATGCTCATACGAACAATCAGTATTTTCAGACTCCTGTTCAAGAGCCGTCTGGTCCTCAGGGTACAATCAGTGCAAACATATTTTACTTCTGATGGATCATATGTATGCAGAGGTCCGTCCTTGCGTGATGTTTCAAGCTCAGAAACCTAACGCTACTGCCAAGATTTATGAACCAATTCCATTTGAAACATATAATTCATCTCCTGTAAATAATTTAATTTGAATAAAACTTGTACTGTCTCAGCAACTCCCACGACTGAAACACCAAATTGTAAGGAATATTCAAGTCCTGCAGTGACAGGGAGGAAAAACAATTGTTTTAAAAGGTCACTTATCAGGGCTAAGGAAAAGGATGTGTAGAGGGGCATGTGAGATTGGGGGTCTTTGGATCTAAGGGGGTCATTACGATGGCGGGCGGATCGCCACCGCCAGGCCGGCGGTGAGGACCGCTGGCCCGGCGGTGGCGATCCGCCCACCATCTACCTGAATATTCTCACTGCCAAATTAGGATGGCGGTGGGAATGGGAATGGTACCGCGGCGGACGGAAAGACCGTCCACCGTGGTCCCGCAAGGTGGTCCTTTTCCGACCGCCTTGCGGGACACGGCACAATGGGGCATTGTGGGCGGTGCCGTGCAGGCACCGCCGTGGAGCATCACGATGCCTGTCTTTGCGGCGGAGATCCCGCCGCAAAAGACAGGCGGAGAATGCCTTCAGGGGCCCGTTGCGGGCCCCCGGGAGGTGGGGGCTGCACGTGGGGGTACCTATGGTACCCCCTGCATTTGCATGCACAAGGTGGCAGGCACCGCACGGTGCCTGTCACGTTGTACATGCAAATGCACAACATGTATTTTTACATTGCGGCGGGTGCTGCTTGCAGCACCGCCTGCCGCAATGTAAAAATACGGGATGTGCCCGCCAGTGTGGCGGGCGCATCCTAATGTGTATAGCGGGACCGCCGCACCTATGGCGGGCGGTCCCCTTTTGCAAATGCGATGGCGGGCGGACTTTGTCCGCCCGCCATCGTAATCGACCCCTAAGATTTCGTGAGGACCACCGTGGTGGTCACAGTTGACAAAGATTTTGTGTTAAGCAGATGGGTTGGGAGTTTGGGGGCTGGAAACGACTGACAGATATTGGGAAATAAGAGATTTTGCTATTAGGGATAACAGTGGGAGGGAGTTGCTATTATGAAAAGGCAACAACAGTTAGATGTATCCGACAAATGCGCTCTGCATGTGTTGCATAAAAACTAGCTTGTGGAAAGCTGGCAATTTATTAGTGATCTGGGCTCATTAAACTGAAAATGTGTGAGTGTGTGAGAGAGAGAGAGCGAGAGAGAGCGAGACCATAACGCTATTTGTGTTTTTGGTTTCTTATGATATTTGATAGTGTGGACATCTTATAGAGGCGCAGTGGAATACTACACATGGGACACTTTTATCCCAGTAGGAACATCTGCGTACTTCTCCTTCAAGGTTCGGCAACGTCACGTCACCCAGCTCTGTGTGGCAGCAGGATTCCTTGCTCTTCTGCCTTAAGGAGAGGCTCCGACCGTCTCCAGCAGTAGGTGCACAGAAACATTTGCGATTTTTAGGAGACGTCCATGGATTTCTAGTTAGTAAATCAGTTGCCTGACACAAAGACTAAATTACATTTTTTCTTTTTTTCCTTTTCTTTTTATTTACCCCCCCGCCCCACCACTACTGCCCGGTAGCATCCACGACTGTATTTTAATACAAATAAACAACAGATAACAGGCAGTCACTTATTTCCTCCTGACACTTATATGCTTTGTTTGCTTACAGTAACACACTGGACATATCAGCCACATAGCACACAAACAGATAGGAAGTACGGTTTGAGTGCCAGGCAAAACAGGCGTAAATTGCGCATATTTCTTTATTGGTCAGAGGAATGAGCCAGAGACAGTTTGCGTCAAGAATTCTTTTTTAAACCACATACGGAGATAATAATATATCAGTTCTTCAGTTTCTCTTACAGCATGTAGAGTCATGGCTAACCACGTATGATTTTGGGAGGGGTGTAAGTAAAAAGACTTGTCAGTCATATCAAAACAATGATTTGTGACCGCAAGTGCAATTGCCTTGAAAAGTGACAGACTCCTAAAGGATGGTAACCCATTCCCAAAGGGGAAGCTGTCCCGGTTGGTAGATTCCATTTTGGGATTTGCGGTGCACAACCTCAGAGATGGGAGCAGGAGGGGGGTCCCAAGGACACCACCTGCTACCCACATTTCTTTTTTCTTAAAGCAACAGCAATTACTTTAAGGAACAAGGGCAGCTTAAAAAAATCATGTTTGGGAATGCAAACCAAGGAGTCGGGGGGTCCTCTGTTCCTTGAAAGGCCACCATCCTTGTGTTTATAGCCAATCAAAGGGGGTAAAAAATTGTAACCTGCGATATTAGTATTCATTAGGCAGACTGTTCTCTTCTCCCCCTTCCCCTTGACTCGAGATTTAATGGTACAATCTATTAGTAGCTTGACAAAATTAAGAACTGGTCACAGAAAGTTTTGTTTAATGTCCAGCTACTTTTTGCGACCAGTGTTTTTGCACATCAGCCTCTAAGTCTTTTATCCAGTCTGGAACCTTAGGGCATATTTACAAGAACTTAATGCCGCCGTAGCGTTAATTTTTTGACGTTACGGCAGCTTTTCTTTATCGCCTTATTTACAAAGTGCCGCTAACTGCGGTTAGTGGCATTTTTCCAGTGTAAACAGGAATTTTCAGGATCGCCACTTCTGTTAGCAGGACTTAACGAAAATGAGATGCAAGGTTGGCGTTCCCGTGAAAAAACTGCCGCTAACCACACTTCGCGATATTTACAATGAAAATCCTGTCCGTCGATAACCCTCCAAAACGACCCCTGAGTCCAGTTAGCGGCAGGTTTTTTAGACCAAAAAATAGTTGGTCTTAAAAATGGTGCAAACACACCTGTATATAAGGGAGACAAACCCAGACCCTCATTGGCATTCTCAATGATGCCAGGGAGGTACTACTCTTGCAACTTGGAGCTCCAAGAAGACAACCACCACCACCACCAGCACCACCACAGAGGCAGTGCTGCAGAAGAGAGCGGGTCTACCGCCAACTGATCACCCTCATACAACTCAGGCCAGAGGAGGTGATAGCCCATTATGGGCTAAAAAGGTCCTTCATCCTCCGACTACTCAACCAGATAACACCAAGGTTGCAGCCCCCATCCCAGTGCAGCACCAACATCCCTCCGCAGACCAAGCTACTTGCTGTGCTGCACATGTTGGCCTCAGGCACGTTTTAGCCCACCACTGCCAGAGTGGGAGGAATGTCCCAGGCATCCTTCTCAAGGATCCTCCCAACTGTCTTGGATGCCATCATCAGCATGACTCTGCAACACCTATGGTTCACCAACACTGCGCAATAACAACTTGCCAACAAGCAAGGCTTCTATTCCATTGCTGGCTTCCCGCATGTGTTGGGGGCAATCGACTGCACCCATGTGCAACTTGTGCCTCCTGCAGACACTGCACATATATACAGGAAGCACATACACTCAATGAACGTGCAGGCAATTGTGGACCACCTGCGCCTGTTCATCAATGTCCTCGCCAAGTTTCCAGGGAGTGTGCATGACTCCTACATCTTCCACCAATCGGTCATCAACCAGCGGTTCGAGAACGGCACCTATGGAAATGGACTGCTCGTTGATAAGTACAAACTGAACACACCACACACCTCAAGTCACCAATCATGCAGCTCAACCATGTGAGAATGCACATGTAGCAAACTGAATCCGACATACATTGTAACTGGGCCAACTACTATACACAAACACCTAATGCCAAAGAACCACACATATGTAAGTTGGCCCAACAAGATAGTAGGCCAGAAATACTCTCACAAACCACTAAGTTACTCTTGGAATATAGATCTTGCACAACTCATCAGACAAAAATTGAAAGGAATCAATGCAGCAAGTGACACAAGACATATGCTTGCACTATGCTGCATTCATTCTGAAACAAAGACATGTGCCATATGTACAACAAGATGACAGGTCACCCTGCTATCCCCTGCGCTGGTGCACAATTAGCTGACATGCACAAACACAGGCACCCATGCACCATGCTGCAAGGGTGCCTACGTCATGGGGATGAAACTATTTCTGCATGAATGGACACCTAACTGCACATAAACAATCACAAAAGTTGATTTAACATTAGTCTGGGTCGTGTCAGAATGTAGCATGCATAGAAAGAGCATACACACAAGAGAAATGTAAACCTCACTACATGTTGCACATGAATTCCCTGCTGGGAAATTAATACCAGATGCCCAAATAAATGTGTGTTGAGTGGGAACACACACAGCAATATCCATGGGCATGACCCCAACACGCATACAAGCAGATTCAAAGTTAACATATGCCCAAGGACATCAATAGACATGTCCGCTGTCTTTACATGTCCCAGTAAGTCAAGTGCACCAGGTAGCAGTGCTACTGACACTCAAACAGTGACCCACCTGGGGGGGGGGCAAGGGGGATGTAAATAACACACAATGAGTACAACATGTAGCATCCAAGTATTTCCGGTGCCAGCTACCCTCAGCACAATAACTCACAATGATATATCTTGCTGATGCACAAACATAGTAATGTGCCAAAAGTCAAGGGGGCTGCTTCACAAGGCCCTTACGCCACCAGTACCTCATTTACAATCTGTGCATAAGTGATGTACCGGTGGCGCAATGGGGCTGTAAATAACCCCAAAGGTGTTTTGAGGTACCCAGACATCCTGACAGTTACAACATGGAGGTAATACACAGCACCTGTCCAATGGCATCATGGTGATGTGTAGGCTTTAAAGTACAGGCAATTCAATTTCAGTGATGCAGGTCAATTGTATGTACTACAACATGACAAAGTAGAAAGTACAAAGCTGCACAATGAGCACAAAATAAAAAATCCCACTCTTTTAACACAGGAGGCACAAATACTAATGAACACTTCTCCCCATTTTCTGTTTCAGATGATCAAGGATATGCACTGTCACCATGGCTGATGACCCCTATCAAAGTGACCCACACACAGGCCCAGAGAGACTACAATGTTGCACTGGGACGCACAAGGTCCATCGTAGAACGGATCTTTGGAGTCCTTAAATCAAGGTCCGGTGCCCTGATATTTCGGGAGGGGGGGAACTCCTGTACAGGCCTGAACTGGTCTGTAAAATCATACTGGCTTGTTGCATTTTGCACAACATCTGTGTAGGTACAAACACACCATTGCCAGAACACCAGGAGGAGCAGGACAATCCGGAGGATGGCTAGGACGAAGAAGCCGAAGCAAGACACACCACAGCTTCTGCTGCAGGAACAGCAAGGAGGGATGCCATCATCCGCAATTATGTTGCCTAATCACCATTAACAAATGTCCAGTCACAAGCATTTCTTAAAACAAAAGTCCACAGATTGTTATTTTGAAAAATAAAATATCACTACAACAATGTCTTGTATGCATTGTTTGTGACTTCAGAAGGTGAGCAATCATGGAAAGTCAAGGTAACAAAACAACAGTTTCACACAGATCACTCACCTAAACGGGGATATGACACCAATTAAACAAAGAGTGGGAATGGGACAATGTATTGGGCATCTGAACTTTTTACTGTGTATGGTTTCTCAGTGAGAATCAAAAACTATGTGTTGTGTCTTCACAGGAGCACAATCAGGTTCGTTTTCACACAAGAGCGTAATACAACATACAATGTGTGTCTGATGCATCATTGTAGCTCGGGCCACATAGCTCTAAACCATCATAAAAGTAGAAACACAACATATCTGTGAATTCTGTGCCACAGGAAAAAAGGTAACTGACAATAGTCACAAAGATACATGACAAATGTGGACTGGATCCACTTGCGGATGTGGAGGATGAAGATCCACAGGATAGTACAAATGGAATGACAGATGTATCAATACAATGCACTAAGCATACCCATTCATTCAACATTAGCAAGTGACACTACCTCCCTAGCTGACACATGTGTCACTGGAATGACAGATAAGAACGTCTTGCATCACTAACAATGTACATGAATCATCCATCAACACTGCACTGGTCTAACAATGCTATAGTTACATAAGCACAAACAATTACACATACGCCAGCTATGGTACCACTGGCAAGGCATCAGCAATCAACAACGTGTATGTAGGCCAATGGACCTGGCAATGCAATGGCAAGAATGTGTTGAAGTAACAACATTGGTGTGGCATGGCAATGAAGGTGGAGAATGGGCTACATCCTCATCAAATAACACTTACTCTGTGTTGACACCCCCAAGACAGAGAACAGACAGAGAACAGACATACACATGAGTGAAGTGCAACAGGGAAACCATTAAGTACAGCCAAAACATGCAAGGAACGTACAACCAATTACTTCATGAATGAACATTGTATCGGGTGAGACGGACATGAAAATAAATAGTAGCACTATGAAGTTGCACCACCTATCTCTGGATGGTCACTACAAGTTTACTTATGTTAATTGCATGATGTGTGTAATTTAGTAATTTATCACAACTACACCAATCAAAATACCCACACATCTGCAGACACAGTTGAGCACACAGACAAACATGCATCTAAAAATATTTGTCAATGTCACATATTGTTGTATCTCTCAAGGAATGTACAAAATACTCTGTAAAAAACATTGTTGTGCAAGATGGCCAGCCACCATGTATGGCATGTGTTGGCGTCCAGTGTGGCCAACCAGCCCCTCAACTCCAGTCATGTGTATGCTAGACAGAAATCTATGTCCGGATAGAACCAAGGGAAATCCACCGTACACCAAAGAGATCCATAACATGTGTTGAGAAAAAGCAGCCCCATCCGGTTGCCTCCTGGGTGCCAATTTTGGCAAGCAGATTACATGTGAGACATACCCCCCGAAAGTCTGGGTTGTACAAGCAGTGTGCTTTTGGGAAGATAACATCCCTGGGCCTCATCCGCTTCACAAACAACCATCTCACAACCTGGACAATGACATCAGGCCTCAAAACACATCGGACTTTCTTAATCTGTGAGTCACCCAGCTGAATCCTCTGTCAGCCTGGATTACACAAGCCTGTGTACAGCAGGGTACTCCAAGTATGCAGGGGAACCCACAGGTGCTGGAGATGCAAATGGCCCCTCTAAGTTCCCCAGTCATGGGTCCCCTGCCACACAAGATTTGTCCAGGTCAGGGCCCTCACCCTCCACAGCTAACGGGCAGCACAAAATCCCCATGCACGATGATGTTGAGAGGCGCTGCACAAAATAGGATGTCTCCCCTGTCAACCCAGTGCAGTGTTGGTGCATGCCATGCAATGCAATGCAGACTACCCTTTGCATCTGTTCAGGAGCACCTTGATTGTTCACCCCTACAAGGTGCACCACGCAGGCTGTTCCTGTCAGAATTGTGTCTAAATCTGGCAGGCCAGACTTTGCCAACAGCTAAGGGTCATTGCTGATGCATCAATGTCCACAGTCAGGGCTCACAGGCTTGTGCATGACGCAGGCCCATCCTTCAGCGTCATTTTGCAGTACCTGTGTCTACCACTATGTGTCTCATACAAAAACACAGTGGGAGATATGTACAAGGAAGTGGAGGAGAGAGGCGTTAGCCTTCCTGGCTTAACGCCTCTCTCCTCCACTTCTGAAACGCAAGGCTGCACCATATTTACAAGAATGTGGTGCAGCCTTGCGTTTCCCCCTGCGATGGCGCTAAGTTTAGCAACTTAGCGCCAACGCAGGCACCCTTGCACCAGAGTGCAAGGGTGTCTACGTGCAGCACACATAAAAGTGACAAAATGGCATTTTTTAAAAAGTTTGTTTATGTGCAGGAAGGGACACATTCCTACACATAAACAAACAATGGCATTTTTCTTTTTCCATGTGTGTTGGACAAGGCAGCATACATAGAAAAAGCAAAAACGTTTCGCCATCTTAAGACCAGTTTTTACTGGGACTTAATTTTGTCGCTGCCTCCTATGTACGCCACCCTTGTACATAGGGGGCAGCGTCAAAATGAATGGGTGTTGCGGTGGAACGCCCAAGGCAACACCCATTGCCCACCCCTTTCACGCTAACCATAGCGTGAAAGGGGGCCTTATGTACAAGGCAGTGTTAAGCCAGGCTTAACGCTGCCTTGTACATAAGGTGCAGCCCCTATCGCCACCACAACGTCAATATAGGTGACGTTGTGGTGGCAATAGGGGCTTGTACATATGCCCCAGTGTTGTTTCAAGTCAATGGGACTGTCTGTGCTTACCGGCATTGGACGCCATGCTGTTGCAAGGAGTGCACATTGTAAAGTGCTGCATTGTTGTTTCCAGCCAACAATGTCCTGTCCACCTGGGACTCTGGGTCTACAACATGTTTTCACATGGCTTTCTGTGGAATGTTGAACTCTGCATAAAACTATCAAAACTTCCTGACCCAAAAAACCCAAATACTAATCAACAATTCTGTAACAAATTAGCACTTCATTTTCAGGATAAAGTTATGTCTGTCTATAATTCCTTTCTAAACTTATGTCAAACGGCTGACTTAGATTCTAGATCTCCAAAAGACACACACAACATCAGTGCTTTATCCCACGTTGGACCTCTGATGGCCGATCAGGCGCAAAGAATACTGATGCAGATTGTTAGAACTGGGGGTCTCTAGTTGGCTGAGGTAGTTACCTTAGTCCAAATAGGGACCCTTGTTTCTAGTCAGGGAAAGGAGGGACACCCTCGTTGATAACCCCTGCTCACCCCCTGGTAGCTTGGCACGAGCAGCCAGGCTTATCTTCAAGGCAATGTGTAAAGTATTTGCAACCACACTCCCAGTGACACAGTGATAACACCACAAATGGACACCACACTGATGTATGAAAATAGCGGTATCTTTATCAAGCAGAAAAATACGGTAAGACCAAACGATAAAAATCCAAACATATGCGTATTCGTAATATTTCACTTTGCCGGTTATTAGGCCAACAAACACTTGTAGGTTCTTGCGGTATTAATGAGCAGTTCACGATGTTCAAATGCAGTCCTAATGCAATGCTATGCAGTTCATACTGCAGTTCGTATTATCAGACTAATGCAGTTCGTAATGCAAGAATAATGCAATCCTCAATGCAAGTAATCAGGCAAGTCGTAATGCAAGAATAATGCAATCCTCAATGCACGTAATCAGGCAGTTCGTAATGCAAGAATAATACAATCCTCAATGCAAGTAATCAGGCAGTTCGTAATACAAGTATAACGCACTCCTTAATGCAAGTAATAAGGCAGTTCGTAATGCAGGAATAATACAGGGGCATATTAGCAAGGGCACTATCGCCGCTTCTCGCCCTATCAGCAAACTGTCTCTAACAGCAGTTAGCGACAGTTTTCGGGCATTAGCGCCCGTTTTTTTACCGCTTTGCATGTCAGCGATATTTATCGCTAATGACATGCAAAGTGGGCGTTCCTCACTAAAAATACACGCAGACAGTCGCAAACACAACTTCACACTATTAGCAAGGCCCGCGGAGCGTAAAAAATGTGCGTTAACCCCGATTAGCGCTGGATTTTAACACCTGCTAGAAACCTGACTTAGCCATTATAGTCTATGGGAGGTGGATTCTACGGTTAAGTCCCCACCTGCCTATTAGCGAGTTTTTCCTTAGCGATAGGAATTTATCGCAAGGAATTCTCGTGCTAATGCTGGGAATCGCCGCTATCGCTGGATTTGTTTCGCATTGGAGATAAAACGTTGCTAATAACGCGTTATCTCCGCAAACGAATCCAGCGATAAAAAAAACGACGCTAACTGTGGTTTGCGTTAATTAACGCACGCTGTTGGTAATAGGCCCCACAATCCCTAATGCACGTAATAAGTCAGTTCATAATGCAAGAATAATGCAATCCTCAATGCAAGTAATCAGGCAGTTCGTAATGCAAGTATAACGCACTCCTTAATGCAAGTAATAAGGCAGTTCGTAATGCAGGAATAATACAATCCCTAATGCACGTAATAAGGCAGTTCGTAATGCAGGAATAATACAATCCCTAATGCACGTAATAAGGCAGTTCGTAATGCAGGAATAATACAATCCCTAATGCACGGAATCAGGCAGTTCGTAATGCAGGAATAATACCAGGCCAATCGACGCGATTAGCGCGGACACCACTAGGCCCCAACCACAGACAACAGTCCTGAACTTCCGAGGGTGGCCCCGGTGCTGCCGGGCAGGTCCGGGCCGCTCGAGGACTCAGCGCGTCTAACGCGATGCAGCGGGAGAGAGACGGGAGCACTCCGGTACTCCTTCTGCGCCTCCCCAGGCCACACACGCTTGCGGCTCCCGATCGGAGTCCAAGCCTTACCTGGGGGATGCGCTGCCTCGCTCTCTCTCTCTCCCCGCTCATCGGACGTCCTGCTGGGCGCTCCCGATGACGACGCAGCTCCGATGCAAGGCGACGCTGTAGCTGGACAGGTTACGGCGCTGCCGTCTCCGTTGCTGACGATCTTGGGCAGATTCTTCTTGCGAACAACGATCACGATTACCTCACGACTTCCTTAGCTTTACGAAATCCTTCACCACGTTGCGGCTCGGGCCGGCGGCGGCGATCTTGATCCGCAGCCTCAGTTACGATGACGGCTCGGGCCACAAACAGCTACACAGCAGCGTGGACGATGATTCACGCTGCGGGGGCACTGCAGTCACGGGGCACTCTCCAACCAGTACCACGGACCCCACGGCAGTCTCAGGCTGCACACGCACAAAGCGTCGCTGAGACTCAGTTGGGTTTCGGGCCACACAGTCCCGGTGCAATGCTTACGAAGGTCTCAGGCTGCAAAAAGCACACGCACACAGCGTCGCTGAGACACACTTGGAAACTTTGATGTTCCTGAGTTTCCACAACAGGGAGCCAGCTCTCCTCGGGCCCTTGGAGACAAGTTACTTCGGGACACAGCACACAGCAAAGTCCTTTCAAGCAGGGGGACACAGCACACAGCAAAGTCCCTTAGCCTCTCCTTACTTAAATCAGCAAACTGCAGGCCAGCCCCAGAACACACAGCAAGGGTCAGTCCTTCTCTTCAGTCTCTTCAGCTGTTCTTCCTTGGCAGAGGTTCCTCTTGACCACGAAGTAGTTTCAATCCTTTTCAATCTTGAACAGTCCAACGTTCAGGGGCTTCAGCTCTCATAGTTATACCCCTAAATATCTTTGAAGTCTTTGTGTTCAGGGGGCACTGACCCCTGTCCAAACCAGTTCTGGGTGTCTTCCTGCCAGCGGCACCTTCTTCCTTTGATAGTGGTGGTCTGGTTCCTCAATCACTCAGCAGGAGGGGGAGCCATTCTTTTATGGCAGCAGCCCAGGCCTCTTCACCTCCAGGGGGCTACTCCTCCCCCCTACACTCCAGATGCAGGTCAGCCGGTTGCTGTCTCACCTACTCCTCCCCTGGGTCAAGACATTTCCCAGATCCTATTACATTCAAATCCAAACAGTCAATCCACAACCAGGCAGAGACACACAGAATTGTTAGAACAAAAAACCCAGCCACTTCTAAAAGCGTGGTTTCTAAACACACAGGGGCTTATTTATGACAAGTGACGCATGGCTGCGTGAAAACAGCGATGCGTCACTTTTCATTGCGCCCTCCTTGCGACACCAATGATGCGTCATATTTACAGTATGACGCATCATGTCGCAAGGAGTTACAGATACGTCAGTATTTCTGACGTATCTGTAGGCGCAAAAATGACGCATTGCTGGAGTGTGTCACAAAAGTGACCCAACTCCAGCAATGTGTCCTTTCACATGGGTCAAGCCCCATGTGAAAGGGCCTGCGTCAGTCTTATGCCTGCCATGAGGCAGGCGTAAGATATTGACGCATTAGGGTCAAAGAAATGGCGCAGTGAAATCTTATAGATTTCACTGCGTCACTTCTACGACCCTTTCTTGCGTCGGAACGCCCCCCCCTGCATACATTATACCTGGCGCAGGTATAATGTGGCGCAGGGGTTTACAAAGTGACGCATCTACCTAGATGCGTCACTTTGTAAATATGACGCACCATGGCGCATTTTTTACACTGCTGGTGTGTCACAAAAAGTGACGCACCGGCAGCGTAAAAGTGACGCAAGGGCTCATAAATAAGCCCCTCAATTCGAAAACCACCTTCACAAAAAGATGTGTTATTAAATTGTGAGTTCAGGCACACTAAACTTCACCTCTCCATCTTAAGCCTATGGGAAGATAGGCTGGAAACATATTACACAGTCTTCCCCATTCTGTCCTATGGGCAAGATGGCCTTGCAACAGTGAAAAACGAAATGGAGAGTATTTCACTGTTAGGACATGGTACACACCTCAGTACATGTCCTACCTTTCACAGACACTGCACCCTGCCCAGGGGGGTACCTTGGGCCTACTATAGGGGTGTCTGATGTGCATGGAAAGGAAAGGGTAAGACCTGGCAAGTGGGTGCACTTGTCAGGATAAAATGGCAGTTAGCAAACTGCGCGCAGGCACTGCAGTGGCAGGCCTGAGCTCTCTCTTTAGGGCTACTTGTGTGGGTGGCACAATTAGTGCTGCAGGCCCACCAGTAGCATTTGCATTACCAGCCCTGGCACACATAGTGCACTTTACTAGGGACTTTACTAGAAAGGCAAACATACCAATTATGGACAACCAATTACCATAACACTTTATACAGGGAGCACTTGCACTTTGACACTGATCAGCAGTGGCAAAGTGCCCAAAGCATCTAAGTTGGCACCACTATGTCAGAAAAAAGGTCTAGGGGGAAGGCAAAAAGTTTAGGGAACTTTAGCCAAAAAAGGGCCAAGTCCAACACAGATCAAATCAGGTTCACCACAGGACCCTTGTCCATCCAGAACAATTCACTTAGCCCCAGAGGCGATAGCCACACACCTCACGGCCATTTTTAACAATCTCTTCGAAGCAGGTTTTTCCCCAAAAGATTGGAAGATAGGGTCTATTCTGCCATTATTAAAAAAGGCTAGCTTAGACACCGGTGACCCCAACAACTATCGACCAATAACTCGATTACCATTTCCTGCCAAACTGGTTGAGAAAATCGTCAACAATGAATTAACCATCTTCTTAGAAAAAACCAAGGTTTTCTAAGTCACCACAGTACCGAACTGGCGCTGATTACAGCTACGGAAGAAATCAGGCAAACGATAGACAGTGGGGGAAATGCGGCCCTGATCCTTCTGGATCTATCCGCCGCATTTGATACGGTCAACCATGCTCTTCTCTTTGATCGCCTTGAATCAATTGGGATCAAAGATCACGCACTCAAGTTCCTGACTTCTTTTCTGACCGACCGCATTCAAACAGTCTCCTTAGGTGATTTCACTTCACCAGCATTTTCATTACCCTCTGGAGTCCCTCAGGGCTCATCCATGAGCCCCACTTTGTTCAATCTTTATGTTACCCCACTTGCAGCCTTAATTAAATATTTTGGTTTTTCCCTGGTTTCATATGCGGATGACATGCAAATCGTTGTCTCCATTACCAACAATCCTGGATCCACGGCTGCCCAGTTCCACGACTGTATGCTCCATATCGGTAACTGGATGAGCAGTAACTGCTTAAAACTAAACTCCTCTGAGGTTCTACTGTTTGGCAACAATCCTTCTTTCTGGTCAAACAAGTGGTGGCCCCAGGAACTGGGGAGTCTGCCTACCCCCAGGGAAAAAGCAAAAATCCTCGGGGTGATTATTGATACTAAGTTATCTTTTGAAGGACAAATAAATCATATCACTTCTTTGTGATTCCTCATTTTGAAAACCTTAAGGAAAGTATTACCTTTCATTCCACCTAGCCCGCAAAAGAGGGTAGTCACGACTCTGATTTCGTCCAAAATAGACTATGGCAATGCACTTTTTATCAACATTCATAAACGTTTTCTACATAAGCTACAAACACTACAGAATGCCGCAGCTAGACTACTGCTGGGCATTCCAAAACATACATCTGTTTCTCAAGCACTCATTCAACTACACTGGCTTCCCATTGATAAACGTATACAATTCAAAGGACTCTGTATTTCGTTCAAAGCACAACATGCTGTTGGCCCAGACTACTTTATATAGCATTTTCATCGATATATACCAGCGCGCTCACTGTGCTCATCTACAAGTGGAAATCTGGTAGTCCCCAGATTTAAGAAAGCCAACTGGGGTGGGAGGGGCTTCATCTTATGCACATCAAGACTATGGAATTCTCTTCCGGCTGAACTAAAATTCAAAACAAACTTACTAGAGTTTAGGAAAGATCTAAAAACTTGGCTTTTTTCCAAATAATTCTGCCATTTTCTGGATCTTCGCAGCCTGTTCAGTTTCTGCTTAGCGCCTAGATACCCTTGGGTGATTGTCGCGCTTTATACATTTTATTTTCATTTCATCTCATATTTTGCACCAGGCTGCTCCACTCTGCATTCTGGTGCATACATTTCTGAAAACAACATCAGAGGTGCTGCCACAAGCTCCTGTCGCCTACAGAGGCTGAAAAGTGACGCAGTGTTTACTCACATAAAATGTTTGGGCCTCTACCTGTTCAGCCGTCATATCATTATTCTCCTAGCTTCAAGCTGTGTATCGCTGTCACATTAGACTGATGGGCAATTGTGCCTGACACAAGCTGTTCCTTCTGCCATGTAACAACGTATTGTAGATATGTCGCTAACATGACAATGGATCTGCCTGATATACACTGTTTGTAAACATCATCAGATTTGCAAAATCCCTATTGCGTCCCACAACCTCCTTGAATCATGCCCATGAGTGATTTTGCACAGCCCGTTGTAAATGTGCACATCTGCAATTACACCAGAGCAAATACTCAAATGTGAATCTGTGGTCAAGCCTTCGCATTGTTTGCTGCATCACAAATCTGATTTTCAAGTAGTGAATGCCTGATGTTCATGTCCATGTGTGTTGCAAGCCCGTCAAACAGGTGCAGACGTCACAGCAATGTGTAATGTGACAGTTGCATATGTGGTCACACATACAACCTATGCCAACCATAATGACTACCACTGATGCATGCATGTATTATCACACATGAATCAATGTGGATAGGCATCAATGTGAGGACCAAGGGCATGTTGACAGCTATGGAATACTGATATCATGACATATCAGAATGACTGAAGTCACCTAAACAGCACACATTACATCCCATAGCCAAATGGTGTCATTAGTCATGCTATTTCATGAAATATGATACATCTGATGAGCAACTTGCACTTAGCGTTAAAAATTTGGCCGCGTAAACACGTAAGCGATATTTGTTTTCATAACCGCCATTGAAAATAATCGCTAAATACATGTTACAACACTGAAAATTACCGCTCAGCCCTTATCGGGTAAAATATTCTTGAAGAGTCCAAAAATGGGCCGCAAAACGCCCAGGAAGTGATGTCAGTCTGCATCCTGTGTAGTGGAGGAATACTGTACACTTTCACTTTCTCTTTTAAGCACACTGTCAGTGTCTGTGGAGAGTGTTGGAGGTGTTTTGAGTTGTGTGCAGGTATTGTTGGAGAAGAGAGTGGTGTTGTGTCCTGTGAACTGTCCCTAGTGTCTCTGTCAAGTCCTGTGTTGTAGTCTTTACATGTTTTTTACGTCTTGCTGATAATCTTGTCGGGTGTCTGTTCAAGGGGTATATTTGTCTTTCTAACGGTTTCAGGGTAACATTTTGGGGGTTTTCTTTTTACATAGTGGGGTTAGGTGTGTGTTGGGAGATGTCGGGTGTGGGTAGGGAGGGCAGGATGTCAGAGGGGGCATTGGGGGGCTTTCTCCGGCTAGTGAAATTTTACCTGCCACTGATGATGGAGAGTGGGGGATGGATCCTGCAGGGTTATGGTGTCCGTGTCCGTAAGGTGAGGTGGGAGCATATCTGCAACCACATGATGCGGATCTTTGGGGTGGACAGGACTGTCCACCAATGGAAGCACCAATGGCAGAACTGCGTGAAACGTGAGGGTGACCTGTTGGACCACCTGGGAGTTATCGTTGGCAGGCAAGGTGGTAAGTACATGACAAAAGTTTCATTAAATCACAGTGTGTTTTCCATGTCAACAAATGTAGTCAGTGACACAATGTAATGAACGCTACTGGATGATGCCATCCATTTTTTGGTAAAGTTGCCTAGCTCAAACACAATCACACTTGCACCATTGTGCAAGTGTGCCAGTGTTGATGATGATGTATGACTATGTGCAGAAATGTGTTCACTCCTGCACATAAAAAATAATGATGTGCTGTGTCACATTTCAATGTGTGCTGCGCAGTGCAGCATATTAATATAGTGTTTAAGGATATTTGTGTGTGAGGACTCTCAATGCGCATGTCGTGCCCATGTGAGCTGCACAATGCAGCACACATGACAAAACACACTGCCTGATGGATTAACTTGTCTATCCCCGTTGGGCAAGGGTCTAAGCATTCGTTAATAGTTCCCAATGTAGGCGCTGGATCACATGTATGCCACACTTTTAAACTTCAACATTGCAATATGACATGGGTGTTGTTGTGTAAGGTCCATCGAAAAACCCATTCCTATTGGAATATATTGTCACTATTTTTGATGTGTAAGTCTGCCTCATACACAAAGTGGGGTCAGACCAAGTCAAATGTCTGAACACAACCTTGTGAAATATGCTAAGCACATATTGACTACCCAACGTGGAGAAAATGACGTTGTGGCTGGAAATGGGGCCTCGAGAATGTGTCACTCAAGTAGTGTGTCCAAAATGATCACATATAGTAGCAGGATTGTCTTGTGGTCCACAAGGTAGCAATGGTCGCGGCTTTTTGTGCCAGACAGGCAAAGCAGATCCCTTCATGTATGCGACATGAACATAGACAGGACTGTTACAGGCCATCGAATTGAATGTAGATGAATCTGATGATGAACATGACACATGTGGAAAGTCACGTCTGATACTAAGTCAAGTTTTTTTACATGTCTCACAGCTGAAAGACCACTGATAAAACCAGGGTGACGTAGATGCCTTCATGGACCCACACATCACTGGTGAGTGCCCTCCTCATATATTTTCTTTGTGAGATGTGAAGATTTTATGGAAATGCTCCTGTATGTAGTTGAACACAGTCTGGGTGTGTATGACATGGACCTCACCACTAGTGTGATGAAGTAGCCAAATATTGAGATGTATGCACAATTTTTTGTTGTTGTGATGGATCACAGCATTTGACTACTTGACTTTACGTTGCACATCCCCAGTTAGTCAAAGTCACCATCACACCGCATTAGCAAATATCCTGCTTATCACTGCCTTTTGGCCTGTCTCTAAGCAATTATTATGGCATGCCAAACATGTAGGCACTCTGCCACAAATGTGAAAGTGGGCCTGCTTTGATGCTAGCCATAGCAAATGTACACTGTTTTGTATGCAAATCATTGTTGCCATGTTGCCATGGCACCATGTTTGCCAACGTGCATTAGCAACATGTAAGACCCGTATTCCTGAGATGTTGTCATGTCAATACAATATAACATACATTTCCAAGGTTGCCGATCTGAGATATGTCCCATCAGATGTGTGATGCAATGGAATTCATTGTCTCCAAATTCCCTCCATTCTTTGCATGCTGTGGCTGTTCATGCCCAGATAAATGCTGTATGCAACTGTCACACAAAGTGCCAGAAGAAATGCATTATACCGTGATAGCAGGTGTGAATACATGTCCAAATCACAAAGTGTAGATGCCTTCTAGGCATTGCATCATGTGTACATGGCAGCTTAGGCTCACTTTGCATGTCAACAGCTCAATGACGTGATTTGGTCAGTCTGTACTGACTGATTCAGTCAATGAAACCTGTGAAGTTACACTGACGCCTTCACTGAGTCCAGAAATTCTGAAGGGGTATGTCACTCCAGCCGATGCATGTGGATTCCACTGTGAGTGATGTTGGTGATGGCTATGACCAGCCATGTAATGCGTGTACAGCCTGGACTGAGATCGCTGTCAGTGATGATCAATTCATTGGAGCACCAGTTGTCAGTTACAGGTATCATTGTGTGGAATGATTCAGAGTCACACCTCTTTTGGCTGAGCCGACATCACTGTAAGGGATAGTTAGGTGCCAACATTTAATTCCTGTCTATAGTCACTGACTTTCCTCTGATGTGTTGCATCTTTGACATGTTGGTGCATATTACAAGGACACCATTGCCTCCGCAATGTTACCTGGAACACATTGTGGTAGCAAGAGTGGCTTAGCCTTAGTCACGATGCAGCGTTAAGCCTGCTCCCTCTGATTTATGCCCAATAATGCTTTAGACCACCTTTTCACACCATATCTTGGGTGCAAATGGTGGGAAATGTATACCTGCACAACCAACATTTTGGAGGTCTGGCCCCTATCTACAAGCTCTGCATGAATATGTTGGAGTGCGTAATATGTGATACCCTGCCCAAAATGTATATAAAAATGCGCTGTAGTGAGAATGGTTTATTTACTTTTCATCTCTGCTGTTCCAATGTGTGCTGCGTTGTGTGGCACACATGGAAACAGGAAGACACCATTGATTGTTCATGTGCAGGAGGGTGAGCCTTACAGCACATGACCAATCTGTGAAAAAAATGACATCTTGTAACTTCAATAAGTGCTGCATTAAGCAGCACACATAGAAGTGACAAAACATGATTTCAAGATTGTTTATGTGCAGGAAGGGGCACCCTCCGGCACATGAACAATCTTCACATCAACGCAGACACCCTTGCCCCATGGTGTAAGGGGGCCTGCGTAGGCGCAACGGGGCAAAACATTTGCTGCAGCGCAGGGGTAGACACAGGTCTTCACCATACTGTTGTAGATGTGGTGCAGACCTGCGTTCCTGAAGTTGCAGGGCGTGGTGTTAAGCCAAGGAGGCCAATGCCACGCTCCGCCACATCCTTGTGAAGGTGCCCCTACGTCTTTTTTTGTCATGGCATGGCCTGGCTCTGCAATGGTCCTGTCAAGCTGTCTCCTTGGGGTCATTACCCTGGTAGGCTCAGTCTGAGTATGTGTCAGCACCATCATTTAACTCTGCTAATCAGAAAATGTTGTGACTCTACTCTGCCCTTGACATGCCCCATGCCATACATTGTCAGGTCAATAACAGCATCAGGTTATAATTGGTCCTTTCATTCACTTGCATAGTTCAGGTCACGTTGGAAGTACCAAATATTTGATAAGAGTGTAGACTCCATATTTTCATACACTTGTGTTTCAAACTTAAATGGTGAACATTGCCATTCATCTTTGATCTTACATATTGTCATATGTCTTATTTTTCAGAAAATATGTCGCCTGAGGAGACACGAGAGTTCCAAATCAGGAAGGAACGATACTTGCTCATACGAGATGTGGCCAAGGGGTATCATGCAATGGTGAGAAGGTATCGAGAGGACCGGGCAGCTGGATGATTGAAATCTCTGCCCGAATTTGCACGGATAAGTGGAGGAAGGAACACCCAAGCAATACCAGGCCCTTCTAATGCCAGACGTGGGTCCAGACATCAGCAAGGAGCTGCTACTCCAAGTCAGACACCACATAACCAACCTGCTGCACCTGCCTCAGGCACGCAAACAGGTGCCCCCTCACAATCTCGCACACAAGGGACTGCATCTCTGCCATCTGCACCCCGGACACATGCTGTGACGTACATGAACAGGGACCGGCGGTGCTTACTGGACATAAGTGTGAGACTGGTACAAGTGGAGAGGGACGTATCTGAGATTAACACCCACCTCCAGGACATCAAGGGTGCCATGGGGCTCACATTCTGAGTGCCCCAATTTGTGATCCTTCCCCCTTTCTACAGTCCCCCTATTCCTTTTTGAATACTGTTTAATTATTAGTCTAGGATTTTAAGTGTTATTAAGTGTAGTTTTAGAGTAGTAACTAGTTAGTGTAAGTTTTAGATAAGGTTTTAGATGCTATGATTCCTTTTCCTTTGGCTGGGGGTTGATGTATTTTTCTTGTAAAAAAAAAATATATATATATATATATATGATGCTAGTTACTATTTCTAGCTTGATTCATTATTTATTTTTTGGTCCACTAATTATATTATTCAGGATATTAATGAGTAATGGCCATGAAATCGACACGTTGCAAATACGATGTATTTTATAATTTTTGTTATTATCGAATAATTTCAATACGAATTATATATTTTTTCAGTCTTGCTTTCAGAGACCTTAGTAATAATGCGCTCATTGTTCTGGTAAACTATGTTTAAATTGAATTTTTTTACACTTATTAGTAAGTTTGTATAATGTCTGTAACTAAGAGTGATTCAACTCGCTATGTAGTCTGTTGTCACTTGCTATTAAAATGTAATCACGTGTTTATTTAAAAAACCAGGAAGTTAAGTCACACAGTACTCGTGAGCAAGGGAGTGTTTCCCGAAACGCGTCGAGCTGGTGATTGATTTATTAAAACTGCTTTCTAAAGGAAACTGTGTCCACAGTAGCTGTTCTTTATCGGAAACGGCGTTTGTTGTGATATATATATATATATATATATATATATATATATATATATATATATATATATATATATGAAAACGAAAGTCCTGTCCGCCCCTCACTCCGGCGGAACTCCAGGCACGGACCTCAATACTCCTCAAGAAAATCACGAACTCCCACACAGCATAGGTGGGTGAAGCAGTGTTGGTTATATTTGTTATTTCAAAACCTCAATAACCACAGGAACAGTGCCTGCTGTATATATATATACATATATATATTTGTCTAGGACATATGTATAGTTAGTTCATGTTTAGATTAAGCTGCCTTTGTCCTGTCTGATGATGTGCTTTAAGGGGGAAGTGGGTTGATGTCTCATATATGTTGTTGAGTGTTTAGTATTAGATAAGGTAGTTAGTTTAGTGTAACATTTAATGAGTATCAGTTTGTTTAGATTAGGTTAGCTGATGTGATTAGAGTTAGTTTAAGTTAGGTAGATTTGTTGAGATTTAATAAAATGTTAGTGGTTTGTGATTTGTGGTGGCACTTATGTTTGAAGTGATTTGATGGAGTGCTGATTTGGAAGTTGGATACAACAGATTCAATCACAAAACAATCATTTGGATGTCTAAGTGTGGTCATGACATCATCTTATAGGGAAGGGCTACTGTCATAATGCTGTTGGATTGTGATCAGGAAACATGCATGAATTTCAGGATGGCAAAGTTGACTTATGACCTTGCATTGGGATAGTCTACTGATTTATTTAGCATCTTATGAGGAACTGACAGAGTTGTAAGACACATTGGGGCATATTTACAACAAAATGGAGAAGAGTGGCGTTAAGCAAACATTGCTAACGCCACGCTTTAGGGGGAACATGTCCAGAGACATGTTGAGGAAGAGGCAAAGTTCAGTCTGGAGGCTGTTTGGGTTGGCATTGGGGAACAAAGGCCAAATTGGCAGGCCATTAACAGTCCAAGGTGAATGTTGCAGAGTCAATCTGAGGACAGTGACAGATGATGCTCTGTGGCATGATGCTAAGCTCAAGGCTAAGCAGAAACTATCCATTTAATACAGATGAATGCTAGCACTGCCTTCTCCGTATGACTGATGTTTCATCCACATCTTACTTCTCTGATGTGTCATGCGCCTCCCGTGAGGGTGATAGTGGATTTGCAGCAGCACTGGGAGGCAGAGACACATCAGGGGGGGAAGAGGTGAATGCTGAAGGTGAGGCAGCATTTGTCTGTGCCAACAGATGAGGCATCAGTGCAGGGCTTGCAAGACTCCAGTAACGTCTCCGTGGTAGGCAGCCATGACAGCCAAGTGGGCATCCTGCTTCCGCTCCATGTTCTCCATGATCTTTTGCATTTCCCCCAACTGTTTGGCAACATCGCTGGTGCCACTTTGACAGGACAGTTGTTCTTGTCTTTGAGTAAGGACACCAGCGATGCCATCCATGGAATGCTGGAGGGCATTGAGTGGACTGTGGGTGCCTCTTATGGCTTGTAGGTGGTACCTAATGGGACTGAGGCACCCACGGATCCCATCCAGTTTGGCCACCAGGCTGTCCAACCCCACCCGCACCTGACCAGCCATCTCACCCTGGACTGTTACCACAGGGCGGCTGGTGGAGAGGCAACAACGCTGCTGGATGGCCCTGCTTCCAGAGATGGGCTGCCTATGGAGTTGAGCAACTCTTGGCGGGTGTCCTGGTCGATGGTATGGAGCTCTTCTTCCTCCTCATCACTGAAGAGTGGGACAGGCAGCTGAGCAGGAGGTGATTTTGCTTCCTCTGTAATGTAAAGAGCAGATACTGTAGTATGTGTATGTCCAGTTTGGGCAAGCATTTTATCAGTTGACAATCAGAGTGCATGAAACATTCCAATTCTCTGTTCTTTCATGCTACAGCATTACACGCAGATTGGTAATTCAGTTTACAATGTCACTTATGTAACATTTAGGGGGTTCATCGTTCTGGACAGTTTCCCTGTATGCCAACAGTGATGGCATATTTCTTTGCACCTGGTACATCATCTGTTCAAAAGTTCTTTTGGATAATTGTTGATTAAACGTATTGCAAATGCAGATTTGATCTACTTCATGTGTCTTAGCACTGCATTGAGGATAGGTCACCCTTACTCAATCAAGTTTGCATATGGGTTTGTCACTTTGTTTAGAGGCGTAATTTAGACTGCACCCCCATTGATGTTGGCACTGCCACCTATTTCCTGGTGTGGCATGATGAGGAGGACACTCGTGCACTTGAGATCAAGGATACAGTGATGTCCATGTTGAGATGACAAGTGGATGTGCTTGAATTCCCCTACTCAGGGAAGTGTCTATGTGTTTGAAGGTGGCCAGGTCACATTGACACAGGTCAGTCCCATTCATGGAGGTTGATGTGCAGGGAGGACCACCTTCCTGTTCATTGGAAAACCTTCTCTCTCCAGACACACTTGCACTATGGTGCAGTGTCAATGGTAAGATTATGCAGGCAATAGGACATAGACATTTGAGCAGGCTTCTAAGATTGGTGCATTGTTGCACTGCATATATGTTTTGTACCTCACAGGGATGGGCACATAGATGATACATACTGTTGTGCTCAGGGTAATTGAATACATTTGTCTCTGGAAGGGTGTTTACAGACATCAATGGCATAGCATTTGTCCACTGCCACTGTTGACGTTACCTAAGGGCCAGTTTCCATGCATGTCAATGTGTTTTGGACTCCAAACCCAGGACCATCATGACAATGACATACTGCCAACAAAACAACACAAGAAGATACTTTGATGTTGAAGAATACATGTTGAGGAATTATGTCAAGTCAACGGGTAGACAAATGACATGCTTAATTCCCAGATAGTGAATGGGGCCCATTTGCTGACTGCACTTACCATGCATGTGACAGGGAATGTGTGGTTGTAGATGCACTGCAAATAGAACATGCATGTTGTGTTTTTTGGGTGCACATTCCTAAAATGCTGAGGCCTTACACTGTCCTTTGAGATGCATATCCCTTTTACTCAGAGGTGTACAGCACCTAGGCCCACCACTATATTTTTTTTACATCCTGGAAGGTGCACATCATTGGCACAGGGTACTTGCAATGGCAGTGCAGCTTTTGATGTGGCTAACATGAGTGATTCTACTTTAAAAGGTGCTCTCCTACAGTTTTAGATCTGTTAATATGTGCTTTATTCAGCTGCACAGATGTAAGCAGCTGTTAAGTTACTGCAATTGCTTGTGGCATATTTCCAAGCCACTGTTGCAACCAGACCCTCATCATTTTTAGGTTTACAGCGGAAAAGCATGCTTCACAATATTTACAAGGCAGAGTTGACCCACTTGATGTGGATTGGCCAGATCCTTGTGAAGGAGGAACACTTGTATTATGTAGCTGAGGTCATTTGTACTAACCTGTAACGTAACGCAGCATTAGTCTTCTTGGCTTGATAGGGTGCTCAGCCACTTCTGTGGAGTGGTCCTCAGACGTATTCACTACATTACTTTGAGGCATGGAATTTTGACATGCACATTAAATTGATGTAGCTGGCTAGACCCGATGCAGACACTCTTGCACCATTATGCATGAGTGCCGGCTTTAACGTTAGGCAACTACAATGATCAGCAGTTCATGTTGTGACATGGGACTGAGCCATATCGTTGAACATGTAGTGCAGGGCTGTGTTTGTGAAGGGGATGAGGGCTGCTTTGAGCCAAGTGGCCTGAACCAACGCTCAGTGACTTTGGTGAATATTTACAGGCCCCTATCACCACAGAGACGTCATTTTGAGTGACTTTCCTGTGGCAATATGTGCTTTGCCTAATTTACAATGCAGCGTTAAGCCACTGTGCGTAGCTTAACATTGCCTTGTATATGAGGCACCCTTTCACAATGTACTTAGCGTGGAAGGGGAGGGGCATGGGTTTTGCAGTGGGCGTTCCACCTCAGTGCCCTTTATTTTTGGACAATGGGTGCTATTTGCAAGGGCAGCGTAAATGGGAGTCAATGACAAAATTGAGGGCAGAGAAAACAGGCTCTTAAACAGGCTAATCAGGTGAAAAGTGCTTAATTTCACCTCGTTTTTGCTGTTTCTATGTGTGCTGCGTTGTGCAGCACACATGGGTACAGCAAAGGGCCATTGGTTGTTGAGGTCGAGGGAGGGAGACCTTCCTGCACATTAACAATCTTCTCCTCAACACAGACACCCTTGCACTGTGGTGCAAGGGTGCCTGCATTGGCGCTGGGCTGCTAATTTTTGCACCAGTGCAGGGAGAAATGCAGGGCTGCATCATATTGTTGAAAATATGTTTCAGCCCTGCATTTCAGAGTTGGCGGAGCGTGGTGTTAAGGCAGGGAAGCTAATGCCACGCTACGCCACTTCTCTTGTGTGTGTGCCCCTTTGCTTGTTAATGTAGCTGTTAGAAATGGGGGTCTCTAGTTGGCAATGGCTTGCACCATTGTCCAAGTAGGGACCCTTCTTCCTAGTCAGGGTAAGGGGGATACGCTTCTAAAATAACCCCTGCTCACCCCCTTGGTAGCTTGGCACGAGCAGACAGGCTTATCTCAGAGACAGTGTGTAAAGCATTTGTGCACACATACAGTATTACAGTGAAAACACTACAAATGGACACCACACCAGTTTAGCAAAATTAGTAATCTATCTAAACCAAACAAGACCAAAACGACAAAAATCCACAATACAGTAATAAAAATATGACTTTCAAAAGATAGAAACAGTTCTGTTCAAAGTGAATTGCAGATGCAACACTTTTCACACAAAGTACCTTGGCTGCGTCAAAAAAACAAGCAAAAAGGGAAGCAGGGAAGGTGATGCGTCGGTTCCTTACACACAGGGAAGGGGATGCATCAGTTCCTTGCTCCGGGGGAGGTGATGCATCGGTTCCTTACTGCTGCGCAGGGGAGGTGATGCGTCGGTTCCTTACCAGAGGGGAGGTGATGCGTCGGTTTCTTACTGCTTGGGGAGGTGATGCGTCGGTTTCTTACTGCGTCCTCCAACGATGCGACAGACCCGGCGCCTCAATGCAATGCGTGACAATCTGGGACGATGCGTTGGTTCTTGCAGCTGCACAGCAGGGCCTGCGTTGGAATCGGTGCGGTGATCTCGGACTTCGGGATTGGTGCACTCGATGCGGCGTGCAGCGATTTCTAGAGCCGCGGGCAAGCGCTGTGTTGGTTTTTTCGGTGATGCATCGGAAACAGGTGCGGATGCATCGCGCTTCTCCTCGTTGCGTTACTTTTCCAGCTCCCAACAGCAGGAACAACCTCCAGAGGCCCAGAACAGCAGCAGGCACCTCTTGACAGGTCAGAACTCTCAGCAAGCGAGTTCAGTGGAGCTGGGGGTGAAGTCTTTGTATTCCTGAGACTTTAAAAACCGGAGGCAAGCTCTCCTTCAAGCCCTTGGAGATCTTCCTCAAGCAGAGGACACAGCACACAGCACACAGCAAAGTCATTGTCCTTTCCTTGGCAGAAACAGCCACTGCAGGCCAACCCCAGACAGCACACAGGAAAGGGGCAGTACTTCTCCTTCAATTTCCCCAGCTCTTCTCCTTGACAAAGGTTCCTCTTGAATTCCAGAAATGATCTAAAGTTCTGGGGTCTGGGCCCCAATATTTATACAGCAATTCTCTTTGTTCTCTGGTGGCAGAGAAGCCCTGTTCTCAGTCAAAACCAGTTCTGCCCTCTATGGTGCAGCTTTCCGGCAGGAGGTGGAGACAGCATTGTCAAAGGGAGACCAGGCCCATTCAGGTGTGAAAGAAATCTCCTCCCCCTACTCTGAATGGTCTATTCAGCCCTGCCCTGACATACCCTGATAAGGCAGGACACAACTCAACACCCGAAGTGGCTGTCTGAAGAGAATGCACATCCCCAGCCCCTGTCACTCCAAAGCAAGACAGTCAATACACAAACCTAGCAGAGGCACACAGGATGGCTAAGCAAGAAAATACCTACTTTCTAAAAGTGGTATTTTCAAACACAGAATGTAAAAATCATCCTCACTAAAAGATGCATCTTTATATTCTGAGTTCAGGCATACTAAACTTTAGCTTCCTATCTTGTCCCAGTGGGAAGTTATATTTATACGATGTTATAAATGAACTCCCATTCCATCCTATGGGACAGATAGCCTTTCAATAGTGAAAAACGAAATTGGCAGTATTCCACTACCAGGACATGCCACACACACCAGGGCATGTCCTACTTTTCACATACACTGCACCCTGCCCACAGGGGTATCTTGGGCCTTCCTTAGGGGTGACTCACATGTAAGAAAAGTGAAGGTTAGGGCTTGGCAAGTGGGTGCACTTGCCAGGTCGACATGGCAGTACCAAACGGCGCACAGACACTGCAGTGGCAGGTCTGAGTTACATTTACAGGCTGCTTATGTGGGTGACACAATCAGTGCTGCAGGCCTACTAGCAGCATTTGATTTGCAGGCCCTGGGCACACACAGTGCACTGTACTAGGGACTGACTAGTAAATAAAATATGCCAATCATGGAATCACCAATCCATAACAACAATTTACAGGGAGCACTTGCACTTTGGCACTGAACCGCAGTGGCAAAGTGCCCAAAGCATCTAGACCAGCAAAAACAAAGTCCAACACACAGCAAAATAACAAGAGTTGAAGGCAAAAATACAGGGGAACCCACACCAATGATGCCAGGTCTAACAGTAGCCCAGAGTAAGGGGACACATGAGTGGTCACTTGTCAATATATATATGCATTTGTGCTGTATTGCAAGTCCCTTTGCCCACCATTATGTGACTTTCTATGGATTAGTTAATGGTGCCAACAGCTCATGGGACATGAGAATGTACCCCCAAGTTCCTATGTATCTGGCATTTGCTCTGCACACAGTGTGGGTGGGCACTGGGACACATTTGGATGGACAGAAGCTACATTACTCCCCCACCCCCACCCCCTGATCCTGGTTGTTACTTACCCTGTTGCTAATGTAGCTGGTCATAGTCAGAACTATCCTGTCCCTCGACTCCAACCACCGACTCCTCGCTGATGACCGGGGACACCTGTTCCTCCAAAGCATCGAGCTGCTCCTGCGGCTTTGAACTTCCATCTCCGGTCTGCAGTGCTGCCTGTAGATTGCTGGCAAGTTTCTGCTTTGTTTCGTGCTTGGCATCATGTCAGCGCTTTTTGCAGTCAGCCACTGTCCTCTTGACTTCTGCTACTGCATTCACCTTGGTCTCGATAGACTGCCAAATGGCATTTTTGGTCCCCAATGACACCCTGGAGATGACGAAGAGCTGGTGTTGATTCTCCGTCACCTGCGCAATCAGGATCTCATTTTGCTCCTGACTGAATCTTGTTTTCCTCTCCCTCTTCTCCTGGGACTCTGGCTGGTCATCCTGGCTGTTTGGGGGGTAGGGGTGTTGATGTCTCCTGCTGAACTGGGTCCAGCCTGGTCCATTTTGCTTCCAGGTTGTGCAGAATTTTGAATTTTGCGGGCTTTTTGTGCTTATTTTTCCAGCGAAACGTGAAAAAAGTGACTTGAGACTGACTTACGTGAGTTTTCCGGCCGCTAATTGGCCGGCCGTCACTTTTTTCACATTAGCAGCAAGATTTTTATCGCCGTGACACTGGTGTTTGCGGCAACATTCGCTGCCGCGAGAAGATCCTATCGCCATGTAGCGATGTATTGTAAATATGTCGGTACCATGGTGTTAGATTTCAGTGATACGCAGCGGTAAGAAAATTGCTGCTAACTAACGCTAACGCTAGTTAGCGACAATTCTTTTAAATATACCCCCTGGGGTCTTGGTCCTCTTTCCTCGTGCATTGCAATGTGCTGTTTTGTTTACCGCATATATGTCTGCTATATATTAGCGTAGTGCTGCCAGTATGTCTTCCACATAATAGGGCCAGTAATGGGTTTGGCTGAAGTGTCCTCCATATCCTAAAATATACAGAGTGAAATATATCAGGTGCATGGCAGCATTAACAGCCTGAGCTGGCCCTCAGGCCTCTCTCCATTAAACTCTTAGGTGTGTAAACGACTCTGGGCAGGAATTTTGCAATGTGTAAGGCAGTGTCCATTAGTGTTCCTAGATCTGCCTCGCATTTTCCCTTGATTGACATTGCGTCATTCATAATTTCACTTTGCACGTACTTACAGATGGATACTAGATGTTGGTGATCAGAAGGTACTGTCAGTTGTGTAAGATTAAGGAGTTGGTGAAGATTCCAAGGAAAAGTTGTATATTTACTTTGACAGCTAGCACACAGGCAATGGAGGAAATGCTCTAGCAGAGCGATGTGTGGGTTAAGTGTAATAGATTGCAAAGGTATAAAGTTACTATCCGGGAATATGTTGTGCTTGGAACTTACCCCTAGTTTTGATAGTAGGGTTTTAGCCTTGATTTCTAGTGTAGGCAAAGGTTATCCGTGAGCATCAAGACCGGCAAAAATAGTAGTGGGTACACTCGCCTTTTAATTTAATCTTTGCTAGGCCCAGTTGGTACATGTTACCAGGTTGCACGCAGCCAAGTGGGTCTCATACGGGGGGGTGAGGGTGTGCAATGTCTGTGGGGAAACTGAAGTGCTGGAATAATGGAGGAGGATGGACCAAGTAGTGGGTGTATTGAGACTTAACATCAGTAGTACAGTTGGAAATTGGTGCTGTGTAACCGTCCAGCCAGTATGGTAATGTCAATGTATCCCATGTTATCTGAAGCTGCTTCCCTGACCAAGAAGTTTTACTCATATTAGACTGTCATGTCGGTGGGTAAGGAATGGCGAGGAGTAAGTAGAGGACCTTGGGAGGCACCATCATTTGCATCAAGGTTATGCGGCTCATCATTCATAAAGGAAAGTGAATCCAGTGCCCCGCCTCTTCCAATTATCCTTAACAACCCGGTCTAGATCCTAGTGAATTTGAATGCCTCGAGTCTCAGCAGATGACATGCACCATCATAACAGTAATTCCATGCCACATATCATGGTGTTAGCAATCAGGGGAATAATAATGACTTCAATTTTTTAAATGCCTGATAGCTCACAAAGTAAAATATTTCACGAATCATAGGAGCTAGATTGAGAGCTGTGTCTCTGATGACTAGAACATGTCATGTGTATACATCGATAGTAACAGTCTGTGTGGTCTGAAGTGGAAGCTGCAAGCATAGTAGTACTGTTGAGTTATGCACACTAGCAGTACAACAGTGATGTCAAACATTTCAGTGACGGAGGGCATCCCAGTCTTGTCCCTCTAGACATTTCAATTGTTGAAGATATTACTCCATTAATTTTAATGTGTGCCAGTGAATACACATATAGTAGCCTAATCCAATCAATGACATTCAGTTCCACTCCCATTCTTTGCAATACAGCAAACAGAAACTTCTATCACAGGGAGTCTAATGCCTCGGTGGCATCAAGTAAAACTGCCAAGGCATACAATTCTGGTTACAAATGGTCTAAAAATGTAAAGGTATCGCTCAAGTTATGACATAGGGATTGGCTATCTGGTTTAAGTCTAGACTGGTCTGGAAGGACCGGTCTAAGCAGTTTTGGAAGAAGACTTTTCACTGTAATTCTGTCTAGAATTTGTTTTTCTGTGTTAATGAGGGACAACGGCCTGTAGGTGTTGTATTGTGTGTTAAGGATTTGTCTGACATAAGGGATCTTATTAATAGCTCTTCATGCAAATGTGGGGCAAGGAGATCCTTCATTTTTGCCTCTTCATACATTGGCAAAAGGTGTGGGACTGTTATGTCTGTTTCTTATACAATTCAGATGAGAGGCAGTCACTGCCAGGGGCCTTGCTACTCTGCATACCGCAAACTGTACCTTTAATTTCAGATAAAAAGATTGGTTTAACCATAGGCTGTTGATGTATGTCCCCAAGCAAGGCCACAGCAATATCATCCAAATAGGAACCGCTGTCATCAGGGTACATTCTAATACACTTTATTATAGATGCCTACAAACTCCTGGAATATACTCACTGTGTCTACTACCTATTCACCTGTCTTCTTTTCTATGCAAAAGGTATCACTCAATGTCTAGTTACGCTTGCTAGAATTTTTCCTGGGTGTTTGCCCTCATCATAGGATCGACCAGTTATATATTTGCCCATACATTTTACTTTGCATTCTCCTCCATTTCTATATTCCTGCAGCGTTTGTTGCGCTCCCACCAGTACAGAGGCCTAACCTGTAGTACCATGTTTAGACTCTGACACCCAGAGTTTGTTTTCTAATCTAAGAAGGTTAGAGAGTATCATGCTTAGAACTCCTAACTGCTTTGCAAGCACAACCCCGGAATAAACACTTTGAATGCTTCCCAATGGGTACCTGCATACTCATACTTTGAAATACTCTACTATGCTACTTGAGCTTTAAATGAAACACTGGGTCATTGGGGTACATTGGGGAAAGAGTTACCCAGAAAATCTAGTGGTTGCATCTGGTACTCTAAGCTGGAGTCTAACCAGAGAATGATCCTTCAGGGATCTGGTCATGTCCTTGATTGTACCCTTGGATGTGCAAACCTCTCTTGTACCAATCAACTAATGTATTCTAGATGACCTGTCGTGGGCAGTTGTTGCAAAGTGACCCCTTCTTGGATTGTCACTGCTAGTTTTTCATTTTTTGTGGGACTCACCTGCTGCTAAGTTTGAACTCCAACACTGGGATACTGCTATCCATGCCCAGTGTATGTGCTCCGACCTCTAAAACAAAGTCAAAATTGACTTAAAACCCCATTTGCATACTTACTTTTACTATAACGCCATTGTATATGGTGTAAAAACGACACCTATGGCATGTAAATGAAATGCCACATGTGGACCCAAACACTATAGTGTGCCATCTACTGTGTGACCCTAAAATCATGACACATGCCTCCACTGAGGCCTGGCTCCTTCATTCTGCAAGCTCTCCTGATTGCAGCTAAACCTGTAAACATAAACTCTTTTAGAGGCCCAAAAACCTGCTTCTAAATGTTAAATAAATCACCCCTAAAAATACATTATTGCCCATAAGGATGGGTGCATTGTGCCTATAAGTGGTGCATGCATAAATTAATGCTAGCATGTACCTACAGTGTCTAAATCAGAAAATGGTGTTTTTACTGTAGTTCGGTTTAGCTGTTCCCATAAGAAATGCTGGTATACAGATTAAATCACTGTTTCTGCATTATCAGGTAGGGAACAGCTATAAAAAGGTTTAAGAACTTTTTCAAATTGTTTTTAGAAATCCATTTAATTGGTAAAGTTAGATTTTTCTCTAACTAGTTAAGAAATAGAATTTCAGAAAGTTATATTTACTTGCCTGTGCTAAAATAGCCAAATTAGCCTTAGGCTGCAGCTGCTGGCCTGCTTGTAATGAGATGTGAAATTCCTTCTAGGAGCCGCACAGTAGACCACTTTGATAGACAGGTGGACCTGAATGGGCAGGGATGACCCATTTGAGCTCTGCAGAATATTGAAGGTGGGGCTGCTGCCCCTCCTGCTGGCACAACAGTGTCAAATTCTGCACAACAGGCCTGTTTGAGGCACATGTAAAACTTTAATACCTTTGAAAAGGATCAAACATGACCCAGGTCACAAGTCTTGTGTATCTCCTGGTTACTGAAGCACCCTGCTTTGTCTTGCAATACCTATGTCTCATTTTATGTTGTGGGTCCAGGACCTGCTTCATACTGGATTTTGTTGTTAAATGCAGGAGGACACTGCTAATTTCCATCGTACACTCCCCTACACACCCCAGCTCTCAGAACCCAAGTTTAGTGTGACTAAAGACTTTGGCAACCTTGGATTTGCCCTGACACGTTGCATTTTGGGCCTGTCTGTAGTAAGGCAAACAGGAACTACTGAAAAATAGGAATGCCAGGTCTGGGAACATTTACTCTTTTGGTCAGAGAGGGTCCAGGAGTGTCTTATGTTGTCCTCCCCCATCCACAGGCTGTTAAATCCTACAAAGTTACAAGGCCAGCTTGCTCCCGCTGCAGCAGGCCGTGTGCAGGAGGTCCTGCCTGGCCTACCCTGCATCTATGGAGGCCTGTACCCACAACTGTCACAGACGTAGACCCGCCTCTACCAGGTGCAGAATGTAAAACCACTCCTCTGGGTGGAGGCATTGGGCTCCAAGCAGGATGCACATACTTACCACTACTGAAGGTCTCCCCCACGGGCAGCACAGGATATGGGTGCACAGCCTTACCAGACAATGGAGTCTGCACATGCCCTCAACTCCACCAAGCTACGCCTTGATACTCAGTTGTGGGAAGTCCACAGGCAGTGTGTTTAGGACCAGGTGATATGCAGCACAGTTCAGATTCAACCCAAAGGATTTTGAGAATATTTAGGGAAAATGTGATTTGATCTTTTACATGCCTCGGTCTTCAGGCACTGAGAGCGCACATATAGTAGGTTTTTGATGGATATTGGACCGAGCAGCAGCGTTGCCATCTTGGAGTCCGGCCCCCTACTAAATACTTTTGTAGTTTGACCACTGCCTAAAGTCTGACCGAAGGATCACACTTATGACCTATTGAGAGTATGCATATTTGTCATCCTGATACCTTTTGAAAATTAACATTTATCTCACTTCTGAATATTTCAAAGTGATAATAATCCTGAGTGGATGCACATGAGCATATTTGACAAAAAGAATACGAGAGTTATTAAACTGCGCAGTGATGACACAAATGAATCACAACCAGTCTCACATATGATTAATGAATGGGTGAGGTTCAGGTGTGTATCAATGGAGCCTTGCAGACAGTACCAAACAGTAGCTTTACTGATTCGCTTAGCCGAGAGTTACACTCTGTTTACTCAACTTCACCTTGTGTCAAACCCTGCGTTCTAATGCCTGGTTTCTGTTCAACAGCTCCTTTTTAACAATCTGACGTTTTTTGTCTTTTTAGTTTACCCAGAACTTGTCTGAAGAGAGAAAGCTCTGTGTTATGAACATTCAACCTTTAAAACCAATGAAATATATCCAACTACGACACAGTTATGAGTAAGGCTGATATTATTGAGGTGCAGAAGGAAGGTCCTGAGGAATGTCCTGGCTCACTTTGACATTTGATACCAGCTGTCCTATTGTTTTTTTAATCCTTGTGTGAGCCTCCAACAAATTAATGATTAAACCACTAAAAGGAAGATCCAGACACATTTTTTTATTATACAGACATTTCTTTTTACACTTTTCCACCCCTGGAATCCTATTGGTGTTTTTATGTTTATTAATATAGGTTCCAGGGAAGACTCTGAGTTATTTTGGTTCTACAGGTGACCTCAATGGATGTACACACACCCTCTCACCCCCACAATGTGGGTAGCAATTACGAAAGAGTGTATAATGGCTAAGCCCTTAGTGTCTGTTTCTTCAAGGTTCCAAAGGTAAAAATGATTCTCTGATATAGTGGCTAATTTTTGTCCTGATTTGTAAGCGTATACAATTGTGTTGGCGCATTGGCCAGGGTTACAGTTTGCATTCAGTAGACCTTTGTGGTTGGCTGAGAAGTGAAGGGAGTTAGCATTCAACAAATCACAATTATAAGAGTGTACCAATTTAGTCACACAGTATGGACCAGAACTCATTAATCAGAGTTAAGGTGGTTTTATTAAACATAAAGTATCAAACCACTAAGAAAGAAAACAGAAAAGTATTATGCACATGAAGCATTACAATAAGTATATTAAGGCACCAATATGGATTCAGGTTTGAAAAGCAGAAATCCAATCAAATCTACAGTCGGGACAATCCAAATATCGAAGACTAAAGTTTAATGCTCCTCTAAGAAGCTTCGTTCCTCCTCTCTAAACATGAATAATTCAAAATAGTTTATCCTGGATTTGAATATCCTTATAGATGGGTCATTAAGGATGGGCAGTGGGGAATTTAAGAATGCATGAAGGTGTCAGCATATAGCCATACACTTGCAAGCAATGGGGTAAACAGTGAGGTCACTCAAAGTCAGAAAAGATCTGGCCTACAGTGTAACAGAATATACATTAATTAAAGCATACAGATACAGACTCATGATCTAATCATCACACCACCTTTCCTTGGACCAATGGGGGTGAACCTTTCGTTATTTTAGCAACACTGGAGTTTTCTCCCATCTCACAAAACCTAGGCGGTCCCAAGTCCTGGAGCACCTCAATTGTTGCAGATATACAATGAAATTGGTTGACATCATCTATTGATGTATGCCTTCCTCTGTCAAATAAAAAATTGAACCATCACCGTCCTCCTGCTCCCTGGTTTTCCGAAAAATTAAAGGCTGAAAAAACTAAATGTAAAACCTTGGAGAGACGTTGGAGAAAAGACTATATGCCGACTGCAAAACATACATATAAACGAGCTTTAAATAACTATCATGCCCTTTGTAACATTGCTCGGGCTGAGCACGCAAATAATACTATTTTAATGTCACATAATAACCCTAAAGTTTTGTTTAATGTGGTGAAAGAATTGTCAGGCGCAACTTGCCAACCGGAGTTACCGGGGCTAGATGAAACACAATGTGAAGATCTAGCTGATTTTTTTGTTGAAAAAATCAATAAAATTTACGTTGAATTTAACAATACTACAACTAATGTGGAGTTGCTACCTAAGATTTCTGCTTTACCATGTGATTGTACTAACATGTCCCTGTCACTTGACACTAATGACAGATCGGGCAATTTGCTCGAAAATTGGATACCCTTTGATATCTCTTCTTTTTATCGTATTTTAACTTGCATAAAATCTGGCTCTCCCAAGGATCCTCTTCCTATTTCTATTTTGCAAAAACTGGACTTATCAATACTTAATATTATCATGAATCTCCTCAATGCATCGCTATGCGAAGCAAGGGTTCCAGCGGCCTGGAAACATGCTATGGTCCTTCCCTTATTAAAAAAAACTAATTCTGATCCAGAAGTTTTATCTAACTTCCGCCCGATCTCCCTACTTCCAGCTTTCTCTAAGATTCTGGAAAAACATATTCATTTTCAGTTGACACAATTTGTGGACTCCCAGAATATTCTACACCCATCTCAATCGGGATTTAGAGCTGGCTTCTCTACTGAATCCACGCTCTTGGGAGTCACTGAAGTTATTCGCCAACGTGTGGATAAGGGAGGGACCGTGGCACTTATTTTATTAGACTTGAGTGCCGCGTTCGACACTGTATCCCACAAGATTCTTCTACAAACCTTACACTCAAGGGGCATTGTCGGATCAGCTCTCAAGTGGTTGTCTAGTTTTTTGTCCAATAGGACTTTCCAGGTCTTTTCCCCTACAGCTAACTCTAAGATTCATTCTTCCCCGTATGGCGTACCTCAGGGCTCTATACTTAGCCCATTACTTTTCAACATCTATGTTAGCCCCTGGCTTCTATTGCGGAGGAGGCTGGGCTGACCATATACTCATATGCGGATGACACCCAGCTTATTTTCTCCTTGTCTTCCAAGGAGACTTCCAACATATCCTCTCTCCAGGTTGGGCTACAAAAGATAGCTGGATGGATGCATACAAATAGATTGAAACTAAACGGAGGGAAAACGGAACTCCTTATCTTTGGAAACAAAACTCTTTGAGGTCCCCAGCATTGGCCACCTCAGATGGGTGATCTCCCCAACCCTACACAATCTGTTCGTAACCTTGGTATAATTATTGACGACCAATTGTCTATGAAACAGCAAGTAGTTAAGGTTGTTTCAACCTGTTTTACAATTTTAAACTGGCTAAAAAAAATTCTTTGGATGCTCCCTTTACCCACGCAAAAAACTGTTGTTCAGGCCTTGATCGTGTCCAAATTGGACTACGGCAATGTCCTGTATTTGGGTGTGAGTAAGGAAGTGACCCGTAAGCTGCAAGTGGTCCAAAATTCTGCGGCCAGACTACTATGTCAGCTACCCAGAATGGCCTCCATCTCAGGTCCTCTCCGTGATCTTCACTGGCTTAAGATAGAAAATCGTTCAAAATTCAAAGCCCTCTGCTATATGCATAGGATTAAAATGAATTTAGCACCACATTATCTTAGTGCTTTGGTGCATCCTTACCTTCCCTCTAGACTTCTGCGATCCTCTAACCAATTAAAATGTCAAGTTCCTAAGATCAAACGAGTACGCATGGGCGGACGGTCTTTTGCCTACTTAGCTCCTTCTTTATGGAACTCTCTTCCATTTCAATTACGCCAGGAAACCATCTATCATAAATTTCGTAAGGATTTAAAAACGTGGTTATTCAACCACTAGAGCATGTTCTTTTCTTTAGCGCGGGTCCGTAGGCGCCGGGAAACCTCCGGGTAGCTGTGCGCCATATAAATTTAATTTAATAATTTAATAATAATAATATACCGCTTCTTCACAGCGTTAGCTTCTCCACACTTTCTGCCAAGATATTCTTCTCAGTCCTCTCTATCTCTAATACATAGTACTCCTTTTTCTAACAAATGAAGCCTTGGGACTGCACCTGCCGAGGAGAGACCACGCAATGCAAGCAGAAAAATACATTTCAAGATCCAGGCCTACAATAGTCAAGTTAAACAAGCTTCAGAGTGCACTTCAGTAACATGAATATAGGTGAACATGCTATTTCAAAATAAATGTTAGATGAATACTAAAATCACTATTACATGTGTGATAGAGTGGAAGACTCATTTTATTTGTAGAGGTGCATTATAATCACGTGTAGATCGCACCTGCATATAATCCTTTGTTGTAGTAACATGAAGTGTTAGAATTGTGAAATGTATTAACATGGAAACGTGATGTATCTTAGGCCATTGAAAAGTAGCATGGAGAATCAACATAGAAAATTAATGTAACTAGCAGAAACCATTAACATGGAGAATTCTTGTTGTGTAACTGACAACTATTCATGTACTAGATGCACATATTAATCATGCCATTTCTTACGTATGTAAATGCATTAGAAAAAGTGCCTTAATATTATGTGAATTCGTAAAGCTTATATGATGCTTCTAAATGTTAGCTGGATTTCGTAGGCCTGAAATGGAAGTCCCTGGAAACTCTTGCCTTAGAGTTAATCGTTTGAATTTCATGTGTGCTGTGGAATTTGTTCTTTCTCACATTTTGTGTTGTAGGTGAAAGAAGCGCTCGTTAGATAGAATAATGTCTTTGTTTTAGTAATCAGGCAAGGAGTGGAGAAGTTATAATCGTGTGGCTTGAGTCGATGAAGGAAGGCCGCTGAGCTTCACACAGAAGAATGCCCGGGAACCAAGGACAAATTGTAACAAGGAAGGTACACCGTCGACACCGTGGAAAATACCTTCAGGACTGTACCCAGAACAGATGGCGCGATTCGCATTACACAATGGGAATGCTACCTGTGGATAACTGGTCTTGGAATTAGGGATAGTGGGTCGCCACTTCTTTCTTTCCCTGAGAGAGCATCTTGGAACGAGCTCTGTCTTTGGTACCCATTGATCATGGAGAGACTTCTTAGTAAGACTCCATGTGCAGACAGCTTTTATCTTTCCTCCTGAAAATGCTTAGTAGGGATGTCACCTCAGTGTTAGTGTAGGGATTTATTTAATGCTTTTCAGTCACCAAACCTCAATGCCGGGAAATTTTGACTCATGCTTCCTGATCTTCTTTATCTTACTTCTTGAACTAATTGTATTGCTTATGCTGCACCGTCTAAACTGGATGCGCAGATTTGGCTTCATACTAATTCCTTTGTACTTCTACACCCTTGTGTTGAGGTGCCTTTATGTCCAGTTATTTTTGGCTTTGTAATAAATCTAACTAACCTTGAGTAGTTGTCGTGGGTTATTATGTATCCAAAGGAGTTATTGGTTAATTGATTGTTTCTTAACAACTTTTCTCCCCTTTACACTTTCATGCTGCGAAAAAGAACCATCGGATTGTGACTCTAGAACAGGTCTAGAACTTATGGGCCTGGCCCTTTTACGTGTGATGCACTTTTCATTTGCGTGCAATACAACTTGAAACGTAAGTATGAAAACGTAAAAAAACTGCATTTCTTCACGGTTAGGCCAAACATTAATATGCACAATTTTATGACTCTAGTTTCTGCAGTATATGTACTTCAGTTTTACATTTGAGTGCACCAGTTTACATTAATAACATTAGAGCACACAAAGTATATGGTGCTAAGAGCAAGTATATATTGCGTAGTTGTGACATAATAAGGTGGAACTAAAATTACGCTGCTCCATTTGCAATTTAAAAAGTACAAAAATACTGAATGTCAATTAATGAATCACAACAGTAAATGTAGCACTAGAAGCCATGAATACATTGTGATTCCAAATGACTTGCATTAGCAAAAAAAGGTAACACAATTTGCGATTTGGACCTTGTTGCAAATTGTGAGTGTCACACTGGCACTGGCAGCAACTTATAACATCACAATCAGGAATTAAAACACACATTCCTCATTTCATTCATAGGAGTCCACAGGAGAGCAGTAGAAGAAATGCTGATTGTCCTGCAATACGGTAACATTGGCTAGCCAGGAATTCGAGCTACAAGACAGTGGTGGGAAGTAGAAGCAAAGCTTTAGTGACCAGGAGCTGGAGATATTAATAGAGGCAATTGTTGGCCAAAATGAATAACTTTTTGAAAAAGCCGAATTGACAGATCCTGGGGCAACAAAGAAAAACATTTGCTTCAAAATCCAAGTCTGTATAAACGCTGTTGGTGTCACTATTGTAACTATCGATTAAATAAGGAAATATATAAAATTATGGATAGATAAACGTGAATAACTGGAATATTATTTACAACGAAGTATATTCATACTGATGGGTTGTAACACTGGTTAAATGCATTGAGTGAGTTGTAGTTCCATTTTTATTATGCCTGTTGTTATTCAGTCTGAAAGTGCACTGTAGTAAAAAATCGGCATGTACTTATAGAACCATCCACAATGCATAGTTTAGACCATCCCATTAAAAGCCTTGCACAAGCAGTATGTCTCAAATGACACAACCATTTCAATGTAGACTAAACATGCTCTTTCCCAGTAGATGACCTTGCACTTCAGCCAGGAGACATGCATGAGTCAGACAGGAGAGAGCCTGGCCAAATTGCACCATTTCAAGCTCACCCCTACAGCCCACAGCTACAGGTACCATAATGTGGCATAGGCGACCTATTACACAAGCTCCACGTCAAAAAGTAAGGGGCAGATAGAATAGGCAGCAGTGAGGTCACACCTAATACAGGACAGATGTATAAGGCAATGCAGAGCTGCATTCAGGGTGTAGTAATCAGGTACATAAATGTAGGTTTGTTCAAAGATCTTCTTTATTGAGGTTGCATGTTCACATCTTCATAACCTCCAGCATAAAGACCCACCAACAGTATTCCCTAGAACATGGATAAACCTCCCATTCTAATGACATCACAAAGCCCAGCTACCATCTTGCACCACAGTGCATTCCCACACTACTCCCCCCCCGCAGAAAATGAGGAAGGTAAACTAATGCAAGGTTTAATACTCAATAAGAAAGAATGGAATTAATAGCATAACACATAACACTAAAATTGACATCAACAAGAGAAAAAACATATGCATTAAATCGAAGGTTTCACCTTACATATTCATTAAATAGAAGGTTTGACCTTACATACATTTCCTATGCATTAAATAGAAGGTTTGACCTTACATAAGTTTCCCATGCGCCATTCCTTTCCCTCCTCCAATTTGGCCACAGATCTAGATACCTTGATCACTTTCTGTGGCATGGAAAACTTACTCTCACCTTTCATCACATGCCCCGGTTTCTTCACTACCATCCAATCTCCACACTTCAAATCAACAACTTTCACTCTTTTTCTGTTAGCATAATCCATTTTGTTGCGACTTTGAGCTTCAGATGCTCTAGCAGACATACCCTCACGATCAACCCATATCTGTTTTTTTCCAAGTAACCACACTGGAGATTCCTTTATCGCAGGCTCCCTTCCTTTAAGAGCAACAAAAGGGGATACCCCTGTCACCAAATGTGGAGTAAGACTATGAGCCCATATCATTTTTTGCAATTCTTCTTTCCACGCCAACCCATTGGCTTAAGATAGCTGAATGTTATCTATAATAATGCGGTTGACTCTCTCCACCAATCTGTTGGCTTGAGGACGATAGAGTGCAACTCTGTCATGCCTGATACCCAGACCAGCCAAAAACTCAGACATGGCCGAAGACACCAGCTGTGCCCAACACCTTGGGTATAACCTCCTAAAAAAACTCTCTTCAAGAACTCTATCACATTCCTTCTTGTGACACTGTCAAAAGTCTCAACCACGAACCATTTGCTGTGGTAGTCTACAAGAACCACAATGAACCTGTCTCTATTACCCAACTTTTCTACAGGACCTAAGAAATCAATTGCCAACTTCTCCCAAGGCCTACTGGGAAGTGTCACACATTCTAACGGAGGTTGCCTGACCACTCTGTTCTTGTTGCTGTTACCACATATAACATAATCCTTAACCACATCTTCTACTTCTTTATCCATACCAGGCCACCAAAAAGATTGGCTCAACCTCCTTTTTGTCAAACTTCTTCCCAAATGTCCTTCATGCACAATTCTAACTAACCTCCCTCTCAATGCTCTGGGAGGAACAATGCGATTACACCTCAATACTTTGTCTCCCAGAATACTCAGTTCTTCCTTTACAACCAAATACTGGCTTAAGTTTTCACTCAAGGTACTATCAGAACACCAACCCTTGCTTATTAGATCCTTAAAATCCCTGTATTCACCATCTCCAAGTATTGCATTTCTCCATTCCTCTTGAGTTAAGGCAAGTTCACCATCCACAGAAGCACATATTGGCTTAACCACCTATGTACAAGAAACATCAGAAATATCTTCGTCTTCAACCACCGGCATACGTGATAGGCTATCAGCCACCACATTCTTCCTCCCTCTAACGAACTCTACAGTAAAATTAAGGTCCATTACAATCAATAACCATTTAGAAATTCGAGATGTCACACTGCCTTCAAGTCCTCTGCCACACCTAAAGATATACAGTAAAGGCTTATGGTCAGACTTAAGTACAAAAGGCAACCCCCACAAATAATACCTGAAGTGGTTCATGCCACAGCAACAGGCCAATGATTCTTTCTCAATTGCGGAGTATGAAAGTTCCGCCCCTTGCAACTGCCGTGACGCAAATCCTATAACTTTGTCCTCACCTTCCACCTTCTCAATTAAAACTGCCCCAAGCCCTGCATTACTGGCATTGGTAGACACAATGGTCTTCTTATTAATATCAAAATGTCCCAACGTAGGTGGATGTGCTAGTGACTGCTTGATGTTATTGAACGCAGTCTCACATGCTGTCCCCCATTCAAACGCCACCCCCTTCTTCAATAAGGCTCTCATGGGTTCCACCACATCAGCAAAGTTGGAAACAAATTTGGAACAATATACCGCTAGCCCCAAAAAGGACTTCAACTCCTTCTTGTCACTAGGTTGAGGGGCCTCCTCAATGGCTTTCATTATACTCTTTTTCGGTCTTACAACTTTTTCAGATATTTCATGGGCTAAGTAACTCACCACCTGCCTTCGCAGCTGACATTTTTCCTTCTTCAGTGTTAAACCATGATCACCAATCCTTTTTAACACCTCATTCAATTGCATATCATGATCCTCCCATGACTTACCCACCACCATAACATCGTCCTGGAAGCACAACACGTTTTGCATACCCTTGAAAATATAGTGCATTACTCTTTGGAAGACTGCAGAGGCTGACGCCAAGCCAAACAGCATCCTACAATAACGATAAGCACCCAGGGGGGTCACAAACAAAGCGATTGATCTTGATTCAGGATGCAAACTTACTTGGTGATATGCCGCCGACATGTCTAATACACTGAATACCTTTCCCCCTCCCATTTCACTCAACATTTCTGGGATATTTGGCAATGGTTAATGGTCAACCCATATATTTTTGTTTAGATCCCACAGATTAATGCAAAGGTGAATCTTGTTCCCCTCCTTAGGGGCAACTACATTAGGAGCAAGCCATTCAGACGATTCTATAGGCTCCATAATCTTTTCACTCAACAATTTATTCAATTCTAGTTGAAGTTGCTCTCTCATAAGAAGGGGTACAGGTCTCACCTTATGTACAGTAGGAATGGCGTTCTTTTCCAGAATTATTCGGTGAGTAAATCTTTTCAATAACCCCAACGCGTCAGAAAACACATGTGGAAATGACATTATTAACTTCCTACCCCAATCTATTTCGATATCAAGTTTAGGCAAAGTGTTTTCATTCACCGGTTCAACACACATTACCGGCTCCACAGCATTGGGATAGAGAATGATGTTCAAATCTTTCTGGTGGCGCAACCCTAAAGGATTTGAGCCTTCTTCCGTAACGTACACTCTCCCATGGACACCATTTTGCTTAAAATGAATATCCATCCACCTCATACCTATGATATTGATATTCCTACCACCATATCCCACCGCTTTGACATCTGCAAACAGCAAGTCATTAATCCGACCCTTAACATCATCAACATACGTGTCTTTAGAAGCTAAAGTAAACAAGCTTCCTGAGCCTGCCAGGACTTTGACTTGAACAGTCCCCAAGGTGATATTACAATATGGTTTTTCTAATAGCCCTGAGCTTTCCACCATTAGACTTGACATGTTGGCGTTCTCTACAACTGCAGAATTTTTTATTTCAATTATTGTCACCAATGTTCCCTCTAATTTTTTCCCTCTGTGTGCGGCACTGTAAGGTCTCTGTGCGCTGCAGCCAAGGCTATGTGCGCCAGTAACCCGATCGCTTGTGTGTTTGCAGCAACAAATACCAGTGCAGATAGTGTGAGTATTCATGTTAATCGCAGTGCCAGTCATGCGCTGCAATTACCATGAATACTTTCTCAGACACACACAATATGCCCCGCACCCGGCCGGCCTTCGCGCTGGTGGCACCCTATGTGACAACCAGTAGCGGCCTGTGGAGGGAGTTCCATGGGGTGGTGAGGCGTGGCGGGGGAGGGGCAGGGTGGGGGGTAGTAAACACCGGAATATGGATGAACGGAGGTAAGTAAACAATTAAATAAATAAAACGAATTTCGTTGCGTGTGCTGCTTCGCAAAATCCGATGCAGGTCACGCAACGAAATTCGTTTTACATAAGTAGTAACCCGCTAACCAATTTTCATTCTATGCACTTTGTGATCTGCATGGTGCACGCTCTTTGCAGCAGGCATATTAACCCTCTGCGCTACCTTAAAACTTCCACTAGAGAAAATTCCAAACTCTCTAATACAACAATTAACATTACACCTACAACAAGCCAGGACTGTTGGCTTTGTCATTGGTTCTTATTTGCATATGATAAATAAGCACCAACTACGCCTTCATTGTATATAATATTGCAAATACTTCAGTTCTGACATGATGACATTGAAAGAACTATAACGAGTCTCTTTGTAGTTACATAAAAGGCAGTGAAGGGTGGTACTGCCGCAGAGTTAAGATTTTAGTTTTTTCACCCTGAGGGTGAGGGCAAAAATGGAGAGCCCGATAGGGACCCGTCTTGGCAGGCGTGCAACGCCCATAGGGCTAAAGGGGCTTAAGCCCCCCACACGTCCTGTGTCTCAGCCCGGGCTGCTGCAGCTCGAGCTGCTGTGGGTTTGGCTGGGCAGTGTCTGGAGTCTTATCTCCGGCACACCCGAGTTTTTCACAGGTCTTTAAAGACCATTTGCATATTTACATACCTTTGTAAACTGGTTACCGAGGCTTCGTTTATTTTTCTGATTCCAGTACCCCCTGGACCCCCACTCTGCCTATTCCTTTCATTTGTATTTTACATTTACTGCCGTAGTGTGAGAATGCATTTCATGAAAAGGAATATTAAGTAGGGTTGCCAAAAGAAAAATGCCAGCCATGTGTTGTTTAAAGAGCTTGCAAAGACCTCGTCTTGACACTAAATAGGGTTATGAATAAAAAAGTATATATTCATTTGTAATGTGACTTTTCTCTCTTTGTTCCCTTTAATTATCCATCATGGATCATTCAGGCAGCCCTAGAACACAATTAAAAGTGCTTTCTATTTATTTATCTGTTCGAAGTATGCACAGATAAGTGCTGAAAATACGGCTTTAGGTGGCTGTTTATTTTTGTACCGCCTGGGACATCAAAATAATGAGCTGGCAACCCTAATCATAAGAGTGAAAGTTTGTTGCAGGATCAGAACATTTATTTCCTCCACCCTCGATCCCTGATTAATGCCATAATAGCAATAGTTTAACTTAATATGCTGAGTTACTTCAAGTGTCTGGTAATCCACCCTGCATTCAGACAACTCACTCCTCATTCTCGCCCTTCACTGTCACGCTCACCCTGCACTCACAGCGATCACAATTCACTCACACTGATCACCATGCACTCACACCATTCACCCGCTCACCCTGCACTCACAGTGATCACTCTGCACTCACAATGCACGTGTGCTGTTCACCCTGTACCTCACCCTGCAGTCACAGAGCACACTACTCACCCTGCACTCATGCGACACTTCACTCACTTGTCCCCCTCACTGATCAGTCTGCAATCTCACTCAAACAAGCCCATCACTAACCATGCATTCATTTGTCCTACTCTGCACTTACAGCCGCACCCAAATTCATGTGGTAACCTCTCTCAACCTGCAGTCACTCATCCTACCCTACTCACACTGCTGCATTGCTCACCGTGCACTCACATGGGCACTCCTGCCACCCACACAGCGCAGAGGGTTAATGTGCCTGCTTCAAAGAACGTGTATTATGCAGATCACAGAACTGAGTGTGAGTAAACTATGAGTAGCGCAATAAAAAAATTTAATGTTGGTCAGAAAGGTGCTATAGAGAGATGAGGTGCATTGTTGGTGAGTGGTGGTGAGGGAATTCATGCAGAAGGAGGAAATGGGGGAGGGGGCGCAAAAAAAGACTGGTGCACCGTGTGCGACCAGTGCTAGGGCCAGCCCTGGCTGGGAGTGTAAGCACCCCCCCCGCAGTTCAGGTCTATTTGCGCCCCTGCATCTCGGCACCTGCTGAGCACCGCCGGCAGGACCAGGCCCACTTAAAGCCTTGGGTTTGGGGTTACTTTCTGTGTCTGTCTGCTCTCTGGCGCAGTGAGTCACAGGCATGAAGTAAGTCTGTTGACACCACAGGATGGCAGATCAAAGCACGTCATGCTTGTAGTCAGGGCTTTAAGTGGGATGAAAAAACATGGGGGGGTCTCTCATAGGGGCGTGGCTAATGTAATTAAGGGAGTGAGTTGAAATACTTAAGCTAAAAATCTGTACTTAGCATAGTGTGCTGCCCCACTGTTATTTTGCTGCGTCTGTCCATTTATCCAGATGTATAAATATTTAACACAACGAGTAACATTACAACTACAACAAGCCAGGACTATTGGCTTTGTCAATGGTTGTAAATTGCATAAGATAAATAAGAAATAGCTATGACTTCATTGTATATAAAATTAAAAATGTTTCTGTACTTGTGGGCGAGGTTGTGGCTAAGGCTAGAGCTGCCGTCTTTCGAGCTGAGAAAGCAGCTTCTAGCCTCACGTCGGCTCAATATCCTATGATTCAAAGCTTGTAGTCCTGCTCATTTCATTTGTTAATAGAGCTCAGCTCAGCACACAATCTGCCCCGCTCTATTAGCAAAAGAAATGGAGCAAGTCTACAAGCACGACGTGTGCCTTCAGGTAATTCTGAAAGCACAAGTCGTGATTGTAGACTTCTTTGCATTTCTTTTGTTGAAAGGGCGCTGCTGCGGGGCAGATTATGTGCCTTTGTTAAAGTAATCATGTTAATTGCAGCGCATGATGGGTGCTACGATTAACATGAATACTTTCACAAAGGCTTACAATCTGCCCCGCAGCTGCGCCCTTTCAACAAAAGAAATGCAGCAAGTGCAGGAGGCACTTGCTGCTGGACTAACCTGCTGTTGTGTGCGCTTCAAATGCCACACTGCGCGCCCGAGGAGAGATCAGTGCGCCCGCGCGCAGCTTACTGGGAACAATGATTGTCACTATAATTTCTTCTTGGAGTTCCTCTGAGCTCTCTACAACTTTCACACTAGTGTCTTGCATTTTCCCTTTTGACCTACAGACCTTAGCCAAATGACCTCTTCTCCCACAGGCACTACATGTGACATTCCTTGCACCACATGCCAGATTGGAAGCAATATGACTGGGACACCCACATCTGTAACAAGTTATTTACCTCTTATCTTCCATTTTACTATCCCCAAATTTTGCAGTTTTGAAGGGTTGCTTGAACTTAACTTCTTTCACTTCCGCAAAAGCAGTCTCTTTCTCAATATTCCTAATACTGGGCTTAGCCATGTCTATCTCCTTCATCCAAACTGCAGTATGCTCCATGCTTCTTGCTATTTGTATAGATTCTTCCAAGGTAGGATCAATAGACAAGAGCCTTTCTTTAACTTTTCTATTATTTGTACACCTTACAATCTGATCTCGAATTAGGGACTCAAAGACTACACCTACTTTAGAAGAAAAATGTTTTTCCAGCATTTGCAGAGACATTTCATACACATTTATGGGTTGTCCATCCCCTGTGCCTAGAGAAATGTAGTATATTGGTAGTAATCAGTCCAAATCCAGTTATGATATCGAGCTTTATTCCCAAGCAGGTAAAAGGAAGTACAAGTGGAAGGTAGGGCAGGGTAATCATGAATGCCGTAACATTCTACATCAAGGACGCAAGTAGTACGAATATAGAATACAGAACTCTGAGGAAACTCTAACATGGAATGAATACACAATACCAGAGGTAAAAGGGTGGATAAGCAAGTGGACATTCACTTACCAAAAACTCCATAACAACTCCATATACTACACATCCTCCCCTTACAGGAAAAACAACAAAAAAAACAGAAACAAAAAAACAAAAAAACTTAATAACAAACAAATTCATTGTACTTTTCAGGTTTTCTAACAATTCTACCAAAAGAAGTTTTAACATTAGAACAAGGTCTAGAATGACTATATGCTTCATTATATACATCACAATTGTCATTAAAATCATTTGAAACACCTACAGGAGTAGAGTCAAAATTCTTACAAGTATCTTCATAACACCAAAAAGGATGACGAGAAGGTGACTTGAATCCAGAGTCCAATTTTTGAGGAGAAAATGGCACACATCCTGTCTCAACAGAACGAGCCAAAGCTAAGTCACTCATGTGCCAAGTTTCACCATTTTCTAAAGTAACAGTATTACGGTGAACTTTTAAAATCTTTTTAGGTTGGCTAAATTACTGTACCCTTTGGGTATTTTTCTGGCACTTTTAATGCAAACCCATTGACCAATTTGTAAATTTACCGGTCTGGTACCATGTTTAGTATCGTAATATACCTTATTTTTTTTGAGAATTAGTTAAAGTGGTTTTGACATCATTCAAATTGCAAAACGACATACTGTTCCGCTTCATCCAACCAGGATTAGTTTTGGAAAATGGAACTCTACATCTCATAATAGAAAAGGGCTTTTCCTAATGAGGAATGTGGTGTGATTCTAAAAAAAAATGGCGGCACGTACGCCGCGTAAAGGTTGCGTTGCGTGACCTTAAACGTCACGATATTCCCAAGATGCTTAGCAAAGCAACGACGCGCTGAGCAAGAATGCGCTGAAGTAGTATCCAGGTAACCGGACCGTTGGAGCCAGGGACGATGAACATTCAAAAGGACCGTTGGTGAGTAGCGCGAGCGTAACTTAAATATATCAGGAGATATAATTTATGCTTGCGAACTCACGTAAAGAAATAAAGCAAAAACTCACCGAATGTAAATCCCGGGAGTAAAATTCACTTAGCAGAATTGTACATCGTCAAAGCAGGCTCATAAATGTAGATTCGATGATCCGTGGGTGTAATCCGTAGTAGAAGAGAAAAAAAACTTCATTTGCGAGGAAGGTGTATCCCGGTAATCGTCGCCAAATTGATGTAGTATATTGGTAGTAATCAGTCCAAATCCAGTTATGATATCGAGCTTTATTCCCAAGCAGGTAAAAGGAAGTACAAGTGGAAGGTAGGGCAGGGTAATCATGAATGCCGTAACATTCTACATCAAGGACGCAAGTAGTACGAATATAGAATACAGAACTCTGAGGAAACTCTAACATGGAATGAATACACAATACCAGAGGTAAAAGGGTGGATAAGCAAGTGGACATTCACTTACCAAAAACTCCATAACAACTCCATATACTACAAGAAACTTCAGGTAAGTCATCGTAGGACGCTCGTCGCCAAAATCTGTAGTAATCAGGTACACAAATGTAGGTTTCTTCAAAGATCTTCTTTATTGAGTAAGCATCTTCACATCTTCATAACCTCCAGCATAAAGACCCACCAACAGTATGTCCTAGAACATGGATAAACCTCCCATTCTAATGACATCACAAAGCCCAGCTACCATCTTGCACCACAGTGCATTCCCACACAGGGCAAGGACAAGAGAGGAAGGCTGCTCTACTACTAGAGAGTTCAGGGTACTGGAGACTTCGATGTTTGCAACAGAGAACAAGCAATTGAAAGCCAAAGAGCATGTGGATCCTGCAGAGAAAGATGGGGTTTCTGGGTGCATCGATTACCCAACAATTCCAGTTTCGATATTGGAGCATGAACTCAGTGGTAGAGATAGTTACCACGATCTGTAGTAGTACACATCATGAATTAAGGGAAATGGGTTCAGGCTATGCCACCTTCTGGATCCAATTCAGAGGTTCAAAAGGTCAGTGGGTAAACGACCACTGCCACTGGTGTGCGTTCCTGGTGGACTGTCAATTTGTAATTGGATATAGTGCATTGGAGAGGGATCATGGCAAGGGGCCTTCCTAGGTTTCCACAGGCCTCAAACAGACTGCACAAGCAGATACTTTGGAGCAAGCAGTTGCTTCAGAGAGTGAGGAGGCATCTAGCCTCAACAATGTCACTGCGCAAGATGTTAAACAAAAAGAAGTACGCTGTTCCTCAACATGTGCAAGTCAGACCTACAAAATGTAGGTCAGTGTGCAAGTACTGTCCCAGGCACCCAAGAAAAAAAGGGGGGAAAGAACCCTTTCGGAACTAGGGGCCCTCACACACCCAGCAAGCTAGGTGTCATGCTTCATCATATGGGCCTGCTCCTCGTCGGGTCGGCGCTGCAATACCCGACGGGCACCCATGAATGGGGCTCTTTGCCGGAGATCTTTTATTCCTGCCGTATGGGTGCCGTGGGTGTGAGGGGCCTAGTGTATGTGTAGATGTGTTGATTTAGTGAAATTAAAACAAGTAGGGAATCCTTTTAGAACAATTTTAATCTGGGGGATCCCTGCCTGGTTAAAAATAAAGATAAGGAGAGGCGACTGTCAGGCTATCAAGAGTCAAGAGGCGCTCTGCTCCTAGATGGTCGACATGTTTCACGCCTATCTGTCTTAAGGATCAGGCGGCGTTTCTTCAGGACCGTGACTAAAACTATCTACAACTAATGGTGTATGCCACTAAATAATATAAAACTGTGGTTTGGTACCAATTTACCTACTACCACGAAGGTGCAGCATATTACCTGTGGGCAATGGGACAAACCTGCATGAAAGAACGTGAGAAAACAAAAGTTTATGGTAATGCCCGAATGGTGCTGACTGCATGTCAATTGATGAGGGGTTAATAGCCCCATACAATTTATTCATTGTATTGAAATGCCGGCGGTCAAAAGTTTATATAAAAACAGAAAGCAACAAACAATAAATAATAGGAGAAGAAGAGGAGGAACTCTCGTTGTTACTTGGTAAGTGACATCATAAGTATGTGATAAAACATGCCAATGTGAGCGGTGGTGAACTTAGCTCTAGGACTCACCTAAAATTGGTGAACATTTCGCCCCATCTGCTTCAGCACAAATAAAGACATCTATATTAGGATGTCTAATCAAAATTGGGAGGCAAGCATGTTTATGGAAGGTTAGAGGCAGGTCTTGTACTGTCTGTTCGCAGAAAAACAGACCCAACTCTCTGGGACCTCGCCCGGTAAAGAGAGCGTAAGGGAAGTGTGTCAGGGTAGTTACGAAGCAACCCCTGAGCAAGCCCTCTTTACCCCATGTCGTAGCGGAGTAAGAAGGTACAGGGGGCGTGGCGCGGTACCCAATTCCCACATACCAGTCCCAAAACCCAACGGGTTCACGCAGCTGGTCTCTGTGTGAAAAAGGCCCGCTCCTCCGCCCACCACAGATTGGGGTAATAAGAGAGATAGAGCGAGCGAGTAAGGCCCAGGGGGTAGATTCAGTAATTACGCCACAGACCAAACCACCATCAAAGCTACCCGCTTACCTTAGTCTAGTCGTCACAGGGTGCTGGGTTTTCATTCTTTAAAAGCTAGACAAAACTCACCCGCTTCTATTAGAAGCCACGCAGCTCACCTACCCCTCGCGCTGAAGCCGGGATGGTGCAGAGCGGCCAAACAATCCCGCTTATATGCACCAAGCCGCTAGCCGTACGAGGGTGGCGGGAAGCTGATCAGAAACAGCTGCCAGGCAGGTGTATCATGTGATCTATCAGCCGTATCATGTGATCTATCAGCGTGCGTTAATGCGAGTGATGAAAAGCATGTCGGCCATCTTGGAGCGGATAGTAGTCCATCCCCAATATTACAACACAAAGCAATGTCGGCATAGAAAGAGGCTGTGATAAATACCATTGGCCAAAATGGTGATCAAGGCACACATAGTAAGATATAGTCGAATGACACATGTGTTGAAGGGCTCAATAGGAAATTTACAGATTATGTCATCAAGAGTCAATATGTAATTGTACCGCGAGTATAGTCCATAAATTGTCGATCAGAATGTTTACGAATAAGGACTCCCTGAAGATGTAGTAAGCTCCATATTTATGGATATATAATATAATAATCAAGGAGTAATTAAAGGACCTTAACCTGAATACAGAAAGTTCGTCATCATCAGTAGACCTAGGACAGGGAACCCCATGGTATTTCATCATTTAATCCCTGATGGTCTTAGGTTTAGGTTCAGGGTTAGGTTTTTTCAAGACAAACCTAACCCTGCTTTACAAGATTCAGGGTTAAGGAATCCATCTACCTTTACCCCTAACAGCAGTATGGTTCCCGTGGAAGTTCTTACTTTTGAACAAGCGGTTCTCAAAGACCTCCAAACCACCACTGTGGGGCCTCCTTTTCACAACTTATCAAGAAATGAGAGACTAGCGGTCAAGTCCCTGACTGATGATATCAGCATCACCATCAAACAGGCAGATAAGGGTGGGGCCATTGTCATACAATCCACCACGGATTATGATCAGGAGTGCCTCCGCCAATTGAGCAATAGGAAATTCTATACCCCCATTGCTGTCAATCCTACCACTAGACTTACCACTGAGATCTCAATAATGGTATTCGAGGCAGAAAACAACGGGTGGTTGAGTAAAAGAGAAGCTGACTTCCTTATAACCAAAGAATCACGTACGCCATACTTTTACACCCTCCCCAAAATCCATAAGGGGACAACACCAGTTCCTGGGAGACCAATTGTCTCAGGAATAGGCTCAATACTCCAACCATTATCGATCTTTTGTGATCATTTTCTCCAACCTCTGGTGAAACAGACTCCCTCATATGTGAGGGATACGACTGACATACTATGTATAATGGGAGAAATAAGGGACACACAAGACATTGACCTGTTGGTTACGCTGGATGTGGAGCAGCTCTATACCAACATACCACAAAGAGCTACACTCACTGTTATAGAAACAGCACTGAAACAGGTAGATTGGTCGTCATCTACGCCTATCACCCTTATTATGCAATGTGCTACTTTAGCATTGACGGAGAACTTCTTCGAATTCAAGAATCAACTTTTCCATCAGTCCCAAGGTACTTCTATGGGGAGTACCTTTGCTCCAAGTGTAGCCTGCCTCTACATGGCGGCCTTCGAAGAGGAGGTTATTTACCATCAGAGTAACCCCTACCTGAATAACTTGAGACTGTGGAAAAGATATATCGATGATATTCTTGTTTTCTGGAAGGGTGACTTGAATACATGCAAGGAGTTTTGCAACTGGATCAATACGAAGAATGAATATCTTAAGTTTACTAAGACCATTTCAGCCACCAGTATATCATTCCTTGATCTTAAAATCAGCATTCATGATGGACACTTGCAGACCTCCTTGTATAAGAAACCTACTGACAGGAATAGTCTGTTGTCATACCACAGCCACCACCCACGAGCATTGAGGGATAATTTGCCCTTTGGGCAATTTCTCCGTATTAGGAGAAATTGTAGTACCATCACCGACTACAGAATAGAGGCTGAGTCATTAGCAGAGAATCTTATCAAGAGACATTACCCCCCACATCATGTTGATAAATCATTAAAAAGAGCAAGGAACAATAACAGGGAGGCCCTGTTAGAAGTAAAACAAAAGGAACCGAGTGAGATTTTGACCTGTGTGACTTCTTTTACACCAGGATCTAACAGACTTAAGAAAGTCATCAACAAGCACTGGGGATCCTTAATACGGGGTCCCTTGAGATCCCTAAACCCAGATTTGCGTTCAAACGAACGAGTAACCTGAAAGATATGCTCGTACACACAAGACCAAAACTGACACACATAAATGTACAAAGAACCTTATGGGACCTTCCCCCAGTGCAGGGCCACTATCCCTGTGGCTCCTGTGCCGCCTGTCCACAAACTAAACCAACAAAAGAGATTGTACTAACAGATTCCTTTACCTGGAGGATACACACCCACACTAATTGCAACACATCCCAATGTATATATTTGCTGATATGCCCTTGTGATAAAAAGTACGTGGGCATGACTATGAGGGTGGTTAAGAATAGGATCTCAGAACATAAGAGTAATATCCGTTGTCAAAAAACCACCACTAAACTGTATACCCATTTTAAGGAACGCAACCATCCCCCTGAAAGTTTACGATGGTTGGTCCTGGAGGCACACCCTCACATCACAAAATCGGCACTATTTAGGATTGAGCAACGATGGGTGCACCGCCTGGGCTTAGACCATCAGGGATTAAATGATGAAATACCATGGGGTTCCCTGTCCTAGGTCTACTGATGATGACGAACTTTCTGTATTCAGGTTAAGGTCCTTTAATTACTCCTTGATTATTATATTATATATCCATAAATATGGAGCTTACTACATCTTCAGGGAGTCCTTATTCGTAAACATTCTGATCGACAATTTATGGACTATACTCGCGGTACAATTACATATTGACTCTTGATGACATAATCTGTAAATTTCCTATTGAGCCCTTCAACACATGTGTCATTCGACTATATCTTACTATGTGTGCCTTGATCACCATTTTGGCCAATGGTATTTATCACAGCCTCTTTCTATGCCGACATTGCTTTGTGTTGTAATATTGGGGATGGACTACTATCCGCTCCAAGATGGCCGACATGCTTTTCATCACTCGCATTAACGCACGCTGATAGATCACATGATACGGCTGATAGATCACATGATACACCTGCCTGGCAGCTGTTTCTGATCAGCTTCCCGCCACCCTCGTACGGCTAGCGGCTTGGTGCATATAAGCGGGATTGTTTGGCCGCTCTGCACCATCCCGGCTTCAGCGCGAGGGGTAGGTGAGCTGCGTGGCTTCTAATAGAAGCGGGTGAGTTTTGTCTAGCTTTTAAAGAATGAAAACCCAGCACCCTGTGACGACTAGACTAAGGTAAGCGGGTAGCTTTGATGGTGGTTTGGTCTGTGGCGTAATTACTGAATCTACCCCTGGGCCTTACTCGCTCGCTCTATCTCTCTTATTACCCCAATCTGTGGTGGGCGGAGGAGCGGGCCTTTTTCACACAGAGACCAGCTGCGTGAACCCGTTGGGTTTTGGGACTGGTATGTGGGAATTGGGTACCCGCGCCACGCCCCCTGTACCTTCTTACTCCGCTACGACATGGGGTAAAGAGGGCTTGCTCAGGGGGTTGCTTCGTAACTACCCTGACACACTTCCCTTACGCTCTCTTTACCGGGCGAGGTCCCAGAGAGTTGGGTCTGTTTTTCTGCGAACAGACAGTACAAGACCTGCCTCTAACCTTCCATAAACATGCTTGCCTCCCAATTTTGATTAGACATCCTAATATAGATGTCTTTATTTGTGCTGAAGCAGATGGGGCGAAATGTTCACCAATTTTAGGTGAGTCCTAGAGCTAAGTTCACCACCGCTCACATTGGCATGTTTTATCACATACTTATGATGTCACTTACCAAGTAACAACGAGAGTTCCTCTGTTGCTTCCTCTTCTTCTCCTATTATTTATTGTTTGTTGCTTTCTGTTTTTATATAAACTTTTGACCGCCGGCATTTCAATACAATGAATAAATTGTATGGGGCTATTAACCCTCATCAATTGACATGCAGTCAGCACCATTCGGGCATTACCATAAACTTTTGTTTTCTCACGTTCTTTCATGCAGGTTTGTCCCATTGCCCACAGGTAATATGCTGCACCTTCGTGGTAGTAGGTAAATTGGTACCAAACCACAGTTTTATATTATTTAGTGGCATACACCATTAGTTGTAGATAGTTTTAGTCACGGTCCTGAAGAAACGCCGCCTGATCCTTAAGACAGATAGGCGTGAAACATGTCGACCATCTAGGAGCAGAGCGCCTCTTGACTCTTGATAGCCTGACAGTCGCCTCTCCTTATCTTTATTTTTAACCAGGCAGGGATCCCCCAGATTAAAATTGTTCTAAAGGATTCCCTACTTGTTTTAATTTCACTAAATCAACACATCTACACATACACTAGGCCCCTCACACCCACGGCACCCATACGGCAGGAATAAAAGATCTCCGGCAAAGAGCCCCATTCATGGGTGCCCGTCGGGTATTGCAGCGCCGACCCGACGAGGAGCAGGCCCATATGATGAAGCATGACACCTAGCTTGCTGGGTGTGTGAGGGCCCTAGTTCCGAAAGGGTTCTTTCCCCCTTTTTTTCTTGGGTGCCTGGGACAGTACTTTGCACACTGACCTACATTTGTAGGTCTGACTTGCACATGTTGAGGAACAGCGTACTTCTTTTGTTTAAAATATTGATAGGGCATGTACGCTGGACCTATCTAAACAGCCCTTAGTTCCCTAATTTCTTGAACAATACTGCGCAAGATGTCTCAACTGGGCACATCACCAGGAGCTCTGAGGTAGAGTACAGTGGGGCTTAGCAGGAAGCACTACTCAGAGGGCCACTGGACATAGGAAAAAGGAGGCAGAGAGACACAGCTCTGGATACCTTCTGTGTTTCCAACATGGCATCTGTTTTATGGTTATTTGTGCTCTCTGGTTAGCAGCATGATTGTCAGAATATGGAGATGGTTTATTTTCATGGTATTGTTGTACCTGTGAATAAACAGGTTTTTCTTTTTAGTAAGGATGATTTACATGTGTGATTTATGTCTTTGTTTACTAAGAAGTGCACTTACCTTAGAAATGGCTGAATGTGATGTCGATCCTGCATGTCCTTCCTAGTTGCCTCATGTCCCCTTTGTGCAAGCTGAGATGGGTGCCTGTCATCATCAGTCTCCATTTTCATGTTCCACAGGAAGACCTTTTCTAATGTTATTGCAAAATAGCACAGCAGCCAGTGCTTTTAGGGCAAACTGAGTGCTGGGATGTGAGGCAGTGTGCTCCCACCCTTTTTTTGTTTGAAAAGGCTCCCTTGAGCTAACGAGCTGACGAGCTGTGGCTGATGTACCTGCGCCCTGTGAGTGGTACAGAGACCTGAGAAGACTTTGGGCAGCACTTCCAGCACCCCCAGAATGATGTGTTGCTCTCTACTGAAGAAGGACAACTATCCTATTCTGTAGAGTTGCACCCTTACACCCAGCCGTTCCGAAGAGCTATTAGGGAAGACTATTTTCAGTATTAATTGAAGGCGCCATTGGGCACAAAGTAAGCAGTCAGGCAATGCTAGAGAGCAATCAAGGCACTCTATCTTCAGCAGGGGGGGATTTTCGAGGCCATGGAAAATCCCCCCCTGCTGAAGATAGAGTGCCTTGATCGCTCTCTAGCATTGACTGACTGCTTACACTGTGCCCAATGGTGGTTGGTGGCAAATCACATGGGGGGGTGGGGGGGGCGCAAAACATATACACATAACAAATACACATAATACACATAACATATACACATATATACACATACACATATATACATATACGCATACACATAATACATATAACAAATTACACAATAATATACACATTAGCATAAATATATACATACAAAAATCCCTTACCGTACACTGCCCTCAATGTTCTGGTACGTCCTTGTTGTTCTGCAGCACGTCCTCTGAGCGCGAAGCCCACAGCCAACTCTCTAATTTAATCAAGATACTGTTTTGAAGCGTCTTGATCGGCTGGAGAGGCTGGCTCCACTCTCGAAAAGGCACTGTAGGCCTGTGTCTGCTTTCTTACCCAGCTGTCCAAGACAGGCGGGTTGGAGAGGTTTGAATTGCCATAGCAAGGTAGCCGGGCAAACCAACATGTGAAATGCAAACTTAAGTGGCCGCTTTGCACTGCTGCCAACCATTGGCAGCAGTGACACACTAGCCCTGCCCTGCCCTTGAACTCCGTTTGCTGGCAGAAAGTGTCAAAAATAAAATAGTACTAAAATCATTTTATTACTATTTCATTTTTGACGCTTTCTGTCCAGCATTGTGGGGGGAGGGTCGACGCTCCTCCGCTCCCATGGAGGAACCACCTCTGCCTGTGTCTCCCATTACATCCTCTTCTATCTTGTCTAACACAGCAATTCTTAGTCTTCATACCCCAGTACAACTTCGAAAATTACTATTTTGCTATCAAATAAAAATCACTCTCTCAGCCTTCTCGAAGCCTAGAATATGCTTTTTAATAAAAAGCAGAAAAGTCAGTAATCACAAAATAAACAAATGTAACTTCAACCTCATAAAAGTTTTGAGCATATAATGCTAGCGCGTCTGCAAATCGCATTGCTTTCATACATTTTCTTCAACTAGGCAAAGAAGGTGCGAAACTACAGATAACAGGAGTTACGACAGTCACCTGTGCTTCTCATAAGATAATGGTGGAAGGGACCTTGAATAAGAGATACACAGCAGAGACGTCTCTGTGACCTAACAGGATTCTAACTTTCTCACTTAAGAGTGCCAAGGTGAAAACCAGGCTTTGACTCTCTGAAATGAGAAGGCCTGCACATCTTGGTATAACATTGGAGTACATTAAAAGTGTGGTTTAAAATAAAATGGCTGATGTAAAAGCGGTAATCTAATACACGTTAAACTAGATGTTTAACTATGTGTATGTGACATTTCTTGTCACTTATAATTTTAAATGCAAGCAAAATGTTCTACTAAACCCTGTAGTTGAGACACTTCCTAATATTGGTATTAAACATTGGTATTCATGAAATGGTTCAGAGTAAGCACTGGATATTAAAAAAAAATACTAAATGAAATACATTTTTCTTGCTAATTCTGGCTGATACGTTATTATATCTTTAGCTCATTTTAATCTACCCCTTGCTACTGTGGCAAAAGATTAAAGATCTTACATATGTAAACAGAAGCAAGACTAGAAACGGGAAAACAAGCAACAGCCAAGTCAACAGGTTTGAATTTGTTAGAGAGAACGCACAGGCAGGCAACACTACAAGCATCTAGAGAACATACATCTAGGCACACATGCCAACAAACACTGGTGTCTCTGAGTAATTTGAACAGGTGCAACATTGAGACTGGGATGTCATGGAGTGTGCATTCAGAACCTTTTGTATGAGGTTGGCTGGTGTGCCCTGAAGTGATTGTAACATTTTCGTACAGGAACTCATTTATTTAATGAGTTTTATATAGCGCTGGCTAGACCCGTAGGTATCAGAGCGCTTTACATAAGGTTCCACAAAATTACACAGTACATTAGATTCGGGTAACATCAGTTGTTAGAAAAACATTTCAAGAGCATGGAAGTGAAGAAGGGTAAGGGGGCAGGGAAGGGGGGTAGGGGAAGATAGGACAGGGAGACGAAGGTATATCTGCCCGGAGACCAGCTGGGTAGGTGACGGCAGGGGGGGAAGTCCAAAGCCCATCTCCTCTTTAGCTATCAGGTAGCTCCACCGAGCAACGTCCAGAACGCTAGGTCTCTGTGGTAAAACATTAAAAGAGCAAAGAGGATGGGGTAAAAGGAGAGTAGAGGGGAAAGGGTAGGGTCAAGGGGTAGGAGGGAGAGAACGACGGAGAGACGAAGGAAAGTCTGCCCAAAGTCCAGCTGGGTAGGTGAGGGCAGAGGGGAAGTGCGCGGCCCATCTCCTCTATAGCTATCATGTAGCTCCACTGGGCTTCGGCCAAAAAGTAAGGTCTCCACGGTCGCTCGCAGGTTCAGTGACTAGATGGGTAGGCCAGATGGGGGCTATGATTCGAGTTCTGTTCGAAGTCCAGATTTAGTCCCCGAGTAGTAGTACAGGGCGGAAGGGTCCACTGAGGCAGCCATCTTGAGGTCATGTAAAGGGTTATGTCCATGGTGTTACATACCGCCAGTCCCCACTTAATCATTCTCTAAGAGAGGGGGGTGCTTGATGTGGACGCTTACTGCAGGCATCATGTGTGGTGTGTGCAGGAATGCACTCGTGGCTGCATCACAAACATGCATGCAGTTTCACAAACATTCCTCAATGTTTGTGAAACTAAAGAATGTTTGTGAAACTGAAGACTCAATACAAACTTAGCAGTTTCGAAATGACGTCTGAACCTAATTGTTATTCTTCTTTACAATTAAATAACCATAAAATGGTCACTTTTACCCTTGGCATCATCCATCCATTGATTTAATTCTACACTCCTGCAGAGAGTTTCCCCGAGGCTGTATAGCTGCTGTTGGATTTGGCCCCTTTCGGTAGGTCCACCCCACATTTTTAACTTCCTCTGCAAAACACGTTTTTGTTTGCTTTTAGGACTCTGTTCACTTTACCCCTGCTAAGCAGTGCTAAAGTGCTTGTGTTCTCTCCTTAAGAAAAGTTGGCTTGCACCTAATTAGCACATTTAATTTACTTGTAGGTCTCTAGTAAATGGTACTGCATGAGCCCAAGGCTTGTAAATTAAATGCCATTACTGGGCAGTAACAATCATTGTGCCGCTCACCTTTTTAAAACATGTTTCAGGCCTGCCACTGCAGCCTGTAGTGCAGTATTAAACTGCCAATTCAACCTGCCGAAAATAAACCTTTTGTCAAGCCTACACCTTCCTTCTTGAAACTTATGCCACCCTTAAGCTAGGCGCTAAAGGCTCATAGGTCAGGTTGCATGGTATTTAAAAATAGGACGCTTGTTAAGTTTTACATGTCCTGACAGTGAAAACTCCCGAAGTAATTTTTACAGTTGGAAGGCCTATCTGTCCCTTAGGCTCACACTGAGTTACTTTATTACATTTAATAAGTGCTAACTTCAGATTGGAAGCAAATAGAGAAATTATGTTTACACTCAAATTATTACATCGGAGTATAATTTAAAATCCTCTTTAATGGTAAAGTTGGATTTTAAATTATAATTTTGAAAATACCACTTTTAGACAGTTGAAGCAACATATGATGGACGGAATGCTGAATAAATCAAACATTCACCCACAGTCACGAGATCTTGGTTGGACCCAGCCATATGCAAATCAGTCTTGACCCTCCTCCTCATGGGACCAGTCCAGCCTGAACTGCCAAGCCGGGTCTTTCTTGGACTGGAAACAAGCATCCTGGGACCAGTTTTCTTTGACCCATTTTTTGGGGGAATTGGGTTCTTCAAGTATGAGGTTGGTGTCCAGTGTGAATACAAGTGACTTAGCATTGGGGTTCGAACCTGTAAGGTTCATGTCATTGAGCCAGGTTTGTACTGGTTCTTATTTGCTGTTCTTGGGAAATAACAAGCATCCTGTCTTAGGGGTGTTGAGCTTCAAGTAGGCATAGTATAAATATAATGTAATTAATACAGGTAACAAGGTGCAAACCAGCTGTTACGGGAAAAGTTGAGACCTGCTGAGGGTCTCACATATGATATGGGTCTCTCGCACATATGTGAAAAGGTAAAAAAAAAAATGTAATCAGTTTGTGATTTTCTCACTTGTTTCTCTGAAGCAAAAATGGTTACTTGATGAAGTGGTGAAAAGAAAGACAGAATTTCGAGTGCAGATGTTATCACCTCAGTGCTGATGGACAAATATTCACACTCCTCTACATCTATGGTGCTTGTTGCTCAGCAAAATGAGAGCCCCGTGGGGTCCTATGACATAACACTACCTGCACCCCCCACTACTTGGCTGTGTTGCAGAACAGCAGTGGCAGCTGAACCTGCCTGAAGAGATTAGTGACAAACAAAACCTTATCATGCTTACAGAGGCAAACCCAGTCTTAGGCGCACTACATGTGCCACACCTGCAGCACTTCTCTGCCATGCACTAAGACTTAAACAGGTGCATGTTGTGGATTCATTTGGGCCAACATGCAAAAATAACAGGCATGCATGCACACAAAGGAAATATAAAGACACACATGATAATACAGTAAAGAGGGATAACTTAAACGAATTGTGTGTTTTGTTGTGTGACCCCCCTCACTACTAAGTGATACAGTCATAACTAACAAGTGACCTCTTGTCGTTTGTGGCACCTTCTGGCAGTTTAGCCAACAGCATTGTGCGTTTGGGGACGTGGCGTGTTGCTTTAATTAATATTAGCATGAGTGAAAAATCCCAGCATGCATAGTGTAATTAGGTAAAAAAACTAAGACTGGCTTAAGATGCCACACATGAAATGGAGTCGCTTGGCAACTGTGCTACCACACACAGTCTTTGTTTTCACCCTTGTGCAATGTCATCAAAAAGGTTTGTGGTAAATGGTGGATGCAAAAAAAACAATTGTTCCTGAAATTATGCTGTTTTTACAATGCATTTAAAATAAGAGCAGGCGTTGAGCTCAGATATAACTACACAGAACTGCATCGTCTGCACATCCTGCCCATTTAAAAGTCAACTACCCAATCAATAGTTGTTTTTTCAATCATCTGATACAGAGAGATGATTTTTGTATGTATTAAGGCAAAAAATGCAAATCAAAAGTCACTATTTGTGGTTGACTGGGACCTAGACACAATTTTAAGCCATGTGTGATGAAGTGGAGGTTTGATACACCAAGCAGGTCACCCTAGTCAAAGTTTTGACCTTCTGTCTTAATCTCTGAAATGGATGTCCAAATCATACTGTAGGGCAAGGTCCAGTACTGTGGCAGGCAGGACCCATCAAAGTCAGATATGTCTAACCTAAAACACACCAAAGCACACCAAATAGTTGTGACTATTATCAAAAGTACAAGTAACTCAATGAGTGAGAAAAGTTTTTTTCCTCCTCCCCACACTGTATAGTTCAATTCGCCGTAGATCAATTTCTTTTTTATAGATGTCCACAAAGAGTCTTGAATTAGGTCCTTTTGTTTATTTTATTTCAAATCTTTAAACATGAAACACAGCAGCAGCCGACGTACGTTTCGCCCCCTCCGGGCTTTCTCAAGGCTCAAATATGAAAGTTGAATTCATTCCCATAATTTCAAGCGCATTATATTATTTGACTCCGTCTAGACAGAGAGAGGACTTATCAAGGTCCCTAGTACAGAGTCAAGCGACATCGTGAAGCGTTTCCCTGTAAGGAGATGCATGTACTTCTAAAGAAGCAAACACCACTGCCAGTCTGATTGATATTGCATCCTACACATTTGTCCTGGAAGAATTAGTATTGAGGGGAGTCAAATAATATAATGCACTTGAAATTATGGGAATGAATTCAACTTTCATATTTGAGCCTTGAGAAAGCCCGGAGGGGGCGAAACGTACGTCGGCTGCTGCTGTGTTTCATGTTTAAAGATTTGAAATAAAATAAACAAAAGGACCTGATTCAAGACTCTTTGTGGACATCTATAAAAAAGAAATTGATCTACGGCAAATTGAACTATACAGTGTGGGGGAGGAGGAAAAAAAACTTTTCTCACTCATTGAGTTACTTTGTACTTTTTGATAATAGTCACAATTATTTGGTGTGCTTTCGTGTGTTTTAGGTTAAATATTGTTCTAGGCTGTTTCAGTCCTAGTGGAAGCATACCCTGGTGGGTGGGTATTGTGACACCATGGGAGCACCCTAAATAATATTTGCAGTTAATGATACAGTTATAAAATTGTTGCGCATGGATGTGCAGGTCATAGGGCAAACCCACAATCTTTGGAATGAGTAAAGTCAGATATGTTGTAGTTGAGCTCACATGAAAGCCATTGCTTTTGGTGCCAAAGGCTCTAAGTTGCCGAGGTTTCTTCATGGTTGGATAGATATGCTGCCTCTCCCCAGTTCAAGGTTTTACTTTTGAACATAGTCACTTTTTGGGAGCCAATATTGAGCATGACAAGACTGGAAACTGAAGCTGGGCAGGACTCTGCAACGCCAGATGCCTTTGCTGCGAAATCCCACTGGACTAATTTTCAGCACAGCAAAAATGTTCGAGCGGTCCTCAATATCTTGTCTCAGTTCTCTGAAGGAGGAAAAGATGACTTGTTCCACTTTTCTCTTGACTTCTTGGTAAGTTCTTTTGGGTCAGTTCTGAAGCTCCTTGTTCTTCAGGGCAGGCCTATAGGCACCAGGTCTCTCTCCAGCCAGGTGTCCTGCAGGGTCCAATCCTCTGTAGTCAGCTGGTACCTCTAAATGTCAGGTGTCTTTCTGCTTTATGTGTCCCTAAAGTAAGCAAACAGAATGCCAAACACTGGTACCTGGATGCCAGTAGGATTCGTGAGTCCTTGAATAAGTCCTATTCTTCCAGTGAATTCTTCCCAGATCCAGGAAAGTTCTGGGAAGTTGGTGGTTGAGGTACTACATTTATCCTGTGCATGTGCCAGTGATTGCAGACATTCTGCCACCCAATCCCATCTGTTTTCTAGCACCCCCACCTCTGTTTGCTGCATTTCCTCTTTGCCTTGCAATAAAATTACCTAGGTGCTCCTGTTTCAATATGAGAGAACACTTCACTCTCGGGGTAGTCCTATTTTCAACTCCTTATTCACGCCCCTATTTATTCCATCAAAGTCGGTTTAGGGAAAAATCTAGCAAATCTTACACAATGAAATAGCTTTCAGATTTTATCTCACTGTGAGAGCACACTACATTCCTAAATGTAGTGTGCCTTCTTTTTATATATTTGCACCCTGCCCTGTGGATATACCAGGCACACTTTATAGGTAACTTATAAATATCTAAAAAAAACTACTTTTTTCAGTGCTTAATTTGTGAAAGAAAGCGTGCTGCTGCTCAAACGTCTGCTCAGTAGCCCGCGGCCAGTACAATAAAATATCAGCGCGCAGAATACCAAAACTGGTAGTTTTAAAACCACTTCATAACTCTTTAATCCAGTACCAGGCACTCCTTCCCCCTTTATCTCACTCCTGCAGGTTCCTGCTTTCTCCCCTTGGGTTGGTCTTGCCATCTTTCTGTTCCTCTGTCTTTCCAATCTGTGTAATTTTCTCTCTTGTGCTCGGTAAATAAATGATGCAGAAAAATAAGTGCTGGTCTCCAAAAAAAAAAAGAAAGAAAAAGAAATGGTGTCCCTCACTGGCAACCACCGACTCAAATTAAGCACTGTTATTTTTCATTGCAGACACTTTTCGCTGCCATGTATTACTGCAGTGCATTCAACCTACAACCCACTCAGATCACAGAGATACTCTTGGCAGATATATATTTTTTTGTGCATGGTGTAAATACACACTTCAGCCCACTTATGACATTTAACCTTAAATGCTACAGGTGCATTCTAGGACCTATTTATAGTGAACATATAGGGAAGTTAAATAGGCCACACAGAGCGTTCAAGTGTTTTCGGGTGAAAGACAGGTGCTTTACTGCTATTTAGCAATGGTAAAGAGAACAGTGCTAACACTAGCACAATCAGATGGGCAAAATGGAGAAAGGGGCTCAGAAGAAATGGGGTAATTTCTCACAGAAACTAATTTAATTTCAAATTAAATCTAATGTAAGTCCAACTTTACTGCCTTGCCTGGTTAGGATTCATTTTTATAGGAGTCACAGTCCAATGTAAGGAAAAAGTAGATAAATCTACTGGTGATATAACATTAAAATATATGAATATGATAGCTGTGAGCAAACCTGGCTACGCCTAGAGTTTTATCTCACCAACGTCTTGGCAGCAATAGAATGCAGTCCTTTGGTGGAAAATCACCAGTTCCTCTTGGATATCAGACTGATTTACAACTTCGACAAGTGCAAGTCTAGCTTGAAAACTCGCTTATAACCCTGAATCCCAGGAAGTGATGCAACATGATCTTGATATACAAAAACAAATGGGAGAGGGAGGAGTTTATAAAGCCACTATCAACAAAACCTTTATAACCGTAAAGCTACACCAGAACTTAATAGACGGTCAGACAGTTTTGTGTAAAAAAGGTATTCTTTTTCTAGAAGGATTTGCTTGTTAGTTCAGTCTAGAGTTATTTATTTATTTTTTTTTAAATAAAAAGGACGAAAACCCCTTTGTACCACCAAGTGTAATAATTCATCATATGGGTGCTTTGTTAGCACCAACTGGTGCTAGGCTGGCTTATTCAGCACTTTTGTTCGAACAAGTGCTTGTGGATGTGTGAAGGGTCTCGGGTAAATAATAAAACTGTATTAAGACTAGGATAAAAATTAGAATTGTTAATGAGCTGATTCCGATCTTATGCAAGGTTAAAAATATTTGAAGAGGATGGGATGAAAGATATTTTGTAGGACATATCCCTCACCTCTAAAGAACAGTCAACATGTTTCTGGCCTTCCTAATGTGTGACATCACTGGGCTTTCATCAGGACCTAGATGACACTTCAAAGTGTATTCATCCTACCCCATGTGTCTAGTTATTCAGTTGAGTCCAGCAACTTGATTATTGAGCTGGGAAAATTTTCCAGTCTGCTTGAACTGGTCACGAATCTCAGAAATTAGATTGTTCTTAAGTTTATCCAAATTGCCCAAGGGCACAAAGGGGGAAGGGGCAGTAAGGTAGACTGAGGGGACAGTACCCTAGGTCCGTTCTCTGGGGCTTTAGGATTTTTTTAGTTTTTCCCACGTTTGGTCGCTTTGCAACAGATGTTGAGGTTGGAGATGACAATATGGGGTCAGTGGCAGGGGGCCTGGGCTCCCTGTTGGCCTTAGACGAGGCCATGCTGTTGTCGAGACCAGCCCCTGACCCCAAGGCAGCACATTCCATAGAAACTGTGGGTGGCACCCCCATTAACCAGGATCAGCAAAAGGCGCCTTTCCGCCAGCTGAATTTCCTTTCAATGACCCCCACTGCTCGCTCAAAAAAGCTATCCAAAGTGGTGGTGTTTTTGCCTCTGTTGGGTCTCTCCCCTTTTAGTTTCCGTTTCATCATGCTGTTGTAGAGACCGGTGAAATAGATCACCAGGATCCAAGTGCGAAACTTGGGGATGTTCCCCCGCGTGATGGGAATAATCTGTTTTTGCCCACCTGGGTAGAAGAATCATAGAGTACGTGTGCTTTATTCACATCTAGTAGATTATGACCTTTGAAATGGAAATGGACCTTTGCATTGCTATGGAAGTGGTGAGTAACCCCCCCCCCATATCGTGGCTGCTACCTACACAAGCGACCACCATTAATTATAGCTTTATCTCAAGGTATTTGTTGAAACAGGTTGTTGATGGCTCAGTAGACTATTCTGTATTTAGCAATCATACTCCTTTGACTATAACTTTACAGGGGTCAATGGATAGTCCCAGGAGGGCCAGTGGTGTCTGTAGGATTTAAACTACCAAGGATGAGGGGAGAAGACTAGTCTGGCATTCAGTTAATATGGATGATCTTTTAAGGAATCTTGGTGCAAACCAGGTGTTGATATTTTGCTGTCTCACCTGCGCACAGGAGGAACTCACGTTTATGTTAGATTGGGATCTATAATTAAGTAAGCTCTCATAAAGCCACAGAAGCTTTGTGGTGATACACAGCCCTTATTGTTCAATGGAACTTGCTGATTTCTAAAAATGCCTCAGGGAAGCACTTCATGCTAATCCCAGAGACAGGGGTTTGATTGCAGACTGTCGTAGGATATACAAGCAAGCATTGCAGAAGAGGAAACTGGTAGTGCAGACCGATATTTTGCGCGATCTGGTTCTGGCAAGTAGTTAACAATAATAATCTATCTACCAGTGGTAAACATAGCACTTGTACCTATATAACTCCGTATCAGTGGGTAGAGCATTTTCACAAAATGTATAACCCAACAAACTGTCCACCCATAGCGAGTGATTGTTCTGCCTTTCTTTATCATATTGATATACTTTTTCCTGAATGAGGTTATCAAGGCCATATGTAACAGCCCTGCTAGCAATGCTCTTGGCCCGGATGTGGTCCCAATGTATCTTTACAAGGTCAGCCTAGAATTGTGGCTACCTCTTCTCACTAACTAATGCTGCTAATGCTAATGCTTTTCTCACTAACTAATGCTGCCTGTGCTTCTGGATTTCTTCATTCTTGGCAGTGTGCAATTATTGTACCCGTTTTAAGAAGGGTAACCATGCTGGTCCCAGCTCCCAGCCCATTTCACTACTGGATGCGGTTGTGAAGGTTATGTGTAGGGTGGTGCTCAACCATTTGACAACTTGGATGGCCGGGAACCAAATTCTATCCAAGATGCAGTATGGATTCCTTGAGGGGCTAGGCACAATGGAACAATGTGTTAATCTTCATCTTTTGATTATCAGATATACGGTTGTCAAGCACAATTCCATCTACCTGGCCTTCATGGACCTTTCCTGTGCCTTCAACAGTGTTGTGAGAGCTAAACTGTGGGACATCCAGGTTAGCTTGGGAATTGACCAAGGTATTGATACTTTCTTACATGCACCGCACTACAATCTTGAAGCTTCTGTTAGAAATGTAATGTTAAGAATGGTCAAGGTGCAGAGCTCATTAGCTTATCTCGGGGATGAGACAGGGGTGTGTGCTTGCCCCTAAGCTGTTTTTGCTGTACATTAGTGCGCTTGAAGCTGCCCCAGTTATATTGGGTAGGGACATACCCATGATTAAGAGCAAAGCTGTCCCTGTATTATTCTACGCAGATGATGCTGTTTTGCTGGGAAGAACTTCTAATGGACTTAAACTGTTACTGTATACGTTTGTTGATTTTATGACCAAATTGAATCTTCAAACCAACCTAACTAAAACTTTTCTTATGGCATGTGGACCCAAGAATCTCAAGTGCAGTAAATTGAAAACACAGGGAAAGCCTATGGCCAGAATACACAAATTTCCCTTCTTAAGAGTACCTTTTGATACACAAGGATCGTTGGCACCATGCCTATCCAAGCTCCTCTACCTGTATTCACCTATGACTTGGGTGTGGGGGTAGAATAATGTGAGAGCCCTGCAGGCAGAGGAAATAAGGGTCTGCAGACTCATCCTGGGATGCCTCATCTATGCAATTTATTAAGAGTTGGGACTTGTGTACGTGGAAGATTCGGTTAACCTTGCCTCTCTGTTGCTATGGTGTTCAATCTGGTGCAACCCACAGGCTACATTTAACAGGGAGGTCATTAAGGATTGCCTGTAATCTGAACCCGGCCCTGGATTCCATGGCATTTCCCATATCCAACAAACAGCCAACAAGTTGAACAAGCCTTCAATTTTTTGGAATCCCTGGTGGTTTAAACACCAATGATAAAGGGCGGCTAAAATCTAACTATACAGCTGTTGGACTTGGCCCTTTTTGCAGGGTCATCCCTAAACTTTTTGCCTTTCTCCTAGCCTTTTTTCTGACATGGTGTTGGTGGTTTTAGGCCTCTGGGCACTTTAGCACTACTGTCCAGTGTAAAGTGCGTGTGCTCTCTGTGTTAAATATGGTAAGATTGGTCTACACCTTTTTGGCCTATTTAATTTACCTGTCAGTCCCTTGTAAAGTGGTATCTCATATACCCAGGGCTGGTAAATTAAATGCTACTGGTGGGCTTGCAGCGCTGATTGCGCCACCCACCAAAGTAGCCTTTCAAACCTACCTCAGGCCTCTGCCATTGCAGGTCCTGTGCGCGCAGTGTTACTGCCGCTGTGACGTGGCACCTAAAGTGTGTGCCATGTCCGTGACCCCCCTTTTACTGTCAGTCACCCCTAAGGTAGGCCCTAGCTAGCCCTATGGGCAGGGTGCATTGTAGGTAAAAGATAGGACATGTACCTTAAGTGTGTGACATGTCCTGGTAGTGACAAACAGCCATTTTTGGTTTCCCGGAGTGGGGCTCAGGCGGCACAGTAGTGCCAGTGCCTCTTTTTGTTTCTCAGTTGAGCCGCCGTAGCGGGCAACTGCAATGTGGGGACACAGTTGTTCCAAGAGTCCCAGAGTGGGGGCTCAGGCCATTTTTCACAGCTGCCCCGCCTGATAGAGGGCAGCTGCCACGATTGGGCACATTTGTTCAGAGGGCACAGTGAGTGCCAGTGCCCCAGTATCTTCACAGCTGCGCAGCAATTAGCCGCAGCTGCAACGTTTAAGCCAGCGCAAGTGCGCACTTTGCATGTTGCTGCATTGGCAGCCCAAGCCCTGGCATTTGGGGACATAGGGCATTTGAGCCCCGTAGGAAGGCCAGTTTGCCTGGGGTGTCATTGTGGATACCTGTATGTTGGTAGGGCGCAAGGCCCTAAGATAATGCCAGCAGAGGTGGCCTCATGTGGTTAGGCTTATATGGGTGTTTCATAATGTGTTTACGCCTAATATGATGATTGCATAATATGCTTTATGCCTAATGTGATTTATGCTTGTGATGCCTATGACATAATGTGTTTGTGTTTAGGATATTTATGCATAATGTGTTTATGCTGGTGAGGCCTAGTGCGTAATGTGTTTATGCTAATGAGGTTTGGGCCTAATGTGGATATGCCTAATGTCATGCTATGATATTTTAGGATGGTGTCTAATGCTAATGTGATAATGCTTAGGTCATTATGGTACCAGTAGTTACTGGTTGTGTTTTACATTTACTTACCTGTTCTGATGGTTCTGACCGTGGCCCGATTGGCGTGGTCCTGTATATAATCCCCTGTGAATATTGCCTAGTGCCAGTTGACACCGTGTAAATGTGGGATTATATTTCTAATGTGTTTATGATAATACAAAGGCTATTTTTGATATAACCTTGTGTGGAGTTTCTTTTGTGGTGTGCCTAGTGTGTTGCTACTGTGTGTGTGTGTGTTGCGCAAACGCTTTACACATTGCCTCTGGGATAAGCCTGACTGCTCGTGCCAAGCTACCAAGGGGGTGAGCAGGGGTTATCTTCAGCGTGTAACTCCCTTGCCCTGACTAGAGTGGTGGTGTCTGCCTGGCTTAGGCACAAGCCCTAGCCAACCAGAAATCAATTTCTAACATTGGTTGTCAGCGGTGAGGATAGGACTTGCGTTTGCGCAGTACCACAGCGACAACTGGTTGCACTACAAACTCTGCATTTAGATGACCACAAGTTTGGGGATTATTGTTACTGATTATTTTTCTCCTAAAAGGGTCATTTTTTAAATTGTGTTCTCCTGTTGAACTGTGGGTTGTGTATCTTGTCAAGATGGGGTTAACCTATAATGAGGATAACCTTTTGGAGTACCCACGGGAGGAGGGAGAAAATTACAGGGCGGGGACGCCAGTAGGTGGGGAGGATCCCATAGATAGGGAGTCCCTTGCTGGGTCCAGTGCCGGGGGCAGTGCCCCGTCCCTTTCCCTGTCCCCAGAGGAATGGGTGGATAGGAGGGAAGAAAGGGAGCATCAGCTGGCGTTGGAAAGGCTCAAAGTGGAGCTAGTGCAGCTGAGTGTGGAGGAGAAAAAGCTAGCTCTGGAGGGTAGGTTATCCCCTGTGTGTAGTTTGAGTTGTCTGGATTCACCAGTGAGGGTGGGAACCAGTGGTGGCAGCAGAAGTGATTCCAGTGTAGGAAGTCCCACTCCCAGAGCCCAGAAGATGGTACCTAGTTCCCAGGAGGAGGGTGTCACACCTGAAGGGTATAGGTTGAGGTTCAGGGGCAGTAAGAAACTGTCTCACCAGTCTTGGGGGGAGTTTGTGGATGAATGTTGTGATGCACTGGACGATTGAGTGATGGTTAGCACGGCAAATGATTTTGAAGGGCTGTTCAATCTGGTTGTCAGAGAGCACGTGTTCAGTAATTGTTTTCCGGGGTTGCGCCAACACCTGTTGGGGTGTAAGTTCTCTGATCCCAGGGAGCTTGCACGGGAGACAGACCTCTGGCTGTGTGCTAGAGGGTCTGAAGAGGCATTGGGGAGTGATCCCAAAAGGAGTGGCTCAGGTATCTTCAGGTCCTGTGTGGTGGAAGAGGTTCAGAGTAGCCCATCTAGGTCCTGGTGTAGTGGGAGGGGTGTAGGGGCTCACGTCCTGTCTCAGTGGAGAAGGAGTGAGTGTGGGACTGTGTGTCCCAAGGTGCCCGAAACCCAGTCTCAGGGCCTGGAGGGTTCCTTAAGGGAACACCAGGTCGGGGGCCTAGGCTGTACTTGCAGGCCATTTGAGGAGGATCTCCTAGTGTCAGGAGAACCTGGAGCGTCTGTAAATGGAGCTCCAGTGGTTCTGGTGTCTGGCGGTGCCGCTCCAGTTGGGAGGGTGCAGAAGTCCAGAGTGAGGGGTGAGAGGGGGATGTGTTCCCCAGTGGGAGAACCAGTGGCTCAGGGACCATCCAGAAGGGCTGAGTCTCCTAGAAGTGACCATGGCGACCCCACTTCTGTCCTGGGGAATCTTCGTGCACTGTCAGATGGACAGGGGTCGGGAGATCTGCGCCAGGCAGACTGTCACACAACCCATTAGTCATGTGTTACCCTCGGGGGGGATACTGTGTGAGTCCCCAGAAGTCCTGGGGTGCCAGGCAATTGCTCAACTGCGGGGTTCAGCCCCAAGGTTGTGAGGCCAGGTTCAGGATCTGCCTGACCTGGAGGGAAGGACATCTGTAACCAGTGTCCTGACTGGTTTTGGCTTCCAGGGGTACCACTCCAGGTGGGAGGGTGCAGAACTCTGGAAGGGGGTGCAGAGGGAGGGAGCCCTCGCCTCTGACCCTGATGCAACCTGAGGGTTTAGACCCTAGGTTGGGAGACTACCACTTCGTGATCAAGAGGAATCGCTGCCAAAGAGAACAGCTGAAGAAGACTGAGGAAAAGTGCTGCCATTGCTGTGTGTCTGGGGGCTGACCTGCAGTTGCTATTTCTACTGAGGAGAGATCTAAAGGACTGTGCTGTGTGCTTTGTCCTCTGCTTGAAGAGGAACTGTGCTGTGTGCTTTGTTCTTCTGAAGACAAGAGTCTCCAAGGGCCTGAGTGAGCTGGCCTTCTGTTAGGAAGTTTCAGCTGGTGGGAGAGTTGTGTTCTGAGGGTGCCTCTCCAAGGAGGAGGGTACGGAACCCCAGAAGAAGAGGTAGGGAGAGGAGGGCCTCGCCTGTGACTTCTGGTCAGCCTGAGGGTGCGGACCCTAGGTTGGAGGATCAGTGGCAGTTTGGAACTGCACTGATGAGAGGAAGAGTGGAGAATGGTTACTATGTGCCAGGGGTTACTGCCCCCCACTCTGTGGATTGGCAAGGACCAGTGACATCTGGATGGCCTAGGGCCTGGTCCTGGTCCTGGCCGTGGACAGCTAGGGAGTACCAGTGGGGTAGCCTAGTTGGTCCTGAGAGATTTGACAGAGGGAACCATGTGGGTTCAGAGTGGCGTAGAACTGGAGGGTGTTCCTGCAGTTGCGGGCCCGCTTCCGTGTTCTATCGCCCAAGGCAGGGAAGCCCATCAAGGTGGTGATTGGTCTACCCTGCATTTTGGCTGGAAGGGGGTTGTGTTGGACTTGACCCTTTTTGCAGGGTCATCCCTAAACTTTTTGCCTTTCTCCTAACCTTTTTTCTGACATGGTGTTGGTGGTTTTAGGCCTCTGGGCACTTTAGCACTGCTGTCCAGTGTAAAGTGCGTGTGCTCTCTGTGTTAAATATGGTAAGATTGGTCTACACCTGTTTGGCCTATTTAATTTACCTGTCAGTCCCTTGTAAAGTGGTATCTCATATACCCAGGGCTGGTAAATTAAATACTTCTGGTGGGCTTGCAGCACTGATTGCGCCACCCACCAAAGTAGCCTTTCAAACCTACCTCAGGCCTCTGCCATTGCAGGGCATGTGCGCGCAGTGTTACTGCCGCTGTGATGTGGCACCTAAAGTGTGTGCCATGTCCGTGACCCCCCTTTTACTACATGTCATTCACCCCTAAGGTAGGCCCTAGCTAGCCCTATGGGCCGGGTGCATTGTAGGTAAAAGATAGGACATGTACCTTAAGTGTGTGACATGTCCTGGTAGTGACAAACAGCCATTTTTGGTTTCTCACTACTGTGGGGCTGCCCTCCCATAGGAATGCATTGGGGATTCCCTGATAAGTGTTTCATTGGTAATTCCTGATATGAGAGGCGCAGCGTGGTCAAGTTTGGTATATTTGGAATAGTGATAATAAATGCGCGCAATGGTGTGCGCAGATTTATTATAACTATTTTAGAAATGCCACTTTTAGAAGTTGGCATTTCTGTGTGCTATGTGTCTGCCTGCCTGATGTGAATTGCATGTTTGGCTTTTGTGTGACACGGGCTGGTGAGGTGTGTGTGGCTCCAGGAGGGGTAGGGTGAGTCAGCGCTAGGCTGAATGGGACATCTACATTTGGAGTAGTGGGAGGAGAAGTCCCTGGTCCCTGAATAGGATTGTACCTGCCCTAGTGAATGCTGGCTCCACCCCCTGTGGTGTGTCTGATCACCGAGCCCCCACCTGACAAAGGGGAAGAGGAGCCTGGTAAACAAAGTGCTCCAATTCCCCCCTGAACCAGTTTAGGCTGGTTCCCCCAAGCCCTGTGCTGGCGCAGACAAAGGGAAATGGAGTACAAATGTAGGGGCTGTGACCCCATGTTTGGTGTGCTGTTCCTGACTTGCGGGGGCTGGCTGTTGCTGGGGCCCAGGAGGAACCGCCATGGGGGCTTGCCTCCCTGCTGGAGGGCCCTGTGTGCTGGCCTCCCTGGGCCCAGCTATGCCCCATGGACCCTGAGGGACCCTTGCGCCCTGTGAGCGCTATATTTTAATTTTCCCAGGAGAGAGGAGCGCTGGAGCTTCGCAGCACCGAGCCGCACTCCGCTTCTGAGGGAATCCCCAGCGTAGGTATTCCCCCGAATTGCTGGGAGCGAGCGGGAGCCTACCCCGCTTTATGCTGGTATTTTAGGACGGGTGCCCACCCCGCAATTACTTGGTTCTAGGCGGGTGCCCACCCCGCATTGATGATTTTATTTTGGCGAGCGGGTGCCCACCCCGCATTGCAGCCGAAGATGAGAGCCGCCACACCCGGAGAAACCGGAAGCCAGGCAAGAGCCGCCTGACTGTGGGCGGAGCCTGAGGGAAGAGGAAGTCCGGCCAAGTGGTGCCTATAGTGAAGCAGGGCTTCCTTGATCGAGGGAGATAGAGCCCCGCGTATGCAGCGAGAAGCGGTAAGGGCGGCCGCTTGGTGAGCGGGGCTCCCGTGTGCGAGGGAGAGCCCCGCGGTGTCAGAAGAAGCAAAGAGAGAGGCCCCAAGGAAGGCGGGACCCACCGAGGCGCATTGTCGGTGCCTGGGGACCACCGAGTGACCAGCGAAGCCGGCAGAATCATCCACAGAGCCCCGGTGAGTGGGGGCTCAGTTGTAACCCTGTTGGGGGGGCGTGTCGGGGCACATTGTCGGTGCCCGCCCTCCGTGGCCACTCTGAGGGCCCCGTGAGTGCCTGTGTGGCTTTCACAGCTGCCCCACCTGACAGTGGGCAGCTGCAGCATTTGGGGGCACTTTTGGTTGTATAGAGTGACGGAGTGGGGCTCAGGCGGCACAGTAGTGCCAGTGCCTCTTTTTGTTTCTCAGTTGCGCCGCCGTAGTGGGCAACTGCAACGTGGGGACACAGTTGTTCCAAGAGTCCCAGAGTGGGGGCTCAGGCCATTTTTCACAGCTGCCCCGCCTGAGAGAGGGCAGCTGCCATGATTGGGCACATTTGTTCAGAGGGCACAGTGAGTGCCAGTGCCCCAGTATCTTCACAGCTGCGCAGCAATTAGCGGCAGCTGCAACATTTAGGCCAGCGCAAGTGCGCACTTTGCATGTTGCTGCATTGGCAGCCCAAGCCCTGGCATTTGGGGACATAGGGCATTTGAGCCCCATAGGAAGGCCAGTTGGCCTGGGGGGTCATTGTGGACACCTGTATGTTGGTAGGGCGCAAGGCCCTAAGGTAATGCCCGCAGAGGTGGCATCATGTGGTTAGGCTTATATGGGTGTTTCATAATGTGTTTACGCCTAATATGATGATTGCATAATATGCTTTATGCCTAATGTGATTTATGCTTGTGATGCCTATGACATAATGTGTTTATGTTTAGGATGTTTATGCATAATGTGTTTATGCTGGTGAGGCCTAGTGCATACTGTGTTTATGCTAATGAGGTTTGGGCCCAATGTGGATATGCCTAATGTCATGCTATGATATTTTAGGATGGTGTCTAATGCTATTGTGATAATGCTTAGGTCATTATGGTACCAGTAGTTACTGGTTGTGTTTTACATTTAATTACCTGTTCTGATGGTTCTGACCGTGACCCGATTGGCCTGGTCCTGTATATAATCCCCTGTGAATATTGCCTAGTGCCAGTTGGCACCATGTAAATGTGTGATTATGTTTCTAATGTGTTTATGATAATACAAAGGCTATTTTTGATATAACCTTGTGTGGAGTTTCTTTTGTGGTGTGCCTAGTGTGTTGCTACTGTGTGTGTGTGTTGCGCAAGCGCTTTACACATTGCCTCTGGGATAAGTCTGACTGCTCGTGCCAAGCTACCAAGGGGGTGAGCAGGGGTTATCTTTACCGTGTAACTCCCTTGCCCTGACTAGAGTGGTGGTTTCTGCCTGGCTTAGGCGCAAGCCCTAGCCAACCAGAAATCCCATTTCTAACAACAGCCCTAAGGAGGGAAGCTAGGGAAGTTGTGGAACTAGCTAAGAGTACTAACTCAGAGCATCTTATGATTTATACAACTTTGGAGCTCTCTTACTCTGTGTCTCTCTGTTAAGGATCTTCTTCCTGGTTCGCTCCTCACCATGCAACTAGTAGTGTCCTTCCAGTCTCCGCTCCGCTTTCCAATGTGCAGCACATTGTAGGCAGGATACACTGTACTACTGTTTATCAGTTGTAGGGGCAACAACAATTGGGTAATTCCTCGTGGAAACTTATTTCACACGTCACTTTCCTGCCTTACCTGGGCAGGATTTGTTCAGTAGGAGGCAAAGTTCAGGGTGAAAGAAGAGTATATCAATTGACTGGTGCTGTAGCATTAATAAATTAGAATATGATAACTATGTGCACACCTGTTTACACTAAGGTGTTTTTCTCACCAGCCTTCCTTAGGTAGAGAAGTATGGAACCAGCGCCTCTTGGATATCAGACTCATTTATAAATTTGACAAGTTAAATGCAAGCCTGAACACTTGATATAACCCTGAATCCAAGAAAGTGATGCCACATGACCTTCATCTTGATATCACGATAATTGGCATCAATGAAGCCCACCTATTGTAAACCACAAAGAGAAAATATAATAATAAATCACAAAGAGAGGCACAAAAAAGAGATAAAGACAATTGTGGCAATGTCCATCTGTGTTAATTCAAATGGGTCATATAATGGATATAAACTGTTATTAGCTGGAATTACGCTTTATCATTGTTGATTCGTTTTGTTGTGTTAACACTTGTAAGACACTTTCACTCTTGTGAATAACGGAGGTAGAGGTTTTTGTCAGAATCATTTTTCATGTATTCACGATAATGAAATATAATTCTATGATGCATTGCACGGGTGAATGTATTTAATGTATAGAACCACCTCTAAGTCCAGGGGTCCCCAAAGCAGTTTGGCGATGCAGCGCGCGCAACGAAATTCGTTTTAGTAATTTAATTGTCTACTTACCTGCATTCATCTGTATTCCGGTGTTTACTACCCCCCACCCTGCCCCTCCCCCGCCCCACGTCACCGCCCGGCAAGCACGCCCTGCACGGACCGCTACTGTCGCAGTGTATGATTAGTAAACGGAAAGGTTTTACTAAGTGTGAGAGAAACTATCTTTTCCAAATATTAGAGAAACTGGCACATTAGCAAATGTTTTATGTTGTTAATGAATTTTAATAAGAAGCGTAGAGAAAATAAAGCTTTGCGTACGATTTTGTAAAGGGAGAGTCAGCTGCCGGAGAGGAAGCTGACGTCACAAACGTCGCGCTGGGATTGGTTGAAACAGCGGGCGTGGAACGACTCTTGTAAAGGAGGGGTCAGTAGTCAGGAGTAATACTGACGTCACAGGTGTCGCGCTGGGATTGGTCGAAACAGCGAGGGACAGAAAGGCGCAGATTGTAAAGGAGGGGTCGTCAGAATAGACGTCACTAAAACCCGCGATAAGATTGGTTCAGAAACAAACATTAGCTGGAATCTAATTGGTTGTCAGCATAGAAGTCGAAATCCTAGTGGATAGTGGAGATTGTATGTGGAAACGCGATCCGACTTTAACAGGAACTCGTCCAGATAGGAGATTCCTAGGTTTTACAGAAAATAATTTTATACACAGATATTTACCCAAAATGTACGGAGAAAAGAGAAAAATGTCATTTCTACAAAAGGTTAAGAATTATTTTAAGAAGGATAAACCCATCAAAACTAGAGAAGGAATTATCATTCCACCAGCAAAAACGCCCGCTTCATTCATGATGACGGAGAGAGGTTATCATACTTGCGTATGGTTAGAAAATTGGATAGAATATACTAAAAATGATGGGATATTAGCATTCCCAGAGAATGGTACTTTCAATGGGAGAATTCTTCAAAATTTGAGATTAAGGATGAATGACTTAGAACCCAGACCAAGATTAACCCAATACGAAGCCTTAGAAGAGTGGGAAACTGAGGCATTCGAACGTGACCGATCCAGAAGTAGTAGGGGTTATCGGTGATTTTTCCCTAGATATCAAAATGAGTCAAGGGACGGTCAGATGAAACAGTGGAGAAGAGCGATGCTTACAGAAGGTTTGTATCCAGTATTAATGGCAGAAGAATCGTTAGGGAGAAAATGCACAGAAAAAACAAAACATTTGACAGTATTTGGAGATTCTGAAGATGAGTTTATGGAAGAAATATTAAAGAACCCGCCACCATATCAGGAAGGGGCAAGTGGATGCACCCCAAGCGCACCACTGTTAAGAACACCATTGGTACCGCAAGTATTGCATAATCCCCCAGTTAATAGGGTACTTCAGGATAAGGAAAAGGAAGCTAAAGATAAAAACAGAGCAGAATTAATACAGAAAATAACACAGTTGAATGTACATCCTGATTCCCTGACTATACCTGTAACAATTGGTCCAGTGGTTCCCTTATATGGTGACAAGGTAAATTATCCGAAACCATTAGCGATGCCTACACCTGTAGAAATTCCTAAACCCGAACCCGTAATAATTGATGACCAAATCAGTGATTGTGAATCCATGATATCCCTAATGGATTTACCGATTCGAGGATCTGTAAATAGCACTCCTAGAAGAATAACACCTGGTTGTTCCAAAGATGTAAACATAGTAACCTCATCGGGAACCAAAAGTGCCACAGTAGTAACGCCAGAAGAATTAGAAAGATGGGCACAAGGATCAGACAAACAGAGTTCACCTCCAAAGATCATGGACATCTACAAATTAAAAGTCGAGTTAGAAGAAATGATAGCAGGAAATGTATGGGTAGATCGTCTAAATACTTATGATGAAGAAGAACTATTGTTCGTATGCAGAAGTATCACAAGAAATGTAAAGATATTTCATGAAAAATTATCAGATTTGGCTTTACAGATGGGAATTGAAATAGGGAAGTCAAAGGTATTACAAAAACCCTATAGAGCAGATTTTTCTGCCAAAGATTTAGAAAACATGAATGCCTCTGGAAGAAAACTACAAGTGAAGGAATTGATGTCAGTTTTGCAAAAATGGGGAGATTTAGATAAATGGAAAGCTAGATGGACAAAGAAAAAGGAAGAGGCACGATACAGTAGAACAACTTCTGAATATTTATTGAAGGAAACAGGGAAAGCAGATCAGATGTACCCGATGCGAGAAGTACCTGGAAGAGGCTATGTTCATGTCCCATGGAGTAGACAGGATATTTTGTCATTTACGAATGATTTTCCAAAGTTGAGAGAGAAACCAATTGAATGGTATAAGCAGGTTGAGAGGTTTGTGAAAGTATCAAAGGTATTGTTGAAGGACTTGGATGGTTTGTTCGACATAGTAGTACCTGCCGATTTGTGGACAGATTGTAAAATTACAGTTGACTGGCCGAGTGAAGAGTATCCTAGAGATGCAAAGACAGGTGCTCCATCAAGTGATGTAATGAAAAGTATCAGCAGGTAATAACTTACCTGAAAGGGAAAATACCACCAAAAGAAACAGATTGGGTGAAAATAGACAGGACTACCCAAGAAGCCAATGAATCGGTACATGCCTATTATGAACGACTATTACAGGTGTTCAAACAGTATAGTGGATTTGAGGACATTGGAGATAAAAATATGAGTCCGTTTGTCTACCGATTTGTTTATGGTTTAAAACCAGAGATTTGTCAAATGATTAAGCAGCACATGTTGTGCTGGCAAGGGAAACCCATAGACGAAATTTTGAAATATGCAAAATATTGTGGAGACGATATTGAGGATAGGCACAAGAAACTGCAAGAGAAAGTGATGTGGGCTCAGGTGACAATGGCTGAGCGACAGGGAATTAATTTGGATAATCCAAATGATAATCAGGGAAAAGATTCTGGAACGAATGGTGACACAGGAAATGGTGGTAAAGTGAGAGGACGAATGAGCAGAGAAGAGGCTAAAAAGAAATTTCCTTGTCATGGATGCGGAAAATTGGGGCATTGGAAGAACGAATGTAAAAAGATTCAAATTAATAATGGCCCAAATCATAATTTAAATCCACAGACGCAGAATGACTCACAGCAGGGTGTAAATCCTCAGAGTCAGTTACCACCTGCACCTATACAGGGTAATGTAAGCAGAGCAAAGCACGGTACAGACGTCAGATATCAAGGAGGAAGTGGCAAGAATGATTATGTAACTTCACAGTTTCTTTTACAGGATGACTTTTATCCATGTAACCAATGACGGTGCCTAGGAGAGGGGGAGAAGGAGTGCGTACTTGGTGCATCCTTGCCAGTCAGGTCCATATGTTGAAGGGAAAGTAAAAGGTAATGATATCACTTTCCTTTTGGACACTGGTGCTACCAGGTCTACTGTGAGAACAGCAGACATTCCAGACCTTCCTCTCTCTGGAGAAGCTATCCAAGTTGTGGGTGTAGCTAATCATAAAATTAAAACGCCTCTTACCGAACCAATGGAAGTAAAAATTTTAGAGAAATGCATCAGTTTGTAGTGTGTGATTCCAGTCCAGTAAACTTACTGGGCAGAGATTTAGGGGTCGGTTCCGATCTCGGCCGGAAACTCACCTAACAGTATTCGTCCGGAAAAAAACCAAGCCGAACGCGTGTTTCCCGACCGATTCGAACAGTCGTCCGCCCGAACGAGCAAGTACGATGCGCATAACAGCACAGATTCCGAGCGAGCCGTACTTACCCATTCCAGCTCCTGTTCCCCGCCCGAGCCGGATCCGTAAATGCCGAATCGAGTCGCACGGAAGCAAATACACAGCACCTTCCGGCCGGACTAGTACGATGCGCCTTCCGTACGCGCCGAACCCGTCGCTATGTCCGGCACGTCAGAGCATCCGGGAGAGCTGTACATAAGCTCCGATTCGCGCCACAAGACGATCCACGGCGACGAGACGAACAAGCCAGCGACGAGTGCGAGTCGAAGCCACGACAAACCCGAACGAGACGACCCAACCATGAATCCCATCGCGCAGGTCCTACCAATACTCTACATCTATTACCGGGACCGGTACGGACGCGTACGGCGCAGACGGTAAGTCAAACACCCACAACACAAACAAACGACACGTACCCAACATATGTCACACACACATAGGGATGCAGAAATGACGTACACTAGCAACAGCAGAACCATAGGGGAGGGATGGCTATCACCAATGCCATACACACCCTTAGGGGGATGGATGCCTACCACTACCACCACCCCTACTCAGGGGGCCTGGATGCCTGTCACTACTACCATCCCCACTCATAGGGGGATGGATGCCTATCACTACCACCACCCCTACTCAGGGGGCCTGGATGCCTGCCACTACTACCATCCCCACCCATAGGGGGATGGATGCCTACCACTACCACCACCCCTACTCAGGGGGCCTGGATGCCTGTCACTACTACCATCCCCACTCATAGGGGATGGATGCCTACCACTAACACCACCCCTACTCAGGGGGCCTGGATGCCTACCACTACCACCACCCCTACTCATGTGTGCCTGGATGCCTGTCACTACTACCATCCCCACCCATAGGGGGATGGATGCCTACCACTACCACCACCCCTACTCAGGGGGCCTGGATGCCTGTCACTACTACCATCCCCACTCATAGGGGGATGGAGGCCTACCACTAACACCACCCCTACTCATGGGGGCCTGGATGCCTACCACTACCACCACCCCTACTCATGGGGGCCTGGATGCCTACCACTAACACCACCCCTACTCATGGGGGCCTGGATGCCTGTCACTACTACCATCCCCACTCATAGGGGGATGGATGCCTACCACTAACACCACCCCTACTCAGGGGGGCCTGGATGCCTACCACTACCACCACCCCTACTCATGTGTGCCTGGATGCCTGTCACTACTACCATCCCCACCCATAGGGGGATGGATGCCTACCACTACCACCACCCCTACTCAGGGGGCCTGGATGCCTGTCACTACTACCATCCCCACCCATAGGGGGATGGATGCCTACCACTACCACCACCCCTACTCATGGGGGCCTGGATGCCTACCACTACCACCACCCCTACTCATGGGGGCCTGGATGCCTGTCACTACTACCATCCCCACTCATAGGGGGATGGATGCCTACCACTACCACCACCCCTACTCATGGGGGCCTGGATGCCTACCACTACCACCACCCCTACTCATGGGGGCCTGGATGCCTGTCACTACTACCATCCCCACTCATAGGGGGATGGATGCCTACCACTACCACCACCCCTACTCATGGGGGCCTGGATTCCTACCACTAACACCACCCCTACTCATGGGGGCCTGGATGCCTGTCACTACTACCATCCCCACTCATAGGGGGATGGATGCCTACCACTAACACCACCCCTACTCATGGGTGCCTGGATGCCTACCACTACCACCACCCCTACTCATGGGGCCTGGATGCCTGTCACTACTACCATCCCCACTCATAGGGGGATGGATGCCTACCACTACCACCACCCCTACTCATGGGGGCCTGGATGCCTACCACTAACGCCACCCCTACTCATGGGGGCCTGGATGCCTGTCACTACTACCATCCCCACTCATAGGGGGATGGATGCCTACCACTACCACCACCCCTACTCATGGGGGCCTGGATGACTACCTCTACCACCACCCCTACTCATGGGGGCCTGGATGCCTACCACTACCACCACCCCTACTCAGGGGGGCCTGGATGCCTACCACTACCACCACCCCTACTCAGGGGTGCCTGGATGCCTGTCACTACTACCATCCCCACCCATAGGGGATGGATGCCTACCACTACCACCACCCCTACTCAGGGGGCCTGGATGCCTGTCACTACTACCATCCCCACTCATAGGGGGATGGATGCCTACCACTACCACCACCCCTACTCATGGGGGCCTGGATGCCTGTCACTACTACCATCCCCAATCATAGGGGGATGGATGCCTACCACTACCACCACCCCTACTCATGGGGGCCTGGATGCCTACCACTAACACCACCTCTACTCATGGGGGCCTGGATGCCTGTCACTACTACCATCCCCACTCATAGGGGGATGGATGCCTACCACTACCACCACCCCTACTCATGGGGACCTGGATGCCTACCACTACCACCACCCCTACTCATGGGGGCCTGGATGCCTACCACTAACACCACCCCCACTCATGGGGGTCTGGATGCCTACCACCACTACCATCCCCACTCATAGGACAGGTAATGCATGACACAACCAGCATACTCCAACATAAGGAATGTCAGAAAAAGACATCACCCCAACATCATGACAAGCGTGTGTAGTCTGTGTCAAATGCCTACAACACTGAACATGACAATGAACATACAATGCGACCCCCTATCACATGTGTCACACATAAATGTGTGTGGCCTCCACAATGCAAGTAGACCATGACCACTGTGGGAATGGGGTCTAAACCCCCATCCTCACAGTGACCAAAAGGTAAGTGTGGGGTCCATAGCTGAAGCACATTTTGAACATTGTGGCAATGGGGTCTAAACCCCCATCATCACAGTGACCAAAATGTAAGTGTGGGGTCCATAGCTGAAGCCCAATTGAACATTGTGGCAATGGGGTCTAAAGCCCCATCATCACAGTGACCAAAAGGTAAGTGTTGTCATGGAAAAAGCTGCAACTGCCAAACAGCATGGATGATTCCTGGTCACACAACAACAAACACATCAGTGGCAAAGTAGTGCTTGTGTCCCATAGCAACATAGATTGGGTGAGGCAAACAGTGCAGTGCAAATAAGACATACCTTTGGCCATGTGCAGACAAACATCAACCATGGGGGCTGACATTGTCAACATTTATCAATTACACAATGACAGAAGTGACCATCATAATGCAGACCCACATATCTGCACTATTGGACACACAAATGTAGATATCCTGTGGAGACTGTAGATGTGAGGTGAACAAATACCATACCATGGCAGCAATGGGACATACAAACCATGATTATTGTGCTGACTGATGACCTAGGAGTCCAAGGGACAGCAGGGGAAATCCAGCAAACAACATACAGCCAATGCAACACTAAAGATATGCCTATGCAGTGGTGCAGATGCACAAACAGGCAGCCTCACACTGCATATCAAACACAACAGGTGATGGGGGGGTGTGCCAGTGTCCCCAGGCAACCACACAACACATGAGGAGGCCTGAATCCCACAGATGTGTATACAGTGCCACACAAAAGTAACTCATGGATCGGATTTCCCTATGTGGGCAATCAGGCATTGTTAGATGAGAGGGAGCCCAAATTACACATGTCACACAAGCTTGTAGGAACAGCAACTAACACAGCAAGAGACAGACCCACCACAGCACTACTCCCAGGGACACCACATTGTGGTGACACTAGCCTGCATGATAATCCCACTGTGATGACAAAGGTAGATGTCGTTCACACAGTGAACCACAGCCATGTGTCCTGAGCAACTAACTACCATCACACCTACACAAGCACAAATCAATCAGCACGGCCTGTCAGCCAAGGCCAATATGGAGGTAGGGGTCTAGCCATGCAACAACTCACATTTGCACACACTCAACACCACACACCTTGATCTCCACCAATGTGCAGCTGTGAAGCTCACATGGACTGGTGACATTGCACATGCACCCATGACAATCCCAGGGGGGGTGGTGGGAACTAAGGTGTGAAACCCATCACACATGGCCAGTCAACAAGACTCGTGAATGTCTGACACACTGCACAGTGCGCCGTACATGGGCATGACGTGAAATCCACCCCAATCAATGGGATCCCGGCCACAGTCACACACCAATGAAGAAGCCAATGTGTCACACAAAGAACACACATAGACAACTTCCAACATTGCAGCTCTGACCCTGAGGAGTGGCAGCAGTCACACACACAACGTGTCACAATCACTGAAAGCTACCACAAACTGTCAATTACATGACTTGTGTAACCCACAAGTGCCAAGGGGAATCCTGACTGTGTCCCATCTGCGTTTGCCCACATCCCCAGCCCTGACAACAAAGACAACTAGGGATGACAACCTCATGAACATTAGTTTGCCATGCACCCACATCCCGGAGAAACCAGGTCTAAGATGCTGGATGAACACAGGACAACTCAGCAAGCATCACAAACAGGAACATCCCTAGGGACACAGCCTGTGTAGGAAAAGGGAAGGGAACACACACAGACATGCTCACACAACACACAACACGTGCCCAGCCAATGTCACGGGATTACACACTGCCATGAGGGCACTCCACTCCTGTGGAAGGTCCGCTGTGCCAAACCTTGTCTGTGCACGACTCAAACATGTCAGCAGAACACTCGGTCAGTGAGTCAACAACTACAACACACTGAAGGCTCTGCTCACATCAGCCTGGGTACGGGAGTGTCACATCAGTCATCTGCATACACCCTAAACACGTGTCAAGCAAGTTGCACTGTATACACAGATGAGTCCTTCAACATTGATGTGCTAAACTGCATGTCCAGTGGAGATGGGCACACAGTCAGGGAAATAGAAACATTGAACAGTGGTAAGCACACCAGATGTGCATCAGTATAAGCCAAAGATGTTAATTTACAAATGCAAAACGTACATCCATGTGTCAAATGCTGAACATTACACCCTCAGACTGCAGCAAAGGATGCTATAGATCCAGACTACATTAGGACGCATATCCCATGGACCACATGGAGTCCATCACAGCAACACTTAATTTTCCTGATCTGAACACTATTACAACTGCAAATGCATGATGATACTCATCTACATCATGTACATCCAAAGAAAAACCACAATTAAACAAAAAGAGGCTTTATTCAGCAAATGTTAAATTAAAATTTGAAGTCCAAAAGAAACTAAGGCCAATGGCCAGTCCAAATACACAGTCCCTACAGGGTGATACGTGACAACTTGTCACCCATTGCTTGCCTGCACTGCTACGGACAGGGGACATCCCCCTCGGAGGGGCATACAAGGGGCAGGCCAGGCACCGCAGGGACAGGATCAGGGGATGCCAGAAGGAGGCAGTGAAGGGGTGGTGGGTGCAGGAGTGTCACCGGCAACTGCAGTAGAGGTGTCTGACTCAGTGGGGGCCGGCACCACTGTAGGGCACAACTCAGATGTTGTGGGTGCTGCAACCACTGCAGTGGGCCGGTCAGATGGAGTGGACTGGGTCCCCACTGCAGTGCCCGAGTCAGACAGGGTGGTTGTGGACTCCACTGCAGTGCATAACTCCAAGGGAGTGGAAGGGGGGGCAGATGAGGTGGGCAGGACAGAGGGGGGGACCCGGTCTCCACACCAGTGGCACAAACAGGCAGAGCGTCTGGTTTGGGGGTGGAAGAGCAAGTGGTAGGGCCTAAGCAGTTTGGGGATGCGGTATCGGTGTGTGGGGGAACCTGGGGCAGGGTGTGGCGGTGGAACCTGTGCAGTGGTGGCCTGGGGGATGGAGGAGAGAGACTGTGTGGTGGAGCTGCGTGGTGGGAGTGGTGGGGTCTTGCCCTTCCTGGTCCGGGGGGACTTTCGAATGGGGTCCTCTGTCTGCCTGTGCCTGGGGGAGGGTGTCTGGGTGTGAGGGGCACTCCCCTCTGTGTGTGGTGGTCGCCTCTTCTGCCTGGACTTTGTGTCAGGTGTATCTGTGGGGAAGAGGCCAAGCTCACAGAGGAAGAGCTTCTGGGAGGGGGGTTGCAGGTGAGGCAAGGGAAGGGCTTTTGGAGGGAGAGGTATCTGAGGACTGCGTAGTGCTCGTGGATGCGTGCGTGTGTGTCTGGGCCCCATCCCCTGTGAGTGAGGTATCAGTCCCCTGACTGTGCGTGCGTGTGCGTCTGGATTTTGGTGTGTGTGTCTGTGTGTTGCTTGTGTCTGTGCTGCTGCATGCCGGTGCCGGTGTGTGTGTGCTTGGGACAGGTAGGGTGCTGGGTATTGTGGATGGGGAGAGGTAGGAGGGGCGAGGGACTGTTGCAGGAGGGACACTGCTGCCATCAGTGAGGAGGCCATGGACTGATTGGTCCGATGTAGGGCAGACATGCCAGATGACATGCCCTCCATGAATGACACCAGTTGTGTCAAAAGACCCGTGTGTGCATGGAGGACACTCAGAATTGATGTCTGCCCTACATGGATCTGTTTCAGCAAGTCCACAGACTCCACACTCAGGGCAGCAGGGGGGACAGAGGCAGGGGGTGCGGTGCCTGGCATGAAGGAGACACGCTCCCCTACACGGGAGCCTCCCCGGACATGTGGGATGGGAGCAGATGGGAGGGTGGAGATGGTGGTGGTGGCGGAGACAGACTTGCTTGACATTGCCTCTGGTCTGCTGACACCCGCCTCCACAAGGGAGTCCTCACTGGAGATGCTGTTTTCCCCAGCCGAGGTGGTCGTAGCTGAGGAATCCTCAGTGTGGCTCCCCTCACCCTCCGTGCCACTGGGTCCCTCGGTCTCCCATGCAGTGGACCCAGTCTGGCTCTGCCGCTCCTCTTGGTCCGTGGAGCTGTCTCCTCCTGTGGCCGTGGATGTATCTGCAAACAATCAGGATAAACAGAGCAACATTAGTCACCTGTACTGACCACACACACACCACAGTAAGTACAGCACATCACAGAGCAAGCCCTGCCATCATTTGCTAGACATTGCAATTAGTGCTGACACTGATTTCAAGAAGCCCATTGTCTGCCTGACAGTCAGTCATGCCACACATATCCTACCTGTCCATGCACCCATCTGTCTGCTGCCTGTTGTATGCAACTAATCATATGTGCACACATGCACCACATACACAGTTGTTGGACATCCAAGAGTATATATGGAAATGTGTCACTCCAAACACATGCCATCTCCTGCCACTGACTCAGTACATGTGTCAGGAAAAGTGATGGGCAAAGTCTCTGTTGATATGCGGGTTTTGCTTCCATCACCAGACACAATGATGTCCTCATGTCCTGATAGACAATGCAACAATGGTGTGCATGCAGGACATATCACACCACTGCTGGATCACCCTTTGCGATTGGAATGTCATGGCACAGGCCTGTCTGGCAAGTCAGTCATAACTGTCTCCTGTCACAGGGGCAGTGCATACACACAACACCAGTCTGCACTGTGTCACAATCAGGGGAGTTTTAGAAATGTAAGCCCTGTAGCTGACAGGTGCACATGTGCACCCCTGGCCACCCACATCAGGAGGACTGAGATGATCCCACGTCAATCACTGAGACATTTGAGTGACTGCAAACACAAATCCATACACATGAGCACTTCACCGTCTGATGAGAATGAACCAAAGCTGCCGGCACCTCAATGTTTCATACAACATTGTGCACAGTCAAGGGATCAGAGACCTATGCATTGACCTATGTGCAGATCCCAAAGTCATAACTCAGATGGCTGGCCACCCCAAATTGTTAAACACTCCAGGAGTCCAAATAGCAAGGCCACACCACAGTGACACAGAGGCACACACCTGAGTGCACTCTTCACAATGCCCAATATGTATGCTGACACACAGGAGTGGGAGAACAGAGTGCCTTCGATGTACGGAGTAGGCATTACAGTCCTGGTCCATGTGCAACATGGTATTACCCTGAACACTAGGCAGGTGGCTATGCATGTGTCACACACATGATGTACATACTTCTGAGGCCCCTACCTTGGTCTCTGCAGCAGCATGGGTGTGTGGCACATACCCCAGACATGTGGTGAGTCAGAGCAGCAATTGGAAAACATATTAAAGCCATACCCAGAGTACATGTCAGATCACAGGCAATGTGAGCAATTGTACCACCCATGCAGCCCACCACAAAGTTCCTGTAACTGATGCTGTCCCCAACTTGAACCACAGGTAACTGCAAGTACACAGTACCCAAGTGACCTAAGTCACAGACTGTAAGGGCCACACCTGTGTATCAGATGAGGAGGGGGCATGACACAAGTGAGGGACATGAGTCCAGGACGACATGACAGTTGTACTGTGGAAGTGGAACCAGGCTAAAGGAGTGCATAGAGCATGTCAGTCATAGTACACAGTTGAGGCTAGCACTTACCCCCTCCTTGCTCTGTCTGGCCTTCAGCTGCCCATCCAGGTCAGGGAAGACCACCGCCAGGATCCGGAGCATGTGGGGGGTCAGGGTCCGGTGTCCGCCCCTCCTGCGAGGAGGCGACAGCTTCAGCTGGACCCTTGCGATCCTCCGGGTCCAGCCCCGAAGGTCCAGCCACCTCTTCTGGCAGTTGCGGATCCTGCGCCTGTAGACCCCCACAGATCGTACTGCCCGGACGATGGTCAGCCAGATCTCCTGCTTCTGGTGGGCATCAACCTGTGAGGATGACAAAGTGAAAAGGCCATTACTACACATGCAACATTTCCGTGCATCACACAGTTGGATATACATGTCTCAATCACAGGGGCATATGATCTACACAGGTAGTGCAACTATGGCTATGAACAGTTTGCCAGCAGTTACTAAATGGTATCATTGCCTGGGAAGTAAAACCTTGTTGGAATGCACTGTTACTGCACTATACCTGTTCAGTGCATGTGACTACACACTTTGGGGGGTGACAACTACTCAGTGAGCATGATAGCCACTGGTGTACACACTGTACGTCTTGCTAGTCAGACAACATGCACAATTAGTAAGGCAGTGGACAGCACACTCACCTGCTCCCCTGGTTTGCCATACAGCTTGCTGTACTGTGGAAAGAGGCAGTCCAGCAGGGCCTGGTTCTCCTCAGTGCTGAAGGCTGGGGCTCTATCCACAGTACGTGCCATTGCAGTAGCCAGAGGATGCAGAGACAGCAGCAGTGGTAGTGGCAGATGTCGTCCTGGAGCATGTAGTGCAGGCAAGTGAGCTCTCAGGGGAACAGCCAGCATTATATGTGTGCTGCAGAGGCAGATACTGTCCCATGTGTCCAAAGTGATAGGTCCAAGTCGTTTGCATCTTCTGAATCTGGCCAATCCATGGAATTGCACCACTTATACACGCCCACAGCATCCATCAAAAGTTCAACTTCATGACACGCATTAATTTGCAACATTGTTGTGGGTGGCCAACTGAATTCACTGCATCCGACTCGTTAAATCTTCGAAAACGCGTCCGTTACCATGTCAGGCCCTAGCCAATCCGTGCGCACCAATCGGTCCATTGCTGTACAACGCGTATTTCGAAAAACAACACGCATCCGTCCACATCATATACAATGTCCAATGTGTGCGCACCGATCGGTCCATTGCTGTACAACGCGTATCCGTTCACATCATATGCAATGGCAAATGCGGGCGCACCGATCGGTCCATTGCTGTACAACGCGTATCCGCTCACATCATATGCAATGGCCAATGCGTGCGCACCGATCGGTCCACTGCTGTACAACGCGTATCCGCTCACATCATATGCAATGGACAATGCGTGTGCACCGATCGGTCCATTGCTGTACAACGCGTATCCGCTCACATCATATGCAATGGCCAATGCGTGCGCACCGATCGGTCCATTGCTGTACAACGCGTATCCGCTCACATCATATGCAATGGCAATGCGTGCGCACGGATCGGTCCATTGCTGTACGACGCGTCCCTGTACAAGTCACTCGCATATGTCACCATGCTTGTCACTGGTGAACGTATGCCAGCCACATTTACTTGCCAGGGACTCAGGGGCACACCTACAACACCACAGCCTGTCCACACTGTATCCTAAGGCATGTAAGGCTGCATTACCTTTTCTGTGTATGGGGGTCAACATGTGGTTTTTTGGGTGGCACTTGGGGGCAGCCACTCCCAGGCTGTGCACGTGTTCATGGGGACAGAATCCTTTGTGTGTTGTGCACATGACCACTGTGGTGTGCAACTGTTCATTTCAGAGCATGTGGCATGGTCACATTTCCAGGTTGTGTATGTGTATGTCATGTCACATACCCCCTGAGTCCCATGTGGGAAGGTATGTACGTCACAGGGTGACCCATTGCCACAATAGTGATGGCCCTCCACAGTCTGGGCCTGATTCACAGAACTAACACGTCAAAAACGTAAAGTTAGTACTTTTTGGTATTCACAGAATACACTTACTCATTATGGTATTCACAGAATGAACTTACTCATTTTGGTATTCACAGAAGTTAGTAGTCCTAACTTTAGGACTCCTAAATGCCTTCTGTGAATACCGAAAGTCTTAAAGTTAGGATTTTTCTCAGTTTAGGAGTAGTAAAGTTAGGACTCCTAACTTTAGGACTCCTAAATGCCTTCTGTGAATACCGAAAGTCTTAAAGTTAGGATTTTTCTCAGTTTAGGAGTAGTAAAGTTAGGTCCTTGACTGGATGCGTGCAGCGATGTGTCCTTACAGATAGTCTGTACTCCCCAACAGTGTTGACATGCTAACTTGGTTTTGTGTAGGTATCTTGTGACATGTATTGGGCATGAGTATTGCAGTTCTGTCCTGTTCTTCAGTGCTTTTGACTATGTGTCATGTCTGTCCTTCACAGGGTACTTTCAGAGTTGTTTGGTGAACTCGGATCCCCCGACACCATGATTCAGCTTTCAGGGTGGCAGCAGTCGTTTCCCTACAGGTGATGTGCCACACAACCCTGGACTTTATTTCTTCTACACTTGTTGACTGTGTGGCCACTGCCACGTGGGATTACCTTGCATTTGTAGTGGAAACAACATGTTACAAATGTGTAATAAACCTGTGCTTCACTTTGGGATGTGCGTTGTCTGTGGTCACACATCTGACTGACATTTGCTTACTGCACCTGTGGGCTAGTTAACACAGACTCTGAATAGGTGTGGTGTCTGTGCATTCCACTGCATTTCCTGGCAACATCAGTGTAGGCGATGAGTCAGATGGCCCTGGTGTGTATGTGTTGTGTAGCCCTAGTGGTGTGTCTCCCTCATATGTGTCACGTCGCCATGACTCACATGACGGTGTTGAACTTGCTGTAGCAGTTAGCATGCACAGTGTCATTTAACAGATCATCATCTCCATGACAAAAACAACGTTGGAATCACAACAGAGGCAAGTATGGTGTATTAGTGAGTTTATTTACATACATGTGTGAGGATAGTGCACAGGATGGTGGGTGCTGTACATTGAGATTGGAATCCAAAGTTCCCAGATGAGTTGGAAGTGTTGGTAGCAGAAATGTCCTGAGCAAAGTCCACAGTCATCTGATACATTAGTCCAACTTAAACTCCCCATGTCATGTGGGAGAGTTGGGTTGCATTCGACAGGGTAAACAGTTTGCACACAAAGGAGAATTTCCAGAACAGGTGTTGGGTTCCTGGGGGATGTACATGGCCATCGGCCTCTCAGTTGTCCTTCCTCGGACGACCCCTCTTCTTTCTGGGGGGACCCTCACGTGCAGGCCACTGCGGTGCAGAGGACTCTCCATCAGAGTCATCCTCCCTCCCTGTGGCAGTTGCAGTTGTTGCGGCACCAGATGTTGTGGGCACACAGGGAGGTGTGGACATGTTGGTGCTAATCTGGTGGAGGCATGTCAATATCGTTAAATCTTCGAAAACGCGTCCGTTACCATGTCAGGCCCTAGCCAATCCGTGCGCACCGATCGGTCCATTGCTGTACAACGCGTATTTCGAAAAACAACACGCATCCGTCCACATCATATACAATGTCCAATGTGTGCGCACCGATCGGTCCATTGCTGTACAACGCGTATCCGTTCACATCATATGCAATGGCAAATGCGGGCGCACCGATCGGTCCATTGCTGTACAACGCGTATCCGCTCACATCATATGCAATGGCCAATGCGTGCGCACCGATCGGTCCACTGCTGTACAACGCGTATCCGCTCACATCATATGCAATGGACAATGCGTGTGCACCGATCGGTCCATTGCTGTACAACGCGTATCCGCTCACATCATATGCAATGGCCAATGCGTGCGCACCGATCGGTCCATTGCTGTACAACGCGTATCCGCTCACATCATATGCAATGGCAATGCGTGCGCACGGATCGGTCCATTGCTGTACGACGCGTCCCTGTACAAGTCACTCGCATATGTCACCATGCTTGTCACTGGTGAACGTATGCCAGCCACATTTACTTGCCAGGGACTCAGGGGCACACCTACAACACCACAGCCTGTCCACACTGTATCCTAAGGCATGTAAGGCTGCATTACCTTTTCTGTGTATGGGGGTCAACATGTGGTTTTTGGGTGGCACTTGGGGGCAGCCACTCCCAGGCTGTGCACGTGTTCATGGGGACAGAATCCTTTGTGTGTTGTGCACATGACCACTGTGGTGTGCAACTGTTCATTTCAGAGCATGTGGCATGGTCACATTTCCAGGTTGTGTATGTGTATGTCATGTCACATACCCCTGAGTCCCATGTGGGAAGGTATGTACGTCACAGGGTGACCCATTGCCACAATAGTGATGGCCCTCCACAGTCTGGGCCTGATTCACAGAACTAACACGTCAAAAACGTAAAGTTAGTACTTTTTGGTATTCACAGAATACACTTACTCATTATGGTATTCACAGAATGAACTTACTCATTTTGGTATTCACAGAAGTTAGTAGTCCTAACTTTAGGACTCCTAAATGCCTTCTGTGAATACCGAAAGAATCTTAAAGTTAGGATTTTTCTCAGTTTAGGAGTAGTAAAGTTAGGACTCCTAACTTTAGGACTCCTAAATGCCTTCTGTGAATACCGAAAGTCTTAAAGTTAGGATTTTTCTCAGTTTAGGAGTAGTAAAGTTAGGTCCTTGACTGGATGCGTGCAGCGATGTGTCCTTACAGGTAGTCTGTACTCCCCAACAGTGTTGACATGCTAACTTGGTTTTGTGTAGGTATCTTGTGACATGTATTGGGCATGAGTATTGCAGTTCTGTCCTGTTCTTCAGTGCTTTTGACTATGTGTCATGTCTGTCCTCCACAGGGTACTTTCAGAGTTGTTTGGTGAACTCGGATCCCCCGACACCACGATTCAGCTTTCAGGGTGGCAGCAGTCGTTTCCCTACAGGTGATGTGCCACACAACCCTGGACTTTATTTCTTCTACTCTTGTTGACTGTGTGGCCACTGCCACGTGGGATTACCTTGCATTTGTAGTGGAAACAACATGTTACAAATGTGTAATAAACCTGTGCTTCACTTTGGGATGTGCGTTGTCTGTGGTCACACATCTGACTGACATTTGCTTACTGCACCTGTGGGCTAGTTAACACAGACTCTGAATAGGTGTGGTGTCTGTGCATTCCACTGCATTTCCTGGCAACATCAGTGTAGGCGATGAGTCAGATGGCCCTGGTGTGTATGTGTTGTGTAGCCCTAGTGGTGTGTCTCCCTCATATGTGTCACGTCGCCATGACTCACATGACGGTGTTGAACTTGCTGTAGCAGTTAGCATGCACAGTGTCATTTAACAGATCATCATCTCCATGACAAAAACAACGTTGGAATCACAACAGAGGCAAGTATGGTGTATTAGTGAGTTTATTTACATACATGTGTGAGGATAGTGCACAGGATGGTGGGTGCTGTACATTGGGATTGGAATCCAAAGTTCCCAGATGAGTTGGAAGTGTTGGTAGCAGAAATGTCCTGAGCAAAGTCCACAGTCATCTGATACATTAGTCCAACTTAAACTCCCCATGTCATGTGGGAGAGTTGGGTTGCATTCGACAGGGTAAACAGTTTGCACACAAAGGAGAATTTCCAGAACAGGTGTTGGGTTCCTGGGGGATGTACATGGCCATCGGCCTCTCAGTTGTCCTTCCTCGGACGACCCCTCTTCTTTCTGGGGGGACCCTCACGTGCAGGCCACTGAGGTGCAGAGGACTCTCCATCAGAGTCATCCTCCCTCCCTGTGGCAGTTGCAGTTGTTGCGGCACCAGATGTTGTGGGCACACAGGGAGGTGTGGACATGTTGGTGCTAATCTGGTGGAGGCATGTCAATATGTCCCTCTGCACCGCTGTCAGTTCTTCCAATGTGTCCCACTTGGACTCCATGCCAGACATGTGTGTCTCCACACGGGACATGTGTGTCTCCACACGGGACATGTGGGAGTCCAAGCGGGCATGATGGGCAGCCTGCTGCTGTTGAATGTCCTTGAGGATCCCCACTACTTGGCTGACCTCTCCGGTGCTATTCTGGTAGGCATCAGCAATGCGTGCCAGTTGTGGGTCATCATGAGGTCCAGACCCCTCTGCAAACAGCGACCTCTGCCTACCACCCCTCCCACCACTCCTGGCCACATGTGCGGGAGCTGCCGTGGCACGCACAGGTGACCCTAGGCCCCCTTGGGGGTTGGTACTGGGGTTGTTGTCCGTTGCTTCACGGTGGGCTGTGGTCCCTGTGCTGTTGTCATTCAGTGTCCTTGGTCTGTCCGTGTCGGCGGGGGTGGTCTGTGTGTTGGCAGATGTTGGAGGAATGGGTGCAGGGGGTGCAGATGGTGGTCCTGCTGGTGCTGCATGATGACTCACACCGGAGGTGCCAGGTTGGTCTTCGCCATCCGATGAGGGCAGAGGCTGTTCCACACCAGAGAGCTCAGGGGCCACCGGAGCCTGGGACAGGGACTCCTCCTCATCTGCTGCTGTGTCCCCATCATCACCTGTTTTTGGAAGAGACACACAATGTATGTTATGTTTCTGCAGGCATCAATGGTTCAAACACATGACAGTTGTGACTGTACCTCTGGATGCGGCCCTGTACATTGCATTGTCCTAAGTTGTCACAGTCAGAGGTTGATATTGGTGTGGCTCATTGTCCTGCCAACCTGATGCATTTCAATGTGGATGTTGAGGTGTGTGCATGACCAGCATTGGTGGTATTTGGTTGACATCCGGACCTCCTTCTCCCCCAGCCCAGTTATCCCACCATGAAGCATGCCACCCTTGCAGTGGGTGCAGGTTGACTCTCAGGATGTCAGTCAGTGGTGTCCTGCTGTTGGTTGGTGCCCAGTTCCCAGCAGGGCCTGGTACTCCCCACAACAGAGCACCATTGTCAGACATCTTTGAAGTGGCTTTTCACTCCCTGTGAGGTGTGCATGCTTCAGTGTGAGCTTGCTGGGCCATGTGGGTGGGGGATGTTGAGCTGTGACTACCACTCCCATCATGCTATTGCCTACACCCCCCTTCCCAGCATGCACATACTTCCTTCCTTTTGACTCTGCTTCCCTGTGGGGTGGTGTGCCTGTGCTGACAGGATGGCTGACAGTGTTGTCCTGGCGTTTGTTTGGCTACAAGTCCCAAAAGTGTCCCTGTGCTTCACACAGCATAACCCAGTGTGGTTGTTCTTAGTGGGATATTTAATTCGAGTGTGAGGCATTGCATTCTCCCAGGTGAGTTGTGTGGAGTTTGTGTTAAGGGGTGTGTGAGTGAAGCTGCTGGTAACTATGGTCAGAGCTGTCAGTCCTCCTTCCCACCCAGCCAGATATCCCACCATGGAACGTGCTTCCATTGCAGGGAGTGCAAGTTGGCTTTCAGGATGTCAGTCAGTGGTGTCCTGCTGTTGGTTGTTGCACAGTTCCCAGCAGGGCCTTGTGCTCCCACAGCAGTACCCAGTGTCAGCCATCTTGTCAGTTCTTTTCCACTCCCTGTGATGTGAGCATGGTTCAGAGTGGTGTTGATGGGCCAATTGTGAGGGTGACCAATATCTGTGACTACAACTCCCATCATGCTATTGCCTACACTCACTTCACCAGCATACACAGAATTCCTTCCTTTCAGTGAGCTTCCCTGTGAGGTGGTGTTCTAGTGGTGGCAAAATATCTGACTGTATTTGTTGGTTATATTTGTGCCACTGCCTTGCTCTATTTGTTGTTAGGTTTGTACATGTCATGACACAGTTACATGTCACTATGAGATGGTATGTATTGTGTTTATCTGACTAACATACACATCTTGGGATGATTATCTTTTGGTTGCTGTGGATTTGCTAAGGGTGCATGGTTTGACTATCCCCTTGACAGTGATGTGTGTGTATTGTCACACAATATTGTGTATATTGGTTGTGTACTCACCAGGCTCTGGGATGTTTGATAGTCCATATACGCTCACTGGTGGTAGGATGGCCCGCACCTTCTCCTCCCAGGGCCTGAGGTATAGTGGTTTGGCAGGAGGGCCACTTTAGGTGCGCTGACTCACGGCGTAATCCTTCTTGAGTAGGTCCTTGACCCTCCTGCGCACATCATACCACCTGTTCTGTATGTCTTCCTTTGTGCGCAAACATGGTGATTGTGCGTTCACCCTGTCGACGATCCTCTCCCACATCTTGGTTTTCTGCGACATGGGGGTCTGTTGGACCAATGTACCAAACAACTGTGGCTCTACCCTGAGGATCTCATCTACCAGGACTTCCAATTCACTGTCTAGGAACTTTGGATTCTTCTTTGGGGGCATGGTGATGGGTGGTGGTGGGGATTGATGTGTGTGTGAGTGTGCAGTAAGGGTGGGTGAGTGTAGGTTTTGCTGGGTGTATGTGAGGGTGTTATTTGTGAGGTGCTAATGGTGTGTGGCTTGTGTGATGGATGAGTTGTGAGTGTGTCTGTGGTTGCTGTCTGATGGTGTTCTGTGCTGGCAGGTCAGTTGAATTTGCAAAGGATCATGGTAGGGATTTGTGGCCTTTATATTGGTGGAGTTGTGGGTGTGTCCTTGTTCCATGTTTTTCCCCCCTGTATTTATTGACTTTGTCATTGCTTGTTTGGCCCTTTTTTTGAATTTTTTCATTTGAGTTTTTTAGGCATGTAGGAGACGTTCTACTGACCGAGTAGGACGCTGCAGTTGGCTCGTGCGGGCTTCTCCGAGTCTTTCAAGCTGTGTTCCTGCTGGGTTTCATGTGCGGCATACGCGTCGGTCGCGGAGTATTGGGTTGCTTCGGCTGGGTTTTGTATGCGTGTCGGTCGTACGGCTTGGGCTCCGTGCGACTCGGTCTGGTTTTCCACGCATTGCATCGTACTGCGCGGGTCGGAGTTCGCGGGTACGTTTTGGTCGGGTTCATTCCTGGTGCGTGTCGGTCGGTTCGATTCGCGTAGTTTCCCGGCCGGATAGCTTGTTTCCGTGCGGTTCGGTCGTTCGGCTTGTGTTCCGTACGAGTCGGTCGTGATTCACATGCATTTCATCGTACTACGCGGATCGGGCAGCGCCGGTACGTGTCGGTCGGACAACATTCCCGTACCGAGTCGGTCGGTATGTTTTCCTGCCCGAATCGGAATCGGCCCCTTATTGTGTAAAATGAATTGCACAATTTTCTGCACACCGGATGGTGTTGCTGTTCAGACCCCGGATGAAGACCATGTATATAAAATCATGATTGCAAAACAAGGTACAGAAGTAGATGAGATGTTCTCTTTGATAACAAAAGATGAATTACCTGAAGAATTAAGAGCTACAGTAAATTTCAAGGTATGGGATTTCACCGGGAAAGAAGTAGGACTTATGGCCAAAATAGACCCAGTAAAAATAAATGTAAAGGAAGGTGCAATTTTCCCAAATACCAGACAGTACAAAATGGGTGCAGAAGTAAAAGCAGGAGTTGTTGAAGAAATTAACAGAATGGTAACACAAGGCATATTAGAAGAAGTTATGAGTAGCCCTTGTAATTCACCAATCATCGGATTGAAGAAACCTAGTGGAAAGTATAGGATTGTTCAGGATTTACGCAAAATTAATAAAATTGTGGTACCATGTTGTCCAATAGTGCCAAATCCTGCAGTGATCCTATACCAGATCCCCTGGAGTGCAGAATGGTTTACTGTGATTGATTTATGCCAAGCATTCTTTTCAATACCATTGCACCCGGATAGCCAGTATCTTTTTCATTTAAATTTGAAAACAAAGTCTATGTATGGAATCGTGTTCCTCAGGGGTACACGGAAAGTCCTTCCATCTTTAATCAAATATTGAAAAAGTGCTTAGAGAAGCTAGTGATGCCAGGAAGTTCAGTCTTAGTGCAATATATAGATGATCTGCTAGTGGCATCCAACACCAGAGAGGATTGTGTTGTCGACTCCATTGCATTATTAAATCACTTGGCTGAAGAAGGACATAAAGTGTCACCTGAAAAATTACAGTTTTGTACAACAGCAGTTAAGTATTTAGGACACCAAATTGAGAGGGGAAAAAGAAGGATAACCTCTGAAAGAGTAAAAATAATCAAGAAAATGCAAATGCCTGTAACCCAAAGAGAAGTGAGGATGTTCCTTGGAATAGTGGATTATTGTCGCAATGGATAGTAGGGTTTTCTCTGCTAGAAAAACCATTAATTCAAATGACGAAAAAGAAGGCAAAGGATCCAGTTGAGTGGGATGATAAGAGCGTAGGAGCTTTTGTAAAATTGAGAAGTGCTTTATGTGAAGCACCTGCCTTAGGTATGCCTGACTATACAAGAGGATTTGCATTATTCTGTCATAAAAGGGAAAATTGTGCACTTTCAGTCCTAACTCAGAGACATGGTTTAGACAGACGTCCTATAGCATATCTTTCTGCTATGTTGGATCCAGTGGCAGCAGCGCTGCCAGGCTGCTTAAAAGCAGTAGCTGCTGCATGTTTGAGCATTGAACAAAGTGAATCCATTGTAATGGGACATCCTGTAAATGTGTTTGTCCCAAACTCAGTTGTGATTCTGCTGACAAGAACCAGAACTCAGCATCTTACTCCTAGTCGGCTGACTAAATATGAGAGAATAATCTTAGGTGCTGAAAATGTGACTATCGTCAGGTGCACAATAGTAAACCCTGCTACTTTACTACCAGATCCGTATCATGAGGAAGTCAAAGATGATGAAGAGGAACATGATTGTTTACAAGTCACAGAATTGTGCACAAAGCCACGTCCTGATATACAGGAACTGCCTCTCATGGATCCAGACAGGGAGCTGTTTGTGGATGGCTCATGCTTAAGGCATGAAGATGGCAAATTAAGTGCAGCTTATGCTGTATGTGAATTAACTGGAATAGTCGAAGCATCATATTTACCAGGAGTCAAGTCTGCACAAGTAGCTGAATTAATTGCTCTGATCAAAGCTTCCAAAATTGGGAAAAATTTAAGAGTAACCATATTTACGGACAGTCAATATGGGTACAGGGTTGTGCATGACTTTGGCCAACTGTGGATGCAGAGGGATTTCATGACTTCTTCAGGATCCCCAATCAAAAATGGACAGTTTGTAAAGGAATTATTGGAAGCAATACAATCACCAAAAGAATTGGCGGTGGTGATTTGTGCCGCACACCAGTCAGGAGATGACTGGGTGGTAGTCGGTAACAGATATGCAGATCTGGTGGCTCAACATTGTGCCAAAAATAGATTGTCAGTAAATAAAAGGGTTGAAAGAATGGGAATCAGCTGCCAACTTATGCTATATGCACCACCTGAAACATGGAATGATGTAAAAAGACTGCAAGATGATGCTGACGAGAATGAAAGAGATGCATGGATAAAAATAGGATGTTCTCGAAGGGCAGACGACGATGTATGGATTTATGCTGATGGCAGACCAGTCATGCCTGACTGTCTGATTTCACAAATGGCCAGAATGTATCATGGAGACACACATGTAGGGAGAGATGCCATGATTAGACTCTTCAGACAAAATTGGTATAATCCAAGGTTTAGGGCTGCAGCAGAAAGTCTTTGCCAAAGGAGTTTAACTTGCCAAATGAATAATCCAGGAAGAAAAACAGTAATTGGTTTGGGAAAAATTGGAAAGGCCGAGGGTCCCTTTGTGAGATTACAGCTAGACTTCATACAATTACCCCCATGTAGAGGACTGAAATATGTACTTGTCATAGTGTGTCTGCTTTCAAGGTGGGTGGAGGCTTACCCTACCAGAAGGAATGACAGTATTACAGTTGCAAAACTATTGCTACGAGAACTCATTCCTAGGTTCGGTTTCCCAGTAACTTTGGAATCAGATAGAGGAAGTCACTTCAACAACAATGTAATTTGAATAATCTGTGAAGCATTCCAAATTGAGCAGAAATTACACTGTGCGTACCGCCCAGAGGCTTCTGGAGTGGTTGAACAAATAAATGGCACAATAAAATCAAGATTGGCAAAAATGTGTGTATCAACATCATTAGATTGGCCAGATGCATTGCCACTTGTTTTAATGGGACTCAGAAGCATTCCTGATAGAATTACCGGATTGAGTCCACATGAAATAATCATGGGAAGAGCAATGAGACAAGCACATGTACCTACAAATAAACTGCTGAACATAACTGATGATATGGTTCTGGATTATTGCAAAGGATTGGCTGACCTAGTGCGTTCTGTCTCTCACCAGGTTGGAGAAGACGCAGTTTCCAGGCAGCCTGAACAAGAGCATGATCTGAACCCCGGAGACTGTGTGGTAGTGAAGCATCACACCAGAGAAACGTGTCTATCACCCATATGGGGCGAACCTTGTCAGGTTATACTAGTTACAAACACAGCAGTGAAATGTGCAGGATTGCCTAATTGGATTGATGTAAGCCACACCAAAAGGGTGCCAGAGCCTGAAGGACAAAATCCTCAGACAGCATCAATAACTGAGGAAGCTGAAGGTTGGCCAGCTGAAGAATCCCAGGTGAGAGATTCGAGAGAAGCTGAAGAAGAACAACCGAGCACAAGTCAGGACTGGATACCAGTGGTTGAAATACCAGAAGTTTACAACAGAACAAGAAGCTGAGCAAAATTAGAAGAATTTAGGGAAGACCAGATAGGTGAAGAAGAAGCAGCTCAGGAAGAGGAAAATGAAACAATAAGAGAACCTGAGCAGGACCAGATAGGGAAAGGAAATTTGGCTCAAATCGACAACGAAGCAACAAAATTTGAGCAGGGACAGATAGGTTTAGAAGAACGCGGCCAGGCTGCAGAAGTACAAAGTGCAATAAGCCCTGATCAGGACCAGTTAGAACTAGAAAAATACGTTCAGGGAAAAGAAAATCACGAAAACCTCAAGCATGAAGACGAAAATCCTGAACAAGGTCAGTTGTTAGAAACTCACATTGGAGCAACCGAAGAAAAACCAATAAGACCTGAAAAAGAACAAATAGAAGAAGAAACTGAGGACGAAGAAAAACAAACTGCGCCACAACCTGAAAATAAAAGAACTTCTGAAGAAGAAATAAGAAGTGAAGAGACAGTGCAAACAAAGAAGGCCAGAAAAGGTGATCATTGGCCTAGTGTCATTAAAAGAGTGAAATACCATATAAAAACCAGAAGTGAAGATCCGGAACAAGTAAATGAAGTAACAAGCCTAACGGGACAAACAAGTGAAACTGAAAAACGAAAAAGCAAAAGACTGAAACTTGTGAACAATAAATTTAAAGGTCCTGATTGGACTTATATAATCCTTGAAGACTACGAAAGTTCAGAATCAAGTGAAAGTGGTGATGAAGGAACAAGTGCGGAACTGACTTATGAGAAAGAAATAAAACCACCTTGATATCGTTTAAAGATAAGAAGAGAAATCTTCCTTGTCAAAAATGCCTGACGACAGAGTTTCTGGGAGACCGAAACGGAAATGTTGTAAAAGATGCTGTGCTATATGCATATGTAGTCTGGTAGTGGTGCTTATAGTATGGTTAGTTGTGATCGTAGCAATTCCTTACCTTCTGATAATGTATAAAAAGATTAACAACGAAACGAAGGGAAGGATAGATAACTTGAAAAGTAATAGAGTAAAATTAGAAGCAGAAGATGAACCAGAGTTTGATCATGAGGTAACAGATAACAACACTAGTTTGAATGTTTTCACAAAATTATTGTTTCAATATGTAGATACCATGGAAGTTAGTAATTGTTACGTTTGTATGAAGTTACCCGAATCAGTAGCAGAAGGATTAACATACCATCATTTACCATTAACTTATGGCATATCATGTAGTGTATTGACTAGTTTATTTTATAGAACAGGGAGACTTTAGTATTATTATTCAAATATAGATGTGATATTTTCTGAGGTTCCGATTCGAAAGAGTATGAATCCAGTGCTTAGTAGTCAAGATGCACAGTTTATGGGAGAATATTTCTTAACAATGAAATCGATAGATATAACACATGCACATAGAAGCAATCTAACATGTTCGTTACATGAAGAAGAAAAGATAGTTTTGAATTTAGTAGAAAATAGAAGACAAGATTTCCAAAAGAAAGCATCTGAGCATAAGGCTCATCTGCCACCTTGGGCTGAGAAAGAGGGTAGTTACACACCTGGTAAGGCTCAAGCTGCTATGGCTCTAGATTTTGTAAAGACAGGGAAAATTTGTCTACATAGGTTAAAGACTGATTATAACAATGTTTTCATCGGTACCAGTGAATGTGAACATCATTTCTTAATTCTTGGAAATTGGGGACTAAAGGGAGGAACAGATTCAGTTTTTCCTGGAATCTATTATGTGTGTGGGAATAAGGCTTACTTTAGGCTTCCTGCACGGTGGTATGGAAGTTGTTATTTTGGAATAGTTTTTCCAAAAATATACCACGTAAAAAGAAACACTGGGAGCAATGAAAATAATAGTGAATTAACACGTAGTAAAAGAGCTAGTTTTTCTGAAATTGTAGGTGATATATTTGGTGCATTGATACCTTCAGTGGGAATCATTCTGAACTCAAGGAAAATATGTAAATTATCTACAGTGGTTGATCGTTTATCAACGGACACTGCTGGAGGATTTTTAATGATTAATGCGGAGATGGTTGCGATTAGATCTATGGTTATGCAAAATTGACTTGCTCTTGATATAATATTGGCAAAAGAGGGCGGAGTCTGTAAATTATTGAAAACAAAACATTGTTGCACGTACATACCTGACAAAAGTGCAGAAATCGGAACATATATACAGAATATAACAAAACTTGAGAATGAACTAAAACCACTGGAAGTTGATAATGTATGGGAAAGATTGACAAATAGTATTACGTCAATTGGTACCTGGTTTGCTAATGTAGGGAAAGGACTTATAGGTCAAATATTAGTACCCTTAGCAGGGATAGCAATAATAGTATTGTCGATAATAATATGGTGCAAATGTTGTAGAAAGAATGAGATGTATAGAGTGACAGGAAAAGGAAAGAAACGAAAATTTGATGAAATTGAACTAGAAGATTTGAAAAGTGAATTATACAAGAAACTAAAAGGGGACGTTAAAAATAGAAAGTGTAAAAATGAAGCTGAGACAATTTTATGCTAAAAGTTGGCATCTGGTTGTGGGTAGTATTTTGATGGCTCAGAAACGCCATCAGAGAGGAGATTGATGGAGCAAGAACTCACAATGAGACTAGCTCTTAACCAATCCTCCCACAGTATTAATTATTAATCTTTGTAATGTCTTTATTAACAGATGCACACATAAACACTATCCTAGAGAAGCTTGCCTATGTGTTTAAACTAATAAGTAACGCTTGTCTAAATCCAAAATGGCCGCTAATGCGCGGGAATTTCAGTGCGCATGTGTCAACTATATCACGTGGTATGACGTCTTTCTTTGCTTGGAGGGAAATCTTTGCTTCTGCGCAGTGTGTATTAAAATGGCTGCTTAATGTTTTCACGTGCTACAGCTTGCGCATATGCTGCAATTAAAACTGTGGTATTCTAATACTATTAATGCGGGATAGATTTATAATTAAAGGGGATTAGAGTAGACATAATGGGTATACAGTGAAAACATTTATTTGTGATTTTAATATTTTCCTCTTTGACTTTTTATTAGTTCGTAAATGGGCCTGGGTTGGTTGAACTGCAGCTCGAGAGACATTGCTTCAGCGCATGCGCCCTACAAGGCTACACAGAGGAAACGATGAAGTCAACTTGGACGTCGTCCAAGGCCGTGACCTGGTGGCCAACTCTATTGCACCCACGATGTTCCTACAGAATCAAACAATTTATATAAACATTGTATTAAACTTTGTCGTGAGACGGGTGGGAAATAAAGCAAATGTATTAATTGTGAGGGGCGGTATTTTAAAACAATGGGCTTAAAGAAATTGAACTAAATTGACATGGTGTGAGGATCAACCCCCTGTCCCCGTCCAATCAGAAGTAGTGGGCCCATAATTTTGCAACATTAAGGGGAGGTACATGGGCATAGAAGGGTATAATAGATATAGAATTAGCTAATTAGAGGAGTTCGAGATCAGGTGTTGGTGCTCGACGAGCTGATCGATTGCAGACTGAACCGCTGTCCAGAGAGGTCCTGAGGAGGGGCGGCGGACTCCATTAGAAGGAAGACACAGGAGAATCGAGGAGAAGCGAAGTATCAGAGAGGGGAACGACGCTGGCGTCGTTGATAGAGAGGTCACCTGTCCTGTCCTGAATCGGGTCCGGGGGTCTTAGATCTTCATCTTTCTTGGGACCTCTCTTTCCAACTCCTTGGCCAAGGGGTTTGGTTTCTCGCACCTTTAGGTAAATATAAATGCAACCTTTAGCTGTGCTGCTGTTCTATCTTCTTCTTTCTGAGGAACCGTCATTGATCGATAATTGATTATTATGCTTCATCCTTGATATACGATTAAGTATCATGTGGTTCTGTATTTTACTCTGCTAAAACTTTAGATAAACATTTTAAAACTTCCTGACTCAGTGATTATTTCAGGATTATGAATTTTATTGAATGTCACTCATTTTAAACTTCCCAATTATCAAAGGGTCCATTGGTAAGTCATTACTCTTCAATCAGAATTGTAATTGGTAGCAGGGATATTGATAAAGAGTACAACTGACCCCCCAGTGGAAATTGCTAGCGTAGTATGAATGAATGGGCCCAGGTGAGTATTCGGTGTATGAATGCTTGTTGCTAGTAACCCGCTGGATCAGTAGTCCACCCCAAACACTCGGTGGAGCTAAGAATAAGGCGATTTGGCCACAGATAAGGTGAATGCTTTGAGTGTGCATGTAGATTCAGTGGTGAGTCAAGAAATAAGATGATAGAAGGTTTGTGAAGGACACGTTTGCCAGGATACAGGCAACAAATGTACTCATTTGCAGTGGACCTGGAGCATGCTTTTAACTCCTCAGCATGGAGCAGCATATTGTCAATACCAGGTACTTCCACCAGCCGCATTGACTGACCAGTCCCTAAACCACCATCCTCAGGAAAAATAAACTACAGTCAAGAGTAGAGGTGGTAAAATGTGTCAACCCCTGCAAATGTTGCCATGACAACAAACAGCACACACATCAGACACACTCAGGGCCAAGCACTGGTGTTGAACAACAGACATCATGTGGATTGTGAAGAATACAAGTCAAACAAAGAACAATTGTAGCAAATGAGCCACGCCCATTCAGCAGGAGAGTGGTAAGGGAGTAATTTGTAGCTGGTGGTGCATTTTGGAGCACACTGTCACAAATATATCACTAAAGCATGGTGTGGTCGCGCACTGTCATAACAGTGACTGGGGCGGCCGGCACAGCTTGCGGGTGGGGGGGGTTCGGCTGCGGGCTGCATCAAAAAAATAATAATAAACCAAAATAAATAAAACTTACCTAGCCGCCGCAGGGTCCCGCGTCTTCTCTCCTGCTTGCCTGTGTCCGACTCCAGGTCGGAACAGGAAGAAGACAGCCAGACTCCCACCCCTAAGCCAATCACATTAGTCTGAGCGGCGTAACACGGCGCTCAGCCAGGGGCTGGAGGGGTGGGCATGTTCTCCATGCAGGTTGCAATGCAGCCTGCATGGAGAACAGGGAAGTGCGCATGACTGGTTTGGGTGGCTCGAGAGGGCTGGCCAAACAGTTATTGCGCACTCAGGAGTGGTCAAACCACTCCTCTCCTGCCCTGATCTGCAAACAGAGTCCCCCCCACCCTCCCGCCGGCAAAAAATAACTAAAAGTTATTGCCATTTTATGTTTCTGCTTCTCGCACTGCTAGAAAGCAGTGGAGCTACGCTCCTCCGCCATAGTGGAGGAGACGCCACTGAACAGAGAGCACCTGATCCATTGAAATGCTCACTAAATTTGCACAGATATGCATTTGTAATGATAAAACTGTATATTGCACAAATGAAAATGGGTGGGAAACGAGTTTCAGAGAATATTTATCATTTGCACCTCACCAAGTAAAATGTCTTGATTTCTCTGGATCCTATTAAAACATTTGTTTCCATCACATTTTAGTAGTAAATGTCCCTTTTTGTGTTAGAAAAAAATGACATCTTACAGCCTTTCACTCCCTCTATACTCCAGCAAGATTGTAACATAGTTCACTTACAAAATCATCCCACTTTACAGCCAGAGAAAGAAAAGTAAACACTAATATCCCCATTAAAAGATTAAGCAGCAATTTTTCAGAAGACATAGTCTGACATTTGATCCCTGTCTTTGAACGCATTGCTAATGCGACAAGATAGAAACAAACTTTAAAGGCAACTGTATTAGTCATAAACCTTCTGAACTACAACATGGGTATTTTTTGCGGCGCTGAAGCTCCCTACTGTTTGCCTACTTCCTGCACCAATGAGGTCAAGTCCAACATATAGATATAAATACCTAACCAATTGCCAGTGAAGACACATTTCCTCACAGGCAATGTTAGATGTAAGCACTCCTTTCTTTTACTCTTTCCAGATCATGTGTGGGTACCATGTCAAGGCACAATAGCACTGCACACCCCTGGTGTGGCAAAAGCACAACCAGGACTGACCTCACAGCCCCTAACACTCACAAAGCCAGGTAGGATCATCAGTAATATTGGTCTTACGCACATGCTGAAGATAGGTGTTGTAAGACTGTGTGCTGGGCAAAAATCCCCTGAACAGATGCCTACCCTCAGTATTAGGACTTCAGCATCACCTGAACATATTTACAACCACCCAAGCATGTCTCTGCATGTGATATGCTGTCTCACCATGTGAAACCCAGTAGGACTGCTTCCAATCATAGGATCACATTCATGTATGCTGCCACTGTAGGACCCGTGTTGGCAGCCACAGAAACATCTGTCACTGCCTGCACTGCTTTTGCTATTTCTTTTTTTTGATAATCAATTTTATTGTTTTTTGAACAAAAATACCAGCAATATTCAAATACAGGATATTACAGCAGTGTGAGGACACCTCTCTGCCACATCTCCGAGGGGAGGGTGAATCTGTTACATACGACCGTAGAGAACCCCACATGGTGTACACAGCTTTAGTATACGGCACATTCATTGTATGTTCATTGTATAGGCCCCAGCCATTTACCCCAAATCTTACGATGTTTAGCCGAACACCCTCTGGCCTCAAACATCGGCTTTTCTTGCGCTGCACACCAATCCACCCCCTACGCCACTTTGCCAGTCCTGGTGATGTTGGAGTTATCCAGTTAACAGCAATGTCACGTTTGGCCACCATTATGGCAGTAGTAAGGAATTGTTTATCTGCCCGAGAGCCATCTAACCCATCCGTGATTCCCAGGAGTATGTGCAGAGGGCTATGTGGGACCTCCCAGCCCAGGATCTCTGTGAGCTCTATTTCTATGGAGTCCCAATATCTAGCTATAACTGGACAGGCCCATACCATGTGGAAGAAGTCTGCCTGATCCTGATCGCAGCGTGTGCATAATGCATTAGGTCTCATACCTGCGCTGTAGAGGCGCTTGGGTGTTAGGTAGGCAGCGTGCAGATAGTAGAGCTGAACCAGGCAGAGCCTGGCTGAGGTAGTGACAGTTTTGGGGGCCATCAGCGCGTCCCTCCAGTCTTCCTCTTCAAGCAGTCCTATCCACTGTTCTCATTGAGTCCTTAACTGGTCTATTGTGTTTGGAGTGTTGTTGGTGAGGGAGCAATAGATACGAGAGATACCCCCATTTCCCAAGTCCCCGTTCATAGTTTGCGCCTCCGGGGGACTGTATTCTGGGAGCGATTCCCCTTGTGATATGTGCATCTGGAGGGCGTGACGGAGCTGCAAATATTTATAAAATTGTGAGGGATGTAGGGAGTAGCGAGTTTTCAAGTCTTGGAATGTGCGGATACGGTCGCTTGCCCACACGTCTCCAAGTTGTGAGAGGCCAATGAGGTCCCATGCCCAGAATCCCTCCAATCTGCTGACTTCCCGAAGCCAAGTTCCCTGCCAAAGTGGGGTATATTGGGTCAGTTTATTCATCCAGTGGGTATGACGCAGGGAGGCGCGCCAAGCCAGGAGGACTGCCTGCGTCACAGTTGGCAAAGTTTTGGGGATAGAACTCCCATACCTCATCGCCTGGATCTTGGGTAGACCCAGGTTACCTAGTTCCACTCTGAATGCTGGGTCCGACCAGCCACCATTGAACCAATCATGAAGCGTAAGTCAGCGGGTTGCCAGGTAGTAGAGGTATAGGTCGGTCATGCCCATGGCCCCATCAAAGGGTGGAATCCGGCATCGGGACAGGGTTAGATGGGGTCGCCGCCCACCCCAGAGGAACTTGGTGGTCAGGCTGTCAAGTTTTCTGAACCAGGTGCGCGGGAAGTGAAATGGAGTGTTTTGGATCATGTAAAGGAACCTGGGGAGTATCATCATTTTAAAAAGGGCGATTCTTCCCAGGGGATTGAGCGGTAATTTCTGCCATTTGTGGAGGTCGTCCCGGGCTTTCTTCACCAGCGGGGCGACATTAAGGGACCAGGCGAGATCAGGGAGTAAGGCCACCCAAATTCCCAGATATTTGAAGGACTACCTTCTAATAGGTATCGTAGATTGCCAGTCAAAGCAGTCCCTTGACAAATGGAGGGGGACCAGGACGGATTTACTGGGGTTGAGTTTCAGGCCGGAGACCCATCCAAAGAGGCGTATTGCCTCGAGGCAGTGGGGACTGGATTGGGCCGGTTCGGCTAGAAAAATTAAGACATCATCCGCATATAATGCGATTTTGTCTTCGTCAGAAATTGCCCATCTCCAGCCTTGAATGCGGTCATCCGTGCATATAATGCATGCTAGAGGCTCCATCACCAGGAGGGGTGAGAGGGGGCGACCCTGCCTCGTGCCCCTCCTAATGGAGACCACGTCTGAGAGTGCCCTGTTGACTAGTACTCGTGTCTGTGGATGGGAGCGTAACACCTTAATTAGTTTGCGAAAGTGTTGGCCCATGCCCATCTTGCTCAAAACATCTTCCAGAAAGCTCCAGTCTATAGAATCGAATGCCTTCTCAAAGTCTATGAGAAGCAGTACTAAATAGGGGGTCAGTAACTGGCGATGCGCTAGGGCTAGATGGAGACGTCTGAGGCAATGTCTGGTCCCACGAGATGGCATAAATCCACATTGGTCGGGGTGGACAAATTTGGAAAGATAAGGCCTCAGCCTGTGGGCTAGGATTGAGGCGAATATCTTAACCTCCGTATTTATGAGGGAGATTGGACGGTATTCGGCACAATTTGAGGAAGGAGGCTGTGTTTTGGGGATCACCACAATAGTGACAGCATCCGTTTCCTGTAGGAATCAGCCGGTGTCAGCTGCTTCGGTGTATACATCTAGTAGGTGTGGAACCTGTATCTCCCGATAGGCAGCGTAGTACTCCTGCGGGAGACCATCAGGGCCTGGGGTTTTACCTGACCTGGAGCGGGAAATAGCGTCATGGATTTCTTCTCGGGTGATAGGAAGAGCAAGGTCTTTCGCCTCAACCTGGCTTAGGCAAGGGAGGCAAAGGTGTTTTTGGGCGAGTAAATCCGAGAGAGAAAGTTCAGGGTGTTTCATGGAATAGAGTTTAGAGTAATAAGTGGCGAAGGTCTGGGCTATCATCGAGGGTATGCGATGAGTGGTACCCTCCAGGTCTGTGATCTCTGGGATGATACGATTAGCCATTGGATATGTAGCTAAGCGGTGTAGAAGCTTCCCATTCTTATCCCCCCATCCATATACCCTAGCAATAGAGGATCGCCACAGTAGCTTAGTGGCCTCCATTGATACCTGTTTGATTTCTTCACGCAAGTGCATGAGTTGCCTCTCCTGTGCATCGTCTGGCCGTTGGGCCGTCCGGCTTTCAAGGAGAGTTGCTTGGGCCTCTAAGAGAGTGATTTGAGTGTCCTGAGCTAGGCATTTGAGTTTGAGTTGACCCTTAGTGAAGCCACGGATAGTGGCTTTACCTGCTTCCCATTAGGTACCTGGGGAGGGGACTGAGTCGTGATTAGTAAGGAAGTATTGTTGAAGCTCTGTACCTATGGTTTTCTTAAGGTCTTTGTCCTGGAGGAACCACACATTCATCCTCCACATCGGGCGAAGTATATCAGGGGGGTCCCCCACCCTCAGGAACACAGGTGAATGGTCAGAAATGCCTGTAGGGAGGATGGTAATGTGTCTGACTTTCTGGCAATCTAGTGCAGGCATGAAGATATAGTCGATCCGTGCCTGCGTGTGGTGCGCAGCGAATGTGTGGGTATACTGTTTAGTCTGAAGGTGCCAGATTCGCCATGCATCGCATATGGCGAGGGTGCTCGCCCAGTTGGTGAGGAGTCGCGCATGAGCGGCTCTTGTGGTGGGCTTTTGCTATTTCTTCAGCTGCATGTAGACTGACCATGCAGTGTAAAGAGATGACAGCCTGCCAGTTATTCTTTTACATGATACCGCAATGTCTGGGCTTGTACACAGTCAACTACATATCCATCCCAAAATTTGTTGTTAATGCTCTGGAATATATAATGCTGTCACATACAGTTAATTTTCAAGTGTGCTCACAACTGCCAGGTCGAGATTATCCTCACATCTTTGTCATAAACACTACTTTTGTCACCAACCCCTCACTAGTTGAGCCCTCATACATGTGTCTGTTTCAAGATGTTTACAAAGTGTGACCTCAAACATTATAATCTTGTGCCAGAACAATGGAAGTTACTATTACTGTAAAAATGTAATGTCACGGACTGTGTTTGTCCGGTGAGTAGACGTCAACAACATCTATATGCCTGCAATGGCTTTTGTTGTCACAGTAATTTCTGTCAAACCCTGGGTTTGTTTCATGTTGGCAAATGTGCCAAAGCTAAAGGATTATTTGATTTCTAAAGTATTCCATGCATTACTGGAGAAAATGTGCATTATTACCGGGTTAGTGTCAGATCACATTTAATCTGATGGGGATTCCATTTGAAGTTTTAAAATGTAGGAGCTCACCACTGAAACGAGGATTTAGTGTTAATGGGTGACCGTTTTCAAAGAACTGGGTGGTTATGGATTCCTGCCAGCCCTCCACCGGCCCTACCATTATGATCACAATGGATTGTGGGCTTAATTGTAGGTAGAAGCATACCCATAGTGTTTTGAGATGTGCCATTAAGACAGATTTCTGTCAAGACTAAGAGATCAAGAATGACAATCGTATCTGCACACTGCAGTCTGTGTTTTGCAGCTGTTCTTCAGTTGTGGAGAAGAACCAAAGTGAAAGGTTGAGAGTTCTGGTGAAAGCTGTAATGAAATGTCCAATTATCACCTGAATACAATCGTTGAGGAGAACAGTTTTAAAGGGGTGGCTCATACACACAAATCTGTTTTCAGAGACAAGTGGAATGGGGAAAGTGAGATCAAAGCTGGGAAATTCGGAGTCAGGGGTTGGCTTACTGTATTCATAACTATCGAGAGATTTACATATGTCCTTGTTGGAAAAGTACTTGCTCATTCAAACAGGGTCCATTTTACTTATTGGAACAGTTCAGATGATTTTCGGACAAGTGTCCACATTGCCTCAGGATAATAAATATATCAAAGAGGACTACATCAGGGTGAGAAAGAAATCTACAATTGAAGAGTAGCTTTAAGTTTGGATAATATAGATGGAAAGTGGTTCATTCTATTTAATAGGCTGCTATGCCATGGGCTGCATGGTGTGCTGATGAAATCTAACTTGAACAAGTTTACAAGGCTTGGGGTACCCTGGTGTGACTGTAGCTGGTTTCCAACTCATGATTTGAGTGGTTAGTGCAATCCAGTAGACAAACCACTGATTGATGGACTCTTGTATGGAATTTTAGATACTCTGAGGTGTAAGGGCTATTCACCTAGAACAACAACACGCAAGGAGTAATGAGCAACTTGTTTTGTGAGTGTTGTAGTATACCTATTACCCCTGCTTAATTTAAGTGAGGAAGGATACATAAAGGGAAGAGGAAAGGAAGGAAAGTAAAAGTGTGATAGTGACAGAGACCGAAGTACAGTTGAGTTTGGGTAGAACAAGGTTGGAGGGGGGGCGATAAATAGGACATATAGGGAGTAGTTAGAAGAGGAGGTAGTTGTGAATGTTTTAGTATGTCGCAAAAGGGAAGCGAATGACTTCCAAGGGATATGTGAAGGAGCGGAGGTTGGAAACTAAAAGCTATATCTTGATTAGGAAGTGTGGGGATAGAAATGGGCGAACAAGCATTGGTAATGCATCGGTTTCGCCTATGCGATACTGTCAGCTACTTCGGAATCCTGCTGGTTCGGTTTACTGGATTGTTAACAGCATTCCACAACCTTTGAGGTGTTACATCCAATCTTCTGCAGCACAATAGCTAAAAGGCTCATTTGGGCAGAACAACGTCAAGCTCCTAATAGAAGCTATTTTTGTCTAAACAAGAAAGCTAAATATTTGCTAAAATCAGCAGGGTGAGTGGAAATTACATTATGTGGCAAACCTCCAATCTGGGCTTTTAGCCATGGTGGTGCGTAGTTCCAGGAGTCAGGCAACCAGTAAACTGTCGCCATCTGCTGCAGGAAGCGTTAATAAACAAGTGCCCCCCAACTCCAGTTTCAGTTGAGTTGGTGTTACATCAATATTAACAAAACTGTACCAACCTTCAGATCTAGTTTTAACAAGTGTTCCTCGCGCTGGAATGTTACTCGTGTGAAAATATTTTCCCTTTATGAAAAGGAACACTTAGGGGCATATTCACAAGGAGCTATCGCCGAATTAACGGCACTTTATCGCAGCCAAAGTCGTGATAAATTTACCCCCCCATTCACAAGCTGGTGTTAACTGCCCACAGCACCAGTTTACCCGCTATAGCAGCCGCAAAAAACATCGCCACAGAGGACCCTCGCAAATATCGCTAATGAGATGCAGAGTAGGCGTTCCCGTGACAAAAGCAGAGACAACAGCACACCTCAACATTCACAACGACCAGCCACATCCGCGATAAAAACACAAAACAGGCGATAAGGCGCGTTAGCACCAGGAAATCTACACCAGCTCTGACCTGGTGTAAAGTCAGACGGCAGCCAGCACCACAAAAGGGAGCACAACCCAGGGCCAAATCCGAAGGGCAACAGATGCCATGGAGCCACACATCATGTGGCCCGGACACCCAAGAGGGCCACCCCCACCACCCCCTGGCCCGCAACCGCCCCCTCCCCCGGGACCACCCCCAACCCCGGACTAAGAAACTGCACACCAACACCACGAATCCAAAAACAAACATTTTGCCTGATGTCGCACAAGCAGGAAAATAAACATACATGCGTGGCCAGAAAAATGGAGAATCAGTCATACAGCAATGCAATCACCAACACAAAACACCATACAAACAAAAGCAGAAACAACCCTTAGGATGAGTCCTAGCTGCTCCTCACTGGACAATCCATAGCACACAGCCTGGAAGACCAAATCCAAGAGAAGAAGGTGTGCCATGCGCCCAACAAAGGAAAGAGAGGGAGAGAGCGAGGGAGAGAGACGGAGTGAGATAGCACAAGCAGCGCAAGGCCGCTCGGGCACCTGACTCCACATGCCAACATGTGTGTGTGCATCGCCATCCGTACACCATGAGCCCAAGGCTGTGTCCCAATCACAGCGCCAAACCCACATCACATTCCGAAAACGAAAGTAGTAGTCAGACAAACATCAGGGATGAAAGCACCATTGTCCCAATGCAGAATACGGGAGGACACCTGCACCTCCGACCTTGGTCCAGAACGCGCCTGGAACACCCTGATAGAGATGCAATGGCAGATGGGGATGACCCCCACACCACGCATTCCGCAAATGAACCATCCGACTCATCCACAGCCCACACATAGAAGCCCCTGCCTGTGGTACCCCCGCATGGGATGCCCTTGACACTCACGGAAACAGCAACCCATAACCCACAATGTTGCACACACATACAAATCATTGCTCAGAGCTGTGGCATATCCTCCACACAACTGCCGCAGTCCAGAAGAGTGCCTGTTCACGAGACGCACCAACGCAATGGCAGGCCATACCGGGCACATGCACAACCCCCGTCACGTGGAACAGTACCGTGCATGTATGCTGCATTTACTGGGCGCACTGCCGCTGGCAGTGCTGCGGATCAGTTACAGGCTCAGCTTCTGCATTGCCCACGTCACCTGCGTCCAGCCCTGGTTCCATTGCCGAACATGCACATTCGAGTGTCCCATGGATGTCTGCCTATCCAACACAACTGTTGATGAATTGGACTATGACTTGTGTCTGCGCGCCCTGTTGGATCACGAACAGGAGTGTAACCGAGACAGCCGTGCATGGGATGCCTTGACATACTGCGTATGTGTTGGTAGTTGTGCATGGGACATTGCACAATTTCTCGTGTGCAGTGACCACATCAAGGCGCTCCCCTATTGGGCTGTGATGCGGATCGGTGAGACGGCATGGGCTGAGCACACCTGCCCGGACCACCTAACAGATTGGCTCACCCTGGTGTTCCTTGAACACGACAACGACGTACTATTGGAACACATTGCACATGAAGCTGCACGGGCATTCATGGACGAGTAACCACGTTCCTGCAGCCACATCCGATTGCCACCCACAGCACATGGCCCAACAACTTGTTGCATCGTGAGGATTGCTCACATATCCCACCACAACAGAGGACACGTCTGCCTTCGCTCGGGCACTGGATGCATGTGCGTGGAATAACGCGTGTGTACACACACCTGTGCAAGGCGACGCAGGTCCATGGTCGGAGCAACACAGCGTCGTCTGGCAACGTTGCCAATTCGGACAGACTGCTGGGTGAGAGCACACACATGGCAATGTAGCACGACATGTGAACCTGTCGGACCCTCACACCTGATCACTGTCAGCAGAGCAGACAATCGGCGCACCCCGGAGGCAGAGCACCATGCAGACCCCACGTGCAGTGAGTCGTGCCCCCTCACACGGGGCCATGTGCAGACGCCAGACAACACATGACTCATCCAGCAAGGCAAGGTGGGCTGTGAGCGTTGCCATCCGTGATGAATGTTGGCCATTTCAGCCCCGCCATCTACTGAACCTCGACATGTACCCATTGTGCGTGTAAGTTTCTTAAGCATGTTCCTGCCTGTTGTGGCCGTTGCCTCGTCCGTACTGACACGCACATGCCAATAAAGCCTTTGCCACTCCACTGGTGTCTAACTGTGAGGTGTGTTGTTTAGATTGTCCACTCGTGTGCCACAATGAGCCTCGTCACAACACAGGGAGGAACTGACTGACGCATGTGCAATGGGGGTGTGTCCCTTTGGCAAGCTCCGCCTCTGTGAGCCAGACATTGTTTTCGGATAGGTGCTGGACGACATGTGCACTTACATGACTCCAGCTATGTGTGTATGGTGTCCAACCTCTGACCATGTGGAGCAATGTCATACATCACAACAGAGTGTGTCCACGCAGATGTGTGTAAGTCGGTCCGCGACGTGAAGTTCTGCTGTCACACGTGGTGTGGGATACCCCTCCTGGCCTGCCACCGTTTTGGTCACTCCTACACACGGCCCTATTCAACACATGGACGTGTGCCTACTTTGGGGTGTTGTGAGATTGCTGTTGATGTGCAATGGGGACACAGCTAGTACTCACCTTCCCAGTCATCCAATTGGCCATGTGTCTCAGGGATACAAATGCGCATAGATGTCAGTTACCAGGGTATACCTTCATGTGCAATCATCCTTCCCACATCCAGCCATACTTCCATACGTGAGTGAACATAGTGATGACACATCTGTGTGATTAAGAATGTTTTATTCACATTCAGGTGATTGACGGAGCTGGAGCTGTACCTGGCCATCCAAGCCCACATCACATGGAGGCCCAGTGGTGGGCCAACCAGAGTCCTTTGGCGAGTGCACAGTGATTGGGAAGAGGGAGAGTGCAATCCGCAGCAGGATTGCTGTGTGATTGGCCAGCGGTGCAGAAATGGCAGTCCGTGTCGGGGTCCGGGTGAATGTTGCAGGGTATTCCGGAGGTCAGTAGGAGGTATTTCCCAGGGCATGAGGCATAGGTCATGACCAGGCAGGGACAGGCCAAATGGCGGTGATGGATGCTATGCCTCCTTCCTCACACAGTAGTTCCCATCCCCTTCTCATTCCCCTGATACGGGTTCTGTGTCCGGTGTGTCCGGTGTGTGTGGCGGGGTGATGGCTGCATGGCTGTGTGCCCCTGACACATCAGACTGTGTAGGTGATGGGGCAGCATCACAGTGTAACCCGAACACATCAGGGGTCGGAGCTGTGTGTATCGATGTTCCCGCTGCAGTCATCTGGGAAGGGCTCAGTGGCAGCAATGGCAAGTTGGAGTACTGCAGGGCGTTGCTGTTCCCAGCCGCTGCTCGCTGGTGTCCAGCCGTTGCGGACATCCTTCCAGCCTGCATCTGCTCCATGGTGTCCATTGCCCTGCGCATCTGTGCCAACTCTGTGCTGTCATGGCTGGTGCCTGTCTGACTAGACAGTGCTTGTATTAGACTCATGGCACCAGCGAGGTTAGCCAAGGTCTGTGGCGGAGCATGGTGCGTACGGGGGTGTCCGATAGGGACTGTACGTGGTCCCTGATGGGACTCAGACACCCACGTATGGCATCGAGTTTGGCTGCCACGAGCTCGAAACCTACCCGCAGCTGATGAGCCAACTCCACCTGGCAACCCAACACACGCCGTTGGAATTCCATGTATTGGTCGGGGGGGTCCTGGGAGACAGCCATGGTGGTGTGTGTTTCCTGCTGTGTGGTCTGTGCAGGTGGTGGGGTCACCTCGAGGCAGCTGGCCTGGCCTGCTCCTGGGGGTGGGGTGCAGAGGCTGACAAACATGCGTTGGAGGGTGTCTTGACATGTGTGCAGGTTGTCCTCTTCATCATCAATGGTGGGATGTGTGGTGTGCTCTGCATGGGGTGTTGTTTGTCTCTCTGCAATGTAAAGGGGAGATGCAGGTTAACAGAATTTCACATGTATGGTGATGATTTGCAGATGTATACATTCAGACTGCATGCCAATGTACATTGTGACTGTTTGGGGGGTGCTGGCTATTTGATGGCAGTCACTGTGTTTTTCTACTACATGACGGATGTGTGGTAGTACCCGTACATTATCATCACACAGTGTCAGGCAATGCCAGATGTGGGTGGACAGTTACTACGCACATGCGGAACCTGTTGTGGGCTCTGTCATGTGGTGCTGGTGTTGCACTTTGTACCACATTGCCTTCATTGCTGATGTTCTGTGATTGCTATGTGTGTGTGCTGCATTGTGGGTGAGTTGCCCCTGCAGCTCTGATTTAGTGTAGCCTTCTCCTTTTGAGGTGGGGTGCCTTTGAATTGTGTGCTTTTCGGGGCCTGATTTGCTTTTGACTTGGGTCATGTGTGCTCGCGGACTGTTTTTGTGGCCTGGTGCATTGTTCGTCTGCTGCGTGTATTGTGAGGCATGGGTTTTGGGTGCACGTGGACACGTCGGAGTGTGACCTGCTCCTTTACGGATGTGATCCGCACTTGGCTACCTCCATGTCGCTTCGTGGGCCATGTCATTTTTTTGGGGCAGCTGCCGTGCTATCGGACATGCAGTGTTACTTGCATAGTCAGTGTGGGTCACGGAGCAGCTGCTTTGCTGGATTCAGCACATGTGCACGGGTCGGTTGTGATATTGGTGATGGGGGGGCCCTCTGTGCACATTGTGGATGGGGGCCTACTTGGTGTTTCTCTGTGTGCTGCGGTGTGCCAAGGCATTCAGGGACATGTTCCACGGTCATTGTGGGTGTGCTGTGTGCTGCGCGTAATTGTGCATGTGTGCCATTGTGCCCATCTCCCCCCATCCCCCCTGTCCCTAGTGGTTACTCACCCTGTTGCTGTTGGGTCAGGTCGTATCGTGCTGTGTCCAGGCCCCCCAATCCTGCCACCGTCTCCTCACTGCTGACTGTGGCCACCTTTTGCTCCAGCTCCTCCTGTGTCGCAGGACTCCCACCTCCAGTCGCCGTTGCTGCCTCCCTGTTGGCGGCGAGCTCATGTTTGATCTGCCTTTTCAGATCATGCCAGCGCCTCTTGACCTCCTCCAGTGACCTCCTGGACACTCCGACTGCATTGACCTTGGTGAGGATGGCCTGCCATATTTCTGTTTGGGTTGCCAGTGCCGCAGTGGAGGTGCCGAACAGTTGTTGATGGTGTTCGGTCACCCCCGTGACGATGATCTGGTCTTCCTGCGGACTGTACCCGGTCTTCCTCTTCCTCTTGTCCTTGCCCTTCCCCGAAGGCGGGGTTCCTGGCTGGTCCTCCGTAGGGCTTGTGGTGTTCGGCTTGTCCTCTGCACTCGGTCCGGGGGCATCCATGTTGCTACGCAGTTTGAATTGTTTTTGGGCTCTTTTTTTTTCTTTCTTTTATGGTGCTTTTTCCCGCCGGCCGCGTGGGATTTACAGGCCTGTGGCTGGTGTTCGCTGATTTCTGTACCGCGATTGGCCTCATTGCATGATTTCTCGCGTTTCGCATTTTTTCGGCGTAGCGTTGACACTGACATTTGACGCGTTATTTGGTAGCTATCGCATGGTACCGCCTTGTTGTGAATTCAACGTTGACACGTGGATTTTTTCCTGCGATGGGCTGCGATATTGGAAGTTGCGTTACCCTACTCTTGCGGTAGTTATCACACGTTCTTGTGAATATACCCCTTAGTTCGTTGTAGCAGAGAATGACACCCATACGAATACAGGATGCCGAAGGGACTTCTCATACAATATTTACTTAAGGTGTCTAACTAAACATCCCCTCTCTCCACTGACCGGGTTTGCCAATGTATAGGAGCAGGAAACAATTGAGTGCGATTAACCTGAGTAAACATTCCTAACAGAAGCATTGGTAATGCATCGGTTTCACCTATGTAATGAATAAAGAGCTTTTTTCATCAATCATCGTCCAGGAGAAGGAAAGAGCTCCCTGACAGATAACACAGGATTGGAGAGGATGTGGCAGTGCGGACAGAGCTGCTGACCCGAGAGCTGGGGATCCCGGTTCGAGTCTCGGCAGTGCTGCGCATCATCCTGTGATTCTATGCAACTCACTTAGGGGCATATTATCAAGAACGGCGTTAAAAATTATCGCCGGTTTAGCGGCAGAAAACTGCCGCTAAAGCGGCGATAATGGGCTTGATAATATGCCCTTGAGAATTCCAATAGAAGTCCATGTTCTGGTGTGAACATGGGCTTCTATTGGAATTCTACAGGGCATATTATCAAGCCCATTATCGCCGCTTTAGCGGCAGTTTTCTGCCGCTAAACCGGCGATAATTTTAACACCGTTCTTGATAATATGCCCCTTAATCTCTCCGGGTGATAAATTGTTATATAAATATGCTGCAATAGTAATAGGCAAAGCTTTATGAACATATAGTTTCACCAAAGCGGATGTTATCAGTATTTCGGCGGCAGGAAACTGATGAGGAACAAGCATTGGTAAATGCAGGAAAATATGCTACAGCCAATAGAAATGGAGGAAAGGTAAGTGGCACGCACAGGAACCAATGAGAAGCCAGAAAAGAGAGGAGGCGGGATGTAAGTCTCTTTTAGGTTTATATTAAAAACAATAGATTTCTCGAGCACAGTGCAAGCGCTCTGAAGGCGAAACCTAAAAAGGAGCTGGGGTGCAGTTAGAGAAGATGCAAGTGGGATGAGAATGAGTGGCCTTTCAAGAAGTTTTATCTCTAGGTTCAGTCACCTTGGAGGTGGACCAAAGTCCAGTAGTGAAGAGAGTATGGACGATTGGGAAATGTTGAGAAGAAAGGTGTGAGTAGCAAATAGAGATCAGATCGGAAGCCTCAAACTGGTGCAAAAATCATTCAGGCAGATTACTCTAGGAGGCATATTAGCAAGGGCACTATCGCCGCTTTAGCGGCACTTTTTGCCGCTAAAGCGGCGATATTCTTATCGCCCTATCAGCAAACTGTCTCTAACAGCAGTTAGAGACAGTTTTCGGGCATTAGCGCCCGTGTTTTTACCGCTTTGCATGTCAGCGATATTTATTGCTAATGACATGCAAAGTGGGCGTTCCCGACGAACAAACCTGGGGAAACACCCGCTAACAGGCCTATCGCCTATTAGCAAGGTGGCCATGGCCCCAGTTAGCGACGTGAAAAGTCGCGCTAACCAGGGTCATCGCCATTTATTTAACACCTGCAATTAGCAGGTGTTAGCCAAATCTAACATGGGGGGTGGATTATGCTGATACGACCACAGGGTCGTATCAGCAAGGTTATCGCCGTTTTCCATGAAACATCGCTGGAAAACCAGCGAAGTTTCATGGAAAACACCGCTATGGCTGGAATAATTATCGCCATAGCGCTAAATGTCGCTAATACAGCGTTAGCATGGCAAATTATTCCGACGATAGCCGGCGATAAAAAGTGCTCGTTAAACACGCTTTGCGATGTTTAGCGCACTTTTTAGATAATATGCCCCCAGATTTTTACCAGTAAAGTGTAAAATGGGTGCAAAGTTACGCGATACTTGACACAAAAGTTATTTGCTCAAGAGTTTTTTGCTCTTTGACTTGCCATCAGTTGCTAAAATGATCTTGTACATGTTAAAAGCAGCAAGTATCATTTCAAACGTTTTGTCCCACAACTTTCGAACAGAAGTATATTCTCTTAATTTGTCCATGCAGGATTTTAGGCATGCTCTCATGACAAGTTGTTGTCATTCAGATCTGAGCGTTAATGCAAAAACAGCCACAATTTTTACACATGTTTTTGTGATACAGCCGACCATGAACTGAGCTCACTCTGAGTAGTGGACCCCTAGCTAAGAGCAGCCCAGGAAAATGCATTTATACCAAGCAAATGTAACAAATGAGTCTGACCCTTTGCAGTGGTCCAAATGATAAATTTTGTACAAGAAAAGTGTGTGTGTTCCCTCATTAGCGAGCTGGTGATCCTTTAGCAACAGTATCCCCCGGTTCTCGCTAGTGGGTGCTTCCCTATGCCTTGTATGGCAAGTTGAGATCTGCTTACTTTGTGTTTGCTTGCATTTTGATTGAACCTGCTGTCAGCGCCAGCATTTCGCAGGTCATGAAAGTGTGAACAATATGTAAAAAGACAGAGGTTTAAAGTCTGCAAAACAATTACAAAAACACACATTAGTCCCCATTTGTGTACGGCAAGGAGTAGGTCGCTTGCTACATGTGAGAACTAGACAGTCTGAATGGTGTTTTAAGACACCATTATTTTGACTGCAGTAGATCCAATATAAATGACCTTAGAAATGTTGCTTCTGTTTTCTCTGGCACTTCTTTTATTTTCCAAACTTGTAATGCTTTCAAAAGCTTTCTATTTACATCCATTGCGAGTTTCAACATGGAACAAATGTTCTTTATTCAGTTGCGGCTCGTAATGTGGATTAGTGGGGGTCGGGCACACATGTGCACACTCACCTGCAGCCATCCATTCATAAGTGGGTACCCATGCGCACACCCACCCATCCTCATTCATTTACTCACACCCATCCATTCACAAGTGCACACATATACACCCAGCATTCAAACACACAAACACACGCACACACACACACACACACACACACACGCACACGCACACACTTTCATGGCACGTATATGCAGATACACATGCACCCAGCATTCAACAAGCACTTACCGGGCGGTGGTGGTAACAGTGGGGGTGGGGCGCAGGAAGAAGAACTACAGAGGTCTCGGAAGTTGCTGGAGGCTTCAGCGAGGAAAGGGACTCACTGAAGATCTCATTGCCTTCTCTCATTGGCTGACTTTGTCATGAGTCAGCCAATGGGTAGATGATCTTCCCTAACATGTTACAGAGTGGCGAGGGGAGCAGTGAAATTTTGTGACACCACTCCACTCTGTGACAAAGTGTCATTGATAGGCAATCAGCCCTGGGCACTTCAGGGCTTAAAACAGAGACGCCCAGGGCTGACTCTGTTGGTGACGCTCCTCATAAGCTTTGTCATGCTGGTGAAGTTACTGGCCTCAGAGCTGTGAAATCTTCACTCCCGCAAAGCTTGGCTATGTCTACCACGCGTCTGTGCATTAGGGCTGCCTGACCCGGACATGGTGAGTGTTTTTCACGCTGGTAGTTGTACCCCTGACAGACACTCATCATGCTTTGGAAAAAGGAAGGGGGAACGGTGCCCCGGCAACCCATAAGGAAGAGCTACTTCTGCCTTTATATTTAACCATCAGCTTAAAGATGCATGTTTAACACCGACCAGATGCCCCAGATTCGAAACACATGGATAAAAGCTCACACGCCTACCCAAGAGCTATGTAACTCTTTGAACAATTACTTCTTGGACAAAATTTCTATAATCAAAGCTAGCATTCCCACTACCGTTAGTACGGAACACTTGGACAGCCTGTCAACTAACTCAGCCACCATGGCTCATTTCCCAGGCATCTGTCCTCAGACTCTATCAGATTTAATGACCCGGGTAAAATCTGGGTCCCCTAACGATTGTTGTCCACCTCATGTTTTGAGGGACGCCTTCTCTGCTCTACCTCATAGCGTGCTTCCCTTCCTTAACGAGTCTCTCGTACAGGGCAAGGTCCCTAGTGCCTTCAAGAACGCAATTGTGGTCCCTCTTTTAAAAAAACCAGGGGCTGACCCCTTGAATCCTTCTAATTATCATCCCATCTCTCTCCTTCCCTTTTTGGCCAAGATCTTAGAGGCCCATGTGGCCAGGTGCCTTTCCAATTTCATTGAACAGTCAGATCACCTAGAGCCACATCAAGCTGGCTTCCGACCCGCCCACTCAACTGAGTCTGTAATTCTTGCAGTATTGGACACTCTGAGAGCTAATGCGGACAAGGGCATCCCCCAGGCCTTGGTGCTCCTGGATCTGTCGGCCGCGTTCGACACGGTCGATCATAAAATCTTGATGGACCGTGTCGAGCAGGCCGGTATACAGGGCCCCGCATACAACTGGATAAAGTCCTTCCTTGAAGGCAGAGCTCAAGCAGTGCGACTTGGTCAATTTACTGCCTCTAAGCTCGCTACTACATGTGGGGTGCCACAGGGCTCGTCCCTATCCCCTCACTTATTTAATCTTTATCTCATGCCCCTGATCCACTCATTAAAAAACAGAAAGATAACTACTTTCAATTATGCTGACGATCTTCAGCTTGTCTTTACCTTGGATTCTCCTGACTCTGTCCTCGAATTCCAAGCTACCATGCTTCATATTCAGCGTTGGATGGACCTCAACCATCTTAAACTCAACCCGGGCAAGACGGAACTAGTGTTGCCTGGGAAGAGTGAGATCTCTTGGGGCCCTCACTATTGGCCGACAGAATTAGGAACCCCCCCTACTCCCTCTCCTTCTGTGAAAAGCCTGGGGGTCACTATAAATGCAGACCTCTTGCTTAGAGGACAAGTGGGGGCAGTGGTCTCCACCTGCTTTTTCCAATTGCGTAAAATCAGGAGGATTGCCTACTTGCTGACTCACTCAGCCCTCACTCAGGTGGTGATAGCTTTGGTTCTCTCGCGCCTTGACTTTTCAAATTCCATCTACCTTGGCCTGCCTCTGTTTCTACTTAAACGCCTACAATTGGTACAGAACCAGGCTGCGAGACTAATTTATAAACAACCTAAATGGCAATCCGCCAGACCCTGTCTATCCAAACTCCACTGGCTACCTGTTGCCCAACATGCAGCTTTTAAGACAGGGTACTTAATTTTTAAGGCATTGCATTGCAGGAGCCCCAAATTCGTCAGCGGTATGATTGTGAAGTATGCCCCACTTCGCAACCTACGGTCAGCCCATTCTCACTTATTGACTATCCCTGCCATTAAACTCAAACGTCAGGGTGGGCGTAGGTTCTCTTACCTTGCCCCTAAATTCTGGAACTCTTTACCTATGGCAATCAGGATGTGCGACAACTTGCTGGGGTTTAGAAAGGTGCTTAAGACCTGGTTGTTTGAGCAAGCCTACGCATAGTCTATTGCGCCGCAACACTGTCCAAGAATAGCGCCATGAAACCTTCTGGTGACCGTGCGCTTTAGAAGTTCCTACTAACATAACATAACATAACATAACAGTTCATTCCACAGATGGTTCATATTAAATCAACCCAACCAGGCTATATTGACTCTTAATACTGGAATCAAATAAATTGGATGGTGGGTCTATATGGTTGTTTTGCCTTCTCTCCCCCTCCTTGCCCAGAGTAGACCTACATTAAGTCTTTGAAACCACAGAGGAATGTAACTAATTTTGTCTTTCAACTTTGGATGCTGAGCATGCCAGGTTATTTACTTTTGTATGACATGCCACGGGTACTTCTGCTACTCACAGCTTCAGTGACCTTGATCATTGTGACTGTGTCCTCAGCTATATGATCCTGCTAATTACACTTTCATTGACCTTTTCCTCCAACAGTCCCTGACAGCAGATGCGCTTATGTCTCTGTCTTCAGCTCTTGCATTTCACACAGTTTGAGTCTAACAGTGTTATTCTGTGTGGTCAAGGTGTTTCAGGCAGTGTAGGGTGCACAAAAGGGTAAGAGTTAGAATGTCTGAGTCTAGGTCCACACTTGAGTGTAGTCCAATACTTCTTAAAAGTGACGTGACCTAGAGTTGTAAGTTTTTCATGTCCTTCTATCACAGGGCCCGGGAGAAAATAACTAGTCAATCAGATTCCAGGGGAGATGAACACCTCCACCCCAGGGAGAAAACCTAGCGGAAGGGGCATAGTCAAAAAGGTTACGCCCCCATCTTTTTTGTTAATTATCCATCTGGTAGATTGAGAATGTCTATCCATGTAGCCTGTAGGTTAGATTTTCTTTGCCTGAGACTCTTGTAGATATCTCACATCTTACCTTCTGGGCTAGGAGGCGCGTTGATGTAATGCAGCTCCCACAACCCAACAGTGAGTTGTTGCTATTATGTGTAAATGTTCATTTGTTCCTCAACAGTTGAAAAATTATCCATTGACTTTATTGAACTGAGAGAATATCTCCCTGTCAGAGGCAAATCACGGGTATCTAAAGATTTGTGCAACCAACTTTACTCTCATCCGCAGCACCAGCCTAATTTTGTGACTTCCATCTTCTCCAAGACCCCATGAAGCGATTCTTTAATGTAGCATAGTGTGTCAGGCTATGCCTCCAGTGAAACCCTTCAGAAGGTTGAGTTGTCTCGTACACAGACTGCATTTTGTTGCAAGCTCACCAAGTGTGACTGTGGGCATCCATTCAGAATCAGACGTCAGTGCACCCCAGGAATGTTTCAATTGCCCTATACATAAATGAGTTTGAGGCACATTGTCATGACGTTTTACATTTATTTAACGTCACCGGGTAGCAGAAATGAATCGTTTGTGTTAGGTGAGCAGAAGCCCATGTTGTCAAATTAAATCTGGCCATGATTTTTGAGCTGGGTTAAATGTAATAAAGGTCACTTTTAAGTTTCCTGACACGTTCTAGCATTCGGAATTCTTCCTCTTCATTGATAAGTTTAAAAAAACGTTGGGTCTGCAGCATTTCAGCCTCATCACGCATCTCAATCTACCACATTAATGCATACAGTAAACGGATAAATATTACAGATAAAGAGTCAAGGGCTTTGTTGATCCTTAGGCGTGAATTTTCAGCCTTTGACATGGTTGATCATGCAGGCCTTCGGAGCAGGCAGGCAAGTGCCAGTTTCTAAGAGCAGGAAATGAGCATCTTGAAGCCCTTTTGGGTCTGGCGTGACTGAATTTAAATGTACATAGGATGGGCTTTGGCTGCACCCAGAGGATTATTATCGCCTGAAACAATGGGCAATAGGGTGTAATATTCTGCCTCCTATGGCGGTCTTGTATTGCAAAGCTAGAGGGACTATTTAACATCTCAAAAGGGCACTGAATCGTAACATATTAATCTCAGATCCTCATAGATGCATTGTATACGGAGATCAATCGAGTTTTGTTTTAGTTTTGCACTGCACCTGGCTTTCTTTAGTCATTTAAGCCAAACATATTGTTTTTGCCAGTTTGTACTTGACAGAGAGTGAGAATGGAGGGCCAGCTGTCTATGTTTTACCTTCTGGGAGCATCAGGGCTCCCTATTTTCCACTGTCATATCTAAAATGTATGTGAAACCACTCACAGACTTGCACTAACGTTTGCCATTTTATTCCATTGGTAAAACTGCGTCTCTCTGGTTAGAATGACCAGGTCGACTGTGTCGAGGGTTGTCACTGAATTAGAGGCCTGCATGCATCAAAACAGTCTGCGTCCTAATGGAAGCAGGGATGGTGGTAGTGGAATCTCTTAAACTACAAAAAAAGGCAAAATGATTCCTTTATTTCACCATCTTTCAACAGTGCTGCAGTAGCTTCTAAACCTAAAATTCTTTCTGAGGCAGATATAATTCTGAATGTTGGGAGCAAGGATAAAATATCCATTTTCCCCACAAATGAAACGATGCTGTAAGAACATTATTAAACACTCACTTGACATATACCAGCTTTCTTAGTGGCCAATTTGTGTTTTGTATTTTCTTATTGTCACGGTAAACATTGCAGACAATAACGTTTTCATAGTTACATGAAATAATATAATACATGGTAGAAATAAAATAGCACAAGGCTTATTTTAGTACAAGATAATAATAGTGGAAATCAGCTAATCTAGTTAGTAAATTAGTAGTACTAGATGAGCAGCTGCTATCTCTCTGAAATAGCCTCTTATCCTATTAATATGAATATAGCAACATGCATTTTTATGTATTCTGTTTTCGCTATAACCATTTAGCTCAGCTATACAGAGCGGCTCTTGTAATGTCATTCTATCTGCACATACCATTCAACATATAAATCTAGAAAGCTGGACCATGTAGCGTTCCTGTATTCCTCCTTATTTGAATACTATCTTCATAGTGTCAAAATGACTCATTTCTGAAGTCCATTCTTCCATTTTTGTGTTCTTTCAGATTCCCAGTGCATTAAACTCATTTCCACGTTGATAATTACCTTTAGTCCACAGTTTGTTTGGATGAGGAGTGACGATGTCTTTTCCTTTTACACAGCTGAAAAGAAGCAATAGATTGGGTTTTTTCCCCAAGGATTTTTCCACTGACATTTTAAATTATTACTGAAATGTAATCTCACAGTGTGTTACTTCTTTTACACATTATATGTAAGTGAGAGAGGTTACGTTTTTTTCATATTTGCACATCAGCATCTGTAATCTGATGTGCAAAGATTGCATGTTCACTCACTTTTGGAATAGCTGCTTGAATATTGTGCTGAAGAGAAATTTCAAACCACAGCTCTTGTATCCAATGTAGTCCACATTTCTGAAGTAATTGCAGTGTACCCTGCTAAATTATTTTATATATATATTTGATGTTTCCCCTCTCAGATTTTGCTGTTTATTTTACATTTTTCTTTCTATTATATGTACCTCCTTGTGTTCCTTTGGGTGTCTCATCTAAATAGGCATTTACAGTTTCTATATCATATTTGGTTACTAGCCTCTTGTGCTATCTTTCAGGCAGCCCATGAACCACCACTGAATGAGCTTGTTTGATTTTCTTTGCCTTCATTATCAGTTCCATACTTCCTATACCAAAAGGTCTCTATCTCCAGCGTCACCAGTCGAGGTGTCTCCTCTTCAAGTGCATAGTAATTCCTTGGTTTGCATCAGAATTTGACTCTTCCAGACATTCTTAAAATTAAGTAAATCGAATCTTTACAATACTGCTGTACCAGTAGGCTTTGCAATGAGAACAGTATTTTTCTTCTATCAGGTATACTATTACTGATTCATCTACCTGTAGAGAATAATTAGAAGGGATTGAAAGGGCCAAGAAAAAAACATACAACCGGTCCTTCTCAGGAATGGCTCCCAGAATTTGGAATGCTTTGCCCCCTGAAACAAGACAGAACCCTTCTACTGCATTCTTCAAAAAAGAAGTGAAGGCTATTCTCATGGCTACATTTACTTGAACTATTTATATGTACCTGTAATATATCTGCTAGGTTGTTTTAGTAATATTTTGTATTAGTATCTCCTACATTCTCTCTACTTGTTTTTGTTTTCTGTTTACTTACACCAACCCTGTAAAGCGCTCTGATACCCATTAGGGTCTTGTTCGCGCTATACAAAACTTTCAAATAAATAAATATTACTTTTCTATGGTATCATGGGAAGCACATCCATATTAATTACATTAATCTTACACAAAAGACTTACATTTCAAGCTTTCTATCTCTCCATGCCGAATCTGATTTGACTTTCCTTTGGAATAAGCAGCAAATATAATTAGTTTAATTTCAGACTCCAATCCAACAGCAAGTCGACCATCGGCAGCACCCTCGCCTGCGGGCCACCGGGTCTGCGTCCAGCTTTTACAACTCCATCACAGACGTCATCGCACCCCTCGCCATCGACTCAAATGATTACATCTTCCTCGGCGACCTCAATCTCCACCTGGAAGACCACAGCAACACCAAACTCCTTGAACGCTTGAGCAACATAGGATTCACCAAACTCCACCACAACCTTACACACACTGCAGGACACACGCTAGACCCCATAATGACCTTAAGCAACCGAGTCACATACAGCCACATCACCAAACTCACCTGACTGACTTCTTCATCATCCACTTTAATATCACCAGCACACCAACCACCGCCCGTACCCAAGAGAGAGCTTCCCACCACAGCTGAGGAAATATAACTGAAGCACAATGGACTGACACTCTCAACCTCTCCAAACCTGACACCGACACCTCCCTTGACCAGGGAGTTAAAAACTTCAATGCATGGATAACAGACTGCGCAAGCAACGTCACACCTGTCAAGGGCAGCCACCCCAAAGGGTCCTGCAAACAGGCCAGTTGGTACACTGAAAAACGAAAGACAGCCAAACGTGCCTGCAAACAGCAGGAAAGAAGATGGCGCTCCTCCAAGGTCACAACATACAGAACCGCCTTCCAGACCTCCCTAATCATCTACCATTGGCTTCTAAGGGAGAGGAAGAGAGAGGCCGTAGCCACCCACATTGACTCCAGCTCCAACCACACCAAAGAGCTTGTCAGCATCATCTGGGAGTTCTCCAACCCAGCAGCCATTGTGAACAGCATCACTCACTCACAGGAGCTCTGGAACAACCTCCTTTGATGGCAAGATCTCCACCATCCACAAGAACTTTGAACCTTGACCTGACCCCACCGACTTCCTCAACTCACACAGCCCCACCACCTCCAGCACAGAGCCCCTGGAACACCCTCACCACCCAGGAAACCTCCACACTCATGAACTCCATCTACTCAGGAGCACCGAACAACCCCTGCCCACACCACGTTTTCAACTGTGGAAAAGACAAAATCAGTCAAGAACTCTCCTCCCTGCCCAACACCTCCATAACCATGAGCTTGTTCCCAGAAGACTGGAAGCACGCAGAGATCAAACCCGTACTCAAGAAACCAACAGCTGACCCCAGTGAAATCAAGAACTTCTGACCCATCTCCTTACTCCCCTTCCCGGCCAAAGCACTGGAAAAGGCCATCAACATACAACTCACCGCCCACCTCGAGCTAAACCACCTACTTGACCCCTCCCAATCAGGATTCCGCAGCAACCACAGAAACGAGACCACCCTAATCACAGCTACAGATGACATCTGAGTCCTCCTCAATCAATAAGAAATGGCGGCCCTGATCCTCCTTTACCTCCGTGCAGCATTCAACACAGTATCACACCACATACGGATCACTAGGCTACACAGTATTAGTATCCAAGGGAATGCCCTTAGATGGATCGCTTCCTTCACAGGAAGAACCCAGAAAGTCCACCTACCTCCTTTCACCTCCAAAACCAAGGACATCATCTGCAAGGTCCCTCAGGGTTCATCCCTTAGCCCCACTCTCTTCAACACTTACATGACACCCATGTCCAGCATCGTTAGATCCCACAGGATCAACATCATCTCATGCGCAGATGACACTCAGCTCATCCTCTCCCTCTCCAGGGACCCCACCACCACCAGAGCCAGATTCCACAGCTGCATGACAAGTGTCGCCGACTGGATGAGAGAGAACTGCTTAAAGCATAACACCGACAAAACAGAAGTCCTGATTTTAGACAATAACTCCACCTCCTGGAATGATGCCTGGTGGCCTAAAGAACTAGGACCTTCACTTTCCCCGTCCACTCACGCCAGAAACCTCGGCATCATCGTTAGCAGCGAGATGACCATGAAATCTCAGGTCAATTCAGTCTCCTCCGCCTGCTTCTCCACTCCGCGCGCGCTACGAAAGATCTTCAAGTGGCTCCCCACAAACATCAACAGCACCGTCACACAAGCCCTCGTCACAAGCAGACTCGACTATGGCAACGCCCTCTATTATGGCATCTCCACACACCTCCTCAACAGACTACAGGACATCCATAATGCTGCAGCTAGACTCATCCTCGACTTCCCTCGATGGACCCACATCTCCCCCCACCTCAAGGAACTCCATTGGCACATATGCTGTGGCAGTGCCCTGTGCTCGCACCTTATTGGTCAGAAGTACTTACTTTGCTCGAATCCGCGGTTGGGATTCCTGTCCCGGGCACTCCCGCAGTTTGCCTCTTAGGATTGATAAGACGCCCTAAGATGCAGAAAGTACAACTTCGCTTTATAGACTTAACCTTACTTCTGGCCAAACGCTCCATCACGATGAGGTGGAAATCAGTCACACCCCCACAGCTTTATGGCTGGCACGGGGAAGTGGTGAGATGGGGGGGTGCAGAGAGCGCTGCTATCCGCCGGGAGGAAGCCCGGGGTTTGCGCAAAAAGATCATCTCCCTAGACTGGGACAGTATTCTGGAAGTATTCAAGGCCCTGGCTCCGCCTCCTGTCCCTCGGAACTAATGGCAGGTTTGCTACCCAGCCCCTCGTCCAGTCCACGCTGACACTGATTTACATTCCATGTAGACCTTGCACCGTACAATATATATACATTTCTTGAATGTTTGAGTACAACTGGGAGTAGCTAGTGGAATACCTTGTCAAATGCGCTGTAAGTGGATGGTGCCAGACGAAGTTGGGGCAAGGGGGGAGGGATGGGATAGTTGCATTTATGTAATACACGATTCTCTTCTATTATGGTGCAAATATGTTGCACTGCGATTTCAATGTGCTGTATTAATGTGTATAATTGTAACAAGCTGTAACTAACAGGATGAAAATCGAAAATTAATAAAATGTGTTTAAAAAAAAAAAAAAAAAAAGGAACTCCATTGGCTCCCTGTAAAGAAGAGATGCCAATTCAAGCTACTGACCCACTCGAACAAAGCCGTTCACAACGTGGGGCCGGCCTACATCAACCACCGCCTGATTTTCCACCAGCCGGCCACACAACTCCGTTCCGCGTCCCTATCAATTGCCCACACCCCCGCATCTACAGAAGCACCAGCGCAGGACGCTCCTGCTCCTACCTCGCAGCGAAAGCATGGAACAACCTCCCCCTGCAGCTCTGTGCCACCCCATTTCTACCGGAATTCCAAATAGCACTCATGACCAGGCTCTTCGACTGAGCCTATTGGACCCTGCAAATGCTTGGATACCCTTGTACGTGATTAGCAGCACTGTACAAACCAAATGATTGATTGATTGATTAGTTAGCAATCTGAACAACTAAGTCGTTTGGCGATTTCTTTTTTGTGTCATCCCATTTAAAGTGTACAGTGACAAATCTGAGCTATTCAGAATCAACTTTGAATTTACCTTGGTTAAATATAGTATTGTGAGAAGGTCCTGAATTCTATAATGTCTAGTGCCACTGGAAGAGTGTTCATTCCTTCAGCATAGAGAAGGACTTTATATGTTCTTTCAAGTATATTAAATCATTTCTATTCATGCTCTTGTCTTAATGTTTGAATCAAATTTCAAAGGAAATACTGAAAAACATCAGTGAGAATGGACAACCCATTGTGGCCGTCTCTTTCAATCTTAAGCTTAGAAAAAAGTGTATGTTTAATAGACATTCTCGGTTTAAACCTCTGTACAGAGAGAGCAGGGTCTGACTAATCTTCACCATGTTCATCTGACTCACTAATGTAAATGAATATGCTGTTACCACACTATCAAATATCTTTGCAAATTAACACTACCTTCTTTTCCTGGGTTATTTGTATTAAACATAAATTTTAATAAATCAGTAATTTTGTGTTATTGTGATCCTTTCTAGTCTTTATGACACCTGAGTGATACCTTTTTATTAGATACTTGATACATAGCTCTCCTCTTTGAGTTCATATTCGTTTTAAGATTTTTGTAACAACATTTATGAGTGTGATGGCTATTTATCTGTTTTATATATAACCATCTGACTCTTTCCTTTCTTCTCTGAATGCACAAAGTAATAGACAGTCAAGTGTTTCAAAAGATTAATCAATGGAAATTTAAAAGATTCCTAGCACTCAAGTCCTGGTGATTTCCATTTGCACAGTTTTTAAATTGTGTAATGTATTTCTACCACTTGTTATATTATCTTCATTGTTTAAGGGCAGTATACGAACCTTTTCCAAAATGAGTCACTTTTTGTCTGTTTCGATTGTATCAAACAACTTTGAATAAAACCTGCAGAATTTGTCTGCATTCTTTGCATTATGTGGACACATTTTATCATTATGATCTTTAATCAAGTTTACAATACTCCTTGCTTGCAACTCTCCTTATCTATGAGCTAATAGTCACCTGAATCTCTCTACACTCTCCTACTATTTCTGCATTATACTGAAAAGAGCATTTCTGGCGTTCTGTGCAAAAATTCAATTGTTTTTAATTTTTAGGTTCAAGTCAGCTTTTATCCTGAACTAAACTCTATCTAATAGTGTCAATTCTTGTTTTTAAGATCTAAATACTTGATTATTTCATTGTTTTTGTTCTAGCAACCATTGTGGTGCAAAATAAATGTGCTGTGTGTCTAATATAGGGTCCTTAGTTGGGATCAGTACTATCAAGACACAAAAATATTGTCTAAAAAATATTGAGAACCCAAATATCGACTTCCTATACTTAAAACACAAAAACACAGATTCAACAACAAAACTATAGTTGTACAAATATCAAACCTAGTTAAATATCAAAAATAAAAACAAAGAAATAAAAAATATTGACAAAGCAATAAAACAAATGGAACAAGACTCAAACAAATATATGAAAACCAACAAAAAACATACATAGCATTTATTAAATAGGGGTAAAAATTTTAAAAAAATTACTATTCTTGCAAATTATGATTTTTTTAACATCTTACTTTGCGTTTTTTCCAAAATCCAATTGTAAAGCATTGCACACTTTGGGGGATATGTACAGGAAAATGTCGGACCGCGGTGTAACGCCAAATTTGGCAATGCCGAGCTCTGACATTTTCAAAACGCAGGGATGGGCCGTATTTACAAAAATACGACACACCCCTGCATTTCCCCTAGCACTGGAGCTAAAAAATCTGCCTAGCACCAGTGCAGGCTCCATTGCGCCATCTTGCAAGGGTGTCTGCGCTGCAGGGGCACTTGTTTATGTGCACGATGGGACACCTTCCTGCCAGTAGCGGCTCCTGGTGGGAGTGCTACCGGGCGGTGACGTGGGGCGGGGAGGGGCAGGGTGGGAGGTAGTAAACACCGGAATACGGATGAATGCAGGTAAGTAGACAATTAAATCAATAAAATGAATTTCGTTGCGCGCGCTGCATCGCCAAATGCGATACAGCGCACGCAACGAAATTCGTTTTATTGATTTAATTGTCTATTTACCTGCATTCATCCGTATTCCGGTGTTTACTACCCCCCACCCTGCCCCTCCCCCGCCCCACGTCACCACCCGGTAGCACTCCCACCAGGAGCCGCTACTGCTTCCTGCACATAAACAATCTTTAAAGGTGATTTACTGTTTTTATTTGTGCTGCAGAATGCTGCACACATAGAAAGAGCAAACTACGAGGAGAAATTAATAATTTCTCCTCGTATCGCCATCCTAAAACCAGGTTTTACCTGGCTTAGTTTTTGGCGCTGCCCCATCCTTGTAAATATGAGGCAGTGTCAAAAAGCAATGGGTGTTGCGGTGGAACGCCCACTGCCTGTCCCTTTGCCGCAGCGGACTGCTGCACAAAGGGGCATATTTACAAGGTGGCCACCTTGTAAATATGGGGTATGGAGCAGCGCCACCGGAGCGTCAGATAAAATGACACTCCAGTGGCGTTAGGGGCTTGTAAATATGCCCCTTTGTCTTCTGGTACACAAAGAGGCCTGGAACACAAAGACTCTATATAATTTCCACACCAAAAGTTTACAGGTTTAACACAGATTTAATCTTGTTCAGCACTGTTTCTGGTGCTGCCATTTTCCCTCAGACAACCACCCTCCCCATATGATTGGATTGGCCCACCCTCTGCTCCTCCTCATTTCCGTGGCGGGTGTTAGGGCTACTAGGGTTTACACCTATGCCTTTACCTCTTGCTGTGGGGTATGGGCCTCTGTACCATTATTGTTTTCTGTTGCTGTGTCTAACATAGCAGCCAGCTTTTTCACCCATGTTTGCAATTCTTTCGTCGCTTTCTCATCAATTCTAACATTTACCAGTCTCATCTCTTCCCTCATATCTGCTGCCCAGGCTTTCTAAGTGGGCCTTCTACTTGATACCCAGCATATCACTATGTGGTGCTTTGCCAGTAATTAACCTAATGATGTAGAACCATGTTGCATCTTTCTGTTCGTAGTTTTGGTAGAATACTCAGTACACAATGACTAACTTTGACCTCCAGATTGATTCCAGCTGTGATGCATAGCATCTGTATCACTCCCACCCAGTATTCTGTGATCATTGGCTAGTGCTAACTCATATACATGAACGTGAGCTCCAGCTCTGAACACTATGGGCACCAAGGTGATCTATTTGGAAATATTCTGTGTAAGTAATTGGAGAATTAGTTGAGGGGTGTTGGAACTGACATCCTTGGCATGGTTTTACCCCAACTTTTTGCCTTCCAGACTCCTGTTTTCATAGACTTCATTTTTGCTGGCTTTAGGTCTCTGCACCCTTTACCACAGCTAACCAGTGTTAAAGTGCTTGTGCTTTCTCCTTTAAACATGGTAACCTTGGCCTACACCCAATTGGCATATTTATTTTACTTGTTAGTCCCTGGTAAAGTGGTACTCTATGTACCCAGGAGCTGTAAATTAAATGCTACTAGTGGGCCTGCAGCACTGATTGTGCCACCCACTTATGTAGCCCCTTAAACATGTCCCAGGGCTGGCACTGCAGTGTGTGTGTGCAGTTTTAAACTGCCCTTTCGACCTGGCAAGATAAATATCTTGCCAGGCCCAAACCTCTCTTTTTAATACATATGTCACCCCTAAGATACGCTCTACCCAGCCCAGAAGTCAGGGTGCAGTATATTTAAAAAGTTGGATATGTATGTCCAAGTTTTACATGTCCTAGTAGTGAACAACTTCCACATTCGTTTTTCACTACTGTGAGGCCTACCTCTCCAGTAGGATAATATTGGGTTAACTTATTACATTTAATAAGTGCTAACTGTTGATCGGCAACAGGTAAATCTTTCATGGATGGTATCTGAGAAATTGTATTTAAAAATCCTATTTAATGGTAAAGTCGGATTATAAATTACAATTTTGAAAATAATACTTTTAGAAAGTTGGCATTTGCCTGCCCTATCCAATTGGTGACTGAAACCTGCTCCTGGCTCACATGACTGGGTGTAGTTGGCAGTTTGGCTTTGTTTATTCTTTCTAGACAGCCACACAATACAGGGATTAGGTGTGCTTGGATGGGCCATCAACTGGCAGGAAGGGAGGGGGGAGCTGGGCACAGCCCCACCTGCAGCTGAATAGGCTGTGTCCTGCCTTCACACAAAGGACTTGTTACCACTGCCTTGTGCATGCAGCCAGCTTGGGGCCAGGGCAGGGTAGGCAGGAAACTTCAAGACGTCAAAGGGGAACCTTCAGAACCTTCTTCTACATCAAAGTGAGCACCATATTTAGGAAGACTTGGCCTGCACCCTTCATCACAGGCTGAAGTGACTCCAAGATTCAGCCAGCTGAACTCCTGTTCTGAGCTACAGGGACATAACAAGCTCTATAGGCTTCTTGCAGCTGCCCAGCTGACGCCTGCTGCCTGGAACTGCAACTGGACTTGCCTGAACCCTGCCGACCTCTGCTGGAGCTCCTGATCTCCAAGAAGTGCCCTCAGGTCCTGGACCCTTGGTGTGGGATCAGTCGAGCTCTCTCTTCAAAAAAAGGAGAAATCCTGAAGTTGTTGGCTCTTCACCGATGGGCCCGTTCATGCCAAGATCTTGCTGCCCACGCCACCTGTAAACACGAAGTTCCAGTGAAACCGACTCTTCACACCACAGCGACGCCAGGCAATTCAAGATCTGCACTTCACTGTACAGCATTGACAGCTTGTGGTGATCGCCAATGCGAAGCTCCAGCAACGACCATCCGCAATGCCGGACAGGATCTTCGCTCTACAGTGACAGCTGTCCACAACGCCCAGCCTGCTCTTCACGGTACTTTGACGACTATCCGTGATGCTCTCCCTTCTCAGTGGCCCCTTCCACAGAGAACTGAGCTCTTCACGCTAGCCTTTGAAGGTAACTCTACAGTCCCTGTATCCGGCCCACGCTCCATCGCAGTCAGCCTGAACTTGGGAGTTTCACTTGGTCTCACATGACCTGATATCCCCCAGTGATGCTTTGTGCTTTTAGGTGCTGTACTTACCTGAAATCTTTAAAATTATATACCTCCAGTTCTACTGATTGGATTTTTGTTGTTTTAGTGTTAAATAATACATTATATTTTACTCTATTTTTCCAGTTTGGTGTGGGAGTTTTCTTGTGCTATGTTTTCACTTTACTACTGTTTGTGTGCTGCATAAATATTATACACAGTGTCTCTAAGTTAAGCCGGATTCCTTTTGTGCCAAGCTACCAGAGGGTTAAGCACAGGTTAATTTGGGGTTTGCTTGTGTTTCACCCTAACAGAGATTGTGGTTGCTGCTTAAGTAGGCTTTCACCCCCTCAACCAGTAACCCAATTTCTAACAACGGGCGTGATAACCAACCTGAAATAATGATCACAGTCCTTGTTAGGGTTAACGTCACTAAATAAACTTGTGTCCAAATGAAAAATAGAGAATATATGAATAAATGTAATGACACCAAAATGACAAAAATTCAATAAGTAGAACTGGATCTATGAATTTTTAACATTTCAAATAGAAATACTGACAAAAGGGAAAAAGTGCCAACCGCAGGTATCTGGTGATGCTAGACCAGGTCAAAAACAAAAGTTAAGGCTGATCACATTGGAATGTTGGTTGGAGAAAGGGACCAGGCTCATCCGCGCTTGAAGTTTACCTTTTGATTCAAACAGTATTATAGGAAGAAAAAATGATCACGATGAGTCCTCAACGGGGAAAGCTGGATCTGAAACAGGGCTCTGCAATGGTAGGTTGCTAAACAGAGGGGTCCCTTTGCGGTTGTTGGCGTAAGTGGGAAAGCTCCAAGTGGACAAAGTCTGAAATTTGTGCCCTGGAAGGCCTCTCTGCTGATTGGATACTGCTCGGTGTCAATACCGATAACTCGTTTGGACTTAAAAGGTTTTCTGGAAGTCAGATTTCCTTCACTGGGGCAAACCGGCAAGTTAAGGCAGACTGGCAATTTGACTTCGAAGCCCAAGGCTCTGACAGCAACCCCGATCTCTGTTGCTCCTCCAGGCAGAGAGTTGGTAAAAAATATCTAAGTCCCACTTCTTGCAGTTTGGGGACAGATGTTGTACACTCTTAACACAAGCCAAGGGTCCAGGACCTGGGGGGCACCACTTGGTTTTAGGACGTACTCCAAAGAAGACCAACAGCAAGGTCCAGAGCAGCTGCAGGGAGAGAGGCCTCTGAAATCTTGTTGTGTCCCTGTAGTTCAAACAGTAGGTCAGCCAACTGACCCTTGGAGACCTGCTGGGGTCCTGGGGAAACGTCAAGCAGGTCCAGTCTTCCTTTAGGTTATTCAAACAGCAGTACAGTCGTCCTTCTGATTCTTCACAGGGTCTGAAATGTTCTGAGGAGAGGTTTGTTCGAGCCAGTAGGTGGAGGACAATCCTTCGTCTACCTGGAAGACAATCCTTCGTCCACCCCCTAAACCGTTTCTAGTCAAACCCACTGGGTTTGGAGCCAGCCTGACTAGAGAGACAAAAGGGAGGTAGACCTAGGAGTGAGCATCATCTGCCAGTGACAGTGTAGGCACCCTGTAATGCTTTAACACTCAGGAAATGGATGGGCACAGCACCAAGGCCACACTGTCAAGGGAGGAGACCGTGTAAAACTCAGGAGAGGGAGAGAAGAGGGAAACAAAGGTCATGACTCACCCTCCTTGTATACAGTGTCACAATCAAGAGGGACTCAACCTCGAGTCATCTAGGGTGGGCCCATTGGATATAGGGTAAAGATCTTTTTCCTAACAGAATTCTCATTCACTGAATGTTATCCAGTGATATGCTTCATCATCGAGTTCCTCCCTACCCTCTGAGGGTCGGGCATACTGCGACCTCTTTCCTTACAAGGGAGCACTTTTTAAGGACAGGGAGGAGACTAACCACCCAACACCCAGACCCCTTTGCCCTATATCTGGGGGCAATACACATATCACCACAGGGGAGCCATTAGGAGTCAGGTGACAGCTAGACACTGGCAATAAAGCCGTTTGGTTTTAGGCAGGAAAATTACTACTTTCTAAGCATATTTTTTGGCAGTGTTCAGCACCATTTTTCCCACTTAGACAACTAGAGCTGCCATCTTGGGTTAGAACTCTAGTTGTCAAATTCGGTCCGGATACTTAATGCACTCCGGGCGCGGATGCGCTAGGAACACAAGTAACTCAGTGCTCTTCTGCACTTCCTGACATTGTGCTGCTATTTCCACACTCTGCACTTCATTTTTTAAAGTTTTAAAAGTTTAAAGAGATAAATTCTTGATGTGTTGGTGGGGTTGAGGGTAGGGGCTGTTTTTATTGCATTCTTAACTGGTGGATCTTGGCCGTGTTCAGCACCATTTTTCCCACTTAGACAACTAGAGCCGCGATTTTGGGCTAGTGCTCTAGTTGTCAAGTCCAGTCCAGAAACTTAATGCACTCCAGGGTGCAGACACGCGTCGTAGACGTGCTGCTGGCGCGCCGAAGGAGGGCCAAGGTCAAGCCTGTCTGCGCTTATCTGCGTCTGGCCAGGTCCAGGGGCCAGAACTCCTGCCCGTTTACCATCAAATCAGTGAGTTCTGTCCGCGGCAGAACTTCACCAGCTCAATCGATCAATGAATAACATCTGTGAACACTCCATTATTCCAAATAATGCCCCTTTTATATGTAAATAGTGGCAACTTGATTTAGGGAATTTTAAATTATTAAACAGTGACATTAGGCAAATCAAAGTTACGAAAAATAGCTACAACTAGCAGTTGTATCTGCTTAATTGCAGATCACTACCGAAGCACAGCTCTGAGCTGTTCATATTTCTGAAAGACTTCCAACCAGAGGCACAGTTTATTACTGAGACATGGCTCAGAGAGGACTCCATGCCAGATGTTGCGATGTTCCTTTCCCAGAGATACACAATCGTAAGATATGATCCTGACAAAAAAGGCGGGGTAGCATAATCTTTAGGAATGAGCTGAAAGAAAAATTCTCACCCATTTGTATTCCTGGGAGCTAAAGCCTGTTTTTCTCCTTAGACTTTTGGCTACCTTCTTAGGACTACTGATGTACCACCCCCGGCCCTTCTACTCAATTTATTTAAGCGCTACCTTGAGTGGCGGAAATCGCAGCCTTCAGAAGGTGAGCTTTACATTATTGAGGGATTTAAATCTGCAATTTGATTATGCAGGTTGTGAAAGCACAAGAAATATACTTCAGGATCTGGTGCTATCCAGGTGGCTCAACTTGTTAAACTCCCCAACCACAGGCTAGGGCATTGATTGGATCCTATTTTCACAAATATTATTGGCATTACCACAGAGGCCCCCATTCCAATATGCCGGTCAGATAATCACATAGTGCCCTTCTACCTACATAGCACTGGGAACACAGCGAATCAGTCTCATCCACCCAGACACAGTTGTTGCATGTCAAAACTTGATGCAGCCAAGTGGCAAAGCTCTCTAGCAAATTCTACCCCTACAATTGAAGGGGACATTGCAGATAGATACCAAAATGTTGAAGGTTGGCTATGCAACTCCTTGTACACCCTGGTCCCTTTGAGACTTAATGGGGCTGGTTGCCCTGGTGGACGCGCTCGGTGGTTCTCATCTGAGCTTGTGTAGCTAAAAAACAGTAGCAAAAAAGTTGGAACCTGTTTGGAGGAAAAATTATGGGCCTAGTAAGGCATCCTACAAGAAAGCCATGAAAAAATACCAGAATGCAATTGGAGAAGCTAGAATCTCTTATTTTAGTGCAAGAATTGAAAATGTGCCAAACTCATCCAAAGAATTATTTAAACTGGTGAACAGCCTCATGAAGCCGGCTAGGAGTCAATCCAGCCGCCCTTCTTCAGAAGAGCGTTGCGATATGTTTGCCAACAGTTTTTTTTTAAAAGTAAACAATATCCTTCTCTCCCTAACAAGGGACTCTGGGGCATATTTACTAGGAAGTGGCGGAGCGCGGCGTTAGCCACCTGGCTTAACGCCGCGCTCTGCCACTTCCAAAACCCAGGGCTGCACCGTATTTACAAGGATATGGTGCAGCCCTGCATTTCCCCCTGTGCTGGTGCTAATTTTAGCTGCCTAGCACCAACTCAGACACCCTTGCACCATTGTGAAAAGGTGCCTGCGTTGTAGGGGAAGAATATTTATGTGCAGAAAGGTCCCTTCCTGCACATAAACAATCTGAAATGGCATTTTGAAACTTCTATGTGTCCTGCTTAATGCACCACACATAGAAGTTGCAAAACATCATTTTTTTAATTGATTGTTTGTGTGCAGGAAGGGTCACCTTCCTGCACATAAACACTTAATGGCCTTTTACGGTTTCTATGTGTGCTGCACAACGCAGCACACATAGAAACAGCAAAAACGAGGAGAAATTAAACATTTCTCCGCGTTGTACCTGTTAGAGACCAGGTTTTCCCTGGTCTTAATTTTGGCGCTGCCCCATGTGTACGCTGCCCTGGTAAATATGGGACAGCCTCAAAATCAATGGGTGTTGTGGTGGAATGCCGACTGTAACACCCATTGCCCACTCCTTTCTCTCTAAGTATAGCATGTAAGGCGGCCTTATTCACAAGGCCTTATTCACAATGCTGCATCTGTACTACTTGCTGACCCAACCAAAACCACACCGGCTGAAGCGTATGTATGGTCTGATATCAGTGGGTACATTATGAGACTCTCCAATTATAACAACATTTGGTTTTTCAACTATATCGCCCTAACTTATTGCTACAAAGCTATCTGTAAACAATGAAAGACTGGTAACTGAGTTCATATTTATATGACCAATCTTAACAACTGCACCCCTAGTAGAAAATGGCATTGCAAAGGTTAAAAACGGCATTGCAAAGGTTAAAAAGGTTAAAAACAAGGCTGGGCTCTTAGAGTGGTGCACCAAGAGGGCAAGCCAAACAGGTATAAGTATGCCATGTCGCGACCACAAAGTACTAAAACCTCTCTCCAATACAAATCAAGATGAAAGCGTAGCTTTCAGCAGAGAGGGCTCAATTAACGAACCAAACAAGCAACGACGCTTAGTCCACCCACGACACTCACCTCTCCGTCGGTACCCCAGACGTGTTAGAGTCTGCAACTGGAGGTGAGTGTTGCACGCTCGAGTAGCTCCTTAAATACGGAGTCCGAGTAGTTAAAGTCAGACCCGGTGTGTGCTTCTGTCCGGCAGGAACCGGAATCTCTTGATTGAAGGAGCCCGCGCTGTGCCGGATCACACTAACCTCCCGCGCATGAGCGGTGAGCTCAGAGCCTGCCGGGACATGTAGTCGCATTCCCGTCCCGAATGGGAAAATTAGCAAAGGCTTCCTATGAAATGTATTATGGCTGCGTGTGTTGATCAGTTACACATAATCTATATAGAGTTAATAGTAGTGTGGTGCTGAGTAACTACGTTCGTATCAGGCATGCTAATATGAGAGTCATACTCTCACACCCGTCTCACAACCCTGCGAAACTGGGGCAGTCTGTCCAATTACCCAGTGTAAGAACACTGGTCTAAATGATGGTAGTTCCTGGCATAATGTGGAAAAACAGTTCATGCAAGAGGGGGCATCCATAGTATCTAACAGGCACCAGCCTGTAATGGGCCATGCAGTGAACCTCACAGACATCCACCGCACCAGTCATATTCTATTGTCGGTGTGACTTCTGTTTTACAAAGATGCCATGCAGTAAACCTCACAGACATCCACCGCACCAGTCATATTCCATTGTCGATGTGACTTCTGTTTTACAAAGATACCCACAGAATTTCATCATTCAAACCCACGCTGTCACTATTTAGCTTATGTACCCATCGCTGTTCGCGCCTGAAAAGGTACGTGGAAATATCCATGACATGGGCAGAGATATATGGTTTTTATAAAACCGTCCATTTAAGAACTTCTGAGGAATGGTTTCTTTCTAGAAAATGGTTCATGAGTTAGGTGGCAGCCTTTCTGCAACGGATAGTACTCTTATGTTCTAAAATGCGAGTCTTGACCTTACGGGTGGTCATTCCCACATATCGCAAATTGCAAGGACAGGTAATAAGGTAAATCAGTCTCTCACTGTTACAATTCGTATGCTGTGACTGCATCCATGGTTTGGGGGTCCCAATATTAATGGAGACCGTGTGTTCTGTTTGTGGACAAGCTGCACACGTTCCGCAAGGAAAATGGCCTTTGACAGCTGGTAAATTCCAGAGAGTATTTTGATCCTTTGATTTTTGGATACGTGGGCGTGTTTGCACCATCTGATCCTTAATGTTCATGCTTCGCTTGAAGGCAAACAGAGGTCGAGGGATAGAGGTGTTCCCGATATTTAATATTTTCCAATTTTGAAGAATACTCTTTTTGATCTTATTTGAAAAACTGCAGAAGGTATTCAAACAAGTAAGCCTGGGATTGTCTTCCTTCGGTCTGCTCGGTTCAATGAGGGCTTCCCTGTTATTGTTTGCTGCACGTTTCATCGAGCTCTTTATCAGTTTTTTAGGATAGTTCCTCTCATGTAGTTGGGATGCCAAATTCTTTGCATGTTCCCGATATTTGGAAGTTGAAGAGCAATTCCTCCTTATCCTTAAGAACTGACCAGGTTTTCCCTCCGAGAGGAGAATCCCAAATGATGAAGCATGCCACCTTTGGTGGGTGAGGGATTTCATCCTGAAAGGGATTATCCCACAGTTAGGTCTGTGTGATATTGTCAGTGTCTCCATTTGTTTGTCTTTTCACAATAGACCCAAGGATTTTTTCTATGTTGTATTGATGTAAAGAATTGGGGATGTAATCCTATGCAGGTCTCTAAGATTTTCCCTAGGACCCCCCCTTCTAAACTTCCCTTTGTTTAGTATAGTTAATCAGTAGCCATAGTCGGGGCTCTCTGTGCCCTTCTTGTGATGAGCCATGCTCCCATAATATAGCTGGACACAGGCTTGTAAATGGCTGACAAACTGGATCTGGCGTAAAGCGCTAGTGCTTCCATGCAAGATGAGATCGAAAATTGTTTGAACAGTGGGATAAGCCATTTCGGGCGCAAGTGCTTCTTAGTCTTGGTGCAAAATAGCATAAATGCGTTCTGACTCCTTGCCACCCACTGTACAATCACAGAGCTCGGAGTTGATGCAGCTGTTGGAGAATTTGGCAATATACGTTTTCATGGGCAAAATACCTAGGTGGAATTTTAGAGGCAGCTTCTTACGTAGCTTGCCCACGGGTTATGATGGATTTTCCCTACAGGCAACACTTTGAGCACTGCTCTCAGAAAGGACTTTCCATGGAAACTGTGGTTTAAACTTAACCCGTACAGTACTGGGGCAAGGGCTATGAGCTCGGAATTAGGGCCCAATCCCGCTTCCAGGTACAAAGGAAGAAGCGTGTGCCAGGGCTCAAATGTAACAGCGACCTCAAGAAAGTGTTTTCCATCTTTTGGAGCTATTTACTGTTGCTGTACCCCCGTAGTTCTGCACCTTAGCTTTCTTCTGCCACTACCTTTTGCTTGTATACTTGGAGGACAATAGTCAGTGAGCAACAGCTGATCTTGTTCTTGAGCCTCAGGACTGCGTTGGAAGACCCCTGTAAAGTGGCAGCTGCCTTGCCAACATAAGAGGTCCAAGACAACTTGTTGTTGAAGGAGATCCCCAGATAATCGTAGACCTTCACAGTTCAAAGTACCTTGTCAGCGATAATTGGTGGTTTTATCAGCAGTGGAGATAGTCTGAGCAGCATTACTTTTGCAGGCGCGGCCCGTGGTAGGAGTGCCGGTCGGGCGGTGACGTGGGGCGGGGGAGGGGCAGGGTGGGGGGTAGTAAACTACGGATTAAGGCCGAATACAGGTAAGTGAACATTTAAATAAATAAAACGAATTTCGTTGCGCGCACTGCATTGCATTTGGCGATGCAGCGCTCACAACGAAATTCATTTTGCGCCAAGGCACATCCCTGGCGCACCCTGAGCAGATTTCGAAATAAGGAGTGCATTTTCGTCTACTTCCCTAATAAACACAAGCACGCGTGTATTTGTTCAATATTTAGATAGCTTACACAAGATTTTTGTTGACTACTTATTTTCTAAGCGTTTCCCATAGTTGGTTTTATTTACCAAGTCAAAGGCTGATTTAAGACCGATAAAGGACAAATAGAGCGGGAGCTTGAGCATCTTTATGTATTTGACATATATCATAAATAGTTTGGTGGCTTGGTTGATGGTACTAATGCCCTTGCAAAACCACTCCTGAGCGTCAGAGGACTGTATTCTTGTCCGCCCATGCCTGCAGTCTGTTCAGAAGAATATGCCCAAAGATCTTCCCGGCACTGTTCAGAAGCGATACTGGCCTATAGTTATATGGTAGCAACTTGTTTCCATTTTGTGGAAGGGGAGTATGATTACGGATCGCCAGGAGCGTGGGACATTATTTATTCTGAGGACCGCGTTGAATATCTTAGTCAGGGCTACAGACCAAGCCTTGTAGTCTAAACTAAACATATTGACTGGAACACATTCTGGGCCAGGTGCTTTATTGGCCTTTTGGTCTAGGATTGCTCCTTCTACTGAATGTTTACCTGCCATGCCATGACAGGGGGATACTGCAATTTACCAGAATTGGTGTACGGTCGCCACTGAAATATATGTTTTTATAGTGGTCTATCCAGGTCTGCTCTGAGACAGGCGCGGCCCGTGGTAGGAGTGCCGGTCGGGCGGTGACGTGGGGCGGGGGATGGGCAGGGTGGGGGGTAGTAAACTACGGATTAAGGCCGAATACAGGTAAGTGAACATTTAAATAAATAAAACGAATTTCGTTGCGCGCACTGCATTGCATTTGGCGATGCAGCGCTCACAACGAAATTCGTTTTATTTATTTAAATGTTCACTTACCTGTATTCGGCCTTAATCCGTAGTTACTACCCCCACCTGCCCTCCCCCGCCCACATCACCGCCCGACCGGCACTCCTACCACGGGCCGTGCCTGCTCTGAGATCCTGGACCTTCTCTGAATATTTCGGCAATTTTCCTGCAGAAGGATTTACTATCGTTATACTCTGCTGCCTTGATCAGGTCTTGCCACAGTTCTCACTGGCAGTTCAGTTTATTGCACCTGAGTAAGGCTGTGTATTCTCTCCTTGCGACCCTAAAAGATTGCTGTTTTTCTTGAGAGTCATGCCACTTGTATGCCCATTTTAGCGTATTCTTAACTGCTCTACACTCGTTGTCATACTAACTTTTGTATGGTGTTCTGCTTTTGCTCCTTGATATTCATGGTGTGACTCCCTTAAGAGTTTGGTATAGTTTGTTAGTATTGCCTCATGCTCGTCACTGTCCATGGTGCAGTTCAAAAAGTATTCCAGGCACGCCTTTAATAAGATGGCATTGTTCGAGTAGTTCTCTCTGCTCCATTTTACTCAGTGCTTAATTTGTAAAATATTAAGTGCCAGGGCTCTGACCAGGAGGCCACTGCAGCTTGCCCCACCCATCGCCCTTGTCATCGCTGCCAAAACAACTACTAACCATCTCTCTCGCATGTAAATGCAACAGTTCAGATTATTCCAGGTCCCCAAAGCTAAAGGAATGGCTGGGGAGGCAGGTATTAGCAATTTTAATGTATATTGTATTCCTAAACTACTGTTGTTCTGCTCATCTCTAAATTAGATGAGCAGCGCCACTGTGTGGTGGACTGTTCTAAGTATAGTGTTGACAATTAGGTGCTGGTGCCGAGCACCGGAAACCAATTAAGTGCCGGTGCTTAGCACCGGGAAGCTCCGGCTCAAATTAAGCACTGATTTTACTGCTCGTCTGCTGTGGTTTGGGGCAATGCTAGCGACGAAACGTTTGCCCGTTTTCTTCTCGGTAAGAGCTGCACACTTGTGTGAAGGAATACAATCAGCCTCCTATCATTACAAAAATTCAAGTTAGGAATGTCCAGCAGGGTGTAAGAGAAATAGGCACAAGCTTATAAGAGCCCACAGAAACTATACTAAAAACGTACTTCCCCAAGTTCCAGAAAACAAACGTTCTGCCATAGAGAATAAAAAAGACTAATAACTATAATAAGGAGGGTACCGGGTACCCAGAACACACAAAGAAATAGAAATCCCCCAAAATTAAAAAATAACACATAAATATCAAGATTTCTTATGTGACAATGAGAATAACGAAAAAAGAATCATTTTGTATACGTTACTAATCCTAACAAAATGCACAACACGTGGGTTATGAATGGGACATTTAAATGGTGCCCAGCACCATTTACCCAAATATATACTATGCATGAGCACTATCATAACACAAACCTCCCTTTTGTATATTCACTACTGTCAAGCAAGCAATGTGCAACCTATAATGAATACTGAACACTAATCAAACAAAAAAAATACAATCCCCGAAAATCGTTTTTGATTATGAATACACCATGATTTCAGTTATTCTAAAAGTGTATCTACATACAGCAAAACATTTTAAGCAAAGTATACAGAGGTACATACAAAACTCTACGCTGCGTATAGAATACCCACAAATGCTGAACTTACATCAGAAGTATAAAAAAATCACATTAGCCTACGTCCCTGTCAAAAATGTGTATACGTATTATTTTAAATATATTAAAGATATATACATTACAATCATATGAAAATACACTCCTTCCTTCTGGAAACACTTCGATTTGATTGGAGGGGAAGGAAATGTACTAGTCTCAGTCCAAAGTTAACCACTATGGGGAAAATGTTGGACTTTGAATGGATAACATTTACTATTCTTACTCCAAACGTAACCAGTTAAGGACAATGGATAACATTTACTATTCTTACTCCAAACGTAACCAGTTAAGGACAATGGATAACATTTACTATTCTTACTCCAAACGTAACCAGTTAAGGACAATGGATAACATTTACTATTCTTACTCCAAACGTATCCAGTTTAGGGCAAATGTTGCACATTGGGTGGCTTGGATTTATATTTCCCACACCAAAGTTAGCCACACTGGTCAAAATGCTGGACTTTGGAGGCGGGTTAATTTAATATTCTCCCTCAAAACTTAGCCACTTTGGGAAAGATGCTGGACTTCTTAGTGGTTAGTTCTATTATTCCCACACCAAACCTAACCATAATTGGGAGAGAGTTGGACTTAGGGGGTTTAATTTACTTTTTCCACTCAAAATCTAGCTAGCTATACTTAGCTTGAAAGGGGCGGGCAATGGGTGTTGCGGTGGGCGTTCCACCGCAACACCCATTGATTTTGGAGCTGCCCCATCTTTACAAGGGTGGAGTAAATATGGGGCAGCGCCAAAATTAAGACCAGGGAAAATCTGGTCTTACCCTGACGCAACGAGGAGAAATGTTTAATTTCTCCTCGTTTTTGCAGTTTCCATGTGTGCTGCGTTGTGCAGCACACATGGAAACAGCAAAACGCCATTGATTTTTTATGTGCAGGAAGGTGTCCCTTCCTGCACATAAACAATCATTAAAAAAATGACGTTTTGAAACTTCTATGTGTGCTGCATTAAGCAGCACACATTGTAGTTACAAAACCCCATTTAAAGATTGTTTATGTGCTGGAAGAGTCACCTTCCTGCACAAAACCATCTTTTCCTGCAACACACTATGGTGCAAGGGTGCCTGCTTTGGTGCTAGTCAGCTAAATTTAGCGCCAGCGCAGGTGCAAACGCAGGGCTGCACCATATTGTTGGAAAGATGGTGCAGCCCTGGGCGCTCCGCCACCTCTATTGTAAATATGCCCCAAAATTCATAATTTTTTTTTTTAAAGATTGATTCAAGCCATCTTTAAAAGTTAATAATTCACTTTTAAATTATGAATTAATTTTTATTTTTTTACATTTTACAAATTTAATACAAAAGGTTGACAATTTTTTTCAAGAAAATATTACATTTATACAAGGGTTTAGAAAATGATATAAATTATAAAAAATAAAAACCAAAATCTCTAAAAATAAGCCATAAAATGTAAAACTTGTTTTATTTTTCAAAGATAAAATTCAAAAATATTTAATACAATTATCAAAAATATTTATAATATGTCCACCAAAATTTCTCCTGCAAAGGAACATATGGGTTGGAGACTCTGCTGCCAGCTTTACTTATGGGGGACGGCGGTCTAGATTCTTGATATCCCTATGTGGTACGCCAGACTGTGGTTATCTCGGAAAGAGTTGTCTTGAGGGTGGTCAGACATTCACCTTTTGCTACGGAATTGAACATGTGGGACTTTAAGCCCTTCCTCCGTATCAGCGGCACTTTGGCAATTGTGGGGTCACGGAGGGAGGATGCCAGGTCCTTGGTGATTTGTTTCATAGAGAGACTTTTCTTAGATTCCAGGAAGCACACAATGCCTTTTGTATTGCCCCGGACAATTTTTGTAGTACGCTAAATTGGCTAGCACAGCACAGGAAATTTGGACAGGCTTCTCAGTATCCCACGCACATCGAACGTAAAGGGCTTGTATCCTTTGCAATGGTGAAGATCGACATACAATCGCGCAAATTTTTTTTTTTTTAACTTGTTTTTATTGGCATTTGTAATATACAAAAACATGGTGCTTTAAGACACATTTGAATTACTTGCATCCTTTGCAGTTTACATCATTATACATTGTTCATTGTACAATAAATGGATATGTATCCTGCCATTATCAGGGTCGAGCATCAAACTATTCCTACGGAGAACTGGGATGCAGAACTGGGGGAGTGTTCATGGGTTCCTGGGAGCTAATGTTGCGTGGGGTATCGGGGCGACATGTGTCTCGAGTGTATCTATGTGTCTCTGGGGGTGGGGGAGATCTGGTCGGCCTTGCTCCAGCGTCTGGTCCTCGAGTGTCATGTGGTTTGTGCTATGAATCGTGAGCGGCGCTACGCGTGTGCTGCAGGTGGAGATCTAGTGCGCGTGCCTGCGGGTTAGGTTTGTGGATGCGTGTCTGTCGGGTTGTGCGAGGGGTCATCTGGGTCGTCTTGAGTAGGCGGCTGTTTGAATTGGTGCAGCAGCATGGCCCACTCCATGGAAATGGGGTGTTTGCGTGTCCCCTTCACCTCTTCCTCTCTTAGTGTGTCTTCCTCTGCCACCGCCCATTTGTGTACTGCTCCCGTCCATGCTGCAGTCGATGGGGGATTGCCAGTGCATGGCTATACTCCTATTGGCTAACAAAAAGCTAGGGAGACAAATCGGGTTGGCACTTTGTGTTGCTTTCGTTTCCGGAAAATACCTAGCGCACAGGCCTCCCATGTGTTCAGTTGTGTAAGCCCTGTAAGATCTTCGAGTGATTTGTGGACATTGTACCAATATGGTTGCAGTGTGGGGCAGCTCCAAAACATGTGATGAAAATCTGCTGCCTGTGAGCTACATCTGGGACAGAGGAACTGGGTGTCGGGGTAAAATCTTTGGAGACGTGCTGGTGTTAAGTATGCCCTGTGTAAGATGTAGAATTGTATATTTTTAAACCGTGCATTTCTAGACACCTTCTTGGGGTATTCGAGGGCCATCTCCCATTCTTTCTCATGTAGTGGGCGTCCCAATTCCTCCTCCCAGGCAGCCCGTAGGGCCCCAGGAGTCTGTTTGCAAGTTCTCGTATGGCTTTATAAAGCCATGTGGTCAAGTGTTGCCCCGCTCCCATATGTAAGATTGTGTGAATGACCGGGTGGGTGGCTGGCTCTCCTGTCGATAGGTCGTGGTGCGATCGATAGCTTTCGAGGAGTTGGCGGTGAAGTAGGAATTGGCCAGGGGGAGATCGTAGTCGTCCATAAGCCGTTGGAACGGTTTGAGCTGTCCGTCCTCAAATAGGGATTCCATTTCAGTGAGGCCGCTGGCCGTCCATATGTGGAGCATGTTAGGGGTATAATAGTGTTCACGTTTGGGCCAGCCGACCAGCGGCAGCAGAGGAGAGTAAGACGGTTTCCCTGGTGACATAGGGTGTATCTGTTGCATGCATTTGCGTGCCACTACGACATGTATGGGATATGTGCGCCTCGGCTTGGTGCCTGGTAGTAATAGGCGGCATATTTCTGGGGTGGGCACTCGGCCGGTTGTGGTGTATGTTTCTCCTATATGTCTGCCTGCCGTCCAGTAGGACAGCCACTGTAACTGTGCTGCCAGGAAATAGGATTCGAATGACGGAGCGCCCAGTCCCCCTTGCGTGGTGGGCAGTTGTAACTTCGTTAGTGCTATCCTACGTCTGCCGGATCCCCATATTAACAAACCAAGGAGAGAGTCTAAGTCTCTGAAGAATGTTTTAGGTGGTATTATCGGTAGATTTGTGAAGTAGTAGAGCAACCGTGGGACTATTATCATTTTGGCTATAGCCACTCGGCCGATCGGGGCCAACGGGAGGTTCTTCCAGAATCCCACTGCTGATCTGATGACGTCCAGTGCTTTGCGGTGATTACCGTCAAATATGTCGGACGGAGAGTGGTAGAGACGGAGCCCGAGGTATCGAGGGGCCTCCGCACTCCAAGTCACCTTCTGGTCACCCAACCAGATATCACAAGGGGGGAGATTCGGGTGTAGCGGGTAAACTGTGGATTTGTCCCAGTTTACTTTTAGCCCGGAGGCTTCTGCAAATTCCGTCAGTGTTGTCCAAATAGGCGTGAGGTCCTTGGTAATGTCTCGAACATAGAGGAGAAGATCGTCGGCGTACATGGAGACGCTGTGCACGGTATCCGCTATGGGGATGCCCCAGTGTTCTCCTTTTCGTCGTAGCCGTATAGCTAGGGGTTCTACCGCGAGGGCAAAGAGGAGAGGCGAGAGCGGGCAGCCCTGCCTCGTGCCTCTGTGGACCGCGAGTTCTGGCGATATATATCTCCCTATGCGAATACGTGAGGTGAGTTTGGTATATAGAAGTTGTGTATACGCTAAAAGGATAGGACCGAGTCCTGCTCGTCGTAGGACCGAAAAAGATACTGCCATGTGAGGGTATCGAAGGCCTTCTCGAGGTCAAGGATAATGCAGGCTGCTCTGGGGAACGTGTCGCCCACTTGATCTTGGATATGGAATAGTCGGCGTATATTTTGGGACGTATTTCTGCCCGGGACGAAACCGCACTGGTCCGGGTGAACCAGGGGTCGTAGGATTTGTGTGTATCTGTCCGCTAAAATCTTACCTAGGATCTTACAGTCAGCGGATAACAGCGTAATGGGGCGGTAGGAGGCCATTTGTTGCGGGTCGCGGTTTGGCTTCAGGAAAGTCACAATAACCGATTCCCGGAGGGATCTCGGCAACTCTCCCTTCTCTAACGCCGTTGCCAACATCATCACCAGGCGGGGGACCAGCAGGGGGAGAAGGTTGTGTAGTATTCTAGGGGAGCCCATCGAGTCCCGGTGCTTTGTTACGAGCTAGAGCGTGTAGGGCGTGAATAACGTCGGTAGATTGTATCTCTGTATCTAATGCTATTCTGTCAGCCTTCGTGATTCTGGGGATCATCAGTGGGTCTAGAAATTGATCTAGAATGTCCTGTCCGATCGGCTCCGGGCTACGATAAACCCCTGAGTAGTATTGATGGAAGGCCGCGAGAATCTCGTCCTGGGATCGTACCAGATTACCGAGGGGGTCGAACACTTCAGTTATGGGCTTTACTTCGGTGTCTTGTTTAGTTAGCCATGCCAATAATGTACCTGTTTTATCTCGGTCCTTGTGCATCCGAGTTGTGTACGCCCTGAAATTGTACCGACGGAGGTCGACGCAGGCAGTCTGGTACTCTGTTTTGGCTTTGGCCACATGTGCCGCCGCTTCGTCCGTGAGGTCATTTCGTTTGGTAGCGGTGGCTAGTTGCGTTTCGGCTTTTGTGAGTGCCTGTTCTAACGTCCGTTTTACCCCTATTATTTGCTTGATACATTCTCCCCGTGCCACTACTTTGAAAGTGTCCCATTCCACTAGTGTTGAGGACGCTGTCCCTGCGTTGTTAGCGAAGTAATCCTGTATGCTTTGTCCCTGTTCGTGTTTGAAGACTTGGTCCGTCAGGCAGTCCCGTGGTAGTCGCCAGGTGGGGACCGGGGGGTGTGGGGGTCTCCAGTTTAATCGCAAAATATGATCGTCGTGGTCAGAGATGATCCTACCTAGGTAGTCTGTGTGTTGAATTTTGGGTAATATTGCTGTTGAGCATAAGAATCTGTCTAGTCTGACTCGTAGGTTATGTGGTATGGAGTGAAACGAGTATAGTCGAGTCTGGGGATGAAGCATCCTCCATGCGTCTGTGAGTGCCCATTGTGTAACCCAGGCTTTGAACCGTTCTGTTTGGTTATGGGCTGAGGAGTGTGCGTGTGGAGGATGAGAGCGATCTAAGGTGAGGTTTAGTGTGCAGTTATAGTCGCCCCCTAATATCCATGGTATGGAAGCAAATTGGGCCAACACCTCTGTGAGGCGATCCCAGAACCTGTCCAGCTCTGTATTCGGGGCGTAGATACTGCCCAAGAGTACTGATTGCCCATCTAGTATTCCCTCTAATAAGGCGTATCTACCCTCCTTGTCCACCACCCGTCGGAGTTCCTGAAATGGGGTCCCTGGTCGCACCCAAATCAGCGCCCCACGTGCGTATGCAGAGTATGACGTGGCACATATGGTTCCGCGCCATTTGGACTGTAGTTTGCCTATCTCGGTAGTGGTGAGATGTGTCTCCTGTAAAAACACGATCCTAGCGTTCTGGCGCTTTGTATATGAGTATATAGCGTAACGCTTGCTCGGTGTGCGGAGGCCTCTAGTGTTGAGTGTTAGAATGCTGATGTCAGTGTTCTGTGTAGTCGTGGCCATATGTTGGTGTTGGCATGTGTCAGGCTGGCCTGTGTCAGCCGGAGCCTAGCGATCCGTGGATCCCCTGTAGCGTGTAGTGCACATATGATACGCTTGCAGATACCCTTTTGTGTGAAGTTCCATGAGGGGGTGGGACTTTTTGGAACGGGGGTTGTAAACTATAAACTGGGGTCGGGAAACAGTCCCAATACCAAGGACCTATCGCTGGCTGCGATACGTCCAAACCAGCTCTCATAAGTTCTGAGAGTATAACAACATGTTGTGGGGGTGTCGGTGCGTGCGTGCGAGGCGATTCGTCGGTCGGGCCTTTGTAGGATCATTGGGCGTCGTCTGGAGTGCGCTTATTCTTGTTCGTACTGCGTATGTTCAGTGAGTGAGCCTTGGTTACATAAGTCTGTGCCGAATTATCTGTCAGATTGTCTCATGCCGAGAGAGTGTTCGTTTGCCCATCCAGTAAGGCGTCCGCTGTCTGGGGGGTGACTAGGGGAGGCGTAGTTGAATCTGTTCCAGATAGTGTCCCATCGCTGTCGTTCTCTCCCTCCGACGAGAAAATGTGTGGGGCTTGAGCCGTTTCCCCCGCGAGGGGGGAGTTCTGTAACTCAGTCACTGCTCGCAGAACCTCCCGCCGTTCCTTCATGATTTGCTCCAGGTCCGGGGAGTCTTGGGTGCGCGTCCCAGTTATCTTACTTGTTCCGCTGCGTTGCTGTTTCGGGTTGCGTCTTCTGGTGTGTGGTGGTTTGAAGCCAGGGCCTCGTGTGAAGTCTGCCCTGGATTGTTGCGCACAGTGTTGGTCTGCCCAGTCGTGCGCCTCTTCGGCGATTGTGAAGAAGATGGTAGCGCCATCATGGATAATTTTAAGGCGGGCAGGAAAGAGCAGGGAATATTGTATAGTGTTCACCCGCAAGCGACATTTGACTTCCAGGAACAGAGATCTTTGTTGCTGCACTGCACGTGCGTAGTCGGGGAATATCATTATCTGTTTGTTGTCGACATGCAAGGGGCCTGCTTGTCTGGCGGCTCGAAGTACCGCATCACGATCACGGTAGTGTAAGAGTTTCGCCAGCATCGGTCTGGGGGCGGATCCTAGTGGAGGCTTGCGGGCCGGGACCCTGTGGGCACGTTCTATAGAGAAGAATGCTGTCCGGTCAGCTGCGGGAGTGAAGGATTTCACCCATGTTTCTACGTACTCCAGTGGGTTCGTACCCTCAATTCCCTCTGGGAGTCCCAGCACGCGGATGTTACAGCGCCTTGAACGCCCTTCTAAATCGTCCGCCCGCTCCTCCATGGTGGTCAGACGGCGCTGGACGTCTTGGAGCGCCGCTTGGTGTGCCCTGACGGCGGGTTGTAGGTCGGCCAGCGTCTTCTCCCCGTCCTTCACTTTGTCGGCCAGTTTCCGATGGTCATCCCGGACAAGGCTGATATCTGTCGTCAGGGTGCCAAGTGTCTCCTCCATGGACACCCTGGAGAGTTCGATGGCTGCCAGTACCTGATCCAGCTTGTCCGAAATTGATGAGTCAGCTTGAGATGTGGTAGTCTTGGCCCATGTCCTGGTATTCGGCATGTTCTCCGGTGCAGTCTCGGGTACTGTGGTATGTTGTGAGGCTTTCGGCTTTCCCATTACGGTGATTGAGGGGGGGGATCTCTACGCCGCGAGCCTCGTCAGTGGTAGCTCGCTGTTGGTGCGGCTCGGTGCCTGGCTTGTGAGTTCCCCGGGTAACTTGCGCTCACCAGATGCTGCGTGAGGGTTGTAGCGGGTCCGCAAGAGTCCAGGCAGGAAGGTACCTGCGTGCCAGTCGTTCCCCGAGCAGGCCCGCTTCCCCGTAGTTTTGGGAGAGGGCGGATGCTGCCCGGAGGGATGAGACCCGTGTGCTTTGTGCAGGTTCTTAGCGGGGGTCGCTGGCGCCCCCCACCCCGGACTGGGTCTGCAGGTCCATGCAGGCAGGGCGTGAGTCACTGGATCACCGAGCCGCCATGTCGAGGTCAGGCATCATCTATCCCAGGTGCGTCCAGTTCCCCTCACCTCTGTCTCCTTGACGTTTTGTGCTCTGGTGGCTCAGGTGACTTGGTTGCTCGGGATTAGTCCTGGTGCCTGCCTCGGTCTCCGGACGCCATTTTAAGGTCAGGCGGCACCGGCCGTGGATCGCTCCGTGAGCTGCAGTAGGGTCGGGGGGGGTGGCTATCAGTCGCCACTCACCTCCGTTTCGCTGGCGCTTTGTGCTCTGATGGTTCCGGTGACTCCGCGGCTCGGTACCAGTCCTGCTGTCCGCCTCAGTCTCCGGACGCCATTTTGAAGTCAGGCGTTCCGTGAGTTGCAGCAGGGTCAAGGGGGTGGCGATCTGCTCTCCTCCTCTGGGCTGCTGGAGGCCGGGGCTCATGGTCTGGTACCCTCCGGTCCCGCTCGGCTGCGGCGCAGGTCTGGGGGTCCGTCCGGACAGGATCACCGCGTCCAAAATGGTGGGCCGTCTCCCGCCGTCGCCGCCTGGGCTTGTCTCTGTGTGCCCCCTCGGGGTGGACGTCAAGAGTCCCCGATGCCGGGCTGTACCTTCGCTGCTACCCCTGTCCCGGGCCGGTTGGTGCGCTGTACTTGTCTCCGGTGTGGGACTCCAGTTCGAGTTCTTCCAGTCCGCCGTCAGGAGTGGGCGAGCGCCATCTTGCCTCCGAGGCAAGGGGTCCCGATATTTTGGTGCTCCGTCGGGAACACACTCATTTGTTGGAGGAATGAGGTGCCACAGGGTGTTGTGGATGTTCCTACACCTGGATGTGGGCTCAGTGGTCCATCACAATGCATATAAAAGGGCGGTGTGCTGACCCGATCGCGGAGCATCAGCAAGACACGTCCGCCATCGCAGCCTGCTTGGCCACGCCCCCCATACAATCGCGCTAATGTACAAAATCAAGAAGCTTGATAGACCTAAACCTCTATAAGGCTAGAGGAGCCTGGGATGCTGATATAGATTTTCTGCTCCATGACTAAAAATGGGCGGTTGCCAGTAAATTAGTCCGGAGAGTGTCAAGAAATTCAAGATTCACATAAATTCACTTTAATTTCTTTCATCGCACATATCTAGCGCCTACAACACTGAGTAAAATGTATCCATCTAGACCTGCAGTTTGCCCACGATGTTGGGGGCTCGGAACCTCCTTCTTGTAGATGGCATGGAATTGCCCTGGAGTCATGACATTCTGAAGTGAGGTCTGCATGAAAATACGAATGGCATCGAGAATTCAGGTACCTTCCGCTCCTAAACACTGTTTATTGGATATCATTAACCAAGTGCAATACAAGAAAATGCAATGCAAGTTTGTACACCTGCTGTTACTGCTGGCCAAGTGGCGAATAGCTATAGTTTGGATGGTTAGCCGGCACCCCCTTTTCAAGTTGTGAATAAGAGAAAAGATAGAGTGGACCTTAGCGAAAGAGACATTGATCCGAATAACTAGAAAATAGAAGACAAAGTGGTGGATGATCTGGAAACATGGGATGAGGTACTGCAAGAATTTGCTGCGACGGCGGAAGACAAGAGCCAAGGGTTGTGTTCTGACTTTGTGTAACCAATTATATGAACACTGTAAGTTCGAAAGTAAGGGAACTAGATCTCATTGTGCGCCCATCTACTTTTTGCTGTCTCTGTATGAGTACACTCCTTAGCTGTGTTGTTTGGGGGGCGAGGGGGTGACGGGAGGGGTCAGTGGAGCGCACATGCAAGGACAGGTCAGTGGCATATACTGATATATTGTCTATTTTAATGGAGCACGCTTAAACAAAAGAAGTTAAATAACTAAATAACATAGATAAACACATTAAATTAAAAAAATCATTAGATTATAAATAGTAACAATAATAATAAACAGAGTAAAAACGATTTTATGTATAATTATATTTTAAACTTTGATATAAATGACAATTTTAAAAACATTTTATAAAACATTCTTACATGCAAGATGTGGCTTAACTGGGTTTGAGTCTCGGCAGGGACGCTCAACATCCTGGGCCTTATTTATGAGGCCCTTTCCCGACTATTGCTTCACCTTTTGTGACGCTGTGGCGGCGTAAAAAATGCACCACACTGCGCCATATTTACAAATTGACGCATCTAGGCAGATGCGTCACTTTGCAAACCCATGGGACAGATATAATGTATGCAGGGTGGACTTCCAGCACAGAAAAGACTCGTAGAAGTGTTGCAGTGAAATCTATGAGATTTCACTGCGCCACTTCTACGGCCTCACTGCATCAAATCCTTACGCCTGCTTCAAGCAGGCGTAAGGGGTGATGCAGGCCTTTTCACATGGGGCTTGTCCTATGTGAAATGACACATTGCTAGAGTTGCGTCTGTTTCCAGACACACTCCAGCAATGCGCAATTTTCGTGCCGACAGATACATCACGATTCCTGACATATCTGTCAATACTTGCGACATGGAGCGCCATACAGTTACTACGGAGCATCCATGGTGTCGCAAGGAGGGCGTACTGAAAAGTGTTGCACCTGTGATTCTGGGCAAATTACTTAATCTCCCCGTGTCTGTAACGCAACTGGTGCTCATGTAAAGATACCTTCGGGTCGAGTTTGCGCTATATAAAACTCTTCGCCCAAAAAATATGTATCTCAAGATACTGTTGACAGCACAATATTAGAACAATTATTTTAAAGACTGGCAATATTTTTGACACGATGATAATGTTGCTAGGGGCTCTGGGGAAAAAAACAAAAACTTATTTTCGGAGTCCTCTGTGCACCCACGCCTCCTAATAAAAAAACATTTTGAGGTGATTCATTGTGTAGACATATTTCAAGGCATTCTTTTATTCAAATATTTTGCAAACTTCCTCTATGTCTAAATCACATACCATCAAAAGACCCATGTATAGGTGCTACGTTATGGAATGGTCTTACTCTTGGATTCCATGCCACCGAGAACTTGTTCCTAATTAGGGACGACTCAAAGCCTGTCTTTTTCAACAAAACGTGTTTCCGTAACCTCGCCCTTGTGACATCTCCAAGCTATCGCCTCTATTAGATTTATATTCCATTTATTCTATTTATTAGAGAGAACTTCTGCCCCATGCCCCGTTCCACCCATTATCAGTTATGACAGATAAATAAAACGAAATGGAAACGGACTGTTTTGAAACAAAATTCCTGGAAAACGGAAAAACACTTTGAATTATGATGAAAGCACAGCATCTCTCTCACACCTCTTAAGAGTTTTACGCCACACAGTCGTAGCCCTTCTGCCCACATCCTTCAAGGTACAGCGTTAAGGGGCTAGTGAATTATTTAACAAATGATAACGTTTTAATAGTCCAACAGTTAATTATTGTAATCGCTGTGGGAAAGGGTGGCCGAAATCATGAATTAAATACTAGTATAACATCGTGAAAATGCTTGAAAAAGAAGTATTATCAAAGCAAGTTTCGTTTTAGTACAAATTACACATAAACTGGAACTGGGTCGTGCCAGCAGGAAAGCTCATAAGAATGTGCGACAACAGCAGTGACAGGTGTCAGGATAAACATAACGCTTAGAGGGGTGTTTGAAAACATTTTCAGCGTGCCCTGTGAGAAAAAAATATTTTACTACATATGACTCCAGTGAGAAATATAATACAACTCGACTGGGGTAACTTGCCCGACGTCGGCATAGGATCAATGTGTGCATGTTAAAGTGGGATTAAAATACGCTGGGGAACATTATAAAACATGAGCGCAACATAACCCAGGCCTCCTTTCCCCTGGTAAATTGAGTGAAGCAGCTGCAACAGCTGTGCTTTACGACAGGAATTTAGAGGGGGCATTGTTGGTGATAGTCTGAAATTGACGTTTTTCTACATGTGTTAATGAATAGAGGCATTACAAGTCAGTCTTAGAATGGCCCTCCGGCCTTACAGTGAATGATTCCCTGTAATATACATTAGGTTAAAAAGCCACTTCATTGGGGTCGATTGCCAAGTGTATATATAAAAGGACCTATAATGCTTATTTCCCAAGTTCAGTTTACTATGTTATTAATTTGAGACAGTGATTGCGGCTGGAGCGTCCGGCACTTATTTTTGGGCACCAGAACTTACTTTTCCACTTCACATCTTTACCTGAGAAAAAGAAAAAGAAAAACACAAAAGGAAGAAACTTTGATGAAGAGAAATACAGAAAAAAAGGGACAGAGGGAGAAAGCAGGGTGGAACAAGAACGTGCAGGAGTGTGTCTGAGGGGCAGAGAGTGTCTGGTGGTGGATGGGGATGGAGGAATCAAGATTATGCAGCCTTGGTATTCAGCATCAGGATCTTCTGCAGCGCCTGTCGCAGCTTCTCAGCAATACTTTAGGCCTGGGTACTTATTATATACCTTTTAACATTTCTAAATGATACATCTAATTAATAAATAAGTTGGCTTTTTATCTTTGGAAGATATAATATTGATTTACCATGCAAAAGAGACCTATTGTTATGTTGGAACTCACGTTTTTGAAATATGGTCAGACTTCGACGTGTTTCCAGGCATTGGGAAATGTTGCGGTGGTGATAGAGGTGTTGAGAAGGGTGGTGAGTTCCTGGCCGATCCTTCGGTTTGCGAGGTTGAAGATGTGTTGCGGGCATGGGTCTGTGGGAGCTCACTAGTGGATGGATGTCATGGTGGAGGTGGTGTTCTGGGTGGAGAGGATATTCCGGGTGGTCAGTGTGTGGTTTGTGTTAGTTGCGGCGGTGGTGGCATATCTGTTGAGGAAGTCCGTAGGTGTGGGTTCGAAGTTTCTGTATATGGTTGTGATCTTGTCATGGAAGAAGTGGGCGAGGTTGTCGCAGAGCTCCTTTGAGGGTGTGATGTTGTTTTCGCTTTCAGCCGGGCTGGAGAATTCCTTAACAATGTTTAAAAGTTCCTTGGTGTTGTTGACTCTGTTTCGATGCATATGGCAAGGTCTGTCTTCTTTGTTGCCCTCAGCAGGCGGTGGTGGAGGTTGAGGGAGGTCTTGAAGCCTGCCGTGTCGGAGGTGTCCTTGATGGTGCGCCATCTCCTCTCCAACCGTTCGCTGTTTCGTATCGCTGTTCTTAGTTCTTGGGTGTACCAGCTGGCCTTAGTGGAGGATTTTCTATGGATGTTGCTCTTGATGGGGATGATGCCATCTGCGCAATTGGTGATCCAATCGTTGATGTTTTTCACTCCCTGTTCGAGGTTGGTGGCGGTAGCAGGATTGGAGGTTTTGAGGGCGTTTGCCTAGCTGGTCTCCTAGATTTTATTCCACCTCCGGTGGGGGCCATTGGCCATCTTGGAGGTGGTGCTGCGGGGGCTGGAGATGCTGAAGTGGATGTTGGAGTGATCAGTCCATGTGAGTTTTATGACATGGCTATATTTGACGCGGTTGCTGGAGGTGAAAACTGGGTCCAGCATGTATCCTGCGGTGTGTGTAGGGACGATCTGGGTCAATCCGAGGCTGCTCATACTGTTGCAATGTTTTTGTCATTGGGGTCGTCGATGTGGAAATTTAGGTCACTGAGGAAGATGTAGTTCTTTGAGTCTAAGGCTAGGGGTGCAATGAAGTCTCCGATGGTGTTCCAGAAGCTGGAGCATGTGTCTGGGGGTCAGTATGCGAGGGTGCCTCTGATGGTTGTCCTGTCGTCCGTGTGGAGCTTGAAGTTGGGATGTTCCATGGGAGTGGTGGTGTTGTCGGTGGTGGTGGTACACTGTATGGTCTCTTGGTAGATGATGGCTGTTACTCCTCCCGACTCGTTGGTCCGATCCTGGCAAATGATTTTACATCCATCAGGAATAGCTGTGGCAATGTCTGGGGCAGATGTGGGGTTGAGCCAGGTCTCAGTGAGGAAGACGATGTCGGGTGTGAGGGTGGTGATGAGATCCCATAATTCAGATGAATGCTTGCATATTGAGCGCGTGTTGAGAAGGGCGCATGCAAGTTGGTGTTTTTGTTCAGGTGGTGTCTGTGGTGTGTTCCGGGTGGCAGTGGGTGCAGGTTAAAGGTCCTATGGTGGAGCGTGGGTTGGCACAGTGGCAGTGTTTGTTGCAGCATCTGGGGTCGAGGATGGAGAGTTCATCAATGGTGTTTCTTCGGGGGGCAGGAGGGCAAGGGGTTGTGGTGCTTGGTGCGGTCCAGGAACGGACAGACGCAGACAGGCTTGCCTTTGGGGTGCCTTCGGCATAGTTGCACTGTTGCCTGCATTAAGTAGGTCCTAAGGTGGGTGGGGCTTCTGTTGGCAAGAAAAACGGTGAATGGGAAAACCCGATCGGGAAAACCCCAGCAGGAAAATCCGGGCAGCTGGGGTGTCGCTGGATCAGTCTGGAACAAACAGGAACTGGAGACCACAGACAAGCGGCAAGTTAGATGTCCAGGTGCCAACTGATTTGGTCCCACTGCGGCCTGCATTAAGTAGGTCCTGGGGTGGATGGAGCTTCTGTTGGCAGGAAGAATGGTGAGTTGGAAAACCAAGCCTGGAAAACACTAGCGGGAAAACCCAGGCAGCTGTATTGTCACTGAATCAGTTTGGAACAAGCAGGAACTAGAGGCCACAGGCAAGTGGCAAGCTAGGTGTCCAGGTGCCTACTGATGTGGTCACACTGTGGTCTGCATTAATTAGGTCCTAGAGTGGGCGGGGCTTCTGTTGGCAGGAAGAACGGTAAGTGGGAAAACCTGGTTGGGGAAACCCCAGCAGGAAAGCCCAGGAGGCTGCGGTGTTACTGGATCAGTCCTGAACAAGCAGGAACTGGAGGCTACAGGCAAGTCCCAAGCTAGGTGTCTAGGTGCCAACTGTATCGGCTATCCTTAAAAAATAATTAAATATATCTTGCAAAAAAGGCCAACTTATTTATAATTTAGATGTAGGCAAAGTTTGTAAAAGTTAGAAACTGCATAATCTATTATTTGTTCAGACAAGGAGGTACACTCCCAAAAAATGAAAACTTAGGGGTAGATGCATGTATGTGTGAACCACAGGGTTTCTAAAGGCACAGTGCCAATTGAATACTTATTATATTGAATTGCTGATTGTTGAGCAGCAGCATATCCAGAAGTGCCCAGTTTGCACACTTTTACAAATTCATTGATTTCCACTTAGTCACTGGCACATTGCAGATGTGTGACCAAGCCTACAACAACATGAAGTTCGCACAGCCATGAATGGTATTTGCCTGTTGGAGGCTGTAAGAAACTGGGTTATTAGGTGTGTAGGATATGAGGCCTGTATGAGTAATAGGTTCACAATTTCCCCTAACTGGGAACCAACCAACCTATTTTACTATCTAACTCTCTAAGGGTAGCGAAGAAGAGCGATACCTGGCCTACTCAGAGGAGGTGGTGTGGACAAGTAATTACCAATTGCTGGCACGCAATACCAACACTCAATAAATGATGATGCAGTCAGTGCTTTTTCTATTAAAAAGGAAAAATACATCTATGACACACACACACACTCACTACTGAATACTACATACACATTAATTTACAAATATATACATGAGGCAGATTGAAAATACCTTAGGTGACATTTTGCAATCCCATTTGACACCTACTGGGTCATGACAGTACTCCCCCTATTCCAGGTAAAACATAACAACATAAGGGGAATCACTTTAAATAATGCAGACCTACTAGCTGTGTCAAAGTGTCACCACATCAATATAAAAGGCAAGCCTATTGGCTTTATTGAGGGGTCAAAACCAAAAATTAATATGTTCAAATATACCATTATGTCATAGAAATCAGTAACCATATTTAATAACAATCATTATTGCCACCACAAGCCAAGAGAAGCATACGCAAATTAAACCCCACAAGGCATTATGGGGCGTTCTCTCTGTGGAGCAGTGAATCTTTTATGAGGGGCTCTCCTGCTGCAGTCGAGAGAGCTGCTTTCATTTTTGCTTCACCTTTTTTCTGTTTTTCTGTTTTTCTTTTTATTCCTGGATGCCCAAGCCAACTGGGCACCTAGGTGCAGGCAGGATGATGAAGCAGCATGAGGAGTCCACTCCCAGCTGCCTGCCGGCTCCCCGCTCGCATGCGCACCCAGAGTAGCCACTGCTTTGGCTGCTCCTGTGGCAGGGGAAGCTTGTCTCCTGCTCCCACTGACAGCGGGACACGCAGTGTGTGGCTGTGCCTGGTCTTCGGACCTGGAAATGGGGTCCTGGGCCCCATCCATGAAAGCACGGCCAGGGGGATTGGGTCTCTCGGCCTAATAGAAATCTGCGGAAGGGGCCCCCATGCATGCCCCCTCCCAAGAAATAATTAAATAATGTTGGTCTGATCACTGGGCAATGGCTCCCTCCAGGGGTAAAGTTCAGGAATGCTGCGGCGCCCCACACAATCTGTTGCTGGAAAAGGGTCAAAGGTCACCAAACTTTAAAGGTGAATATCTCTGGCCCGTTAGGCCGATTTCAATGATCTTGGGCTCAGTTTTCTCCCGGTGGCAAGCTCTAGCCACCAGGAGCAGTTTCAACAGGCCTCTTGACTTTTAAAGGGGTGCATTCTGCGGGTAGCTGGTTTCACTGGTTCCCTGTGCCAGCCTTCTCCTCTGCCCTCCACAGACCACATGGCCTCCTGGCCATCTTGCAGAGCATTTGGAGGGAGTTGAGTCCACGTCTTTCCCCAACTCAGGGGGTGTAAGGGGGCTGGGACCACTGGCCCCTGGGGAGAGCCGCTATTGTTGCGGTCAGCTGCTGACAGAGTCCTCAGTCTATTAGAGCAACGGGGGCTTGTTCTTCCAGCTTTTCATATTTTTTCCCCCAATCAATTCCAACACTCTTGTGCAAGTGTTTTTAAATGGGTGGAAAGGTCTAGATGCCATGCCCCCCTGGCTATTCCTAGGGTGCCACATCACCCCATAACCCCTGTCTCAGCCCTCCTGCACAGTATGCTGGGACAATCCAAGATGGCATCATCAAGTGGTCTCTTCACATCTCCTCTGGGGCCCAAACTCCACCCCTAGCTGACATCTCTGCCAGGGATTTTGCCACCACAATTTCAAAGCTAAGCACCCTATTGTGTGGGCGTCCTTCTATTTTTAGTTGGACTGGGCTGTCCCAACCATGGAACAGTGTGAGAGTTAATTAACAGAGGCAGATATCCCTCCTCACCCCTTCCTCCTCAGGAGCTGAGTGAAACACTGTTGATTACTCCTTTTGCGTGAGGAGGCCTTGGTTTCTCTGCTGGGGAACAGCGTAATTAGCTAGGCCCAGCAGGGTGAGAAAAGGCTTGGAATCTGATCCTGAGCTGAGCCAGAGACCTATGAGCAATCTGGATGAACCGCAAGGTGTACATGTAGGTTCTTGTGACTTTTGTATTCAAACTCAGTGCACATGTTTCACCCCAGTTTTATACTTAACTGGACTTTGTAGGCCTAAGAGAAGCAAAACTGCTCTTTAGGGCAGATTTCCCACTGTGTGTATAATACAGTGACACTGCAGATAAAATGGTAGACCCTACTTACCTTACATATGGGTGTGCACTAATATTATAAGGCCTATCCCACGTCAACATATAACCTTGCAGAGTCCCGTCTGAGAAAGGCTCCCTGTGCTCAGTTACTGTACTGAGCACAACAGTAGTCTTACACGTGCAGCCGCAAACCTGTGCACACACATGTGGACACATGTTCACCTTTAACCAGTCCAGTGCCCCCTACCCTAGCTGTGTCACAGTGGCCTTATCTTAAAAGGCAGACACTGGCGGTAGACACATGCAGCCCATTTACTGTGCGATTACTGTGGGTGAGATATGAGTAGGGAGACTTACCCACAGTAAAAAGTCAAAAAACGGGTGATCAAATGTGAAAAATCTGGGCAGATTAAATGGGTGGAGCCCATTTGCAACAGAGGAGGGCTTAATAGGCTGCATGAGGCGCAAGTATGTCTCCAGCATTTTCATAAGCATCGATTTCGATCACCCATGTGAGTGGAGGGACAGGGACGCAAGGAGGCTGCATCCCCCTTGCTCCACTGCCGTAAGAGTGCAGATTATTCTCCAAGAAGCTCTCAAGGGCTTACTGGAGGAATGGCCCATATTTCATTCCTATCTTGAAAAAAGGGGCACAATTCAATCTAGCACATTTGTGTGAATGATGTGGTATGGAGCATTTCAAAACTTATAAGGACAACAGATTTCTTTCTTTACATTATAGCAGTTCTTACTCCCATGCCTGAATTAGCACAGGTGAAGTTTAGACCACCCCTTCGATTTTCCCCATTTGAGACAAGCACATCATGGTTAGCCAATACCCTCTGTACAAATATTGTGCTAATGCAGCGCTTACTTCACTGACACACTCTAGTAAGACCTCTTCGTAAGACCCCACCACAGATGTAAACTCCCAACTCCCTCTATCACACAGGGTGACATTGTAAGTGTTCTGCTCTATTAAATGTGGTAACACCCAAGAGATATCAAACACGTAAAGCAAAATCCAAAGGCAAAAGAAGAATTTGTGAAGGTCACAGTACAGCGAGAAAATGAACGTTATCAAATATATCATCCAGGGCAGTGAAGCATCAACAGTCACTCTGCTTGTCACATTGTGCCACACACCCAAATGAATGCACTTAAACACCCTCACCATTGCAACCTGATCTTAGTCTCTCTGGGGCTTACTTATAAGCCCCTTGCACCGCCGGTACGTCACTTTTTGTGATGCTCAGTAGTGCAGGAGCCTGTTCCTTATTTACCAGGCAGGACTAAGCCACTTTTTGGGCTTAATGCTGCCTTGTAAATATCGTTCCCTGTAATGCAGTATTCTGTGTCAAAGGGGTGTGCACTAGGTGATGCTGGGGGCGTTCCCAGCAACATCCATGGCTTTTTGACATGGCCCCAGATTTACGAGAAATTGTAACTTTGAGGCAGGGCCAAAAATGTACGCCTCCCAGGGGAGGCGTAAGGAAGGCACAACGAGGAGAAATATCTTGATTTCTCCTCGTTTTTCTATTTTCTATGTGTGCTGCAGAATGCAACACACATAGCACATAGAAAGAGGAAAAAGCCTCTTGTGATTATTTTTGCACAGGAAGGTTTCCCTTCCTGCCCAAAAATAATCATCCCTGCAACGCAGGCACCCTTGCACCATGGTGCAAAGGTGCCTGCATTGGTGCACAGCAGCCCATTGTGTGCCAGTGCAGGGGGAAAGGGCAGGAATGCACTGAATCACATTCCTGCCCTTTTGCCTTAGGGCAGCGCAGCAGGAAGGCCTGCGGCACTGCCCTACGGCAAAACCTCATAAATGAGGCTCTCTGTTTTTTGCTCAGTCCATTTTGACTTTTTCCTCTAAAATTGGAGGTTTATTTGGGGCACACTATCTAGATTGAAATGACCATCACTGGCTTACAAACTGGCTTCTAAAATAGATCGTCCTCTCTTCATAACCAAGAACCACACATTTTCAAAATGATCTTTGCGTACTGTAATTGAGATTTGCTAATCATTCTACTTAGGTGCAATACAGGGCAGACCTACTTCTGATGAATTATTTCTTTGTCTAAAACCCTGCAGGCTCGGACATGTAAGTAAGTCCGTTTTTATATAACGCAGCTACTCACCCTTACGGGTCTCAAGGAGCTGGGGGCCGGAGTGGAAATTAAGTGAGCTATTGCCCAGAGTCACATGGTGCTGAGCTGAGCTGCCGCTGGAGCCGGGGATCGAACTGTGAACCCTGTGCTCTAAAGTCAGCTGCCCTGGCCGCTGCACCACACCTCGCCACCTGCTCAGGGAAGTATTTTTCAGGGTTTTAAAACTCCTTGGGGCTTATTTATAAGCCCATTGCGCCGCCGGTGCGTCACTTTTTGTGACACTCCGGTAGTGCAGGAGCCTGCTCCATATTTACCAGTCAGCACTAAGCCACTTTATTTCGGCTTAATGCTGCCTTGTAAATATTGTTCCCTTTAACGTAGTTTTCTGCGTTAAAGGGGCATGCAATGGGTGTTGCTGGGGGCGTTCCAGGTAACATCTATGACTTTTTGACACTGCCCCAGATTTATGAGAAATTGTAGCTCTGAGGCTGTGCCAAAAACTAACCCCTCCCCAGGGGAGGCGTAAGGGAGGCACAACGAGGAGAAATATCTTTATTTCTCCTCGTTTTTCTTTTTTCTATATGTGCTGCAGAATGCAGCACACATAGAAAGAGGAAAAAGCCTCTTGTGATGCAAATAATCCCGCAATGCAGTCACCCTTGCACCATGGTGCAAAGCTGCCTGCATTGGCGCACAGCAGCCCATTGTGCTCCAGCGCAGGGGAAAAGGACAGGAATGCGCCGTATCTGATAGATACAGCACATTCCTGCCCTTTCCTTTTGCCGTAGGCAGTGCAGCAGGAAGGCCTGCTGCACTGCCATACAGCAAAAACTCATAAATGAGGCCCTTTGCATGGGAGAAGGACCCCTAAGGACAGTGCGGTATTTATCCTTTGGTTTATGTTGCTGACCAACAACTCCTTGCATTCTAAATACAAAAGACATGACAGAACTAATATCTTTGAACTATAGCTCGGTGGTAAAGCTATCTTCTGTAGTGAAATGACAGTTTCTATTATATTTATTTTGTGTGGTCCACAAGAAAATTAGTTGATAAAGTAGAAAGAGGTATTGTGAAACATTTTGTAACTTGCACACTCTTCCAGTGCAAGTGGAGAGGTGTGGTGCAGCGGCCAGGGCAGCTGACTTCGGAGCACAGGGTTCGATCCCCAGCTCCGGCAGCAGTTCAGCTCAGCACCATGTGACTCTGGGCAATAGCTCACTTAATTTCCACTACGGCCCCCAGCGCCTTGAGACCCGTAAGGGTGAGTAGCTGCGCTATATAAAAACGGACTTACATTTTTTTTTTTTTTTACTTACTGTAGACATAACAGAGAAAGTATTATTTGCATGAGAAAATATAATATTCCTATTTTATTTGTTGCACTATAATTATAACGTGAGCGCTGTTTAACAGTATACAGAAGGTGACTTCCAATGACATTTATCACACAAGGAAGGATTAAGGTAATGTAAGTAAACAAAATTGCCACACAGCCCTGTAGGAGAACCACCATCCTTACAGTGCGTTCAGAAGCTTTATAAAATGCTCCGCTGTCATTTGCTAGCACGCTAACTCCTACCAGTGTGATGAATTAAAAAATGCCATATTTTTGAGAGGGCTCCTGCGTATTTGCAGGTTATCCTAAATTTACTTGGAAAACTTCAGATATTAACAAAAATGTAAACTTACTTCACCCCTACAACTTGACCATCATCATAAATGAGCTTACATTACAGACGTTTAGGAGAAAAATAAAATACCATTCTGGTTAATGGGTTTCCCCCATTGACCTCAGAGAAAAACCCTGTGGGGCAGATTTACAAGAAAGTGACGCATCTGTAGAGATTGGCTCACCCTGGTGTTCCTTGACCCTGAGAAACCCTTCGCCACCATGCATGCGCCGTATTTACAATACGGCGCACCATGGCGCAAGGATTGACAGATGCGTCAGAAATTCTGACGCATCTGTTGGCGCAAAATTCACGTATTGCTGGAGTCGTGTCGCAAGCACGACGCAACTCCAGCAATACATGGGGAAGCCTATCCTCATTGTGCTGCGCCACTCCTTACGCCTGCTCCAAGCAGGCTTAAGGTTTTCACGCAGTGGCGTCCTAGAAGTGGCGCAGTGAAATCTTGTAGATTTCACTGCGTCACTTCTACAAGGCTTTTTTGCGTGGGAATGCCCACCCTGCCTACATTATACCTGACGCAGGTATCATGTGACGCAGGGCTTTACAACGTGACCCATCTCCCTAGATGCGTCATGTTGTAAATAGGCCGCATTTTTACACCGCCGCAGCGTCACAAAAAGTGATGCAACAGCGGTGCAAAAATGATGCAAGGGGCTTGTAAATATGCCCCTGTATGTGTAAGAAAAGCTATATCTGAGCAATATAAACATTGTCACTAAATACTTACACCAGCTGCGCTATATAAAAAAGCACCACAAATGAACCTTTAGCTTGACAAACCCATGTACTTCATGGCACAAACAGATGTGGCCAGCAGCTGTGCAAAGAACCTCTTTGACATAGTAAGGCATACATCTACTCATTTCACTGCCTGGATCCCCATTTAGAGGAAAAGTATCTAGGGTTTGATTCTAAAATAAAAAAACAACAAAACAAATAAAAAACAAGAAATATTTGTTCACGCAGAAAACTCAACATCTCCTTCCCACCAGCTCCCTACCACTATGAAGCGCACAAAAATATATTACATTGTTGAAATCCTCTAGCTACAATGCAGACCCCATGCAAGCTTTGAAGGCCTAAACTGCATCATCTATTCAGGCTCAAAATCATCAATTACTACTTTGTCAGTTTTCTTTGTCACAGTCCTTATAAATGAGGTGAGTCCTTAATCAGTAGACAGGCAATCAGGAAAAAGCACTTGACATTACCCCTTAAAAAAAAAGAACATTTCCCAGAAATGTATTTCTTTTTAGTGTTGCCTCCCCCTCTTCCTATACCAATAATAAGCCTAAAGACCCTCCAGACATCCTGTTCACTATCAATCATCATATTGTTAAGGATAGGATAAACCTGGCCCGTGGGAAAGGGAGAGAATCCGACTTGGACTCCGAGTAATGAAGAGAAGGGTAAGTAATAAGGACAATACCACCTCATCAATCATCCTTGTCAGAGTCTTTACAAATGAGGATTTAGTAAGGAGTGTACCAACGTCAAACTCCTCAGTAAAAAAGGAAATGTGACCCCACAATTAGAGTTCAGCCACCTATCCACAGGTCAAGAAAGACACTTGTTGACAACAAGAACACAAAGATGATAAAAGAAAACACTATGGGGCATATTCACAAGGAGCTATCGCCGAATTAACGGCACTTTATCGCAGCCAAAGTCGTGATAAATTTACCCGCCCATTCACAAGCCGGTGTAAACAGCCCACAGCACCAGTTTACCCGCGATAGCAGCCGCAAAAAACATCGCCACTGAGGACCCCCGCAAATATCGCTACTGAGATGCAGAGTAGGCGTTCCCGTGACAAAAGTCGAGACAACATCACACCTCAACATTCACAACGACCAGCCACATCGGCGATAAGAACACAAAACAGGCGATAAGGCGCATTAGCACCAGGAAATCTACACCTGCTCTGACCTGGTGTAAAGTCGGACGGCAGCCAGCACCACAAAAGGGAGCACAGCCCAGGGCCACATCCGAAGGGCAACAGATGCCATGGAGTCACTCATCATGCAGCCCGGACACCCAAGAGGGCCACAACACCCACCGCCACCACCTCCAGGCCCACAACACCCCCCCCCCCCCCGGGACCACCCCCAACCCCGGACTAAGAAATTGCACACCAACACCACGAATCCCAAAACAAACATTTTGCCTGATGTCGCACAAGCAGGAGAATAAACATACATGCGTGGCCAGAAAATGGAGAATCAGTCATACAGCAATGCAATCACCAACACAAAACCCCATACAAACAAAAGCAGAAAAAACTCTTAGGATGAGTCCTAGCTGCTCCTCACTGGACAATCCGTAGCACACAGCCTGGAAGACAAATCCAAGAGAAGAAGGTGTGCCATGCGCCCAACAAAGGAAAGAGAGGGAGAGAGCGAGGGAGAGAGACGGAGTGAGATAGCACAAGCAGCGCAAGACCGCTCGGGCACCTGGCTCCACATGCCAACATGTGTGTGTGCATCGCCATCCATACACCATGAGCCCAAGGCCGTGTCCCAATCTCAGCGCCAGACCCACATCACATTCCGAAAATGAAAGTAGTAGTCAGACAAACATCAGGGATGAAAGCACCATTGTCCCAATGCAGAATGGGGGAGGACACCTGCACCTCCGACCTTGGTCCAGAACGCGCCTGGAACACCCTGATAGAGATGCAATGGCAGACGGGGACGACTCCCACACCACGCATTCCGCAAATGAACCATCCGACTCATCCACAGCCCACACATAGAAGCCCCTGCCTGTGGTACCCCCGCATGGGATGCCCTTGACACTCACGGAAACAGCAACCCATAACCCACAACGTTGCACACACATACGAATCATTGCTCAGAGCTGTGGCATATCCTCCACACAACTGCCGTAGTCCAGAAGAGTGCCTGTTCACGAGACGCACCAACGCAATGGCAGGCCATACCGGGCACATGCACAACCCCTGTCACGTGGAACAGTACCGTGCATGTATGCTGCATTTACTGGGCGCACTGCCACTGGCAGTGCTGTGGCTCAGTTTCAGGCTCAGCTTCCGCATTGCCCACGTCACCTGCGTCCAGCCCTGGTTCCACTGCCGAACATGCACATTCGAGTGTCCCATGGATGTCTGCCTATCCAACACAACTGTTGATGAATTGGACTATGACTTGTGTCTGCGCCCCCTGTTGGATCACGAACAGGAGTGTAACAGAGACAGCCGTGCATGGGATGCCTTGACATACTGCGTATGTATTGGTAGTTGTGCATGGGAGATTGCACAATTTCTCGTGTGCAGTGACCACATTGAGGTGCTCCCCTATTGGGCTGTGTTGCGGATCGGTGAGACGGCGTGGGCTGAGCACACCTGCCCGGACCACCTAATGGATTGGCTCACCCTGGTGTTCCTTGAACACGACAACGACGTACTATTGGAACACATTACACATGAAGCTGCACGGGCATTCATGGACGAGTAACTACGTTCCTGCAGCCACATCCGATTGCCACCCACAGCACATGGCCCAACAACTTGTTGCATCGTGGGGATTGCTCACATATCCCACTAAAACAGAGGACACGTCTGCCTTCGGTCGGGCTCTGGATGCATGTGCGTGGAATAACGCGTGTGTACACACACCTGTGCAAGGCGACGTAGGTCCATGGTCGGAGCAACACAGCGTTGTCTGGCAACGTTGCCAATTCAGACACACTGCTGGGTGAGAGCACACACATGGCAATGTAGCACGACATGTGAACCTGATCACTGTCGGCAGAGCAGACAATCAGCGCACCCCGGAGGCAGAGCACCATGCAGACCCCACGTGCAGTGAGTCGTGCCCCCTCACACGGGGCAATGTGCAGATGCCAAACAACACATGACTCATCCAGCAAGGCAAGGTGGACTGTGAGCATTGCCATCCGTGATGAATGTTGTCCATTTCAGCCCCACCATCAACTGAACCTTGACATGTACCCATGCTGCGTGTAAGTGTCTTAAGCATGTCCCTGCCTGTTGTGGCGTTGCCTCGTCCGTACTGACACGCACATGCCAATAAAGCCTATGCCACTCCACTGGTGTCTAACTGTGAGGTGTGTTGTTTAGATTGCCCACTCGTGTGACACAATGAGCCTCGTCACAACACAGGGAGGAACTGACTGACGCATGTGCAATGGGGGTGTGTCCCTTTGGCAAGCTCCGCCTCTGTGAGCCAGACATTGTTTTCGGATAGGTGCTGGACGACATGTGCACTTACATGACTCCAGCTATGTGTGTATGGTGTCCAACCTCTGACCATGTGGAGCAATATCATACATCACAATAGATTGTGTCCACACAGATGTGTGTAAGTCGGTCTGCGACGTGAAGTTCTGCTGTCACACGTGGTGTGGGATACCACTCCTGGCCTGCCACCTTTTTGGTCACTCCTACACATGGCCCTATTCAACACATGGACGTGTGCCTACTTTGGGGTGTTGTGAGATTGCTGTGGATGTGCAATGGGGACACAGCTAGTACTCACCTTCCCAGTCATCCAATTGGCCATGTGTCTCAGGGATAGAAATGCGCATAGATGTCAGTTACCAGGGTGTACCTTCATGTGCAATCATCCTCGCAACATCCAGCCATACTTCCATATGTGAGTGAACATAGTGATGACACATCTGTGTGATTAAGAATGTTTTATTCACATTCAGGTGATTGACGGAGCTGGAGCTGTACCTGGCCATCCAAGCCCACATCACATGGAAGCCCAGTGGTGGGCCAACCAGAGTCCTTTGGGGATTGCACAGTGATTGGGAAGAGGGAGAGTGCAGTCCGCAGCAGGATTGCTGTGTGATTGGCCAGCGGTGCAGAAATGACAGTCCATGTCGGGGTCCGGGTGAATGTCGCAGGGTGTTCCGGAGGTCAGTAGGAGGTATTTCCCAGGGCATGATGCATAGGTCATGACCAGGCAGGGACAGGCCATATGGCGGTGATGGATGCTACTGCCTCCTTCCTCACACAGTAGTTCTCATCCCCTTCTCACTCCCCTGATACGGGTTCTGTGTCCGGTGTGTCCGGTGTGTGTGGCAGGGTGATGGCTGCATCGCTGTGGCCCCTGACACATCAGACTGCGTAGGTGATGGGGCAGCATCACAGTGTAACACGGACACATCAGGGGTTGGAGCTGTGTATGTCGATGTTCCCGCTGCAGTCATCTGGGAACGGCTCAGTGGCAGCAATGGCAAGTTGGAGTACTGCAGGGCGTTGCTGTTCCCGGCCACTGCTCGCTGGTGTCCAGCCGTGGCAGACATCCTTCCAGCCTGCATCTGCTCCATGGTGTCCATTGCCCTCAGCATCTGTGCCGACTCTGTGCTGCATTGGCTGGTGCCTGTCTGACCAGACAGTGCTTGTATTAGACTCATGGCACCAGCGAGGTTAGCCAAGGTCTGTGGCGGAGCATGGTGCGTACAGGGGGTGTCCGATAGGGACTGTACGTGGTCCCTGATGGGACTCAGACACCCACGTATGGCATCGAGTTTGGCTGCCACGAGCTCGAAACCCACCCGCAGCTGATGAGCCAACTCCACCTGGCAACCCAACACACGCCGTTGAAATTCCATGTATTGGTCGGGGTGGTCCTGGGAGTCAGCCGTGGTGGTGTGTGTTTCCTGCTGTGTGGTCTGTGCAGGTGGTGGGGTCACCTCGAGGCAGCTGGCCTGGCCTGCTCCTGGGGGTGGGGTGCAGAGGCTGTCCAACATGCGTTGAAGGGTGTCTTGACATGTGTGCAGGTTGTCCTCTTCATCATCAATGGTGGGATGTATGGTGTGCTCTGCAGGGGGTGTTGTTTGTACCTCTGCAATGTAAAGGGGAGATGCAGGTTAACAGAGTTTCACATGTATGGTGATGATTTGCAGATGTATACATTCAGACTGCATGCCAATGTACATTGTGACTGTTTGGGGGCTGCTGGCTATTTGATGGCAGTCAGTGTGTTTTTCGACTACATGACGGATGTGTAGTAGTGCCCGTACATTATCATCACACAGTGTCAGGCAATGCCAGATGTGGGTGGACAGTTACCACGCACGAGCGGAACCTGTTGTGAGCTCTGTCATGTGGTGCTGGTGTTGCACTTTGTACCACATTGCCTTCATTGCTGATGTTCTGTGATTGCTATGCGTGTGTGCTGCATTGTGGGTGAGTTGCCCCTGCAGCTCTGTTTCGTGTAGCCTTCTCCCTTTGAGGCGGGGTGCCTTTGAATTGTGTGCTTTTCGGGGCCTGATTTGCTTTTGACTTGGGTCATGTGTGCTCGCGGACTGTTTTTGTGGCCTGGTGCATTGTTCGTCTGCTGCGTGTATTGTGAGGCATGGGTTGTGGGTGCACGTGGACACGTCGGAGTGTGACCTGCTCCTTTACGGATGTGATCCGCACTTGGCTACCTCCATGTCGCTTCATGGGCCATGTCATTTTTTGGGGGCAGCTGCCGTGCTATCGGACATGCAGTGTTACTTGCATAGTCCATGTGGGTCACGGAGCAGTTGCTTTGCTGGATTCAGCACATGTACACGGGTCGGTTGTAATATTGGTGATAGGGGGGGCCCTCTGTGCACATTGTGGATGGGGGCCTACTTGGCGTTTCTATGTGTGATGAAGTGTGCCAAGGCATTCAGGGACATGTTCCACGGTCATTGTGGGTGTGCTGTGTGCTGCGCGTAATTGTGCATGTGTGCCATTGTGCCCATCTTCCCCTGTCCCCCCGTCCCTAGTGGTTACTCACCCTGTTGCTGTTGGGTCAGGTCGTATCGTGCTGTGTCCAGGCCCCCCAATCCTGCCACCGTCTCCTCACTGCTGACTGTGGCCACCATTTGCTCCAGCTCCTCCTGTGTCGCAGGACTCCCACCTCCAGTCGCCGTTGCTGCCTCCCTGTTGGTGGCGAGCTCATGTTTGGTCTGCCTATTCAGATCATGCCAGCACCTCTTGACCTCCTCCAGTGACCTCCTGGACACTCCGACTGCATTGACCTTGGTGAGGATGGCCTGCCATATTTCGGTTTGGGTTGCCAGTGCCGCAGTGGAGGTGCCGAACAGTTGTTGATGGTGTTCGGTCACCCCCGTGACGATGATCTGGTCTTCCTGCGGACTGTACCCGGTCTTCCTCTTCCTCTTGTCCTTGCCCTTCCCCGAAGGCGGGGTTCCTGGCTGGTCCTCCGTAGGGCTTGTGGTGTTCGGCTTGTCCTCTGCACTCGGTCCGGGTGCATCCATGTTGCTATGCTGTTTGAATTGTTTTTGGGCTCTTTTTTTTTCTTTCTTTTATGGTGCTTTTTCCCGCCGGCCGCGTGGGATTTACAGGCCTGTGGCTGGTGTTCGCTGATTTCTGTACCGCGATTGGCCTCATCGCATGATTTCTCGCGTTCGCGTTTCGCATTTTTTCAGTGTGGCGTTGATTTTGACACTGACATTTGAGGCGTTATCTGGTGGCTATCGCATGGTACCGCCTTGTTGTGAATTCCACGTTGACACGTGGATATTTTCCCGCGATGGGCTGCGATATTGGAAGTTGCATTACGCTACTCTTGCGGTAGTTATCACACGTTCTTGTGAATATACCCCTATATGTGGGCCCACCTTGTGAGAAGGATCCTGAAATCCCACTATCCCAGTATAAAGGACAAGATGATAGTGTGTTCTTTGGAACCCAACAACCCTTAGAAAGATTTGATAGAGAAGTCCACTGAATAAAAACTAAAAACAAAGGCTGGGAAGGGACTAGGAATTGCCATGAACCAAAACTAAGCTAATGCTATGAGTCAACGCACCAAACCTCCCCTGCATCATAATGTTAACTAAACTAATGTGAGGAAAAACAAAATATATGAAATAGGAATGCTTGTCAAGAGAAAAAAAATGCTTAGGCCAATCAGGAAGGAGAAAGTATGCTTCAATGTCAGCAAGGTGGGACTTCTTGGGGAATCTGACCATGGATCAGCCCCCATACTGACATGGTCTCATCCAAAGCGAATATTAGACACATGGAACAGGTGTTAAAAGTAAAGCACAACAACTTTGCTTTTCATCATACAGAATGAAAGATTCTGAATTGCAGGGAATTCCAACTCCAAGCCACAGTGCAATGCCATTGAGGGCTGACAGCAATGGTAAGCCAGACTAAGGATGTGGATAGGTCACGGTGTGCATGTGCCACAACCTAGGTATAGCGAAGACCAGTGCAATATTAAAATAAAATGACTGAATATGTGTAACAGAGAAAAAGCTCTTAAAAAACAGGCATTATTATTGCCATTGACTGAGATGAAAATTTAGCATGATTTACCATTCGAAACAGGCAAACAATAAAGGAACATGTACCGCACTTGACACCCAAAGAGGATGACTAATGGGAGAATCCAACACAAAAAAAACACTCCATGCCAACCAGTGGAGGCATCACCTGAACGCCAGCTACTACAAACATGACAGATTCCAATTCAGCAGTGGAATGAACTTGCATTATTAGAGATGAAAAAAATCTAAAGAAAATGGACTATAAATTGCATAAAGAGTGTCAGGAAGTTAAGAAGAGCAAAGGTCAACTTCCCTCTGTACAAAACCTCTTATCGTCTGGCTAATACAGGAGAGGCACAATCCCCAATGCTTGTCAAAGGGCTGACTTAATACCTTTAGGTTAGGGAATCATAGCCATATCCTTCTGTAACAGCAGCTACAGCCAAACATTTAAATGAAACAAATGTACATTGAACAACAGGCAGAATAACAACTCACCATAGACCTAGCCCACAAGACATGAATATGTGTGATTCTCATGAAGTTAGCTAGCTGACAGAAATTACTTGAACAATACATGTAACAGCACTAATGCCACCTAATACAGCAGCATCACTGTTATTCAATTTGGAACACAGAAGTTTGAGCAAGCCACCTTTTTGGCCTGTGTGCACATAAGTCTATACCTGCTCAGCAGGCATACAAAGAGGGCTGCAAAGTTGCTGAGCAACTTCACTACAACCAGGGTGGAACATCCTATCTAAATAGAAGACCACCTAACAGAAGGGGTAAAAGCTACATTGGCCATACAGAGACCTGAACCCAGCACACAGGCCACACAGCACTGTGGAAAAGAAAGCATCAGCCACCATGGGCATACCACTCACCTGGGTTTGCAAAGGAGGTAGCGCAGACTCCACAAGGCAGGTGGCGTACCTAATTGGTGGAGGCAGCAAATGTCAGACTTCCCTAAAGGAAGCACCAATCAATTTATAGAGCAAAAGGAACCTCTGAAAGGATCCCAAATGCCTTTAGAAGCAGTCGCATTTCACCCTGAAACCTTCCATCAAACAGGGCAGCCTCTTAGGGCACCAGCACAGAATCAAACTGCAACTGGAGCAACAAAAACAGTTCTTTATCAATGTGTGACCTACAGTAGAGGTGACGGTTACACCCTGATCCTCAAAAGCAGTAAAGATGCAGTCATATCCGTGCTAAAATCAAAAACTCCAAAGCTAAACCCACAAGGACCTCTGGCCAAAATTCCACATCACTAGAAATGGGTACACCCAACCATTACTGACTCGGTTCTAAAAACTCACCTGAATTAGCGTCAAACAGGGTGAAAACCCATACTAATCATGCTAAAAAACTTTACTACTACTAAATGCCTTCTGTGAATACCAAAAGTAGTAAGTTTAGGATTTTGTCTCAGATTAGTTCTGTGAATCGGGCCCATAGGGCCTGATTACGATGTTGGTCGGACAAGCGTCCAACCGACACTGTAGCGGAAAGGGACCGCCCAACAAGGAGTCTGCGGTACTGCTTCCATGATTATGATGCGACCGCGTGCACGGCGGTCGGAAAGTGTATATTTTCTATTGTGGCTTGTGCTGTGGGCTGCAACACAAACTGCAATAGAAAAAATACACTTTTAAAACATCCATGGACCGTGGCAGGCACCATGCGATGCCTGCCATATGGTGCAGAGATGTTTAGAGGGGCACCATGGGTGCCCCCCAGGCCCTATAGCAGAGGGCCAGTGGGGAAGAGAACCCTGCTAGGGACCCCCAAAGTCACTTTCTGCCTGCCTTTTCATGGCGGACGGACTGCCAAGAAAGGGCAGGCAGAAAGCGACATCATAATCCCGAGGGCGGAGCCGAGGCTGGCTCCTCTGTCATTTTGGGACTACAATTCCGCCCACCGCCTGGGCGGGATCTGTGAGCCCATCGGAAGCGGAGCATAACTCCCCCACGGATTTCCCTCCGACTGCCAGCATCATAATACGGTGGTCAGACAGAAACCTATGGTGTCTGGCGGAAAGCCTCCGACAAGCTGTCGGATGGTTTCCGCCGGACATCAGAATAAGGTCCATATTTCGGGCAATATGCTCCTAAATGTCCTACCAGCTACAACTACACCCTTCCCACTCTCCTGCTGAATAAATGTGGCTTATTTGCTACACTTATTCCTTGAGAAACTTGGATTTTTTCTGAAAATTGTTGTAGCATCATCAGCGAGATATCCACCACATTTTGACAGAGCATCCCGTCCTCCAACTAAATAAGGCCCTTAATCAACGCCTGCACCTAAAGAAATGTGTAACGCAATATTGTTCTCATGTAAAGTGATCTGATGACTTTGGGCCAGGTTCGCGTAGATAAAACTGAAACAAACAAATATGATAAAAAGGGCAAAATGTCGCTCTACATTTTAGCAGAACATAACAATATTCTGATGACTCACAGTGCTAACCAGGAATGTCCTGCCTTCTGGCTTCCTGAAAAATCTAATTTTCCTTATATCATATGTACGGGATTTCATCTTGCCTACTTCAAGTCTCCAAGCGTTTTGCTTTTCTGATTTCTCATTTCAGTTGCATCTCATCACAGGTAAAAAGTACATCTCATCAGTCGTGATGTACATTTTACATGGCAAAGTCAACCTTTTGCCAGGCCCAAACCTTCCTTTTAAATACATATAAGTCACCCATAGGGTAGACCTTGGACAGCCCAGAGGGCAAGGTACAATGTATTTAAAAAGTAGAACATGATCTGTTACGTTGTACATGTCCTGGTAATGAAAAACTCTTAAATTCGTTGTTTACTACTGCAAGGCCTACCTGAAATGAATGAAATGGAGTATTTAATAAAGCGCGCAGCTACTCACACTAGAGTGTCCTGGCGCATAGATAGGGGAGAGAAAAAGAGCAGAAGAAGCCAGTTATTGGTTAAAGAGTCATGTTTTACCTCTCCCATAAGATAACATTGGAGTTAACGTATTACATTTTATGATCTGTAATTGCCAAATGGAAATAAGTAACCAGTTCATGTTTGGTGTCTCTGCAATTTTAATGAAAAATCCTAACTTAGGGTGAAATCGGATTTTAAATTACAATATTAAAATGCCACCTGTAGAAAGTTGGCATTTTCTTGCCTTAGCCATTTGGTGCCTGCAGCCTGTCGCTGGGTCACATGACTTAGTGTAGTTGGCAGTATTCCTCCTAGACAGCCACACACAATGGGGAGCTTAGGTGTGACTAGTTGGGCCATTACTAGCAGGATTGGAGGGAGGAGCTGGGCCCAGCACCACTTAGACTTGAATAGGCTGTGTTTTGTCTTCACAGAAAGGGCTGCATACCCACTGTAGTTGGTCTGGAGCCAAGCCAGAAAGGCAGGGCACCTGTGTACCTTCAAAGGCATGCCTCTAGAAGCTTCTCCCCACTTCAAAGGCACAACTGGTAATAAATACTGGACCTCAGACACCACCACTTCATTGCACTTCTGGACCTGTGGATACTCTGCCAGGAGGAAGGACTGCTGTACTGCTAAAAGGACTGCCAATATGCTGGACTGTTGCTATGAAGGAACTGCTACCTAGCTGTGCTGACCTGCTTCCTGCTGCCCTCTTGCCTGGGTGAATAGCGAACTGGACCTGTAACTTCATCTTTGAATCCAGGACACCAGAGTGACTCCAAGGGTTAGGCTGCTGGCCTCCTGATCTAAGCCTCACGGACATAAAAGGCTCCTCACCATCCTGCACCAGCCCCTAGACAGAGCTGCAGTGAGTTCCTGACCCCCAAGTAGTGCCCCTCAGGTCCTGGATCCTTGGTGTGGCTCAAGGAGTTGAATTCAAGCTTTTGGGCTCTTTGCGACCGAGACCTCACCGCTCACACCATGATTGAACACGGAGGTCTGGCAACCGCCTCTTCACGCTACAGCATCGACTGCTAGTGGGGACCACAAACGCAAAGCTCCAACACCACCCACCAACGACACCAGCCCGCTCTTCGCGCTACGCCGACAGCCTACCGAGACGCTCTCCCTGCTCCTCGCAGCCCCCTCCAATGCAAACGGGACTCTTGGCATGAATTTGAAAAGGTAAACTTCAGTAGACTTCACCTGGTGACTGTAGTCGACCTGCACTCCATTGCGGTTGGCCTGAAAGTGGGATTTTGACCTGGTCCAATGCGACCAGATTTCCCAAATTGGCGTTTCCTATTTTTTGGCGCTATTTTCACCCCAAAATTTAAAAATTCATAACTTCAATCCTACTGATTGGATTGTTGGAGCTTTGCTCTTTTGTTATTTATTAAATTCTGCTCTACTATTTCTAACCTGGTATGGGATCCTTTTGTGAGGTGTTCCCACTTTATTACTGTTTGAAGTGTTGCACAAATACTTTACACATTACCTCTAACTTAAGCCTGACTGCTCTGTGCCTAGCTACCAGAGGGTTGAGGACAGGTTAATTTGGGGTTGACTTGTGCCTGACCTTGACAAGGATTGTGGTTGCTGCTTGACCAGGGTGAACAAACCAATCAACCAGCAACCCAATTTCTCACAGTGGGTAGTTCTCCCCACCTGCTGGGGGAAACACTTGTTGAAAATGACCATCTTTTGCATAGTATTGCTGCAGATTTGTGCCTTCTTTTGCTGAACCTATTTATGTTGGCCAAGGAACTCTGCACACTTTACCCTTTCTAACAAGTGGTAAAATGGTTGTTCACTCCATTTTAAACATGGTAAAATTGGTATGCACCTGGTTAGCACATTTAAATTACTTGTAAGTCTCCAGCATATAGTACTACATGTATCCAGGGTCTTGTAAATTAAATACTACCAGTGAGCTGAAGCACTCTTTGCGCCGCCACTTAAAGTACCACTATAAAAACCTGTTGCCAGGCCTGCCACTGAAGCCTGGGTGTGCAGTTTCCAACTAGCATTTCGACCTGTCAAATGCACCCTTTTGATGGATCTAAAATTCCTTTTCAATATCTATAAATCACTCCTAAGGTAAGCCTTATTGCCCAATAAGGCAGGGTTTATTGTATTTAAATGTAAGATATGTAGAACTTAATGTTGTTCATGTCCTGGCATGAAAAACCCTTAAAGTTGTTTTTCACTGTGGCAAGGATGGCTCTCCCATAGGCCAACAATGGTTTACACTTAATAAGTGCTAAATTCATTTTGGGGGAAGCTCAAAAAATAAATCAAGGACTCATTTGATAGTAAGCTAAAATCCAATTTAATGGTGAAGTTGGATTTTACATGACTATTAAGAAAAAGAAGTTGTCTCTTTCATGCCTAAAACAAAAGGCCTTTCTGCTAGTGTCTGTCACCTGACTACTGTTGGCTCCTCTGGGGTGAGATGCGTATTGCTTCCAGATAGTGGACAGAGGGTCCTGGGTGTGAGGAGGGAGTTTCCCACTTTGACAGGGTGGCCTGGGGGCAGGCCATTCCTGAGCTTCAAAGATGTCTTCCATTTTACTGGCAGATGAAACTCACAACTGGGCCTGCCTCTCTTTTGTTATATTCCATATAGGTACCCTATATAGGCGCAGGTAACCTTGTAACCTTTCACCTTTATTCTTCCCTACATTACGCACATAACGGTTCTTGGATACTGACCTTTTACCTAGATATGACACTGCATTCAGAACGCGGGTTTTTCCCTGGTTCGATTCTCATACATTATGCATGAGGCTTCTTGGAAGCACAGGAGGACTAACAGTAGGATTACCATCTCCTGTATAATATCTCTGTATAAAGTTCAGGCCCAACGTCATCCTTTAGGCCGGCAAAGTAACACAGCAAGGTAGGACCCCTGGGGAGACCTACGGGTATATATACAGCACATCTTGCTTAGGAAGATAGAGGAGACCGAGACTTCCCGGCTGACACACTGACCAGAGACGCTGAGGTTCCTGCATGCAGACGCTCCAGCTCGCAGTGGTCTAACATCCCTCGCGGGGTGTCCAACTCGAGACCAGGACGGGGTCCCATATTCTCTCATTCTAAGGTAATGGGGTTGACTAGATCCTAGAGGGATTCTTGGCATAACACCTACACAGATGCTAGGTACATTTAGGTACATCTAGTTAGGGAGACATCGTAGGAGTATGCACTTTTTATCATGTGTTTTATGTACTTTCATATATTCATGATTTCTGCAAGATGGCAGAACTATACCATCCCTTTACTTTCGTAGTACTGCTAATCATATATCTCTGCTACTGTCTAATGGTTGTTGCAGCTCATCTATTCTACACTAGAATAACAACTGTTCAATAAATACTTATTGAAAACGCCCAGCCTGTTTATTCTGTGTATCTATCTCAGACGAACTAAGTAAGCACGATTGACTGAGCGAAAGGTAGTATATTGTTTCCACGATTCTGAGGGATCAGGGTTGTCATGTTCTGAGGTTGCCAGAAACTATTCTCTCCTTGGTAAGAGGAGATTAAATTGGCACTGTGAGCTAGCTAATACAGATAGGCTAACATATCCGGTGGGGGTGCACGGAATCAGTCTGCCACCAACCCACAGTTTATGTTATCCAAACGCGCAGATCCTGTATAGGTTATATAGGAACTACACAACACTTTTGTCTTTCTAGTCAGGCTGTCTGCAGAGCCAGTGGAAGGGGGCAGCTGCCAAGAATTGGGTTAGAGGATGTACAAAGTATTGCCTTCCACCCACAGGTTGGCACTGGGCATTAATGTGGCATCCCCAGAGCGCTCCTCAGAACACTCCTGGACCTGTGAAAAATCAGAAGAAGAGCTACTCTGCTGCTCAAATGCTGAAGTAGACCGTACTGGATTGGCCCCAGAAGTGACTCCAAGGGCCAGTTGGTTGACCTCCTATCGTCTGTGTGAGTTACAGGGACACAACAAGCTTCCAGAGACTCTCTTCCTGCAAATGCCCATCTGACTAGTTCCAACGGGACCTGCCCTGCACCCTGCTGCTGGCCTCCTTTGGAGTGAGCCCTACTCCCTAAGTGGTACCCCAGATCCTGGACCCTTCTTTGGTGTAGAGTTTACTCCTGCTGTCCAAAGTGGAAGAGCTAGGAAAGTTTATGTCACCTTTTCCTCTGAATAACCAGCAGGAGACCGGGAATGGCGTTGAGCTGAAGCAGTTGATGAGGAATCACCGGTTGCCTACAACTTGGTGATTAGCCCTCATAAAGGAGATCTGACTTTATAAGTTGACCGCAGATGGCTTTACCAAGACTGACACTGAGCCGCATTTGACTGATGTTGAGTCCACCCTGGGTTCGATTTTCAGCCATTCTTAGCTTTCCCCGCCTTCATAGACAACTGCACCTGGACCCTGCTCCCCAGCACCCCTCCATCGTTGATTCCTGCTTCGTTTCCAGCTTTCCCTGCCAACATTTTTCTCCAGAAAACCTTTTAAGCCAGAAGGTAAACTTTCGACCATGACAAACCTGGTTCCTGTATCCGACTGGCGGACCATCACTGTCGGCCTTCACTTTTGACTTTGACCCCGTTTAACTCAACCAGATACCCGCGGTCGACGCTTAGCACTTTTTGGAATTATTTTTAACTCAAACATTTACTTCGGGTTCTACTTATTGGATTTTTACCGTTTTACTGTCATTTTACTCATTAAAATAGTTACGCCTGGCTGTTAAATGCTCTTGCTACCAGGGCGTTGAGCACAGGTTTATTTAGTGACTGTTGGGATTTATCCTGACATGGATTGCGAGTATGATTTAAGATGAGTTCTCACCTCCCTTTAACTAATACTATGATTTCTTACAATCTTTGACATGGAATCCTTCCTGGAAGTGATGTCACATGATCTTAATCCCGTTGACATCACAATATTTGACATTGCTGAAGTTAGGACACTCTTAAGTGTACAATTATGAACAAAAGTTGATAACACATATAAATGGCCATTTTATATACCACCTATGTCTTAAATAAGGTGGTCATATGATATGAGCGATACACATTTCTATTTTTTTTTGTTGCATGAAACATTATGTGTTTATTGGAAGAGGAAACTATTGTGCCACTAAAACATAAAATAACAATGGGAAGCCAAATTATATATACCTCAAAGTGTCATGATTTAATCGTTTCTCCTATAAACCTTAAGCATAAATTTGTATTGGAAAATTACAGAAAGCCACACAAAAAAGATTTTAAAAAATCATTACTGGTTTTGTCCACCATTATTTATGTAGAACAAGGTGAACAATTTTACTGTTCCTTAGCATTGTTAATGCATTTTTTTATTGGCATCACTTTTAATGCGTTACAACTCACTACAGCACACATGTGATATTTTTATTCAAACACATATGCCCTAATTACAATGTCGGTTGGAGTTGCCTCTGACCGACATCGCTCCGGATTGGGAACCGACCGGCCTCAGGTCGGCGTGTCCGACCCCGCAATTAGGATGCAACCGCGCATGGTGCGGTCGCAAACTTCCATTTTTCAATGGGAGCTTGTGCGGTGGGCCGAAACTGCCTGCAGCGCAGGCTCCTATTAAAAAAATTGAAGTTTTGAAACATTCCTGCATTGTGTGGCAGGCACCATGAGGTTCAGGGATGTTAAGGGGGGCACTTTAAGTGACCCCCAGGGCCACATGCGGAAAGCCAGAGGAGAAGGGGGACCTGCTAGAGGCCCCCAGTGTCGCTATCCGACAGCCTTTCCATGTCGGAAAGTCCGGCATGGAAAGGCAAGGCCGACATGTGAAGGCTGTCGGAAACCCACATCATAATCCCGACAGCAGAAAAACCTTCTTAAAGGGATTATGAGGCCTTTATGACCGACCGACCGGCTCCATGAGTCCCTCGGATTGTGTCGGTCTGACCCTCTGACTGCTGCCTCCGACCGCCTGCATCATAATGCGTTAGACGGACCGCAGCAGTAGATGGGGTTCGGACCGCAACCGACAAGCAGTCGGTTGCAGTCCGAACCCCATCATAATCAGGTCCAGAATGTTCTGTGTGTTCACAATAATTCAAATCTACAACATCTTCTTTGAATATATGTATTTTTTATTTAATTTTTTAATCAAATTCAAAACATTATACATTGCACTGCTGTATACTTATTTGTTTTACCGGGCTGAGAGATGAGTGCTCCAGTTCACAGCCGGAGCTGCTGAAAGCAAACAGTGCACATCTCAGCACAGTTTAACTTCTCTTCTTGGCATTGCCTTTGCCACCTCTGAGTGCAGGGGTCACAAGGGGCAAGCCAAGGGTTGCATCCCTTCCATAGCTACTAGGTGGTCTTCCTGAAGTATCAAGAAGGAATTTTTAGTGGACACAACATAAGCTAACAACAGCATTCTTCAGCATTATCTTGAGGCCCATTTGAGGTTTAAAAAAAAGAAAACAGAAATGCTACTTAATTTGTAGTAGGAAATAGGCAGTAAATACTGTTCATTACTCCAAGAGGAGCAATTTTCCCATTTATTTTCTCTGCTCTTACTGAATTAGGCCCTATCTGTCAAATGCATTTAATGTATCAGTGCCTCATATAATTGGAGACTTTTAGGGAACATATTTGCAACGTTTTTGACCTAGAAGCTAAAATGTGCTACTTATATAAAGAATTTTATCTAACACTCTGATATAGTAGTACATGTAGTTCATTTCTTGACACAACAAAAGATGATGCACCAAATGCAGTACTCATGAGATCAGTGTTCATTAAACAGATGCAACTATAAATTTCCAAAATGATCTTTTAGTGTCAGTTTACATATCACGCTACCATTGACGCCAACTTTGAAACGACCATGAATATATTATTTACTGGTTTGGGGGGGTATTGATATTTAATGATGCTTTGCTTTTAAGTGTTGGTCTCTGTTGGTATAAATATTGTGAGGTCTTTAGCATTTCATTTGGTGTGCAAGGTATGATTACCATGGCTGTTTTGGGAATAATGGTTTGCGGATCAGACTGTACTGGTGAATTTAAGTGGCTGTTTGAGTTTCCTTCATACCCACAACTTTACATGTTATTTAGAGTAACTGTACTATTGATTACACATACACACAAATGCATTACTAGAGTGCAAAGGTCAAATTCAAGGTTATTAACCGAGTACAGCATGACATGAGAAACACACTTTTTACTGCCTCACAGATGGCAGAGAACAATTACTTTACACAGGGAAACAAATCTCCTAATTGTCACAAGGTATTTTCAATGTGATTTTACCATGCTGCATAAATGTAAACCCTTGGATCTTGTTTTTGGTTAAATACTGTTTGTTAAAACAACTGCAAATGAAATGAAATATACCATGGCAGAAACCACATATGCAAGTGCACACACTATAATATGTTTTTATTACTAACTTCACTTCACTTTTTGTGAGTCATGAACCTTCTCTGCACTCAACAGCGGCACTAAATAGCATAATAGTATATTACACTCTGCACATCTGCATACATAAATATATTCACTAAACAAAACCAAAGGATACAGGGACGTTCTAGTCAGGCTCTCCCTTCACTTGTCAAAACCAATGAAATTCAACAGTTATAGTTACCTGAGCTAACTATAACTTACGCCCCTGCAATGCACTGCTTATGACCTCACAAATGACATCACTCATGACATGGTCAGTGACATCACTGATGACATCTCAAATGATATCACTGATGACATCATCCACAGAACCACTCACACACCCACTCACAATCCATGCAACCTCTCGCATACCCAGTCACACAACCATTCACATACCCATTCACAAGCCCATACAACTGCTCACATACGTGATGTCCTTTGAGTAGTTACCAGTAATGTCATTGACCATGTCATGAGTGATGTAGTATGTGAGATCATAGACAGTGCATTGCAGGGGCTTAAGTTATAGTTAGCTCAGATAACTATAACTGCTGAATGTCACTGGTTTTGTACGAGTGAAATCTGAGCCTAACTATAATGTCCCTATAACCTTTGTTTTTTTTGGGTGCATTTCAAAGTTTTTTTAAAATTCTTTTTCCTAACTATAAAGTCCCTCTACTGTTTTTTTAAAGTGATTTTCTAAGGTTTTTTAATTCTATTTCCAAACTATAACATCCGTTTAACCTTTGATTTGAACAAAGCTTGGCACAACATGTCTACCCAACTGGAGAACTTTCTATTGGGTAATTAGTAAGTGCTACCTCGTTGGGTAAATATCTAGTGCATATTGTACAGTTCAGCTGCGTATTGGACCAGGATGAAATGTCTCCTGTGCATTTCAGCAATGTGATTGTTCCTCATGCTTCTTAATCCAGAGATGTGCGATAACATGAATCCTCCTATACAGAAGATAATGCGACTACAAAGAGGTGCATACTTACAATAATGTAAAGGGAGAACCATGTCAAAGTCAAAAGTAACTTTATTCAGTCTAAATAAGAACATAAAAGTACATAAGACATAAATACATACATCAATCAATTAAAAAAAGACACATTACATCCTGGTCCATAGAATAGGTCTCAATTGTCTTAACAATGATCACTAAAAACCTCAAAAGGACCTCAAATACATATTAAAAAGATAAATTGAACATCAAAATCTGTATTATCCAAGGCAGTTCCACCATTGGCAGCCCTGCAATAAAATTATACAAACAATATATTTAAACCACTGTATTTAAGCCCGACTCGTAGTGCCTCAGGTAAGCCTATTACACATAATTCTTAACAAATAAATAAGCCTATAAAATGTTTGAGAAACACAATTATAATCAAGACAGTGAAGCATGATAAAGTGCATTGTATGTGAGATTAACTTCTCCCAACGGTGTGTGAAATGCTCAAATAGTATCACACCTCTCGTCAAACGACTTTCTAAGCCTCAAGGATGAGGCAAGAAAGCAAGCATCAGCATAAGTTGAATGTACATCTGGAAGTAACTGTAAATACATTAAAGTGGACTTAGCCTGAACAAAGTGCAAAGGTTTCAACAGGGGCAATAGAAACATTTTTCGAGGGATCTCAGAACAAAACAAAATGGAGGAGATCCTGAGGAGACAAATTATCACAGGCACAGGGACTTAGCTTTGTACAGAGTTTAGGGAATGCCAGCATCATGTGGAATTGGTTAAACCTAAATCTAGTAAGGAGGAATCGATGATGAACATTGAAAGTATTGAGCAGGTAAGGTTCAGTGGTGGGACTTGTTACAATCAGTGCATGGCCACAAACCAGGGGTTTCTCTATTTTCAATAGCCTCCCTCTCAGTCGTCCTCCACACTAAAAAATTGTCCAGAGTCCAGGCAATATCGGCTATTTAGATAGAAGAAGGCAGTTCAAACCGGGCGGGCCTACCTAGTTTGACAAAAATATCCTGTATATACGACAGCCATTTAACTAACCTCCACCTGTCAAACTCCAAATAGTCCTTGACTATCTCTCTGCCTAGGTGGTTTTCTTGTCACACCCAGATATTGAGCCACCTAATCAAAGGGCAGAGGGCAATGAGGTCCAACAAATTGGGCAGCCCTAATTTCTTGTATACCATAAAAGCAGAGGTATAAGCAGGAACCACTAGTAAACCCCTACAAAACCCATTTTCAACCACTTGAAGCTCCTTTAGATTTATATATCCCCATACATCACTACCATAGGTGGTTACCGGGACATATTTGGCCTGATATATCTTAATCAGGGCACTCAGTGGTTTGCTGCCAATTCTAGTGGAAAAAGAAAACAGTGCTCCAATAGTTCTTGACAGAGCTAATCTCTTGCATTTTATCAAGGGAGCCCACATCGACCGATCATCAAAACCCACCCTTATATAGGTATAAGTCTGAACCTTGTACAGCCTATTGCCCTGAACATGAAAAGATCTCAACTTGGTCTTTTTGGGTCCCAGCACTATTACCTGTGATTTGCTATAGTTAGAGATTTAAACTATTCATATAGGATGCAAAACCGCCAAGCAATGTCTGGAGTCCCTGGGCAGTTCTTGCCAGCTAAACGGTATCATCTGCATATAGCAATGCAGGGATCTGGTGAGAACATATTCAAGGGCAATCCACCTGCTTATTGAGTAACCTGACCTCAAAGTTGTTCACATAAAAGTGAACATAAAAGGGGCCATTATGTACCCCTGTCTAACCCCACTCCTCAAGCTAAAAGAGCTTGTTCAAGACCCATCCATATTGTATCAGACCACCACCCTCATGCCCTTGTGTAACTCACTCACAAAATAAACAATGCTGTGTCCAAGCCCATAACCAACAAAATCTGCCACAGTTTAGATAAATTCACCTTATCAAATGCTGAAGATAGGTCCATGTATGCAATAAACAATGATCAGGGTTTTGCCACAGTGTACTTGTCGATCAGCTTGTAGAAATTTAAACACTGAACACAAGTACCCAGGCCCGGTCGGAAAACATACTGCGAATCTGATAGAACAGACCCATCCTTGGCCCACGACATGGCCCTTTCAAAAATCACCCTGCCCATTACTTTGACGACCAAGTCTATAAATGAAATGGACCTATAACAGCAGGGAAGGTCTCTAGAACCCTTTTTATATACAGGGACAATAATAGACTGGGACCATGAACACTGTAAACCAATACGTACAACAATATTAAATTGTTGAATTAAAATAGGACCCACAAACTAGGCAACATCCTAAACGAATCGGCCGGGATCCCATCGGGGTCAGGAGCCTTGTGGCCTGTTAAGTATTCTATTGCTAACACCACCTCCGCCACATCAAATGTTAGGTTAAGCTGTTGTGTTACTAAAACTGGGGGTTCATATGATGAAGCACAATCCTCAAACCATAAATGCCCTCTAAGTGTTCAGTCCATTTCTCAGGGGAGATATGGGAGGAAATGGCATGAGCTCTATTCCTGCTGAATCGAGGGCGAAAAACTATCTCCCAAAATTGACTACTGTCAGCCTTAGTTGAGGCCTCGATCAAATCAGACCAAGTGTCCTCTCTGAGCTCCCTTTTCCTACCCTCTATCGCCTTTTTATATAAAACACGTCTAGAAGATATTAGACACTGGTCTTTAGGCTGGGCTTTGAGCGTGGACAATAACAATTTATGGGCATCATAACAATCTTTGTTGACCCACCTAGGTTTGTTGCTGAGCACATTGTTGGAAGGAAGAGACAATGTAGCTTTAGTGTCCGCACTCAAGAAAACATGATCATCAAACGAGTCACTGAAGCACAAATCAAATTCCCTGCTCTTATCAACCACGACTCTTCGGGAAGTCCTCTTGGATAATTTTGGACCACATTAGTCTTCTACCCTGGTTGATCACTTTACCGTCCACCTGAGTTATGCTGTTTTGAACCAAGGCTCGAACAAACAGATTATTAATGCAAATGAAAATGTAATAGTGGTCATTAAAACCGGAAACACTTATATCAAAGGGGCCTAACATATTCAACAGAGATGCAGATACAAAAATAAAATCTAGTGTGGTATTCACACCACACCTACCGAAAGTAGGGGAGAGACTACCATCTGAGTTTCGAAATGCTTTGAACATGACACATTCCAGATTGTACTCCGCCAGAGTATTAATCAAACAGACTCCCGCTTGACTATGCTCAAGGTGTAAAACATCTTCACTGTACATTTGGTCACAAAGAGTAAAGGGATGTACACATGGATGTATGTTAAAATCTCCCACTAAAATAAAACACCTCTTGCGACACCCAGGGAATCAATGTCCGATAACTGAGCCCAAAGGGCAAAAAGCGTGTTGAAGTAATTGGGACCATTGGTTGCATTATAAAAATTCAACACCACGAAACCACCAACCACTGGGGTGGAAAACAAAATGGCTTGCACATTAGAGGAAGTTGTGGCCAAATGCTCTGCCCTGCAGTCTAGGGAGAGAGAGACCGGGGTTAACAACCTGCCACATTCCAAGAGGCCAATCTGGGGACACTAGTAGGAGTAATGGAATAATTGAAAAATGTTAGGCTCCCTGCAATGCCAGCAGGACTAAAATCCTCACTTACACCAGAGGCAGCCAACCTAGGGAAATTTACATATGGAATATTAAAGATAGTACTGCACTCTGTTGTGCTCATAAGACTACGATCCTCTTGTGTGATTGTACCAGGAAAACCATCCTTAGGTAGCCCCCCCCGTCAAAAGGGGGCAGTTTTGTTTTGCCCATGTCCTAACTGGCATATCGCACAAACTTCCCCCCATATTAAAACAACCCCTATTAGCATCATACATTAAAGGATGTGTAGGCCCAAATTCAGAAACACTATGCATCTCAGCATTGTAAGCCCCAGAATATGAGGACTCGGTTAACGTTCTGCTAGACCTGGTCATTGGCCGTGCTATCCTTAAACTGGCCTTATTTTTGGGGCAAGAGAGTCAATCCAGTGCATCAGCACCCAGGGCCTCTAACCTATTTGATGTTTTTAAAACACATTTTTTAACCTCAGGCTGTCTCATATTCTATGTATTCTCCTCTCTTCGTAAGAGGACAACTCAGAACCCACTCATCACAAATTGCACTCCGATAGATCAATAATGCATTCACATGCTCTAAGCATTACAGATCTTATTATAATGTAATGTGAAATTGCTGACAAAACACACTTACTTTCCCTTTGCAAAGCCCAGGAATTTAGGATTATTTGAAATATATAGAAATTATCTATCTTGATAGAAACAGATGTGCACAGAACAGCAGTAGGTGTGGTTGACTATTCAGAATTAAAAGCATATCCAAGTTTTCATTACATTTTTTTCAGGTCCTGTTCTCCTTTTTAAATGCTTTTAATTTTGAAAACGGTCTTATTCAGCTCTAGCCTCTTCCTGTGTGCTACTCCTCCTTACCTTCAAAATGGCTAGAGTGTGGATTGTGGGTCATAGCTTTGTGTTTTGGACTATAGAGTGTGCTAGAGAGAGTGACATTGGTAGGAACTTACGTTTGGCTAATGTGGACATTACTTGGATTGGCCAGAGAGGGTTAAAGTGGCATCAATTGCTGCCTTTGGTTGTAAGCAATGCAGATTGCCAACACCCTGACCTCATGATTGCGCACTGTGGTGGCAATGACCTAGGCCCACTTACTGGGGTAGGACTGGAAATCCTAATGAAGAATACCTTTGCTCAATTAATGCTACTTTTCCCTCAGACTACCTTGCTATTCTCTAACAAATGTCAAAGGCAGAAATGGAAGTGGTCAAACGAATTCTGTCCACAGATAGATAAAGCTAGGAAACATGTCAATAAAACTGTTTCTGCATTCCTCAGAGACCACAACTTGGTCTCTATCTACAACAACAACTTACGCTTTGACATGGATGGTATCTATAGAAAGGATGGAATTAATTTCACAGAGAAAGGCAACAGCGTGTTTTTTCCTCAGCAACTTGAAACACTGCATCCTGTTTTATGTGTAGTTATCATCTACACACAATAAATACAAAGGCTCTTCTCATACTCACCCTATTTCCCAAACACTGGTTCATTTTCTTTTTAAATCCTTTTTTTTCAAATTTGTGAATACGCAAAATAAAAGCAGACATTCAATAGACACCAGCACATTTAAGAGCCACAACTATATAAGCGACTCTATGCATATGACTGGGTGCGTGAGTGTCTGAATTGATCTGTGAGTGGATGCATGAGTCTCTGAGTGGGTGAGTGAGTGCATGAGTGTCTGAGTAGGTCTGTGAGTCAGTGCATGAATCTCTGAGTGGGTCTGTGACTGGGAGTGTGAGTATCTGAGTGGTTATGTGAGTGGGTGCATGAGTGTCTGAATAGGTCTGTGAATGGATGCATGAGTGTCTGAGTGGGTCTGTGAATGGGTGCCTAAGTCTCTGAGTGAATGGGTACGTGAGTGGGTGCATGAGTCTCTGAGTGGGTCTGTGAATGGATGCGGACGTTTCTGAGTAGGTGTGCGAGTGGGTGCATAAGTCTTTAAGTAGGTATATGAGTGGGTACATAAGTCTCTGAGTAGGACTGTGAGTGGTCACATGAGTCTCTGAGTGTGTGTGTGGGTACGTGAGTCTCTGAGTGAGTCTGTATGTGGGTGCATGAGTGTCTGAGTGGGTCTGTGAGTGCATGAGTGTCTGAGTGGGTCTGTGAGTGGGTGTAAGAGAGTGTGAACGCATCTGTGAGTAAATTCATTAGTGTCTGAGTCTGTTAATATATTTTTTGTTATTTTTTCAGTGATATTCGCGAATTCGTTGTGACGTTACACGGGGGGCCGCCCTGAGCATCATGATGCATTCACGAACATCGCACGTAGAAAAAATAAAAATTTCAACGTGTTTTACACATAAGGGTTCCCTCAAACACCCCTATATTCTAGCGATGGGGTCAGGGTACCTCTTTCCTGACCCATTCTATTACTTTGAATAAAAATTTAGAGCCCTCAGGACAGTGTCCCGATACATAAAATGGCGGCCGTAATTACTGCATTCCTGTTGGTGCATGCATTCACCATTCACTGCGAATTTTTGTCGTGAAGTATTCGCACATCTAGATCTTAATATTTGTTTTTCTTTAAATTTCTCGAAAACTACTGGTGAACTCACTTGGGCAGTTTTCACCTAGTTCAGTACTCATGGAATCAAGGTTCAAAAATGTATCAACCACATAACTCTGTTCCAAATTCAATTTGGACAGTGTAAAAAAGGTATCAATGTACCCAATTGTCAGGTTACTTTCTATCGGTCTGTTAGCCCTGGGTGGATTTTCCATAACTTTTAACTTATGCAATTTATGCAGTTTGAGTTTTCTTATAAAATTAAAAAGATCAATTCTGCTTATGATCTCTGTATAGCAATTTACCCACTGGAGCATGATGTAGTTTATCATGAAGGACCATCTGGATAGCTTTACCATTATGTTACACATGAATCCACCTTCAGCATATGTATATAGAATGTATTTAGGGGATATGCGGTGATACATAAACAGCTACTCTCTACGTGTCAGGATGCTGTAACCGAAATGCTCTTTTGAGATGTACGCAATTAGAGTACTTCTTGTAGGCCGACTATAGCCCAAAAACCTTACTTATGAGCCTCTGTGAATGAGACATGTTCTGCAATGTAGATGTGTTCATGCAATGTGCACGAGTATTGATGTAAACCATTATCCGCTGCCCGTGATATACAAATGTACATATGAAAGTTATACAGGCTGACAGGGATGCAGAACACATTTATATTTATGTGCAAATCCATGTATATAGCCATATTTACTCTTAACCAAAGTGTTTTCTAACCTGTGTAAAAATGGCAGACTCTGTTATAATCTTCATGAAGGGCCAATGTATGTAATGCCCATTTTCTATGTCGCTGATGGTTCATGTTAAAACACTGCTGGTAACAAAACTGACCCAACCGTGAGCAAGGCATGTAAGACACCGAAACACGTTGGGTTTATTTACGGCATTTCAGAATAAATTCTACATGAACTGATTTCCAGAGGCGTGGAACTTTCTTATTATTGGACAGGAGTGCGTGTCTCCGTGCTGTTTCTAGTGTCGTGAGTGATTTGGGCATTACAGGTTCCTCAACCCTGACGCGCACCAGTGCCGCCTTTGGGTCCCGGTTTCATGAGGATTATTGCGGCTGTTGAATATGCGCAAAAAATCAAAGGTTACGGGGACATTATAGTTAGGCTCAGATTTCACTCGTACAAAACCAGTGAAATTCATCAGTTATAGTTACCTGAGATAACTGTAACTTACGCCCTGCAGAACACTGCTTATGACCTCACATATTACATCACTCATGACATGGTCAGTGACATCACTGATGACATCATTGATGACATTGTCCAGTGAGTGGAAGTGTTTTCTAAGAGTTTATGAGTGTTAAACATATATACTACCTTACTACAAGAGTTGGATTAGTATACTAGTTGTATTAATAATGAGTGATACTGTTTCTAATAGATGTCATCTGAGTGGCACTGTGACTGTCTGTATCAGTATGGGAGTGGGTGTGGGAGTGGCTGTATGGGTGTGTGAGTGGGTGTATGGGTGAATACGTTGGTGTGTGAGTAGCTGTATGGGTGAGTGAGTGGCTGTATTGATGGGTGAGTGTATGTGTGAGTGGCTGTATCGGTGACTGTGATGGCTTTTTGAGTGGCTCTATGGGTGGATGAGTGTGTTTGTGAGTGGCTATTTGGGTGACTGAGTGGCTGTGTGAATGGCTCTATGGGTGAGTGACTGGGTGTGTAAGTGGGTGTATGGGTAAGTTAGTGGGTGTGTGAGTGGCTGTTTTGCACAGAAATTATTTGTGTGAGTAGCTGTATCGATGAGTGAGTGGGCACGAGTGGTTGTATTGATGTGTGAATGGGTATATAAGTGGTTTTGTGGATGAGTGAATGGATGTGTGAGTGGATGTATGGGTGAGTAGCTCTGTTAGTAGCTGTATGGGTGAGTGAGTGGCTGTGTCAGTGGCTGTGTGAATTGGTATGTGCATGGTTGTATGGTTATGTGAGTGAGTGGCTATATGGGTCTGTGATGGGTGTGAGTGGTTTTATGGGTGTATGAGTGACTGCATGGGTCTGTGAGTGGCTGTATAAGTCAGTGAGTGTGTGTGTCAGTACTTGTATGGGTCTGTGAATAGATATGTGAGTGGTTGTGTGGGTGTGTGAATTGGTCTATGAGAGGGTATATGGGGGATGTGAGTGGGTGTGTGAGTGGTTCTGTGGACAATGTCATAAGTGATGTCCTTTGAGATGTCAGCAGTGATGTCATTGACCATGTCATGAGTGATGTAATATGTGAAATTATAAGCAGTGCACTGCGGGCTGAAAGTTATAGTTAGATCAGGTAACTATAACTGCTGAATTTCACTGGTTTTGCATGAGTGAAATTAGAGCCTAACTCTAATGTCCCTGTAACTTTTTCAAGTTTCTAAGATTTTTTTAAATTCTATTTCCTAACTATAACCTCTTTATAACCTTTGTTTTTTCCAGTGAATTTCTAAGTTTTTAAAAATTCTATTTCCTAATTATAATGTAATTGAAACCTTTGTTTTGTTAATGAATTTCAACATTTTTTAACATTTTATTTCCTAACTGTAACCTGTAACCTTTGAGAGTGGGTGTGTGAGTTACTGTATAGGTAGATGAGTGGGTGTGTGAGTGGCTGTATGAGTCTCTGAGTGGGTGTTTGAATGGGTTTGTGGGTGTGTGAGTGGCTGTATGGTTCTGTGAGTGGGTGTGTGAGTGACTGTATGGGTGTGTGCATGGCTGTGTAAGTGGGAGTAGGAGTGCCTGTGTGGATCTGTGAGTGGATGCGTGAGTATCTGACTGGGACTATTAGTGGGTGCATGAGTGTCTTTGAAAGTCTGTGAGTGGATGAATGAGTCTCTGAGTAGGTGAGTGAGTGGATGCATGCATGTCTGAGTGGGTCTGTCAGTGGGCGTGTGGTAAAAAAAGTAGGAGGGCACACAAAAAAAACAGGAGCAGGTCTTCGTGCCAGCTCCCCCTGTGACAGTCCTCCTGTCCAGCTTGGTTGCAGACCGCTACCCTCTGCTGCCTTCAGTTTTGTGTCTCCTCTGCTCGTTTTCAACCCATTTTTCTGCATCTTCTCAGCTCGCTCCTGCCCTATATTTTGCCTCTTTGTGCTCATTCTGCCCATTATTTTGCCTTTATATGCTTGCTCCTGACCTTTATTCTGTCTCTTGCCGCTCGTTTCTGACCTCTATTTTGCCTCTTGCTGCTCGTTTATTACCACTATTTTGCCTCTTTCTGCTCATTCTCCCCGTTATTTTGCCTCTTTCTGATTGTTTCTCACCTTTAATTTACCTCTTGCTGTCGTTTCTCACCTTTCTTTTGCCACTTTCTGCTTGTTTCTCACCTTTATTTTGCCTCTTGTTGCTCATTTCTGACCTCTATTTTGCCTTTTTCTGCTAGTTTTGCACCTTTATTTTGCCTCTTTCTGCTCGTTTCTCACATTTATTTTAGGGGTGGGTGGTAAACTCTGCTCTGGAAGCATGAGGGGGACTTCATCCCCCAACCAGTAATGCCAGGAGGTGCGTTTACAGAGTGGTTGAGAAAGGAAGTGGGGCCTCCGATGAGGTCTCTGCAATCCCGCTGTGTGGGACTTACTGGTTCTAACAATAGGGGTTCTTGGCCCCCAACGACCCTCAGCAGCCAAGAGGACTTCATCCCCCAAGAAGTGCGCAAGGAGGCCCGTTTGCAGAGTGGTTGAGAAAGGGGGCTGGCCTCCTACGAAGTCTCAGCTGTGTGGTAGTTACTGGTGGTAACAATAGGGGTTCTTGACCCCCAATGACTCTCAGCAGCCAATTGAACTTCATCCCCCAACCATTAGGCTGCCAAAAGGAGGGTTTACAGGGTGATTGAGAAAGGGGCTGGGGTCTCCAACAAGGTCTCAACAATTCCGCTGTGTGGGACTTACTGGTGGTAACAATAGGGGGTTCTTGACCCCTAATGACCCTCAGCAGCCAAGCAAAACTCATCCCCAACGAGTAGTGCACCAGGAGGCTAATTTGTAGAGTGGTTGATAAAGAGGGCGGGCCTCCGATGAGGTCTCAGCAGTCTCGCTGTGTGGGACTTACTGGTGGTAACAGGAGGGGTTCTTGCCCCAAGGAACCTCAGTATCCAAGGGGGACTTCATCTTCCAAAAAGTAGTGCTTGTTTTTTTTTTGCAGTAAATTTTGTGATTTCGCAGCCAAAATATTTTAAAATAAATGTTCACTTTTGGCCTGCCAGAGTCCCTCTGAAACCCGTGACCAAGTTTAGAGGATCATGGTATTCCTAACCTGCCCCCTTTTCTTAGTTTTTACGTTTTTGTGGGGCACTCAGCTGAAGCCGAGTCCCAAGATGGCTGCCAACATTTCCTGGCTGAAGTGTTGGCAGCCAATCAGAGCTCTGCATTTCCCTGCAGGAGCTCGTTTTTATTCGTAAATTAGCTGCGACCACAGATATCACTATCTTTATTCTCTTAAATTTCTCAACACCTACTGAACAGATTTACACCAAATAACGAAAGTGTGATCTGCGTAAACTAATCTCCTTTCTGCCAAATTTGGTGTAATTCTGTCCAGCGGTTAGGGCTGAGGAGTGTTGACAAGTCCTATGTGAATTAATATGGGAAAACACACTTCTTTTATCCCAATTTTTCTCGGCCCCCGTTTGATGGATTACCCCAAAACTTTCCATGCACAGTAAGACTTACTATTACAGTTTTTTTAGGAAATTTTGTGAAGATTCGTCAAACAGCGGCAAAGTCATAGGCAAGTCAAAAAACGCTTTTCCTATATATATTTATTTTATATATATATATATATCTCTCGAACAAGACCCCCCACGCAAGGAAAGTCCAGGCACACACAATGGCTTCTTGGAACCGGCAATTTAATGGAATAGCATTACGCGTTTCGGATAATTCCTTCATCAGATGCTAACCACCAACACACAATATTGTCAGCGTCCAAGGTTTAAATAGTGCCTGCTGCACTACGATAGGCGCAAACCACGAGGTGGGCGTGGCAGAGATGCGGGCGCCTCAGGTAAGTACCTCCAATCCCCTGTGGGCGGCGCACACGGTCCTGCCAGCAACACCAACGGCATAGGCAACATACTACTGGTCCCAGAAGCCCAACATCCTGCCGCTTCACTGTCCATCGGGAAGTCCCACAATGGATTCCTGGACCGGAGTCGGCCCCAACAAGTGTCACCTTGATGTTGATCTTGCGGCGGTGTGTCAGTATTCCAAGAACTTTGAAAACACCAAATTGACCACTCTGCCTGCCGCACTACTTGATGATGGGGTGCCCCAAGGTGCTTAGTGGCCCTGCACCAAAATGTCTCGAACAAGACCCCCCACGCAAGGAAAGTCCGGGCACACACAATGGCTTCTTGGAACCGGCAATTTAATGGAATAGCATTACGCGTTTCGTATAATTCCTTCATCAGATGCTAACCACCAACACACAATATTGTCAGCGTCCAAGGTTTAAATAGTGCCTGCTGCACTACGATAGGCGCAAACCACGAGGTGGGCATGGCAGAGATGCGGGCGCCTCAGGTAAGTACCTCCAATCCCCTGTGGGTGGCGCACACTGTCCTGCCAGCAACACCAACGGCATAGGCACCATACTACCGGTCCCAGAAGCCCAACATCCTGCCGCTTCACTGTCCATCGGGAAGACCCGCAATGGATTCCTGGACCGGAGTCGGCCCCAACAAGTGTCACCTTGATGTTGATCTTGCGGCGGTGCGGCAGTATTCCAAGAACTTTGAAAACACCAAATTGACCACTCTGCCTGCCGCACTACTTGAAGATGGGGTGCCCCAAGGTGCTTAGTGGCCCTGCACCAAAATGTCTCGAACAAGACCCCCCACGCAAAGGAAAGTCCGGGCACACACAATGGCTTCTTGGAACTGGCAATTTAATGGAATAGCATTACGCATTTCGGATAATTCCTTCATCAGATGGTAACCACCAACACACAATATTGTCAGCGTCCAAGGTTTAAATAGTGCCTGCTGCGCTACGATAGGCGCAAACCACAAGGTGGGCGTGGCAGAGATGCGGGTGCCTCAGGTAAGTACCTCCAATCCCCTGTGGGCGGCGCACACGGTCCTGCCAGCAACACCAACGGCATAGGCACCATACTACCGGTCCCAGAAGCCCAACATCCTGCCGCTTCACTGTCCATCGGGAAGTCCCGCAATGGATTCCTGGACCGGAGTCGGCCCCAACAAGTGTCACCTTGATGTTGATCTTGCGGCGGTGCGGCAGTATTCCAAGAACTTTGAAAACACCAAATGTACCACTCTGCCTGCCGCACTACTTGAGGATGGAGTGCCCCAAGGTGCTTAGTGGCCCTGCACCAAAATGTCTCGAACAAGACCCCCCACGCAAGGAAAGTCCGGGCACACACAATGGCTTCTTGGAACCGGCAATTTAATGGAATCGCATTACGCGTTTCGGATAATTCCTTCATCAGATGCTAACCACCAACACACAATATTGTCAGCGTCCAAGGTTTAAATAGTGCCTGCTGCGCTACGATGGGTGCAAACCACAAGGTGGGCATGGCAGAGATGCGGGCGCCTCAGGTAAGTACCTCCAATGCCCTGTGGGTGGCGCACACTGTCCTGCCAGCAACACCAACGGCATAGGCACCATACTACCTGTCCCAGAAGCCCAACATCCTGCCGCTTCACTGGCCATTGGGAAGTCCCGCAATGGATTCCTGGACCGGAGTCGGCCCCAACAAGTGTCACCTTGATGTTGATCTTGCGGCGGTGCGGCAGTATTCCAAGAACTTTGAAAACACCAAATTGACCACTCCGCCTGCCGCACTACTTGAGGATGGGGTGCCCCAAGGTGCTTAGTGGCCCTGCACCAAAATGTCTCGAACAAGACCCCCCACGCAAGGAAAGTCCGGGCACACACAATGGCTTCTTGGAACCGGCAATTTAATGGACTAGCATTAAGCGTTTCGGATAATTCCTTCATCAGATGCTAACCACCAACACACAATATTGTCAGCGTCCAAGGTTTAAATAGTGCCTGCTGCGCTACGATAGGCGCAAACCACGAGGTGGGTGTGGCAGAGATGCGGGCGCCTCAGGTAAGTACCTCCAATCCCCTGTGGACAGCGCACACGGTCCTGCCAGCAACACCAACGGCATAGGCACCATACTACTGGTCCCAGAAGCCCAACATCCTGCCGCTTCACTGTCCATCGGGAAGTCCCGCAATGGATTCCTGGACCGGAGTCGGCCCCAACAAGTGTCCCCTTGATGTTGATCTTGCGGCGGTGCGGCAGTATTCCAAGAACTTTGAAAACACCAAATTGACCACTCTGCCTGCCGCACTACTTGAGGTTGGGGGCCCGAGGTGCTTAGTGGCCCTGCACCAAAATGTCTCGAACAAGACCCCCCAAGCAAGGAAAGTCCGGGCACACACAATGGCTTCTTGGAACCGGCAATTTAATGGAATAGAATTACGTGTTTCGGATAATTCCTTCATCAGATGCTAACCACCAACACACAATATTGTCAGCGTCCTAGGTTTAAATAGTGCCTGCTGCGCAAACCACAAGGTGGGCGTGGCAGAGATGCGGGCACCTCAGGTAAGTACCTCCAATCTATATATACACACACACAGACACACACACACATACAGAGACACACACGCACCCCTTACGAAAGGACTCTTAATTCCGATGGGGCTGCTAACAAACATTCCTGGTTCCATCTGTATTATGGGATCTGCAGTGTTTTTATTTATGTTTATTTTCACACACATATTTCAGCTAAACTAGCTGAAATCTCAGTGTAAAAATCCGGGGTAAATGAGGAATTACCAAGGGAATTGGACATGGAATTACTGATTCCCGGTTAATTTCTCATTTCAGATGGGACCCACAGGGTCCACGGTGTAATGGCCTGGACTTTCCTCTCCCTTAGAGTCACCTGATACCTGTAATCTCATTCATTAACGTTTTTAATTTCCTAACACATGGTACCTTAACCCTTCCTTTTCTGCAAGTTTGGGGTAGAGTTTGTTGCATTTGTGAACACTTACTCTAGTTGTAAGCAAGTCTCTTTTTCTGTGCTTATGAAGGTGCAATTTTAAAATTAAAAATGTGAACTCCTTGTCCCAGTACATTAACAAGGCAAGCGAAATTTAGCGGGAACATAACTTTGAGTGGGAATAATACCTCACTTCCCCTTAAAGTTGTACTTTTTTTTCAAACCAAAAAATAAGACACTGGCACAGCAGTAAACACATGAACACACGAGAAGCAGCTTTGCAGTGAGACCTGGGTCATGGGATACCAAATATGCAGTTCGTCATGGCTTTGCTGTCAGAATTATTGTAAAAGAATGGATTGTGTTAAGGTGCTTCATCAAATACAAATAAATGCCTCAGCTTTTAAATATTCACTATGTTTAACTTGGGAGAGCAGACTTGTCAGGATTCCTTGAATTGTGGATTTTTACTATAACTGTTCTTAAGAGTCTCTGATGTAAACTATGACTAAGAAGGCAGTAGGCCCACTAAATCCACTGACTTTTATGTGTTGTTTTATCAAATGGAAGTGAAGTGTGAGTCCATTAATTAGACTAAAAGGACAAGGATGACGTGCAGATGGAAGAGTCAGAGCAGGAACCAGTGTGAAGTAAGTAGTTCATGATCTTACTTTATGGGCTGTCCTTTGCTCTTTCTCCGGTCACAAACACTTCCATTAGCAGTATTTGTTATCCCTGAAATGACTTTGTAAAAACGTCAGCTTCTTCATTGTTTAAAATGTGTGTCACTTTTTATACTCCTTGATGTGTTGCAGGAAGAGCCCTGTGAAAATTATTTATCTTTAATGAACTCATTAAAATAGAATGTGCTCATTTATCACGCCACACTCTAATGAACTTCTGAGTATGGAAAGCATTATTCTAACTATGGTGTTGGGAGGAAATGGAGGAGTGGGTGGTGATGGGGATGTTCACTAGTAGTTTACTAATCATCATAAATAAAATATTTTAAATATATTTTACAATACTTGTTTGTCTAAAATAACGTGCTTAAGAAAATTATAGAACTTTATAGAAGGAAAAAGCAAAACTGACTGTGTATCTGTGCATTTAGATGGCACTGCTTTCATGCAGGTGATTAATTGTTGGTAAGTGTAGAAAGGTTTGTCAGAGCAGTGACTGTTGTGCACAACGATTGCACCCATATCTGCACCTATCGTAGCAACAACAGTTAAGGCAACAGAAGGGACCCCAGCAACACCACTAGCAGGAACCATAACAGTTACTGGCACTGTTCTGACATAAGGGATAGCAACAACAATGACCTCTGCCACAATAGTGGGAACCACAGCCGCAAGCACGGCTGTAACCACAGCAGAGGCCAATACAGTGACCACAGCTACCACAACAAGTACCACAGCAGCAACAACAGCTATCATGCCAACAACTTCTCAGCTGCCAGTACAGCAGGCACAACAGACCCTACCACAGCTTTCATAATAGGAGGGACCACTTTGGTGACTAAAGAAACAACTTCCAAAAGGGCCACAGTAGTGAAAATAACTGTTCAACAGGAATGATGAAGGCAATAAAATAGCTGTCACCACATACATGAATACTGGAGCAACCAAAGCCGTGAACACAGCAGTGACTTCCTTCGGCAGCAGCATTAACAGTTTCCATGAAGTCAACAGCAACAGAGATCGCAACAGCAGCGACCAGAGCAGCCACAACAGCAGGTGTCACAACAACAACCACAGCTACCTCAAAAGCTGGGACAGCAATGACCTCAGCTGCCACCGCACAGACGTCAGCAGCAGCAACAGTTGCCATCACATTAGGTAATACAGCAGTGTGCACAGCTTTAACCATATTGATGTTAACCTCTGCCTCCATAGCAGGAACAACAGTAGTGAAAGCAACTACCACAATGGGGACCACAGCAATAGCTATAGCCGCAGCCACCATAGCATCCACAGAAGTCGCTACAGCAAGGCCAACAGCATTAACAACAAATTCCACCACACAGACCACAGGAATCACAACTGTCACCATGGCAGGGGCAACATCATCACCATCCGCATTAGAGACAACAGGCACCATAACTGTAGTTGCAATTCCCACCAAGACAGGCACCACAGCTGCTGTCAAAGTATGGATACCAATTACTACAACTGCAGCGTTAGACCTGACAGCCTTAGGATGGTCTTCCCCCAAACATTTTACCTGCTTGCTTCCAATTTTGCTGAATTATTTTTGTTGGCCTTAGGACTTTGAGCACTTTACCACTGCCAAGCAGTGCTAAAGTGCATATGCTTCTCCCCTAAAACATAGTTTGTTTGGCTTATCCACAATTGGCATATTTAATGTACCTATAGTCCCCAGTAGAATGCACTACCTGTGCCCAGGGTCTGTAAATTAAATGCTACTAGTGGGCCTGCAACACAAGTAGCACTTTAAACATGTCTCAGGCCTGCTAGTGCAGAGCTTGTGTGTGCAGTTTACACCGCCATGTCGACTTGGCATTTAAAACCCCTTGCCAAGCCTTAAACTCCCCTTTTATCACATGTAAGTAATTTCTAAGGTAGGCCGTAGGTAGCCCAAAGGACAGAGTGCTGTGTGATCAAAAGGTAGGACATGTACTTTTAAGTTTTGCATGTCCTGGTAATGAAAAACACCCAAATTCGTTTTTCACTACTGTGAGACTTACCCCTCACATAGGTTAACATTGGGAATCCCTAGGGGGCGTGGCCTGGCCACGAATAGGAATGGCTGCACTCTAGCAGAGCTCCGAGCCAACACTCGGTAAACCTCAACATCTGCATAACATCTGTTACCCCCAAGTAGTATCCTGAGCCGTAAAGAGTGGAGGAGTGCGGTGAGACCATATTGAGGCCTCCGCAGTAGAATCCGGAAAGTTAATCTGCGGCAGCGAGGACCTCGACTGCCGCCATCAGTGTGATGCAGTAACAAGACTCGTCGAGACGGAGAAGAGGCCTGCCGCTGGTGATCGCGGTGCCTGGGGTGAAGAAGGGGGGCCGTAATTCCTACCCCCGAGGTGAGGACGCTGATCCTGCCTTGGTGCCCCCTCTCTCCTCGGGGGCTGGCGGTGGAGGTTTGTGCTGTGGCGGCTGAGAATGTTTGGGGCCTGCGTCCCGAGGCCCAGAGGGGCTGCCCATAAGGAGAAGCACCGGGGAACTGCTTGGAGACTCCATCCTTGCTCTGAGGGGGATGGGTCGGCAGCCAGACAAAAAGTGAAGAAGGATACGGCGGCAGGCACACAAAAACGGAGGGGGCAAGACGGAGCAGCGATACAGCCCAGGACACGGGCTTGGATTAATTTAACTGCGGGCCAGGTGAGAGCAGGAGCGGGAGCGGCTACACAAGCGGCTGAGATCGTCGGCCCCTGCAGAGGTGGGGGGTCCAGCGCCAGTGGTGGTGTGGACCGTGTCCCGCCCTCCCCGTCCCCCATAGAGTAAAATCTCAAATCAGATGGGCAGGAAGGGCGCTAATTGGAGTGGTGGTGCCAAGAGACATCTGTATTAAGGACCAGGAGCACGGGCCTTACTAGGCAGGGGAAAACCCTGGTACACACTTCCAGAGGTGCATGGACTGAAGTGGACATGTGGCCTGGCTGCACTCAGTGGTGAGGTGACGAAGAATGACAGCGGACCCACAAAGGGGTCGTGATTCGGGATCAGTTGGTGGCTGGATCAGCTGCGAGACCTATATTGGGGGCGGGGGAGAGCAGACTGAGATACAGACGTGACCTAGTGCGGAAGTCTTGAGAAGGGAGTAGTGAGTGAAGGGGTATACAACCGGGCCCCCTCTAAAACAATTCAACAATGGTGAAGCTGAAGGGTACGGGAGCACCGCAATCCAATAAGATGGATAACTACACCATTCCTAGACCAATGCAACAGGCGGAGGGGGATGGGGCAGGAGAACCTCCACTAGTGGCAATTATGGCGGCGATTAAAGATGTCAAAGGCACTCTGGAACCCAAAATTGATGCAGTGATGGTGGAAGTCAACCTGTTCAGGACGGACCTTCACAAGTTAAGTGACAAGCTCTCAGAAGCAGAAACGCACATATCCCAACTACAGTTCACAGCGAAGCGGCTGGAGACGCAGGTGCAGACGCTGACACAACAGACCTCGAAAATGGCGGCAAAGCTGGGGGATCAGGAAGGAAGGGCAAGAAGAAACAACATTCTGGTGGTGGGGGTCCCAGGGGGGGCAGAGTGTCCTAGTGTCGACCTATTTGTGGAAGATCTCATTTTGAACACACTAAAGCCCAAAAGACTATCCACATTTTTCTCAGTGGAAAGGGTGCACAGAGCCCCGATATCGAGGCCTAAGCCTTTTAACTACCGGGACCGAGACGCAGTCCTCCAAGCGGCATGATCAAAAGGTGACATACAGTCCGAGAATGCCCGGATCCGTTTTTTTGACCGACTTCACATTACAAGTTCAGCATCAACAGAGGAGCTTCGAAGTGGTAAAGAAAGAACTGAGAGAGAGGGAAATCAAATATATGATGCTCTTCCCGGCAAAGCTCCGAGTAATCGCAGAAGTCAAAACCTGGCACTTCACATCACCGGAGGAAGATTGGGAGTGGCTGTAGGGGTGGCATACGGTGAGCAGAAAGCAACCCAAAAGTCCAAGACAAAGCAGTGAGCGCCCGGAGCAGAGATCAGAGACAGTTGAATCACAGGTGGGGCGCACACCACAGGCTGATCCATCGGATCAACAGGGGGCTGATGGGGGGTGAAAAAAACTGAGACACTGGGCCACTCACAAGGTAAGAAGAAAAGACAGTCATAGTATATCAAAGGGGAGTAGTACACCGACTGGAGAGGATCGACCCAAACAGACAAATGGGAACTGTAAAGAAAGAGTCAAGCCACCCAGTTTAGATACTACCGGCCTGGAACATCTGGGGACTACACACAAGGATTGTTTATTGACAGGGTTTGAAAAGAGTTAAATAACTACAGAGAGTCCTGTAGTGGCTGGGACACCCCTTATTGTTATTCAATGTTCTGGTATGGGCGACAGGTGCTCTGTGGGTTGGGTAGTTGGGGGACACACAACCAATTTAGCAGGGAGCTGAGGGGGTCAGTGTTGGGGAAAGGAGAATGTTTCTATAATGTTTTTTGTTGATAAATGCAGTGCCCGGACACTGTTTAGAATGAGAGGTCAGGGTAGAGTCAAAGGGGGTAGGGGGAAGGAGCAGTCTCTAACCAACATGTAGGTAATAGATGAGGGTGGGAGGTAGGCAGGTACTACTATGGTCGACCCACAGACGCAAAGCCTGTAAGTGTGGTCCTGGAACGGTAATGTCCTCAATGGCAAAATTAAGTGCTCAGTAGTAATGCACTTTATAAAAAAACATGCCCCAGATATTGTCCTACTTCAGGAAACCCATTTAAAAGGCAACCAATGCAAACCACTGGATAGGTTGAGATACACGCTATTAGCAAACGCGGGATATACAACAGGCTCCAGAGGGGTGTGGATATTATGCAAGAAGTCACTCCCCTTTGTGCTAAAGGGAACCCGAACATATTAAAGGGGGAGATTTGTGGTGGTGGGCGGTCACTGAGAGGGACAGTCATTCAACTTCTGTTGGTTTATGTCCCACCTACGCTGCAGGCATCAACGTTGGACAAACTGGGCGTGCTACTCCTGGAACTACCGGAGGGACAATTGATACTAGGGGGAAACATGAACAACATGATCTCAGCGGACATGGACGCATCGGGGGGACATCCTCAGGACGAAGGGTGGGAGCCCTGGGGAACTTCTTAGATGCTATGGGTTTGGGTGATGTATGGCGCCATCGCCACCCGACTCTTAAACAATATACACATATGTCGGCAGCTCATGGGGGGTTCTCCAGACTAAACTACCTGATCACGCAGTTTAGTTACCTGGGACATTGTAGGGGCATCAGGCACGGTGCGCGGGGCTTATCTGATCACTCCCCAGTAGAGGCTCAGCTGATAGGTCCAGGGAGGGACCACATCCTACCCCCAAGGATCGACCCATGGTGCCTAAAAGACGCAAAGTTTAAGGACAATATAAGACTCAGAGCAGAACAGTTCTTCGTAGAAAACTTGGGGACAGTAGATTCCAGGGTAACGATTTGTGAGGCGTTCAAAGCCATAATATGGGGTTATACTCAGGCTCAAATAGGCACGCAGAAAAAGGAGCGTGCACTACAATTCCACTCCATTGAACGGGCCATACGGGAATTAGAAGACCAAGTAGGAAGGGGGGAAGGAGTCCCTACAGGAGTGGAGCATTGTCTATGTTATGTTATGTTATGTTATCCGGATTTATAAAGCGCATGGCTGCCCCAGCATGGAGGCATCCCAGCGCTAAAGCTAGCAGAAGCGGAGGGAACAGGGGAGCTAGTAACTGGAGAATAGGCACGTCTTGATCATTTTCCTAAAGCTCCAGTGGTCCTGCGTGCTACGGACAGCCAGAGGGATGGAATTCCAGAGGGCAGGTGCCAGAGCCCAGAATGAGCGCCCCCTGCTGTTGTCCTGTGCACCCGCGGTACACGAGCCAGGTGCAAATCCGCAGAGCGCAAGGCTTGGGCGGGGACATACAGAGAGCACAGATCGCTCAAGATTTGGGGACCCGGGCCATAGAGAATCTTGTGAGTCCTACATAGGGCTTTAAAGTAGACTCTCTGCTCTATAGGTAGCCAATGAAGCCGGCGAAGAAGGTCTGAGGCATTGCAGTACTTAGGTAAGGCTGCATCAGAGGGAACTTGCAGAGCTACTTGAAAATAGTGCTAGAAATTGTATTTATATAGTGCTTACTACCCAGACGAGGCGTTGAATCGCTTTTTCGGTGAGTAGAACGCTACTCCAGAACCCATAAAGGATTAGTGGTGAATTAGTATAGTGACAAATGAAAGTAATTTGAGTGATGGATATGTTAGTCAGTTAATTTGGATTGAGAAGGATAGTGGAGGGATAGAAGAGGGAAAAGGTTTGCATTTATATTGCGCTTGCTACCGCTAATGAGCTGTTGAATAGCTTTTTCGGCGAATACTCCAGAACCCATAAAGGATTAGTGGTCAATTAGTATAGTGAAACTGGTTACTTCTCGTAAGTGACCAGGTTATTTGATTTTTTCTTTTTAAACTGGATCACCATTGTTACTTTTGACAATCTATGTGCTGTGAGCCTTCAATTGATTTTCGGTCCTCTGTTATGTTTTTCGTGGCTACTTTGCGGATGTAACTTTAAGTCTAGTCAAAGAATAAACTTAATGATAAGACTACGTGAGAGCCTTTTGGTAAATTATTTCTGGTTTAGTTTCAAATTCACTTTGCATTCCAAGATCAAACCTTTCTGAGAAAGGAAAGCTTCGCCTCAAACAGCAGTAATCACAGAATCAACCACAGCTTCAACAACGCACGACCACAGCTATGACAACAGCTATTAACACTAGAGAGTCTGCAACAGCAGCATCTGCCGCTGGAACATGTTTGCCACAACATAATGGGTCACAGCAACAACCACAGGAGCTGTGTCAGCAGCACCAATAGCTGCCATCACTGCAAGTACTGCAGTTGCAACCACAACAGCGACGACAGCAACATCCAAGCGACTTAAAATGTTTGTGCTCCTGCGGAGCAATTATATATGACATTATAGTTGGAAAATTGGTGTGTGAACCTGGAGTTCAGACATATGGAAAGGCATTACCCCCATCACAATGGGGTGCCCATAATGGACAGGGAAAGTCTCTAAGCGGCTTCTTGTTTTTTCACTGTGAGGTGCCTGCCTCCCGGTGCAGGGATTTACACAAACTCCCATTTCTCAATGGGATTTTGTGCTGCGGGCCTTTTCCGCCCACCACACAGGCTGCCATAGAGAAATGGGAGTTTGTGACCGCGCCATGTGGGGTCCCATCGAAATACAGGGTTTGGAACCGCTGACCTATGGTCAGTCGGTTCCCACACCAAGACGATGTCGGTTGGAGGCAACTCTGACTGACATCGTAATAGGGGCCTAAACATATATCTTAACAAATAAACTTAATTTAAAAAAGTTAAAGACACATATATAATAATTAATACATATATTTACATATAATGTGACCAAGACCCCGTGTGAGGTCGAAACGCGTCTTGTTTCTCTGCCAAATAAATAACTTTAAGCATTCTCAACCGGAGTGGCTCCTTCCTCACCCGTTCTACTGGAGAGGATCTTTGCAATATATTTACATTTATATACTTACAAAACAGTTATTAAACTAATAATTTTAATTTATATTATAATTTAAAAATAAATAAATATATATATATATACATATACCATTAACATAAAATCTTTAAAAACAAACCGTTCTAATTAAATAAAAAAAATAAAAAAAATTAAACAACTTAAAATTCTTTAAATTTAGTAAAAATTATTTTACACATTATAAGTATTATTAATTACAAATATTATAATTTTAAATTAACAAAAACCTAATAATATAAATTATAACAGCAAAAATAAATTATAAAATATAAAAAGTAATACATAAACTATTCCCACTACAATTTATACAAAACTAGGCAAACTATTAAAATAAATATATAAAAAATGTACTACGCCCACACCACAAAATGCTGAAATAATAAAACTGAGTACAATTTACAAATCTCCCTCCAATAAATGCAACAATAGTAAAAGCGTTGGATTGCGGATAGGTAATATTTACTGTACCCATTCCAACCAGTACAACAGTAGGAACACTGTTGGAGTGTGAAGGGGTAAAATGTACTATTCCCTCTCCTATCACTACAACAGTAGGGAAAGTGATAGATTGCGGAGGGGTAAAATTTACTATTCCCACCTCAATGAGTGTAACAGAAGGGAAAGTGTTGGATTGAGGAGGGGTAAAATTTACTATTCCCACTCCAGTCAGTTCAACAGTAGGGAAAGTGTTGTAATGCGGAGGGATAACATTTACTATTCCCACTCCAATAAATGCAACAGTAGGAAAAGTGTTGGATAGCGGAGGGGTAAGATTTACTATTCTCACTCCTGTCACTTCAACATTAAAAACAAACAAAATATCTTCAACAAAATAAAATTATTTTAAAAAGAAAGTAAATAAAAAAAGATATAAATAGGTAGAAAAATAAAATTCAAATATATTTAATATTAAAAATGTAAAAAATGAAAACATATTACAATGTTAAATACGTATCACAAATACCTACAAATACTATTATAAATAAAATACAAATAAATATTTTTATTTAGAAATTATTTACAAAAAAAACATTATATATTACATACATTTAGTAAAGTTACTTCCCACCCTATAACATGACAAAACTCACAACCTGCGCCTAAAAATTATTTACACTAATAATATAAATATTCATCAACAAACTAATTTTCATTAATTAAATATTAATTATTATTTAATTATAATTAATGTACTTCCCACAATATACCCCCAAAAAACACACAACACACTCATAAAATGTAACAAAAATTATTTACACAATTAACATAATTAATTATTAAATAAATAATTAATGTTAATTAAAAAATAATTATTAATTGCTTAAAATTCATTTACTTCCCACCCCATACCCCAACAAAACCCACAACCTACATCTAAAATCTTAATTAACTTTCCACCCTTTAGCCCTGTAATCCCCACAACCCGCACCTAAAATTAAAATTAAAAAAAATAATTATTACACAATTAAAATTATTTTTCAATTAAATAACTAATAGTATTTAACAACTATTTATAAATTAATTAAAATTAATTTACTCCCGCACTTTACCCCTATAAACCCAAAACACGCACCTAAAAAAATGTAATTAGACAATTAACATAATTAATTGTCAATTAATTAATTACTATTAATTACTAACTAATTATTAATTAATTAAAAATAAATTACTTCCCACCCTTAACCCCTATAAACCCCACAACCCACACATAAAATTGAACAAAAAAAATTAAAAGCACAATTAACACAATTAAATATCAATTAGATAAATAATATTAAATAAAAGAAAATCATTCATTTATTATAAATAAATTACTTCCCACCCTATACCACTATAAACCCCAACCCACTACGGATCTAAAAAACACAACATTTTATTAAATTAAATTTAATAACTACTAAAAATGTAACACATATATTAAAAAACATAAACAATACTTATACAAAAAAATTACATCACATACATTTAAAATATATACTAAAATACATAACACTAATTAAATAATGATATTTTAAACAACTATATTTTTGCATACGATATTAATGACTTCTATATTTTAAAAATCAATATTACTTACCTTAAAATCGATATTCTCGACATCAATATTCTTGCTGACGATATTTCCATATCACAATATTTTAGACTCAATATTTTGGTATTGGGATATTTTTTTCGATATTCTATCTAAATAACCAGAGTTTCCCATTTTAAGAAAGCTTCCAGCATCTTCCATGCCACCTCTGTCCAGAGAATTTCAAACTAATGTGAAACATTTCAATAATGACGCTTCACACAAATGAATGGAAGCAGGCCCAGCACCAGAATTACAGCAGAAGTGTTAGGAACACTAGAAAGTTCATTCGAAGCACAACAGTCAAAATCTATTACATCAGCTTGTCTTCACTCTGCAGAGCTGTGAAGAGAAAAGATGCACAGGTAAACAGGAATGGCAAGGGCGAATTCAGGAGTGAATGAGAGAATAACAGCCATGTTAACCAAGATGGAGTTTTCATATCAATGAGGCCTTGCTGAAATATATTAATAAACACATTTCTATATATCATATTAAACTTGTTTCAACTTTAATAATGTTAAGTCAGCATTTACGCATTGAATGCACCATAAGTCATTATTAGCTTTTGTTATTTATTCATGGAAATATAAACCTAGAAAAATGCTACACTCTGAATATTGTATAATCATTCTATAATTCTATTATCATTAAAACTCCTTAATAGAACTTTATTAATCGAGAAATTATTCAGTCGGCATCATGCTGTATCTTTCTGTAATTTTCCTTTGCCCTCTTCAGCTGGTTGTAGATACGATCCTTAATATATAACATATCATACTCCTCAGTATTATTTCTTTTCCTCATCAATTATTACCTTTGTTTTCACATTTCTTAATTATACTCTCAGACAAGTTTAACAAAAGAAATAAGACAATTGCACAAACCATTATCATTTTTAAAGGTGTTAGCATTAGTTTTAAGGTACATTCCTAGCTCTTATGTTGAGCCCTCGCCAACAGAAATAGGAAAGAAAGTACAAATAAAACATTCCTTAATCTTCATATTATTTACATATTCATGTATCATTCTAGTATAAATGTCAACCTGAAATCCACCATTTAATTTTTTTTAATGTTCTAATATGATATGTTTTAGATTATCCTTAACAGTAGTTACTTTGGCGTTAGAAGCATATCCCACCAGAGGTAGCAAGCACACCAACAGCCAACTAAAACTAATAATAATATAATCACTAATGGTGCAATTTTATAGCATTTGCTGTACTCTATCTCGTAATCAAGACAAAAAAGAAATGTGGAGTTCACAAATTCAAAGGCACCAAAAATGTTTTTAAAAAACAATAATAAAATTCTTTTTTTATTTTTGTAAAACAATATTCAAAACAAAAATTTAAAAATAATCTTCTTCTTTTACTGTAACTCTCACCTGTCTTTGCCCCAGGAGCGATATGAAGAACACGAAGAACATCCCAACTAGATCCCAACTTCCCCACTGCACCTCGAACACCCAACTTTTTAAAAGTATGTCATGGTAAGAGGGGGGAGGAGGGGAAGAAGAAACTACACCTGTCCCACGAAGCACTTCAGTAAGGTAGGTAGGGTCTCAGGTAACTTCTATGTGTTCTCTGTGTGTATAGAAACAGAACAGTATCAGTAATAGTAGGATTACTATGGATGGACTAAACAGTAAACTATAATCATGTATTGAATGGTGTAATCCTTAACTACCCTGATGACTCCCCTCTTCTGAAAAAAAGAAAAAAACCTGCATACACAGGTTTTTCATACAATCTATTAAGATAAAAACAAAAGCAGGCATCTATACTTGATATTAACCAGTTCAATAACAAGCCTTATAGTGCTAACATAATGTATTACATCACCTACTTAAAAGCATTCTGTATTTGTGCCGTTTCATCAGGAACTTACTGTATGGATTCTCGCTCCGGTGAGGAAAATGATGGACAATATGTCGTTCCAGGTGTGGAGGGAGGGGGGATGCGAAGTCTTTGCAGAATTGAACCCGGGCAAATCCTTCATTACTTATGAGTAGGCCTGCGAGGACTTTGGGCTGGGTCAGGACCACTATCTGCAATATGCTGGTCTTTCGACTTAGTTTAGGTAACATGGTCCACATTCCTCGCCATTCCACAGATGACGCAAATGCTAGACATACAGCTCACTTGCAGAGCTGGGCGTAGACTCATCTCTCTTCTATATAATGCCATGAGAGCCGACTCAACGGGCCCTCCACCAAAGTTGCGGGTGGCATGGGATGCGGGCATGACAGAGCCCTTAGATGACCGGACGTGGAAAGTACTAATTGCACTCACACATACGGTATCCTGCAATGCACGCTTTCCGTTAATACATTATAACTACTTACACCCCACATACATGACACCAGTAAGGTTGCACCTCATTGACCCGGACAACCCAGAAAATTGTCCTCAATGCAGCAGAATAGGGGCAGATTTTTTGCATTTGGCCTTGGAGTGTCTTGGGGTACACCAATTCTGGGGCTCAAGTGGTGGAGTTGGTGTGGGAGGGAATAGGACTTCGGATGGAGATGACACCACACCACTGCATACTGGGACACGTTAGGAAACCCAAAAGCGCAAAATAGCATACAAACTCCTGCAATTACTCCTAGTGTTGGCAAAGCATAGGGTTGCAATAACATGGATGGGGCAGCGTACCTCAGAAGTGGATGTGTGGGTCAGGGATGCGCGTGAGTGGTCAGTGGTTGAGGAAGCGAACATGAAAGCCAGTCGTAGAGATGGTAAACTAGAAGACGATCTCAGGACATGGAGGGAATTATGTGATGTGTTCTTGATTCCTGACACACAGACAAGTGGGCAGTATTTGTCGGATAGGAGTAAGGGCATGGCCGAGGGGAAATCAAACTGATATACACATTACTATAATAACAGACTCTTTGACAAGTAATACCTACATTGCCAAAACTAAGAATGCCCTTTGGTATATATGTGCTCCACCACATGTTTCACCTGTCTGCTCTGATCTTGATTGCACACCTGCTGTGATTTTGTTAAAAAGATAAATAAAGGTTATAAAAAAAAAAGCATTTTGTATCATGCTTTAGTAAGCCCCAAAATGAAAATACTGATATCCAGCAATGGAATAAGTCATTTAACATAAAGGATAACAGCAAAATAAAAAGCACAAAAATTCGTGCAGGGCTGTCAAGCCTAAACATCAATGTTTCACACAATTCATTAATATTTTAACATATGTTTTTTCTTCATAGGTAATAACTTAGGCTGGCACAAAGGGAAACTGAGGACTCCTCGGATAGGAGAGCAGAAGTCAGATAAGTATTTCAGAGAATCTTTAGAATAGCGCAAAATGTGCGTTACTGCCTGAGAAGGTCAACAATTCTTTTCTCCTATGTTTTAGCAGGTATGAGGTATGGGGTCTGATGCCAGGAACACTGCAAAGCCGAGAGCAGCTGCCACCAGAACACCGTCGAACAAGACGGCGATTCAACGAACGCGGCGCGGCATGACCCAGAAGCACAAGTTAAGTGTCAGTAGGGCGGAAGGCACACATGCAGAGACTAGAACGCAAAGCGTCCTTCCACCTGCTTTAATGGATTTATTCTGCCACTGCTTCACCCTCACCGCATATGCAGACGGGCACGGAGCACGCCCAACATTTACACTTTTAAAAGTTCATTTTCAATCTTTGGTCTTTACGTCTCTTTTCATGTTCAGCACTGTCTTTTACATCAACTTTATCTTAACAGTCTCTTTAATGTTTCAAAGTGGATCTTCTTCTGCCTGTGTTCCACTTTTGGATTCGATTTCAAAATTGTACTGGCAATGATTCACTGGATTGTAACTTTCCAATACTACTTTTTCTTCTTCTTCTGGTTCTTAACTATATATTCCCATTCAGATGAAGCATATTTCTTGTTCAGAACTCTGTTTCACATTGATGTTTTAGCAAAAGCTGATTCACTTCCACTAATTTCAGAGTCTATTTGTCTCTCTGGCTTTTCTGGTTCACAGTGCTTTCTTTTGCAAGTTCTTTTCCAAGGAATATCTTCTTCAACCTCTCTTTGTTCACCAACAGTCTTTGTCAGAGTTTCTTTACTGATTAATGGACTTCAACTTAAACTTGACCTTGAAACTTGATCAACCTTGTCTACTTTGTTTACTGCAAACTGCTTTCTTCCACTGTGGGTTCCTGTGACTCTGTTTGTCAACTGCGCTTTCTCATTGATTGAATCCGAGACTACTTCTTCTTGCTGCCACTGATGCTTTTAGTTTTGATATTGTAACAGCCCTTCACTCTGATCCCTGCTTTGAAACTGGACTTCGGACATTTCAGGTTCTTCCCCAGAGTTTTCCCTGACCTGAAATTTCACAAGTTCATTGCTTTATTTGCCAGTTTGAAAATTATCACCCCCCTCTGTATTATTGCTGTGAACTTGAGTTTGGTCTTGAGCTTAACTCTGTGTTTGACTCTACAAGTCTGTGTGTGATTCAGTGGCTGATTCTACTGAGTTCCTTGTCTGTTACTTTGACTTTTTTCATATGGGCAGCGTGTATCCACTGCTGCACTCCAGCACACTTTGCAACAGTATTCGTCATCAGCATCATCTGATAGGGTCCACGCCACCTCTCCTCCAGACAGTTTTTCCTGACATGCTTTCAGGCTTTTGCAGTAATCTATCACGATGTCATCAGTTATTGAAACTAATGTAGGTGAAGGAATATAGGCAAGCCTCATTTCTCTTTCCATGATGATTTCAAGGGACGACATACCAGTCTTTCTGTCAGGAGTACTTCTCATTCTCCTCAAAACAAGAGGAAGTACATTAGGTCACTTTAAACCAGTTGAAGCACAAACTTTGCCCAATTTGTTCCTAACAGTACTATTAGGTCTTTCCACTGCACCTGAAGATTGAGGATGATAACTACAATGAAATCTTTCATTTATCTGCAATGCAGTACCAATTATCTGCAAAACCTCATTTTTACAATGAGTACCACTATCTGTCTCAATAGAAGTTAGGATTCCAAATTGCGGTATCAACTCCCTCAACAACAATTGGCTATCTGGTATCCGGGTGGGGTAGACTTCAACCCATTTAGAAAAACAAGCAGACAATGACTAAGATGTATTTCAAACCATTGCAAGCTGGCATTTCTACAAAGTCTGCTTGAAGTCTTGTAAGTGGGCCTTCTGATTTGCCAATATTATTCTTCACTGTTAATGTGTTCTTGTCCTGATTGTTTCTTTGACATATCATGCACCTGACGCATATGTCTTCAGCAACAATTCTAACTCCTCTATTTTTCCAATATTTTCTAAATGTGTATAACATACTTTACCTTCCTGCATGTGAATTATTATGAAGGTATTTACCCATTGAATACAACATTGCATCAAGAAGGAAATATTTTCAGCTTTAACATACAAATCTTGGTAATTTCTCTTTTAAAAAAATTAATTGAATTCATAAAGAAACAGTTCACATTTTCTGCATTCTGTTTAGTGCTTATTCTTGATTCATCATTCTCATTTTCCTGTACAACTGTCTCATCTTGTAATTCACAATATTTTTCCATCTAATCTGCAAACATGTTTTCATGTGTGACTCAATCTTTTAAAGGGAAATTGTATTAAGTTTGCAGTCCTTTTTGTCTTGGATGTGACTAGCAAATTATCAATATACTACACTAAAACTGAGTTACAAGGTAACCTCAAATTTTCCAGATCTTTCTTCAGGATTGGACTAGAAATTGAAGGGCTTTCTGTATGCCCTTGGGGGATCCTACACCACATGAGAACTTTATTCAAAAACTGGAATGCAGAGAGGTATTGACTCTCTTTGTGAAGAGGAATAGAAAAAAAGCTCAGCATAAGTGGATGACTGTATACCTTTCTCCATCTGAAGGACTTGGAAACAGGAAACAAAATTACTGCTGGGTCCAGTACCACTGGACAGCATGGGATGACAATCTCACCAGTCTTTCGAAGATCTTAAACAATAATCCACTTTCTTTATCCCCATCATGAAGAATTATAAGGACGCTAAGTACCTCCGGAGGATTCCCTGTTCAATCATTTTTTCAATCACTAGTATGGTTCCCTCTTCTGACTCTTTTGTAAGTCTCTACAGTTTAGTTCTAGGGAATATTGCTTCTGGCCTTACTTTTATGTTAACTGGCTTTTGCTTTTTATCTGTTCAATTTCTTTTCCAGAAAAATCAAATACCTCATCTTTAACAGCATGTCTTAAATCCGGAGGTAGGTACTCTTTTATTAGTGCTGGGAACACCTGAACTCCAATCTCTTCTAATTTTATTTTGAACACTGATACATCATCTTGTGTTTCAATAACAACACCGTCCGTTGTGCAATAAGTCCCATAATTGATTTTGCAAAGCATGTCTCTACCCAACAGATTTCCATTTGAGCAATTTTAACTGGAACATTTGCTGTAACCTGATGATCAATTTGTATATTACTGATCTCTACAGCTTGGACTTCTCCTACCAAGACAGATAGGTGTTGGACTTTTACAGAACGAACTATAGAACGGGTAGCCCTGTATCATTATAAATTGAAACAGGGTGACCATTGACTTCTTCAACAGCATATGGGTCCTCTGGTCTACCTCTAGGACTGCTCCTACTAAGCAGTTCTCCTCCCCACTACCTGCTGAATCATCATTCAGAATCAATAGATTCTATTGGTACCATGCACTATAGAGAATTCTGTTTCTCATCTTTTGCTGCATCACTGGTGCTGAAGGTATCAACATCTTAAATGATTTCTGATTCTGCACACTGCTCAGAACATTTTATGATAAGGATTATTCTATTTTTCTGCACTTGTGGAACAGCATCTCCCTGAATTCTATTTGGATTCTGGTGACACTCACGTTTTTAATGCCCAATGCTACCACAGAAGAGACAAGCAGTGTTTCTTCTAATTTTCTTCACATCCCGTCATTGTTTATCATTTCTTTTCCACCACATTGCATTTGCATCATCCCATTCTCGATTTTCACACTTTGGGCCTTATCTACAACAAAGTAATGCAGTGCGGTGCTGTAAGCCATTTGGCTGCGCCACGCTGGGTTACTTTGGAAGCAAAGGAATGCGTCATATCTACAACGATATGACGGATCCCTTTGCTCTCCCCTGCACTGGTGCACAATGGGCTGCTATGCGCTGACGCAGGCACCCTTACACCATGGTGCAAAGGTGCCCGCATTGTGGGGATGATTGTTTTTGTGCAGGGAGGGACACCTATATATATCGCTCGAACTCCCGAAATCCTGAATGAGGACAGGGCACAGACTCCGAGTTCATGCAGTTTATTGTAATTGCAACATGTCCATAAAGTACTTTTGTTTGTGTGTATTTCAAAAGCACACCACTCTGTTGCAACACAAAGCCAGAGGTAACACCGCAGGCCCAATGGTGGTGTTTCAAATGTGCCTTTTTTTATTTCGGCAGGATATCACAGACCCAACGCGTTTTAGCTTGTGTCTTCAAGACTTGTTCATGGATGGGCATTTACATTAAACTAGAAGACAAAAGAGGTACGGTGTTCCTGGGTGGCAAGTTGGCCACCTGGTTAGTACTCAGAGTGGTGGGGAGGTGGGGAATACCTCCTTTCGGAACTAGGACCCTCACACACCCAGCAAGCTAGGTGTCATGCTTCATCATATGGGTCTGCTCCTCAACGAGCCGGCGCCGCAATGCTCGACGGGCACCCATAAAGGGGCTCTTTATCAGAGATCTTTTGTTCCTTGCTGTATAGGTGCCGTGGGTGTGAGGGGCCTGGTAAGATGTAGATGTGGTGTGTGGGTTAAAACAGGTAAGGGAATCCTCTATAATTATTTTTATTCTGGATAGGTCACAACCTGATTAAAAAGTAAAAAAAAGAAGGAGGGCGACTATTTTGTTTTAATCTGACAAAAATTACGCTCTACCCCTTAGTGGTCAACATGTTTCTCGCCTATAAAATGTCTCTAATAGATCAGTTGGCGATTCCTCAGGACCTAGTGACTAAATGAAAACTATCTACAGTGTGTGGTGTGGTTCTACATACCACTTCTTCTCTCGGTAGGACGTTGCCCTGGAGAAAAGCAGCCAACCTCTTAAGGATTCAAGTGCTGCTTCATCAGACCGCAGCGGAGTATATGGACACTCAATGTAGTGTCGCTGCTCCCGCTCAGAGCAGTCCGGCTCACCTGCCCGCTCCGCTGCATCATTTACATTAAACCACATTATTTAAAGGAGAAAGTGAGCACTTGCTGGCATAGACAACATAAAAAACACACTGAATATTCCAATGAGTCTTTCTTTCAACCCTGTCATTTCTCCGTCCCTCAACCTCAAAGGGTTATCTTGCTCTTTTACAATTCAAGCAGATCTCCTAGTAGAATAATAAAAGACAAATGTTTGCCAAATGTACTTTTTCTGAAACATTCGACCAATCAGCAGGGAGCTGTGTTATAGCTTGGGCGGAGGGTAGACCGAGGTATTGGGGTAGATCAGGAAGAGGCTCACGCAGGAACGGGCGCCCGGGTCAGCGGTCTAGTTGCTGGACCCGACGCTCTGCTGACGACCTCAAAAGCGCCGCATGACGCGACCGCGCAGCGGTAATCAGAGCGGTTTCTGCCGCGGGAGCGCTTCATTGTCTTAATCGTCGCCAATATTTTTTTTAAATAACATTGCTGCTATCCTTTTAAATTGTGTTGCTAAAATTTTAATATATCTCTGCTGTTACCTTTTAAAAACTGTGTATTCGGGGGAGCTGTGTTATAGCTCGGGCGGAGGGTAGACTGAGGTATTGGGGTAGATCAGGCAGAGGCTCACGCAGGAACGTGCGCCGGGTCAGCGGTCTAGTTGCTGGACCCGACGCTCTGCTGACGACCTCAAAAGTGCCGCATGACGCGACCGCACAGCGGGAGCACCGCTGGCGCGCCAAAGGCAAGCCTGTCTGCGCCCGTCCGCGCCAGACCGGGCCCAGGGGCCAGAACCCCTGTCCTTCCTTCCCCGGATGGGTATCACTATTCTAGTCTGCAGCTTAAACAACTAAACAGACCTGTAGGGTCAAAATGTACCCATACCATTCTCCTTGAGCAGAAGCAGGTGAGCTGCTTACATTGTCCTTTTAATCTCCGCCCACATCCTACCCCCCTCCTTGTCCCCGACAGGATACCCCATACATTTCTTCTATTAAACTGCCATTCCTTACCCAAACATAAGACCGAGATCCTAACGCTGCTAGAAGATACAGGCCCGGAAGCCCTGTTTTTGACAGAAACCTGGCTCACGACTAATTCGGAGCCAGATATTTTACAATCACTTCCTCCAGGGTACTTAATCCAGAGGAAAGACAGAACTACTGGGCTTGGGGGTGGAATCGCCATCATCTATAAAGACTACATGACCTGTCGCTTACTAGGCAGCCCCTTATCAGATTGTGAGAACATTAATTTCTCAATCGAACTGACTCCTTCTTTGTCACTTTCCGGCATTTTGATCTACCGTCCACCTGGGACGATGGGACAATTCTGCAACTTCTTGCTGGAAACAGCCGTAAATCTGGCCAGTACTTCGGCTAATTTTACTCTTCTCGGAGACTTCAACATGCACTTCGATGATTCCTCAGCAGTAGCGGCGAACGAGCTAGCTCTCGATCTCAGGGTCTGCCAACTGCTCCAGAAAGTGTCGTAACCCACCCACATCTAAGGTCACCTCCTGGACCCTATCTTCTCGAACCTGGAGGCACTCACGGGGAAAACCCCTCTCCCGATTCCGTGGTCAGACCACTTTCTTATTCCTTTTTCTTGGCACCCCCCCTCTACGGTATCACCTACCCATTCGACACACAGGCTCATTCGGCCCTGGCCCCAACTTCCTTTAGAACGGTGGATACAGGAACTTGAAAATACTAAACCATACCTTGATCCCAACCCTGTGACAGCGAACAAAAGTGTTGTTGATTGGATTGAGGGATCTCTGAACACTGTACTCCCCAAGAAAATGATTCACAAGAAAATGGGACCTAATAAGGCTGCCTGGTTCTCCCCCACATTACGAAGCCAAAAACAGCATTGTAAAAAGCTTGAAAGGATCTGGAGAAAAGATTTCTCACCCAGCAAAAAACAAGAATATATGACATTTATCCGCTCGTACAAGGCAGAATTAAAGAAAGCCCAGGCGGCCTACTACGAGGAAAAGATCACATCCGCGTGGAACTCCTCGCGAGAAACTTTTCTCATAGCTAAAAAGTGAATCAAAGTCCCCAATCCCCCGACAGCACCCGATCCTTCGGGAAACCGCTGCAATGAACTTGCGGAATATTTCTCCACTAAAGTTCAGAATATCCTCATTCAACTCCCCCAAACACAGAGTGATACAACAACGTTCCCCGCAGACCTTAGCCAGCACCATAATGAACATCACCTGGAATCCTATGCTCTGCTGACCAACAAGTCTTTTTCAGCCATTCTCTCCTCAGTTAAATCTGGATCACCACTCGATCCTGCGCCTCCCAATATTTTAAAATTGGTGGTACCCACAATTGCCCCCGCTTTCAAGAGCCTGATCAACGCCTCCCTGGCATCAGGAATAGTTCCTCCGGAGTGAAAAAAGGCAATGATAAAAGCTCTGCTTAAAAAAACCGCATCTGGATCCTACGGACTTAGGCAATTACCGCCCTATTTCGTTGCTCCCAGGAATCAGCAAAATTGCGGAGAAACATGTCAATCAGCTAGTCTCCACATTCATCGAGTCCCACAACCTGCTCCACCCCTCACAAACGGGCTTTCGCCCCCGCCAGGGTACAGAGACCGCCCTATTAACGGTTGTGGAAGAATCAAAAAAGATTTTGGATGCAGGAGGCTCCACTGCCATAATTCTCCTCGATCTGAGCGCAGCCTTTGACACGGTGAACCACCAAACTTTGATTCACCGTCTCAGGAGTATCGGTGTGTCGGGCACCGCCTTACTATGGCTCCAATCTTTCTTAGAAGACAGACGTTTCCAGGTCTTTGAAGGCGACACCCATTCTAAACACGTACCCCTTCAGTGTGGAGTCCCTCAGGGCTCCTCCCTGAGTCCTACCCTTTTTAATATCTATATGTCCCCTCTGGCGGATATTACCTCCCCCTTCGGGATCCACACAGTGACATACGCCGACGACACTCAGCTTGTTGTCGCACTTAACCAGAGTGACAAGACACCTACCGACCTCTGTTCCTGCCTCGAAGAAGTGGCAAAATGGATGAGCCTATCTCATCTAAAACTTAACGGCGGCAAAACCGAACTGCTGCTGTTAGGCAACCACTTAAATTTTAAATCAAACAGTATGTGGCCTTCCTGTATGGGTCAAGTACCATCCCCTAAAACAGAGATCAAAAGTCTTGGAGTTTGGTTAGATCAAGAACTATCACTCAAAACACAAGCCAGAAAGACGGTAGCATCTTGCTATGGGCTGTTAAAAATGCTACGTAAGGTGCTTCCCCTCCTACCCAGCCAAGCCAAAAAACTGCTGGTCCAAGCTCTGATTTTGTCCCGAATTGACTACGGCAACGCCCTCTACTTAGGCGCCCCTAGCTCAGCAGTTATGAAACTTCAGACCGTGCAGAATTCGGCCGCAAGGCTGCTTACTGGGACCCCCAATCGGTGCTCAGCAAGACCTTCATTGCGTGCCCTCCACTGGCTCCCGGTACAGGAAAGGATCCATTTCAAAGCCCTCTGTGTAGCTCATAAGTCTCTGAGAGGAACCGGACCACCTATTATCAAAAATCTGATCCGCCCCTACAGAGCTAACAGAAGACTACGCTCAGATGAGCTTCACTTAGCAGTAACACCCAAGATCAAGAAAGCCAGAAGCGGGGGACGGCTCTTCTCCTACAACGCCGCTAAACTCTGGAATGCCCTCCCTCTGAACCTCCATAAAGAACCCAACCACCTCACGTTTCGAAAACATTTAAAGACCTGGCTCTTCCCGTAGAAGCTTGCTTCCACTGTGATTACTGCTACAGCACTGGGATGCCTCCGGATAGCCATGCGCTCTATAAGAACCTTTTTCATTTCATTTCATTCGATCTTTTAGATATAAAATCCTGTGTATACAATACATAATACTAGGTTTGAGCAACACATATGTTCTTATGCTCCTTCATATTTACACATAAATATTAATTTTCAAAATCTACTGGAGTGCAAGGACACTTGTGACATTGGATGTACAATCCTTGTATACGAGCATAAGACACAATGATGGTATGGAGGCAGTGGAACATTACTTAAGAGCTAGACCTCTGGTACTCTTTGGATATAATACAATGTTCCTGGACATGATTACATTTTGTTTAGAGGAGAATGCCTTTTTGTTCAATTGGGATATGTTTAGGCAGATTCAAGAGTCAGCCTTTGCCACTTGTTTCCCCCCCAGCTATAATATATCAACAATGACCTGTTCTGATACTGGACTGCTATTTTGAAAAAACCACAAACACCATACTTGGCTACTATACTAATGGAATAGCTTCAAAAAATGCTACTCAAAATATGGTTTTGCTGTCCAATTTTGAAAGAAGTGTGTCTACTCCCCTTACTTGAATCCCCTTCTAACAAGTGCCCATCGAAAAAAATGTGTGTGAAGGTCTGAAAGTACCTCACGTAAGCACCAGCAAAGGAGCTGCTGGTAGGGACTCACCAGTATGCTCACGTCTTCATCATCGGTATCTTTCAAGACCAAAATCAAATATGTGAAAACAGTGTGACGCAAGGAAAATCTAGTGATATGTGAACACACGGACCGCACACGTTAATCATGTGCTATCCTACTATGACCCCATAGTGCTAAGGAAAAAAGAAAATTTTTCGCTTCTTCAAGCTTTAAAAATGAGGTAGGACCCACTGGCAATACTGCCAACTTTAATCGATGCCGTGGACCCACTCCAGTTAAAAAACACACAATGTTGCAAACCACTTCAGTTTAGGGAAGGCCAACATGTTTCATTGCCAAAGTAACTTACGGCAATTTCGTCTGGGCTCGGGGTCAGTCTTCACCACACTAGTATTCCATAATGAGCCAGGTGGTTGCCCTCAATACTCCTACCGGCAACCCACCTTGTGGGGATGGGTGTGATTTCTGCAGCACATATAAGACCCCACCCAGGCGTGTATTCCCGGTTGCTTCTTGTCAACCGGTACGCCTCCTGCGTCTGGTTCTGAACTCCACGCACTCACCCCCACCAGCTATGCCAATTTGGTAATGGGTTGGCAGGAGGAACATGTGTTTATGGATCCTAATATGGGAAGGTTCTTTAACAAATCAATTGTATGGCTTTTCTTTATAGAGAACCTTTTCCAGTTTTGGAAGGGGCCAAGAGAGGAGCTGTATAGTTTTTGGAATGCCTGAATGATAATAATCTGAACTTGGTTTTTACAATCTCCTAAAGTAAAAGAACAATTGATGTTTTGGATTTCCAGATAGAGGTACAGGATAATACATTAGTAACCTCCCTGTTTAGGAAAGAAACAGCAGGAAATACAGTGTTTCATGCAGCCAGTAGCCATCCTAGACATATAAGTGGAATATCCCTTACGGGGAATTGGTGAGATTAAAAAGGAACTGCAGTATGGAAGAAAAATTCATAGAGGCCCAAGATGATATAAAAAGATTCAGGATGAGAGATTACCCCATAAGAGTTTTGAATACAGCAATGACAAGGATCAAATCAGTGAACAAAGAGAAACTACTATATGGGATAGGCGACGCAGGGGATGAAGTCTCCCAAAATGGGAAGTTTATTTCCAAGAAGGTCAGGATGATCACAACCCATAATAATGAGTCAAGTAAGGTTGCTGACATCTTAGCAAAGAATTGGGAGCATTTGAAAAGTGAACAGATCATTAAAGAATATATAGGAAGGTCACCAAGTATTACTTATCGTAGGAGCAAAATCTTCAAAGATTTATTGGTACATAGTCATTTCAAGCTGGGAAATCAGATCACTTGGCTGGGTGTAGAACCTGCCACATTTCACACTTGTAAAAACTGTAAGGCTTTAAATACAGCCCATCCAGAACAACTTAAGCGTGTTCCCTTTCAAATAAAACCAGTGAAAATTAGACTGTACATCTCATGCAAGACGGACTATATAGTATACTCCATGGAGTGTCCCTGCCAATGCAGGGATGTGAGTAGTACTATCTTCCAAGTGAAGAAATTTATTTTAGAGCAAGTGAGGGCCATCATGAGTAATAATCCCAGATACCCAGTTGCACATCACTTTCAAGCCAGTCATGGCAACAAATGGTCTGCAGTGACCTGTTTTTGGCCTAGACAAAGTGAAAAAACATCAGAGAGAGAGGGAGACAGATGTTTGAGGTTACGCAGGCTAGAATCAGAATACATTATCAAATGGAAACCATTGAACCATGGTGCCTAAACATGAGGGAGGATCTAGCTGTGCATCTGAACATATGAAGCACTATATGTAGCTGGTTCACTAATAGAATAACGATGCCCAAAATATCCCCATACACAAATATTGATGCAAAAATGTCGATGTCAAAAATATCGACATACTATATTTAAAATTGTAAGTACAAAAATATTGAAACAAAAATATTGATGTAAAAATTAATGTTAAATATATTAAATAATGTGCGGAAATGTGGGATACGTTAAATGCCAAAATGTCAATGATTCAGGGTCCATCGTGTACTTGCTGATTTGTTTCATACGCTGTAAAACAATAAAAATGTGTTTATCAAAAAAATATATTAAATAATAAAGTTAACTTAACAAATTTATTTAGATTTAATATACATTAAAACAAATATAATAAAATTAATTTAATTTAAAAAATATTTAAACCTACATATATAAAATGTAATATATATATATATATCTATTTGCTTTAAAACAATGAATAAACTATTAATTTTAATTTATTTTATAATTTTATAAATATATAAAAATTTACAAATAAAAATATATATATATTTACATACATTTATAACATAAAATCAAATTAAAAAACATGATATTATAAATTAAAATATTAAAATAATATTTAATAGCCTTTAAAATTAAACGTTGCACTCCATTGAGTGCAACAGGAGGGAAAGTGTTGGGTAGCGGAGAGGTAAAAATTACTATTCCCACTCCAGTGGGTGCAACAGTAGGGAAAGTGTTGGATAGCGGAGGGGTAAAACTTACTATTCCCACTCCAGTGAGTGCAACAGTAGGGAAAGTGTTGGATAGCGGAGGGGTAAAACTTAATATTCCCACTCCAATGGGTGCAACAGTAGGGAAAATGTTGGATAGCAGAGGGGTAAAATTACTATTCCCACTCCAGTGAGTGCAACAGTAGGGAAAGTGTTGGATAGCGGAGGGGTAAAAATACTATTCCCACTCCAGTGGGTGCAACAGTAGGGAAAGTGTTGGATAGTGGAGGGGTAAAACTTACTATTCCCACTCCAGTTAGTGCAACAGTAGGGAAAGTGTTGGATAGTGGCGGGGTAAAAATTACTATTCCCACTCCAGTGGGTGCAACAGTAGGCAAAGTGTTGGATAGCGGGGGGGTAAAAATTACCATTCCCACTCCAGTGAGTGCAACAGTAGGGAAAGTGCTGGATAGCAGAGCAGTAAAAATTACTATTCCCACTCCAGTGAGTGCAACAGTAGGGAAGGTGTTGGATAGCGAAGGGGTAAAAATTACTATTTCCACTCCAGTTTGTGCAACAGTAGGGAAAGGGTTGGATAGCGGAGGGGTAAAAATTAATATTTCCACTGGAATCAGTTCAAAATTAAAAACAAACAAATTAACAACAACACAAAAGATTTAAAAAAACAAAAAAATAAAACGTATATAAAAGTTTTAAATATTACAAAAGATAGAAACAGATTAGAATGTTAAAAAGATCTAACAAATACCTAGAAAGATTATTGAAAAAAATTAAAAAATAATTTAAAAACAAAAAACTATCTTTTAATACAACATTTTTATAAACAAAAACATTAACCCCTTCGCTGCTAGGCCTTTCCCCCCCCCCCTATGCTAAGTCTTTTTTTGGCTATTTGGGGTAGTTCGCGCTTAGGCCCCTGTAACTTTTTGACCACATAAGGTATCCATGCCAAAATTGCGTCCTTTTTTTCCAACATCATGGGGATTCTAAAGGTACCCAGGGTTTGTGGATTCCCCTGGAGGGGACCCAGAAATTAGCCAAAATACAGCTAAATTTTGGTTTTGTTTGGAACAATGGGAAAAAAGGGCTACAGATGAAAGCGTCTGGTTTTTTCCCTGCAAACGGTATCAAAAAAGGGGTTGTGGTGCTGAAATCACCATCTTCTCAGCTTTCAGGGACAAGCAGGCTTTTGTCAGAAAACCAAAATTTCTTACACAGTTTTGGCATTTTTCTGGGACATAGCCTATTTTTGCTATTTTTTGTGCTTTCAACCTCCTTCCAGTTAATGGTAGAAATGGGTATGAAAGCAATAATGGATCCTGGAAAGCTATACATTTTAGAAAAGTTGACAAAATTCTGAATTCAGCAAGGGGTCATTTGTGTAGATCCTTCAAGGTTTCTTTATAGAAACTAACAGTTAAATATAGGAAAAATTGAAAATTAGTTGAAAAAAACAGCCATTTGTGTCAACGTTTTCACCTGTAACTTCTTCTAATTATGACAGCTGTTTGAAAGTAATATACTGTTACATCCGCTGGACCTTTCTGGTTGTGGGTATATATAGGACTTGTAGGTTCACCAAGAACCCGACGAACCCAGAGCCAATAACTGAGCAGCGTCTTGTAATGGTTTTTTATTATGTACCGGGTATATAGCAATTATTCTGGGAAAATGTATACATGGAAAAATCGGTATGAAAGACACCTATGTATTTCTGAAATGGGATACAAAATATAGAATTAAGAAACAGTAGATATTTGCATATTTCCGAAATTGGGAGTACCCATACTAGCATGAGAATTATAGGTCATTTTTCAAAATGACTTCTTTTTTACACATTGGGGCCGATTCCGATCTCGGTCGGAGGCGCACCCAATACCATTCGGTCGGGAAAAAGCCATGCGAGAGCCTGTTTCCCGAC